>BSYR01000006.1:11850000-13100000 GCA_030270665.1 Hibiscus trionum
GAAGGCTAAGTACCATTAGGATATTAAAAAAGGAATGAAGAAAAAGTAAAAGCTGCTCAACTGAAGCAACTTCAGGAATGGAGATTGTTTGTTGACTTTAAAAAAATGCAGAGCCCAGCATTGAAATTTCCTATTTTCTTCGGTTAATTCCATATTTTAAGTTCAACCAGATGGAAAGTGAAACCGTAGAAGTAGAACAATGATGCCAAAAGCCTTTGACCAAAATGCCTGCTGGATCCGATTTACCTTTACAAAAAGCTCCTTTCGTCTTCATGAAAAACGTAGCCATGGGGCAACTAAGGCTGACTTACCCAGATATTGCACTAGGAAAAAATAATCCATTACACTCCTTTTTTTTTTTTTTTTTCTAATTTATAACGGTAAAAAATGAAGTCGGTGTGAATACAAACCAACTTAAGTGGTCATTTTTGAGTAAAAATCTTCTGCCCCTAACCATGCCTCCTTCTATGCCCCTGTTTTTCATATCCCTAATTTTCATATCCTAAACTCTAAACCCTAATTTTCATATCCTAATTTTCATATCCTAAACTCTAAACCCTAATTTTCATATGCCCCTGTGAATACTTAAAAATTAAATCTTACCTTATAACCCTAATTTTCATATCCTAAACTCTAAACCCTAAAAAATACACCATACCCCTAATTCCATACACCCTAACCCTAAGCCCCAACCTTAAACCTCAAACCCTAAACCCTAAACCCACTATTTTAAAGTGGAGGCACAAATGGAGGCATACTTTAGGGGCATATGATTTTCATCCGTCATTTTTTTATTAAAATATTTGATTAACAGTGAAGTTGGTTTTTATTCCCACCGACTTTAACATCTTGGCTCGTTTGATGCATGTAGGAAAAGGGTAAGAGACCAACGTCTCGTACATATTTTAATAAAATAATAATAATAAATAGTGAAATCTGTTTGTACTCCAAGAGACTTTACCTTTTACTGTTGAAAGTGCAATAAATTTAAAAGAATAAAATACTAGTGCAAAATATGGGGAATTTTTTCTCACAGTATTATCTGAGTAAATTCACCAGCGACTAATTGCATAATTCTCAATCATAAATTAAATACATTTAATTATATAAATTTTTTTCAAAAAATATATAATCTTTTAGATATTATAACAACAATCGATATTGAATTTGATTTAAAAAACAATTGATATTGAACAATATATTATTCAAGCAATTTTTATCATTTATAATTGAAATAATAAAATAATAGAAATTACCATGACTGTTAAGATCGTAATTATTGTTGGCAATGGAGGAAAGAGGGGGTTACATTGTTAATACTTAATTAGTGAGAGAATCTCCATATCTTATTTTGTTTTTGCAATGCAAAGTAAAGGGACCACGCTAAACAAGGCACAAAATCTTTTCAGTATTGTATTTATTAACACTCTAATATATTCATCTACCCCTTTTTATTTGCATAATTCAATTATAACGGTGTCTGTAAAGCTGACATACACATTTACAAAACAGATGATGACCCCATGTGTGAACACGATTACAAGTTTAGATCTTCAAATTCTGGGATGGAATAAATCTTCGGTCCTTTTGTGTATTTTTTTTAAAAAAAATTAAAAATTAAATTTTAAACTCTAACCTCAAACATTTAATATTTTAAGTTTTAAACTTATTTTTTTAAGTGACAAATACAAAGAGATACACCATAAAAAACAGATAATTTGTACTCATTATTCTGTTCCAATAGGTAGACAATGTTAGATCTGTAGCCTAAACTGGAATCTAACAAAGTTGAGAGAAAAAGTGAGCTATGGAGATCCTGATCAGCTTGTCCGGTGCCAACATTACAATTTTTAAAAAAGAGTATGCATCAAATCTGATGTAGGAATTTCAATATTTACGGAAAAATTAAAAGTATTAAAAAAAATATTTTGTAATTTGCATCTAAACACGATCACCACTCACCAGTGACCAAGTTTTTCCGGTTGCAGTTTGCAATTTTTGTGGTCATTTTCAAATTTCTAGTTTGCTTGGCTTCCATTATAATTCTCCCCCTCTTTTCAATTTTTGTCTCATATATACGTATCAACATCTTTAATTGAAACATTAATTGCGCGCACTGTGTGATGAAGTAGTGCTAGTTCATTGTTGGGGGCATGGTAATTTCATTTTCTCAAATATACCAAGTGTGTGTACCAGCTACTAAAAATCTTTGAGACTGTGGAACAATCAATGATTCAACACCCATAATTTTCAGTAATTCCATCAATGACTGATGAGAATATATTAAATCACATCTTTTTTTCATTTAAATTAGATAATATCAACGATGTTTGGGGAAAAAATAAGAACTAGCATAAATATTTATATTTACTTTGTAGTCTTTGTATAATTTGTTAAAGAATTAAAAATTGTAAACAAAATTCCAACGTGTAATAACTTTTTATTATGTTTATTTAAAACATAAATGATAAATCTCAGTTACTAGCTAGCTTACTGCATAAGTCTCAAACTCTTCATGTTTTCTCTCTCTCTCTCTCTCTCTTAGAAGAAATGTGGGATCAGTTTCAGAAATCATGAGTTCCTCCTCTGGTGTCAATAAACTCCATTTAATTCTTCTTCTTCTTCTTGGTTTTCTTGTGGTTCAAGGTCTGAGTTTAAATGCAGATGGAGTTCTCTTGCTTTCTTTCAGAACCTCCATTCTCAGTGATCCTCTGCAAGCACTACAAAGCTGGAACTCCACCGACCAGACACCTTGTTCTTGGAACGGAGTAGCTTGTGCCAACTCTCGTGTTACAGCCTTGTCTTTGCCCAGTTCTCAGCTTCTTGGTTCAATTCCATACGGTCTGGGCACGATTCAGTTCCTTGAAAAACTTGACCTGTCCAACAATTCTCTTAATGGCTCTCTTCCGTTGTCTATTTTCAATGCGACCCAGCTTCGGTTTCTTGATTTGTCCAACAACTTGATCTCTGGTGTGGTGCCGGAGACGATAGGAATGTCGCAAAGCCTCCAGTTCCTTAACCTTTCCGACAATGAACTAGCGGGAACTTTACCCGCCACTCTTACTACAATCCAGAATCTAAATGTTGTTTCTTTGAAGAACAATTACTTTTCCGGCAATCTTCCCACCGGGTTCCTATCTGTTCAAGTTCTAGATATTTCTTCCAATCTCGTCAATGGTTCTTTGCCGCCAAACTTCGGAGGCGACAATCTTAGGTACTTGAACGTTTCTTACAACAAGCTTTCCGGGAAAATTCCGCCGCAATTCGCCGAGAAAATCCCTGGCAACGCTACTATGGATCTCTCCTTCAATAATCTCACCGGAGAAATCCCAGATTCCGTTGTTTTTACGAATCAAGACTCCAAATCTTTCTCCGGGAATCCTTATCTGTGCGATGAAGTAACCGGCCATGATTGTCCAATAGCTTCCTCACCATCATCTTCTCCTCCGGCAATCGCAGCCATCCCCAAGACAATAGAACCATCTCCTGGAGCTAAAAACCCAAGACAAAACAGGCTCAAACCAGGAAGCATAATAGGAATCATTGTTGGAGACATAGCGGGGATTGGATTTGTCATCGCGGTTTTCTTTCTAGTCTACAAGCTCAAGAGCAGAAAGAGAGTTGAAACTACAGAAACGCGAGAAGCTAATAACACGGGCAACGACGACATTTGGTCTATGACATCGTCGTCGTCAGAATCAAGAGGGTTTACGAGATGGTCGTGTTTAAGGAACAGAGGAGAGTACGAGGAAGAATCTGAAACCCCTTCCGAGACGGAAGAAGATCAGAGCGGGACCAAAAGTCATGATAATCAACGGCAGCAAGTGCAAGAGCATGACAAGAAAGGTACATTGGTGAGCGTTGATGGTGAAAAGCAGCTTGAGCTCGAGACTTTACTTAAAGCGTCGGCTTACATTTTAGGTGCCACGGGGTCCAGTATTATGTACAAGGCGGTGCTTGACGATGGGACTTCCTTGGCGGTTCGAAGGGTTGGGGAAAACAGTGTGGTTCGGTTCAAGGATTTTGAGACCCAAGTTCGAGTCATTGCTAAACTGGTGCACCCTAATTTGGTCCGGATTCGTGGCTTCTATTGGGGAGTCGATGAAAAGCTTATTATCTACGATTTTGTACCAAATGGCAGCCTCGCCAACGCTCGTTACAGTCAGTCCTTCTCTTTTCTTTCTCTTTTCCCAATTTGGTATAATTATAGTTTTGGTCTCTCTATTATTTCTTAAATTTTGAATTTAGTATGTATACTCTAATTTGAGCATAATAGAGGGACCAAATCCATAATTTTACCCCCGATTTTCTCACCAAGTGAAACATACGCGAACGTTGGCAATACTATCACGAGTATTTGCTAAACTGCGCTATAGTTTAAAACTGAACCTAGCTGTTTAATGGATGGGAAATTCAATTCAAGTCTTACGTTTGCACTCTGTTTCCATGCTTTACAGTTACTAAGTTTTCTTCTTTTTGTACTTTTTTTTTCCAGGAAAAGTTGGCTCTTCACCTTGTCATCTTCCCTGGGAAGCTCGGATAAAGATCGCCAAAGGCGTGGCCCGCGGGCTCGCATATCTCCACGACAAGAAACACGTGCATGCCAATTTGAAACCCAGCAATATCTTGTTAGGCTCCGAGATGGAACCAAAGATCGGAGATTTCGGGCTCGAGAGGCTCGTAACCGGCGACACGAGTTCTAAAGTCGGCACCTCGGCTCGAAATTTCGGCAGCAAAAGGTCAACAGCATCTAGAGATAGCTTCCAAGACCTAGCCGGACCTAGCCCAAGTCCAAGCCCGAGCTCGTTCGGCATGTCCTCTTACCGAGCCCCCGAGTCGCTCAGAAGCTTGAAGCCCAACCCCAAGTGGGATGTGTATGCATTTGGGGTCATCTTGTTGGAGCTTGTGACGGGGAAAGTGGTAGTGGTGGATGAGTTGGGTGAGGGGAATGGGATTGTGGTGGAAGACAAAATGAAGGCGTTGAGGATGGCTGATGCGCCGATCCGTGGTGAATTGGCAGGCAAAGAAGAGGGGCTGTTGGCTTGTTTTAACTTGGGGTACAATTGTGCATCTCCGATCCCACACAAGAGACCCTCGATGAAAGAAGCCTTACAAATTATTGAAAAAATACCTTCTTCAAATTCATCACCTTCACTACACTACTTTGGATACTGATAAAGATTTATATTCAACAAAATTGCATGATGATATTTGTAGACAAAAATGTATGCAATGATCGATCGACTCATAGGTTCTCATTTTCAATGTGGGTGTTGAGTTGTAAAGTGCATTGCATCACTATATGTGTTGGATCTTCTCGATACGACACTAATATTTATCACTAATTTTTAGACTCAACTCACATGGATTAACTAATTTAAGTTTTTTTGTTTTTGTTTTTCTGTGTTCTATTAATAATCTATTTTTCATATTCTAAATTTTATCTGTATCCAATAAATATAAATATTTGTACCTCAAACTGTAACAGTCTAATTTATTTTAAGAAAAATAAATATATGTGTAAGGCTGGAAAAAGAATGAAACGAAGGAAATTGATATTGTGGGGTTTTGACCCACAACCTCTAATATAGCACCCAACCCCTCATGTTTAACCGTTGAGCCAAGTGCTCATATTTGTCGAGTGATGTATCGAATTTGTTTTGAAGTTAAGTTTTGGGGGTTTTTATTTTGAACTAAATAAGTCTAGTTTGACTTTTCATTTTCCCTTGAGTGAACTTTCGAATCTGATTTGGGGAGAGGGGGATTCTAGAATTTTTTTCAAGCCGCTCTCCTCAACCACCCCCGTTCACCATCTCTGATCTCAGCCACCGCCGCATCGTGACCTTCACCGCCACCGTGGGTTTGTTCACCGTCGAACCCCGACCAAAACCCTGTGCTCCACTCGCCGAGGCGCCGCGCCGTTCGTCGTGGAGAATCAGTTAAAGGTTCGAATGTAACCTAACCCACGTCACCTCTGTTTTACGACGATTCCAGCGCCGGTCAATGTCCGTTCATCGCACCCTCGTCGCGGGCGAACTACCCACTTCGAGATGAGTGAAACCCAGTTACCGGATCGATTTTCCGTGGACGTTTAGTCCATCGTCGGAGCTACGCCGAATCAACCGCGTCCCTTTAGTTTTTGGTTAAATCTGGTAAGGTTCCGACTTATTTTATGTTTTTAATGAATGGGTTTCGTTATGGGTCTGATAAACACCTTTTTCCGGCAGATTTGACGCAAAAAGGCGTCTCCGGTGACCGTCCGGTTACCAGAAACCTTTAGGGTAAGTGTTGAACCGGCACAACCGGTTTGGATCGGCCCAGTCTGTAACCCCTCGTCCCGGTCTGGTCGGATGACCGATCCGAGTGGGCCACACGGGGAAAACCGAAGCGAAACCCGTTAAGGTTTCCCCTCGGTTAACGACCCTGAAAATTTCCCTTTTTTATTTTATCTTGTCTATAGGCATAATTAAACCTATGTGAAGCACAGCAGCGGAAAATACAAACAATGTAACATACTCCGACCAACCAAAACATTAAACAACTCATTTTAGTCCTTTACAGCAGGCCGTTTCGAAACGCCCTTAGGGTGTTCCGAAACGCCTTGACTTAGTCAACAGGCCAGGGTCAACCATAGGGTGACCGTTTCGAAACAGGGGTGACCCGTATCGAAACGACCCTAACGGTCAACTTCTCGTGGTCAACGATATTTGACCGTTTCGAAACATCAGAGGCCCGTTTCGGAACGCCTTTATCTCGTCAATTTCTCAAAATTCCAGTGGCAAAAATGTTCCGAAACGACCCCCATCCGTTTCGAAACGGCAGGCCAAATGCAAAGGAACCGTTCCGAAACAGGGTGGCCCGTTCCGAAACGCCCCCTGTCTGCAGACTGGTTTTTGCTGGTTTAAGGCACAAGGGTGCCCCTAAACCCCACCAAAACCTCTAACAACACACTAACAACAATTCTAAAGGCAAAACAACATACAAGTATGCTTGAGCAACATCATAACAAGACTAAACACCACGGCACATCATCACAAGCCACACATCCATACATGTCATTATAGATATTAAGCTTTAACATAACCAACACTTAGGCAATTCTAGATAGCAAATTACTAACATGGTTTCAAGCAAGGCATACACACCGAAAGCCAAATTAACAAACACATACGAGGAGTCTAACATGCTCCTAAACAACAACAACAACAACATATTCCAAAAGCATCACGACACAACACCTATCTCAGTGCTTTACTATTACAATCTTTAAATTTAACTATCATACTTGAGCTAACCGTAAGCAACACTTGGAGACCTTTCCTTGCCCTTGCCACCCACAAGCCTTTGATCTGCATTTTCGAACAATAAGAGAGCGTAAGCATAAAAGCTTAGTGAGGGTAAGCTCATAAAACAAACCTTCGACAATGCAGGGTCCAAGCACGAGCTACAACCAAGATAAAATGCATGATCTTACCTCCGAACCACACGAGCCATAAATATGGATGATGCATGAACATATATTCAATATCATGTCATGCTCAACATGTTTAAATCCACAACATATGAAATCACATATATTAAACCATGTTAGCAACACATCTCAAATCACATTGGCTCACAATTAACCACATATTGGCAACATAAACTACAATCCGTATTGGCACCTAGCTATGACTCGAATACGCGGATAACCGTTGGAACTCACATCCAACAACTCTACCATTACCTGACGGTGGGATTACACTCATCACCGTTCACGCGGAGGGGATTCCACTCATCCTCGTGCCTCATTTCACGCGGAGGGGATTCCACTCATCCTCACGCCCGTCGATGGGATTCCACTCATCACCGACATATAGATATATAAGAAGATTTCCGGGCGAACCCGTACTCCATCTTGATGACTACCATCATCAAGACCACGCGCGCATTTTGACTCACGTGTGCACACTAAACATCCTAATGATCGATCATTTGTACCCAAGCATACTAGTGCCAATACTAACACATTCCACAATATCATTTATTAACAACGTCCGTGCTTAGCACGTACTCACCATGACTTACCGTCATGCACAAAACACATTTCCATGCCTAGCATGTATTCACCATGATCCTCGGATCAAGCAATCACCTCATAATCTCATTTCACATGACAACACCACATGTACCTCATTATCAAACATATCACATCATATTTTGCACATGTGTATAACCATATCACATCTATCATCATCATGCATATAATAATGCATCCAACATGCCTCAACATACATGTATACAACATATGTATAATCAACACCATCACAATTTAACACGAGGCATATACAACCATTAAAGAGTGCAACCAAAGTCTCTAATCAAAGCTTGGGATTAGGCTACCACTCTAATCCCAACTCTAGGTGGGTTTACCAAGCCCATCCTAGGTTCACATGCTTGAACCAAATACTCAAAACCATTTTAAAAACATTTAACCACTCACCTAAGCTTCCAAGCTCCAAGCCAAGCAAGCAACCTCCCTCAAATTTCCGGATTTCTTCCCGAAGCTTTTCCAACACGAATTCCCGCTTCTAAACAACCTCAAACACATTTCAAACAATTCCAAATCAGCCCAACATCAAATGACCAACCCGGAACACAATTCAAATCTAATTTACAACGTTGCAAGCCATGACCAAACCCCATACTTTGCAATCCCGGACAGCCCATATACCCCTTCCAAATCCATGTTTCCAACACCCGTTGCACCCACAAATGACCCCAAATCAATCCCTAACCATAGCACTACCATTGGGCCATCAATTCCCACCTAAAACAACCCCCAAAACTCACCCAAAACCCTCCAAAAAACCCATTTTTACCCAATTTCGGGAATTCATTTAAAACACTCTAAAAATTATATATATTGGACCATTTGATTCATAGATAACATATCTAACAATAACAAATCAAAAGCTTTAGTAAAACCCATAAAGCCTTAACCTTTAGCCTAAAACTTTTAAAAAACCCAAATGTAAAATACATGGTTTTTATGAAATCTAATGGTACCAAAATGTAAAGGAAACCAAGGCCAAGTCAAAAACATATTTACCTTTCAAAAAGCTCAAAGGATGAAGAAGAAAGGAGGTGGGAGAGTGAGGTGAAGAAAAACCCTCTTCTTCACGTTAGAAAATGGAAATGGGGAGGAGGATGAAGATGAACACATGTCTTCATCTTTTGTTTTATTTTAATTCACCCAAAAACTCTTATTTACAACTATGCCATTAATGAATGGCCAAAACCCATATCTCCTAAAGCCCATGGATTTGGACTTAGAAGATAGGCCCAACATAGTTTTTAAATATTTTGAAATCCCGAGGCCCATAAAAATATTTTATTATTTAAATTATAAAACTGAACCCAAAATAATATTAAAATATTATTTTCACCCGACCCCTAAACCCAGGTGTTACAACTCTCCCCCACTTAAGGAAATTTCGTCCCCGAAATTTATCGGACATGGAAATACCACGAAATCTACTCCTCCACACTTACCTTCTCACCACAACATACTATCAACTCATAGACTTACCACGCAACAGCAGCTATCTAACACCAAATCTCAACTGATTCTTCGTTGCACGCAATTTTCAAACTCAACTCAATCTCTTCTACATCATAGCATGGAACAAATCCAACTCACACTTCTGAATCATAGATAAACAACAGAACTAGGCCGATTCACAAACTCATATAGCACTGTTCAAAAATTGATCGAGGACTTTCTCTGACTGATCATCTGACTTCATCAATTAACCAAACATTGTGCAGACGTCTTCAAAAACAGTCTAGTTGAAATCTCGAACCTCTATTGCTCACTTCCATTAAGAACCTTCCACGGATGTAACAACTAGAAGAAAAATGATGTTCGGTCTTGACATGCTGGCAAAATATACACTTACCCTCATACTGAACCACATCACACATCATCTCAATCCTTAAGTATTCATCTTCAACCCACGATACGTCTTCATATTACTCAGATGCAATACAAATGAACTACCGTGTGCTTCGGCCAACACAATACGCCTCAAAACACTATGTCAATCTGTACAACTATTCTGTCTCTGAAATGCAAAACTTTATCATCTCTGAAACTGTATTCTGAAGGTCTTCCTTCTACTATGCCTCGCACGTGAGGTGCCAAGAATCTGTCTTGCAACTGTTTCTCTTCAAACATTCTGGCTCAATGTAGGTTCAACCTGAAACGCGGCCACAAGAATACTGGCATTAGGTAACTAAATTCGGCAAATACAACTCGCAACTCAACTACTAATCTAACAACAATTACAACTCGGAACATCGGTCACTACGGAGGCTATCTTCGGATGGTACTCAATCTTGGGATCACAGTCTTCAAGCAATTCTAACAACTCATGTTGTTCCAGTTCCAACCCTTCCTAGGTTGTCTAACAATTCAAGTTCTGATAATATGTACATACACACTGTGCATTCTTGCTATACAAGCTTTGTCTCTAAGTCTTCGAAGTAAATACAACTGTAATTAACTCTATGTCTCATATCGAATAACTCTTCTCACAATCTTCCAACTAGCTCGATGAACAAGCCACAATCTTCTGTCTTGCATAAGCACACAACTTAACTCTACATGTAACACATCACTATGGTTCGCAAACTCTTTTTCTGATATAAACTGATTCAAGGTCGAAGCTCTCTTCAAAGTTTCTTTTGGTTTCTCAAGGGCCTATTGTCTCTTATCTAACCACACAATTGAGCATTCTTCTGTAGCAATCTATCAATAGAGTAACTATCTTCAAAAGACTATTTACAATTCTCTGAGAGTAACAAGGCTAGACCTAGGAACTATAGATATCTGTCACAGTCTTCGATTTCTTCCAACTCACATCTTCTTCTGCATACTTGGGATTTTCTCTAACACACTCGGCTGAACTGCATGTCCTAGGAGAACATCTTCATTAACTCGGAGTTCACGTTGCATAACTTGGCATACCACTAATTCTCTAATAGGTCCTACAACACTAATTTCAAAGCTTGTCATGACCTTCTTCGGTACGTGAATATACACATGTGTCACCTATGAGAACTACTACAACTGATCAAGAAACTTAGGAAGATATTCTGTTCAACATCTCTATAAAAGTAACTAACACACTAGTCAAACAAAACAGCATAACTCGGAACTCAAAATGGTCACGCCTTGCCTCAAAAGTTGTCTTCAATACTTTAACTTCTTTCACTCCCAACTGGAAATAAACGAATCTCAATTAATCTTCAATTGGACTGAAGCACACACTAACTGATCAACAAATCACTGACACACGGAAACGGATACTAATCATCCACTGTCACTTGTTTCGACTGTATGTAATCTGAACACATTCTCGTACTGTCACTCTTTCTTCTTCACAAATTACACTGTAGAACTCTGAGATGATGCACTAGGCCTAATGAGTCTAAGGTCTAACAAATCTCGAAGTTGATTCTTCAACATTCTCAATTCTTTCGGAAATCATAAGATATAGAGCAATCAAAACAGGAGTAAACTCGAAGACGGTCTCAATATCAAACTCTTCTTCTCTAGACAAGAGATAAGCCGACAATTCTTCCAAACACTTCTAGGAAAAGAAAACACAAACTATCCTAACATTATGCGGTCTAGTCTTCATTCAAAATCAAATTCATCACAATTACTAAGCAAGCCTGTCAACTAAACTCAATCAATCTTTGACCTCTAAAACTGGATCAACATTTGACAAGGAGTTCACATCCTCACTTACCACTACAGTCTCACAAAAATATGTAACTTCAAGGCAACTCTCACTTTGTCTCAATGTATATCCTAGCTTTGTGCTCCACAAGCCAAATAATGTCAAAAAGGTACATCAAAACCGTAGAAAGACAATCACTTCTCATCTACTAGAAACTAGTAACTCTGAACCACCAACAAACACCTTCTGTACATATTTCTGATCACTACTATCTCCCTAAAGGCTAGTAACATGTGTCCCTACATCTAAGGTCTCAACAAGGATATCTAATTTCTTTGCATGCCCACACAAACGGATGAATCTGCAGAGATGGCAACTTCACAAGTACACAACTGATAGTCTTCGGTCCTCTTGTTTTCAGACTGATTCTTCAACAAAATCTGACTCTTCTAGACTATTCGTAGAGCATTTCAAAACTTCAAAAACGCAGTTCTGAGCACACACAGACAACCATGCTGGAAAACCACCCAGACGCACACTGGCCCCAAACACACAAATCGGTTCCCATTCACGGATACTGATCGGCTGTCTTGCATCGAAATCATAGGCTGAACCCCAACGGTCACCAACTAACACTTCTGAAATTCAGATTACTCACACGAGACCCCTACCTAGATCTCGCCAAAAGAACTAAGGTACTCATACCTACCTCTGACACCTCATCGAGCACATTCAAACTTGCATGCTTGTTAACAACATACGGAAGTACGAACTCAGAACCAATCAGAAGAGACAAACTCAAAACTGTACCAAGGGCTTATTCACTATAACATAGATACCACCTGACTCTCACTCATAGGTCTTCACTTCTTTTCACCAACTTATACCAGAATCGGTCTCGTCATCTCCCACCAACAAGAATCAACTCACGTGCACGCGGACTCGAGCAAACAAATTGTTCCTCAACTCCGGTACAACTATACTCCCCTAACTATAGCAAAGAACTTCCTCTACATCATCCCCATTTTCAAAAACCACAATTTCCACTTACCGATTCACGGCCCACACACATTGGCCCTAAACTTACTAAAAGCAATAAATCAATCAACAATTTAACATACAAGTTGGGTTAGCAAAGGAAAGGTCCAAGTGGCTCAAGTATGATTTCCCTCACTTAAAATCTTTTTTCCGATGTAATAGAAGCAATGAGACTCTACTCAACATGTTTCAAACAAATCATCACACATACATGCTCAACCAAGCATATAACAAGGCATACTTGCTAAACAAGCAAATATATGCGTACGATCAAACAACATACATTCTCAATCAAGCAATCACACATCACAGCATACACGGGTAACGAGCAACATGCTTTTAAACGAGCAATCAGCATACTTGTCATACAAGCAATCATACTTACAAAGTAAGCAAACACCGTGCATATCAATTCAAAACTTAAACTTACCTCACTTACCTGCCCAAGGTCTCGGTAACCTTAGGCTCTGATACCAACAAATGTAACCCCCTCGTCCCGGTCTGGTCGGATGACCGATCCGAGTGGGCCACACGGGGAAAACCAAAGCGAAACCCGTTAAGGTTTCCCCTCGGTTAACGACCCTGAAAATTTCCTTTTTTTATTTTATCTTGTCTATAGGCATAATTAAACCTATGTGAAGCACAGCAGCGGAAAATACAAACAATGTAACATACTCCGACCAACCAAAACATTAAACAACTCATTTTAGTCCTTTACAGCAGGCCGTTTCGAAACACCCTTAGGGTGTTCCGAAATGCCTTGACTTAGTCAACAAGCCAGGGTCAACCATAGGGTGACCGTTTCGAAACAGGGGTGACCCGTATCGAAACGACCCTAACGGTCAACTTCTCGTGGTCAACGATATTTGACCGTTTCGAAACATCAGAGGCCCGTTTCGGAACGCCTTTATCTCGTCAATTTCTCAAAATTCCAGTGGCAAAAATGTTCCGAAACGACCCCCATCCGTTTCGAAACGGCAGGCCAAATGCAAAGGAACCGTTCCGAAACAGGGTGGCCCGTTCCGAAACACCCCCTGTCTGCAGACTGGTTTTTGCTGGTTTAAGGCACAAGGGTGCCCCTAAACCCCACCAAAACCTCTAACAACACACTAACAACAATTCTAAAGGCAAAACAACATACAAGTATGCTTGAGCAACATCATAACAAGACTAAACACCACGGCACATCATCACAAGCCACACATCCATACATGTCATTATAGATATTAAGCTTTAACATAACCAACACTTAGGCAATTCTAGATAGCAAATTACTAACATGGTTTCAAGCAAGGCATACACACCGAAAGCCAAATTAACAAACACATACGAGGAGTCTAACATTCTCCTAAACAACAAAAACAACAACATATTCCAAAAGCATCACGACACAACACCTATCTCAGTGCTTTACTATTACAATCTTTAAATTTAACTATCATACTTGAGCTAACCGTAAGCAACACTTGGAGGCCTTTCCTTGCCCTTGCCACCCACAAGCCTTTGATCTGCATTTTCGAACAATAAGAGAGCGTAAGCATAAAAGCTTAGTGAGGGTAAGCTCATAAAACAAACCTTCGACAATGCAGGGTCCAAGCACGAGCTACAACCAAGATAAAATGCATGATCTTACCTCCGAACCACACGAGCCATAAATATGGATGATGCATGAACATATATTCAATATCATGTCATGCTCAACATGTTTAAATCCACAACATATGAAATCACATATATTAAACCATGTTAGCAACACATCTCAAATCACATTGGCTCACAATTAACCACATATTGGCAACATAAACTACAATCCGTATTGGCACCTAGCTATGACTCGAATACGCGGATAACCGTTGGAACTCACATCCAACAACTCTACCATTACCTGACGGTGGGATTACACTCATCACCGTTCACGCGGAGGGGATTCCACTCATCCTCGCGCCTCATTTCACGCGGAGGGGATTCCACTCATCCTCACGCCCGTCGATGGGATTCCACTCATCACCGACATATAGATATATAAGAAGATTTCCGGGCGAACCCGTACTCCATCTTGATGACTACCATCATCAAGACCACGCGCGCATTTTGACTCACGTGTGCACACTAAACATCCTAATGATCGATCATTTGTACCCAAGCATACTAGTGCCAATACTAACACATTCCACAATATCATTTATTAACAACGTCCGTGCTTAGCACGTACTCACCATGACTTACCGTCATGCACAAAACACATTTCCATGCCTAGCATGTATTCACCATGATCCTCGGATCAAGCAATCACCTCATAATCTCATTTCACATGACAACACCACATGTACCTCATTATCAAACATATCACATCATATTTTGCACATGTGTATAACCATATCACATCTATCATCATCATGCATATAATAATGCATCCAACATGCCTCAACATACATGTATACAACATATGTATAATCAACACCATCACAATTTAACACGAGGCATATACAACCATTAAAGAGTGCAACCAAAGTCTCTAATCAAAGCTTGGGATTAGGCTACCACTCTAATCCCAACTCTAGGTGGGTTTACCAAGCCCATCCTAGGTTCACATGCTTGAACCAAATACTCAAAACCATTTTAAAAACATTTAACCACTCACCTAAGCTTCCAAGCTCCAAGCCAAGCAAGCAACCTCCCTCAAATTTCCGGATTTCTTCCCGAAGCTTTTCCAACACGAATTCCCGCTTCTAAACAACCTCAAACACATTTCAAACAATTCCAAATCAGCCCAACATCAAATGACCAACCCGGAACACAATTCAAATCTAATTTACAACGTTGCAAGCCATGACCAAACCCCATACTTTGCAATCCCGGACAGCCCATATACCCCTTCCAAATCCATGTTTCCAACACCCGTTGCACCCACAAATGACCCCAAATCAATCCCTAACCATAGCACTACCATTGGGCCATCAATTCCCACCTAAAACAACCCCCAAAACTCACCCAAAACCCTCCAAAAAACCCATTTTTACCCAATTTCGGGAATTCATTTAAAACACTCTAAAAATTATATATATTGGACCATTTGATTCATAGATAACATATCTAACAATAACAAATCAAAAGCTTTAGTAAAACCCATAAAGCCTTAACCTTTAGCCTAAAACTTTTAAAAAACCCAAATGTAAAATACATGGTTTTTATGAAATCTAATGGTACCAAAATGTAAAGGAAACCAAGGCCAAGTCAAAAACATATTTACCTTTCAAAAAGCTCAAAGGATGAAGAAGAAAGGAGGTGGGAGAGTGAGGTGAAGAAAAACCCTCTTCTTCACGTTAGAAAATGGAAATGGGGAGGAGGATGAAGATAAGCACATGTCTTCATCTTTTGTTTTATTTTAATTCACCCAAAAACTCTTATTTACAACTATGCCATTAATGAATGGCCAAAACCCATATCTCCTAAAGCCCATGGATTTGGACTTAGAAGATAGGCCCAACATAGTTTTTAAATATTTTGAAATCCCGAGGCCCATAAAAATATTTTATTATTTAAATTATAAAACTGAACCCAAAATAATATTAAAATATTATTTTCACCCGACCCCTAAACCCGGGTGTTACACAGTCAGTTAACCGGTTCAAAGCCCAGTTGTTAAGCCCAAGCCCTTCTCGGCCCAAACTGAACCAACCCGCGTCCATTCTGACCCGACCCGTTGACCGACCCGTTGACCAACCCGACCCGTTGACCGAGTCAACTCGGCCGAGTCAACCCAGTGAGTCAACTCGTTGAGTCAACATTTGGACCAGTGATGTCAGCATGACGTCGGCGTTGACTTTGACTGCTGACGTCATCGTTGACTTTGACCAAAAAGTCAACTTTTTCTGAAAATTTCTATTCCATGTTTTTCGACGTCCTGAGTCCGATTTTGAAGCCCGTTTCGTGAAATTCTAACCCGAAAGCCTCCGAATTGGACTTTTAACTCGAGTTTGCTTATGTATTTTTTTTATCAAAGGGTGGCCTCGTTAAAAACCCCCCTCGTACCAAGCATTCCCGAAAGAACGCCGGCAGCGGAAGGATGAAAAGAGTGCCAATTTATTTATTATATATAATCGAATACGTTCATATCCATCACCTTACAAATATAAACCTAATGCAAGAAATCCAAGAATTACACGACCAGGTATAATTATTACCATGGTACATCTATCTCACCAGTTTATCTAGCCAATACCTGCCTTGGCCAGACCATCCGCGTCCACATTGCATGCTCTCGAAATCGATCTGAAAATGTTTGCTTATGTATTTTAATAATCAATTATGAGCAATGTGAATAAGGACTGAAATTAGAATTTGTGTAGTTGAAGGTACTCATAGCTCCTTGAATGTGACTTGTTGATGAACGTCGAATTCGGGTTCGAGTGCAATCGAATGGGGTATTGTGAATCGACCGATGTAGCTCGGGGTTAAGGTAATACATTACTACCTCTTGTATGCTTTATGAACATGTTGGTATTCGACTAATGCACGCATAAATATGATGTGGGTGATGTTAGCTCTGCTTAAGTCAAACCCGATATGAAATTGAGTATGATAACCTGGACAAGATTGAAATGCTCGAACGAGGAAGTTAATAAAAGTAAGGATCTGGAGTTCAATAAATAATTAATAAGGCAGCTAATCTCCAAATCCGATTATCAGTGTCAAATGACCAAATGTTAAAAATATTTGGATATAAAATTTACGAAAACACCCTTAAGGTATGAGAATGACTAAAATACTCTTAGAATTGGAAGCGGTCTAAAAAATACGCTAGATATTATAAAACAACATGATTCATCTGAAAACCTCGAAAAACTTGGAAAGTTATGGTAACAAGATTTGAACCTTCGAGGTTGTAAGGTGTTAAGTTTCATTGAATTTGGAATGAATCTCTGAATATAGATTTACGGGAAACTATCCGTACCTCTGAATTAATCAAGCGGCTCAAAATACTAAATCGACTGAATGACTAAAAGTATTGGAAATATTTTTATTGTTAATTAATCGGAATGATCGTATTGACCAAAAGGGCTGAAGTATCCTCGGACACCGGGGATTGCAAATTAACCGGAACAATGGATAAACCTTTGAGTTCTTAAATGAATGAAGTGGTTGGAGGTGCCGAAATTTCTTGAATGGCTGAGACACCCACGAGTACTTAAATGATTAAAATACTATAGATGGTTCAATTGACATGAATGATGAATATCCTAAGCTTCAAAATGACTGAAAATACCCCATTGTCTGGAAGTAAAATGTCTTGATAAAATTCTGGAAATGCCAATAAAACTAAAAATGACTAAAATGCCCCTAAGGGTTGAAGCATGACTCTCGTACGTCAATCACTCCTGATATTAATGTAAGGATGGAAGTTTTTCCGCACAGAGTATAAGTTTGACTACTCCGTGACGAGTTCTGTGGTGAAATATGAAAGCAACCTTTTTGATATACGATACAACCGGATAATTAGAAGGGTTGGTTAGTACTGCAAGGTTAGGATATGTTAGTTCGAACGGTTTGGAGGATCAAAAAACTTTTGGAAATATTAAATATTGTAAATTGTCATTTTATCATTATTGGGTTAAATTACAAAATCACCCATGATAGTTAAAAGACCAAAATGCCCTTGTTGGCCAAAGTTATCAAAATAGCCCTGAATGTATCCGATATCGTGAATGATTTGGACATAGAATTCTCAGAATGCCTGGTTGGAAACCTGATGAGAAAATAGATTTTCCCGAGCGACTGTTTATGCCTCGTTGGTATAAATTACCAAAACGCCTATGTATGATAAAATGACCATAATGCCCTCGTAGGCTTAAATGACTGAATCACTCATGATATATCTGAACTCTCTAAGATTTTGATGTATTAATTCCCGAATATCTGGTTTGAACCGTTGGTATGAACCCTTTTAATAGGGATCTCGTTTTTGAAATTCGTCCAAATTATCAAAAGTTTAATGTGTCCCATTCTGTAAATACCGAGTACCTTCAAGAAATAAATTGTTCTATCTAGTGTGTTCCATGTGTGCTACATTCAGTTGTATGCGTTGTACGATTATTATACATTAATAAACAATCTAATGATTTAATTATGAACGATGAAATGATGAACAAGATAGATGATATCATACTCTGCCTACTCGATGTATGTCTGCTCAATCTGTATACTTGGTATGTGATTGCTTGATCTGTGATGGTATTGCCTGGCTGTCTGATGAATTTGATAGTATGATCTGTTAGCTTGACCTATGATGATACAATATGTTTGCATGATGAATGATGAAAATGTATGCTCTGCTCAATGGTATGCCCATTTATCTGTCAAAAGTATGAATCTTCCGTTTCTGATACTCTGGATAGAATATGTTTGTCTCATGTATTTTGTTACTCATGTCTGGAATCTGAACACCGATTACTATCTGGGGTATACTGTTGGGTTATGTTATGAAGTTTCTGCAGGTTCAGTACTGATCCAGCTGGTAAATCCTTATGGACTCAAGGTCTCCCCTTGGGTAGGTGCCGATGCTTTAGCACGGGTAAATCCTTATGAACCTAAGGCAGCCCCTTAGGTGGCACCTATGCCCATCGGGCCTAGGGTAAGTCCTTATGGATGCAGTTTTGGGGGACTGCATATTGGTGTAAGGTTGGAGGGAAGTTACTAATAAACCCTTGTATGTACTTGAACATTTGTATTGAATTGTTATGTGTTCTCGTGATATGATTGGTATGCTTTTATGCATGTTTGATATGCACCTATTGGAACACACTAGACATTAAACTCGCTGTTTCCATCTTCGTAATCTATCAGCTTGTATAATTCCCGTTTGTTATTCGATGATTGAATAAAGAACAAGTTCAGTTATTCTCAAGCATAATGTTACCCTGAAATAACGGAAAGGAAAAGAAGTTTGTTAGTACTTAAAACATCATGAAAATGTTATGCATACCTTGTATCTGCATGAGCTTATAGCATCTTTTGGTAGTTCTGTATTACTAAGCTTTTCCAAGCTCACGTTATTTTTACTATCACATGTTAAAGAATATAGCATGGTATAATGTTTGACATCAGTGTTCGGAGTTCCCTCGGCGTTGCCTCTAGAGTACGGTACTGTATAGTTAGTGGGCATGTATGTCATGTATTGTTTTATGATAGATTCTGTAAAACACTTTCTGAAATTCTTGTTATGTGTTTAAATGATTTTCTGAAATAATATTTTAAATAGAAGTTGGTTTTACAGTTTAATAAGTGTTTTGAGGAAATAAAAATATTTTTATGTGTATTTTTAGTGTGGGTCGCTCTTGTGACCCTAATGTGACTTCCTAGGATCTGTTGTAACGCATAGGCGGGTCTAGGGGGTTACATTTAGTGGTATCAGAGCTTAGAGTTGCGTCTTTATGGGTAGATCGGCCGATCGTCTGTCATAGGGTGTCTGGTATGTGCATGCCCCTAGATCCTTGTAACACCCCAATTTTGGGCTTAGAAGTTTTGGGTTTGGACCGGGTCGGTCGGGTTGCGGTTCGAATATAAAAGGGTGATTTTAGGAAAGCCTAGTTCGGGTTGCATTAAAAATATGGAAAAATATCTTAAAATCCTCTTTTATTATATATAAGAGAATGGTGAAATCAATTTTACAAAATGAGGTTGGGAAGTGTGACATTTTGTGTTAGTGACTAAAATGTAATTTTTTGAAAACTTGGTGACTGTTTTAAAAAGGATTAAAACTTTGAATCTTTAAGGAGCTATTTACCCAAGAAGAGTTTCTCCAGATTTTTCTTAATATTAAAGGTTTTATTAATGGTTTTTAATTAAAGGTAAAAGGAGGGAAAAAGATATTTTGTTCACATAACTAACTTTTCTCAAAAATTCCTATTTCTTTTCTCTCAACTTTTCTCTCAACCCAAACACTTTTCTCCAGCAAATTTCCCTCTGATTTTGACATCCAAGGATGAGATTTCAACCTTCATTTGATCTCTAATCTTTTCTACATCAAAACCTTAGCATTTGCTTATTGAATTTTCAAGAATCTTGGTTCCAAAAAGGGAGAAACTCACATTTAGAGGTATGAACGTCCTTCTCCTCTAAATACTCAGTTCTTTACTGAAATTCCCAAGTTCTCAATCCTTGATTTGTGTTTTATTAAAGGTTTTGTAGTTGTGTTCTTGATCTTGGCTTTAAAATGCAAGATTTGGTTAATTTTTGATGAAATTCGTATGAAATGATTGGGCACTGTTTTGAGGTGTGTTTTTAATGTAAATTGGATGTATAATTGATGAGAAATTGAGGTTTAATCAATGCAATCCCGAATAGGTAGATTTTCCTAAGTTTTGCTTGAGTTTTTGGTGGTTTTTGGAGTAATCTTGGTGATCTGCTATAGCTGGAGGTATAAGGACGTGATTAGATCCTTTTTGGTTGTTAATTGATGTATAAGAATGATTGGAATTGATGGATCTTGGCTGGGTAGTGTTGTAGAGATGTTTGGATGTGATTTCGGTTGTGTTTGGTAGCCGAAATGTGAGTGTTGATGAGAGCAGCGAGTTTAGGTGTCTTGGTTGAGGATATTAATGCATGATGGTGCATTAATCTACTGTTTTGATGTGTTTAAAATAGGGGAGACATCGTCGGATCCTTGTGGTGTTGATCCGGAATCTTGATTGGTGTTTCGGCAAGTGGCGAAACGGAATCGGTGAGTGAAGTTTGGTTTTCAGCTTTGAAACCAATGTTTGAAGGTTTTGGGAGCTTAGTTTAAGTCTAAACAACTTAGCTAAGCTCAAGAGTAAGTTTTCGGAAAAACTCTCTTGTTGATGAGCCATGAGTTGGTTGAATGCAAAGTGATTTGTTGCATGTTTAAATTCTGTTTTTGAAAGCATATTTTAGCATGTATATTGCTGGTTTTATAAGCCATGTTTTGAAGGATGCTCTAGGTAAGGGATCCTTGTTTTGTACATTGATAAATGTGGTTTTGATGCATATTGATGCATGATGATGAATGGCTTTATTAAATGCTTTAAAACAGTGGATTAATATTGTTAAATGATGTATATTGGCAAGTGATGTGGTTTGTCTAAAAGTACTTGAATCGGATATAGTTAGCCGGCTATAGGATTGGGTGCACCGTGAATAAAGTCGCCTTGGATGTCGAGGGGTTGTGATTGTACCATGCTCCATCCAAGTACACTAACGAGATGGTTAAGAACCCCATGGTGGTTAAAAGTCCATGGGTGGGTCTTGTGCTAAGGTCATAATGGTGGTTAAAATTCCATGTGTGGACCTTGTGTATGGTAAGATCACAATGGTGGTTTAAAGTCCATGTGTGGATCTTGTGTTGTATGTCCCGTGATCTCGTTAGTGATGTTATACAACTACCAATGAGTGATGTGGAGGGGTTGTGATTGTACCATAGTCTCCATCACGGGTGTTGAGGGGTTGTGATTGTACCATGCTCCACCTTGATATTGGTAGTGTGTATGAAGCGTAGGGGACAACGCTTGTAATTCGCGTATCCGATCGTCGATTGTGTTTTGGAACATGTTTGTGATTATCACTTGAAAGCCAATATGACATGATAATGATTTGAAGCATGAAATGCTTGGTTTATATACATATGTGCATGATCATTGTGGTTTGAACTAAAGGTTTGAAAAGGAGTTTTTATAAATGCATTATTGTGATGTTTTAAATGAGCATTCCTCACTAAGCTATATGCTTACGCTCTCTCTCTCTTTCTTAAACCAATACTGCAGAGTATTGAAGTGCTTAAAGGGGCAGCAAGTGGTCAAGAATCCAAGTGGAAGCTTAAGCTCATGTATGGTGACTATTTTCATAACTTGTTTAGCTTTTGGCATTTGGCAATGGGGAACCTATGATGTTGTTTGGGAGATGTTTTGGACTCCCTAAGTTGGTTTTATGCTTTTGATAATGATGGAACATGTAAATGGCCTTTTGAGGTTGGTTTAGTGTTTTTGATGTTTGTATGGTTTTCAATATAGGATGCATGCCTATAGAATTGGGACTTTCCTTATTTGATGCCATGATTATGATTGGTTGATGCCATTATGTTCCTTAAGTATATGATGACTTGCTAGTATGATTTGAGGGTCTTTTGAATGCTTTTGATGGGCCAATTGTGTAATAAACCAGCTAAAATTCTGCAATCTGGGCAGCCTGTTTCGGAACAAATGCTACCGTTTCGGAACAGAGGGCCTGAAATGGCCTTGGCGTTTCGAAACGGGCAGAGCCGTTCCGGAACAGTTTTGCCACTGCCAGGCCATGTTGCGCAACGGGTTTCGGAACGGTCCCGCGTTTCGGAACGGATCATCCCTGTTCCGAAACACCCGACCGTTGGGCACTGAAATTGACGGTTATATGTTTTGAAACCTTTGCGTTTTGGTCCTGAACTTGGTTCATGCAATTGAACGAGTTTGAGATGTCCGTTTGAGTTGAAATTTGGCAGAGAAGCATGAAACATGACTAATTTCATATTGGTAACTCAAAAGTTGGTTAAGTCCTTATAATTTTCAGAATTTTCATTTTGGTCCCTAAATTCATAAATTGTGCAATCGAGTCCCTAAATGTTTTCCGATTGTTACGACTTTTAAGTATGCTGATCTTATGAACATATCTAGGGTTAATACGCTTTTTGATAAGTCTAAAAAGTAAAAAAAAAGGTCGTTAATCAAGGTTGACTTTCGGGTTGACTTTGGTTTTCCCCGTGTAAACTTCTTAATTCGGTTCAACCGTCTAGGCCGGGTTAAGGGGGTTACAATCCTAACCGTACTCCACCAAGCCGGGACTCTGATGTCGAATCCTTTTTTCTGAAATAACTGAATCTAAGCTTTTTGTCCGCTGTATCTCGAATTGTACTAACAAGGATTGTCTGTAACATTCGTTTGTGAATTGGATTAACTTAATAAATTTGAATCTGGATAGAGAACTTGGGATGGTTTATGCATGTGAAATCGAAGATCTGGATCAGGTTAAGAATAAATGTTTGATCACATGAGGTAACCGATATAATAGTACATGTAAGGTAGCTCGGTGATAATGATATGTTTAAAAATATCCTGATGAAAATTTGATAAAAGCAATATGAATCTAAAAGAAAGGTGTCTAGGAACCCGGCGAAGGAGTAAACTGTAACCCCCTCATCCCGGTCTGGCCGGAAGACCGGTGCGAGTAGGCTACACGGGGAAAACCGATGCGAAACCCGCTAAGGATTCCACCTCGGTTAGCAACCCTAAAATTTTTTTCATTTAAATTACATCTTACTAGAGGCATGATTGTTTTCTTAAGTGATCTTTATAGCGGAAACAAGACTTCCGAGAAGCCATACAGCAAGACAGGGCTTAGCCCAAACATTGAGACCCTTTAGAGATGCATAGAAGCCCACTTTCAGGCCTGTGTTTCGAAACAGGTGTTACCCGTTTCGAAACACGGGCTCCAGGTAAAAAGCAAGTCACCCGTACCGAAACGCCTCTACCCCGTTTCGGAACAGGGTTAAAATTTTGCCTTGACGTTTCGAAACTCGTTTCGAAATAGGTATGGACAGTAGCAAAAACGTTCCGATACTTGTTTCGAAACAGAGGCTCACAGTAGCCAAACCGTACCGAAACAAGTTTCGATACGGGGGGCCTGGAGCCATACCCGTTTCGAAACAACTCTAACCGTTTCGAAACACTTACTGTCTGCAACTTTCAAAAATCAGATTTAGGCAACTCTAAATGATCCCAAATGCCTTCAACAACTCCAAGAAGTATACATCACAAACAAATACACTCTAGGGGCATGCTCCCTATTGCAAACATTCATAATTATCACAAGATTTAAGATAAGACAATCATTTCAAGAATCATCCAAAGCATACTTAAGCACTAAAAGGCCCTTAAGGCTCAATTCACCACACATAGAGTTACATGCAACAATAACACATGTACTCCTACAAAAGCATAACATCACAATCAAGCATTCATCAAGGCTTAACATGGTTTACAAATTCACAAAAACATAAACACCAACAACCTCCATGAGTCATACAAAGCTCATACAAAACACATAATAGCCCCATTGCTAGACTACCACATTAATTACTAAATCATACTTGAGCAACTATAAACTTGGAAAGTCCCTTTCGCCTCGCTCCTTGCTAACACCACGCTAATGATCTGCATTGTTGAAAATGAGAGCGTAAGCTAGAAGCTTAGTGAGGATGCTCTAAAATAAAAAACAACAACAATGCAGGGTCCAAGCATGCAAATCCCTAACATCATACATGACATACATAGGCATCAGCAAGGCAACCTAGCTAGTCTTTCAAGAGTCATAATATGGCATCTCACATCATACTAAGCTCAACAATATAAACCAACATCACAACATCATAATTATAAGAGCAAGTTCATTGGCCACTATTAGTTTACCCGGATGTGCGGATTTACACTCAACAACCACATTACCTCGGTGGGATTACACTCATCACCGGACCTTGCATGGATGGGATTCCACTCATCACCACATGCCCTACGGATGGGATTCCACTCATCATCACGTAGAATATAAATAAATTTCCGGTGGAATATTACATCACCGTACTCCTCCTTGATGACTCAACGCCATCAAGGCCACGCGCATTTGACTCAATTGTGTGCACACTAATCCTAAAGATCGATCATTTACACCCGGTAAGTTAATTAGTGCCAATTTCTTTAACCACATCACACATCCAACAATTATAACACATATTCATCGCATACACATATCAAGGTATACACATACGAATCAATCCATATTTCACAAGATCAAATAGGTAATGGCATAATAAGCATCAATAGCAATCAAGGAGTTAAACTACCAATTTAACTTCCACCCCGGAATGGCCTACTAAGCTCATTCCAACACATCCACTACTCACACTTGAACCAACTTTAAAACAAATTTAAAGTTTTACTCACCACCCTTCCTTAGCAAACCAAGCAAGTAAGCAAGCCTCCTAATTTCCCAGATTCGGTCACGTTGCTTCTCCGATGTCTCCTCTTGCCTCTAACCAAATCAAAACACAATCATTACTCACCCAATCAATGCTAAATTTCAGTCTCAAACCCCACTCACAACACAAGCCAAACTTCACCAAATTTAAAACCCATTTACTCACCAAACTTCCAATTTTTGTGCTCCCTTATTACCCAGCAGAAAACCATGATTTCAAACACTCAAATGACATCTAAGAGGTCCCAAAACACTTCCCTAATATCCCTAAACCATCAGCCCTTCAACCCAAGCCTAAAACACGTCAAAAATCCAATTTTAGACACCTCAAAAATGGCCCCAAAGACCCACTTCGGGTTTTCGCCCAAAATCAACCATTTCAAGATATTATGTGTATTATGATGAGATTAAACTAAAACCCAACTCAACAAACCAAAATCATATGTAAAACCCATTAAAAATTCAAACTTTCTTTAAACTTGAAATTTCAAAAAGATGGTAGTTTTAAATTCTAAGACTAGGTAAATGAAGAGGATGATGAGGAGAGTGTAAATATATAATTGCCTTTGAAAATGCCCTTGAGTAGATGAAGAAATCAAATGGAATATTAGTTAGGGGTTTGGGAGGGTTTAGGTGCTTTTCAACGTGAAAATGGGGAAAAGGAAGATGATGGTTTTATTTTTTTTGTTCCTTTTTGTCTCAAAAAGGTTGTCATCAACCTTTTCTTTTAATTACAAAAATGCCACTCATTTTATTTTAAATCTCAAATAAATCAAGACTAAGGTCAAATTGATTAAAATTGATTTTACTGACTCGAACCAACTCACACGACTAACCCCTAACCCCAAAACGCGGGTGTTACATAAACCCGGTAGTTACTCCGTTATATACAAAGGAAACAATTGCATGACCTTTACGCTGAAGGTAAGTGCAAATCATTTAAAACTTTGGTTATGTTGGATTGGTTTGGAGAAAGACTTCCCTGGAAGTGTGGCATGTTGCATAGTTATACATATCATCCCTGACTGACATTCGGTGTTGTGTCTTGATTCTGGAAGGCTTTGTTAGAAGCCTTGAGTTCTGGCCCGAATTTTAGGGACAGTTCTTCATCCGTAAATTGATGGTCAACCAGGAGAGTTATGGATATAATTATGGGTCGTATGAATGACATCTCTGATAGTTGGGAAGGCTTATTATTTTCGATTAAGACCGTTTATAACAAAAGTTATGAGACAAGTGTTCGCTTAGCACCATATGAAGTTCGATAAGAATCCAAATATTTTATTCTGATTAGTTGTCGGAGATGTATGACGGGATGACTTTGAGTCTAAGGATAGTTTGAGTGACTGAGGAAACTGCCAGATTGATATATGACCGACTGAGAGTCCTGAGAAACGATGATGCTATGATGGAATGGATTCAGTACGAGAATGGATGAAAGAGCAGCTTTTGCATTTCTCTGACTTTGGAAAAAAATTCGAGGACGAAATTTCTTTTTAGAGGGGGAGAGTTGTAACAGTCTGATTTATTTTAAGAAAAATAAATATATGTGTAAGGCTGGAAAAAGAATAAAACGAAGGAAATTGATGTTGTGGGGTTTTGAACCCACAACCTCTAGTATAGCACCCAACCCATCATGTTTAACCGTTGAGCCAAGCGCTCATATTTGTCGAGTGATGTATCGAATTTGTTTTGAAGTTAAGTTTTAGGGGTTTTTATTTTGAACTAAATAAGTCTGGTTTAACTTTTCATTTTCCATTGAGTGACCTTTCGAATCTGATTTGGGGAGAGGGGGATTCTAGAATTATTTTCAAGCTGCTCTCATCAACCACCCATGTTCACCATCTCTGATATCGGCCACCTCCGCATCGTGGCCTTCACCGCCACCGTGGGTTTGTTCACCGTCAAACCCCGACCAAAACCCTGTGCTCCACTCGCCGAGATGCCGCGCCGTTTGCTGTGGAGAATCAGTTAAAGGTTCGAATGTAACGTAACCCACGTCACCTCTATTTTGCGACGATTCTAGCGTCGGTCAACGTCCGTTCATCGCACCCTCGTCGCGGGCGAACTCCCCACTTCGAGATAAGTGAAACCCAGTTACCAGATCAATTTTCCTTGGACGTTTAGTCCATCGTCAGAGCTACGCTGAATCAATCGTGTCCTTTTCGTTTTTGGTTAAATCCGGTAAGGTTCCGACTTATATTATGTTTTTAATGAATGGGTTTCGTTATGGGTCTGATAAACACCTTTTTTTCGGCAGATTCAACGTAAAAAGGTGTCTCCGGCGACCGTCCGGCCACCAGAAACCTTTAGGGTAAGTGTTGAACCGGCCCAGTCAGTTAACCAGTTCAAGCCCAGTTGTTAAGCCCAAGCCCTTCTCGGCCCAAACCGAACCAACCCGCGTCCATTCCGACCCGACCCGTTGACCGAGTCAACTCAGAGAGTCAACTCGGCTGAGTCAACCCAGTGAGTCAACTCTTTGAGTCAACCTTTGGACCAGTGATGTCAGCATGACGTCAGCGTTGACTTTGAGCACTGACGTCATCGTTGACTTTGACTAAAAAGTCAACTTTTTCCAAAAAGTTCTATCTCATGTTTTTTGACGTCATGAGTTTGATTTTGAAGCCCGTTTTGTGAAATTCTAACCCGAAAGCCTCTGAATTGGACCTTGAACTCGAGTTTGCTTATGTATTTTAATAATCAATTATGAGCAATGTGAATAAGGACTGAAATTAGAATTTGTGTAATTGAAGGTACTCATAGCTCCTTGAATGCGACTTGTTGATGGACGTTGAATTCGAGTTCGAGTGCAATCGAATGAGGTATTGTGAATCGACCGATGTAGCTCGGGGTTAAGGTAATACATTACTACCTCTTGTATGCTTTATGAACATGTCGGTATTCGGCTAATGCATGCATAAATATGATGTGGGTGATGTTAGCTCTGCTTAAGTCAAACCCGATATGAAATTGAGTATGATAACCTGGTCAAGATTGCAATGCTCGAACGAGGAAGTTAATAAAAGTAAGGATCTGAAGTTCAATAAATAATTAATAAGGCAGCTAATCTCCAAATCCGATTATCAGTGTCAAATGACCAAATGTTAAAAATATTCTGATATAAAATTTACGAAAACGCCCTTAAGGTATGAGAATGACTAAAATACTCTTGGAATTGGAAGTGGTCTAAAAAAATACGCTAGATATGATAAAACAACATGATTCATCTGAAAACCTCGAAAAACTTGGAAAGTTATGGTAACAAGATTTGAACCTTGAGGTTGTAAGGTGTTAAGTTTCCTTGAATTTGGAATGAATCTAAGAATATAGATTTACGGGAAACTATCCGTACCTCTGAATTAATCAAGCGGCTCAAAATACTAAATCGACTGAATGACTAAAAGTATTGGAAATATTGTTATGGTTAATTAATCGGAATTATCGTATTGACCAAAAGGGCTGAAGTATCCTCGGACACCGGGGATTGCAAATTAACCAGAACAATGGATAAACCTTTGAGTTCTTAAATGAATGAAGTGGTTGGAGGTGCCGAAATTTCTTGAATGGCTGAAACACCCACGAGTACTTAAATGATTGAAATACTATAGATGGTTCAATTGACATGAATGATGGATATCATGAGCTTCAAAATGACTGAAAATACCCCCTTGTCTGGAAGTAAACTGTCTTGATAAAATTCTGGAAATGTCAATAAAACTAAAAATGATTAAAATGCCCCTAAGGGTTGAAGCATGACTCACGTTCGTAAATCACTCCTGATATTAATGTAAGGATGGAAGTTTTTCTGCACAGAGTATAAGTTTGACTACTCCGTGACGAGTTCTGTGGTGAAATATGAAAGTAACCTTTTTGATATACGATACAACCGGATAATTAGAAGGGTTGGTTAGTACTGCAAGGTTAGGATATGTTAGTTCGAATGGTTTGGAGGCTCGAAAAACTTTTGGAAATATTAAACATTGTAAATCGTCATTTTATCATTATTGGGTTAAATTACAAAATCACTCATGATAGTTAAAAGACCAAAACGCCCTTGTTGGCCAAATTTATCAAAATAGCCCTGAATGTATGCGATATCGTGAATGATTTGGACATAGAAATCTCTAAATGCCTGGTTGGAAACCTGATGAACAAATAGATTTTCCTGAGCGACTGTTTATGCCTTGTTGGTATAAATTACCAAAATGCCCATGTATGATAAAATGACCATAATGCCCTCATAGGCTTAAATGACTGAATCACTCATGATATATCTGAACTCTCTAAGATTTTGATGTATTAATTCCCGAATATCTGGTTTGAACCGTTGGTACGAACCTTTTTAATAGGGATCTCATTTTTGAAATTCGTCCAAATTATCAAAAGTTTAATGTGTCCCATTCTGTAAATACCGAGTACCTTCAAGAAATAAATTGTTCTATCTAGTGTGTTTCATATGTGCTACATTCAGTTGTATGCGTTGTACGATTATTATACATTAATAAACAATCTAATGATTTAATTATGAACGATGAAATGATGAACAAGATAGATGATATCATACTCTGCCTACTCGTTGTATGTCTGCTCAATCTGTATACTTGGTATGTGATTGCTTGATCTGTGATGGTATTGTCTGGCTGTCTGATGAATTTGATAGTATGATTTGTTAGCTTGACCTATGATGGTACAATCTGTTTGCATGATGAATGATGAAAATGTTTGCTCTGCTCAATGGTATGCCCATTTATCTGTCAAAAGTATGAATCTTCCGTTTCTGATACTCTGGATAGAATATGTCTGTCTCATGTATTCTGTTACTCATGTCTGGAATCTGAACACCGATTACTATCTGAGGTATACTGTTGGGTTATGTTATGAAGTTTCTGCAGGTGCAGCCCTGATCCAGCTGGTAAATCCTTATGGACTCAAGGTCTCCCCTTGGATAGGTGCCGATGCTTTAGCACGGGTAAATCCTTATGAACCTAAGGCAGCCCCTTAAGTGGCACCTATGCCCATCGGGCCTAGGGTAAGTCCTTATGGAACACACTAGACATTAAACTTGTTGGAGGGTAAGGTTGGAGGGTAGTTACTAGTAAACCCTTGTATGTACTTGAACATTTGTATTGAATTGTTATGTGTTCTCGTAATATGATTGGTATGCATTTATGCATGTTTGATATGCACCTATTGGAACACACTAGACATTAAACTCGTTGTTTTCATCTTCGTAATCTTTCAGCTTGTATAATTCCCGTTTGTTACTCGATGATTGAATAAAGAACATGTTCAGTTATTCTCAAGCATAATGTTACCCTGAAATAACGGAAAGGAAACAAAGTTTGTTACTACTTGGAACATCATGAAAATGTTATGCATACCTTGTATCTGCATGAGCTTATAGCATCTTTTGGTAGTTCTGTATTACTGAGCTTTTCCAAGCTCACGTTATTTTTACTATCGCAGGTTAAAGAATATAACATGGTATAATGTTTGACATCAGTGTTCAGAGTTCCCTCGGCGTTGCCTCTAGAGTACGATACTGTATAGTTAGTGGACATGTATGTCATGTATTGTTTTATGATAGAGTCTGTAAAGTACTTTCTGAAATTCTTATTATGTGTTTAAATGATTTTCTGAAATAGTATTTTAAATAGACGTTGATTTTACAGTTTAATAAGTGTTTTGAGGAATTAAAAATGTTTTTTTATGTGTATTTTTATTGTGGGTCGCTCTTGTGACCCTAATGTGACTTCCTAGGATCCGTTGTAACGCATAGACGAGTCTAGGGGTTACACAAACATAAAATCTTAAATCAGTCTCTATCATTACACAACTTTAAAGAAAAATTTCATACCAAATTCATCATACTTTGGTGTTTGAATGACATCACAAACTCATATTTTTTTCAGTTGGAGGTAAAGGGTCTAGAGTGTGCACTGGACCATTCATTTGATGAAATTAATCCGGCTTCTTTATTTTCCTTCCCAGTTATAGAAGATCAAATAATTGGATTAATTTTTAAAATGTCACATCAATATGTTTATTTGATTTAAAAATGATTAAATTTATGTAGGAGTACGGTTAAAAAAAATTAAGGTAATAATTCAAAAGAATTGTCGAGTTCAAGAGTAAATTAATATATTAAATCATTTGATCCTATACTAATTATATTAATTTCTAAATAACATTACGAACTGAATTTAAGTAATTAATTGTATAAAAAATAATGTAAGTAATCAAAATTAAATGGAAAAATACAGTTTCAATTGACTTTTAACTGTTTGTTTATCGTCAAATATGAGTAAATATTTTTTTTGACAAATATCGTCAAAAATATTATCAATATAGGACGACGTTTTCAAAAAAAAGTCAACATGAATACTTTGTTGAATTTGTTTTTTATTTCAACAAATTTTATTAACAAAAATCTTTAAATATATATATATATATATATAATTATTCTCTCATGTTTTATTTATATTGGTCCTCTTTGGTAAAGAAAGGTTTGAGTCAAAATTAGAGGTTTGAGTTAAAATTAGACATTTGACCGGTCAAATCCGCTAATTTGGATGTTTGACAAAGAGCGGATTGAAATATCAGATTGAGGTGAAACCTCTAATTTAAAAAAAAACTGCTAATATGAGCTTTTTGAAATTAGAGGTTTTGACATAAGAGTTATAAAGACACTTTTACCCTTAACAATTATATAAAAATCTCCAAATAACCTAAATTTAACCATTTATATTTTAATTTTCAACTACACATATTTATATTGTGACATTTGTAAACAAATACTTTTTTCTTTTTTCTTTTTATTTTCACACATTTATATTTGTATTTAAATTTAATAATTAATTAAATTGCATTAAAAATAATTATATAAATAATAAATTAATATATAGATCCTTCAAATATGCTTAATAGTGTTATATTAAAAATTATTTTTCATTAGCTAATTAATATTAATGGATACAAAATATTGATAACTAATAAACTATTCAAATAAGTATCGAATAAAATCACGTTCTTATATGTCATTTTGCTTGTTTAAACAATCAAGCACCTATAAGCTATCAGTTAATTTTACCAAACACTTTTATACAATTAGCTAATACAATTCGCTAATCAAATCAGCTAATGTAATCCGCTATCAGCTATCCGCTAATTGCCAAACATGACCATTGTATTTTGATTCATCTCATATTTTTATGTAATTTGTGCTTAATTACTTAAAAATGTTTAAATTTTCGAAACATAGTGAAGGCCATATTCTAATTTATATAATTTCAATCTTAATATATTTAATTTTTTTGGACATGCTATATTTGCATATTGGTGTTATATTTGAATTAAGTTTTCGTACTGAAATTCAAAATATCAAATTTATGTAAAATTGTTAATTGTATTATAAGTTCCTAACTATAATTCAGACTTAGATTGATCTATTAACTTCATAACGTTTCAATTGGGCCCTCAAACTCTTATTAGTGTTTTAATAATTTGAATTCGTTAATCTAACCATCGATTTTAGGGTTTATTGTTACCTTAATAAGGGGAGTATATTAAAATATATAGATAAAAAATTTAAACATTGTGCACATATTATATTGATAATTTTAAATTCGCCATGTTAAAGAAAGATGAAATAACTTATTTAATCTTAATAACAAGGTTTGATTTTTACATGTCAAATTCAAATCGTCCATGCAATAAGTGTCTTTTTTTTATTTTTTAAAACTATAAGTGCCTAATAATAATAATCATTTTGTTGTAAATAAAATAACGAAGAATAACGAACAAGAATAAAAAAAATAAAATATAGACTTGTGTATAATGCCTTTAGTAAATCATCTATTTATAGGCATAAGAAGTACATAATACATTAAACTCTAATTAATGTAGATAATCTTCTTAATGATAAAGTAAGTCAAATATCATTGATAAACTTCTTATCATGATAGACACCCACATAGATAAATATTCATAACACTCCACCTTGGATGTCTATAAAGATAATGTGTCTCGTTAAAACCTTACTAAGATAAAACCCAGTGAATAAAAAAAAATTAGTGAAGGAAAAAGAGTACACACATCTTTGATATGCATAACATGTTGCCTCGTTAAAAACCTTACCAGAAAAATTCATTGGGACAAAACATTGGTTAAGGAGTGCCTTAGTAAATAGATCTCTCATGAAAGCGTATTTTCTTCCCCTAATGAAAACGTCACATAAGATCTTTGGCTCGACGCAATCCGATGTTGTAAACTAACTTCTCAAATTGAGCATTAGAGAGTGCCTTAGTAAATAGATCTGCTAAACTATCACATGAACGGATTTGTTGGACATCAATGTCTCCACTCTTTTGTAAATCATGAGTGAAGAAGAATTTTGGTAAGATATGTTTTGTTCTATCACCCTTTATGTATCCTTCTTTAAGTTGAGAAATACATGTTGTATTATCTTCATATAAAATAGTCGGAGCTACTTTTTCAGAGTGTAAACCACAATTCTCATAAATGTGATGGATTATAGACCTTAGCCACACACATTCACGGCTAGCCTCATGGATAGCCAGAATCTCAACATGATTAGAGAAAGTGGCAGTAATTGTTTGTTTTATTGAGCGTCAAGAAATTGCGGTATCACCGTATGTAAATACATAATCAGTCTGTGATTGAGCATTATGAGGATCGAATAAGTACCCTGCATCCGCAAAATCAACCAGTTCTGCTTTGGATAGATTAGGAAAAATAATCTCATGTCTTTCGTACCTTGAAGGTAACGAAATATGTGTTTAAACCCCTTCCAATGTCTCCGAGTTGTACATGAGCTAAATTTTGCCAACAATTTGACAGCAAATGATATGCCAGGTCGTGTGTGACTAGAAAGATACATCAATGCACCAATAGCACTTAAGTATGACACTACTGGACCAAAAATATCTTCATCCTTTTCTCGAGAGCGAAATGGATCCTTGTTAACATCAAGTGACCTAACAACCATAAGGGGTGCTCAACGAATGTGCGTTATGCATGTAAAACTTCTTTAGCATCTTTTCTATGTATGTTGATTGATGCACAAGGATTCCACCCTTTAGGTGCTCAATATGCAATCCAAGATAAAATCTTGTTTTTCCGAGATCTTTCATTTCAAATTCTTTCTTTAAATACTCAATTGTCAAAGAGATCTCTTTAGGGGTCTTAATGATATTCAAATCATTAACATACACAACAATAATGACAAATTCATAGTTAAACTTCTTAATAAAAATGTACGGGAAAATTAGGTCATTCTTATAGCCTTCCACTAATAAGTATTCACTGAGGCGATTATACCAAATACGCTCAGATTGTTTTAATCCATAAAAGGATCTGTTCAATTTGATTGAGTAATGTTCCCAAAAACTTGAATTAACTGCTTCAGGCAGTTTAAAACCTTATGAAAGTTTCATATAAATATTATTATCAAGAGCCCCATACAAATAGGCTGTAACAACATCCATTAAGCAGAAATTAAGTCTTTCTTTTATTGCCAGACTAATAAAAAATTTAAAAGTGGTTGCATCTACCACATGAGAGTATGTTTCTTCATAGTCAATTTCAGGTCTTTTTGAGAATTCTTGTGCAACCAAACAAGCTTTATATTTCGCAATTTCCCCTTTTTCATTTCTTTTTCTCACAAAGACCCATTTATACTCCACAGATTTTACAGCTTCCAGTGTACGAACTACATGCCCGAATACTTTTCTTTTTGAAAGAGATTTTAGTTCCGCTTCAATTGCCTCTTTTCACTTTGGCCAATTATCTTTGTGTTTACATTGTCCAATTGACAATGGTTCCTAATCTACATTATCATCCAAAATCTCTAGTGCTATATTGCATGCAAAAGTATTATCGATGTCGATTTTGTTTCGGTTCCACTTGTTACCACATATGATATAATTTATTGAGATCTCATCATTATCAGGTATCTGATTCATGTCTAATGTCTCTTATGGAGACCTTTTAATCTCTTCTCGAGATCTTTCATAATCCATTGATTCCTCGATCGGGCCATCACAAGATATAGCTCATTTTTTTTGAGAATTTTTATCTTTGAAACTTACTGGTCTACCACGCTTCAGACATGCGTTTGACTCATTAGCAACTAGAATTTGTCCTTCTGGGACATCAAATTTAATCGGAGCATTCACAATTGGTATATATGACTTAGTCACTTTTTTAGGGTCGGCAAAAGCATCTGGCAATTGATTTGCTAAGTTTTGCAAATGAATTATTCTTTGAACTTCTAGTTCACATTGTTGGGTACGTGGATCAAAATGAGATAGCGATAATTCATTATAACTTATTTCTTTTTCCAGCTGTTTATTTTCTCCCCCTAATATTGAGAAAACTGACTCATTAAAATGATAGTCGGCAAATCAAGCTGTAAATAAATTCTCCGTCGAAGGCTCAAGATATTTAATTATCGAGGGAGATTCAAATCCGACATATATTCCCAACCTCCTTTGAGGACCCATCTTTGTGCGTTGTGGTGGAGCAATCAGAATATATACCGCACATCAAAAAATCCTAAGATGAAAAATATTTAGTTTCCTGACCAAAAACCATTTGTAGTGGGGAGAAATTATGATACCTTACGGGCCTGATGCGCATCCGTGATGCTGCATGTAAAATGGCATGCCCCCATGCAGAAATTGGTAGTTTTGTCTTCATCAGTAACGATCTTGCAATTAATTGAAGTCGTTTGATAAATGACTATGCAAGACCATTTTATGTATGAACATGAGCTACAGGATGTTCAACACTTATTCCAATCGACATACAAAAATCATCAAAAGTCTAAGAAGTAAATTCACCAGCATTATCAAGACGAAATGTCTTTATAAGGAAATCTAGAAAATGTGCTCGTAATTTTATCAACTAAGCAAGTAACCTCGCAAATGCCAAGTTGCGGGTTGATAACAAGGATACGTGTGACCATCTAGTCGATGAATCGATTAAAATAAGAAAATATTTAAATGATTCACAAGAAAGGTGTATGGGCCCACATATATCACCTTGTATCCGTTCCAAAATTGATAGATTCATAGTTTATCTTAGCTGGTGATGATCGAATAATTAGTTTGCCTTGAAAGCAAACATCACATGAAAAGGTAATACTTTGAAGAATCTGTTGGTTCTTAAATGAGTAACCACATGAATTGTCGATAATTTTTAACATCATAATCGAATCGGGATGGCCTAACCAGTCATGCCAAATAATAAACTTATAAGTAAACTTATAGTTTACAATAACATGTGCTTCAATTGCACTAATTCTTGTGTAGTACAATTCGGATGACAGAGCATGTAATTTGTTTTTAAATTTTCTTATTGTCTTGAGTTGTACTTGTAATATAAAGATATCCAGCATCTCCTTGACTAATACTCTCAATATGATATCCATTATTGCGAATATCTTTAAAACTCAATAAGTTTCTTTGCTACTTTGGAGAGTATAATGCATTGTAAATATAGAATAGAGTTTCATTTGGCAATAACATATTTGCTCTTCCGCTAAGCATAAGTCGTCACCATTTTTAACGGATTGTATTTGTGACGAAATCATATTCTTCAAAAGAAAAGTAAAATAAATATTACAAAACATTCAAAATATAAATTAAATAAATAACATCCATGAATTTTATTCTTATAAAAAATATTTTTAAATAAAATAGTGTATCTTTCTAACAAGCTTTTCCTAAAATAATGACAATAAACATAAACATGAAGAATAAAAAAATCAAGTATTCTTCTCAGGGAAAATGAGAAAATTATTAATATCTATATCTGTAAAGCCATAATTGCCTTTGCTAGTGCCAATAATACCATAATCATCTTTGTCATTGATATAAACAAAATTTGTTTAAGCATTCTTTCTTTTATCATTGATAAATTGTTGGTAAAGATTCACAAGATTCTTTGGCACACAACAAGCACGAGTCTAATGATTTAAGCTGCCAAATCGATGACACATAGATTACTCTTTCTTAAATTGATTTTTTGTACCATTTTCATTCTTATTGTTCCACTTGCGGTGGGTATAATTATTTTTAAAACGACCACCTCGCTCATGTTCTCGACCGTGACTATGACCATGACCACGATTGTTGGTGTAACCTTTATTTCTTCTGCCATAATATGTCACATTCACTTTAGGGAATGGAGTACAACCAGTTGGGTGATATTTATGATTTTTCATCAGTAACTCATTGTTTTGCTCAGCCACAAAAAGGCAAGAAATTAACTTAAAATATTTCTTAAAGCCTTTTTCACGATATTGTGTTTGAAGGATAACATTGTTTGTATGAAAAACGAAGTATATTTTTTTAATATATCCTCATCAGTAATATTTTGACCACATAACTTCAATTGTGAAGTAATTCGAAACATAGCAGAGTTATACCCACTTACTGATCTAAAATCTTGCAATCTCAGATGCAACCAATCATATTGAGCTTTAGGCAAAATAACGATTTTCTGGTGGTCATATCGTTCTTTTAGATTATTCCAAAGAATAAGAGGATCTTTCACCGTTAAATATTTTGATTTCAACCCCTCATGGAGGTGACGACGAAAAAATATCATGGCTTTGGCCTTATTTTGGGCAAATTTTGCATTTCCCTCTTTAATAGTGTTTCCCAGACCATCTGCGTCTAGGTATATTTCGGCATCTAAGATCCATGATAAATAAATCTTTTCGATAATATCAAGAGCCACAAACTCAATTTTCGCAAGATTTGTCATTGATATACTATAAAAGAAAAACAACAAATTAGATCATATATATATATATATAAACTGATAGAAAACAAAAATTTAATCCTCGTACGCAGTATTGTTAAACCAGTTTACAAGGTCTTTTAGAAACCTTCTTTGAGACTAGTAGCCTCGCAGAACGGGATGTCCAGCCATGGACGAAGCCACTAAGGCTATTGGGGTGTCATCAGACACCCCAAAATTTTTTGAAAATCGTATTTTTTATATATAATTTGTATATGAAAAAATTAAAAATATATAATTGACACCCATTTATAAATAAAATGACACTTCTTTATAAATAATTAACCCTCTTAAATACCGTTCAAAAAATGACACCCCTTAGAAAAATTTATGGCTCCGCCCCTGTGTCCAGCCAAAATACTTGGATTAAACCATCGAAACAAAGAACATATATGATTACGCATGCCATGAATTATGAAACAAAACAAAAGTAACGAAACATGATTTATTTTAATTTATAAGATGGAAAAAGAGCATACCATATAAATCTTTGGAGAAACTTGGTTTGTAACTAAAATCTTCTGAGTAAACTCGTGCTGATAACATGTTGTAAATAAAATAACGAAGAACATCGAACAAGAATAAAAGAACAAAAAGATGAGAGAAAAAGGAGATTCGTATTATTCTCAAAATATAGAGTTGTGTATAATGTCTTCAGTAAATCATCTATTTATAGGCACAATAAGTACATAATACATTAAACACTAATTAATGTAGATAATATTTCTAATGATAAAGTAAGTCGAATCTTTTTGATAAAGTTATTATCATGATAGACATCCACATAGATAAATATTCATAACACATTTTAAATATAATAATATTTTTTGCTATCGAACTTTTTAGAAAAAAAAAATATTTCAGTCCTTTAACTTATTAGCATCTTTTTGCACTCGAACTTTTTATTTTTTTTGGTTAAACTGAACCAATTGATGAAAAAAGCAACAGACTTGTTAACATGGCATAAATTATTTAATAAAAAAATAGTTGAGGGTAAAACAGAGACAAAAAAAAAGTTTAAGGGCTAAAACATTTTTTAAAGCTTGAGAATCTTTTAAGGGTTAACTACTGGAATAGTCACTTATGTAGATAATATTTCTAATGATAAAGTAAGTCGAATCTTTTTGATAAAGTTATTATCATGATAGACATCCACATAGATAAATATTCATAACACATTTTAAATATAATAATATTTTTTGCTATCGAACTTTTTAGAAAAAAAAATATTTCAGTCCTTTAACTTATTAGCATCTTTTTGCACTCGAACTTTTTATTTTTTTTGGTTAAACTGAACCAATTGATGAAAAAAGCAACAGACTTGTTAACATGGCATAAATTATTTAATAAAAAAATAGTTGAGGGTAAAACAGAGACAAAAAAAAAGTTTAAGGGCTAAAACATTTTTTAAAGCTTGAGAATCTTTTAAGGGTTAACTACTGGAATAGTCACTTATGTTTTTCTCCAGTATAAAGTTGGTCACCGGTTTTAAAAAACGACCAGTAAGGTCACTTACGTTTTCGGGGCGTAAACTTTTGGTCACCCAGTCGTCTGTTGCCGTTAAACACTGACAGATTGTTGACCTGACAACGAAAAATAAGGGTAAATTACTGCAATGGCCATTAAAGTTGATCTCATGTACATTTTTGCTCCCCAATTTTAAAAAATAAACATTATAGTCACTAATAAAAATGTTTCTTTAAATTTTACCCTTAAATTTTTAAAAATTTATTTTTCAACCCTAAAACTTTACATCAATTAGTACAATAATATTATAAATGCTTAGATGAAAAATAGGTGCCCAAAGTATACCTTTTTTAAACTTAGGTGCCCAAATTGCTCCTATATAATAACTAAACTTTCAAATTGCTCATATTTTTTCACTCTGAATTATTATTATTATTATTATTATTATTATTATTATTATTATTATTATTACATGTCATGTCATTTTTTATTATTTTTAAATTAAAAATAATTTTAAAATAAAATAATTTTTATTATTATTAAATTTAAAATATTTTAAAAATATTAGTTTTTAAAATAATTTAGGTGTCTAAAGTAATTTTTTGTAAAAATTGGTGTCCAAAGTTTCTATAGGTACAATTTTAGGTGCCCGATTGTTAAATGGGTGTTAAAAAAATTGTCAACCAATCGGTGCTTGACACGTGGCATTAATTTTATTTTTTAAATTTTTTTAATGGAAAAGACTCAGAATTTTCAAATTATTATAAAATCTCAAAATTTTACAAGCTTCACAAAACAATCCTTAAATCCCTAAAAATTCTCAAACTTTCGTCGTTGACTGTCGCCGCTTCCGCCGCCAGTTGTCGTCGCTGATCGCACCCACTTGGTCGCCGGGCCAAGGCGACAATTATCCCTAACACGGTGTCGCCGAAAACGTCCAACGGTGTGTAGCCGAACGTCAAACGCGAACGTCAATTTCGTGTTTGACGTTTGGCTGCACGCCGTTGGGCGTTTCTAACGACGTTGTGTTGGGAAAAATGATAGCCTTGGTTCGACGACCAAGTGGGTGCAGTCATCGACGACAACTGGCGGTGGAAGCAACAGCAATCGACGACGAAAGTTTAGGAATTTTTAAGGATTTAGAGACTGTTTTGTGAAGCTTGTCAAATTTTGAGATTTTATACTAATTTGAAAGTTCTAAGTATTTTTCATTAAAAATTAATAAAATTAATGTCACGTGTTAAGTATCGATTGGTTGACAATTTTTCTAACATTCATTTAACAGTCGGACAACTAAAATTGTAAATATGGTAAATTTGGGCACCTATTTTTACAAAAAAATACTTTAAACACCTAAATTATTTTAAGAAGTAATATTTTAAAAAAATATTTTAAATTTAATAATAATACAAATTATTTTATTTTAAAATTATTTTTAATTTAACAATAATAAAAAATGACATGTCATGTTACAATAATATTAAAAACAATCTAGAGTGAAAAAAACATGATCAATTTGAAAGTTTAGTTATTAAATAGGAGCAATTTAAGTACCTAAAATTTAAAAGGGTATACTTTGGGCACCTATTTTTCATTTAAGCTTTTATAATATTATTATACTAATTGATGATAAAGCTTTAGGGTTGAAAAATTAATTTTAAAAAATTCAAGGGTGAAATTATAAAGAAACATTTTCATTAGTGACTATAATGTTTATTTTTTTAAATTGGGGAGAAAAAATGTACATGAGATAAACTTTAATGGCCATTGCAGTATTTTACTCTTATTTTTTCATTGCCAGGTCAGCAATCCGCCAGTTTTTAACGACAACAAACGGCTGAGTGACCAAAAGTTTACGCCCCGAAAACGTAAGTGACCTTACTGGTCGTTTTTCAAAATCGGTGATCAACTCTATACTAATGAAAAACATAAGTGACTATTCTAGTAGTTAACCCATCTTTTAAATATACTCCAAGTCACATATGAATTGACAGTTAAAGCTTTAAGTATATTGTTAAACTAATGAAAAGAATTAAAACGATATCTATAACTTGATAGCTCAATTAGAATGTTTTGAAATTTAGAATCAATTAGAATCTGAACATGATTTGGGGATGTTTAGTGCAATTATTTCCAAAGAAATTAAGAGATCTAATTTTGCGGATGTCTTTCCATTTTAGCCATTATTTTTTGAATTGGAAATAATCCCGCTCATTCTCTCATTTTAAAATCCCTCTCAAACGTCTCTTTTCTAATACAGTAGCCGCGTCAGAAAGAAAATTCAGAAAAATAAATAAAGAAAGAAAACCAAAACAGCAAAGCCGAAGGAGCAAGAAAGCAATGGCGACGAACATCGGTATGATGGACGGAGCTTACTTCGTCGGAAGATCTGAGATTCTTGCTTGGATCAACACCACTCTCCATCTCAATCTCTCCAAAGTCGAAGAGGTTGCTTTTTCTTTTTTAATTTTTAATCTTTCTATTTGTTTAATATGAATCCAGAAAAAAAGTATTTATTGATAAATCTTGGGACGTGGTTTTCAGGCATGTTCTGGTGCTGTTCATTGTCAGTTGATGGATTCGGTTCATCCAGGGATGGTACCGATGCATAAAGTCAATTTTGATGCCAAGAACGAATACGAGATGATCCAAAACTACAAAGTCCTCCAAGATGTCTTTAACAAACTCAAAATCACCAAGGTTTTTAATTTTCAAAGATTTCTTTTGTTTTCTGGTTTTGAATTTTTTTAATGACTTCTGTTTCCCTTGTATTAGCATATTGAGGTGAGCAAGTTGGTGAAAGGAAGGCCGCTTGATAATCTGGAGTTCATGCAGTGGATGAAAAGATACTGTGATTCGGTTAATGGATGCGGTCTTAATAAGTAAATTTCTTTTAGACCTTAATTTTCTTTGTGATTAGTTTGATTCTTTTTTTTTTAACTTGAAAGGGTAATTAGTTTGATCATTGTTCTCTATAAGCCAACAGATGGTTTCTTTTCCCTATTCAATTGCAGATTAGTATTAGTATTAAATGTTAGGAATTTTGGCCTACATTAATTGTTTCTTCATTAGAATTTGGCATTGCTTTAATTAATCTTTCTTCCATCACTAATAACAGATTGCAGTACTTTGGCCTGAGTTTTAGTAAATGATTTTCATGAGATTGGTTGTTTTACTTACCGAATGGTTTCTCTCATTTGATGCCGGAACTTAGGCTTGAGCTTTAGTATTTGCTTAATTCTAATTGATTTTCATGAAATTGGCTGTTTTGCTTAATGACTGGTTTCTTGCATTTTGATACTGAGAATTAGGCTTGAGCTTTAGTTTGGGCATAATTCATAATTGAATTTCATGAAACTGGCTGCTTTACTTAATGAATGGTTTTGCTTTCCGGTATTGTTCTACTTCATCAATGCTTATTTTCCATTTAATTGTGTTTATATCATATGAATTGAAGGAAATGAAAAGATCCGTGAGTGATTATGCTGTTTTCATATGTAGTTACAATCCACTAGAAAGGAGAGAGGCTTCCAGAGGAGGAAGAGAAGCAGCCAAGAAATCAGCACCTCAACAATCCTCAACCAAGGGTTCAAGTGCTGCTCCTAGACCTTCATCTTCTCATGCTCGAAGGAACAGCAATGATGTTCCATCATCTAATCATTCTGCAAAGGCATCATCCAAGCCATCTACATCAATGGCTGCTTATGACGAACAGGTACTTTTAATTCTTGGAGCAAATTGATAGTTTTATTTGTTTAAGAATTAAGAAGAATCTGATGTCTTCTCCTGCACAATGTAGATCACTGAGCTGAAGCTATCGGTGGATAGTCTTGAGAAAGAGAGGGATTTTTACTTTGCAAAGTTGAGAGACATTGAGATTCTCTGCCAGACTCCTGAAATAGAAGACTCCCCTGTATCTCCTTTGACATTCAGATTCAAAAATGTTATTTTAGTAAAAACAGTTGTTAAAGTTGATTGTTTAAATGTTTTACTGTATGCTATTGCAGATTGTTGCAGCTATCAAAATGATTTTATATGCTACAGATGGTGATGCATCAGTGGTGACTGAAGCTCAAGCCATGGTGTCTCTTAACCCCAAGGAAGCAGAGGCTTTAAGTCCAATTGCCGAGGCATCAGCAGAGAAATCCAGTTCTGAAATTCAGAAGAGGAAAATCATTTTGAATTCTGATGTAGATGCAGCTGGAATCATAACATTGTCCCCAAGGCAAAGGCTTACCGATGCTTCTGATGTTCACTGCAGTGGGTCACCTCTTATGACTTACTGATCAGCTTCTCAAGATCTGCTTGACTTTACAGTTTTGTCAAATTTCTCGGCCATATAATCAGTTCTATATGTTGTTTCTATAGTCCAACTAGGAGGGGTGTCAAGGACTGTTAAGGACAGGACGTGATATCCGTCATCCGAATTGCTAGCAATGTCTGTTTCGATCATGTTGTGTATTTGGAAAGTGTAAGAATAACGTGCATATTCATTCTGCATCAGTAGCTAATGTTCTGCAGCAAAAAGAAAAGGATTTCATATATTTTTTAATGGGAATGTGAATGGGGTTTCTTTGATATTGTCTAATTATTTTGCAGTTTACAGAGTGGTATCATATGATTCGTCAATGCTTTCAGTTAAGCTAACATTTTTTGGTTATCTATAAAGCAGTGTTTGTTAAATCATTTGTAAACTTGCCAACACCGTTGGTAAATTATAACTTTGTACATACTTTCACGTAAAAGTTAATACCTGACATCATTTTAATAGATTGGTAGAATAGTAAAAGCTGTTATTATAGTTTTTACTTTCCTGTGTCCTTTTTATCTTGTTGAAATTGATAGAACATCTAGAGTGGGCTAATGGTGCCACTACCACCTCCGGCCAAGGACTTTTATGAAGACTTTCTGGCTCTTGGGTCAGAATTTGTAACATTTTACATCAAAAACAAGTGAATGAGTCCAAATCCTGGAAAGCAGTACCTGATGTACTATGGGAGCCAGTATAGCCACATCACAAGGTCAAATGGTTGCATATGATCCGGATTCAATGTAGTCATTACTGTCATGGTAGATTTTCATTTATATGGTGACAATTGTCTTTCGTTTTTTATGGCGCACAAAGCTTTGAGCACTGTTTGGATGGCTACCAACCTAAAGGATTTGTTGAGCATACTAAGTGTATGATAAAAGATAGAAAAGAAATATAGAGAAGAACACAAAAAGCTTGCTTCATTCATTTACTGCTTGGTTGATTTATACACAAGTAATGGAAACCCTAATGAGGCTGGGAGTGACACGTGTAAGGTTCCAGAATGATTTTTACAACTTTCCAACAGAATTGAGAGTGCAGGAGGTGATGACAGCTGTGACGCCAGCTCTTGGATTTCAACATTATCTTCAACATTTTTCCCGCTTGAGTTTTCTTCAAGTCTTCTGGTGTGTAGCTTGTTGCGGAAGCCTTCAAACTGTTGGGTGGGTAGAGCCTTAGTGAGAATGTCTGCAACTTGACATCGAGCTGGAATGTAGTTGATTTGTAGCTGCCTTGTACTTACTTTTTCTCTGACAAAGTGTAAGTCAAGATCGGCGTGTTTGGTTTTTGCATGGAGAACGGGGTTGGCTGCCATGAAGACGGTGCTGGTATTGTCACACCACAACTGTGGAGTATTGTGTAGCTTGATTCCCATTTCTGTAAGAACAGATTGAACCCAAATGATTTTAGAGGCTGCATCAGCTAGACTTCTATATTCTGCCTCTACTGATGACCTTGAGACAACACGTTGTTTTTTCGAGCACCATGTGATCAAGTGATGGCCAAGCATGACACAGTAACCCGTTGTGGATCGCATGTCATCGACATCACTGCCCCAGTCGGCATCAGAGAACGCAATGATTTGAAGATTATCACCATGTTGTGGTTGAAACCAGATACCGTAGTCAAGAGTGCTGCCCAAGTACCTTAGGATTCTCTTAAGTGCCTGCCAATGGACCTCTGTAGGGTTTTGCATGTATTGAGCAGCTTTGTTGACAGCAAACGCTAGGTCTGGTCTTGTGTGATAGATATATTGAAGTGCCCCTACGATGCTTCTGTAACTTTGAGCTTTAATCAGGGGAGTGCCATCGTGTTTACCGAGTTTGGGGAATGTTACCATTGGTGTTGATGCAGCTTTGGCTCCCATTGTATCTGTTTTGTGTAAGAGTTCAGTGATGTATTGTTGTTGGTTTAGAAACAGTCCTCCTTCATAGGTTCTGGCTTCAATGCCAAGAAAATAGTGTAGCTGGCCAAGATCTTTGAGAGAAGCGATCATGTAATGCTTGAATTACTTGTTGGACATGGGATTCAATGTTGCCAGTGAGCAGCATGTCATCAACGTAGACAACGAGATATACTGTAAGGTCTCTTTGCTTGAGTATGAACAATGTGGAGCCGGCTTGAGAAGCAAGAAAGCCTAGGGTGCCCAGAAAGGATTTTAGTTGAGCAAACCAGTTGCGTGGGGCTTGTCTTAAGCTATAGATGGCTTTCTTGAGTTTGCAAAAGAGTGGTAGGCCAGTGGGGTTGTGTTGAATGAAGCCAGCTGGTTGATGCATGTAAACAGCTTCATGTAAATCCTCTTTGAGAAAGGCTTTATTAACGTCAACCTGATGGATTTGCCACTGATTGGTAACAGCCACTAAAATTAGAATGTTGACTGTGAAGAATCGAACAACTAGGCTGAATGTCTCCATAAAATCAAGTCCTGGGATTTGAGAATAACCTTTCGCGACTAATCTTGCTTTGAACTTGCTGACAGGTTCATCAGCATTATATTTAACTCGAAACAACCATTTGCTGCCTATAACCTTCTTCCGAGGTGGTAATTAAGCAAGGTCCCAAGTGTCATTTTCTTGGAGTGCAATGTACTCTTGTTGTACTGCTTCTGCCTAGGCCAAATTGAGCAAAGCCTCTTGAACGGTGGATGGTATGACTTCAGTATTATATATCTTGGGTTTGAAGGTTCCCACTTTACTGCGTGTGATCATGGAATGAATGTTTGTAGGTTGGGAGATAACTTGAGTGGAGGAGTGGGTTGGTGAATTAGTGGTTGAAATTGGAATGGTAGTCATTACTGAACCCCTCGAACTTAAAAAATCAGATTTGAACAAACAAATTATTTACTTCTAAGCAACCGAGAAGATTTACAAACAAATATACTTCAACAATCTTCACCATCTTCGAATATATTTTTAACAAAAATATCACTCAAATATTCAACTTAAACTCTCTCAATTTTTTCTCCCAAATCATATACACTCCCATTCTCCTCAATATCCTATATATATACAACTTTTAAGAGAAAAAAACAACTCACCTGACCCGACCAGCTTTCACGTGAAAGCTGATATGCATGCATGACATAGTACAATGCCATGTGCAATTGGTGTTCTGGCTTCAATTCAATTGAAGTTGCACGTATGCAGCTGAGCCAAGGCCGAAAAATAAATATTCAATGTGCAACGCCATGTGCAAATGACGACTTTCTATGCACAGTGCACAACGCCATACGTAAATGGCGTGGTCTCCCGTTCACTGTAGATTTTGGCATAATTTCCAAAATATAGGTGAAAGAACCCTATATTCCAAATTTTTATTTGGGAATAGATTATCCCCTAATTTTGCTTAGTTAGAAACATAAAAAAGCCAAATAATTTTCGTTCTTAAATTCTTTAAAGAAGTTAAAATTTTAAATTTTGATATTCCGAATAAAGCAAATAACGGACCTCTGTAGTGAAGTTTGAAGGGTAAAAATCAATTCCTTGAATCAAATACCAACCTTCAAATCAATTGCTTAAATCAAGCAATATTTTGACATGAGTGAAGTTTGAAGGGTAAAAATCTGGTGGTGGGGTGAAAGTGAAAGCTCAAGTGTTAGTGGGGGAAAAGATGGTGTCATTTCAACTTATGAACCCCAAATTAGGTAGAACAACCATAGTTGTTTTCCCTGGCACTTTGGTAAGCTGAAAAGATTAATTTTCCAACAGTTCTTGTTGACTTTGATATGGGCTGATTGAAACCTTCCATAATTGTTTTTGTTAGGACCCATAGTTTCAATTTAAACAAAAAAAACATATTATTATTATTATAAATTTTTTAATCTTATTAAGGAAAAGAAAAAGAAAAATGATCAGTTTCATCAATCAGTTAAATATACTTATTTAATAAATAAAAGTAATTATAAAGTAATATTTCTTTACACCATTAGATTTATGTTTTATTTTTGTAAGAGATTTTCGTTAGACTTGATCTCCATTCTTCTCTCTTTTAAGTGTGTTATATTTATAATATTTTTCATTAATTTTTAATAAAATTCAGTTGAAATTGATAAAAAATATTTTTTCCACATAATAATATGTTTTGAATAATGATCCTTGGACGCCTATATCAAATTATATAAAAAAATTCTTCTGATTTCAGTTGTATTGACTTTTTCTAGTCTAAGATTCAACTTCTGCACGAAACAGTGGAGTGCGAGTGCTAAACTTTTAGTAGCTGTATTCAACTGTGATCTGTCACGTGCACGGTGCACCAAATCATCATGTAAATTATGTTTAAAAAAAATCATATCAATCAGGTACAAAATAGTTAAAAGGAAAAAATAAACATATATTAGCAAGTTTTTTCCTTTTTTTTCATTTTGTATTTTACCAACAAATGCTCTAACTTTAACATTTTTTATAAAAAATTTACAGTAAAAGAGAAAGCAATAATATTTCATATCTAAAAACTTACCCTCAAGAGGTAAATGAAATTTGTCAGCATAATCCAGTTTAATGGGGGATGAATGTTGGCTACGATTTTGTTTAATTATTGGTGTTTAATACATATTCACACATAAATACAAAAATATTAATTTTTTAATCTCAACAAATAAGTTAAAAAAATAAAAGATTGTGTATCATCCGAAATCAACTAGGATGAAGTTTGACAAGGAAGAAGGTAGTCCCCTAAAAATAAATTGCTCCTAAAAGTTGGAAGTACTAGTACTTTTGCCTGTGAACATAACCGTATAATCTGATTCATAATGCATACTCAATCCTTGAAAATCAATAAGAGTATCAAAGGACCAAAATTGCAGGTCCTTCCAACTGCAGTTATGGATTCAGAACTCGAGTTCAAATTTTGTGATGCAAACGGAAGAAGATCACCTCGCATTATGTAGCATATAACACACACATTGAAAGAATGTTAAAAAACTAAGCTGAGAAAATCAAATGGACATCACAGCAGGAGAAGATCAAGATGGGGGGTGATATGATACGACTGCAAAACAAGGGTGATCTGAATCCCTGATTGATTATTATTTCTTTCTCTCCTCGATCAAGCATTCATCTATCTAGATATTAATTCTGCTTTCACCTAAATTCGGAGTAAGATTAATGGCCAAAAATAATAGAGATGCAGGGATGTCATGGATTTATGTCTGTTCACATCCAGACATTACAAGAATCCGAATAACATTCATCTCTTCTCATTGGCAAATAGAAAAACCGACTACCAAAGTCCGATAGCAGATATCGATCCTCCTCCGATCCGTGTTAGCCAATTTTGGCCCCAAAGGCAATAATAAGATTGTTCATTAAGAACAACAGCCAACAATACACAAAAGAGGAAACAAGTTTAATAGTGCTAGTTATCAAGACAAGAAGAGATTAACGGGGACTGCTGAGCACATCGACAAACATACTATTCAGTGAAGGTAGCCCTATTTGCTGGTCCGGCGCTCTACTCCTTTTGAACTGTGGATGTGGAAATGATGAGACCAAAGATGTCACAGACCACGAATCAATATCGCAGCTGAAAGATGCATCAATGACATCATCAGGACTACTCGGAATCGATCTATGCCTGCGTTTGTGGCCTTGGTTTCCTTTGCAATAGCTTTCCAATAACTCTAAGATGAGCTTGTAGCAAGCATTTACTTTATCCTGTTGAAAAACGAAACTACAATCAGGATCCAATGCAAATCTTCTAAAAACGGCCCCCAACCCCAAGTCATTGTGTACAAACCTCACATGTCTTGACTACACCAATAAGCTTTTTCTGGTATTCAAGATAATGGCAAGGTTCAATCTCTTTAATAACATGAAGCATTGTTGCAGCAGCTAAGATTGAAGGTATATAAAGCATGAACCTTGAATCTGGATCACAATCGAATTGGAAAAATTCAAGATTTGAACTAGAAAACAATGGTTAAAGATGCTATTTTGAGTGATTACCAGCAATGAGAAACAGAAGCAAACGCTCACAACTGTGAAGGAACTCCAAATGCAAATGAGGCTTTAATCCAAGCCTACTTGTTATGTGATTGAAGAAGGAAATTGGTGTCACAGGGTTCATCCTCCATTGCAGAGTTGACAACACCAAAAGCTCCATTCTCTGTATTGTATTTGAATCAAACGCATACTTTGATTCCTCCACCTAAAAGAAAGGAAAAAGAACATCAAAATCCCATATTTAATAACCCAATAGCAAATTTAACAAACAATCTTAGTTTAGACGCATACTTGGAGGTCTAAGAGGAGTGGAACTTGGGTTTCCTCGACCTTGGCAGCTAGAGACAAACAAGCCACAGCAGCTAATTGCCCCATCCATGGCTTGTCTTTCTGAAACTTTAAGCTTGAAATGAACCTATCAAAGTAATTCACAGCAAGAACCATGGTCAAAGCATTGAACCCGTGGTGTTCCTTGACCTTGAAAATCCACTCCAAAGCTCCTTTGCGAGCCAAAAACAATGGCTCATCTGAGTTAACATCAATGTATCCATGGTGGGTTTCTTTCTCCTTGGATATTAAAGAAAGCAACTCATCGTCTTCCCAGAACAAGTTGTCAATGAAGAAACAAGGTAAAAATGTCTCCTTTTTCACTGTTCCACCCAAGTTGTCTTCAAAACTACACTCTCCTAAATCTGCTTCTTCTTCACAGAACAGCCCAACAATGATGAATGGTGGGTTTAGAGTCTGCTGAGTCTCTTCTTCCTCTTGCAGAACCATAGCTTTCAAAGCAGAAGAAAATAAATCCTCCTTTCATTATAATACCATAAAGAACAAAGCGAATCTCAGGCTCATTTTTTCCCTCTTTCATCAGTTCCTCCAGGCTCCAACAGTCTTGAATCTGGGTACATATAGTACTACAATGTAAGAGGAACAGAAACGGAGGGAAAAAATAACACTGACTTAGATGATACAATAAAGATCTCTACTTACTTAATTAGTGATTGAAGATTAGATGGGGAAAAAAACTGAAATAAAATACAATTATACAAAGAGTAACCAAAGCAATATTTTTTTTTTTTTGGAATAAGTAACCAGAGCAGTTATTTACGGGGTATCATTCAAAATTCATAAATAAATGTTAGGGTCTATTTCAAAAATCTAGATGCGTTTCATAATTTAAAATAGGGTAAATTACATAAATGTTCCCCGACTATACTCCAATTATCTTTTGCGTCCTCTGACTATCAGAAGTTACAAACTGGTCTCTCGACTTAAAAAAGATAACAAATTGGTCCGACGCCGTTAAAAATTTAACGGCTGATGACGTGGCAGTTAATATAAATTGATATAATTACATAATTAGCCCTTAAATTCTACACTTATTTTAATTTGACCTTAATTCTAAAAAATTAACTTACATAATTTTAATAATCTATTAATTTAGCTCATCTTCTTTTTTATTTCTCCTCTCCTTTAATTCTTCAACTCAAACCAGTTACATAGATTGAAAAGGCTACTACCACTAAGCCAAGTACTCTGTTTTGCGACTAAGGATAAGGGTAAGGCATGTTAGGATAAAACTTAAAAGCTGCCATTTTCTCATATTTTTTTTCTGGCTCAAAACTTCATCTTCTTAATCGTTTATTCCGAATCAAACTTAAAAAAACAATGTCAATCGCTTCCTTATCTTTCCCCAATTACTGCCAAAAGTCGCCTCCTATATCCCTCAAATCTTTTTCTCTCTCTAAACCCACGATAATCCAGTTTTCCTTTTCCTTCACCCAGAAGAAATCTTCTTCGCATGTCGTCTCGATGAGTATAGAAGCAGACGTTGGAGTAATGGGCACAAGAGCTTGGAATGATGAGTTTCTTTGAAACCGACAGCAAGGTTGTTCCGGTGACCGTTGTTGGCTTTAGAAAAGGCAATAGAGTGACCCAAGTCAAGACATCAGCTACCGATGCCTATGATGCTGTTCAAGTTGGGTATAAGAGAGTTAGAGACAAGAAGCTTACAAAGCCTGAGTTAGGCCATTTGGGGAAAGCTGATGTTATTCTCATGAGGCATTTACAAGAGTTTAGATTGCAAAGTGTGGAGGAGTTTGAGACTGGACAGAAGTTAGATGTTGAAGAGATTTTTAAAGAGGGTGATCTTGATGTTTCTGGGACTACTATAGTGAAAGGATTTCAAGGTTTGATTTTTATTTATTTATTGTATTTTGAAAGTTGTCAATGGATGATAGATTCCTTTATTTTAGTATTATTGAAGATGATGATGCACAAATGTTTGTGTCATAGATTTCAATTTCAAGTTGGTCAGATTACAAAGTTTCAGAGAATGGGTGTTACATGCATGGAAGAAACACTTCCCTGACAGTTTATAAAGACCCGCAAATGCTTTAAATCGTTTGATTTGGTTCCATTTCAGAGCGTTTGAAGTTGTTAAGTTTTTAACTCTCTTGAGAAAATTATGACAATTTTCTAAATGTTTATAAAAATTATTCATCATTTGTAGCTTTTTCTGAGCTATTTTCCATTTTATATGCTTTGGATGCTATTTTAATCCAGAGAGAGATATAATGATTACAATTTGCAGTTTCACCCCCTTTTGCCTTTGCTTTCTCATTTCTCTCACTCTCTCGGTTTGGGTGTGTAGAAAACAAAAAAAACAGACCCTTTTTAAGTACTCGGCTAAGCAAAGTAGCGAACTTGGAAGCTGAAGATTTCGAGGAGTGCAGATCTAGAAAACGAGGCAAGTTTTAAAGTAGTAATTTCTGGTTTGAGTTGAAGAATCGAAAGAGAGGACAAATAGAAAAAAGATGGACTAAATTGATAGATTATTAAAATAATGTGGGTTAATTTTTTAGAACTAAGGTCAAATTAAAATAAGTGTAGAATTTGAAGGTTAATTATGTAATTATATCAATTTATATTAACTGCCACATCATCAACCGTTAAATTTTTAACGGCGCCGGACCAATTTGTTACATTTTTAAGTCGATGGACCAGTTTGTAACTTTTAATAGTCGGAGGACGAAAAAGATAATTGGAGTATAGTTGGGGGACTATTTATGCAGTTTACCCTTTAAAATAAATGTTATTTAAACAAAATATGCAAAAGAATCCCGTTCAAAAAAAAATATGCAAAAGAATAAATAAATGATACAAGAACCCAACAAGTGTTCGGATGATGTTCATCCTAGGAGATATGAGTTCAAATCGCTATATCTACATGGTGTATGTCTATTGTCAAAGAGTTAAAAATATCTATAAACAGACATTAACTTGTAATCACCTTATATCAAATAATTATAAATTTCGTAACAAATATGTCAATTTTCTTCTAAAAGCAACAATTTATTTATTCAATTAAAAATATGTAACAATTAGATCACTCTGCCATTAAAATTGAAACAAATGGCTTGATATAATAACAATTTTAGTCCCAAAACATATACATTGTATTAATTTGGTTCCAGTTAAAAATAATTCAATAAATTTAACCGTTCACATTTAAAAATTTTATTAGTGAAGTAACTATGTTTAGGTATTTTGCAGAGATAATGTTGTTGAGTTTTTTTTTTTTTATTTCATGATTTGAATTTTTTTATTTCACAAACTAGGGTGATTGCTATAGTAAAATTAGAAGTCGCCTACATTTTTAATAGCCTTTCGAAAGTTGTCGAAACTTTTTAACGATTTTAAAAAATAAAAAGAAAAGACGTCCGAGAGAGATAAATACTTTTCCTTCTCATGTATGATCAAAAGGAAGTTGTCGAGAAGGGACGACGGCTTTTCCTTCCCGTGTATGGTTACTGTAGCGACATCTCTATTACATTAAATATAAAAAAATCCACACCACTTTATAAAATCAGGTTTTTTCCATCACTGCATCTAAGCAAAATATCCAGCTATGTCTACTTGCAAACGATATTAATGTCATAATGGGTATGTTTCATTAGTTTATCAATTGTTTAGTAGTAAAGTGTCTGTGTCTACTAAGCTATCAAATTTGTCGATTATCAAGCTGAGAGACAATAGTATGGAATGCGACAAGTGGTCGGATGATGTATCATGAAGGTGCAATGTCAAAATTTTTAAATATGACGGGTTAAATTTATTGGAATATTTTTAAATTAAACTCGAATAGATAGAATGTATATGTTTTAGAACTAAAACGATTTTAACTACATAGTGACATGTTTGTCACATATTTATAATTTAGTGATTAAATTGGTACTTTCAAAAAAAGTGACACATTTGTTATAAATTTCTAATTGGGGTGGATTGCAAACACGAAATCAGGGGAGTTAAGTCTACCTATTCTCAAAATTTTACTCCAGTTTTTTGTTCTTAGTGAGAAGAATGCCCTAGTTTCCTGTTGCGGGGCACCGGGCATGGAGCGTTATTGCAATGGTGCTCTATGGCACTAGTAGCTAAAGACAGAATGTGTTTTTGCTCCTTTTGAGAACGATTTTTTATTATATATTAATATTCGAAACTTATTGGGAGCATTTATGTTCAAGCAATTATACTGCGCACTCTTTTTCCTCTAACTAAGTTTAAGGAGGTTTTTTAATGAGACTAGTGTTCTTGCTTCTCTTCGACTTAATAATAAAATTTTTATATTTCAAAAAAAATTAAATGATAAGATATATCATTTGAAATTTTAAAATTAAATTACTTTAAATTTATTTTTAATAATGTGTAATCATCTAATTTACTAATAGTATATAAAATCATACTATATCAATGCATCAAATATTCATTGTATATAGTTGTATTTTTTTAACGTTCCAAACATGCCATCGTAACGTTATATATATTTAAATTCCGAGGCCACCCGAAGGTGAATATATGCTAGGCCCAATTTTAGTTTATTGGAATAATCCAATTGATTGGATTCATAGCTACAGCGAATGCCCAACATATACATTTCCCCTCTTAATTAGGCTCGTGAATAGGGATGATCATTTGACCTATAGCTAATGTGTTCTGACTCGTTTTTATAAGGTGGCGGTTATTAAAATTTTTTTGAGGTTCGGGTTGGGTTCATGTCTGATTTTTTAAGGATGATGTTAGGTCGGGTCGAGTTTGAGTTTAAGGTGAAAAATACCTTACCTGACCCAACTCGGGATAATAGTTTAATTTTATAATAAATATTTAAGTATAGTTCCTACAATGCCCCTCTCTTTAGATATATATTGATTATCTCCCTATTTTGTCTAATAAAAGTAGAATAATTAATATAATGCTCCCTCTATATTTGTATTATTACAATTAGCTCCTTATTTTTATCGAATAATAATAAAAATTAGTAATTTTTTATTTATGTCGGGTTGGATTCGAGTTTTTACTCTAAAATTTGGGTTCAGATACGGGCCGGATGGGACATCATAAAATATTAGGTCGATCAAATTTAGATAGAGACATTAAATTTTTAGAAAAAATGCGAATTGACCAAAAATCCGGCCCAACCCAACCCATGATTATCCCTAGTCATGAAGGAATTGGTATGATAGTTGAAGGAAGAATGAAGAAACACATGTCATATAAAATTGAGAGTATTTAATACATGATTGGTAAAATAATTTATTTTACGACCATATTAGGAGATCGTTACATAATTCAGTTTTTAATTAATTAAAAAATTAAAAATAAAACATGTTTTTTTAAATGTTGCAATTTTTATTAATTGATAATTAGTGATGTTACGAGCCTCGTTAAAATTTTTTCTTAATTCTAGTTGAAAAAAAGAGTGTTACGTAACAAAGCCTAATAATGTATCAAATTACAGTAGAGACAGTCGAAGGCAAATAGCCTAATGTGTATAAATAACCACTGTCCACTGCTGATTACATTTGTTCTCCAGTTATCTAATAGAAACGCCACATTTCTGTTCACAAACTAGCGTAAACTCGACAATTTTTTTTCTTTTGATCTATACTTTTTTTGTCAAAGAGTCTGCCACTTCATTGCAATCTCTGTATACAAATTAAAACTAGACTTTTATTAGATAAATCACGTGTTTTACATGTGCTTCTTGTATTAGGTTGTTAAGTTAGTTATTAGGGTTTTACAACTCTATATATTAAACGTTTTACCACCTTTGTATGCACTGATTTTTTACCAGAATAAAGTTTTACTTCATTCCTTTTCTTGATTACCAATTCTTATATGGTATCAGTTGGAATTGTTTCCGCTTCCTCCATTCTGATTCTCTTCTTGTATTTTCTTTGCAATCATGGTTAATATTGTCGAAATCACCAGCGATAGTTCTGATAATGGCAACAGCCCTTACTATATTCATCAGTCCGACAATCCCGGTATGATGTTGGTCACTCAGCCTTTGGCTAATGACAACTATAGCAGCTGGAAACGTTCGATGCTTATGGCTCTTTCTGCCAAGGATAAGATCGGCTTTGTGGACGGCTCTATTCCCTCACCGACGTCTTCTTCTCCGTTGTCCAGCATTTGGACGCGTGCAAACAATTTGGTGAATTCATGGATCTTAAATTCCGTTTCAAAGGATATTGCGGCCAGTTTGATTTATCATTCAACTGCTGCAGCAATCTGGAAGGATCTTGAAGATCGCTTTCAACATAATAATGGTCCTAGAGTTTTCACTTTAAAGAAAAAATTGGCTGAGCTTTCTCAAGGTTCTTTATCCATAAGTGCATATTACACCCAACTTAAGGCCATCTGGGATGAGTTGGTGTCTATCAAACCATCTTGCACTTGTTTACAGTGCACATGTGGAGGTCTTCAGAAAGTTCTTGATGAACAACAGAGAGAATTGGTTATACAATTCTTGATGGGTCTAAACGATTCCTTTACACATGTTCGTGGTCAAATTTTGCTTATGGAGCCTATGCCTTCTATATCCAAAGCTTTTTCTCTTCTCATTCAAAAAGAAAATCAACGATCTATCACGATAGCTCCTGTTCTCACCGAGGCTGCTTTTGTTGTTAAAGCTAGCACAAGTACTCGAAAGAATAGGCCACAATGCACTCATTGTAATCTTCTTGGTCATACCAGGGAAAATGCTACAAATTACATGGTTATCCACCTGGTTACCTTTCTCGTTCTAAGTAATCTAATGTTTCACATCATGCGCATTCCAATGCGGTTGCTACTACTGAAGAAAGTACCCCAACAACTCAAGACTCTTTAACTCCTTCTCAATGTCAACAGCTGATTGCTATGCTTAACTCTCAGCTCAAAGCTGCGTCCATTTCTGAAAATTCCTCTTCTATAAATTTCACAATGCAAGGTAAAATTCTTTCTTATGCAAACATTTTTAGTTCTTTTGAGGATAAGGACTCTTGGATTATTGATTCTGGTGCCTCTCGACATGTTTGTTGTTCAAAAGAGTCTTTTGAATCCTTAAGTCCTATTCAAGTGGAACTATTCTTCTTCCTAACAACTTTGTTGTTAAAGTAAATTTTGTTGGTTCCATTCGTTTATCCTCTAAACTTGTCCTTCATAATGTTCTTTTTGTACCTGAATTCAGGTTTAATTTGTTGGTTGTCAGTTGCTTACTTTATAATTCTAACATTACTGTTGTTTTTTCTAATAACTCTTGTGTTATTCAGGACCAACAGGGCGTGATTGGGAAAGCTGATTTTTTTTCAAGGGGTTATATTTGCTTAAGTCAACCATAGCTTCTGTGAATGTTTCTGTTTCTTCTCATTTTGATAGTGTGGAAAATTCTGCTTTTGTTTCGAATTGCTGGCATAACAGGCTTGGTTATCCAAGCGATCCTGTATTACATTTGTTAAAAATGTTTTGCCAAATCTTCATATTAATAAAACGGATCCTTGTTTCGTTTGCCCTTTAGCTAAACAACAGCGTTTGCCCTTTCCCATTTCTGTATCCAAATCTAAGCTTCCTTTTGAGCTACTCCATTGTGATGTCTGGGGGCCTTTCAAAACTGCTACCTTGCATAATCAAAGATATTTTCTTACCTTAGTTGACGATTTCTCAAGAATTACATGGACTTACTTGTTGCAGAAGAAATCTGATGTTTTGTCTATAATTCCTCAATTTATTGCTATGGTAAAGAAGCAATTTGGTTACGATATTAAGGTGTTTCGATCTGATAATGAACATGAGTTAAAGTTCACTGACCTGTTCGCAAAACTTGGCAATGTTCATCAATTTTCATGTGTCGAAACTCCTCAACAAAATTCTGTTGTTGAACGCAAACATCAGCATCTTCTTGTTGTTGCTCGTGCTTTGTTGTTTCAGTCAAAGGTTCCCATCCATTTTTGGGGAGAATGTGTTCTTACAGCAACTTATCTTATTAATAGACTGCCTTCCCCAAGCCTTCAAAATAAGTCTCCTTACGAGCTGTTCTTTTTTAGACTTCCAAGTTATGATCATATTAAAACTTTTGGCTGTTTATGTTTTGTTTCCACATTGAAAGCTCATAGGACTAAGTTTGAAGAAAGGGCGTTACCTGGTGTCTTTATAGGCTATGCTTCAGGAGTTAAGGTTTACAAAGTTTATATTTTGAAGACTCACTCGATTGTTATTTCTCGAGATGTGGTCTTCCATGAGACATTCTTTCCTTTTCATACCGTTTCTTCCTCAGCTACATCTGTTGATCCCTTTTCTAATATTACTTTGCCTCTTTGTTTTCCTCATTCTGAGCACACTACTGACAGTAATTCTGAAAATGTTCAACATGATAACATTCCTACTCGTGCTGATTATGTTCATACTGAAAATGAAAATTTGCAATCTGAACATAATTCTTTAATTGAAAATGTTGAGGTTGCTGTTTCGAATGACTTGCCTATACATGAACATGATCATATGCAATCAGGACATGATCACATGCATCGGCATGAACAAGGACATGATCATATATCCTTGCATGAACAAGGACATGATCATATGTCCCTGCATGAACAAGGACATGATCATATTCTTTTGCATGAAAATGAGCATATGCCTTTACATGACCCTATGAATGAAAATTCTCATGATTCTGTGCATGATACCATGCATGAACATGTTGCTGAAAACACAGTTGAATCTTTGCAAGTACCTGCTCCTGTCAGAAGATCTAATAGGCTCGTTCAAAAACCTTCCTACTTGCAGCAGTATCATTGCAATAATGCTATATCATGCACTTATCCCATTGAGAATCACATTTCTTCTTCTCTTTTGTCTCATGATTATATTGCTTTCATCTCTAACATTTCTTCTTCTCACGAACCATCATTTTATCACCAGGCAGTGAAGTTCCCTGAATGGAGAGCAGCCATGGCTGATGAACTACATGCCATGGAAAATTTACAAACCTGGTCTGTTGTTCCCCTTCCTAAAGGAAAGACTCCAATTGAATGCAAATGGGTTTTCAGAATTAAGCATAATTCTGATGGATCGATAGATAGATAGATAGATAGATACAAAGCTCGTCTGGTTGCGAAGGGTTTTACACAAATTGAAGGTGTGGATTACACTGACACATTTTCTCCCGTTGCAAAATTAACCTCGTTCAAAGTCCTTCTTTCCTTGGCTGCTAAAAATAATTGGAATCTCATTCAACTTGATGTAAACAATGCCTTCCTCAATGGTTCTCTTGATGAAGAGGTGTATATGAAGCTTCCTCTTGGCTATGGCTCCTATGGAAAAGACTCTAACATGGTATGCAAATTACACAAATCTATATATGGTTTAAAACAAGCTTCCAGGCAGTGGTTCACTGCGTTTTCAGCTGTAGTTTTGCGTTTTGGTTTCATTCAATCTCCATCCGATCATTCTCTATTTGTCAAAGGCAGTGAAGATACCTTGATTTGTTTACTTGTTTATGTCGATGACATCATTATTGGTGGCAAAGATCATGTTCTTGTGGCTCAAGCACAACAGCATCTTCAGCAACATTTTAAACTCAAAGAATTGGGGCCTTTAAAATACTTTCTCGGTTTCGAAGTGGCACGCAATGATAATGGTATTTCCTTATCCCAACGGCACTATGCTTTACAACTGTTGCAAGACACAGGATCTATGGCTAAAAAGCCAGTCTCCTTGCCAATTACATGTCCTCACAAACTCAGCAAATCTGATGGAGAATTTCTAGATGATCCACAGTTATACAGAAGACTAGTGGGAAGGCTACTCTATCTTACTCATACCTGACCCGACATCACTTATACAGTCCACTTACTTAGTCAGTTTGTCTCTGCTCCTCGGAAGCCTCATCTGTAAGCTGCATATCATTTGTTATCCTACATCAAACAAGCTCCTGGTATTGGACTGTTTTTCTCTTCTAATTCTAATTTGCAGCTAAGTGCCTTTGTTGATTCAGATTATTCATCTTGTCTTGATATGAGGCGATCTACGACTGGTTATTGCACGTTTCTTGGTGACAACCTCATTTCTTGGAAATCAAAGAAGCAGCACACTATAAATCGATCTTCATGTGAAGCTGAATACAGGGCAATGGCTGCTGCTACATGCGAATTAGTATGGCTTACAGCCCTCTTGAATTCTTTCCAAGTCTCAATCCCGCAAGCTACTCTCTATTGTGACAACCAGCCTGCCATCTTCCTTGCTTCAAATCAAGTGTTCCATGAACGCACCAAACACATCGAAGTGGACTGCCATTACATCCGAGAAAAGATTAACGATGGTTTTGTGAAATTATTTCATGTGAAGTCTTCCAACCAACTTGTTGACATACTTACAAAAGCGATACATTTACCAGCCTTCATCTCTATCATTTCCAAGATGCGTTTATTAAACATTCATCCTGCTGCATCTTGAGGGGGGATATTAGATAAATAACGTGTTTTACATGTGCTTCTTGTATCAGGTTGTTAAGTTAGTTATTAGGGTTTTACAACTCTATATATTAAACGTTTTACCACCTTTGTATGCACTGATTTTTTATCAGAATAAAGTTTTACTTCATTCCTTTTCTTGATTACCAATTCTTATAACTTTGCAGTCTGCGTTCAACTTAAGGCATGATTCGATTAAAGTTTTAAACATAATGGGTGTGGACAAAGGATACCTAACCATTCTACTGCCATTTTAGAGTAACTCTCCACAATTATAACATGCTTATTGGCCCAGAGCGATCTTTTAAAAAGGTTGATTGCTTCTTTTATTGCTAAAATCTCTGCGAATATATGTAACGCCCGCGTTTTGGGGTTAGGAGTTAGTCGGGTTTGTAGTCCGAGTCAATAAAATTAAATTAAATCGATTCAGCCTTAATTAGGGTCTAAATGGGCCTTAATAAAAAAGGGGAGGGACCAATGTGGTAATTTGACCAAAATGATTTTAAAAGCAATACCACTTTTAAGAAAAGTTGTCATCTTCCCTCTCCCCACTCCCTTTCCAACGTTAGAAGCCCCTTTCCCCTCTTTCAAACTCTCCTAAACACAAATTACTATTCCATTGAGTTTCTTCATCATTCCAAGGTCTTTTTCAAAGGTAAAGATATATTCTCACTCTCCTCTTCATCCTTTATCTATCCATGGTTTTAGATTTTAAAACTATGAACTTTTGAAATGTTAGGGTTTGGTTAAAGTTTGGGTTTTTATGGGGATTTTCATTTTGTTTTGAAAATTGGAGTTGGGTTTTTGTTTATTCATATTAAAATGTACAATATATGTCAAAATGGTTGAGTTTTGTTGAAAACCCAAAGTGGGTTCTTAAAGCAAAATTTGAGATGTCAAAAACTTGAATTTTGGTGGGTTTTAGGTTGAAATCAAATGGCTGATGGTTTATATAGGTTAGGAGGATGTTTTGGGACCTTTTAGGGGTCATTTGGATGATTGAAAATGGAAATTTCAGCTAGGGTTTGAGGAAGCACGAAAATTGATATATTTGGGGGATAAATTTGGTTGGAAAATTGGTTGAAGTTAGTTTGAGCTCAAGGGTTGAGTGTTGATTGAATGTTAGCATTGATTGGGATTAATGGTTGTGTTTTTGGTTGGCTAGAAGCAAGAGGAGACGTCGAAGGAACATTGGGATCGGATCCAGGCTCGTAGGAGACTTGTTTGGTTGCTAAGGAAGGGCGATGAGTGGTTTTAATCATGTTTTAAAGTTTGGTTCGAGTGTGTGTAGCGTGTGAGTGAAATGTGCTTGGTAGGCCATTTCTATATAATTCAAGTTGTTAGTTTAGCCATTGTTTTCCATTAAATGCTATTGTGTTTACCTATCTATGCTCTTGTGATATGTGGTTAATTTGTGCATGTATACCATGATATGTATATGAGATGAGCATGAGATGTGGTTGATGGATATGTGATGTGATAAATGAAAATTGGCACTAATTAAATTACCGGGTGTAAATGATCGATCATTAGGATTAGTGTGCACACAAATTGAGTCAAAACGTACGTGGCCTTGATGGCGTTAAGTCATCAAGGAGGAGTACGGTGATGTAATATTCCATCGGAAGCTATTATATATTCTACGCGATGATGAGTGGAATCCCATCCGTAGGGCATGTGGCGATGAGTGGAATCCCGCCCATGCAAGGTCCGGTGATGAGTGAAATCCCACCGAGGTAAAGTGGTTGTTGAGATTTAAATCCGCACATCCGGGTAACTAATAGTGGCCAATTAAACTTGTTCATACGATTGTGATATATGATGTTGATATATGATAATGTTGTTAATGTTCGAGCTTGATATGATGTGAGATGCCATACATGACTCTTGAAAGACTAGCTAGGTCTACTTGTGACTTTATCTATGCATGTTAGATATGAGGTTTAGGGAATACATGCTTGGACCCTGCATTGTTGATGTTTTCGGTTTTAAAGCATCCTCACTAATCTTATAGCTTACGCTCTCATTTTCAACAATGCAGATCATTAGCATGGTGTTAGCTAGGAACAAGGCAAGAAGGGCTTTCCAAGTTTGTGGCTCAAGTACGGTTGTTAATTATGTAGTAGTTAAGTAATATGGCAAGAGAGTATGTTTGTATGAGCTTGTATGACTCTTATGTGATTTTGATGTTTATACTTGACTTGGTTTGTAAGCATGATTTACCTTGCCAAATTCTCTGTGATGTATGCCTTTCGAATGTTAATATTGCTATATGGTATGTAAACCCTTATGGGATGAATGATGTTTTTACTTATCAATGTTTTCAAGCATGACTTGTATGAAGGGCTAATGTATATTTGTTATGTATGTATGATTGTTTAAATCCGTGTCTTGTGGGTGTTCGAGTATGTTAAACCTAGGACGTATGCCTCTAGACTTTGTTTGACGGTGTTGTGTGCCTTTAGGGGGTCCTAGGGGACATTTAGACTTGTCAAGACTCACCTAAATCGGAATTTCAAAGGTTGCAAACAGCCCGCGTTTCGAAACGGGCTGGGTCGTTTCGGAACGGGTAGGCTTCAGGGACCTCGTATCGGAACGCGTTTCGATACAGTTTGGCCTCTGAGAGCCCCTGTTCCGATACGCGTTTCGGAACGTTTTGGCTACTGGAATTTTGAGAAATTCACGAGATAACGGTGTTTCGAAACGGGCCTGAAGGTTTCGAAACGGTCAAAATCTCGTTGACCACGAGAAGTTAACCGTCGTGGGCGTTTCAGAACGGTTGACCACCGTTTCGATACGGCCTCTTGCATAGGCTCTGGGGTAGTTGACCTGGTCAAGGCGTTTCGATACGCCTCAAGGGTGTTTCGAAACGGCCTGTTTAAAAGATTAAAATTGGGCTGTTTAAATGCTGTTTTGGGTTCGAATGGTTGTCTCATGTATTTTTATTCTGCTGTTTGATCACATAGGACTTAAATGGACTCTTAGAAAAGAATAAGTTAAAGAAAAAAATAGGGTTGCTAACCGAGGGGGAACCTTAACGGGTTTCGCTTCGGTTTTCCCCGTGTGGCCCACTCGGACCGGTCATCCGGCCAGACCGGGACGAGGGGGTTATATTTGTTGGTATCAGAGCCTGAGGTTACCGAGACCTCGGGCAGGTAAGCGAGGTAAGCTTGTTATGTTAAGTGATCGTGTTGTTCAATGCATGCTTGCCATGAAATCTTGATGTTTGACTGTTCGTATAATGTTTTGAAGCATGAGTTGTTGCGTTTGGTGTAGAGTGAGTGCCCATTGCTACTATTACTTAATTTTAAAAAGATTTTTGGTAAAGGGAGTACTTGAGCACTATTGGACCCTTGCTTTGGCTAACGTAATCCCTATATGTTTGTGTTGTAGTTATTACCTTGCTAGCTGTACCATGAGATCACGTGGGAGGCCTAGGATGGTTCGACCGGAACCACGGGCAGAGGCTCCGAGAGTCGAGCCAGTAGTTAGAGTGGAGGCTCAAGTGGGAGAGCTTGTGGTTGGAGTTGGAGCTCCTGCACCACCTCCACCACCACCACCTCCTCCACCAGGAGTGGGAGGCGAGGCCGGGGCTGAAGGAGAGGGACCTCAAGGAGGCCAAGGTGCCCAAGGACCGTCCGGAATAGACTTAGCTCCCTTGGTTTAGGCGATAGCCGGGCATTTCAGGCTGTAGTAGCTGGGGGTCAGGCAGCAGCACACCATCAGGGTGAAAGCACTGGTTTGCCATTAGAGAGACTCCGTGGTTTAGGGGCCGAAGAGTTCCGAGGGTCTACCCTAGAGAGATCCGAGTTGTGGTTTGAGAAGATTGTCCGTATTCTCGCTCAGATGGGAAGTACTGGTGAGCGCAAGTTAGGATGTGTTGAGTCCTTGCTTCAGGGTGATGCCTACACCTGGTGGGTCACCGTCACATCGGGTATGGATGAGGCCGAGATTACTTGGGAGCTCTTTGAGACAGCATTCCGTAAGAAGTATCTGGGTCCGCGATACCTCGATGAGAGGAAGAGGGAGTTTATGACATTGCTTCAAGGGAGTATGTCCGTGACCGATTATGAGATCCGATTCGTCAGACTGAGTCAGTATGCACCTGAGTTTGTTCCTACTGAGGTGGAACGTTGTAACCGTTTTCGTTACGGGCTGAGTGAAGAGATCAAGACGTATACTCTAGCTTCAGACTACACTGATTTTGATGTCTTGGTCGCGAGGGCCAAGGACTTAGAGCACAGTTTGAGCTTGACCAGGCGGTCTGGTGGATCTAGTTCGGGTAAGAGGTCTAGTAACTTTGATAGGGGTGATGCCAAGAGGCATCGGGACAACAGACATCATTATGATCATAGGCGTGGTGGCGGTAACCACGGTAGGGGCCAACAGGGCCAGAGAGCTGGTGGGAAGTTGCCCACATGTGCTACTTGCGGGAGGAACCACACCGGTGAGTGTTGGGGAAATTTCCATTCATGTTGGAGTTGTGGGGCTAGAGACCACATTAGACGTGACTGTCCACATCAGGTGGGACATGCACCAGCTCAGGCTCCTGCTAGAGCCAACGAATTTCAGAGAGGCCGCGGGTGCGGTAGAGGTAACTTCCAGCCGAGGAACGATGGTCAGAGGAACATAGCACATGTAGTTGCAGTTCAGCCGGAGGGCGGAGGTCAAGCCAGAGTTTATGCTCAGCGTGGGGATCATCATGACACCGATGTGATCGCAGGTAACTTCTCGATACAGTCTTTGGGTTTGCTTTCTTTGATTGACTCTGGGTCTACACATTCCTACATATTGAGTGAGCATGCACGATCTTTGAACTTGCTTTGTGAAATGTTAGAGGTAGGTGTTAGTGTTACTAGTTCCTTTGGGGACACAGTAGTAGTTAGGAAGATGTACCGAAGGTGTCCGTTGATGGTTCAGGGGCATGTGTTTCCAGTGGACATGATGGAGCTACCTTTCTATGGTTTTGATGTGATTCTGGGTATGAAATGGCTCACGGAGCATAGAGCTAGGATAGATTTTGAGACTAAGAGGATTTCTTTGAGGCTCACAGATGACTATGAGATTGTAGTGGTGGGTGAGAACGTGAAGTTCTTGTCCAATGTGGTTTCAGTTTTAGAGGCTAAGAGGTTAGTTGAGTTGGGGTGTGAAGCATACTTGGCGTATGTGATGAACCCTAACATGAGTGAGGTTAGACCTCAGGACATCCGGACAGTGTGTGACTTTCCTAGTGTGTTTCCGGAATAGTTGCCAGGGTTTCCACCGGACAAAGAGGTAGAGTTCACCATTGAGACTTATTCTGATTCAGCTCCTGTTTCGATTGCTCCGTATCGCATGGCACCGAAAGAATTGAAAGAGATGAAGACTCAGTTACAAGAATTGACAGATAGAGGTTTTATTCGGCCTAGTTCTTCACCCTGGGGTGCACCTGTTTTGTTTGTGAAGAAGAAAGATGGAAGCATGAGAATGTGTATAGATTACAGACAGTTGAATCAGTTGACAGTGAAGAATAAATATCCGTTGCCTAGAATTGATGACTTGTTTGATCAGTTGAGAGGAGCATCAGTCTTTTCGAAGATTGACTTGAGATCAGGTTACTACCAGCTAAAGGTAAGAGAGGTTGATGTACCGAAGACGACCTTTAGGACTAGGTATGGTCATTATGAGTTCTTAGTCATACCTTTTGGGTTGACTAATGCACAGGCTGCTTTCATGGACATGATGAACAGGATTTTTCATCAGTATCTAGATCAGTTTGTAGTTGTGTTTATAGATGACATCTTGGTGTATTCGCGAACTGAAGAAGACCATGACCGACACTTGAGACTAGTTTTGAAGACTTTGCTAGATCATCAGTTGTATGCGAAGCTAAGCAAGTGTGAATTCTGGATCCAAGAGGTAGTCTTCTTAGGACACGTAGTGTCAGCTGATGGGATTAGAGTTGATCCGAAGAAGATTGAGGCCATTGTTGAATGGAAGCAACCGAAGCCCGTAACGGAGGTACGTAGCTTCCTAGGCTTAGCCGGATACTATAGGAGATTTGTAGAAGGTTTCTCTAAGTTAGCCGCTCCATTGACACAGTTGCTTCAGAAGAGTGTTCAGTTTGAGTGGACAGATGCAAGACAAAGAGCCTTTGAGAAATTGAAAAAAGCTTTGACCCGAGCACCGATCTTGATTCAGCCTGAGTCCGGGAAGGACTATGTAGTTTACAATGACGCTTCTTATGTAGGGCTAGGATGTGTTCTCATGCAAGACAAGAGAGTAGTGGCTTATGCCTCAAGACAGTTGAAGACCCACGAGCGCAACTATCCGACCCATGACATAGAGTTAGCTGCAGTTGTGTTTGCTCTGAAGATTTGGAGGCACTATTTGTACGGTGAGAAATGCACAGTGTACACCGACCACAAGAGTTTGAAGTACATTATGACTCAGCGAGATCTGAATCTCAGACAACGTAGGTGGTTAGAGTTGCTGAAGGACTATGATCTTACCATTGAGTACCATCCGGGTAAGGCCAATGTAGTGGCTGATGCATTGAGTAGGAATATGGCCGTGGACTTAAGAGCCATGTTTGCTAGATTGAGTTTGTCCGTAGATGGTGGCTTGGTAGCCGAGCTTCAGGTTAGACCTACTTTAGGTCAGTTGATTAGAGAGAAACAGCTCTTAGATAGATCTTTGGCACCTCACGTGCAAGATATAGCCGAGGGTAGATCTTCATACTACAGTTTCAGTACCGATGGGGTTTTGTGTTTCAAGGATAGAATAGTTGTGCCAGAGGACAGTGACTTGAGACGTACGATCTTGACTGAAGCCCACAGTAGTCCGTTTGCTATGCATCCTGGAAGTACGAAGATGTACCGTGATTTGAAGAATGAGTAATTTTGGGTTGGCTTGAAGAGAGATGTAGCTGACTTTGTGAGTAAGTGCTTAGTGTGTCAGAGAGTGAAGGCGGAACATCAGGTTCCCTCAGGTTTGTTACAGCCGTTGAGGATTCTGGAATGGAAATGGGAAAACATCACCATGGATTTTGTTTCGGGTTTGCCTTTGACTCCTACGAAGAAGAACTCAGTTTGGGTGATAGTAGATCGTTTTACGAAGTGTGCTCACTTCTTGGCAGTCAATACTACTTACACTTTAGATAGATTGGCCGATTTGTACATTGGTGCGATTGTCAGACTGCATGGTGTGCCAAATCCATTGTGTTAGATAGAGATCCGCGATTTACTTCTCGATTTTGGGAGTGTCTGCATACAACTTTGGGTACCCGTTTGAACTTCAGCACGTCTTATCATCCACAGTCAGATGGTCAGTCAGAGAGAGTTATTCAGATCTTAGAGGATATATTGCGTTGTTGTATCATTGACTTTCAGGGCACGTGGGAGAAGCACTTGCCTCTAGTTGAGTTTGCTTACAATAATAGCTTTCATTCGAGCATTCAGATGGCTCCGTATGAGGCCTTGTATGGCCGAAAGTGTAGGACTCTAGTTTGTTGGGCCGAAGTGGGACAGAAATTGCTACCTATGCCGGATTTTCTCAAGGGGACAACTGACAAGGTAAAATTGATTTGTGATCGTTTGAAAGCTGCTTCGGATAGGCAGAAGTCCTATGCCGATTTGAAGAGGAAGGAAGTTGAGTTCTCAGTGGGTGAGAAGGTGTTCTTGAAAGTATCACCGTGGAAGAAGGTGATGAGGTTTGGCCGAAAAGGGAAGTTGAGTCCGAGGTATATAGGACCGTATGTGATTGTAAAGAGAGTTGGTCTGGTTGCTTATCAGTTGCGTTTGCCATCCGAACTAGAGAAGATACACGATGTGTTCCACGTTTCGATGCTCCGTAAGTATAGGTCCGATCCATCACATGTGATGCCCGTGGAAGAGATTGAATTGAATCCGGATTTGACTTATGAGGAAGAACCGGTTGAGATCTTAGCTTCTAACAGTAAGGTGTTGCGGGGTAGATCGATTGAGTTAGTAAAGGTGCGGAGGTAACGTCGAGGTGTGGACGAGGCCACTTGGGAGAGGAAGGAGGATATGGAAAAGCAGTTTCCGTATCTCTTTCAGTCAGGTAATTTCGGGGACGAAATTCCTTAAGTGGGAGAGAGTTGTAATGCCCACGTTTTGGGGTTAGGAGTTAGTCGGGTTTGTAGTCCGAGTCAATAAAATTAAATTAAATCGATTCAGCCTTAATTAGGGTCTAAATGTGCCTTAATAAAAAGGGGAGGGACCAATGTGGTAATTTGACCAAAATGATTTTAAAAGCAAGACCACTTTTAAGAAAAGTTGTCATCTTCCCTCTCCCCACTCCCCTTCCAACGTTAGAAGCCCTTTTCCCCTCTTTCAAACTCTCCTAAACACAAATTACTATTCCATTGAGTTTCTTCATCATTCCAAGGTCTTTTTCAAAGGTAAAGATATATTCTCACTCTCCTCTTCATCCTTTATCTATCCATGGTTTTAGATTTTAAAATTATGAACTTTTGAAATGTTAGGGTTTGGTTAAAGTTTGGATTTTTATGGGGATTTTCATTTTGTTTTGAAAAATGGAGTTGGGTTTTTGTTTATTCAAATTAAAATGTACAATATATATCAAAATGGTTGAGTTTTGTTGAAAACCCGAAGTGGGTTCTTAAAGCAAAATTTGAGATGTCAAAAACTTGATTTTTGGTGGGTTTTAGGTTGAAATCAAATGGCTGATGGTTTATATAGGTTAGGAGGATGTTTTGGGACCTTTTGGGGGTCATTTGGATGATTAAAAATGGAAATTTCAGCTAGGGATTGAGGAAGCACGAAAATTGATATATTTGGGGGATAAATTTGGTTGGAAAATTGGTTGAAGTTAGTTTGAGCTCAAGGGTTGAGTGTTGATTGAATGTTAGCATTGATTGGGATTAATGGTTGTGTTTTTGGTTGGCTAGAAGCAAGAGGAGACGTCGAAGGAATATTGGGATCGAATCCGGGCTCGTAGGAGACTTGTTTGGTTGCTAAGGAAGGGCGGTGAGTGGTTTTAATCATGTTTTAAAGTTTGGTTTGAGTGTGTGTAGCGTGTGAGTGAAATGTGCTTGGTAGGCCATTTCTATATAATTCAAGTTGTTAGTTTAGCCATTGTTTTCCATTAAATGCTATTGTGTTTACCTATCTATGCTCTTGTGATATGTGGTTAATTTGTGCATGTATACCATGATATGTATATGAGATGAGCATGAGATGTGGTTGATGGATATGTGATGTGATAAATGAAAATTGGCACTAATTAAATTATCGGGTGTAAATGATCGATCATTAGGATTAGTGTGCACACAAATTGAGTCAAAACGTACGTGGCCTTGATGGCGTTAAGTCATCAAGGAGGAGTACGGTGATGTAATATTCCACCGGAAGCTATTATATATTCTACGCGATGATGAGTGGAATCTCATCCGTAGGGCATGTGGCGATGAGTGGAATCCCGCCCATGCAAGGTCCGGTGATGAGTGAAATCCCACCGAGGTAAAGTGGTTGTTGAGATTTAAATCCGCACATCCAGGTAACTAATAGTGGCCAATTAAACTTGTTCATACAATTGTGATATATGATGTTGATATATGATAATGTTGTTAATGTTCGAGCCTTATATGATGTGAGATGCCATACATGACTCTTGAAAGACTAGCTAGGTCTACTTGTGACTTTATCTATGCATGTTAGATATGAGGTTTAGGGAATACATGCTTGGACCCTGCATTGTTGATGTTTTCAGTTTTAGAGCATCCTCACTAAGCTTATAGCTTACGCTATCATTTTCAACAATGCAGATCATTAGCGTAGTGTTAGCTCGGAGCAAGGCAAGAAGGGCTTTCCAAGTTTGTGGCTCAAGTACGGTTGTTAATTATGTAGTAGTTAAGCAATGTGGCAAGATAGTGTGTTTGTATGAGCTTGTATGACTCTTTTGTGATTTTGATGTTTATGCTTGACTTGGTTTGTAAGCATGATTTACCTTGCCAAATGCTCTGTGATGTATGCCTTTCGAATGTTAATATTGCTATATGGTATGTAAACCCTTATGGGATGAATGATGTTTTTACTTATCAATGTTTTCAAGCATGACTTGTATGAAGGGCTAATGTATATTTGTTATGTATGTATGATTGTTTAAATCCGTGTCTTGTGGGTGTTCGAGTATGTTAAACCTAGGACGTATGCCTCTAGACTTTGTTTGACGGTGTTGTGTGCCTTTAGGGGGTCCTAGGGGACATTTAGACTTGTCAAGACTCGCCTAAATCGGAATTTCAAAGGTTGCAGACAGCCCGCGTTTCGAAACGGGCTGGGTCGCTTCGGAACGGGTAGGCTTCAGGGACCCCGTATCAGAACGCGTTTCGATACGATTTCGCCTCTGAGAGCCCCTGTTCCGATACGCGTTTCGGAATGTTTTGGCTACTGGAATTTTGAGAAATTCACGAGATAACGGTGTTTCGAAACGGGCCTGAAGGTTTCGAAACGGTCAAAATCTCGTTGACCACGAGAAGTTGACCGTCGTGGGCGTTTCGGAACGGTTGACCACCGTTTCGATACGGCTCCTTATATAGGCTCTGGGGTAGTTGACCTGGTCAAGGCGTTTCGATACGCCTCAAGGGTGTTTCGAAACGGCCTGTTTAAAAGATTAAAATTGGGCTGTTTAAATGATGTTTTGGGTTCGAATGGTTGTCTCATGTATTTTTATTCCGCTGTTTGATCACATAGGACTTAAATGGACTCTTAGAAAATAATAAGTTAAAGAAAAAAAATAGGGTTGCTAACCGAGGGGGAACCTTAACGGGTTTCGCTTCGGTTTTCCTCGTGTGGCCCACTCGGACCTAGAGGTGGCAATCAGGTCATTCGATGTATTTTTATTCCGCTGTTTGATCACATAGGACTTAAATGGACTCTTAGAAAAGAATAAGTTAAAGAAAAAAAATAGGGTTGCTAACCGAGGGGGAACCTTAACGGGTTTCGCTTCGGTTTTCCTCGTGTGGCCCACTCAGACCTAGAGGTGGCAATCAGGTCATTCGATTTGGGTTCGGTTCGGGTCGTTTCGATTCGGGTCATTTCGGGTCTATCTAGAATCGGTTTAGATTCGGTTCGGGTCGGGTTCGGGTCTAATTCGGGTCTGTGATGAGTCGAATTCGGTTCGGGTATTGGATCGGGTCAAAATCAGATCGGTTGTTTTCGGGTCAATATCGGATCGGTCGCTTTCGGTTCGGGTCAAAATTGGGTCGTTCGGGTCGCTTTCGGTTCGGGTTAAAATCGAGTCAATTTCGGGTCGGGTCAACATTTAAATTTTTGGGTCAATTCGATTTGAGTTGGGTTAAAGGTTTGAGGTTTAGTATTTATAGTTTAGTTTAGAGTTATTGGTGTATGAGATTAATTCTGATTCAACTTGTTAATCTATGCATTTGAATTTGATTAAATATTTAAATCAAAGCTTCATGTATCCATATAATTTTTTTGTATAATTATATTAAATCAAAGTTTATAATAATAATAATAATAATAATAATAATAATGTCTGAAATAAATTAATTTATTAAACTTAGGATCTAATTGAACTAACAAAAATCTAATATCATAAATCACGGACATAATTAAAATAATTTTAAAACTAAATGTGAAATTTCAATTAAATTAATCTAAATTGAAACTCAATTAAATTAAGAAAAAAAGAAAGACAATTGGTAAAAATATAGAGGGAAAAAACAAAATTTTGGAGGGAAATAAGCCACCAATTTTTTAAGCTAGATTGAAAAAAAAGAAAAAGACAATTGGAAAAAATAGAGAGAGAAAAGACAAAATTTTGGAGGGAAATAAGCCACCAATTTTTTAAGCTAGAGATTAATTACTTTTTAGGTCATGTTGCATTTAAAATGTTACATTTTAGTCAACTTTAAGTTTTAGTTTAATTTAATTTAGTCACAAGTATTCTCACGGTTTAGACTTCGGATATAGAAATCCCCTCCCCGTAGTGATATTTAGTCTCTAAAAATATACTTTTAGTTGAAATTAACTAATCTTTGTAATTTAGTCTATTAATTTAATATATTGATATTTTCGTTCATTTTAATTTCAAAGATTTAATTTTTAGCCAAAATTGACCCCTATTTATTTATATGGTATAATTACAAAATTGGTCATTGGACTCTCAAATTTCTCCACTTCCAAATTGTCAATTTAGTCTACAATTTCAATTTTATGCTATATTTTATGATGAAATTATAAAATTGGTCACCAAGATCTCAAATTTCTATACTTTATTTTATTATTTATTATATTGTTAAAAATAGATATTCGGGTTAAAATCAGGTTAAAATCAGGTCGATATTCGGTTCAGCTTTCGGTTCGGGTAGCATTCGGTTCGGGTCCATTTCGGTTCAACAAAATATTTCGGTTCGGCTCAGTTCGGTTCGGGTTTCGGGTCAACTTCGAATCATCATGTTCGGGTCAAAATCGAGTTTCGGTTCAGGTTTCGAGTTTCGAGTCAAGTTTGCCAGGTCTACTCGGACCGGTCATCCGGCCAGACCGGGACGAGGGGTTACAACATAACATCAGTTCTACCCACTGATTTGGAAAATATGATCAAGGTAGCTGAGTTCTCATTTCTAAGGCACCCACCGATCTCTGCCTCTCCAAAGCCCCCCCCCCCTACGCCTCCATCAGTATTGAATTTTAAAGTATTATATTCGAGGGGCATCTACGCTCCGCCTTTTGTATTGTTTGTTTTGGTTTTGATGAACGTTAGATTTTCAGGACTCATCACCATATCCGACACAATTATCTCTAAGTCTGGCCACTTGACTTTGCACCACCAGCATAATCTTGTCATACATAAATCAAGGTCCCTAACATTGCCATGGATAGTAAAATGAAGGTTCCACATACTCCACCAGAGTTGTCATAATCCCCAAGTCAAAAAACAGTGACAAAACAAGTGGTTGATGGATTCTAGTTCCTTTTGGCAGAACATGCACAATAGTGTTTCATGAACAAGGCACCCTCTTTTTGACAATTCAACCTTTGTAGGAATTTTTTCATGCAATAATTTTTAAACGAATGCTTCGATATTTGGTGGAGCTATATTACTCCATATTGTTTTCCAGAGGATATTAAAATTAGCATTATTGGTGCAATTTAACTTGCAAAAAGATTTGACGTTGTATATGCCGTTGGGCGATGCTATCCACCTTAAATTATTCGGAGTATCTGGTTTTGGTCGGCTGCTGTTGATGAGATTCATGAGCTCCTCCCAATCGAATAATCTTATGTGGAGGACAATGTTTCAACACCAAATATTATCTTCAAATGATCCGAACTCGGGTATGACTCCTGATTTTTTATTGGTGACAACATAAATTCTCGAAAACCTATCTTTTATAGCTTCATTTTCGATCCAAACATCTGTCCAGAATTGGATGTGACTCTCATTGCCAACACAAAAGACTATATTCGTGGAGAACATGTCTTCGCGAGTTTTCATTTGTCTTGAGATGGTTCTCCATATCCAGGATTTACTGAATGAATTGAGGTTGGAAGGCAGGAATGATCGGACGTTGGGCTCATAGATTGCTTTGATGACCTTTCTCCAAAACCTGCTTTGCTCAGTTCCGAATCTTCAAAGCCATTTACACCGCATTGCCTTATTCTTTGTGTTGAAATCGTAGAGGCCTAAGCCTCTAGCTTCTTTTGGTAGGCACAAAGTTTTTCATTTGATCCAGTGAATGGTGCGTTGATCTAGTGAATCCCATAGAAATTTTGCGACTAACTTAGAAAGATAGGCGCTTACCGAGGATGGCATAGGGAATAATGACATGTAGTACATCGAGAGGTTAGCAATTATCGACTTCACCAAAGTGATACGTCCCCGAATGATAATAACAAAAACATTAAAATAATTTGAAAAAAAATACTTATGGTTTTAATCCATTTAATAATTTTATTGTGTTTTTAGGGGTTGTTTGGGATCCAATCCAAAACATAATATCAATAAAGACTAAAGTGATGTTCCTTACTAATATATTATAGATCGAGTCGATATTTTTATTGTGTTTATATTTACGATTAATATGAAAAGAAAAGTGAATTGTCGTATATGTGTTTTAATTAGAAAAAAAAACTACAAAATTAGATCACTAATGCATTCAAAGGAATCTTATGACAAGGAGCTATGCAAATGAAAATTGTATTAAAAAGTAATGAATTAAAAAATGTGAAAGTTCCCTATAAATAATGGTTGTGATATTCTCCATGTTTCTCTTTTTTTTTTTCAAAGAAAGAGATTTGAAAGAAAAAAAAAAAGGGAAAAAGCTTTGTGTTTGAAACTTTACAACTTAGCTACTCTGCGATAATCTAAACGAAAAGTTTAAAATGTTGAATTTAATTGCAATTGAGACTATTTCCCCCCCTCATTTAAGGTGTTTGATATTTCATTCAAAATTACGATTCTTTTTTCATATATGTAGGGGGGAAACACAGTTTGGAATTGAGAAAATTAGTTGATGTTTTAAATTTATTGAGATGTCATAGTTTGAGGCTAATTGAATAAAAGTTATTTAAATTTGTAGTTATATGGCATAAAATTTTTGTTAAAATCAAATTTTGATTGATGTTTACTTTTGAGTTCGATTCTTAATATATATATATATATATATATATATATATATATTCTCACATGAATTAATTGATTAAATTTACAAACCACTCCTTAAGAAAAATGACTGTGAATTAAGTAGTATCGCCAAAAATTATTTTATCTCTTGTTATAATGTTTGTACTCTAGAATCTTAATTTTAAGATGGTGGTGGTGGTGGTGGTGGTGATAATGATGATGATGATGATGATTAGGGTAAATTATACTGTAGTCATCGGACTTTTAGGACGCTTTCATTATGGTCAGTGAACTTTTAAAACTTTCATTACAATCATTTAACTTTTATATCGCTTTCATGACGGTCTCGGCCGTAAAAAAACTAACATGAACAATTAACTTTATTTTCTTTAGTAAAATAATATTTATTTCCCTCTCCTCTTACATTTCTTTTTTCTTATCTTCTCCTTCCGACAACCATCATAACAGTTTATAGCTACCATTCTTGTCACTGTCACCGCCACCACCACTTCTATTCTCCGTTGGCACCACCCAACTCTTCCACCTTCAACCGCCAATCTTTCCATTAAAATCAGGCGCAAAAGGTGCTGAATTTGAGAACGGTTTTTTAAAGACTTGATGACATAAATTTGTTGATAATCTAATTAGGGGGCGTTTGGTTCATGGAAAAGATTATTACTTTTGGTAATAATCTTTTCCGGAATAACATTCCCATGTTTGGTTTGAGAGCATTCCCTCTATGGGGTAATAATCTTTTCCCAATAGTGCCACTTTTCCCCCTAAATGGTGGGAATATCATTCCCACCAATTTCTTAGGTATTTGTCAATTCCCACCCATTTGGACTATATTGTCCCCAAATTAATAAATTTTGTTCATATAGATCCTTTATTTGAATTTTTAGTTAGATGGTTAATTATTTGTGGTGTAAATTAATTAAATATTTTTACACAATATTAATTTAATATTTAAATGGCGTTACACTTATTTAAATATTGTTCTAGTATTTAATATATTTTTATTAATATTATATTTATGATGATTATAGGTTATATGGTGGATTGCATATTTGCTTGAGAATTAATAAGTTAGTAGCTGATGTTTTTAATTTTATTCTTTGATTTCTAAGATGTTTATCATGTTATAAAACATTTTAGTATGTTAAATTTATGATCTAAATTTTTTATTACTGTTTTACAACTTTTAGATTTGTTTTATTATTTACTTTAATTTATTTAACAATCTATCATAAAAAATAAAAAATTAAAAAATTGAAATGTTAAACGTTTAACCTTTGAAAATTCACAAAATTATGTTAATAGAGAGTGACGAAGATATGGAAATATATATAAAATATTTTTAATTTTTTTAATCTAATAGTTATATTATTGATACGATAAATATATAATTTTTGCAAATTTTAGATAGTATAACAAAAATAGTTCTATGACTTTTATGTAGATATTTTTAACTTAATATTGAAAGTTTAACATGTTAGAAAAAAAATATAACACGTGGATAATTTGGTAAATTTTACTTCTAAGTAATCTTATATTTCTTCAACCAAACACAATAATCTTACATTCCTACCAAATAAACCAAACAAGGTAATGTAAAATTCTCAAGGTAATGTTACATTTCGGGAATCTCATTCCCAGAGGTACTTATATATTCCGTGAACCAAACGCACCCTTAAAGTGTTTGGCCTTTTGTTTGAGTTATATTTGAATTCTATTGTGTAGCATCTACCAGTCAAATTGAGAGAGAATATTTGTTAGATAAACATTCATGCTGCCATTATTGCTAAATGTCGTGAAGCTCAAATAAAAAAAAAGTAAAAAAAGTAATGAAGAACAGAGAGGAAGTTAGGGGTTTCAAAGGCCAAAGCTTTAAACTGTCACAAAGATGTAGTTGTTGTACAACAAAAGATGGCACAAAATTAGAAAAGAACCTGTACACAAAATCATCACAAAAAATGTAACCCATATTTACAAGAAAACCATTGAACCAAGAGAAAAATTATCTTGAAAGATATGTTTTAGGTCGATAATAAAATGGTCATAAAAAAATTAGTCTTAATGTTCCATTAATTTACCGTGTCAAATTCATCATTCTTCAAGCTGCAAGCCTGACTCAGCAGATTAACTATAAACGAAATTCTTCAGATAAGATTCTTTCACCATCAGATGAAGCTAAAAAAATAATAAGTGATTATTTTTTAAGTTGTTAAGACTTCTCTTCCATTTTTATTATTTTTTTTGACTAAATGACTTCGCTTGAAAACATGATAAATGCCATAGGACTTAGATGTTCCTGTCTTCATCACATCTTAAAAATAATACATGTTATTGCAGATTTCTTTGTTTTCTTATTTATAATATTCAAACAATTTTAAATGAAAAATCCTACAAAAACTAAAGAAGAATGTTAAAATTTTAATTTCTTGATAAACCCCTAAGGATGACTTATTAGAGCTCATTGTAGTATACTAACATCAATATTATATTATAAATATTATTATGGGGTTGCATTTATGATATGCTAACAACTCAAACCCAACACTTTTTGTACCTGATTTTGGTTTAAAAGGATGAAGATGGAAGAGTCTGGTGATGTCGAGTGAGAATGAAAAGCGGCAGCAATCAGAATGGTAGCTATAAGTTGTAATGGTTGTTGGAAGGAAAAGATAAGAAAAGAGAAATGTGAAAGGAGAGAGAAATAAATATTATTTTACTAAAAAATAAAGTTAATCGTTAATGTTAGTTTTTAACGGCATCGACCGTCATGAAAGCGATATAAAAATTGGGGGATCGTAATTAAAATTTTAAAAATTTTGTGATCATAATAAAAGTGCCCTAATCGGTGACTACTAGTGTGGTTTACTCTTATTATTATTAACTCTTTTGAAGTTCTATTACATAGTTCAAGAAATTCTTTGTCCGTTCGGCAAGAATTAAAATTTAGAAGGTTTAAGCTCATCCCCTTGTGTCCTGGTGGCAAAGGTAGATGTTTATCATTCTTTGAGACCTGGTTCGAGCACCAGTAATGCCATGTTGTGTGTGCCGTCTTTGAAAAAACTAAGAAAGTTGAACAGATGCTACCCTTGCATCGCACCATCATATTCAAAAAAAAAATTAGAAGGTTTAATATTTGTTTTGGTCCCTGTACTATACTTAAATTATTAGTTTGGTATTTTTTTATTAGCTTGATTTTTGTATTATATGTTAGGGTAAACTACACGAAATGCACTAAATTTTAACCTTTGAAATGAACATACTACTGAACTATAAAATGATATTATTATACCACTGAACTTTGTTTTTTGTTCAATCCAAGCACTCGGCCGTTAAATTGTAACGGACCGTTAAATCCAAAACAACGTCATTTTGGTATAGTTGTTTTGATGTCTAAGATAGACCAAAACGCCGTCGTTTTGTTAGAAGATTTTTTTAAAAAAATACTACATTTAAGGAGGATTGAACCAAAGACCTCTAAGATAAAAGGTTTACACCAAACCACCAAGCCAACTTGAAAACTTGATATAATTCTAACAAAAATAATATATAAATGGCAGGGTTGCTGCTCATCCCTGCCGATACGAGCATCAATGGCAGGGTTGTCTTCCTGGCCGTTCACCATTGTTGCTTTTGCTTTTCCGTTGTCCTTAGCTTTCCCTAGGGCTTCTCTGACTTCTTTTATAAGTTCTCTTGCTCTTCGTTCGATGTCGTCTAAGAAAACGATTTTGCCCTTTGGATTTGCTCTGGTTATGCATTAGCAAAGCAAACTGTAAAATTCTTTTTTTACGAATAAAGATAATAATAAAAACTAAAAATTTAAATGCAAATAAAAATAAGAGTGTAGAAATATAAATACGAATTTCGTTGTTATCAATCCCCGGTAACGACGCCAAAAACTTGTAGAGCGTTGAGATGTTCTCTAATTATGAGCGTGAGTGCACACTCCTGTCAAGCTATAGTATAAAAGATATTGTCTCCCACATGGATTAGACAACTTAAACTCGAATTGTGATTCCTGCATAAGGGAATTTAAATGCACAAATAAGTTTAGTTTTTAAAAGAATTAAAAGTAAATAAACACAAGTAAATGATAGAGAAGAGATAAGATTGATAGGCTGGGTCAGATTATACTGCTCCATAGTGTGAAACTGCGTTGAATAGGTTAAGTTGCTTTGCGCTGCCAAACTTTGCTGCCTTGGCAAGGGATGGCAAATTGGCTGCTTTAACGCTTTCGTTGCCTCGACAGTGAAACGGACGTGTGTCTCGACGGCAAACTCGGCAAACCTTCAAGGTTTGGCAGAACGCTTTGAACGTGATCCCGCTTATGTCTAAGTCAGAGTGTTGTTGATGCCCACTGCAGAAAATACCAGTCGCGGCGTGAATCGTGCAAAGACATCAATGTTGATTCGTTCTTCTTTAGCCGCCTTAAACCCTAACCTATTTCTAGGCTAGATTGATCAACACTTGATTAAGGTGAAGACCGTACTTACTCCTTTCGTGAGTTCGACTCTCTCGATACCGAACAAATGGATAGTTAACAACTAATATTTTGAACGTAATTGAAAACTATGAAGAACATGGAATAAGCAAACTATTGAGTTGAGAAGTGCTCGATTCGTTCAACCGATGTGGCTCACCAAGTGGTGGAGAGGTGGATTTTTGGGTGGAAGGGTTGTGGAAGCTAAAAAGATAATTGACACAATGATTTATAGTGGTTCAACCTTCTAACCAAGGTCTACATCCACTACCTTAGCTCCCCACTAAGGATTTCCAATCAATCCTCTATTGATTCGTTCCCTTTTCTAGGCTTAGGAGGAAACCCTTTTACACCTATCAAGCTTTCTACCCAAAGCCTTGATCAAACCCTCTTTTACAAAGAGATAATAAAAGCAAACACAAATCCCTCTAATAGGTGTTTGTTTGCACAATTAAAGCACTCACCCAAAACCTAAAACACTTGAGCAAATTTGACAATTTTTGGCTCACTAGTGTTTGTCTATACAATAAATGACGATTTAAGCTCTAAGACAATCCTTGATCATTTGTTGATTGACAATATGAGCATTAGCCTTTACTTGATGCTTGGAGGTCCCTTTTATACTTCTTGATGAGTTTATAGCCGTTACTAGTCGTTTGAGTTGATTTGGAGCCGTTGAGGACTTTAATTCCCACCATAAATGCAGTTCTGCAGCTCTCCGTTTCGAAACACTCGAACCCGTTTCGAAACACCCTTTAAGTAGAAAGAGCCGTTGCAGTCTGACGTAGGACCCGTATCGAAACGCTCTAATATGTTTCGAAACACCCGTTTCGAAACGCCTGTCCCCTTATCGAAACGACATGCATTTAAAAGTTAGTTGGGAAATAGCCGTTGAGGTTTATGACCGTTGTGGTCAATGCCACGTAGGCGTATCGAAACGGCATAGCTCGTTTCGAAACGCTGGGCAAAAATCTCATCCAGGAAATGCCCGTTTCGATACCTGTATCGAAACATTTTAGCTACTGGAATCCCTCGTATCGAAACGCCCTAAGGTGTTTCGAAACGCCTGTAAGGTTTTGTGTACTTTGGCTTTTGAAAACATGCAAAACCCTTTATAAAATATCCCTAAACATAGTTTCAAGTTATTTGGACTTTGGAAATTGTTTTAAATACTTTTTAAATCAGTCCAAAACATTTTTCAATTATTATATCAAAACATTAGTTCTACAATCTCCCCTTTTTGATATAATAAAACCAACTTGAAAAATTGTTTGAGATTCTCCCTCTTTAACTTTAAAATTGTGAATAAGAGATTAAAGATATGAAATCAAATAAAGCTCCCCTTATTCATTTGAAAATTCAATTTTTCAAACCATTTCTCCCTCTTTTTGTTATATCAAAAAGAATTTAAAACATTAAGTTCAAAAATAACAATAGAGAAAAAAATTGACAAAATAAGAATTTGGTTTTAAAAAATGGCTCCCCCTTACTCAAAGCATCATTAAGAGTGTTAGTCCAACATATATGATCATCTAGTTGACATAAATGAAAATAAACAAATAAACACAAAAGCAACTAGATTTTACCACACTTGAACTCAAGGGAGGATGTGAAGCCTTCCTTCTTCAAGTGTTCTTCCTTAGTGTGCATGGAGCTCCCCCTCAATGTTTGACTTGTTGAACATCTCCATCACACCTAGCAAAAGACAATCAAGTGATTTTTGGTATCCAAATTGCTTTGGATCCATAGACATTAGTAGCATAAATTTTTGTCCTCTTAGGAATCCATTTTTCAATGTCATCCTTTTTAATTGAAGTACTAAGTCCTTTTGGGACCCAAATACTTCTAAAACATTTTCCTTTAACAAATCTAGGGGCACTAGATTGTCTAACATAAAAATTTGATTTTCCAAGATTGTTTTTCTTTTCAAGCTCTTTGGAAATCAAATCATTTTCCTCTTGAACTTTTTGAAGCAAATTTTGTAAATCAAAACATTTTAATTCAAACTCTTCGAGTTTTGCTTCAAGTTCAAGTTTGGTTTTAGAAATCAAATCATTTTGAATTTTTAACTTTGAAATCAATTTATTGTTTTTCAAAATGTGATTTTTAAAGTCTAAAACCAAATCATCATAGACATCTTGTAATTCATCAAAAGAGTAAGAACATGAAGTAGATGAATTAGAAGTTACCCTTGAATTTTCTTCGATGGCCATAAGGCAAAGGTTGGCTTGTTCGTCGTCGGTGGAGTCCTCATCACTCCAAGTATCCACATGTGCCTTCTTCTTATGGCTTGAAGTGCTTGCCCTCTCCTTTTCTTGGATTCTCGTTCAAGCTCTCTCAAAGCTTTCTTCATGAACCGGGCACACTTCTTGAAGAGATGAATTATCTCTTCTTCTTCATCCTCCTCTTCACTTGAATAGACATGATGGCAAATGGAGGACTTGAGAGCCATGACATTGGTGCTGATGCCAAGCCCCTTGAGCTTTTTCTCTCCCATAGCTCTAATTTCTTCCCTCTTCTTCTCCTCTTCTTTGTTCTTCTTCATGATTTGATGAGTGAGAAGAGACCCCATGAGCTCATCAAGCTTCAAAATTTTCAAGTTCTTAGCTTCGATGATGGCGGTCCTCTTTGAGTCCCAAGACTCGGGAAGTGAGTAGATGAGCTTTCGGACAAGTTTCTCTTCCGGAATGGCCTCTCCATAGCCCTTGAGACCATTGGTGATAGTGGAGAACCTATCAAACATCTTCTCGATGTTCTCTTCCGGATCCATTTTGAAGTTCTCATACTCTAAGGTGAGGAGCCCAATCTTGGTCTCATTGACTTCACCGGTTCCCTCGTATGTGACTTCAAGCTTGTCCCATACCTCCTTGGCACTCTCACAAGAAGACATCTTCTCATAGATGGATGGGCCAAAAGTACAAAACAAGATGTGCAAGGCTTTGCAAATTAAGCTCCATCTTCTTGCGATCGTCGGCACTCCACTCCGCTTTGCTTCGTTGAGGCACGAACGAACCATCTTCAACTATGCCTCATAGCTTGTAGTCTCTTGATTTGATGAAGAACTTCATCTTTGTCTTCCAATGGGCATAGTGAGTTCCGTCAAAGAAAGGTGGTTTGTCGATTGATTGTGTCATTTGAGCCGGTTGATGAAATAGTGAACGAGCTTGCCGGATCTCCTCAATAGGATGTGAATCCCCTTCGATTGAGCCAAGCTTTGATATCAATTGTTGAGTTGAGAGGTGCTCGATTCGTTCAACCGATGTGGCTCACCAAGTGGTGGAGAGTTAGATTTTTGGGTGGGAGGGTTGTGGAAGCTAAAAAGATAATTGACACAATGATTTATAGTGGTTCAACCTTCTAACCAAGGTCTACATCCACTACCTTAGCTCCCCACTAAGGATTTCCAATCAATCCACTATTGATTTGTCCCCTTTTCTAGGCTTAGGAGGAAACCCTTTTACACCGATCAAGCTTTCTACCCAAAGCCTTGATCAAACCCTCTTTTACAAAGAGATAATAAAAGCAAACACAAATCCCTCTAATAGGTGTTTGTTTGCACAATTAAAGCACTCACCCAAAACCTAAAACACTTGAGCAAATTTGACAATTTTTGGCTCACTAGTGTTTGTTTATACAATAAATGACGATTTAAGCTCTAAGATAATTCTTGATCATTTGTTGATTGACAATATGAGCATTAGCCTTTACTTGATGCTTGGAGGTCCCTTTTATACTTCTTGATGAGTTTATACCGTTACTAGCCGTTTGGGTTGATTTGGAGCCGTTGAGGACTTTAATTCCCACCATAAATGCAGTTCTACAGCTCTCCGTTTCGAAACACTTGAACCCGTTTCGAAACACCTTTTAAGTAGAAAGAGCCGTTGCAGTCTGACGTAGGACCCATATCGAAACGCTCTAGTCCGTTTCGAAACACCCGTTTTGAAACGCCTATCCCCGTATCGAAACGACCTGCATTTAAAAGTTAGTTGGGAAATAGCCGTTGGGGTTTATGACCGTTGTAGTCAATGCCACGTAGGCGTATCGAAACGGCATAACCCGTTTCGAAACGCTGGGCAAAAATCTCATCCAGGGAATTCCCGTTTCGATACCCGTATCGAAACGTTTTAGCTACTGGAATCCCTCGTATCGAAACACCCTAAGGTGTTTCGAAACGCCTAGAAGGTTTTGTGTACTTTGGGTTTTGAAAACATGCAAAACCCTTTATAAAATATCCCTAAACATAGTTTCAAGTTATTTGGACTTTAGAAATTGTTTTAAATACTTTTTAAATCAGTCCAAAATATTTTTCAATTATTATATCAAAACATTAGTTCTACACAAACTTTGAAAGCTTTATTGCAAAAACAAACTTAATACCTAAACAACCGTTCTCACACTAGTTTACAACATAACCCAAACCCAAAAGAGAATTTAGAACATAATGGCGGCAAGAGAACTTAAACTAAGTCTAAGGAAAACCTAAGTTGTCTTGAAGTACAAAATATATTGAGTATATATAGGCATTAGCTAGGTCAAGTCCTCCTTGGAGTAGAAGTCTTCAAAGTAGCTTTTGCATTAAATGCAACCTTTAATTCTGATTTCTTTGAGTTGAATATGGACTTCTTCACGTTGCCTTGCTCCGCAAGTTATATTCGATTTCTTCCTTCGGCGGCTCTGTCCACTACTATAGGCATCAAAAAATTGAGTGGATGTCATCGTTAAAATCATGATTTTTTTCAAGTTATTCGAGTTGACGCGTCATATTTTACAACTCAAACTTTATTTGAATTTTTTTATTCGAGTCGAGTTTTCGAATTTCTATAAAAATTTAATTAAATATTCGAATATTTTAAATCAATTTTTTTCTTTTAAATCGAATATTTTTAAATTAAATCAAATATTTAAAGTTGTTATTAAATAATCGATGTGATTTAAATATGAAAATATTAAATATTCTATTTTAAAAAATATTCGATTTAAAAGAAAAAATGATTTAAAATATTCGAATATTTCGAGTCATTCGAGTTGACGCATCATATCTTAAGATATAGGTGAGCGTTCGATCGAGTCGAGTAAAAAAATTAATTGTAATTATTTATCATGTTACCATACTTTGAAATTTTGCTTTGAGGATCAAATTGAAAGAATGCGTAAATAACGAGGGCTAAATTTAGTGAATTGTTTCGCATAAGGACTAAATTGATTGAATGAATAAATATGAAGGATTAAATATGTTTTTATACCAAATTTTATAATAGTCACTTAACGGGATTTAACGTCTAGTTACCATTTTGTTATAAAACATAAAGTTTAATTGTCATTTTGTGATTTTTGAAAGTTTGCTTACTATTTTGTTTTTTTCACCAAAGTTTAGTGACCGTATGTGTACTTTATCCTAATCTTTTAGATTTTTTTTGTAAAGTACACAAATGATAACTGAACTTTGGTAAAATGTTTAATTTGGTAACCAAACTTTCAATTGTTTAAATGCTATCATTAAACTTTTAATTTTGCTTCAAATTGGTCATTGACCCGTTAAAAATCGTTTTTAACGACGTGGTAATTAAAATATTTTGTATAATAACACATTTAGTCCTCTACATTTGCACATTAAAATAATTTTGTCCTAATTTAAAAAAATAAATTTAACTCTCATTATTTACTCAGAACTGTAAACCCTAAACCATAAATAATAAAGCTTTCTCCGTGCCTCAGAATAGATCAAAACGCATCATACAAATTTGTTTACATAGACTCCAAGAAAATAATGATCGCATACCTTAGAAAGCACATTTTCTAAGTGCTCAGAACCCATCTTGCGAGCAAGGTGACTATTTTGAAAAGATTCTCGCTCTCTGCGCCCAGCAGCAATCATATCAACACTTATGTTAATGAGAGTTTGAGAGCGGTTAACAACACCAATCCATGGAAAACTGTAGCTTGTATGCTTTTCCTTCTACAATATAAAATCCCAAAATATTAAAATGAAAGTTTTATTTGTTGATTTACATATTGTAAAATTATTTGAAAATATATTCTACTAGTTAACCTTGTTTTTAATTCTTTTAGCAGTTTTTGTTCACATTAATTTGATTTATGGGTTTAGCGTTTATGTGTTTATAGTTTAAGATTTTATGTGTTTAGGGTTTAAGGTTTGAGGATTTAGTTTTATGGTTTAGAGTTAAATTATTTTAAATTAAAATAGTCCTAAATTGAAATAATGTGTAAATAATGGGGGTTATTTTTTTTCCGAATCAAGACAAAATTGTTTGAATGGTCAAACGTGGAGGACTAAATGTGTTCTTATATAAAATATTTTAACTGCTATGTCATTAAAAAGTTGTTAACGGGTCAGTGACCAATTTGGAGCAAAATTAAAAATTTAATGGTGACATTGAAGCAATCGAAAGTTTAGTTACCAAACTGAATAATTTGCCAAAATTCAATTATCATTTGTGTAATTTACCCCAAAAAAATCTCAAAAAATAATATAAAATTGTTTTTTAGATTTTATTCTAAAAAGGAATAATAACGCTTTCAATCCCTATAATTTTAAAAATAATTAAAATAATTATTAGTGCATTGGGGTACACGTGATTAATAGTATATAGCGGTACATGACATTTATTGTAGAATTGTTCACACCATAAAATTAACTTTTAAAAAAAATTGAAATTACAGTTTTATTAGTTTAAATTTGATAAAAGAAAGTTGGAGATTTAATTATTAGTGTATAATAATTTTAGGCTTAGGGGGTTGGAAAAGAAAGTTGGTTAATCAAATGTGGGGCCCTTATAATTGCAATCCAAAAGCGCGCACCAAAATAATAAAATGATTGGGCGATTTAATTAAAGTGATTAAGGAGTGGGGTGGTGGAGATTACGAGGAACGGTCCAAAATTAACGTAACTAAATTTTAACCTCCTTTTTACGCCTTTTAATTTCACTGCCCAATAAAGGAACCTCTCCCCCATACCTAATTCAACATTGGAGACAACCCAAAACAATCCCACAAAAAAGAGAGAGGGGGCTATTCTCAGTTACTTTCCTCCGGTGGCGCGTATTTCCACCCGCCGCAAATGGGCCAATCCCCTTCCGCCGCCTTGCACCGGGAAACCTCCCTCACCTTCTTATCATCTTCTGCTTTCCTTTCTGGCGAGGAATTTCTCGATGAGATCGTGGCGAACCGGGATTACACCGCTGAGATTCCCGACGAGTGTTTGGCTTATATTTTCCAGTTCCTCGTCCCTGGCGATCGGAATCGGTGTTCCCTTGTCTGCAAGCGGTGGTTTCGCGTCGACGGTTGGAGCCGCCACCGCCTGTCTCTCAACGCCCAATCTGAAATAGTTTCATCTCTGCCTTCTCTTTTTACGCGCTTCGATTCCGTGACCAAACTCGTCCTACGGTGTAGTCGTAAGTCAATCAGCTTAACGGACGATGATTTGCTTACGATCTCAATCCATTGCAAAAACCTCACACGGCTGAATCTCCGCGGTTGCCGTGAAATCACTGACGAAGGAATGTCGGCATTTGCTCAGAATTCTAAGAATTTAAGAAAACTTTCTTGTGGGTCTTGCATGTTCGGCGCTAAAGCTTTAAACGCCGTCCTTGATCATTGCAAGGATTTAGAAGAGTTGTCGGTGAAAAGGCTCAGAGGAATCCATGACGGAGCTGAGCCGATCATGCCAGGAGCCGCAGCTTCTTCGTTGAGAACGATTTGCTTGAAAGAACTTGTTAACGGTCAGTCTTTTGCACCGCTTGTGGTTGGATCAAGAAACCTTAAAACTTTGAGAATTATTCATTGTTTGGGTGATTGGGATAGTATCCTTCAATTAATTGGAAACCGAATTCGAAACGGTAACGAAAATTTAAATTGTGATATCAATTGTAGCAGTAGTAAAAGCAATCCTTTGATGGAAATTCACCTTGAGAGGCTTCAAGTGAGTGATATAGGCCTAGCTGCGATTGCAAAATGTACCAAACTTGAGAATTTGCACATTGTGAAAACCCCAGAATGTTCAAATTATGGGCTTGTTTGTGTAGCTGAGAATTGTAGGTTGCTGAGGAAGCTTCATATTGATGGATGGAGGACTAATAGGATTGGAGATGAGGGTTTGATTGCTGTAGCCAAACATTGTCCCAATTTACAAGAACTTGTTTTGATTGGTGTAAATGCTACCCATTTGAGCTTGTCGGCCATTGCATGTAATTGTTCAAAACTTGAGAGATTAGCTCTTTGTGCAAGTGGAACTATTGGTGATACAGAGATTGCATGCATTGCTGCAAAATGTATGGCGCTGAGGAAACTTTGCATCAAGGGATGTCCGATTTCAGATATCGCCATTGAAGCACTTGGTTCTGGTTGTCCCAATTTGATAAAAATTAAGGTGAGGAAATGTAGAGGAGTGAGTAGTGACGCTGGTGAATGGTTGCGAGAACAAAGGGGATCGTTGCTGGTCAATATGGATGCCTTTGACATAGATTGTGGTTTCGAGGCTAGTGCAAGTGATGGTGGAGTTCATGAAATCAGCATGGAGTTTCCGCAGGCGGTTGGCCAAGTAACTGGTGCAGATGCTTCCACCAGTAGCAATGGTAGGTTAGCATTGTTGAAGTCAATGTTGCGGTATTTTGCCGGTAGGAATTTAGTAGCATGCACATTAAGACGGTGGTCTAATAGTGATGGTAGTTTCAGTAGCAACTTGTAAATGATCTTTGTAGGAGTTGGAAAATTACTCTTGCTCTGATCTCATTGCAGCCTTGCAAGTTTATATGTTGAGTCATTTCTTTAATGACTACTTGTATTGATTGATTTAGATTTTTATCTCTTGGAAATTTGTAAACCTTGAAGGAAAGGCAATGGGAAATGAGCAGTGCCCTAGGATTTTCTCATTATTGCTTGTAGGCATCTTCTTAACCCCCCCCCCCCCCCCCTTCCCTTTAATGTGATGAATTTGCAGTTTATTTTTGCTATGTGCATGTGTTTTCCTTTATATATTGTTTTGATGATTGTGTATAGATGTTGGATGTTATATCGTAAGTTATCTTTGTTTGGAGCAATTCAAAATTTTTATTTCTTTTAATATTCTTGGTTTCATATGGCATATTTCTGCCTGGATATTTGAATTCTGGTTCTAAACACTGTTGACAGTTTTTCTATTGTTTTCCTAGGTGAGTCCGAGTTGCAGTAAACCAAACTTGGGAGAAACTTGGTTGATTACTTAACTTGGCTGCTGGTACGGGTAAGCTTCAATTCTTAAGTCTATACAATATTATCGAATTTGTCAATGCCCTCTCTGGAAAAAACAATAGCAATTATTCTAGTTGTATCTTCTGTGAATGAATGATTCACATTTTGCAACAAGTGTTTTCATGCTTCCTTTATTTATATACGATTAAACTCTTAATGCAGAATCAATATATAGTTCAGTCTCTTTCATAATCTTCTTCATCTCCTAAACCGAAGACCGAGGCATCAGCAGCAATTGTCATTGTCATGATATCACTCCCTCACATCGAGCTTGTTCCAGGGATCTTGAATCCAGAGGAAGGTTTGCCAATACCATTAATATTGCCTCATGTCTTCGATAGAATTGTCCGATGAAGGCTCTTGATTTTTGATAGTAAGTTTGATAAGTCCACGCTTTGGCGTCCCTATTTGCTCATCTGCAGGGTTAGATGGATCACGGGAGACCGTATTCGGTGTCCAGCTTCTATCTGCTGACTTCTTTTCCATCCCCCTGAATCATCTCCATTGTATTCGGAGAAGACATGATCATTGTCTTCGCTTCCAGAAGTTTTTAGGTTTGGTTTGAATTACCGTTGACTCCATTGTTGGGAGAATCAAAACGATAGAATTTGTTGTCATAACTTACCGATTGGATCTTGAATCCAAAGAGACGTCACAAAAAGCTTAAATATTTGAATCATTTTCAAGAGGGAAAAATATATTGAATTCCGAACTGCATTCTGAATTTGAAAACCGAAAAAGAAAGCATTACTCTACGTCGTTGAAGCACATGCTTATGTCGGAAAATTATTTTCCGCAAATTTAGTTACTTTTACTCTCCAATAATCTGTGTATTTATCGATTAACAAATATAAACATGTTGTAAATTAATTATTTTTTTCTTCCTTCCCTTCGAGTTTCTCCTCTTCTTTAGTTAGAATTAGAATTAAAATTTATCAAATTGTAAAACAAGTTAATATCCTTATGAGAAGTGGATGATTCTAGAGTAAAAGTCATGTATTGATATGTATCATTAATCATATGTATTGATATGCACTATTAATTATTTTAATAATTTTTAGGGTAAAATACCTAAATAATCATTCAACTTTGCTCTGTGACCTATTTTGGTCATTAAACTTTTAAAATATTAATTTACTCAATGAACTTTACTTTGATCACTCTGAATTATTTTATTAATATTTTAGTATGACTTGGCATATTTTATTATTATTAAATATAAAAAATAATCTAAAATAAAAATAAAATAAATTTTATTATTATTAAATAAAAAAATAATTTAAAATAAAATCCCAAACACTCAAATTCGTAAATCACTTTTATCTTCACCAAAATCATCCACCCACTCGCCGACGTCGGTGTCGGCGTCACCCACCCGTTCTCCGGTGTCACCTTACCCACAATTTTGCTCAAATGGGACGCCGTCCAGAGTTATTGGATCCAAATGACATTGATTTGCGCATGATTCTGGCAGGTTCCTCCTTGCTATCAAGTGATGCATGTTCTCTAGCACCTTTTCGTGTCTGAACAACAACCTCATCTACAAGCTTCACTTTAGGTTTGGAATTTACGGTATTGAACGAACGCCATTTCATTAAGCTCCCTGTAACAATGAGAACAGTATGCCAATGTTAAAATTAACAAATATGGTGGGGGATTTAGATAACAAAATTAATTTACTTACCCTTTGGTGTTTGCAGTCGTGGACCAGAAGTAAGAGAGCATGCAGCTTCCGGCATCATATCATTACCAGTTTGGGGGGTAATAGAAGACAATTCAGCAACCAAAGGCAATTCACGACCAGATTGAGTGAAACAAGAAGGCCAGCCTTTCAACAGTTTTGGATTAAACATTTCTCCCAGTGTCCCATTTGAACAAAATTGTGGATAAAGGTGACGCCCGCAAATGGGTGGGTGACGCCGACACCGACGCCGGCGAGTGAATGGATGATTTCGATAAGGGTAAAAGTGATTTGGTGATTTGAGTGTTTGGGGTTTTATTTTAAATTATTTTTTATTTAATAATAATAAAACTTATTTTGTTTTTATTTTAAATTATTTTTTAATTTAATAATAATAATATATGTCAAGTTATATCAAATATTAATAAAAATAATTCAGAGTGATTAAAATAGGTCAAAAAGTAAAGTTCATTCATCGTTTTAAAAGTTCAGTGACTAAAATAGGTCACAGAGAAAAGTTGAATGACGATTTAGGTATTTTACCTTAATTTTTAAAATTATGTGACTTTAAACATGATTATTCATTTATAAGAATACTACATGTTAAAATATTTTAAGCTATTTTGTTCAGACTTTTTTTATTTTTAATTCAAAAATAATAAAATTATTAAAATAAAAAATAGACGAAAGAAAATATGAAATAGTAGTAAAAAAATGTTTTAACGTATTTCATTTTAAAAAATAAACATGTTTTAAGTCTCATGATTTCAAAAGTTATTAAAATAGTTGTTGAGTGGATCAATGATATGATATAAGGCAAGAGGGGGTGAATTGGATTTTTTGAACTTTTGGTGGTAGATTGAAAAATTAAAATTGATGGACAAGAGGATTTATAGTGGTTCAAGTTCCAATCGAACTCTACATCCACTACCTTAGCTTCACTAAGGATTTTCCAACAATCCACAAATTGTTCTTCCCCTTTTCTAGGCTAAGGAGGTAATCGTTACAATATTGGTCAAATTTTCTACCCAAAATTTGACCCAATCCTCACACAAGATTACAGAGAAGATGTAGGCTAAAACAAGCATCTCTCAATACAAAATATAGACCAATTACAAGCACTCAACCCAATTGAATGGGTAAGAATGAAAATTACAAATTCACAATTGGGGTTTACTAGAAATAATGAGATTTTGGCACAAATGCTTGGCTTTGATGTTTGGATGTTTCTTTTGAGATCAATAGTTGTTGCTGAAGCTTTTAGAGGTCTCTTTTATATCTTCTCATAGAATTCTAGCCGTGGAGTTTTTGCATTCATCAATAGAGTCGTTGGGATGTTATCTTCCCTCCATAAATACAGTCTCAAACCACCCGTTTCGAAAAGCCCGATCCTGTTTCGAAACAGACCAAAAAAGAAAGAGCCGTTGGGGTGTATTAAATAGACCGTACCGAAACGGGCACGATCATTTCGATACGCTAAGAGCCCGTTTTGAAACTCGTTTCGAAACACTTTGCCATTGTCAAAACCTGTATCGAAACGGCTTGGAGGCATTTCGATACGCCTTAACGACAAGTTAAAAATCAGTTAAAAATTTCAACGGTCATATTTTTAAAACCAGGTTTGAATGCCGTTTCGAAACGTTTGAGGTCGTTTCGATACTACCGTATCGAAACGGGTCAAACCGTTCTAATATTTTCATCTGTTTCGAAATCCGTTTTGAAACAGAGGTTAACAGTTTTAAAAGTGTTCCAGAACGCCCAATGACCGTTCTGAAACGGTGACTCGAAAATTACTGTTTTGGCTTCAAAAACACTTAGAAATTTTTTGACAAGTTGAGTTTTAAACATAACCATTTTTCTTTGAATATATAGAGAGGTTTGAGGACTTAAAAATTCGTTTTCTCTTTTTCAAATTAGTCCTTAAATTCTTTAGTTATATCAAAATCAATTTATCGGTTTCACAATCTCCTCCTTTTTGATATAACAAAACCGAGTTAGAATTTTTAAGAGTTTTGAATTTTTGAAGACGTTCTAACTCCCCTCAATTTAAGATGGATTTTTAAGTTTTTGAAAAGATTTAAAATTTAAGTTTTAAAACTAAAAAACGACTTAAAACAAATTTTGGCTCTTATATTTTCTCCCCTTTTTGTTAGATCAAAAAAGAATAATAAACAAGACTCAAAGAGAAGAAACAAGGTTAAAGGCAATAGACAACATAATATATAATTCAAATATCCAAACATAAAACTTAAACAATAAGGTTCAAAGCTCAATCCCAAACAAAGTAATCAAAGCATAGGTTCATGAAACATAAATAAAATAAAGGTGCAAACTTAATCCTAATATGATAATCTAATATGCGATTCAATAAAAAAGACCCTAAGCCTCGTCATCGTCACCATCAACATCTGAGGAATCATCACTGTTCCTAGCTTGAGAGCGACGAAAGGTCATCCATTGACCATAAAAGGTAGAGAATGACAAGTCCATTGATTGATGTTGATTCTCAAGGGAGGTGAGACGATTCTCCACAGATTGCAAACGATTAATAATAGTACCAAGACCCGACTCCATTGTGTTGAAACGCTCGATTAGGAAAGCCATAAGAGCTTCATTGTTGGGACCCGGAGCTTGAGGTTGTGGTTCAACTTGAGGAGGAGGGGCATGCCTATCAACTCGTTCCCATTGGCCAAGATTGTTGTAATGGAACCCAACTTTATGGAGAGAAGATTCACCAATCTTTTGCTTACGGTGTTCTGGAGAGTCATATGAGCAATCAACATTGAGCATGCCAAAGATATAGCTCAAAATAGTCCCATAGGTGAAGGATTTTAGAGCATCAATTTCACGAAGCTTCACATTGTTGACTATTTCGGCGAACATAATCTTAACAAGATTTGGGTGTTCTCCACGGCGAAAACACTCAAGCCAAAAATAATCAACTTGACGAATATGAGAGAATTTACCTCCTGAGGGGCGAATAAACCACGAGATCATTAAGTGAAGGAAACGGTCATGAGCATCCAAGGAAAGCACGGAACCAGTGTGAGCACCAAAATGTGTCTCATTCTCACTGCCTTCGTTCTTAAGGCCAAGAGTAGTCTTTAAAAAGTGTATGTCGATGACGAACCTCTTTCCCAAGAGAAAAGACTCAATGCCAATAACTTCGGAGTGATCTTTATTATCAACAAGCTGGGCATTTGAGTAGAAGATGAGAACCATGTGCTTATAGACAATATCTGGTATGTTCAAGAAAGCCATGAAGTTCCATTCTTGTAGACGCTCTAGATAGCAGAAGGCGAAATGCTCCGAATCAAGGAAAGTGACATCAACAACTCGCTCGCGACGAACGACAATATCCTTGACATAAGTGAAACGCTCTTTCATCTCTGTAGTCTGAAGACTTTTGAGAAAAAGCTGGGTGAGATTTAGACGGATAGAGGATTAACTAGCAGCTTCACTCGATTGACCCGTCTTACGTTTATTGTTAGCGTTTTCCATTAAAAAATCCTAAAAACATAAAACAAGCAATTTTAAAATTAAAATGTATGCATGAATATCCTCAATTCAATCCAAGAACAAATCCCATTTAGGTTAAAAAAATTAAGAGAAAAACAAATTTTGAAAAACTGAAAAAAAATATACGAGTAAAAAATAATATATTCGAACCAAAAATTTTAAGATTTTGAATTTTTTTTACAAGTTCTGAAAAACCCAAGAGGCAAAACATATAATCTATACAAAATTGAGATTTTCTAATCTAAAAATCGAATTAAATCAAAGGAAAAAGTAGAAAATATACCTTAGATGGGGATTTTGGATGAATGAATGGAAAATTTTGCACAAGATTGATGAGGCTTGCTTAGACTTGAGTTTGTGTGTAAAAGCCCTCAAGATTTGATGAAAAACAATGAGGTTTATAGGGTTTTTATAGGGAAAATCGGGTTAGGGTTTTTAGTGTTTTTGAATAGGTTTAAATTAAAGTGAATTTTATCATTAAAAGCCCTCTTTAAAGTTGTTCGCATACCCATTTCGGAACAGGAAGGATCGTTCCGAAACGTGGGTATCGAAACGTTGACTGACGTTTCGAGTCTGGTTGACTGTTTCGATACGGCATTGACCGTATCGAATCCCATGTGTTGACTCGTATCGAAACTCGTTTCGATACACCCCTTGGCTGTGGCAAAATCGTTTCAAAACCCTTTTAAGGCGTTTCGAAACACCCTTCTCACAGATCGCTCTTTTAAGGCACCCGTATCAAAACAGTTAGACTCGTTTCGATACACCTAGGCCTGCAAGTGCAGATGAGGCTTTAATATTAAAGAAAAATAGATTTCATGAAGTCCAATATGCATAAATGTCATGAATGAGTAGGAAAGACATGTATAAACAAAAACATACTCCCCCTAACTATTAGGATGGATGAGATTAGGAGTAAAAATACATAAACATGGCATTTTCAATAATTCAAGCAATTTAAGCACAAAAAGGGTCCTAAAAGGTCAAGAAAGGCTAGTTAGACCTAACTCTCTCCTAAGGGATAAAAAACGCTCCTTATCCAAGGGCTTTGTAAAAATGTCCGCTAGTTGGTTTAAAGTGCCAACGTACTCTATAACAACATCTTCCTTAAGGACATGATCTCTAATGAAATGATGCCTTATCTCTATATGTTTGGTTCTAGAGTGTTGGATGAGATTTTTAGTTAAGCATATGGCATTAGTGTTATCACACTGAAGGGGTATGGTTTCAACTTTAATACTATAATCTAAGAGTTGTTGCTTCATCCAAAGGACTCGAGCACAACAACTCCCTAAGGATATGTACTCAGCTTCGGTGGTAGATAGAGCTACACTATTTTGTTTCTTAGAGAACTAAGATATGAGCATACTACCTAAGAATTGACATGTTCCCGAAGTACTCTTCCTATCGATTTTACACCCCCATAATCCGCTTCCGAATAAGCATGAAGGTTGAAGGTTGAGTCTCTAGGGTACCAAAGACCTAAACAAGGGGTATCTCTAATATACCTAAAGATTCTCTTAACAGCTAAAATGTGAGACTCTCTAGGACTAGCTTGAAACCTAGCATACAAGCAAACATTAAAAAAAATATCTGGTCTACTTGCGGTAAGGTAAAGCAAAAATCCAATCATAGAGCGATAAAGCTTAGAGTCAACACACTTACCTCCTTCATCTTTGTCAAGCTTTTTAGATGAGCTCATCGGTGTGGCTTGAGGCTTTGCATTCTCCAAGCCAAACTTCTTGAGCATATCCGTGATGTACTTTGCTTGATTGATGAAGGTGTCATCCTTCCTTTGCTTGATTTGGAGTCCCAAAAAGAATGAGAGCCCCCCATCATGCTCATCTCGAATTCATCTTGCATTAACTTAGCAAATTATTTGCAATAACACTCATTAGTAGATCCAAAAATAATATCATCAACATATATTTGTTCTACTAAGATGTCATTTTTATACCTTTTTATGAAGAGTGTAGTGTCCACCTTACCTTTTTCAAAACCATTTTCAATTAAAAAGTTTGAAAGTCTTTCATACCAAGCTCTAGGAGCTTGTTTTAAACCATAAAGAGCTTTAGTTAGTTTGAAAACATGATTTGGAAATTTTGAGTCTTCAAAACCCAGTGGTTGTTCTACATACACTTCCTCATTTATAAAACCATTTAAAAATGCGCTTTTAACATCCATTTGAAAGAGCTTGAAATCATGATAACATGCATATGCAAGCAACATCCTAATGGCCTCCATTCTAGCTACGGGTGCATAGGTTTCATCAAAATATATTCTCTCTTCTTGAGTGTAACCTTGAGCAACTAATCTAGCTTTATTTCTCACAATGTTACCACTCTCATCTAGTTTGTTCCTAAATACCCATTTAGTTCCTATAGTAGATTGATTACTAGGCCTTTCAACTAATGTCCAAACATTACTGTAAAACCTATGTTTGATTTTGATATAACTAGATCTTTAAGGATCAAATTGAAGAACTTAAAATTGTTTGTACAAATCCCTTAATAAGTTTTTGAAACTCCAAAGACTTTAAACTGATTTATTAGAACTCAAACTCAAATATTTTCTAAGTGTTCCAAGGCAAAAATATTGAAAAACGTCAACCAGTATCGATACCCATCATGGAGTATCGATACCTTTTTAGCAAAGTTTGCCACTGCCGGAACATGTATCGAAACGGCAAACCCCAGTATCGATACGCTATGAAATAAGTATCGATACGGATAAACCAGTATCGATACCATTTTATAATTATTAATTTCAAAGTCGGTTTAAAAATATAACCGTTGAGATTTTTAAACGGTCACTAAACCAGTATCGATACCCCTAACTCTAGTATCGATACTACTTTTGACAGTGAGCTATGTCAAGAAAAAGGTATCGATACAGCCTGTGCTGTTTCGATACCCAGTACCGATACGCCAAGAACGCGTATCGATACCCCTTTATTATTTGTACACAACGGCTATTTTCTTGTGAGACAGGTATCGATACCCCTCTATAGAGTATCGATACGCATAGCTGGAAAAGTGCAAGAAAGTGGAGAAAAAGCTTTCCAACGGCTATAATCTTAAAGTCAACACTCACAACGGTTGGAAATCATCAAGAGGCTATAAAAAGACCCCAAGAAGCTCCAGCAACATATTATTGAACCTCAAGAAGATATCAAAACATCAAATCCAAGTATTTGTGCAAAAATCCTACTTTGTCTAGAAACCCCAATTGTATCCTTCATTTCTATTTTATTCAATTGGGTTGAGTGCTTGATATTGGGCTATCATTTGTATTGAGAGATACCTTATTAGCCACCAAATTTCTTTGTTCTTTTGTGTGAGAATTGGGTTAATTTTTGGGTAGAAAAATTAACCGAAATTGTAAAGGTTGCCTCCTTGTCCTGGAAAAAGGGGACGAACAATTTAGTGGAAATTGTTGGAAATCCTTGGTGAGACTAAGGTAGTGGATGTAGAGTTCGGTTGGTGAACTTGAACCACTCTAAATTCCCGTGTCAATATTTTAAGTTGCAATTTCCGTTACAACATCGTTAAAATTCCAATTCACCCCCCCTCTTGGTTATTATCATTCGTGTGATCCACTCAACAATTGGCATCAGAGCTTAACTCTTTGAGGATTAACAACCGCAAGAGGAGATCCTTGGAAGAAGTGTGATCATCATCAAAATATCAAGAGATGGCATCAACCTCCGTTCCCGGCATGTACGACTCACAATCCACCACAAAGCCTCCTTTCTTCAATGGTGAGAACTACTCATTTTGGAAAAATAAAATGCGTCTATTTATTAAATCAAGTGACTACCTTGTGTGGGATGTCATTGAGGATGGACCATATATTCCATTGAAGCAAGATGTTGATGGCAAGATGGTGCTTAAAAGAAGAACGGAAATGAGTGAAGAGGAAAGGAAAAAGATCCAAGTAAATGATAAAGCTCTTCACATGCTGTTTTGTGCTTTCGGTCCGGACATCTACTCAAAGGTCTCATCAATTGAAAGTGCCAAAGAAGTGTGGGACACTCTTGAAACCACCTATGAAGGCACCAACGACGTCAAAGAAACTAAGATTGGAATTCTCAATCTTAGTTATGAAAATTTCAAAATGGAATTTGATGAGACGGTGTCAAAGATGTTTGATCGATTCTCCACAATTGTAAATGGTCTAAAGGGCTATGGAGAAGTTATACCGGAAGACAAGCTTGTCCGAAAGCTACTCTATTCACTTCCCGAATCTTGGGATGGGAAGAGAACCGCAATCATCGAAGCAAAGAATTTAAAAACTCTAAAGCTTGATGAACTTGTAGGCTCTCTCCTTACTCACGAGATCATGAAGCAAGGAAGAGAAGATGAAAGAAAGAAAGAAGAAAAAAGAATGGAGAAGCTTGAAGGGGAGAAAAAGAAAAAAATGGGAATAGCTCTCAAGGCTAAAACATCCCAACTTGATGAAAGTTCATCCAGTGATGAGGATGAGCTTGAAGAATTGGCTATGATAGCCAAACGATTCTCACGCCTTATGAGGTCCAACCGAGGAAGAAAAATCCAAAGGAAAATGGACTTTAAAAACAAGAACAAAGAAGAAGGAAGGGATCCAATCATTTGCTTCGAGTGCGGACAACCCGGCCACATACGTTCGGAGTGCCCTCAACTCAAGAAGAAGGGCTTTGAGAAGAAGAAAAAACTCAAAGCCAAGCTTGCTACTTGGAGTGATGAGGAGTCATCGGAGGATGACGAACAAGAAGTGGCGAACCTCTGCCTCATGGCACTTGAGGAAGATTCCTCCTTGGTAACCTCTAACTCATCTACTTTAGATTTTTCATATGAAGAATTAAATGATGCTTATGATGAGTTACAAGAGGTATATGATGAATTAGTTGAGAAGTATAGGGAGTCGGTTATTAGGAATAGAAAAATTATTATAGAATTAAAAGAGAAAAATGACTCACTTACTCAAACTAATTCTAAAATTGAGAAAAAGATATTAGGATTAGAAGATGAACTTAAATTCTTTCAAAAAGAAAATATTGATCTTAATAATCTTTTATCTCAAAATAATTGTGAACACCAAAAGGTGTTAAGTGAGCTAAATGAGCTCAAAAAGTCTTTAAAAATTAATGGTAGTGTTAAACATGACATAGGAGAATCCTCTAGAACACACCAATATAAGAAAAAGACTAACTACTACAAACAAAATAACTATCCTAGACATAGTAAAGTTAAAAGAATTAGAAATGTATGGGTTTCTAAGGAACTTGTTAAATCTAATGATATTATTGCTATGTCACCTTGGATTCCTAAGGGAACCAAAGTTTTAGGAACTAACACACATGGACCCAAAATGATTTGGGTACCAAAAACAAAAGTTTAAATATCTTTGTTTGTAGGGGGAGCATTGCTACAAGGCCAAAGCACAAAGTCAAAACTCATGGTACCTTGATAGTGGATGCTCGAGACACATGACCGGAGACAAGAGTCGACTCATGGATCTAAAGCCAAAAAGTGGAGGAGTAGTAACATTTGGTGACAACTCCAAAGGCCACATTGAAGGTATTGGCTCCATTGGTAATCACTCTACTACTCTCATTGAAAATGTTTTATATGTCAATGGTCTTAAACATAATTTATTGAGCATAAGTCAACTATGTGATAAAGGTTTTAATGTTATATTTGATAAAACCGGTTGTAAAATTGTAGACATTAAAACTAATAATATTATGCTCATAGGTCATCGCATAGGGAATATATACATGGTGCATCTAGATGACATACATACATCTCATGCATGCTTAGTTGCTCAAAACGAAAATGATGCATGGTTGTGGCATAGGAAGCTAGGACATGCTAGCACAAGTGTTTTAGAAAAACTAGTCTCTCTAAACCTAGTTAAAGGTTTACCCAAGATAAAATTTTCGAACGATAAAATTTGTGATGCATGCTCAAAGGGTAAACAACATAGATCTTCCTTTAAATCCATTAATGACATTTCTACTAGTAGATGTTTACAACTAATCCACATGGATTTATTTGGGCCAATTAGGACTATGAGCTTGGGTGGCAAATCATATGCTTTTGTATTAGTTGATGATTTTTCTAGATTCACTTGGGTTTTCTTTTTAAGTACTAAGGATGAGGCTTTGAAAAAATTCATCACATTTTCAAAATTAATTCAAAATGATCTTGAACTTAAAATTTCACATATTAGAAGTGATCATGGAACCGAATTTCAAAATTTAGGATTTGAAGATTTTTCAAATGAAAATGGTATTAGCCATAATTTTTCAGCTCCTCGAACTCCTCAACAAAATGGGGTAGTTGAAAGGAAAAATAGAACTTTACAAGAAATGGCTAGAACTATGCTTTGCGAAAATAATTTACCAAAATATTTTTGGGCGGAAGCAACAAACACGGCTTGTTATATTATAAATCGTGTAACCATTAGGCCGATTTTAAAGAAAACACCTTATGAGATTTTAAAATCTAAAAAGCCTAATATTAGCTACTTCCACCCTTTTGGATGTAAATGCTTTGTTTTAAATAATGGAAAAGATAATTTAGGTAAATTTGATGCAAAAAGTGATGAAGCTATTTTTATAGGTTACTCTTTAACCTCTAAAGCCTATCGAGTATTTAACAAAAGAACTTTAGTTGTAGAAGAATCTATTCATGTTGTATTCGATGAGAATCCCCTTCCTAGGAAGGATTCTTGTGATGATGATAATGTAGGAATCATAAATACCTTTGATGGAGGTCAAACTTCAAAGAAGGATGAGATTCAACCAAAAGAAGAAGACACACAAGATCCACCTCTTGAAGCCTTGAAGGACTTGGCTATTGAGGAAAAGGAAGTTAGCTATCCAAGGGAGTTGAACTATGTCAAAGATGGTGAAATCTTGGGTGATCCATCCAAGGGGGTAACCACTCGTTCTTCTCTTAGATTAATGAATCATATTGCATTTATCTCATGCATAGAGCCTAAAAATATCAAAGAAGCATTGAAAGATGATTTTTGGATTATGGCTATGCAAGAAGAGTTAAATCAATTTGAGAGAAGTAATGTTTGGACATTAGTTGATAGGCCTAGTAATCAATCTACAATAGGAACTAAATGGGTATTTAGGAACAAACTAGATGAGAGTGGTAACATTGTGATAAATAAAGCTAGACTTGTAGCACAAGGTTACACTCAAGAGGAGGGAATAGATTTTGATGAAACCTATGCACCCGTAGCTAGAATGGAAGCCATTAGGATGTTGCTTGCATATGCATGTTATCATAATTTCAAGCTTTTTCAAATGGACGTTAAAAGCGCATTTTTAAATGGTTTTATAAATGAAGAAGTGTATGTAGAACAACCACCGGGTTTTGAAGACTCAAAATTTCCAAATCATGTTTTCAAACTTACAAAAGCACTTTATGGTTTAAAACAAGCTCCGAGAGCTTGGTATGAAAGGCTTTCAAATTTTTTGATTGAAAAAGGATTTGAAAAAGGTAAGGTGGACACTACACTCTTTATAAAAATGTATAAAAATGACATTTTAGTAGTTCAAATTTATGTTGATGATATTATATTTGGATCTACTAATGAATGTTATTGTCAAGAGTTTGCTAAGTTAATGCAAGGTGAATTTGAGATGAGCATGATGGGGGAGCTCTCATTCTTTTTGGGACTCCAAATAAAACAAATGAAGGATGGCACCTTCATAAATCAAGCAAAATACATAAAGGATATGCTCAACAAGTTTGGCTTGGAGAACACAAAGCCTCAAGCCACTCCTATGAGCTCATCTACAAAGCTTGACAAAGATGAAGGAGGTAAGTGTGTTGACTCTAAGCTTTATCGTTCTATGATTGGATCTTTGCTTTACCTTACCGCAAGTAGACCGGATATACTGTTTAGTGTTTGCTTGTGTGCTAGGTTTCAAGCTAGTCCTAGAGAGTCTCACCTTATAGCCGTTAAGAGAATCTTTAGATACCTTAGAGACACTCCTTGTTTAGGCCTTTGGTATCCTAGAGTCTCTACCTTCAACCTACATGCTTACTCGGATGCGGATTATGGGGGTTGCAAAATCGATAGGAAAAGTACTTCGGGAACTTGTCAATTCCTAGGTAGTATGCTCATATCTTGGTTCTCTAAGAAACAAAATAGTGTAGCCTTATCTACCACCGAAGCCGAGTACATATCCTTAGGGAGTTGTTGTGCTCAAGTCCTTTGGATGAAGCAACAACTCTTAGATTATGGTGTAAACATAGAAACCATACACCTAAAATGTGATAATACTAGTGCAATATGTTTAACAAAAAATCCCATCCAACATTCTAGAACCAAACACATAGAAATAAGACATCATTTCATTAGAGATCATGTCTTTAAGAAAGATGTGGTTATAGAATATGTAGACACCTTAAATCAATTAGCAGATATTTTTACAAAACCATTAGATAAAGAGCGTTTTTGGTCCCTTAGGAGAGAGTTGGGTCTAACCAGCCTATCTTGACCTTTAGGACCTCTTTTTAGAATTAAATGTGCTTGATTTTGTGAAATTACCATGTTTATGTGTTTAGTCTCCCAATTTCTTCCATGCATATAGTTAGGGGGAGTATGTTTCTGTTAAAATATGCTTAGACCTGTTCATTCATCATTTGCATACTTTTAAGAGATGTTAAGTTCATGTCTTTGGTTATTTTTAACCAAATAGGCAAATTTCTGGGCATAAGGTATCGATACTGCCCAATGGGTATCGATACTTGTTCTTCATTTCAATTTCCCAGAATTTCTCATCGCTTCACGCGTATCGATACCGCCTCATGTGTATCGATACCCTCTTCCAACGGTCAGAATTGAGAAAAGACGATTCTACCCCTGTATCGATACCATCTAATGAGTATCGATACCTCCTTCAACGGTCAAATTTGTGGAAAGACAATTCTATCCCCGTATCGATACCCACTAAGGAGTATCGATACCCTTTCGCGCTGATGGCATTAAATAGGCTTTTAATGAGATCTAATTTTACCAAAATTAAAACTCTTTAATATCCTATTAACCCTAAACGTTTTTGGCTATATAAAGGTCTCTTCTCCTTCATATTCTTCACCAAAAATCAAAAGAAACCCTTGAATCAAAGCTTTTTGCTCTCTCTCAAAATTCTCTCTTCAAAGTTTCTATCATCTATGGCACCAAAAGAGCATTCAAGGAAACGTCAAAGAGTTCTTCTTGCCGGAGACTCTTCAACTCCCGGATCGGTTGCTCGTCCGGATTATGCTACTATCTACAACCAATCTTTTGAGAATTCCGAGGGTCTTCCTTATTTCCGCCAATTTGAAAATTACAAAATTCGTGCGGAGAGGATCGTATCCATCCCCTTCCTCGACTCCGAGCGCTTCAAGTTTGAATATCTTCCGCTTCTTCGTCTTTGGAATTTCATGCATTTTCTCACTATTCCGGGTATTTATTATCGGCTTTTGGTTTTGATTTTCTTTTCTAATGCTAAATGCATTTATCGTAATGGAGAAGTCGTTGCCATTCGATCTTATCTTATGGGGAAGCAAATAGTTCTTGATGTTAAGTCTATTTGTGAGGTTTTTAAATTGGAGGATGAAGGTGAAGATAATGAGAATGCCTTAGGGCATGTTCTTAGCGGTTCCGTAACCGTTCTCAATGCTCATGATCGAATCTTACATTTGATGGTATCATGGTGGCTTCGTCCCTCCGGAGGCAAATATTCCACCATCCGTCTATTGGATGATTTTTGGATTCGAAGTTTCCGTCAACGAAAACGCCCAAATCTTGCTCGCATCATGTTCAATGAGATTGCTTATCATGTTCAACAACGTGAAACTCCTCTCATCACATCCTTTATCTATGGTACGGCCTTAAGCTATTACTTTGTTCAAAAGGATATTGATTGTTCGTTTGATCTTGCTTCTACTCTTACCGATCCTATCGACGAACATTCTCTTGCTCGAAGCAAATTTCATTATTTTAATGGAAATTGGCTACGTCTTACCGAGCTTCCACCCGAGGCCGCCGCCGCCTTAGAACAACAAGCTCCTCAAGCTCCTCAAGCTCCTCAAGTCCCACAACCCAATATGGATAATCTCATGACATATCTAAATGAACAATTCACCGGGTTGAATACTCGTCTTACCTCTATAGAAACTACATTTGATACGAGGATGACGGGTATGGAGAATCGCCTTACATCCCTCGAAAGCAAGCAAAATTCCTCGAATATTTCCATTGCCGCTTTCCACGATGAATGGCGTAATAGCATGAGGAACAATGACCCTTTGGGAGATGAAGATGACGATGATGAAGACGATGAAGATAATGCCTAGACTTCTATCCTTGCATATCATATCATATCATTTAGGATTTTTTTTTTGCACCTATGTTTTATGTTCTTAGGATTAAGTTTATTATTAAGATTATTACCTATGCTTTGATTATTTAGGATTTAGGTTTGCTTATGTTTTGGATTTCTCGTTTTATGATATAATAAGATTATGTTGCTTATCTTTATACTCTTGATATTTGATGCACATTATGCTCTCACAATTTTTTTTTGATCTAACAAAAAGGGGGAGAAGAAATAGCTCACAAACAAACTTCAAAATTTTTTTTTGGTTTTATCAAACTTACATCAAGGGGGAGTTAAGAATTTTGATTTTGAGAAATTTCTTTGGTCTTAACTAAATTGAAATATCAAGCTTATATTAAGGGGGAGTTAATTTTCAAAAGTTGTCAAAAATTTTAAGTTTTGGTTTTGTTATATCAAAAAGGGGGAGATTGTAAAACCTATGTTTGATTTTGATATAACTAGATCTTTAAGGATCAAATTGAAGAACTTAAAATTGTTTGTAAAAATCCCTTAATAAGTTTTTGAAACTCTAAAGACTTTAAACTGATTTATTAGAACTCAAACTCAAATATTTTCTAAGTGTTCCAAGGCAAAAATATTGAAAAACGTCAACCAGTATCGATACCCATCATGGAGTATCGATACCTTTTTAGCAAAGTTTGCCACTGCCGGAACATGTATCGAAACGGCAAACCCCAGTATCGATACGCTATGAAATAAGTATCGATACGGATAAACCAGTATCGATACCATTTTATAATTATTAATTTCAAAGTCGGTTTAAAAATATAACCGTTGAGATTTTTAAACGGTCACTAAACCAGTATCGATACCCCTAACTCTAGTATCGATACTACTTTTGACAGTGAGCTATGTCAAGAAAAAGGTATCGATGCAGCCTGTGCTGTTTCGATACCCAGTACCGATACGCCAAGAACGCGTATCGATACCCCTTTATTATTTGTACACAACGGCTATTTTCTTGTGAGACAGGTATCGATACCTCTCTATAGAGTATCGATACGCATAGCTGGAAAAGTGCAAGAAAGTGGAGAAAAAGCTTTCCAACGGCTATAATCTTAAAGTCAACACTCACAACGGTTGGAAATCATCAAGAGGCTATAAAAAGACCCCAAGAAGCTCCAGCAACATATTATTGAACCTCAAGAAGATATCAAAACATCAAATCCAAGTATTTGTGCAAAAATCCTACTTTGTCTAGAAACCCCAATTGTATCCTTCATTTCTATTTTATTCAATTGGGTTGAGTGCTTGATATTGGGCTATCATTTGTATTGAGAGATACCTTATTAGCCACCAAATTTCTTTGTTCTTTTGTGTGAGAATTGGGTTAATTTTTGGGTAGAAAAATTAACCGAAATTGTAAAGGTTGCCTCCTTGTCCTGGAAAAAGGGGACGAACAATTTAGTGGAAATTGTTGGAAATCCTTGGTGAGACTAAGGTAGTGGATGTAGAGTTCGGTTGGTGAACTTGAACCACTCTAAATTCCCGTGTCAATATTTTAAGTTGCAATTTCCGTTACAACATCGTTAAAATTCCAATTCACCCCCCCTCTTGGTTATTATCATTCGTGTGATCCACTCAACAATTACTTCTCTCAAATTGATTTAACTCTTCTTGCATATCCATAATCCAAAAGTCATCTTTTAATGCTACTTTAATGTTCTTAGGTTCTATGCATGATATAAAAGCAACATGATTCATGAGTTTAAGAGAAGATCTAGTAGTTACCCCCTTAGATGGATCACCAAAGATTTCACCACCTTTGACATAGTTGTACTCCCTTGGGTAGCTCACTTCCTTTTCCTCAAGAGCCAAGTCCTTCAAGGCTTCAAAAGATGGATCTTGTGTATCCTCTTCTTTTGTTGGAATCTCATCCTCCTTTGAAGTTTGTCCTCCATCAAAGGCATCAAGGATTCCTACATCATCACAAGAATCCTTCCTCAGAAGGAGGTTATCATCGAATACAACATGAATAGACTCTTCTACTACTAAAGTTATCTTATTAAATACACGATAGGCTTTAGAGTTTAAGGAATAACCTAAGAAAATAACTTCATCACTTTTAGCATCAAATTTACCTAAGTTATCTTTTCCATTGTTTAAAACAAAGCACTTGCAACCAAATGGATGAAAATAGCTAATGTTAGGCTTTTTAGATTTTAAAATCTCATATGGTGTTTTCTTTAAAAGTGGCCTAATCATTACTCGGTTTACAATGTAGCAAGCGGTGTTTGTGGCTTCCGCCCAAAAATATTTAGGTAAATTGTTTTCACAAAGCATGGTTCTAGCCATTTCTTGTAAAGTTCTATTTTTCCTCTCAACTACCCCATTTTGTTGGGGAGTTCGAGGAGCCGAAAAATTGTGGCTAATACCATTTTCATTTTTAAAACTTTTCAAATCCTAGATTTTGAAATTCGATTCCATGATCACTTCTAGTATGAGAAATTTGAAGTTCAAGATCATATTGAGTTAATTTTGAAAACGTGATGAATTTTTCTAAAGCCTCATCTTTAGTACTTAAAAATAGAACCCAAGAAAATCTAGAATAGTCATCAACAAGTACAAATGCATAAGATTTACTACCCAAGCTCATAGTTATAATAGGCCCAAATAAATCCATGTGAATAAGTTGTAAACACCTACTTGTAGAAACATCATTAATGGATTTAAATGATGATTTATGTTGTTTACCCTTAGATCATGCATCATATGAGAACTTAATTTTGGGTAAACCTCTAACTAGATCTAGGGAAACTAATTTTTCTAAAACACTAATGCTAGCATGTCCTAGTTTCCTATGCCATAGTCATGCATCATTTTCATTTTGTGCAACAAAGCATGCATGCGATGTATGAATGTCATCTAGATGCACTATGTATATATTACCTATGCGATGACCAATGAGCATAATATTATTTGATTTAATGTCAACAATTTTGCACCCATTTTTATCAAATAAGACATTAAACCCTTTGTCACATAATTGACTTATGCTCAATAAATTATGTTTTAGACCATCGACATATAAAACATTTTCAATGAGAATAGTAGAATGATTACCTATGGATCCAATACCTTTAATGTGGCCTTTGGAGTTGTCACCAAATGTCACTACTCCTTCACTTTTTGGCTTTAAGTCCATGAATCGACTCTTGTCTCCGGTCATGTGCCTCAAGCATCCACTATCAAGGTACCATGAGTTTTGACTTTGTGCTTTGGCCTTGTAGCAATGCTCCCCCTACAAACAAAAATATTAAACTTTGGTTTTTGGTACCCAAATCATATTGGGTCCACCAGTGTTAGCTCCCAAAAGCTTGGTTCCCTTAGGAATCCAAGGTGACATAGCAACAACATTATTAGATTTGAAAAGTTCCTTAGGAACCCATACACTCCTAATCTTTTTAGTTCTATTATGTCTATGGAAGCTATTTTGTTTGTAGTTATATGTCTTTCTCCTAGGTTGGTTTGTTTTAGATGATACACATTTTTCAAGTTTCACATTACCAACATTTCTGAAAGACTCCTTGAGCTTGTTAAGCTATTCTAACACCTTTTGGTGTTCATTATTGCATTGAGAAATGAGATTATTTAGGTCTACGTTTTCATATTGAAAGAATTTAAGCTCATCTTACTAAGATCTTTTTCTCAAATTTTAAGTTAGCTTGAGAAAATGAGTCATTTTTAGCATTTAATTCGGAAATTATCTTTTTATTTCTAATGACTGACTCTTTGTACTTCTCAACTAACTCATCATATACCTCTTGTAACTCATCATAAGCATCATGCAATTCATCAAATGTAAAATCAAAAGATGATGAGTTAGAGGTTACCATGGAGGAATCCTCCTCAAGTGCCATGAGGTAAAGGTTGGCCACTTCGTGTTCATCATCCTCGGATGATTCCTCGTCACTCCAAGTAGCAAGCTTGGCTTTGAGCTTCTTCTTCTTCTCAAAGCCCTTCTTCTTGAATTGAAGGCATTCCGAACGAATGTGACCGAGTTTTTTGCACTCGAAGCAAATGATTTGATCCATCTCTTCTTCTTTGTTTTTGGTTTTGAAGTCCATTTTTCTTTGCATCTTCCTTCCTCGGTTGGACCTCATAAACCGTGAGAACCTTTTGACTATCATAGCCAATTCTTCTAGGTATTCCTCCTCACTAGAAGTGCTCTCCTCATGTAGTGAAGCTTTGAGAGCTACTCCTATCTTCTTCTTCTTTTCTACTTCTAGCTTCTCCACTCTTCTCTCTTCCTTTTTCTTTTCATCTTCCCTTCATTGCTTCATTATCTCATTAGTAAGGAGAGAACCCACTAGCTCATCAAGCTTGAGTGTCTTCAAGTTTTTGGCCTCAATGATGGCGGTTCTCTTCCCATCCCAAGACTCGAAAAGTGGGTAGAGTAGCTTCCGGACAAGTTTGTCTTCTGGGATTATCTCTTCAAAACTATTAAGCCCGTTGACGATTGTTGAGAAGCGATCGAACATCTTGGATACGGTTTCGTCGGGCTCCATTTTGAAATTCTCATAGCTAAGATTGAGAATTCCAATCTTGGTCTCATTCACATCACTTGTTCCTTCATAAGTGGTCTCTAGTGTATCCCACACTTCCTTGGCACTTTCAATGGAGGAGACTTTGGAGTAGATGTCGGGACCGAAAGAGCAAAACAACATGTGAAGAGCTTTATCATTTATTTGAATCTTCTTTCTCTCTTCTTCACTCATCTCAATTTTCTTATTTAGCACCAATCTTCCTTCTTCGTCTCTTTTCATTGGAACATAGGGATCATCTTCAATGGCATCCCAAACTAGATAATCGTTGGATTTGATGAAGAGGCGCATCCGGTTCTTCCAAAATGGATAGTTATCACCGTTGAAGAAAGGCGGTTTTGTGGTTGATTGAGACTCGTACATGCTTTACCCGGAGGTAGATGACATGGCTTGATTTTTGGATGATCACACTCTTCCTAGGAACTCCTCTTGTGGTTGTTAATCCTTCAAAGAGGTAGGCTTTGGTACCAATTGTTGAGTGGATCAATGATATGATATAAGCCAAGAGGGGGTGAATTGGATTTTTTGAACTTTTGGTGGTGGATTGGTAAATTAAAATTGATGGACAAGAGGATTTATAGTGGTTCAAGTTCCAATCGAACTCTACATCCACTACCTTAGCTTCACTATGGATTTTCCAACAATTCACTAATTGTTCTTCCCCTTTTCTAGGCTAAGGAGGTAACCGTTACAATATCGGTCAAATTTTCTACCCAAAATTTGACCCAATCTTCACACAAGATTACAAAGAAGATGTAGGCTAAAAAAAGTATCTCTCAATACAAAATATAGCCCAATTACAAGCACTCAACCCAATTGAATATATAAGAATGAAAATTACAATTTCATAATTTGGGTTTACTAGAAATAATGGGATTTGGCACAAATGCTTGGTTTTGATGTTTGGATGTTTCTTTTGAGATCAATAGTTGTTGCTGAAGCTTTTAGAGGTCCCTTTTATACCTTCTCATTGAATTCTAGCCGTTGGGGTTGTTGCATTCATCAATTGAGTCGTTGGTATGTTATCTTCCCTCCATAAATGTAGTATGCAACCACTCGTTTCGAAACGCCCGATCCTGTTTCGAAATAGACCAAAAAAGAAAGAGTCGTTAGGGTGTATTAAATAGACCGTACCGAAATGGGCACGATCGTTTCGAAACACTTTGCCACTGTCAAAGCCTGTATCGAAACGGCTTGGAGGCGTTTCGATACGCCTTAACGACAAGTTAAAAATCAGTTAAAAACTTCAACGGTCGTATTTTTAAAACCAAGTTTGAATGCCGTTTCGAAACGTTTGAGGTCGGTTCGATACTACCGTATCGAAACGGGTCAAACCGTTCCGATGTTCTTCATCCGTTTTGAAACTCGTTTCGAAACAGAGGTTAACAGTTTCAAAAGTGTTCCGGAACGCCTAATGGCCGTTCCGGAACGCCCAATGGCCGTTCCGAAACGTTGACTCGAAAATCACTGTTTTGGCTTCAAAAACACTTAGAAAACTTTTGACAAGTTGAGTTTTTAACATAAACATTTTCCTTTAAATATATAGAGAGGTTTGAGGACTTAAAAATTCGTTTTCTCTTTTTCAAATTAGTCCTTAAATTCTTTAGTTATATCAAAATCAATTTATCAGTTTTATAATAGTTAATGGTGCATACCAATACATATCAATATTGGTACTTATCAGTACATAACATTTACTCTAAAAAAATTTATGAGAAATATAATTGATTAGTATGGATGGGTTTAGACGACATGTGCGTACCTTGGAGATGAATTCAAATTTGAATTGGACTTGCACATACTTGAAAATGTTTGTCATTTATATTTTCTTTAAGTTTTGTAAAATTTTAGTATGTAGTTTATTTGATTGATGTCAAACCGACATCCAAACAGTTTGCATTGATTAGACTGGGAATCGAAAACCTTAGCAGTTTGATCTTGGGTGTAGTTATTAAAATAATGAGTAGCACACTATATTGTATCAGCACAAAATGCCCATTTTTCTAACATCCAACTTTCTCTGGTGGTTGAAAGACGAAGTTCCAATCAAAGAACAAACGGTCCCACATTGTTGACAGTTTCTAAGTATTTGTACACCAATGCATAAAGCTTGTTTGCAATGAAAGAATGTTTGGGAATGGAAAATATGCACCCCAATTAAGTTTATAGAATTTGCCAAATGAATCTACACTCCAAGCCCATATTATTTGACTCCCTTGGCTTCTATATTCATGTTGTGGGGCTAAAATTTCTCTAGCTTCCCCAAATAGGGATCTACATTGCCTTCACGCTTTTAAAAGTCAAATTTAACAGATTATCATGTCATGTGAGCTTGCTTTTGTAAGTTTTTCAATTCCATACGTAAGATTAAGAAATTGTCATATTCAATACAAAATTAATATTTTTTTTATATAAATAACTTGAAACGTTATTTATTTTGTAGGCTACCACAGTCCACAGGATGAGGGGAAGAACCCCCACCCCCAATTTGTGGTTTGCAATCTCGTGACTAAAATTTGGACATTTTGGTTCGTTTCCCTTATTTAATTTAGAGAAAAAACTTCAAGACATAGTTTTTAGGGCATATAGCTTAGAATTTAGTTTTTTAAGGTTAGGATCAAGAATTTAAAATTTGAGTTTTATGATATAAATAAGTATGTTTGTGTAAAATTAATTTTACACAATTTATATATCAAAATTTTAGCCTTTAATTTATAGGTTTTTTGTTCGAAATAATTTATGGGGTTTTAAGACTTTAAATCTAAGGCATAGAAAATGGTTTCATGGCCGCAGTTGGTGAGGCGGCCTGGTGTAGTGTGAAGTTTGAAGATAGAGCAGCCACCTCACCAATCGCCATATTGTTTTTTCTTTTGGAATTGCCAATCGCCATATTGTTTTTGCATGTGATTGTGAATCACGATTTTATTGAAGGGTTAACTATTGATATAGTCACTTATATTTATTCTCAGTACAAAGTTGGTTATCGATTTTGAAAAACGATCAGTAAAGTCATTTACGTTTTCGGGGCGTAAACTTTTGGTCACTTAGTCGTTTGTTGCCGTTAAACATTGACGGCTTGCTAACATGACAGCGAAAAATAAAGGGTAAACTACTGCAATGGACACTAAAGTTTCTCCCATATACATTTCTGCTCTCTAATTTTAAAAAATAAACATTATGATCACTAGTAAAAATATTTCTTTATAATTTCACCCTTAAATTTTTAAAAATTTATTTTTCAACCTTAAAAATTTACAATCAATTAGTTTTCCGGCTCATTAGAGCATTCCACACGATTAAGCGCCCATCCTGAGAGGCACTGACAATTCGATTTTGTTCCGGTGTCCAACCAACGAGTATACTTGCATTTTTTCTTAGGAATTAAATTCAAAGATAGCACATCATATATATAGTCAGCTCCATGGCAAGTGATCTAATTTACTAATAACAAGATGATTTTGTGCATCATTCTACAAAAAACAAAAGGGATACACATTTGTCCAAATGACCAAAACGCTGATTTGCTTCAATTTAGAAGTTGTTTTCCTCTCCAAGAACAAAAACTCATTTTCAGAAGCAAATCAATTTAGAAAATTTAAGTAAAAAATTATAATAAAAAGCTGGGGAAAATTGATACCTTGCCGGTGTGACCTTGTAAGGTCCTACAGCAAACCAGATCGGTTGGAATAAAAGTAACTTGACTCCTCCCTTGAGATCTTGCATATCCAGCAACTACCCAAAATCCCAAACAGATCTTAGAAGTAATTTTTCAAAATTCCAATATATATATACACACACATAAATACAGTTAATATAAAGAAAGGATTGAAATTTGTAACCATCAGTGTCGAGTAGCTGCTGGCGTCTCTGCCTCAATCGGTCTTTTAGATTGTTCACTGTCTCCGTCGCCGCCGCGAGCCTCTCTTTCAGCTCTGCAACGGACATTTTCTTACCTTTTTCTTTTGACTCAAAAAAATAAAAATAGTTTTAACTAAGAAAGAAGCACTTTTTAATTAGCTTTTAATATCGTATTTCTTGTGAGATTATGAAATCAAGGCCTCTTTATCAACTCTATGAATTCTAAATCGAAAAGAAAATAAACTCAAAAAAAAGAAAAACAAGAACGACCCTTTTACAAGAAAATTGATGGGTAGGGATGAGCGTTCGATCGAGTCTAGTCAAAAAAATTCGAGTTATTCGAGTTGACGCGTCATATTTTACAACTCAAACTTTATTTGAAATTTTTCTGATTCGAGTCGAGTCGAGTTTTCGAGTTCCTATAAAAATTTAATTGTAATTATTTATCATGCTATAGAATAGTTTGATTCTAATTTAAATGATTTTCTCTAATCATATAAGATATTCACACACACACACACACACACACACACACACACACACACACATATATATATATATATATATATATATATATCTTCATATTCTTTCAAATGTGACAATAGTTCTTCATATTTTTATATATTAGTATGTATATATCGTAAAAAAATTGAGGGACTCGTCTCGAATTTAAAAATAAATCCACTAATTACTAAAAATTTCGAGTTATTTGAGTTATTCGAATTTATATTTTACAACTCAAACTTTATTTGAATTTTTTCGAGTCATTCGAGTTTATTTTATTTTAAATTTTTTTAATTTAATAATAATAATAATAATAATAATAATAATAATAATAATAATAATAATAATAAATGACATGTCATGTTATAATAATAATAAAATGATCCAGAGTGAAAAAATATGAGTAATTTGAAAGTTTAGTTATTAAATAGGAGCAATTTGGGCACCTAAAATTCAAAAAGAGTATACTCTAGGAGCCTATTTTCATTTAAGCCTTTATAATATTATTGTACTAATTGATTGTAAAGTTTTAGGGTTGAAAAACAAATTTTAAAATATTTAAGGGTGAAATTATAAAGAAACCTTTTTACTAGTGACCATAATGTTTATTTTTTAAAATTAGGGAGCAAAAATGTATATGGGACAAACTTTAGTGGCCATTGCAATAATTTACCCTTTATTTTTTCGCTGCCAGGTCAGCAAACCGTCAATATTTAACGGCAACAAACGGCTGAGTGACCAAAAGTTTACGCCCCAAAAACGTAAGTGACCTTACTGGTCGTTTTTCAAAATCGGTGACCAACTCTATATTGAGGTAAACATAAGTGACTATTCCAGTAGTTAACCCTTTATTTAATTTCATTATAATGTACTACACATTTTTGTATTGGTTACACATTAGAATATAGGGTACTTGGCAAATGATTGATAGATGATTGCAGTGGTTAGTTTAACTAATTGGTTTTATTAACTAATTTGAAAATTGATTTGATTAACTGTTTATATTAAAATGTTTGGTAAAACTTAACTGATAGTTGATATGGGTAAAATGACAAATAAGGGTATAATATATTTAGTTACTAAGTACATATATGTTTTATAATACTTTAGTCTTTATTGGGGGTGAAATTATCCGGATAAAATACTTTTGACAAGAAATTAAAAAATTCTTTAAGAAAATTAGTGAATATTTTTGAAAATTTTTGAATATATTTTTTAAATTTAATATTTACAAATATTAACCTTGTGAGATTGATACATACTATTAACCTTGTATAAAATATCAACACTACAATTTTTTTCTTCACTTTCATGTTTTGCTATATTTTCTTAACTAAAATATACTTGAGAATCTACAACTAAAAAATAGAATAATAAAATTTCACTAATTCATCATAAGAGATTCAAGTGGATTATACTAGAGGCTATTTCATTAGAATATATTTTATGTCAAGGACGTAATTATGGAAATAACATGGTCAAACATGTCATTTAACATCTTATTTTGCAAATCAGCTCAACCAATCCGCTGAACTTTTTAGAATTTTCTCTTTTAGCTTATTTTGCACAATCACCTCTTTCAAAAAAGTGTTTAACTAACATTAAAAATGGAGGATTTAACTACCAATAAACTATTAGTGCCCAAATAAGCTAAAAACTCTTCAAATACTTGTTTATCATATATATATATATATATATATAACATATTTTATTTTGGGGGGAAATAGATTAGGTCCATTGAATTTTCAAAACTTGAGAGATTTTGCTTAAGAAATTCGGAGGAACAATTATTATTAGGATTAGCGACGTGACATCTCCCTTTCTGAGCAGATTATATGTTTACGTAGTCACCCGAAGTGGCTTAGCGAACCTTCTATCTTTGTGGTCAGTTTACTATGCACGCTTACTGTAGAAATGACTAGTGAACCTTTTATCTTTTCGGTTGTTTTTTACTATGCACGCTTATTATGGAAGTGACTAGCGAACCTTCCATCTTTGCGGTCGCTTTACTATGCACGCTTACTATGAAAGTGGCTAACGAACCTGCTAGGCTCAATGATCATAACCGAATCGCTTGTCAAGATGTGGAGAGGTGGTAATTTGGGTGTTGGAAGTGGAAGCAACAAAATAAGAATTGAACACAAGGATTTTAGAGTGGTTCGGCTTTCTAACCAAAGCCTACATCCACTAACTTAGCTTCCTTCTAAGGATTTTAACCAATTCACTAAGAATTCTTCCCCTTTTCTAGGCTAAGGAGGCAATCGTTACAACCTAGAGTCACAACACGAGATCTAGCATCCAAAGCTCACAACCCGAGCTTTGGGAACACCCTCAAAACAAAGAATTCTAGCAAACGATAAACCCCCCTCATAGGTGTGTGTTTGCACTCTTAAGTTCTCACCCAAAACCTAGAACACTTGAGCATACATTGAAAATTTTAGCTCACAAGTGTTTGTCTATACAAGAATGGAAAATTTAGCTCTAAGATAATTTCTTCATTATAATGTTGTTGACAATTGAAGCATTAGTCTTCCCTTGATGCTTGGAGGTCCCTTTTATACTCCCAATTGAGTTTGTAGCCGTTGAGGACGTTGGGATTGAATTGGAGCCGTTTGGAGACTTTATTTCCCACCATAAATGCAGTTCTGGTGATGTATGTTTCGTTACACGGGTAGCTGTATCGAAATGCCCTTCTTCAGAACTAGCCGTTGGATCTGATTCAGCAACCTGTTTCGAAACCCTCATAGGTTATATTGAAACGCCTGTTTCGAAATGCCTAGTCCCATATTGAAACGCCTGCAATTTAAAAGATCGTTGGGAAATAGCCGTTGGGGGTTTTAACCGTTGGGGCGTCTGCCATGTAGGCACATCGAAACACCAAAGGGCGTTTCGAAACAACCCCTATCTGTATCGAAACATGTAAGCCTTGTATCGAAACGTGTTTTGGCAGTTTCAAAATATATCAATACAGATTATGCTTGTATCGAAACGGGTACATTAAAAGCACTGGTTTGGCTACTCAAAAACGTTTCAAACATTGCCAAAACCTTTTTAAACATCCTCAAACTTATTTTCAGGTTGTTTTTGACTTATAATATATTTTAAATTCTTTTCAATTTAGTCCAAAATATTTTTCAATTTTTATATCAAAACATATATTTCTACAATCTCCCCTTTTTGATATAATAAAACCAACTTGAAAATTGTTTGGGATTCCCCCCGTAGTATTTAAAAATTTTGAAAAAGAGATTCTCAAAATTAAATGAAGTTAAAGGCCCCCTTATTTATTTGAAAAAAATCAAATTTTCAAAACCATTTCTCCCCATTTTTATTATATCAAAAAATATTTAAAAGACATTAAGCTCAAAATAACATATGAGGTTAAAAAATTGACATAATTAAAAACTTTGGTTTTAAAATTGGTTCCCCCTTACTCAAAGCATCAAATATTGTTAGTCCAACAATATGATAATCTAGTTTTAAAGAAAAATAATCTAATTAAAAACAAAAAACAACTAGAAATTTTACCAACATTTGAACTTCAATGGAGGATGTGAAGCCTTCCTTCTCCAAGTGTTCTTTCTTGTGTGTTTGGAGCTCCCCCTCAAATTTGGACTTGGTTATCACTCTCCATCACACCTAAACAAGACAATCAAGTGATTTTTAGTATCCAAATTATTTTGGATCTATAGACGTTAGCGGCACAAAATTTAGTCCCCTTAAGAATCCATTTTTATATTTCATCCTTTTAATTGAAGTGATTAATCCTTTCGGGACCCAAACACTTCTAACACATTTTCCATTTACAAATCTAGGGGCACAAAATTGTCTTTGATAAAAAAATTGATTTTCCAATTTTTTTTTTCTTTTCAAGTTCTTTGGAAATCAAATCGTTTTCTTCTTGAACTTTAAGAAGCAAATTTTTTAAATCAACACATTTTTGCTTAAACTCATTGAGTTTTGCTTCAAGTTCAATTTTGGTTTTAGAAATCAAATCATTTTGAATTTTCAAATTTGAAACCACTTTCTTATTTTTATAAATGTGATTTTTAAATTCTAAAACCAAATCATCATAGGCATCTCGTAATTCAACAAAAGAATATGAACATGAGGTATATGAATTAAAAGTTACCCTTGAATCTTCTTCAATGGCCATAAGGCAAAGGTTGGCTTGTTCATTTTCGGTGGAGTCTTTATCACTCCAAGTATCCACATATGACTTTTTTTTATGGCTTGAAGAGCCTGTCTTCTCTTTCTTCCTTGATTCATGCTTGGATTCATTTATTTTGCTCTTTATGAATCGGGTAAACTTTTCGAAGAGATAGGTCATCTCTTCATCTTCACTTTCCTCCTCACTTGATTCAACATGGTTGCACTTGGAGGATTTGAGAGCAATGACATTAGTGTTGATGCCAAGCTCTAAGATTTTCTTCTTCCCCATCTTCTTTATCTCTTCCTTCTTTTTCTCCTCCTTTTTTCATTTCTTCATAATTTCATGAGTGAGAAGAGACCCCATGAGTTCATCAAGCTTTAAAGTCTTGAGATTCTTGGCTTTGATGATGGCGATCTTTTTTTAGTCTAATGACTCAGAAAGAGAATAGAGAAGCTTTTGGACAATCTTATCTTCAGGAATGATTTCTCCATTGCCTTTGAGCTCATTTGTGATGGTGGAGAATCTATCGAACATCTTCGTGATGTCTTCATCCAGTTCTATCTTGAAAGTTCTCAAACTAAAGGTTGAGAAGACCGATATCGTTCTCCTTTACTTCGTTGGTTCCTTCATATGCGACTTCAAGCTTGTCTCATACCTCCTTGGCATCTTCACAAGAAGACATCTTCTCATAGATGTTGGGGCTAAATGCACAAAAAAGATGTGCAAAGCCTCACAATTTAGCTCCATCTTCTTGCGATCATTCGCACTCTATTCCACCTTGCTTCATTGTGGCACGAACGGACCATCCTCAACTATGTCTCAAAGCTTGTAATCTTTGGCTTTGATGAAGAACATCCTTCTCGTTGTTGAGTGTGTAAAAGTTCTATATTTTACCCCCTATTTAAACCATATTTTTGCTGCATTCAAGCATAATTCATTGCATTTAGGATAGATTTCATTCATACATCAAAATTATATTAAATAGCACAGTTGCTACTGAAATTGGTTACTTTTTCAGGTAGCTGCTGTAGCAGATACAGGGCAGTGGAGAAGCAGAGCTGGAACACATGACTGCAGACGAGAAGAAGGATGCTGCCATGGCCGCTGCCGCGGCAGCCAATGACGACAGCAATAATAAAGGGAAGAAGTGAAGTGGAGCTTGATAGAAAGAGGAAATTAAGCCGGTCTGTCGTGGAGCACTCTCATATTTTTCTGAGCCCTATATCAGAATGAAGGCCAAGCCCAAAGTTCAAGGAAGAAACTCCAAGAAAGAAGGAAGGACGAATTAAAGACATATACTCTGAAGATTTAGTCTTTAATAGAGTTGTACTTTAATTTAAACTTGTATTCTTGCCATATTAGAAAACTTGAACCCAAGGCCTATATAAAGGCATGTAATTCGACCTAGGGAAGGATATATTACTCTCTAGCCGTCTTCCCCTAAACCTAGTCGTTTTCCCCCTTCTCATCATGTTATAAACTTCCCTTAGGGCTAAGGGTTGATTCTGTAAAGTAGTTGCAAGGATTGCATTGTTTTAGGATTTTTTCTGTTCAATAAAATAGACTTCAAGTTTGCTTATTCTGGTTTTCAACATCTTACAAGAGTATCGGGAGAGCATTGTGAGATTACACATTTACTTAATATCGGGAGAGTTAAGTATACTAAAGGAATAAGTACGGGTTCTCCAGTGTATGGTTGAACTATCTCGGGCCTAGGGATAGGACGAGGTTAAATGGCTAAGGAAGAATTCAACAACATCGGTGTTCATCCTTCGATTCACGCTGGGAGGTATCATCAAAGACGTGTTCATCGACAGACTTAGACCTAGGGATAGGCCAAGGCATAGCAGGGATTCTTGCCAAGCTTGAAGTACTGAGTTGTGTGATCGTTGCCGCAATAACAACAGACCGCTGCCACAGCAGGTGCTGCCGCGACAGGCACTACGACAGAACAGAGAAGTCTTAAACAGAGCAAACACCTACACTAAGGAGCAAATCAATACCGGCCTACTCTTTATTCTGAATATTTTCATCTTTCATTTCCAGCCTTCTTTATTATTTCGTGACAAACAATTAAACTCTTTCTTTTTCTTGTGCAGCAATCAAAGGTTAAAGCTATTAGCCCAGTCCCTGTGGAGACGATATCCGATACTTACGTATCACTTTACTACTTGCGTCGTGTACACTTGCACTACATTGCGATAGACTCTTTTACACGCAACACTCGTCTTCCAATATGCATAGTTGGTTCCGTCGAAGAATGGTGGCTTGTCGATGGATTACGCCATTTGACCGGTTGATTGAATTGATGTATCGAACTTCCTAGATCGCCTTAATAAGATGTTAATCCCCTTCGATTAGGCCTTGATCGGATACCAATTGTTAGGCTCGATGATCACAACCGAATCGCTTGCAAAGATGTGGAGAAGTGGTAATTTGGGTGTTGGAAGTGGAAGCAACAAAATAAGAATTGAACACAGGGATTTTAGAGTGGTTCGACTTTCTAACCAAAGCTTACATCCACTATCTTAGCTTCCTACTAAGGATTTCAACCAATTCACTAAGAATTCTTCCCTTTTTGTAGCCTAAGGAGGAAACTGTTACAACCTAGAGTCACAACCCGTGATCTAGCATCCAAAGCTCACAACCTGAGCTTTGGGAACACCCATAAAACAAAGAATTCTAGCAAACAAGAAATCCCCCTAATAGGTGTGTGTTTGCACTCTTAAGCTCTCACCCAAAAACCTAGAACACTTGAGCATACATTGACAATTTTAGCTCACAAGTGTTTGTCTATACAAGAATGGACAAGCTTATCTTCCCACAAATGAGCTCAAACACTTGTATAGACAAACTTTCATGATGGCGGTCTTCTTTGAGTCCACTGATTCGGGAAGAGAATGGAGAAGCTTATGGACAAGCTTATCTTCCGGAATGATTTCTCCAGAGCCTTTGAGCTCATTTGTGATGGTAGAGAATCTATCGAACATCTCTGTGATGTCTTCATCCGGTTCCATCTTGAAAGTTCTCATACTAGAGGCTGAGAAGATTGATCTTGGTCTCATTTACTTCGTTGGTTCCTTCGTATGTGACTTCAAGCTTGTCACGTACCTCATTGGCATCTTCACAAGAAGACATCTTCTCATAGATGCTGGGGCTAAATGCACAAAAATGATGTGCAAACCCTTGCAATTTAGCTCCATCTTCTTGCGATCATCCGCACTCTATTCTGCCTTGCTTCGTTGTGGTACAAACGGACCATCCTCAACTATATCCCAAATCTTGTAATCTTTGGCTTTGATGAAGAACATCATTATCGTCTTCCAATATGCATAGTTGATTCAGTCGAAGAATGGTGGCTTGTCGAGGGATTACGCCATTTGACCGGTTGATTGAATTGATGTATCGAGCTTCCTGGATCGCCTTAATAGGATGTTAATCCCCTTCGATTGAGCCTTGATCAAATACCAAATGTTAGGCTCGATGATCACAACCGAATCGCTTGCCAAGATGTGGAGAAGTGGTAATTTGGGTGTTGGAAGTGGAAGCAACAAAATAAGAATTGAACACAAGGATTTTAGAGTGGTTCGACTTTCTAACCAAAGCCTACACCCACTATCTTAGCTTCCTACTAAGAATTTCAACCAATTCACTATGAATTCTTCCCTTTTTCTAGCCTAAGGAGGCAATCGTTACAACCTAGAGTCACAACCCGTGATTTAGCATCCAAAGTTCACAACCTGAGCTTTAGGAACACCCACAAAACAAAGAATGCTAGCAAACAAGAAATCCCCCTAATAGGTGTGTGTTTGCACTCTTAAGCTCTCACCCAAAACCTAGAGCACTTGAGCATGCATTGACAATTTTAGCTCACAAGTGTTTATCTATACAAGAATGGACAATTTAGTTCTAAGACAATTTCTTCATCATAAAGTTGTTGAAAATTGAAGCATTAGTCTTCCCTTGATGCTTGGAGGTCCCTTTTATACTCCCAATTGAGTTTGTAGTCGTTGAGGACCGTTGGGATTGAATTGGAGCCATTGGAGACTTTTTTCCCACCATAAATGCAGTTCGGATGATGTTTTTTTCGATACACGGGTAGCTGTATCAAAATGCCCTTCTTCAGAACTAGCCATTGGATCTGATTCAGCAACCCATTTCGAAATCCCCATAGGCTGTATCGAAACGCCTGGTCCCGTATCGAATTGCCTACAATTTAAAAGATCGTTGGGAAATAGACGTTTGGGGTTTTAGCCGTTGGGGTGTCTGCCATGTAGGCGTATCGAAACACCAAAGGGTGTTTCAAAACAAACCCTATCCGTATCAAAACAGGCAAGCGCTGTATCGAAATGAGTTTTGGCAGTTTCAAAATGTATCGATACAGATTATGCCTGTATCGAAACGGGTACATTAAAAGCACTATTTTGGTTACTCAAAAATGTTTTTAACATTTCCAAAACCTTTTTAAACATCCTCAAACTTATTTTAAGGTTGTTTTTGACTTAGAATATATTTTAAATTCTTTTCAATTTAGTCCAAAACATTTTTTAATTATTATATCAAAACATATATTTCTACAGAACCTTTCATCTTTGTGGTCGCTTTACTATGCACACTTAATGTGGAAGTGGTTAACGAACCTTTCATCTTTGTGATCGCTTTACTATGCACACTTATTGTGTAAGTGGCTAGCGAACCTTTCATCTTTGCAGTCGCTTTACTATGCACGCTTACTATGGAAGTGGCTAGCGAACCTTTCATATTTGCATTCGCTTTACTATGCACACTTACTATGGAAGTGGCTAGTGAACATTTCATCTTTGCGGTTGCTTTACTATGCACACTTACTGTGGAGGTGGCTAACAAACATTTCATCTTTGCGGTCGGGGAACTGAGGATCGAAAAATATTAGTAGGAAAAGTATTTCCATTAATCAAAACAGTCACACACAATGTGCAATAGAATGTACACAATAATGAAAGGTTAAAACAGAATGCATATTAAACAATGTAAGTTAGGTCACACCTTTGCATGTTTGGTGCGTCTTTGCTTCGCGGTGAGTTGCCGTTCTCTCACTCCCTTGCTATCGTTCTTAGCTGTCAAATGACGTCTTTGGTCATTTTTCCAGCTACCTAGAAGGCTATGGGGGAGTAGCTGATGAAATTCAAAGTTTTACAACTTTGAATTTTATCAGCAGAGATTACTTCTTTTCCTTAAGCGGAAGGATTATGAGGGTTCCTTACATTTCTCATCCAGACTTTCTGCCTCTTATGTCCCTACTCTCTGTCATGTCACTTGTGGCGCTCTTAGTTTTACATCTCTCATCCAAACCTCTATATGGTGGTTGGTTTTTTTCTTTGCCATAGTTTTTCGTTTTTCCTTTTTGATCGATGAGTTGTGTCCCCATGATTGGTTTTTATTGCATGCATGTGCCCTCTTTCCGATCCTTCTAGCTGCTTCTCTTAATGGCTCCAAGAGTCCCATCAAATCTTGCATGATGGTCGATCGGTTTCTTCCAGCTTGAAAGAGGGAGGTTTGTTTTCCCTTTCTTCACCTTTTTTCCTATCTTCGTCCATTTCTCCATTTGTGCTTCTATTGGGGGTCGCTCTTCGTTTTTTCTTGTGGATCATACTAAAAAGGTGAAGGTGAGAGAGTTGTTAGTTTTGATCTCGTCTGTGTATGTGTGAGAGAGAGAATGCACTCTGTTTTAGAGGTGAATGGTCCTTTATAAGGGATTGGAAAGGGTGTCGACACGTGTTAATCGAGGGGGGCAAGTGTCTTAATGAGTTGAGTTGCCATGACTCGATTGTCGGTTTGGATCAAGTGCATTGTCACGTGGCCGATGCATGTGGTCTAGAGTAATGTTCGCATGTCGAGTTCGTGATGGGTCGTAGCTGGTTGTTCGCATGCTCATGGCTTGCTGGTACATTTGTAGGCGGTCAGTTGATTGCGTGTTTGCGTGGCGACGGTTCGCAGATACTAACAAATATATTTTGTCCCACTAAGAAGTCATTCTGACTTTAAAATTTTAGAGAAATAATAGTCAATGTAAAAGTTGAAAATAATACTCCACAAATCTTGAATCAGTAATTAAAATAACTTTAGAAATAACTTTGTAAATGAAAAGAATATAATTTTGTGAAATTCAAATCTTGAATCCATGTGGTGGATGAAGAATCACACAAAAGAGGAGTGTTCAAAGTTAAGTTACATGCAATCAGTGTTGAATAAGAATTATTTTTTTTATAATACATGTCTATTTTATAATTTATATTTGAGATTTGTAGTTTTCTTTTTTAATAATGTCGTTTTCAATGTTTGAATTCAAATTTTTCTCTTAAAATAACAAAGTGTCTTGCTATTTCACCCAACCCTTATTAGTAGAAATTTTAAACTATATAATAATATAATCTTATTTTGAGATATCAAGATGAAGGAATAAGATCTATGCAAGGATGGTCAATTATTATTTTTAAACTATACATTCCCTTATTTTCAATATATTTACTTCAAATTCGTGCTCACAATTTTTTATAGACAAGTTTATTATTATTTTTAAGATTATAATATTTATGATATTATATGTTGTGAAAAGGTATATTTTTATTAGTGCGAAATTGAATTAAGTTTATAGATTCCTATAAGTTATGTTTGATTATTGTTGTAACAATTTAAATTTTAAATTTATCAATATAATTTATTTTTAAAAAAATAAATATAATTGATCAATATAGTACCAATATATGGAATATTTTCTTTCTTATTAAACATCATAAACAATTTTAGATAGCTGTAAAAAAATAAAATAATATATATATTTTTTCCTTAGACATTTGTTCTTAGGGAGTGATCTGTATGTGTAAGAAGTTGATTTTTTTTAAAATGTGCAAACTGACCTAGTGGTAAAGGATGTTTATATTGTCTTATCTTTTATGGATTCCAATTCTAACATTAACATGGAATGTAATATATCTCTATTTAATAAAAAAAAGTATATATTATTGTATAATGTTATGAATAAAATAACGAAGAACAAGAACAATGAACAAGAGAAAGAGGAAGAACAAAGAGATGAGAGAAATATGAAGATTTTTATTATTCTCAAATATTGACTTAAGTACAATGCCTTCAATAAATCATCTATTTATAGGCATAAGAAGTACATAATACATTAAACTATAATTAATGTAGATAATATTCCTAATGATAAAGTAAGTCAAATCTCTTTAATAAAGTTCTTATCATGATAGACATCCACATAGATAAATATTCATAACACTCCCCCTTGGATGTATATGAAAATAATGTGTCTCGTTAAAACCTTACTAAGATAAAAACCCAGTGGGAAAAAAATTTCTTTAGTGAAGGAAAAAGAGTACACACATCTTTGATATGCATAACATGTCGCCTCATTAAAAACCTTACCAGGAAAACCCATTGGGACAAACCTCGGTTAAGGGGGAAAAAGTGCAACGCGTATTTACTCCCCCTCATAAAAACACCACAGAAGATCTTTGAATCTTCATAATTCAATCTTGAATACTATTTTTTAGAGATCGTGGGGGATGAAACTTTGGAGTAATATGTTACATGGTGTATCCACCTTTCAATTGATATATACATCTTGCATTATCTCTACACAAGATAGCTTTGTTTCATATATTGTGAAAGTAAATCCACATATCTTCTAGATATGTTGGGTCAATGGTCTTAGCCAAACACATTTTTGGCTTGCCTCATGCATTACAATTATTTCTAAAAGATTTGATGAGGCATCGACGAATGTTTGAAGATTTAAAGGTAATGATCCTTGTATATTCATAGATATTTCTTGACCAACTAATGTATGGTGCTTCCAAACGAATTATTTATTTATCTTTCTTTCGAAGATAAATTTATTCACACTCAATAATCTTGAAATCATAAGGATACTCAATAGATATGCTTTATCCATATTAAATTTTCTTTAAGATTCTTTCAGTTGATGTCCATTCATAGACAAAGAGATATTTAAATGGTCGATCTCCAAGTCGAGATAAAACTTGATGTCAAGATTCTTTTTCTCAAATAATTTCATTAAATACAATGAAAGCACTTCATGAATTTCCAATTTGAAGCTCTTCAGGAATTCTAATGAAATTCAAATTAACCTAATGGATCTTGATCCAAAACTCCTTTATAAAAATACATAAGGAAATCTTATCATTCTTACAAGATTTCCTCAATTAGTACTCAATAAGGTGATTATACCAAATGTGCCAAAATATTCAATGAGACATGTCTAAATAAATTTCTTTGGAAATTTCCAAATGCTTCTAGCATTTAAAACCTTTCAAGGATAAATAGAGATCCACAAAAAATTAGACGCATATAAAATATTTCATAACTGCCAAAGTAATTGCATCCATCGTGAAGTAATTAAAACTCTTCATAAATCATAATTCAAGTTGTATTTACGACTACTTATTTGTGCCTCTCTTGCATTACACCTTTAGGTGTTTGGAGTACTGCTGGTCTAAATACTTCTCTTTTGGAAGTTCAAAGCGTCTTTCTACATTGGCCAATTCAATATCTATACTACTGGATAGATTTCTATACGAGATCCATTCTCTTTGTAAAATTTTATGTAAAATTTTTTGTAAAATTGTTGTCGAAAACTTTTTAATTTTCTAGTTCCATTCTCGTAGTGACATAACTCGTTGAGATCTCTTCAAGATTTCAATCTTTATTTCAGGCACCTGAAACTCTTCTAGAGTTTTATTATTAGTTATGTCTTGGGTCTCTTTAGGAGCACCCGCCTCCAATATATGACCATCTCATACTATTTTTTATTCACGAGAATTTCGATCATTGGAACCAATTTTCATGCTTCATGCATGATTTACATCCATTCGCTCAAACAAATAATTCAAATTTAGAGCATTTCAGTTGGTATATAAGGTTTAGTTACTCTCATTGGGTCAGTAAATATGTCTGGCAGTTGACATGTAATAACATGAATTATCTTATGAATTTCTTGTTCATATACGAGGATCTAGATAATGATAATTTATTTTCCTCTATCCAACTGATTATTATCTCCCATGATGTTGAGAAAAATCATGTCATAAATGATTCTCCAATTAATGTTTAAGAATTTAAACATAAAAAGAGACTCATACTCAATATATATTCTCAACCTTTTTATTTTTCCCATTTTGTGCGTTGTGGTGGAGCAATTCAACAATATATCGCACATTAAAAAATTATAAAATGGGAAATGTATGGCTTCTAACCAAAAACCAATCATGACGGGGAGTTTATTATAACTCGTTGGCTTGATACATATAAGTGTTGTTATATGAAAAATACCATATAAATAATAATTGTCCTATTCTCATAGTTTAGCTATCAAAGAGGAGGCATCCAATTAAAATTTTACTAAACCGTATTTTTTATAATCAATAGGCATTGTAACAACTGATATAGCCTAAATATAAACCCACTAGCTTTGTAAGACAAATAGGCTAACTGCATAATCTGAATCCTTTTAGAATCAATCTCACAAACTTCTGGTTGTAAGTCGATAAAACAATGTAGATGCATCTATTGCGTGCAAAAGTGATGGGCAAATTGCGTGCAAGTATACACGGTGCCAAGTTATAGTATTTAAGATATCGTCTTGTCGAGACTGCTTTTTGAAAACCCACTTTTTATATTTGGAATAAAAACAACCTAACGATTAAAATTAAAAATATCAGGGTTTTGACCAATTTTATCTTGTGATTAATTAATTTTCCAATTTTAATAAAAATCCCTTTCATTTTCTTAAAAATCGTTTTGGATTCGCCACCGGCCACTTTGGTATGCCAGACACCATAAAAACGTACCAGAGATTCTTTTTTGAAAAGTTCGGGTTCGGGAGTCGGTTACGTGTAGGGATGGGTTAGCAGCCCTACAAACGCCAGTTATCGGTACCTTATTAATTACATGTGGCATTTAGAACATTAATATGGATTTAATTAAATCTTTTAACTGTAAAATGGATTGTATTCCGAATGGGGGTATCATTTTGTAAGAAAATACATTTTGGCGAATATAATTATGAAACGTCCAGTTACATTAAGACACTTCAATTTATATTCAAAATGCACCTCAACACAAAAGGATTAATGCATGACCAATTATTGTCTTTCCATTTTTAAGTAAACCCTAATTAGGCTTCATTAATTAGTTTAATTAAAAATCTATGAATATTATTGATTTTTGGACATAAATGATAACGTCCAAAATAATATTGGACACTATCTTTAATGAGCCCAAAAGTAATAATATTCCTAATTAAGGTGATTCTAATCATTAGTCCTATTTTAATTTTAATTAATCTAATTGTGAATTATTTCCATTTTCTAAGTTAAAATAAAACATTGAAACTTTCATCGAAATATTCATTGGTTAACATCACTCTTCAATGTGACACTAACCAATATTGAACATTCTAATATTGCTTCAAATATTCATCTATTTGCTACAATGGCCTTCTCCTATTTAATTATGTAATTAAAAGACCTAGGCTAAAGGCTCTAATTATTTACATTAATTAAGTGACCAAATTGTATAAGTAATAAAGCTACATGCTCAATTTAAAATATGCAAACAAATACATGAATAATGAAACAATTAAACAAATAATTAAAGCTGATAATGGACTAAATTAAATTAAATTGAGAACTGGAGAGTCAAAATACAAGAAATTGGTGACCAAATTGTAGTTCACTACAAAGCTGTAAGGACCTGACCAGCAATTAAGCCATTTTCTAAAAAACAATGATCCTAACCCGACCCGACCTCGAACACGCGGATCCCCCTTGACATGATGCCAAAATGGCACTGTTTTGACTCTGGTATAAAAAACTCCTATACCGAGTTGACTCAAGCATAATTCACCATTTGACCCATTTGCTCAACCTTTTTTCTCTCAGAAATCTCTCTCGACAACTCGTCGACACAAACCCTAAACCACAACCAATCTACGACCAGCCGTCGCGGGTGATTTTCTGGCCGCCAGCCGAAACCCTAAATTCCCAAAAAAAAATCTGTTTTCGCTCCTAAAACTAGATCTAGGCCCGGATTCGATCGAATCCACCCCATTACACCCGAACCTAGGACCTAATCTACCTGAAACCCACCGTTTTTGACTCCACATCACCTATAACTCGCCGGCAACCGCACAAATACTCTGATTTCCTCTTTTCCATTCTGTTTTTTTATATTTTTCATTTTGATTTAACATATTTTCTTTGTTTATTGCAGGAAAGAGGAATCAAAAGAAGTGATATACCTTCTAGCGTGGTTCGCGGCATTTCTGACGAGGTTTCGGCTTCTCCAGTGGTGGTTGGGCTTTCGGCGCGTCGATTCGGCTTCGCAGCAACGGTTTAGCTTCACGGTGACAGCTCGACTTCATGGCGATTCGGCAACTCCAGGTCTACTCCGGGGACTGATCCAGCTTCCACGGTGACAGTTCGACTCTTTGGCGCGTCAATCTGGTTCTACAACGGCTGAACGGCTTAGTTTTAGGTGTCAGACTGCTTTCCAGGTGGTGCGCCTTGCGACGATAGCTCGGTTTCATGGCGACTCGGCTCCCGATGATCTAGATTCCAGCAACAGTTCGTATGCCGGTGATGGTTCATGGTTCCAGGTAATCTCTCTCCTCCTTTATTATATTTATTATTATTATGTTTTTTAGGTAATTATTATGGCTCCTTAAAATTCTGACACTTTCTTTCTCTCCTATTTATAGGTGAGGTAAGGGATGACGTCATTAAAGAGCTTGATCCATGTGAAACCAAGATGGACGAAAGGGGAGCTGTCACGTGGCGAATTTGGCAGGCTAAAGAAGCACAAAATGGGTTTTGTGTTTGTTTGGCAGATTTAGATATAGGGATTGGGACTAAATTGGGCTTTTTGTATTGTAAAGGGGATTTATATATGTAAATGGACATTGGACTATTTATTTATTATTTAAAGATTATACTATCTATTCATTTATTATATTTTGGTTTTATGTATATCAAACATATAGTATATATTTATATATAACTATACCCAGACAAAATATAGGTTCTACAGGTATCCACGGGGATTGTGACAACCTTCAGGATTCACTTTTCTGCACAAGTAAAAAGTAAAAAACACAAATATTGAGAGTTGGTTTGATTAAAACTAAGACTAAAGCAAATAAAATAAATTGAGAAATCAGAGTGAGAGAATGGGTTGGTATTGAAATGCTTCGTAGTGTGGAGATTGAATGCACTGTATCGGCACAATTTTGCAGATCGACTTAACAACTTTTGGTAGCCACCCATGAGTATGCCTCGGTAGAAGCCCGTCTCGGCAAAGACCAATGTGACTGCATGGACAGTTAAGCGATGATTCAAGGTTCGACAAGGCTCCCTTCAATGACTTCCTCTTATCCCCTAAGCTTGAAGTACTATTGGCGAACATGTCTTGGATGATACCTCTCGGCGCGAATCTAAGGATGAAAACCAACCGATTATGAAGCCTCGCTTAGCCGCTGAACTTCTAACTTATCCCTAAGCCGAAGTAGCTTTACCCTGTAGTTGGATAAAACCGTGTTTACTCGTTTCATGAGTCCAACTCTCCCGATATTGAACAAATAGATTGTTGCCCTCTTCTCTTCTGAAAAAGATTGCAACAATGAAAAACCAAAAGTAAACAAACCTTGAATTTTATTGCAAAAACAGAAAACATAAACAAATACAAGCAAAACTCTCACAACTACTAGGCAACGAACCCTTAGCCCTAGGGAAGGTTTAGAACATAATGGAGATGGCGGCACAAGGGTTTTTCGACAAGAATGAGTTTCTCTCTAATCTCAATTGTGTTTTTTCTTCTTTCAAGTCGATTACATTTATAAGGAGGGGGCCTAGGTCTAAGTCAGTTTAGGGCAGGAATCCTAGTTAGAATATAATTACAACTCATTAAAAGAACAAATCTAACATTAAATCTTCCTAGATTCCCGTTTGACTTTTTCCACCTTGACTTTGACCATGGCTTTTCTTTGTCTGCTGGGCTCTAATGCACACGCAAGTGGTCTCCAAAAATCGTGCTTGATGGGCTCTTTCATTCGCATACCACCTTGAATATTTCCACCCTTCCTCGAGTTGTTGCCTCGGCAGCACATTGTTGACTGCCTCGATAGAGGCAGAGGTCTGGATTGGTGTGCAGGGGTTGGCACAGCTCTTCATTCTGGGCCTCTCCTCCTTGATCAGCTCTCTAGATGGTCCAACAGCTTCCTCAATCAGTTTCCAGCTTCTCCTCTTCTGCCCTCTCTGCTACCTCGGCGGCATCTACCTGGGCGGGTACTTGCACACAAAAAAGTAAACGCACAAGTGATCAGTGTATAAAAGTTCTATATTTTACCCATCATTTATCCTTATTTTTGCTACACTCAAGCATGTTTAACTGCATTTTAGGTTAAGTTTTGCATAAACATCACATTTAGATAAAACTGCGCAGATACTGCTAAATTTGGTTACTTTTTCAGGTATCTGCCGTGACAGCAGTCGTGACAGCACCCAGGGCAGCAATCGTGGCAGGCGCTGGGCAGCGATGCAGAAAATCTGGAATGAGCAGTCAAGGAGGACGTTGTTGCCATGGTTGCCGCCATAGCTGACGAAGAAGGCAGGCGCTGGGCAGAGAAGCAGAAGAGCTGAACTGGACAAGCAGACAAAGAGGACGATGCTGCCATGGTGCCGCCGTGATAGCGTGGTGACAGCAGTTTTGTGGAGAGAAAAAGCAAAGTGGACCTCGATAGATAGAGAAAATTCTGCTCGTCTGTCGTGTGAAAATCATATATTTTTCCAAGCCCCAGATCAAAAGATATGTCAAGCCCAAAGTTCAAGGAGAGAAAATCCCAAGAAACAAGGAGGACGGCTGGAAAGTAGATTCCTTGAAGATTTAGTCTTTATTAGAATCATACTTCTAATTAAATTTGTAATCCTTGTTACATTAGAAAACTTGAGCCCAAAGCTTATATAAGGGCATATATTTTAACCTAGGAGAGATCCCATACCCCATAGCCGTTTTCCCATAACCGATAACCCCCCGCCGTTTACCCGTCGTCGACATGTTCTAAAAAACCCCTAGGGCCACGGGTTGATTTGAAAAGTAGTTGCAAGGGTTGTTTTGTTTTAGGAATTTTTAGTTCAATAAAATAAACTTCAAGTTCTCTTATTTTGGTTATTAATATCTTGCAAGAGCATCGGGAGAGCATTGTGAGGTTATCTATTTACTTAGCATCGGGAGAGTTAAGTATACGAAAGAAATAAGAGCAAGTTCTCTAGTTTATAGTTGAACTATCTCGTGCCTAGGGATAGGGCGAGGTTAAGTGGCTAAAGAAGAATCCATACACATCGGTGTTCATCCTTCGATTCACGTCGGGAGGTATCATCAAGACGTGATCATCGACAGACTTGGACCTAGGGATAGGCCAAGGCAGATCTGGGATTCTTGCCAAACTTGAAAGTACTGAGTTGGTGTGTTTGCTGCCGCGACGATTAACAGCTGCCGCGACAGGTGCTGCCCGCGACAGGCGCGACGACAGAACTGGATTTCCTAAACTCTGCAATACCTGCACTACTGAGCAATTCAATACCAGCCCATTCTCTCTATCTTGATTTCTCTACTTTTATTTTCCAATATTCTTTATTATTTTCGTGACAATATCTTAATCTATTCTTTTCCCCTTGTGCAGATAGCGAAGGAAAGGGTTAGCCCAGTCCATGTGGAGACGATATCCGATACTCTAGTATCACTTTACTACTTGCGTCGTGTACACTTGCACTACATTGCGATAGACACTTTTACACGCAACAACAAGAGAAGTATCTTTTGTATAAAAGCAATTAAGTTCATCAAATAAGTCAGAATATCTAATCTATGCAGTTTTGTGTATGTTTTCCTAATAAATGCAACTAACCTATATTTAAGAACAACAATAATTGAGCTAACCTATGGCATAAATATAGGACTTTTGCACACTTAACACACACCCAAACTCGAACTATTTCTTTTCCTCAAGCAATGCAATCAAACAATAACATGCCAAAACTTAAAATCATATGTAAACTTAGTCGAGAGAGCATCTTGAGCAACCTTTAAATATAGTGTAGATTTACGCCTACTTAGCAACCTTTCGAATGACAATGGACTTACCTGGAACTTAACTATGTATCTCGTGATTGTGTGCGGTCCTTGTGATAAGAATGATTCTTCAGCTTCTAAGTAAACTCCGATAAACACCTTAATTTCCTTGGGTTTCCCTCTAGATTCTTTTGCAAATCATAACCACTAGAGCCGGTAATAGGCACTTCTAATGGTTTCATCATTTTTTTCTCTAGAGCCGGTTACGAGCACCTTTAGCTTATCCTAGAGCCAGTTTCGTGCACTTCTAGGACGTTTTTTTCACTTTGAGTTCTACTCAAGTTTACTAGGTGAAATACTTAAGTTTCCTATAAGTCCTGAAATCAAACTAGTCACAAAGAGTGTTTTCTATAAGTTCATATCATAGTAGGATTCTAAGTCAATCTAGAGTCATGCTAAGGTTGCCGCCCAGACAGGCTATCTGTCGCGGCGGGTAAAAGGTACTCAATAACTTTTCTCAACTAAAGATTCATTAGATTTTAAATAAAGGCATGTTACATTAGAACCTAAATGCAACTAAAAATGAAACAAAAAATAAAACTTAAAAAAATAGAAAAACAAAAGAAAAAAATTAGAGGACTAATTCCCCCCCCCAAACTCAAGAGGAGCATTGTCCTCAATGCATGCATACAAACACACGAATTAGCATAGATGAGACAAAAATAAAATAGAAGAATGAGATAGAAGCTTAGATTGATGGTGTCTCGGATGAGGTTTTGTCGTTGTTGTCGGCTATGATCACCCTCTTTCGAGCTGCCATTTTGAAGCATTTTGCCGCCCTCAGTGACTATTGGCGGGAAGGTGGACTTGGTTGTGCCTTTTGCGTGACTTCTCGTTCGCCGCCTTCTTTGCTGTCTGGGAAGACTTTGGTGGTAGAATGTTTTCTCTTTGCACCTAGGGAGAATAATGGCTCAAGTTTCCTAGTGATGGACAGGACCGAGTCTTGACATACTGAGTCTGATGATAATGAGTTGAGGTAGGCTGAGTCGGATGGTCCTAGCGCGTCGGCTGTTGTGTCTCTACGGTTGTCGGAGATGGAGACAAATTTGGTGGCTGTGGCTTCTGGGAGGCTTGAGGCCCAGTTGAGATAGGGGCAGTTGGAGTTACAGAGGCGGCTGGATGGGTTACCGAGGCAGAGGGTGCGGCAGACGTTTCTAGTGCTGTCGAGGCAAAGATCTCAACAAGAAACTCTGGAAATTGGGCCGCTGGGAACTTCTCCTTGATGGTGGTGACGGTGGCGGTTGAAGTCCCGGATGTAGGCCATGAAAGTCATCTGGCGTCGTTCCATTCTATCTAGCTGGGCTGCCAAGCCGCCTATGGTGGTTGCCGGGGTGGGCTGTTGGAATTGTTGATGGCTGCCCATCTCCAATTCCTGGGTATAGTTTTCCAGAGTGGCCACTGTGATCTCCATTTTTTAAAGGATGATGCACCTCGTCCACCCGGTTTTGTCTGGCGTTATGGTGTCGGTTGGGGCAACTGCAACGTGTGCCTTCTCGCACAACGACGTGATGAGGCTGGGGAAGTAGAGTTGCCCCTTCGTTTTCTACCCACATTCATAAAGTTCATTAGCAATAATCACACTCACATTGATATACCTTTTGTTGATGATGGAGTGGATGAGTGCCAATCATGGTTTGTCGACGGTGGAGTTGTGGGACGTGGGCAGCAACCGTCTCTTCACGAATGTGTTCCATAATTTTGCCTCGGGTAGCAAGTTCCGCCGATTGATAGTGCCTCTGTTTTTGCCTTCATTCCAAATTGTCCCCGAAATGCAAAGCGCTTCCTTCATTGCCTCATAACAGTCTGTCGTGAGGAAGGCGAGGAACTCTGCGTGTTGATCTTCTCGGATGTGAAGGCCATAGAAAAGATTTATCTTGTCTTCATCGATCAACAATGGCCGCCTGCGGACATTCACTGTCGACACTTCCTCTGTCGGCCCATGGGCATAGTATTCACGCACCATTGTCTGATTTGCCGGCTTTGGTTGCTGGGACGAGATCTGCAATCTTTGGTGTGCGATCTTGTTGAAGATAAACTGCTCAAGCCCTAAATTCCTCTTCTTCGTCTCATAGTAGAAACCTTGTTCTTCCCACATCGATCTTTCTTTGAATTTTTCATTGTGTCGGGCTTTGATTTCTGGTGTAGCAAAGCGATTGAGAGATTCTTCAGATTCTGCCTGGGCAGCGGGGTAACATGGGGTTCTTGTCATTCTTGATTTTGGGTTTTAGGGTTTTGATGCAAAGAGGGTTGTGAGAGTTGAGAATCTGTAGAAAAGGAAAGAAATCTGAAAGCAATGGAAATCTGTGAAACAATATGCAAGAGAGAGTAAAGAATAGTGAATAGTAAAAAATGATGGGTTTAAATAGAGGTGAAGAGGTATACCGATTCATCTTCCGAGGCAGCCGTTGCCCGTGCAGATAGCCGTTGGAACGGAACGGGTGTCTGGGAACGGCTAGTTTTGGCGAGACGCAACGTCTGTCTGCCGCAGTAGATTTAGCGGGCGGGCTGGAATGGGTGATGGATTTGGGCTTGCTTCTTCTCTTTTCTCTTGGGTTATTGTTCCTCCTAAAATAAAATAAAACTGAAATAAAAATTATTAGTGAATAAATGCTGAAATTAAATCTACTTCCTAAGAACATAATGAAAATGCAAGAAATTAAAATCTAATCCTAAAACATAAAAATAAAAGAAAAAAGTTTAAGTTATGTTGGGAATGCATTCAGATGCATTTCCCAACACAACCACTTCCTGGGTTGCTGCAACATCTTCTTCACCCTCTACCAGAGCGGGTCCTTGTTTTTCTCTTGATTAGAGTCACTGCCAGGTTGCCCGCCCTGGCGGCTGTGGCTGGAGTGCTCTAGCTCTGTGTTGGGTTTTGTGTCTGTTGAGGTATGAATGTCCTGACGTTTTTCTCTGTCGTCAGCTTTTTTTCAAAGGTTTCAAGACATTTAGCTTAATTTTCTGGGCATCCACCCTCATAGTGAGCTCCCCGTTCTCCACATCTATCAGAGTTCTGCTCGTGGCTAGGAATGGTCTTCTCAGGATGATGGGTGCTTTGTCGTCTTCCTCGCAATCCAGAATTAATAAATCAGCTGGAAAAATAAAATTATCTACTCTTACTATAATATCTTTAATTTTTCCCTCCGGTTGCACGTAAGAGTGGTCAACTACCTGGAGCATGACGGTAGTGGGTCTAGCTTTCTCAATTCCCAGCTTTTCAAACACCGCATTGGGCATTACATTGATGCTTGCCCCAAGGTCACATAAGGCTTCCCCTTCGTAGTGGTTCCCAATAACGCATGGAATGAGGAAGATGCCTGGATCTATCAGCTTGGGCAGCGTTTTATTGTGCAACATGGCCATGCATTCTTCCGTCATGGCGATAGTTTCAAATTGCCTTATTCTTCTTCGTTTGGAAACCATGTCTTTCAGAAATTTGGCATAGTTTGGCATTTGTTGTATGGCTTCCACAAAGGGTATGTTGATATGCACTTGCTTGAGAATATCCAGGAACTTTTTGAACTGATGGTCCTACTTTTAGTGTTTTGGCTGCTGTGGAACAGGTGGGTGTGCACGTACCTCACATTTTTCGAAAGCATCAATAGGGTCTATCGCAGAAAAAGGTTCTAGATCTGCCGAGGCGGGCTTGCTTGCATCTGTCTGGGCAACTAATTGGATTGGCTGCTTACCGCTTATGGTATTGATGGCCTTGCACTGCTCATAAGTGGGTTTCCTCGCGACTTCAGTGTCGATGGGCAATCCTCCCATAGGTCTAGTGTTCAGGACTTGTGCAAATTGTCCCACTTGAGTTTCCAGTGACTTTAAAGTTGCGTCGTGATTTTGCATTCTCATCTCAGTCCTGTCCATGGAAGCTTCAGTTTTCTTAACAAATGAATCCATGTTGTACATATAGGCACATGTTTGAGTCATGAAGGCATTTAATGTCTGCTCTAAAGCACTGGGTGCTGCCTGTTGCTACTGCGGCGGCTGCTGCTGCGGTATAGTTTGATGGAATCCTTGCGATTGGTTCGCCTTGTTAGTTGGATTCTGAGCGTTGTTGGGATTACTCCATGAAAAATTAGGGTGCCTCTTCCAGCCTAGATTGTAGGTGTTCGATGTAGAATTGTTGTTCCTGTTGTAGTTCCTATAAAGCAGCTGGTTTCGATTCCCTGTTGGCACTTGGACGAGTCATGGTCTCCCCCATATTGGTCGCAAAAGGCATCAATGGCCTTAACCTACTAGGTGTTGTTCTGCCCTTGCTTAGCTTCTACCATCTTTATCAATCGAGCAATTTATGCTACAAGTACTTCTAATTCTCCTAGCTCGTTTGTTGTGGCCTGCCTCCTTATGCCGCCTCGGCATGCATTAGGGAACTGGTAGTCATTTTTGGCCATCCTGTTCAAGATTTGTATTGCTTCGGCAGGCTCCTTATCGAGTAATGTGCCATTGGCAGAGGAATCCAACATCATCCTTGTTCATGTGTTTACACCATTGTAGAATATGGATACTAGTGTCCATTCTGGAAATCCATGGGATGGGCATTTATTCAGCATCTCGCAATATCTTTCCAATGCCTCGTACATTGGTTCATCATCTTCCTATCGAAAAATAGTAATGTCAGTCCGTAATTTATTAGTCAAATTGACAAGATTGAATCGAGCTAAGAAATCTCGGCATAGTTCTGTCCAGGATTCGATGGACTCTGATGGTAGACTGTTGAACCAAGTTTTTGCCCTATCCCTCAGTGAATAAGGAAATAATCTGAGTCGTAGCACGTCAGGGTGGACTCCATGGATTTTGAAGGATTTGCAGATATCCAGGAAGGATTTCATATGCTGGCGGGCATCTTCAGTGGCAGATCCTTCAAACTGTCCAAGTGTATTCAGCATGTTAAACATGACTGATTTGAGTTCGAAGTGGTCCGCTTCTATTTCTGAATCAATCACGCCAGAGTTTATCCTTCTGAGGTCCTCCTCCAAGTAGTCACGAACCAACTGCCGAGCGGCAAGAGGTTGCCTGCCATTGCCTGCCACGACATTGTAGATTGGGGCGGTGGCGATGGAGGCTGGTCTTGGATGTTCGCTTGGTCATCCATGGCTTCTCTGTTTACTTGTCTTAATCTGCGTGTAGTACGTTCAGGCTCTGGATCGTAGTCTCGCAAGGGTGATTTTTGATTTGATCTGGTCATAAACAAAAGAAAACCAGAGGGTTAAACCGAAAAATAAAAAGTGCAGAAAAATAAAAACAAAAAGTTGTACGCCAATCCCTGGCAGTGACGCCAAAACCTTATTGCGTGCAAAAGTGATGCGCAAATCGCGTGTAAGTATACACGGTGCCAAGTTATAGTATTTAAGATATCGTCTTCATAGGGATTGTGACAACCTTTAGGATTCACTTTTCTACACAAGTAAAAAGTTAAAACACAAATATTGAGAGTTGGTTTCATTAAAACTAAGACTAAAGAAAATAAAATAAACTGAGAAATCAGAGTGAGAGAATGGGCCGGTATTGGAATGCTTCGTAGTGTGAAGATTGAATGCACTGTCTCGGCACAGTTTTGCAAATCGACTTAACAACTTTTTGTAGCCGCCCACGAGTATGCCTTGGCAGAAGCCCACCTCGGCAGAGACCAATGTGACTGCCTGGGCAGTTAAGCGATGATTCAAGGTTCGGCAAGGCTCCCTTCAATGACTTCCTCTTATCTCTAAGCTTGAAGTACTATTGGTGAACACGTCTTGGATGATACCTCCCATCGTGAATCTAAGGATGAACACCAACTGATTATAAAGCCTCTCTTAGCCATTGAACTTCTAACTTATCCCTAAGTCGAAGTAGCTTTACCCTATGGTTGGATAAAACTGTGTTTACTCGTTTCGTGATTCCAACTCTCTCGATATTGAACAAATAGATTGTTGACCTCTTCTCTCCCGATAAAGATTGCAACAATGAAGAACCAAAAGTAAACAAACCTTGAATTTTATTGCAAAAACTGAAAACCTAAACAAATACAAGCAAAACTCTCACAACTACTAGGTAATCGACCCTTAGCCCTAGGGAAGGTTTAGAACATAATGGAGATGACGGTACAAGGATTTTTCGACAAGAAGAAGTTTCTCTCTAATCTCAATTGTGTTTTTTCTTCCTTCAAGTCGATTACATTTATAGGGGAGGGGTCTAGGTCTAAGTCGGTTTACGGCAGGAATCTTAGTTAGAATCTAATTACAACTTATTAAAAGAACAAATCTAACATTAAATCTTCCTAGATTCCCGTTTGACTTTTTCCACCTTGACTTTAACCATGGCTTTTCTTTGTTTAGTGGGCTCCAATGCACGCGCAAGTGGTCTCCAAAAATCGGGCTTGATGAGCTTTTTTAGTCGCATACCACTTTGCATATTTCCACTCTTCCTCGAGTTGTTGCCTCGGCGGCACATTGTTGACTGCCTCGATAGACGCAGAGGTCTGGATTGGTGTGTAGGGGTTGGCACAACTCTTAATTCTGGGCCTCTCCTCCTTGATCAACTCTCAAGATGCTCCAACAGCTTCCTCCATCAGTTTTCAGCTTCTCCTATTCTGCCCTCCCTACTGCCTCGGCAACATCTGCCTGGGCGGGTACCTGCGCACAGAAAGAAAACGCACCTGAGCAGCATCTTTTGTATAAAATTAATTAAGTTCATCAAATAAGGCAGAATATCTAATTCATGCAGTTTTGTGTATGTTTTTCTAATAAATGCAACTAACATATACTTAAGAACAACAATAATTGAGCTAACCTAGGGCATAAATATAGGACTTTTGCACACTTAACAAAATCTACTAAAATTATATAAAACTTTCCACATTTGTGTATATATGGGCTCATATTTCATTCATATATGCAAGACATACAATCTCAACTTTAGTACAAGAACTTCAAGTTCTTTTGGTAAGTGGGCTTTTGATCATTTCCTTTGAGAACAAGCAACACAAGAACTTTGTGTTTTTTCAATAAGTGGAATTTAATCAATTCCTTTAAGAACAAGCACCACAAAAACTTTAGGTTCTTTTAATAAATGTGCATATAAATCTCAATAGCTTTCGCATCATTATTGATCAGGATGGTCTAACCGATCATGTCAACTATATACAAGTGTGTATATATATTTATGAATTTTGTAAACTTCTGGTTTACCATAACATATGATTCAATTTCACTCGTACATGTCAAGTACGACCATCAAAATTGTTCCTTTGAATATGAATATCTTTAGCTCCTTCAAAGCTTTTAATGGAAATTATCTTTTGGTAGTAATATATAGATTTTTTAGAGCTTTTCAATTGGCTTTTTGGCTACCAGAACTTATATTCACATTGGCTTATTTCAAATGCCAATTGATAACATATGTTATCTATAATTTCCAAAGGAATATTTTTGCGAACTCATATTGCTCTCTTAAAATTTCCACTTCTAGTGGTGACGATATTATTACCATTAGTGGTAATTATTGCAATATTCGCAATTCTGCACTTTCATAATGTGTTTTCTCTTAAGAACTTATTACTCTTTTGGAGCATCAATATTTTCAGTACTTTGAGATATAATACTCACATTATCCCTTGCATTAGATGGGAAAATATATCGTATACTTCTGCTAAGCATAAATCGTCACCATAAATTGTATTTGATGATTAATCATATTAAACAAAATAAATAAATATCAAAATATATAAATATAAAACGTAAATAATTAATATGTAAAGTGAATAAACAACAAAATAAATAAAAAGATGATTTATTCCCTTCGAGGGTTATAAGGAAATCAACAATGTCCAAATGAGTTGGACTAGCAATGTCCAAATAAGTTGGACCAATATCATCTTCATCATTTTTCGCAAACAAAATTTGCTTCTATTTTTTTTCCTTTATCATTCAATGATTTTTCAGCGTACGACAAGTACGAGACCAATGAGTTATTACATCGCATTGATAATAAAAAGAATTTTACTTTCTTAGAATGATCTTTTATCACTCTTGTCATCCTTATAACCTCACTACCGGTGGGTAGAAGTATTCTTAAAATGACCATAATGTCTATGTTCATGGCCTCGACCATGACAACAACTACTAATGTGGCATTTATTCTTTCCATTATAAAATCTCATATTCACTTCAGGGAATGGAGTAGAGCCAGCGAGCCTTTAAAATCTTTTTTCACGACATTGTGTCTGAGGACAACATTATTTGTCGTGAAAAGTGGAGTATATTTTTATTAACATATCCTCATCATAGAGAATAAAGATTTAATCCCCGTACGCGACATTGTTAAATAAGTTCACAAGGTCCTTTAAAAACCTCCTTTGAGACCAGTAGCCTCGCAGAACGGTATGTCCAGCCAATATACTTGGATTATATCAAATTTATGTCTCTAATTGAATAATGTTTTACCATGTTTGCATTCACTTCAGGGAATTAAACAGATCCGATAATCGCATGGAATAAACATCATGTATGCATTTACTTTAGGGAATGCCCCATCATTGATAATCGCATGGAATAAGCATTATGCTTTGCATTCACTTTAGGGAATGTCTCCCACGAAAATTTTTGTCAATATGAATTTTGTAACATGAACTTGGGAGAAGTCTATAGTCGATTTTTTTCGACGTAGAATAAATATTGCTTTCGAACAAAATTACCATGATTTATCGCATTTTAAAATCATAGTTTAAGGGGGGAAATAGATTTTACCGATAATGATTTTCCTATCGAGGACGACGGAGACATAGCAAATGATCGAGATAGCTTCTCATAATGTCATGTCTCTTTCCAAGTCATTATATCATGCAAAAACTCAAAAATACGATTAAAAATATTAAATCTCAAATATATAATAAAATAATAGATTACATGATTCTTGAAAAAAACATATCAAGTGAATGTAAATCCTTTGAAATCTCGTATCCTAGTTGTAATGTTATTTATGAGTTTTTCACTTTTAAAAAATAAAATTAATAAAATTATATTATTGTACGTATTTATCAATACTAATAATAATTATGGTAAATCACTTGTGAACTTCTATCTCACTGAAAAACTCCTTCTGACTCTCACGAATTCTCTTTTGTCGATCTTCTTTCATTTTCTGCTCATATTTTTCGAGTTGTTTTATCCTTCTGCCATGTCTATGTTTCTTGTATGATTTGAGGCGTTCCATATCATTTGTAATTGGTTTGAAAAAATCCTTCAAGAAATCACTGCCAAAATTTAAGAAGAAAATGTGAAATGAGAAATCAAAACTAAATCAAGGAACCAGCCAAAGCTACAACGAGAAACAATAAACCAAGATAAGACAACACTAATGGAGCAGCAGGGAGGAGATAGAGAGTCGGCATCGAAGAGGAGAGAGCATGGCTTTAATCGACCGCACGGTGGATGTGAGTGGAAGGTGTTTGTTGATAATCTAAGCAAGAGGGTGTCGAGAGGAGCTCTATGGGAGTTATTTAATCACTATGGAAAAGTTAAAAGAGTTTTCATCCCTTCGACCTTAAATAAACCCAAGTATAAGAATAGGAATTTCGCTTTCGTCTCCATGACCAGCGAAAAGGATATGCTGGAAGTGATAAGAGTTTTCCATAATACCATGATTGATGGGATCAGGGTTATGGTGTCGGTTGCAAAGTTTCCATCTCCTACAAGATTCGAGCAGTACTCTAAGATGGGAAAAGACAGGACTGGGGAAGACAGTAGGACGATCAGGAGGCATGGGATCTCTAAGACGCAAGGTAAATCTTACAAGGAGGCCCTTCTTAGTAAATCGGCTAGGACTGCTGAGGTTGAAAAGAACGTTTCCATGGGATATAGTTCTGATGATAGCGATGATAAAGGTGGCGGCTCTTTGAATTTCTTCATCCCGGAGGAGATTCCAGTTTGGATCAAAGCTTCTGCAGTTGGGGTGCTTAAAGATAACTTTGATCGTGAGTTTGTTCAAAAAGCCCTTGAAAGTGATGGAATACAGGTGAAACTTGTTGTGTGGGGATGCATGAAAAATTCAGTCTTAATTTCTTTTGAGTCGACTTCAGTTAAAGAGTCAGTTTGGAAGGAAAAAAAGGAGGAGTTGGCCTTTTGGTTCGACTATCTTGATAATTCGATATTCATAAATGAGATCCCAATGACACTAGTTTCGGTTTCCATAAGGGGAGTACCGCTTTTATGTTGGTCCGATGAATTTTTTTCAAAGCTAGCAAACAGATGGGGGAGATTGGTTTCCATCCATGAATCGACTAGAGAAAAATCTGATTTGAGTGTAGCAAGACTGGTTATTCGCAGCCCAAGCCAGTTTGATATCCCCTCTTCCATCAAGATAGTGGTCTCTGGTCGTGAGTTTTCATTGGGCATCAAAACGGGAGAGTTCTTTTCCTTTTCCGGTGAAAACGATAGGGCGGACGACCAGTGTTGGCAGTTCGCTGATGAGTGGCCGGAAGAGTCATTGGGCGGTGGCGTTCCTCAACGGCCGGGGTCACACTCTGGCCAAAATATGGCGTTTCAAGATCCAACATGCTCCTTGGAACAACGTTACAATAATGGCATGGGTTTTCCCGAGGTTGATCCTCATACAGTGAATTTAGAAGATAGGGAAGCAGTTAAAGAGGTGCATGCAAATGAAACGGAAAACATGTGCGGGATTATTCCAAGTGGGGACAAGGGGGATAAGGTGCCACTCTCGGTACCAGTGGCTTCTGAGTTGGACCCCGTTCAGATGAGCCCAATTATAGGCTTCACCAATAATGAGGGGCAGTGGGCTGCACCGAATCTTAACGGACCTCAATCCCAATCGGGTCTGGGCTGTCAAAATAATGATATTCTGCAGGAATATGTTAGCGACTCGTTGGAACTCGGCATTGATGTTCCTCGTTGTGATTTCAGGGGTGGGGTTTCTATGGTCGACGGGGATAATTTGCCGGTCGCTAGTAGAGGGGTCTTATCAGGGGATAATTCCTTTGTTGGGACGAACAGGAATGTTACGGTAAACTCGCACCCCCTTTGTGTGTCTATATCCTTCAAAGAAAATCCCTCTTTCCTAAACGCTGCCTACAGGAGAAATTTGAGGAGGAAAATAAGAGACTCAATTGAGAATTTTGAGAAGGAAAGATCGATCGGTTGATCCTCTGCCAGTTCGAAGCATGATTCGGTTCACCTTGAGTACATTGAAGAAGCCCTGGCAGTGTGGGGTGTCAGCGAAATGTTGGGGGTGTCATTCGTGGGTGGGCAGAAGGCGGTGGTAGATACGGTGGTCAATCTGGAACGGCATGGCAGGTCCTAAGGCCATGAGCGTGGTTTGTCTTTGCTTCGGTTGTCTTCATCTTCTTTTTCAATGAGTCTGTCAATTATGTGTTGGAATGTAAGGGGATTAGGTAGGAACGAAAAATGTCGGATGGTGCGAAAGATTGTTAAGGAAAAGAGTCCAAGTATAGTTATGATCCAAGAAACAAAGCTACAGAATGTTGATGTTTGTGTTGCGCGTAAGCTGGGTTGTCATGGAAATATGGATTCTATTTGTGCTTCATCTATAGGGTCTGCTGGTGGATTATTCTTAGCGTGGAAATCAGATGTCATAAGGAATCCGGTACATGTTGTTCGGAATAGATTTGTTGTCGTTATCGGGGAAGTTGTTTCTGTGCAGAGGCGGTGCGGATTTGTGAATGTTTACGGACCTTCAGTAGAGGCTGAGAAATTGTGCTTTTTTGAGGAACTCTTGGCGTTGGTAGCTGGGACCGATATTGTGTGGTGCCTTGGTGGCGACTTTAACGCGTTTCTAGAGGCGGATGAGAAAGATGGCTTTTCATGGAACTTTTCGAGTATAAATCTGTTCAGGAACTTTGTGTATGAAGCTCAGCTAATGGATCTTCCGTTGATAGGAGGCAGGTTTACGTGGTCGAACAATAGAGACCCGCCAACGTTCGTTCGGTTAGACAGATTCTTGGTTAGTTCTTCCTTTCTTCAGTTATTTCCAACCATCGCGCAGCACTTGCTTCCAAATTCTCTCTCGGACCACAATGCATTGCTCTTAGCCGAGATGAAAGTGGAATGGGGGCCTAAGCCGTTTAGATTCTTTAATTACCTATTGGAGGAAAGTGGGTTTGATGAAGTAATCGAGAATGCTATCCATGAGTCTAATAGAGGTTCGGCTAATGCGAGTATTCTGAGCTTTCTCAGAAGAGCCAAAGTAGGGATTAAAAGATTTTCGCGCACGGGTAAAGAAGATCTCTGTAGAAGCATTTTTGATTTGGAAATGAAAATCTTGAACTTAAACCAGTGCATTCAAAATGGAACAGGACCGATCAATGCACAGAGGCTACTTACTGATTTTAAAGGACAGCTTTGGAATCTTCTCCGAAAAGAGGAACGGCTATGGTTACAGTACTCGAGGGTAAAATGGTTTTCCGAGGGCGATCGCAATACGCGATTCTTTCATTTGACGGCAACCAATAGGAAGAATAGAGATCAAATCAGCTCAATTGTGCTTAATGGGGTAAAGATTTCAGATCCTGGCAGATTGAAAGAAGGCATATTCGACTATTTCGCAAGCTTGTACAAGGTGGGAGACACGCTTAGAGTCCGTGATGTGGATTTGGATTTCTCTCGTCTCTCGATAGAGGAAGCGGGTCTCCTGGAGAGAAAATTTTTGGAAGAGGAAGTGTGGGGAGCGATATCTTCTATGGAAAGCTCGAAATCCCCAGGTCCGGACGGCTTTAATATGGCTTTTTTTAAAAGGTACTGGGTCTTGTTAAAACCGAAAATCATGGAATTTTTTGATGATTTCTTTGAGGGAGCCGAGTGGGATGAGGGTATTAACCACTCTTTCATTACCCTTATTCCAAAAATTTCTAATCCGGAAAGCCTCAACGACTACCGACCAATCAGTCTCGTGAGCAGCATATACAAGATCCTATCTAAGGTGTTATCGAGAAGGCTCAAAGGTGTGTTAAGCTCGGTTATCAATGACTCTCAATTTGCCTTTGTGGCGGGGAGGCAGATTCTTGACTGCTCACTAATTGCAAATGAAGCAGTTGACTACGTACAAAAAATGGGTTTGAAAGGTGTGGTGGTTAAAACAGATTTTAAACGAGCCTACGACTCGGTGGATTGGGACTTTTTGATGCTAATCTTAGAAAAGATGGGCTTCGGGGAGAGATGGCGCAAATGGATTTTCAAATGCATCTCGTCTGCAAAGATTTCTGTTCTTGTGAATGGATCTCCTACCCCGTGTTTCTCTCTTGGGCGTGGCCTCCGACAAAGTTGCCCCTTATCTCTGATGCTATTTAATGTCATTGGGGAAGCCTTGTCACTATTGATTAAGAAAGCCGCTAATATTGGTCTGTTTCAAGCCTTTCAAATCGGGAGAGGTGAGGAGGTAGTATCGCTATCGCATCTACAATTTGCGGACGACTTAATCTTCTTCTGTGGTGTCTCCATCGGTCAGGTAAAAAACATCAGAAGAGTTCTAAGAATTGTTGAGTTAGCCGCGGGTTTACAGCTTAATATGGGAAAATGTCGGCTATTTGGTGTCGGAATCGACTCAAGTTCCATTGCTGAATGGGCGGCTGTGTTGGGCTGCAAAGTGGGTACGTTTCCGGCTGAATATCTGGGTCTCCCTCTCGGTTCGAAGAGGAATTCCAAAGCTTTGTGGGAACCAGTGATTAGAAAATTTCACTATGCTTTATCTGGTTGGAAGGGTTGTAATTTGTCCTTTTCGGGCAGGCTATTATTAATCAAATCTGTCTTAGCCTCCCTACCTACGTATTACATGTCACTCTTTAAAATGCCTGTTGAAGTGCTTAAGATATTAAATGGCATTATGGCCAGATTTCTGTGGAGGGGTGCGTCGGAAAAGACGAAATTGCATTGGGTGAATTGGAGTTCTATATGCAAACCTCTTGATTTGGGAGGGCTTGGTGTGTGCGATCTGAGTCTTTTTAACAGAGCGCTGCTGGGAAAATGGATTTTTAAGTATGCATCAGGTTGGGGTAATGTTTGGAAGAGGGTGGTGTATGCAAAAGTGAACGCGGATAGCTCGGAAGTGGTTATTAATCCGAAGATACATAGACTTGAGTCGTGGACATGGAAAGGGATTAAAGCTTCATTCTTCAAATCTGATTCAGTGGGGTTATGCTTACAGAACAACACGAAACTTTTGGTTGGTGAGGGTCGTTCGATTCGCTTCTGGGATGATAGGTGGTTGGGAGAGAGGCTTTTAAAAATTGAGTTTCCTCGTATCTATGCACTTGCAGCCAATAGAGATTGTGTGATAGCAGACTATGGAAAAAAAGAGCATCAAGCTTGGTGTTGGGAAATTCCCCTTAGACGGCAGCTTTTTGACTGGGAATTGGATCAATGGAATGCGTTGTTAGGGTGCTTAAATAACTTCTCGTCCGCAGGTTTGATTAAAACTAAGACTAAAGAAAATAAAATAAACTGAGAAATCAGAGTGAGAGAATGGGCCGGTATTGGAATGCTTCGTAGTGTGAAGATTGAATGCACTGTCTCGGCACAGTTTTGCAAATCGACTTAACAACTTTTTATAGCCGCCCACGAGTATGCCTTGGCAGAAGCCCACCTCGGCAGAGACCAATGTGACTGCCTGGGCAGTTAAGCGATGATTCAAGGTTCGGCAAGGCTCCCTTCAATGACTTCCTCTTATCTCTAAGCTTGAAGTACTATTGGTGAACACGTCTTGGATGATACCTCCCATCGTGAATCTAAGGATGAACACCAACTGATTATAAAGCCTCTCTTAGCCACTGAACTTCTAACTTATCCCTAAGTCGAAGTAGCTTTACCCTATGGTTGGATAAAACTGTGTTTACTCGTTTCGTGATTCCAACTCTCTCGATATTGAACAAATAGATTGTTGACCTCTTCTCTCCCGATAAAGATTGCAACAATGAAGAACCAAAAGTAAATAAACCTTGAATTTTATTGCAAAAACTGAAAACCTAAACAAATACAAGCAAAACTCTCACAACTACTAGGCAATCGACCCTTAGCCCTAGGGAAGGTTTAGAACATAATGGAGATGACGGTACAAGGATTTTTCGACAAGAAGAAGTTTCTCTCTAATCTCAATTGTGTTTTTTCTTCCTTCAAGTCGATTACATTTATAGGGGAGGGGTCTAGGTCTAAGTCGGTTTAGGGCAGGAATCCTAGTTAGAATCTAATTACAACTCATTAAAAGAACAAATCTAACATTAAATCTTCCTAGATTCCCGTTTGACTTTTTCCACCTTGACTTTAACCATGGCTTTTCTTTGTTTAGTGGGCTCCAATGCACGCGCAAGTGGTCTCCAAAAATCGGGCTTGATGAGCTTTTTTAGTCGCATACCACTTTGCATATTTCCACTCTTCCTCGAGTTGTTGCCTCGGCGGCACATTGTTGACTGCCTCGATAAAGGCAGAGGTCTGGATTGATGTGTAGGGGTTGGCACAGCTCTTAATTCTGGGCCTCTCCTCCTTGATCAACTCTCCAGATGGTCCAACAGCTTCCTCCATCAGTTTTCAGCTTCTCCTCTTCTGCCCTCCCTACTGCCTCAGCGACATCTGCCTGGGCGGGTACCTGCGCACAGAAAGAAAACGCACCTGAGCAGCATCTTTTGTATAAAAGTAATTAAATTCATCAAATAAGGCAGAATATCTAATCCATGCAGTTTTGTGTATGTTTTTCTAATAAATGCAACTAACATATACTTAAGAACAACAATAATTGAGCTAACCTAGGGCATAAATATAGGACTTTTGCACACTTAACAAAATCTACTAAAATTATATAAAACTTTCCACATTTGTGTATATATGGGCTCATATTTTATTCATATATGCAAGACATACAATCTCAACTTTAGTACAAGAACTTCAAGTTCTTTTGGTAAGTGGGATTTTGATCATTTCCTTTGAGAACAAGCAACACAAGAACTTTGTGTTTTTTCAATAAGTGGAATTTAATCAATTCCTTTAAGAACAAGCACCACAAAAACTTTAGGTTCTTTTAATAAATGTGCATATAAATCTCAATAGCTTTCGCATCATTATTGATCAGGATGGTCTAACCGATCATGTCAACTATATACAAGTGCGTATATATATTTATGAATTTTGTAAACTTCTGGTTTACCATAACATATGATTCAATCTCACTCGTACATGTCAAGTACGACCATCAAAATTGTTCCTTTGAATATGAATATCTTTAGCTCCTTCAAAGCTTTTAATGAAAATTATCTTTTGGTAGTAATATATAGATTTTTTAGAGCTTTTCAATTGGCTTTTTGGCTACCAGAACTTATATTCACATTGGCTTATTTCAAATGCCAATTGATAACATATGTTATCTATAATTTCCAAAGGAATATTTTTGCGAACTCATATTGCTCTCTTAAAATTTCCACTTCTAGTGGTGACGATATTATTACCATTAGTGGTAATTATTGCAATATTCGCAATTCTGCACTTTCATAATGTGTTTTCTCTTAAGAACTTATTACTCTTTTGGAGCATCAATATTTTCAGTACTTTGAGATATAATACTCACATTATCCCTTGCATTAGATGGGAAAATATATCGTATGCTTCTGCTAAGCATAAATCGTCACCATAAATTGTATTTGATGATTAATCATATTAAACAAAATAAATAAATATCAAAATATATAAATATAAAACGTAAATAATTAATATGTAAAGTGAATAAACAACAAAATAAATAAAAAGATAAATAATTCTCTTCAAAGTTATGAGAATAATTAGAAGATGATTTATTCCCTTCGAGGGTTATAAGGAAATCAACAATGTCCAAATGAGTTGGACTAGCAATGTCCAAATAAGTTGGACCAATATCATCTTCATCATTTTTCGCAAACAAAATTTGCTTCTATTTTTTTTCCTTTATCATTCAATGATTTTTCAGCGTACGACAAGTACGAGACCAATGAGTTATTACATCGCATTGATAATAAAAAGAATTTTACTTTCTTAGAATGATCTTTTATCACTCTTGTCATCCTTATAACCTCACTACCGGTGGGTAGAAGTATTCTTAAAATGACCATAATGTCTATGTTCATGGCCTCGACCATGACAACAACTACTAATGTGGCATTTATTCTTTCCATTATAAAATCTCATATTCACTTCAGGGAATGGAGTAGAGCCAGCGAGCCTTTAAAATCTTTTTTCACGATATTGTGTCTGAGGACAACATTATTTGTCGTGAAAAGTGGAGTATATTTTTATTAACATATCCTCATCATAGAGAATAAAGATTTAATCCCCGTACGCGACATTGTTAAATAAGTTCACAAGGTCCTTTAAAAACCTCCTTTGAGACCAGTAGCCTCGCAGAACGGTATGTCCAGCCAATATACTTGGATTATATCAAATTTATGTCTCTAATTGAATAATGATTTACCATGTTTGCATTCACTTCAGGGAATTAAACAGATCCGATAATCGCATGGAATAAACATCATGTATGCATTTACTTTAGGGAATGCCCCATCATTGATAATCGCATGGAATAAGCATTATGCTTTGCATTCACTTTAGGGAATGTCTCCCACGAAAATTTTTTGTCAATATGAATTTTGTAACATGAACTTGGGAGAAGTCTATAGTCGATTTTTTTCGACGTAGAATAAATATTGCTTTCGAACAAAATTACCATGATTTATCGCATTTTAAAATCATAGTTTAAGGGGGAAATAGATTATACCGATAATGATTTTCCTATCGAGGACGACGGAGACATAGCAAATGATCGAGATAGCTTCTCATAATGTCATGTCTCTTTCCAAGTCATTATATCATGCAAAAACTCAAAAATACGATTAAAAATATTAAATCTCAAATATATAATAAAATAATGGATTACATGATTCTTGAAAAAAAAACATATCAAGTGAATGTAAATCCTTTGAAATCTCGTATCCTAGTTGTAATGTTATTTATGAGTTTTTCACTTTTAAAAAATATAATTAATAAAATTATATTATTGTACGTATTTATCAATACTAATAATAATTTTGGTAAATCACAAAAAATGTATAATGAGAACCAAATTTCATACATCAATTAGATATCTGATTTTTTTACCAAATCAAGAACGAATCATGATCCTAGCCAAGATCAAAGTTTCAACATCTTCGTGACTTTTGTGTCGATAAGTTAGATAACTACCATTTTTGGAGAGACTTGATTTCTGACTAATTTTTTTTCAAGCGAACTTATGGCTCATTGGGATTCGAACAATGAGGACCTCAGTTGGTTATAGTCTCGTGCTGATAATGTGTTATGAATAAAATAACGAAGAATAAGAACAATGAACAAGAGAAATATGAAGAACAAAGAGATGAGAGAAAGAGAGAGATTTGTATTATTCTCAAATATTGACTTAAGTACAATGCCTTTAATAAATCATCTATTTATAAGCATAAGAAGCACATAATACATTAAACTTTAATTAATGTACATAATATTTCTAATGATAAAGTAAGTTAAATCTCCTTAATAAAGTTTTTATCATGATAGACATCCACATAGATAAATATTCATAACATATAAATATTTTTCAAAAATTAAATAAGAATCAAATTGTGGTCCACCAAAACTTGTTTTTCATTAGTCAAATTATTTTCCACCGAAACTTATTACTATTAATTAATAAAATTATTTTCCACCAAATTAACGTAAATAAAGAGGTGAATTAAAAACTCAATCCTAATCCTTATTCGGCTATGGTATATATCACAAGCACCACAAGTGGGAAAGTGACAAACGTCAAGAAATTGGCCCAAACCTAAATCATAAAAGTCAACTGTTTCATGCTGGCAACAACTTTCCCCTCACTCTTTTTATTAATTACTACGGATCTGACGTTTTGACCCGACTTTTCCCACTGTCCTAACTCCTTAAAACCTATTTTAACCCACAATAATCACATCACGACAAAAACCAATGTCCCCTCCACCAAAATCTAGACTATTAAACTCTAAGATATTTGAATAAATAAATTGCAATTGTTAAAGATGACAGCTTAGTCCATCGCCTCCCTTTATCAACGAAACCTCCCTCTTCGTTTTCCCTTGAATGGTTTCGTTGCAGATATGGCTACGGAGCTGGTGATGAGTTACAGAAACTGCAACGGTTTTTCGTCAAAAATGGAAGAATCCGCTGTCCAGGAAGCTGTTTCTGGGCTTGAAAGTGTGGAGAAACTCATTAGATTACTCTCTGAAACCCAACAGCAGCAACAACAAAACTACACTAGTTGTAATAAGCAATCTCCAACAATCTCAGCAAGATCCTCCATGGATTTGGAAATGGACTGCAAAGTTGCTGCAGACGTTGCTGTTTCTAAGTTCAAGAAGCTTATCTCTCTTCTGGGTCGAACCAGGACTGGCCATGCTCGTTTCAGACGAGCCCCTATCCCACCCCCGGCTACAAACACCAGTGTTGACCAAAACCAAGCAAATCAGGTTTATTACCCGACGCCGATCAAGCAGATTCCACCGCCGGTTACTGCTTATAATCATCATCAGAGTGGGGTTTTAGAGAGGAAAGATTCTTCAACAACCATCAATTTTTCATATTCTTCAGCTGGGAATTCGTTTATTTCATCGCTGACGGGAGATACTGATAGCAAGCAGCCATCTTCCTCATCTGCGTTCCAAATCACTAATCTTTCTCAGGTTTCCTCTGCCGGGAAACCTCCTATGTCTTCTTCTTCTTTGAAGAGGAAGTGTAGCTCTGAGAACTTGGGTTCTGGCACTAAATGCAATGGCTCTTCTGGTCGCTGTCATTGCTCTAAGAAAAGGTACATCATTTCCATTATATTTATACTACAAGTTATGAATTTTAGACTTGTCATTATGTTTATTTTCTTACATGAGTTTGGGTGTTTTTCACTGTTTGGTCGTTGACAGAAAGCAGAGATCGAAAAGAGTTGTAAGGGTTCCGGCGATAAGCCTGAAACTGGCTGATATCCCACCAGATGATTACTCGTGGAGGAAATACGGTCAGAAACCAATCAAGGGTTCTCCGCATCCAAGGTATAAATCACTCTTCCATATAGTTCCTAAGATGTTGTTTTGTTCTGTCTGGTTTTGAATCATGATTCGGAACAGGGGCTACTACAAGTGCAGTAGTGTACGAGGATGTCCGGCTCGGAAGCATGTGGAAAGAGCTTTAGATGATCCATCGATGCTAATAGTTACCTATGAAGGCGACCATAACCATTCTCTGTCTGTTGCAGAAGCTAGCAATCTCATCCTAGAATCTTCATAGATCAGCTTTTCATTTGATTGACAATGTTACTATTATCATTTATCAAATCTGCTTTAAAAAGTTAATGAAACTCTGAGGAGATCATCCATTTCCCTGTGCCCAAGCTTTCTTTTGAAATCAAAGGGGGAAAATCGTAGATTTGGTATTAGATTTTGCAATTATTGTCAAAGAAAGAAACATTTTCAATTTCTTTACTTTTTAATCTCTTCTGCTTTGGATTCTTGTTTGAAGATGAGATGCCTGCTACTTTACTTTTTCCTTGGATTCATTTTCTACATTTAAATAGTAATAATGTAGAAGAAAAGGGCTCACTGCTCAGTCAAACAATGGGAAAGATGTGGACCCGTTTTTCCTGTTAGGGTGGACCCATTTGGGGACTACGACTTAACTACAGTTTGGTGTGATTGGTATAGATATTAATCTAATTCATTATTGATCATAATTAATTTTTTATATGATTTATAAAGGAAGATTTACAAAAATATTGGAGTTGAAATCTAATATTTTCCAATCTATTGAAGTTGCCCGATTATTTTCGAAAATATTGTGAATTGAACAGTGCAATTTGAAGTCGGATCCACCTGAAACCGAAATTGAATAAATTGAAAAAAAAAATAAACTCGGATTCTAATGAATCCGGTTTTGATTTAAAAAAAAAAGAGAAGTCGGATTCTAATGAATCCGATTTTGAGAAAGAAAAAAAACAAAAAAAAATTGAAAACCGGAGCCATTTGGATCCGACTTTGGCTTGGCAGCAGTGGGGCAAAATGGGGGCCAAGGCCTCTTCACGGGTAATGATGAAAAAAAAAATAAAAGGGGTTGAAATTTGCATGGGTTAAAAGGGTTAAAACGGGTGGGTGACGGGTAATGATGAAAAAAAAATAAAATGGTTGAAATTTAATTTTTTTGAGGTTAAAAGGGGTGTGTTGAATGTAGATAGTGGGAGAGAAAGTTAAGGTTAAAAATATTTTAAAATGTATAGGGGTATAGGTTAAAAATTTATAGTTGTTAGATAGGCAGAGATAGGGGTAGTATAAGGGATAAGAAAATTTATTTTTCTGTTAAATAGTTAAGTTAAGGTTGAAGGAAAGTTAAGATTGAAGGAGTAGAAGGAGAAGAAGATAAAAAAAGTAGTAAGAAGAAAAGACTGTAAGTAGATTCGAATTGTTTTAGAGTTTTGTTTTTTTATTTGATAATTTTATTTTGTTATTTTGTAAGTAGATTCGAATTTTTGAATTTGGTAATTTTTTCAGTTTGGTATTTTATTTTGTTATTTTGTATGTTTCATATATTTTTAATTTTTTCATGTAGTTTATTTTTTGTAATTTGTTTTTTTTTGTATATTTTATTTTATAGTAATTACGAAAATCGGATATTTGTGTTTTTAAGTTAAAGTTTAATTTTTTTTGTGTTAAATAGGTGGTTGAAGAGAATATAGTAAGTTAAGTTGTTTGTTTGATTAAATTTGAAGTTGTTGTTTGAATTTTGTGTTAAATAGATGGGGATTTGAGAAATATTTTGTTGTATATTGTTCACTTTAAATTCGTTAATTTTTTTTAATTTTTATTTTGAAGTTCCTTGAATTTTTGATGTTATTTTGAGAGAATGTAATTTGAAAGTTTTGTGTTAAATATGTGAAGATATGATAAGAAAATATAGTTTAAATATTTTTGTGTTAAATAGGTGTAGAGATATTGAGAATATAGAAAAAATTGTTTGAATATAAGAGAAGAAACGGGAAAATACATTTATTTTGAGAATATAGAAAAATAGGTGGATAGATTTTATTATTTTATTTAAGTTCGTTAATTTAATTATATTTATTTATAGGTGATTGAATAAAACGTTAAATTGATGATTTAATAGACAATAAGCAAATACGACATTTATTTTAATTGTTATTTTTAATGTGGTAGATTTAGTCTCGGTTTACTAATATTTTCTTATTTGTCATGTAGGATGGCTGAGCAAGCTCCATTGTTGCATTTACAGAATCGACACATTACTAGCCTTAGAGTTGATGAGCTGGTATAATTTTTTTAAAAATTGTTTCATTACGAAATATGTCACTTCTGTGTTTTTTTGTGATCCATTATGTTTAAATAATGTGTTATTTAAAGGATGCAGAGGAAACATTTAAACATCATTTGTGCATGGTAGACAAACCCCTAGACCACAGAATCGTGAATTTTTTATATATGGCGGGATTTTATCATGCCACGTTCCTTCGTGGGTACAAGTTGGTGCCCGGATTGATTACTGCTTTAATTGAGCGTTGGAGACCTGAAACGCATACCTTCCATATGCCTTGCGGAGAATGCACGATCACCCTCGAGGACGTGGTTTATCTTATTGGGGTCCCAGTAAATGGGAAGCCAGTGGTCGAGCGTACCGTAGGCTCAACGGCCGAAATTTGTCAAATGTTCCTTGGGAAGGAACCCTATGGAAGTGACGTGAAAGGGTCTCGTGTGAAAATGAGTTGGCTAGAGAGAGAATTTCAACTCTCCGAGTATAATACAGTTGAAGAAATTAATATGGTCAGTCGAGCATATATCCTACAGATGATCGGAGGTATACTGATGCCGGATAAATCTGGCAATATGGTCAATGTAAGGTATCTTCGTTTTTTGGATACTCCTTGGGAACCTGATTGTCAATATAGTTGGGGATCAGCTATATTAGCGTGCTTGTATCGCGAGTTGTGCAAAGGCGCTTTACTGCAAAAAGGTCAGAGGGTAGGCGGTATTGGTGGTTGCCTGTTATTGTTGCAAGCGTGGGCTTGGCAACGAATACCTTTTTTTACACCACTCACTCGAACACATGTGCAGTTTCCTGTCGTTGCAAGGTAAATATATATATCTTTTATTTTTAGTTGAATCTATAAATTAATTAAATTAACTTGTTATTTAAATATATTGTGATTTGTATGCAGATGGTGCGATGAGAAGCATGAAACGGGGTTGGCGCACAACAACGTCAGAGTTTGTAGATCTCTTATTGATTCCCACTGTCAAGAGCAGGTATATGAATGGAAAGTACTTTTTGACGTTAAATGTGTTTTTTACATCTTAGTTAGTTAAATGTATTATTTCAAACCATTATTTTTTGCAGTTTATTTGGAAGGCCTACGAAGATGACCATATATTTGTACCGGAATATTTGATGAATGATTCACTTTTATGGTGTAGTGTTACACCGTTGATCCATTTCTCTACTGTAGAGTTCCACTTTGCAGATAGAGTGTTAAGGCAATTTGGCTTCCACCAGCCTATTCCGTGCATTCCACGTGATCATTACTATCTTCATGCTTATGATGGACGTGGCAGGCCAGATACGGATTGGGAAGTCAAACATAGTGTGAACATGTTACGTTGGAGTCCAATTTCATTATGTGACGACATATTACATTGGAGTCCAATTTCCGGTGGTCTTGGTTGATGGAAGTTCGTAAACATGTGTGAACACCATTATACTTTGTGACCTCCCAACGATTTGACCTCTGCAGCTTTGTCACTCGGATCTTCCAATTGCACTCTTGTCATCAAATTGAAGCTTAACATATAATTCACCGTCTTGACTCGAGGTTAATCGGGCCAAATCCGAGAATTCTGGCGCTCTCATTGCATCAAAATCTACCGAACTCATGTGAGAAGGAGGTTCATAAAATGTAATGTCGCCCCCGGACGAAACAAATTCGCCAACACCAAAATCAGGGGCTGCACCAACGTCATCAGGGAACAAATCGGGATCCCCAATATCTTCATCTTCGCTGGAATCGGCAAGTGATTCTCCCCACCTACCTCGTGAGGGTTCCACACCAACTTCAACAGCAGGATCAACACTCGGCCCGTGTGATGAAGCATATGTTGAAGGCCCGGCTTCATGAAATGTATTTGATGTCCCACTTGTCAACATTGCAACAAAACTGCCTCCGGGCATATCAATCTCATCACCAAAGTTCATTTGAGCTGATTCTCCAACTACGTTTGTAGATGGGTCGGGAACATCACGCACCTCGGCAAACAACTCGATATATCGAATTCCCATAGAATCATGCTCTGCGATCATCAAAGAAACATCGTCATCATCTTGAAGAGTGATTGCACAATATTTGACCGGATTGTTACATGTCATCGATCGGTAACGTAAACCATGAATCTCTTTTCTAATTTTCTGTGATATTTTCTCCTTCATTTCTCGAAACATGATTTCTTTCTCGAATCTCATCTTCGTACTACTTTCACAATCAAATACAACCCCGACATCAGTTTTCACCATTTGTCCATTGTAATGAACAATCACCATAAATTTGTTGTTGCTCATTTTTTCTGCATGATCGAAATAAAACATACTAAATCAAAATGCTCATAATAAAATAAAAATAATAAATATATTTCGAATATATTTTTTCTAACATAGTAAATCAACTTACAAAATAAACTGAAATTAAAATTTAAAACTACCAAACTAACTCAAATAAACTACATGAAAAAATATACCATTTGTCCAATCCAAATTCGAAGTAACTCGAATAAACTACATGAAAAAATTAAAAATATATGAAACATACAAAATAACAAAATAAAATACCAAACTGAAAAAATTACCAAATTCAAAAATTCGAATCTACTTACAAAATAACAAAATAAAATTATCAAACAAAAAAACAAAACTCTAAAACAATTCGAATCTACTTACAATCTTTTCGTCTCACTACTTTTTTTATCTTCTTCTTCTTCTACTCCTTCAATCTTAACTTTCCTTCAACCTTAACTTAACTATTTAACAGAAAAATAAATTTTCTTATCCCTTATACTACCCCTATCTCTGCCTATCTAACAACTATAAATTTTTAACCTATACCCCTATACATTTTAAAATATTTTTAACCTTAACTTTCTCTCCCACTATCTACATTCAACACACCCCTTTTAACCTCAAAAAAATTAAATTTCAACCATTTTATTTTTTTTTTCATCATTACCCGTCACCCACCCCTTTTAACCCTTTTAACCCATGCAAATTTCAACCCCTTTTATTTTTTTTTCATCATTACCCGTGAAGAGGCCTTGGCCCCCATTTTGCCCCACTGCTGCCAAGCCAAAGTCGGATCCAAATGGCTCCGGTTTTCAATTTTTTTTTGTTTTTTTTTCTCAAAATCGGATTCATTAGAATCCGACTTCTCTTTTTTTTTTAAATCAAAACCGGATTCATTAGAATCCGAGTTTATTTTTTTTTTCAATTTATTCAATTTCGGTTTCAGGTGGATCCGACTTCAAATTGCACTGTTCAATTCACAATATTTTCGGAAATAATCGGGCAACTTCAATAGATTGGAAAATATTAGATTCCAACTACAATATTTTTGTAAATCTTCCATTTATAAATGATTAACTTAATTTTTATCTTCATATTTTATTTACTAAAGTAACATGTTTATTGAAAAAAAAATCTACATTTTTTTTGTCTTTGACAGTTACATCAAAAGCCGTTCATCAATTTTTTCTTCTTTCTTTGATGGTTTCTTTTTATTTTTTAGTATTCTTTTTATTTTCACCTCTTCTTACATTTTCTTTTTTGCAATTTAGTTTTGAGGTAGCCGAGTTGACGAGTCTTATTTTATGACTCAATCTTTATTTGAAAATTTTCCGACTCAACTCGAGATTATGAAATGCGAGTCAAGTTGTCGAGTTTTTGTACAAATTTAATTGTAATTATTTATAATATTATAGTACGGATTGATTCCAACTTTTACAACTTTCTTTAATAATATAATATAAAATATACATATATATATAATTCTTCATTTTTTCGTATGCGTAAATAAGATTTGTAATGATATTTAATAAAATAAACTCCGTCTAAAATTACAAAATATATTTATATTGTTATTTGTATAACTAAATGTTTTGGATTAAAATAAAAAGAATCTAAAATATGTTTTTAGTCAAAAACAACTTGAAAATATGTTTAAGGGTTTTACAAGGCTTTGGAATGATTTAAAGTGCATTTAAAGTAGTCAAAATTGAGCTTTTCAAGTACTCGTACCGATACGGTCTGATACCGTACCGATATGCCCTAGGGTTTCAACTACAGAAATTTTCCAGTAGCTAAAACCCGTACCGATACACTTAGTCGTATCGATACGGTGTGATTTAAAATGGCTCAGCGGCTAGTCGCGTACCGATACGCCTAACTACCCCCAACGGTCAAATTTCCCAACGGTCTTTTAAAATGCAAGATTGTACTGATACGCTAGGCAAGTGTATCGATACGCACCAGCTGAAGTGCACAACAACTACTTCCTTATCGGGACCGTATTGATACGGTTTGAAGGGTATCGATACGCCAAGCTGCAAAACTGCATTTATGGTGGGAAATAAAGGCTCCAACGGCTCTAATCCAACCCCAACGGTCCTCAACGGCTACAATCTCAATTAGGAGTATAAAAGGAACCTCCAAGCATCAAGAGATGATTAATAATTCAATTGTCAACAACATAATGATCAAGAATTTGTCTTAGGGCTTTATTGTTCAATTTATTGTATAGACAACACTTGTGAGCCTAATTGTCAAATTTGCTCAAGTGTTTAGGTTTTGGGTGAGAGCTTTAATTGTGCAAACATATACCTTCTAGAGGGATTTCTAGTTTGCTAAGTCTTTCTTGTGTAAGAGAGTGGTTGATCAAGCTTTAGGTAGAAAACTTGATCGGTGTAACGGTTTCCTCCTAATCCGAAAAAATGGGACGAAATTATTAGTGAATTTGTTTGGAAATCCTTAGTGGGAAGCTAAGGTAGTGGATGTAGACCTTGGTTAGAAGGTTGAATCACTATAAATCATTTTGTCTTTATCTTTTTAGCTTCAACACCTCTTTCACCCAACATTCCACTTCTTCACCATTTGGCGAGCAAGAACGGTTGAAGAAATCGAGCATCCTAAAACCCAACAATTGGTATTAGAGCTTGGCTCAATTGAAGAGGATTAACATCCTATTAAGGCGATTCGGCAAGCTTGATCAACATCTCAATCAACCGGCTCAATGGCACAATCCATCGACAAGCCTCCTTTCTTCGACGGGACCAATTATGTTTATTGGAAGACAAAAATGATGTTCTTTGTCAAATCCAAAGACTACAAACTTTGGGATATCATTGAAGATGGCCCGTTTGTACCACGAGGAAGCAAGGCGGAGTGGAGTGACGACGACCGTAAGAAGATGGAGCTAAATTGCAAGGTATTGCACTTCATCTTTTTTGCACTTAGCCTCAACATATACAAGAAGATGTCTTCTTGCGAGAGTGCCAAGAAAGTTTGGGACAAGCTCGAAGTTACATACGAGGGGACAAACGAAGTAAAGGAGACCAAGATCGGCCTCCTCAACCTTGAGTATGAAAACTTCAAAATGGATCCGGAAGAGGACATTGAGAAGATGTTCCACCGATTCTCCACCATCACTAATGGACTTAAGGGTTATGGAGAAGTCATTCTGGAAGAAAAGCTTGTCCGAAAGCTTATCTATTCTCTTCCCGAGTCATGGGACTCAAAGAGGACCGCCATCATCGAAGCTAAGAATTTGAAGACCTTAAAGCTTGATGAACTCATGGGGTCACTTCTCACTCACCAAATTATGAAGAAAGACAAAGAAGAGGAGAAGAAGAAGGAAGAGATAAGAAAGATGAGGAAGAAGAAGATCATGGAGCTAGGCATCAACGCAAGTGTGGTTGCTCTCAAATCCTCCACATGCCATCATGTAGAACTAAGTGAGGAGGAAAGTGAAGATGAAGAGATGGCCTATCTCTTCAAGAAATTCACCCAATTCATGAAGAGCAAAATGGAAAATCCAAGCATGAATCAAGGAAGAAGATGAAGGAATCCCACAAGTCCAACAAGAAGGGATCATCTTCAAAGCAAGCATATGTGGCCACATGGAGTGATGAAGACTCAACCGATGATGAAGTAGCCCACCTATGCTTGATAGCCCTCAATGAGGGGGAGGTAACTTCTAACTCATCTAGTTCAAATTCATATTCTTTTGATGAGTTACAAGAAGCCTATGATGAATTGGTTTTTGAATTCAAGGCTTTATTTTCGAAAAACAAGAAATTAATTTCAAAGTTAAAAACCGAAAATGATTTGCTTTCTAAAACTAATTTAGAGTTTGAAGCAAAACTTAAAGATTTTGAGCTTAGAGTTTTAGACTTACAAAAATTGCTTCAAACGATGGAAAACGATCATAAAAAAGAAGTTGATGATCTCAAGAAAGAAAAAAATTTGATTTTCAATGAACTTCAAAAGAAAAATAATTTAGAAAAATCAAATTTTTATGTAAGACAATCTAGTGCCCCTAGATTTGTAAACGGTAAATGTTTTAGAAGTATTTGGGTCCCAAAAGGACTAAGTACTTCAACTAAAAAGGATGAAATTGAAAAATAGATTCCTAATGGGACAAAATTATGTGCTACTAATGTCTACGAATCCAAAGCAATTTGGATACTAAAAATCACTTGATTGTCTTGTTTAGGTGTGATGGAGATTGATCAACAAGTCCAAATTTGAGGGGGAGCTCCATGCACACAAGGAAGAACACTTGAAGAAGGAAGGCTTCACATCCTCTCTTGTGTTCAAGTGTGGTAAAAATCTAGTTGTTTTATTTGTTTAATTTGATTTATTTTTCATTTCAACTAGATTATCATATATGTTGGACTAACATTGTTTGATGCTTTGAGTAAGGAGGAGCCAATTTTAAAAACCAAAATTTTAATTGTGTCTTTTTTCCTTTTACCTCCTAAGTTATTTTGAGCCCAATGTCACTTTAAATTCTTTTTGATATAACAAAAAGGGGAGAAATGATTTGAAAATTTGATTTTTCAAGTTTTTCAAGAGAATAAAGGGGAGCTTTAATCTAATTCAAATTTTAAGTCTCTTATTCAAATTTTAAAATACAAAGGGGGAGAGAATCTCAAACAATTTTTCAAGTTGGTTTTATTATATCAAAAAGGGGGAGATTGTAAAACTAAGTGTTTTGATATAATATTTGAAAAATGTTTTGGACTAAAATGAAAAGAATCTAAAATATGTTTTTAGTCAAAAACAACTTGAAAATATGTTTAAGGGTTTTACAAGGCTTTGGAATGATTTAAAGTGCATTTAAAGTAGTCAAAACCGAGCTTTTCAAGTACCCGTACCGATACGGTCTGGTACCGTACCTATACGCCCTAGGGTTTCAACTACAGAAATTTTTCAGTAGCCAAAACCCGTACCGATACGCTTAGCCGTATCGATACGGTGTGATTCAAAATAGCCCAACGGCTAGTCACGTATCGATACGGTTGTACCGCGTATCAATACGCCTAACTACCCCCAACGATGTTTCAAATTGCAAGACTGTACCGATACGCTAGGCAAGTGTATCGATACGCACCAGCTGAAGTGCACAACGACTACTTCCTTATCGGGACCGTATCGATACGGTTTGAAGGGTATCGATACGCCAAGCTGCAAAACTGCATTTATGGTGGGAAATGAAGGCTCCAACGGCTCTAATCCAACTCCAACGGTCCTCAACGGCTACAAACTCAATTAGGAGTATAAAATAGACCTCCAAGCATCAAGAGATGGTTAATGCTTCAATTTTCAACAACATAATGATCAAGAATTTGTCTTAGGGCTTTATTGTTCAATTTATTGTATAGACAACACTTGTGAGCCTAATTGTCAAATTTGCTCAAGTGTTTAGGTTTTGGGTGAGAGCTTTAATTGTGCAAACATATACCTTCTAGAGGGATTTCTAGTTTTCTAAGTTTTTCTTGTGTAAGAGAATGTTTGATCAAGCTTTGGGTAGAAATCTTGATTGGTGTAACGATTTCCTCCTAATCCGAGAAAAGGGGACGAAATTCTTAGTGAATTTGTTTGGAAATCCTTAGTGGGAAGCTAAGGTAGTGGATGTAGACCTTGGTTAGAAGGTTGAACCACTATAAATCATCTTGTCTTTATCTTTTTAGCTTTCACACCTCTTTCACCTAACATTCCACTTCTCCACCACTTGGCGAGCAAGAACGGTTGAAGAAATCGAGCATCCTAAAACCCAACATTATTATAAAGAAGAAATTTTTGATGACAATGTATTGATGAAAGTATTAAGGAGTTAAGAAATTTATGAGAAGAAAGAATTTACAAAAAATTATAATTGAAGGATCAAAATGAATAAAATACAAAGTTAAAGGACTAAATTGTAAAAGAATAAATTTATTGTTAAAATGTGAATTGAAGTTACATAGATATTGTATAGTGGTGGTGGAGTATGTTGTTTAAATTTGATTAAAAATGAATTTAAAACGAATGAAGAATTGACTGAATGAGGAAATCATACAAATATGAGAAACTAAATTGCAAAAGGAGGACACTTGTTTTCAAAAAAGAATTGAATCTAATACGAATTCTAAAGTATTTTATGAGTACGTGGTTCAAATTTGGTTAAAATCAATTTAAAATGATGGATATATTGAAGAAACAACAAAATCATAGATTAAATTATAAAACAATAAAATTCGAGTTTTACTCGCCCTCACTCCCGATTGTTTGACAAGAATGAGATTATCTACCCTAAAAATTATCTAAGGATCAAATTTAGATTCAGTATCGATCACATATTCGATAATAGATTTTTGTCCTTCCACTCTTATTTCAGTCGACCTAAATTGAATAAAAACTTAAAGATGTTTGGAGAAGGATGAAACTGCAACGAAATACTACATTCACTCTTTATGAAATTAAAATGGGCATTAATGAAAAAATAGAGATAATCAGAACATACATAATTCTGATGATGCAGAAAACTCAAATTGGATAAAACCGCTAGACTCTAGTCCAATGCAAACTTTGCTTAAAATGAAAAAAAAAATTACCTTAAAATAGAGTTGGATAAAGTTTATAAATGGTCACTAAATTTTGTTGAAATGATCTTTTTTGGCTACTAAACTTTCGTAAAAGCTATAACATGATCATTAAAATTTTTATTCGGTTACAAGATAGTCTTTACTAGTGATAAATTTCGACATATTTGATAAGTGAACCAGTTAGATAAGTTTGAATGACTATTTTTGTAACATTTGGAAAAATTAATGCCAATCTCGTAACTGAATCAAAAGTTTAATGACTATTTTGTAACTTTTAAAAGTTTAGTGGTCAAAAAGATTATTTTAGCAACCATTTGTGTATTTTATAAAAATTTGGATCCTTAAAGTAGAGTTGGATAAGTTTAGTGGCCAAATAAAGAATATTTTCTGAAACCAAATGTACTCTTAGCATTTTCAAAGTTTTCTATCTTTTAAGGTGTTTTACCATTTAATGAACTTTTAGTTATTTTTAAAAAGTATTTTCAAAACAGTTTACAAGTTTAATGTTGATTTTTTTCTTCAAAATTTATGATATTTTTAGAACTTTAAAGAATTTTTATTTACATTTTACTATGTTTACGATTTTCTCATTATTTTTATGTGTTTTAACTTTTTTTTTCTTGATTATGATGACACGCGGTAACGTCTCATTGGACAATATTTTTTAAACATGTTTAGGAGGAAAACATACCATCAATGTATTTTGGAAAGAAACAAAAGGAGAAAATAAAATAGAGGAAACTTATGCATGAAACCCCCTCCAAATCTAAGACAAAAATCTCTGGACATATAACAACACCCATTTGTTAAATATGAAAAAAAAAAGTTCAATCATGTTTTCAATACCATGTGATGTTTATGGGTGAATACAAAATTTTGTGCACGTACATGAATATGATGACCGAAAAGTGTCTACACCTTAAATGTAAACGAGAAAAAGGGGAATTAGGCAAAAGTCAAAATGGGTGGGTGGAGAATCCATAAATTTGTGGCCTTTAAGGTCGGATTTGGACCCAACATAATGTTCATAATTTTGTTGTTCGGCTTTGCCTTCGCTGAACGTCAAACCTCGGTAAAGTGGTTGAAGGTGGACTGTCCCAATTGTCCATTCATTTTTTTTATCACCGGGTTAGTTCAAATAATATGCAATTTAGTATCATTTAATAAGTCTCAAATTTGATGTTTTGTGTATGTAGAAAATATTTATTAAAAATTTATCTACAAAAATTAAGTATATGATATAAATCGGCCCGAATTAATCAAAATAAATCTCAAAAGATTCATGAGGATAAAAAAATCATTTTTACATTGTTTTTGTTGCATGTGGTTGATTGAATATCACTATTCATTTGAAATTATTTCAACCCTTTACTACTAAAACCATAAACAAAAAGGCAAGCATAAATAAAAATAGGGTTTTGTTATAGACAACTCTAAGAGTTGTTAATAAGACTAGTAAGATTTTTATAATTATTGTTTATTTAGTTTTCCAATGAAATCTAATAAATGTAATAATTACATTCTTAAAAAATTATATTTTATTAGTTTAATGGAATCTAATAGATGTAATTAATTACACCCCTAAACCCTAAAACCTAGAACATTAACTCTAAACATTAAAAACATAAACCCTAAATCATAAATTCCTAAACTATAAATCTAACACCATAAATCATAAACCATAAGCTCTAAACATTAAAAACATAGACACTAAATCATAAATTCATAAACCATGAACACTAAATCTAAAACACTAAACCCTAAATCCATGACCCCTAAAATATAAAACCATAAACTCTAAATTGTAGACTTTAAATCTCTAAAATATAAAACACTAAACCTTAAATCCCTATTCATTAGAATATAAAACTCTAAATCTCTAGACACTAACCCATAAAACCCTTAGAATTTAATCACATTAAATTGATGAAACACAAATTTTTAAAAATGTAAGTATTGCATTTATTAGATTCTATTCAAAAACCAAGTAAACATTAATTATATAAATCTTACTAGTTTTATTGACAACCCTTAGGGTTGTCTATAGCAAAACCCATAAAAATAAACCATGTACCCTAATTTTCCTTTAATAGTCGTTAGCCTTTTCTTCTTCTTCTTTTTATTTTTTCAGTAACGATAACAATTTTGATATTGGTCGTCGAACTTTAGTGTTTATTTTTATCATCATTTTTATATCCTACTTTGTTTTGTTATTTTTATTCAATTTTAGTCTAATTTTTAATAAAAATATCTTTTGTTTGATTTTTTTTCTTTTCGCAATTTTTGTGCATGTTCGTCTGCTCTTGTGGCACATTCTAACCCTGATCTTGTGGCACGTTTCCTCTGCCATATGACACGTTGTTCGTCTACCTCTACGGTAGATCTGTAATCGTGTAGAGATTCTCACATCGCTTGTATCTCATTTGCGATTGTCGGTGGCCTTTTAGTGGCTAGATCCCTTTTGTGGTTATTTGCCGATGTATTCAGATCTATTTTGCAAAGCAGCCTGTAAGTTTGCTTTGGTTCGCTTACCACTCCTTCATCATCTCTAAAGTGTCTAGTTGGATAGAGACAAAAGAGTATTATTGACGATTACAGGGTTACTATAGTTGATGAACTTCATATTCAAAAGAAGGCTTCGACTATTATTACGCATCTTGAATTATTTTATATTATTTTATTTTATGTTTGAGTTTATTAGTGGACATAATCCATAAAATCCTTTTTTTATTGGTTGTATTGTTAAGGTTGCACATTCTTTTATTTTAATAAAATTTAGTATCATTTCGAGATTAAAAAAAGCAAGCATAAAATTTTGTGAATCTATTTTTGCACTCATTTTGAGATGAATCAATTATTTTTACAGCTTACACGTTATTAAGTGCATTAAGTCTATCATACACTTATATATTATAAGTAAGTAAATCTTGTGACTCAAATTCAAGATATAAGTTAAAAGATAAATCTGTGTGTATTTTTTTTAAAATAAATTTTAATTCTAACTTTAATTCTACTTAGAAAGAAGGGGAATGAAACTTTAAAGGAATGATGGAAGGGTGCTAATAATTAGTTTTATAAATTTACTTTATCTATAAACATACTTTACAAGTTACAAGATAAATTTGTGTTATAGTTAATTTTGTATGTTTATGATACTATAAACATACTTTACAAGCTAATAATTAGTTTTATAAACATACTTTATCTATTTTACATAAAAGTTCAATCGAGAATAGAGCAAGTATATTTGGTCGGTTAGTCAAGCTTTGTTCCTTCACATTTTCTTTCTTCATGAGTTTTAGACTCGCTAAGAGCATTCTCCTTCCTTCTTCTATAGTCTCTCATTCTCCTCCTCTTTAGGTAGGATTAGAATTAAGATTTATAAAAAAAAAACGACAACTTTTTCGAATCAAGTGTTAAGTGTCCATGTAGTTTGACAGAAATATTAATTCTAAGGAAAAACAACACTAATGGTCACTTTTGTTTTTCGTTTGTTTGATTTGGTCACTTATGTTTAGGGTTGTTCACTATCGGGTACCCGATTTATCCGAGTACCTCTTTCCCGGCCCATGTCCAGGCCCGTTACACCCCAGGTACCCGGGTAATCGAGTACCGAGTACCCGCTTTGTTTTTTTTTTGTTTTTTTAATTATAAAATTTTAAGAAAATCACATATTAAACACAAAATATTTTTTTTTAAAAATTTTAAACTTAAAACTTAAAAGTATATATTACAAATATAGAAAGAATTTAGGGATTTAAATTTAGTTTTGGAGTAAAAATATTAAGAAACTTAAAATAAAAATATAATTTGAAATATAAAAAATATATAATAAAAATTGTCGGGTCGAATAATTTTTTTAGGGAATTACCCGACTTTTTAAAGTTCGAGTCATCGGGTCGGGTCAACCGGATCGGGTATTTTTGAACACCCCTACTTATGTTATCTGTTCATGACATTTTGGTTATTGACTCGTTACCTCACATTAATTTGGTGATATGACACGGTAGTAAAAAAGATTTATTTTTAACTTGATCCCTAAATAACCCTGAACTTTAAATAAGATTACAATTTAACTCAAAAATTTTAAACAAAATATCAATTTAACACTTAAACTTTAACAAAAGTCTCATGTACGCAGGCCCCTCTTCTCACCACCGTCGCCACATCTACTACTATTATTGGACTCTAAACTTTCCATTTTACCACCGTAACCAATCAACTTTATATATTTGCCCTCTTAAGCCTCTTAAGGTTAAAATGCAGGGTTTGAGCGCCGAAACGTCGACGGTGCCTTCTTAACAGCAGTCCTATTGTCTGTCCAAAAAAAAAAAAACGGCTAATGGTTTGTTTCATTTTAACTGCAGTTAAAATAATACTTCTCTGGAATTAATCTCATTTAAACTAATAATAATAAAAAAAACAGAAATATGGATTTGGAAATTGTTTTATTAATTTGTATCTTGCGCAAAATGAGATGCACCTCTATCTATCTAAAGGACGTGAACAAAATTACAGTCCATTATTTCGGAGATGAAAATTGACGGCCATGATATTTCCAAAAACAATTCTATCACCTTCAGCATCATCTGTATGTCGTTTCTGCTAGTTATGTTCTTTTGCAACTGACATTATTTTCAGACATATGGATTTTAAATATAAGAAAAGAATGTTAAAAGTCCCTAATTAGTTCATTATTTATAAAAAAACTATTATGATTGATAAATTCTAAGATAATATATAATTGCCTGAAACGCGAACCCGTGGAGTGGTTCCAGTGGTAAAAGATGATATATTTTATCTAAGTGACCTGGGTTCGAACATCATGTGTACACGGTGTGTGTTATTAAGGACTAAAAAAATTAAACATATATTATCCCATAATCACACTAGTATATTAAAAAAATGCCCGAAACACAATATCTTCACCCAATAATCATTCCTCATTAAACCAACAGAAAACTAGCTTTCCATGTAGAATATGCAATATACTAATACCATTAGAATACTTACAAAAACCTAGGAATTGAGATTCAATAGTTAGTTACCCAGCGCAGAAGCAGATGAATTCTAACATTTTTTTAAATCTCCTTTCTAAAAAACAATAATGTGGAAAGTAATAAAACCATAATATAAATTTCCAATTATTTTGAAGGATGGTTGGATCAGTTAAAAATACCCAAAAACTGGGAGGCCCAAGTCCATTTTCTAAGAGATAAGTCGGATCTCACTTTAAATCCAAAAATAGTTTTAAACCCATAATTACAAATATAGATGAGCATTCAATTAAGTCGAGTCATTTTTTTTGAGTTAACTGATTTTGAAAGTCATATTTTATAACGTAAACTTTATTTAAAATTTATTCGAGTCGACATGAAATTCGAGTCAAGTCGAATTGTTCGAGTTTATGTTAAAATTTAATCGTAAACATTTATAATGTTATACGAATAATTAGTTCTAATTTAAACGAATTTCTATTAGCATAACAATATGCATATATTTCTTCATATGTGATATATATCAGACATAATTGAATGACTTGACTAGAACTTAAAAACTATGCACTAATTACTAAATATTTCGAGTTAATTCGAATTTCTATTTTATAACTCAAATTTTATTTGAAAGTATTTCGAATATTGTCGAGTTTATAAAATTATAAGTAGGATGAAAATGAGTTAAATTTTATCACGTTAAGTCGAGTCTAAAATTTTAATTTTTTTCGAGTCAAAGACTCAAAGTTTTACTTAACCCTAATGAGAAATCTAAATGCTTGAAGGGCGTCCCTGAAACAATCCCTAGGCATTGGCGGCGATGGATTCCCTCTCATCCTCCTTTGCCCGCCCATGAACAAACCTAAACCTCTCCTCTCCAACCCCATTCACCTCATGGCCCTCACTCAAACCACCCACTCGGATCCACCCCAAAACGACGACGCCCTTTGCTCCCATCCACAGCACAACCAAGAGGAGCAGTCGTCTTCTTCCCTCGAAGAAACGCCCTCCTCGATAGGTTCTCCGGTGAAGTGCTTAAGCGGGGTTTCACGATTTGAGAGGGCATGGGCTCATTGGACCAAGCTTGGTCGGCCCAAGTTCATCGTTGCCCCCATGGTTGACAACTCGGAGCTCCCGTTTCGTATGCTTTGTAGAAAATACGGAGCTGAGGCTGCGTATACGCCCATGTTACATTCTCGTATTTTTACAGAGAACCCAAAGTACCGTTCTGAGGAATTTACCACTTGCAAGGTAATGTTTTTCCTTTCATTTGTTAACAGGTTTTCTGGGCTGAACCTCTTTTTTTTTTATCATTTTCTCTAACTGTATAGTTTATATCAACTAATGATTGCAGGAGGACCGACCGTTATTTGTCCAATTTTGTGCTAATGATCCTGATACATTACTTGAAGCTGCAAGGAGAGTCGAATCTTATTGTGACTATGTTGACATTAATCTGGGGTAAATTATAATCCTTTCCTGTTCATTTCATATTAATTTTATTTAATTTGGATGTACAAGTATAAAGTATCCTTGAAAGATTATGAATTTAACTTTCATGTTTGATGAAGTACATGGTTTAATTTTATGTTGAATGCCCTTCATTGAGTTGATGCTGAATTATATATGATCTTATCTTTTGCCATTTGTGGAAGTAAAAAAAAAACTATTATAAAGATCGAAATTGTTGGATATTGTGTCAATAGCTATGTGGTTTTTGTGTAGATGTCCGCAGCGGATTGCTAGACGAGGGTATTACGGAGCTTTCTTGATGGATAACCTTCCTCTTGTGAAATCTTTAGTGGAAAAACTGGCTTCAAATCTTAATGTGCCGGTTTCTTGCAAAATCAGGGTGTTTCCTAAGTTAGAGGATACACTGAAATATGCAAAGATGCTGGAAGATGCCGGTTGCTCTCTTTTAGCTGTTCATGGACGAACGAGAGATGAGAAAGATGGGAAGAAGTTTCGAGCCGATTGGAATGCCATTAAGGCTGTTAAAAACGAGCTTAAAATCCCAGTTCTTGCCAATGGGAATATTAGGCATATGGATGATGTTCAAAAGTGTCTGGAAGAGACGGGCGCTGATGGTGTGCTTTCAGCTGAGACTCTTCTTGAAAATCCTGCTCTTTTTTCTGGATTCCGAACTGCTGACTTGGTAGCAGATAACGAGAAAGACTATGTAGATGGAAAACTTGACCAGGCGGATCTGGTGGTGGAGTATTTGAAGCTCTGTGAAAAATACCCTGTCCCATGGAGGATGATCCGATCTCATGTTCACAAAATGCTAGGAGACTGGTTTAGACTTCAGCCACAAGTTAGAGAGGATCTAAATGCACAGTCTAGGCTGACATTTGAGTTTCTTTACAGTCTGGTGGATCGGTTACGAGAGTTGGGCGTAAGAGTTCCACTTCATCAAAAGGATACTTGTGCAGCCAGAGACTCGGCTGAAGCCATTAGCTAGACCGTAGTTCATTGAATTGTAGGTGCGTAAAATATGAGAAAATCAGACTACCATTTGATTTGTTACTCTTCCTTAACACGAACAGCAAAATACAGTTTTAACCTGTGAGCTGGAGAATACCATAATGATTTATTTCGGTAGAAGATTATGAATTTATTATTTTGTATGGATATAACCTTGTTTGTTTGGTAGAACATTGAAAGCAGTTAATTCAATTTGCTATTGTAATACCAGAATTTTACAAGATTGACTATTCTGATGTTCTATTGCACTTTGATGGACTCTTGGATATCTTTATCTTTGTTTGAATTACCTGAAATTATTCATTTCTTCTCGTGAAACTTGGAAAAAATACAGTAATAGTTTGATTAGCAAGTCAAGAAGCCTCCCCCTTTGGCTTGTTTGCCATTGTTTCTCTTTTTAGTTATAAGCAAATGTTAAATGGACAATTTTTCATACTTTTGAATTTGGGTTTTTTTTTCAACAATCCCATCTGAATTTTATTAATCACGATTAAAGAAAATACAATACATAAAAAATACAATACAATGCATCAAAAATAGACAGATCCTTTAAAAGTCTATTATAATGGTACAAATAAAGCAGACACTTTCATCGAGATTAGCATATCAAAATTTAAAAATTTTCATGAATCTCTTTTGTCTTTATCCAAACGAGATGCTTTACGTGGTGAAAAATGAGTGGTGAGCGAACCAAGTTATCATGCAGATTGCTTTGCTACCCAGGTCTGTTTACATCGACAACCAACCACCATTAACCGAGTGGGGATTGATTTTTCTAAGACCACTGACATAACCATAATCAGAGATTAGCGTCGTGAAGATCTTTGTGCCAACCACTATCAACCGGGTGGGGATCAATTTTTTTAAGACCGCTGACATAACCATAATAAGATATTAGCGTCGTGAAGATCTTTGTACGAACACTAACCGACTGTTAAAGTATGCTGAGATCGTACCACAAAGACAGATGAAACGGACTACAAAAATTTAAAGAAAAACATGTTACAAGGACATAAAAAAATAGAATTTTTTTATTAAAATTGCAAGCGATAGAAATTTGAGAGAGAACGACTAGGTGTTTATGTTAAAAAGAAATTAGTTCCTTATGTATATCTTCTTTATGGTGGGTTTTTTAAATAGCTAAAAAATAGTAATTTTTTACTTTTAAAATACTTTTTTCCTCATATTTTAGCACATGAATTAATAACAAATTAACTTCATTTGGTAATTTTTAATTATTCGCATGACTTAATTTTGACAAAGAAATAAATTAATACCATTTATTTTAAATAAGAAATATCTTTTGTTTTTGTTTGAGTTTTTAATTATCTTTCAATTCTCAAGTTTAAATTTGTACCAACTATGTTTATGTTTCGACAAAAGAAAATTTTAGAACGGACAACGGTTGAACACTACTATCGTAATATATTGCTAAATACTATTAATTTTTTAATAATTTTTAAATAATTATTAAAAATTTCAAAGGCTCGGCATGTAATTAATCATATTTGAAAACAAAATTAGAAGAAATTATTACATGAACTATTTTCACCACCTCATTCATTGTCCTACCCAATTAAATAAAGTCACATCATTTTTATTTTTTACATAATATTTTTTTATAAATTAAAATTACAAATCACCATCTTCTTCTTCGTACATCATATATTAATTCTAATATGTTAAAGAATAAAATCCTTAAAATAAAAAACCCCAAAAGCTTAATCCAAAAAACAAAACAAAATTATTAATTCTAATCTATTAAAAACCTTATAATTAACATATTTGCTTGAACTGCGGTCAAATTAATTTGTTAATCCTAGGGTTTTCCTAATCTTACATTAATTCGCGCCGTGGTCGTAGAACTTAGGGACTAAAATTATTTGCCTCTTTTCGGTGCTCCTATTTATGCCCCTATGCTGAAAATTAGATTTAGGGTTTAGAGTTTTAGGTTAGGATTTATGATTAAGGTTTAGGGAATTTAAGGTAGGGTATATTTTTAGTATAGAGTGTAGGGTTTATGATTTAGAATTTAGGATTAAGACTTAAAATTTAATTTGTAATGTTTTTTAGTATAGAGGCATAAATAAAAATACCGAAAAAAAGTAGAGAATTTAACTTAGCCAGTACAAAATCCCCTAATCTTCCATTACGTGCATCTAATAGATTGTTAGCTAGCTTTTATATGTCGGTGGATCACAACTTGATCCCATTCTTCATGCGAACAAATTAATTTGTTAATGTTAAAGTTTTATAATTAATTTGTTCGCAGTTCAAACGAATATGTTAATTTTAGGGTTTTTAACATATTAGAATTAATTTTTTTGTCTAGTTTTATTTGTGGTTAAGCTTTTGGGATGTTTTTTTAAGGATATTATTTTTTAGGATGAGTCTACCACGTGCGTCGCATACCGTTGAACACCACTAAAGCTGAACATTATTAAATGGATGTGTCTACTTTGTGCGACGAATATCGCTGAATACCATTAAATTAATTAATAAAGATTAAAAATTACAAGGACTCAACGTATGATTAATAATTATTTTTAAAAAATTCAATTAAATTATTTTCTATACATATTCTATTTTAATTCTCTCTCTTTTAATAATTAGATCGTATATCAACCATATTCAATCTTTAAATTAAAAAAAACCTTAAATATTTTAATCCTCCTTAGATCAAGTTTTAGAGAATCGTATCCCTCTAAGAGTCAAAAAACAGGAAAGACTACACAGATGAACTCTAAGAGTCCATGTGCAAATGAGAACCAGATAAACAATAAGAACTCCCTCACGAATATTCTGGTTCTGCTAGTTCCATGGACAACCAAGTTTGCCATATTCCTGATCAAATATGCAGTCAATCCGAGGTTGAAGAGCATGTAGAAAGTGTCGAATTTCAAGTAAAATATTTAGGGTTTTTTAATTTAGAGATTGATATATGATCCAATTATTTAAAAATAAAGAATAAAAATTAGAATATATATAGAAAATAATTTAATTAATTTTTTAAAAAAAATAATTAATAATTGCATGTTGAGTCCTTATAATTTTTAATCTTTATTAATTAATTTAATAGTGTTCAACGGTGTTCATCGCACATTGTAAAATTTTCTTATAAATAATCACTTAAACCCATTCATTATTCCTTAATTTAAACAAATAAATATGATTAGCCAAAACATTATTCATTCAAACGAGGAGCATCCTCGAGATTGCTTTTGACCTTTATTGATACTAATCCTAATGATTAAGCTAATTTAATTCCTCCATGACAAAGTTATTTTTTACTTTATTAACTAAATGCTCCCCATAAACGGCTTTTTGGTCCAGCCGAGCTCTCCCACTTTTCTCCACGAACAATTCCAAGGGCTCCACCAATTTGTCAAAATTCGGCTGTTTAATTAATTATATAATCAGCAACCACATAAGCAAATGAATGAAATTAATCACTGTAATTACCTCATAAAAATAAGCCACGCAAACTCGATACTTTGGTGAGTTATTGATGACTCTATGCAAAGTTGCTTCATATAAGCCATTGGACCATATCTACAACACCACCACTCTCGTAAATAATAATGACTTTGAAAGCATATTTTTATATGATTTGTACCTTCTTTTTCTTTTTTCTTTTTTTGATCAAAGATTTGTACCTTCAACATGTCACCGATATTGCACACAAATGTTCCTGGAATGGGAGTAGCCGCTATCCATTCCCCCGACAAGTTTTTAATCTAAGACAAGGGAACACATTGTAATTATAAAATCCAAATCAAATTTATATATTTGTTAACGTATTACCTCAAGTGCGGTTATATCATCATCTTGATTAATTAATGTCAACAAACCTGTTTTAACCATAAAATTTATTAATTACATTATATATTATCACATGCAATGACTTAATTAAACAATTGTTGTGTGACTGAATGAAGTTAAAGGATTAATTTAATTACCGTAGTCGGTGTGAATCCCGCTTTAATACATTGTTTGGTCACCGAGAAAAAGAAAATAAACAATACATCAAATTAGCTTAGCAGATGGAAAATTAAGTAAAAACAAAAAAAAATATAAATTAAAATATGATTGTAGTTACCATCCAATGTGGTTAGTTTGTGAATTTGCAGGTGATTTCCCAGGATATCCAATAAGACGCAGCACCCAAAACGGATCTCCAGCTTTGTCACCTTCCAGCTCATCTGCTGATCCACCCATTGCTAAGGCGATTCCCCTCATAATTTTTGTTGAAAGATCTAAAAATTCATTCCATCATAACAATATCTGATGAATACAATCAAATTTGTAATTAACGAGGCTTGCCTGTGCAAAGTCTGATATACTCCTCTATTGATGCTTTGAAGTTTGCAGGATCTTGTGGCCTATATATAATATATTAATATACTATAAACATATTATTTCACTTTTTTAATTCGAAATGCATATACCAGTTGTTACATCCTTCCAAAATCTCGCCAACTGATCCATACATTCCTCTTTTCACTTCTCTGTAGTACTGCCAATAATATTTTAAAAAAGTAGAATAATATATATCATTATTCGTAAATTTATTAATATAACCAAAATTAGGGTAGCTTCAATTAATATATACATGATACTCAGTAGTCAGTACTCACATCAATGGCTTCCTGCAGGTCAGGGACCCCTTTAGTTATGTTCTGCAACATTCAAAACGTTACCATGGATTTTTCTAACTTTAAAAACTGTTGTGAAGTAATGAACCTGTATCCAGTGGAGGGAGTCAATTTGATGTTGAGTTTTTCATGGTAAGGAAGGTCGAAAAACTTGTGAGTCACGTCTTTAACCTCGTTCATAAGGGACTGGGGAACACCATGACCCTTCTGTAATATTCATCAGCATGCAGATAAGAAATTAGTGAAAGTGAAAGGTAGAAATGAGGTTGTTAATGTTATATATACCACGTAAAAGAATCCGGTTTCTCTGCATGCCCGATCCAATTGCTTGATAACTTCACGTACACCCGGATCTTGACCCATTTTCATATCATCTCCTTTGGCCAGTAGAGGACCAACATCTGTAATTCCCAACACATGAGAAAAGAGAAATGAATGATAAAACCTGGAATGGATGAATGAAAATACCAATGAGTGGGGTACTCATATTGATGCTTTAAGAATGGAGTTCCAACATTTCATTTTATAGTGGGAGCGAGGGATCCAACTTATGCCAAAATAAATTTCTTCGAGCTGCCTCTTCACGTGCTTAATTTTCAAAGCATATATCTGGACTGGACCTTCAAAATGCCAGCACATTGCTGGGAATAAATAATCTTATCAAATCATATACAAATATATGAAATAATTATAGAAACAATTCAATGTATCCTGTTTAGAATATTGATAAAGACTAGAAATCTTCTTTCCATTCTCTGTGCCCCTTAACTAATTTAGATTTGATGATTAATTTTATTATGAAAATGATTTATAAAAAGTTCAAAAAATTGACTAAAAGTTTATGAAAACAATTTATATCATATCATGTTTGAAATCATGTAATTTATTAAAACTAAAAATTGACTAAACATTATTTTACTCTGCTCTTTTTATGGAAATTTCCTTTTTAACCAATTAAAATGTTGTTAATTTTCTATAAATTATTAGCAATTATTAAGTTAACTTTCTAATTTTTATTTATCTTAAACATGTAAAATAAGAACACATAATTATTATTAAGAAATAAAAAAATAAATAATTTTAATTTAAAAATATAAGAACAAATTATACATCCAATTAACCTGTGCAGCATACGAGAAACAAATTAGTATATATTTAAATTGTAAAGTAATATTATCTTTTGAATTTGTTAAGATTATTAATTTATTTCACATTCCTCTTCTGAGCTTTTATTGGATACAATTGAATGTCCTTATAATATTTTTTTACAGATATAATTTATTTATTATAATTCTATTATTTTCTAATCTTTGTTTTTCGATGCGTAATTCTAGTATTGCGGTTAGTTGTTTTTTTTCGTGAATTTTATTAAATAATCTGACATATTATGATCCGATCCGTACTTTTTTCTTCTAACAATGTCAACGTCAAAGATCAAACTTAAATTCTCTCCTTAAGAGTGTAATGTGTCTTGTCATTGCAACTAACTATTTTGATAGTTTTTAAATATATATTGATATAAAATATACATATTGATAATTTTTGGCGTTTAAATATTTTTCTCATTCTTGTCTTTTTTTTGAATGATTTAAAGTTGATTAATCATTTGACAATGCACACACCTTGCACGCAAAGCGATTAAACTCGAGTCTCTTAAGATAAACATCATCCGCTTTTCTACTGAGACCACTTGTTGAGTTCTATTCTTGTCTTTTTTTTAAATGAGCAATTTTACCATCTCTTATCTTGTCCACAATGGTTAGATAGTTGTCACTATAACCTTGACAAGGTTCGAGATTTGATATCCCGAAAAAAAAAAAACTTAAATGAACAATTCTTTTTATTATTATATAATGTCAAGGGTATATGTCCCTTTATTATACAAAAAATGAGCATCTCTAATTAATAAAAAAGAATGGGTAATTTTTTTTATGGAGGAGTCTGTTACGCGTAACGAGCATTGATGAGCACTACTAACGATAAGCATCGATGAACACTATTAATTCAATTTATAAAAATAAAAAATTTAAAGGACTCATCGTATAATTATAAATTATTTAAAAATCAAAAGGTAAATTAATTAAAATATTTTATTTTTAATTTTGTTTTAAATATAGATCAAAATACCTATCTACACCCTAATTTTTGTTTATTTAAAATTTAAGCCGCCGTTGTTGCCTTCGCCGCCGCAAGCATTTGAAAATTAGAGCACATCTATTTAAAAAGAAAACTCATTATTTTAAACCTTAAATCTCAAACATTCGTCGACTGGTAACTCAAAATTGTCAGCAAAAAAATCAACATCCAGATTTCGAAAAAAAACAATAAGGGGAAAAAATAAAAACATTTCGCCTCTAATTTGGCGTTCGATGTTGCGACATTCTTGACGAAGTTTTCTTTGTCAATCTCTTAGTAATTGTTGTAGACTCGATTTCAGTTTTAATATATTCTTGTATTTGTCCATTGCTCCTGAATTAGTCGGGGTTTTTTCCCTTCTTTTTGAAGCTTTTTTAAGATTGAATCAAAATTGAATTAATTGGCGGCCACAGGAGGCAGCCGAGGCTGGAATTTTAAATAAACAAAAATTAGAGTTTTATAATTTAGGGGTAGATAGATATTTTGATCTATATTTTAAAAAAAATTAAAAAAAAACAATATATTTTAATTAATTTACCATTTAATTTTTAAATAATTTATAATTATACAATGAGTCCTTTAGATTTTTAATCTTTATAAATTGAATTAATAGTACTCATCGTTAATGGTGTTCATCGGTGCTCGTCGAGCGTGACAATTTTTTTATATTATATAAAGTCAAGGGTATATGTCACGTTATTATACCGAAAATAATTAAATTGTTACAGAGAGACTAAGTCCACCATATAAAAATATATCTCAATTTAATGAAGAGGTGATCATAAAAATAATTAAATTGTTACATAGACAAACACATAGTACAATAACTTTTTTATACATAATTTTACCAAATTAATGAAGAGGTGATCATGATTTGTATAACATAAAAATAGATCTCAAATTTACTCAACTTTGATCTAATATATGAATTTTGATTTGGTCCAATATACACATGAAATCTTATTTTTTTGGTTTAACCGTCGTATCTAACCTATCGATTGACTAATTCGAATTGAGTTCTGCAAAGGTCTGTTATAGGGGCGACTCTCCTAACATAATTTACTTCATTCACAACGTCAGAATTCGAACATCTGATATCGCTTAAGGAATTTAGTGACTCATCGCATTAGAAAACAAATTCTTCGTAAATTTTATTTTTTAATTTAACTATACATACAAAACTTCATTAAAAATTATACATATAAACTTAAATTTTGATTCAATTATATATACACATTTTAAAAATAAGTACATCAACCTTTTCATATTGTATAAAGATAAGTATTTGTAGATGAAACATGTAAATGCAAAGTGTGTATATATATATATATATATATTTTGTTTGTTTGAATTATTTTTTTCTTTCATTTTGATATTGTTAAAAAGAATGTATAAATTAATAGATTGTCGTAATATTTTAATTGATATTATTAACAAGGCTTGATTAACTTTTCTCCATTGACCAGCTAAGCGCCCTACTTTGTTTTGGCTATTTACACAGATTTATCATTTATCTATTATATCCGAATCAACGCCACATCACCAATTCATTATTGGATGAAGTTGAAGATCAACTTGGCCATTATCAAGATTCTTTTTCTCTAAAAAAATATAAAGTTTTAGTTTACAATATGTGTGAATTTATTGAAACAAAAATTGGCTTACTTGAATTTATATAGGACTTGATGTCGTTTATCCGAGCTGAAATTTAGTCTCGAAAATTACAAAGGGGTTTTTAATTAAGTAGAGAGATTATATTTTTAGGGTAAATGTTAGGATTCGAATTCATACAAAATAAAATAATATGAGCAATTATGGCCACTCAATCAATTAATGGACTTCAAGTTTCATAAATTTTTATTGTATATTGTAACACCCCCATTATTTTTGCATGTAAAGAGAAAAAAAAGTGTGTGTATGGCCAAGCGGACTCAAACTCGTGCCCTTTAGCATGATAAGCAATTGCCTTATCCATTTGAGCTAAGACTATTATTGGTATTAGCTTACCCCAGTTTAATTATAAACTATATTCGAGGGTTATACCAAAATTAAATAAGTCTGACCTGACTCTTCACCTACCCTTAATGAATGCCATTCTAATATGAAAACAAAGAGAGAGATTCCAGAAACTTCTCAAGTTTTTCCCAATCCAAAACTTCTGGCCACCCTTCGATCTCTTCCACTGTTGTATCGTGGCGTGCACCGCCACAATCAGTTGCGTCGCCGCTCCACCTTGAACCCGACGTTGTCAACCATTCGCGGTGAATATCCGTCGTTTATCATGGAGAATCTTTAGAAGATTCGTTAGAACTTAATAGTCACCTCCCTTGTTTTCTGCATTTTTCGGCCACTCTGGCCTCCCGTTCAAAACGTCGTCGTCCCTAGTGAGCTCTCGGTGCCGAGGCGAGCAAAAGTTCAATGGTCGATCATTGATTCACCGACGTTATGGGCCTCGTCAAAGCTACGCCATTTCTGACCATTTTCCACTCCGTTTTGGTATGTTTTTGACCTGAATCTGGTTATGGGTTGTAATGGTTGGTTGAGTGAGTGAATTTCCGTTTTGTTTCCAGCCAAAATGTGCCATTTGGGGGTCACTGGTAAGGGTGGCAGCCGAGTACAGTTTCGCGGATTCCGCACCGCACCGCCCCAGTTGGGACATGGATGGGTATGAGTTTGGTGGGTAGTGGGCGGGTGTGGATGTGAAAAGTCATACTCACCATGGGTAGTGGGTAGGTGATGGATTTGAGACCTTACCCGCCCCGCATCCGCCCGCCCACCAACTACCCACCATATGAACTTTAGACCATTTACGTTTGTAGACTATCATTATGCCTTTTATTATGGTGTTTTATGTACTCAGATCTTGGTTTGTTTTAAAATATACGTTAATCCTTAAGTTTGTAGACTTTGAACTCAATTAATTTAGTTTAAAAATGATAGTTTATGATCGAGCTTGAATTAATTAGGTTGTAAAATAGAATTTATGCCAGTATAAATGTGCTTTAGATAAATTAGCTATAGTTAGTTAGTTGTATTTAAGTTTATGTCGGTGTAAATGTATTATATATATATATATATATATATATATATATATATATATATATATATATATATGCACTTGATCAATCAATAAAGTACGTGAAGTTTTACTCTTCTTTAAAAAGTCTATGGTTTGTTTTTACATAATTCGATATTAGTGGCTTCTTGTCAGGCGGGTACGGGCGAGTACAGGTGGCCACGAGCGGGTACGGGTAGGGTGTAGGGATGTATTTGAAAATTATTGTAAAACCTATGTTTAATTTTGATATAATTAAATTGTTAAGGACTAAATTGAAAACTTGAAATTGATTTCTTAGTCTCTTTAATAAGTTTTAAATCACCAACACTTTAAAACTGATTTGAAAAACTCAAAACTCCAAATATTTTCTAAGTGTTCCAAGGCCAAAGTGTTGAAAACTGTCTAGGTGTATCGATACGCTTCCAGCCGTATCGATACCTTTTTTACAAAGTTGGCTACTGGAAAGACGCGTTTTGATACGCCCCTCACCGTATCGAAACAGTGTATCGAAACAGATTGTATTTGTATCGATACGCCCCTCTGTAAAACTGAAGGAGTTTTGAATGGTGTACCGATACGACTCACCCGTATCGATACAGTTTTAAATGGATTTTTAATTCGAAGTGTTTTAAATGTATCCGACCGTTGGTGTCAATAGTTAGGTAACCAAAATTTAAAATGGCAGTTGACCTGTATCGATACGGTAAACCCTCGTATCGAAACGGAAACTTCCAGTGAGCTAAGTTGAGAAAAAGGTATCGATACGGTCTTATCCATTTCGATACGCTCCATGTCCCGTATCGATACGCTTACGTGCGTTTCGATACCCCCTCTTTATTATGTACAACAGCTCTTTCTTTTTTGAGACAGGTATCGATACGACTCCCCGTGTACCGATACGAATAGCTGCAGAAGTGCATTTATGGTGGAAAGAGAGGGTCCCAACGACTCTATTCAATTCCCCAACCACCCAAACGGCTAGAATTGATAGAGGAGGTATAAATTGAAGCTCTTTGAAGACCAGCAACAACTATTGCATCAAAGACAAACATTCAAGCAAAAATCCAACCTCAAGTGTGCCTAATTTCCAATCTCTTGTAATTCCCAAATTGAGTTGTTTCCAATTCTTATTTTATCTTCAAATTTGGGTTGAGTGTTTTACTTCAAGGGACAAATTTGTATTTGAGAGATATACTTCTTGTCCAATTTCTTCTTTGATTATTTGTGAGGGTTTGGTCAAATTTTGGGTATAAAATTTGACCGGTTGTGTAAAGGTTACCTCCTATGCCTTTAAAAGGGGAAGAACATATAGTGAATTGTTGAAATCCTTAGTGGTAGCTAAGGTAGTGGATATAGAGTTCATTTGGAACTTGAACTACTCTAAAATCCTTTGTTCTTCATTTTTAAATTGCCCATTCACTCCACAAAGTTTTTAAATCTCAATTCACCCCCTCTTGGTCTTGATCATTCAATCGATCCACTCAACAATTGGTATCAGAGCCTACCTCTTTGAAGAATTCACAACCACAAGAGGAGTTCCTAGGAAGAGTGAGATCAACAAAAAATCAAGCCATGGCTTCTACCTCCGGTTCAAGTATGTATGAGTCACAATCTACTACAAAGCCACCATTCTTTAATGGTGACAACTATCCTTTTTGGAAGAATAGGATGCGCCTCTTCATCAAGTCTAATGATTATTTGGTGTGGGATGTCATTGAAGATGGTTCTTACATTCCATTGAAGCAAGACAATGAAGGAAAGATGGTCTTGAAGAAAAAGATAGAGATGAGTGAAGATGAAAGGAAGAAGATTCAAATAAATGACAAAGTTCTTCACATGCTCTTTTGCTCCTTTGGACCCGACATCTATTCCAAAGTCTCATCCATTGAGAGTGTCAAGGAAGTATGAGATACTCTTGAGACCACCTATGAAGGAACCAATGATGTGAAGGAAACCAAGATTGGAATTCTCAATCTTAGCTATGAGAATTTCAAGATGGAGTCCGACGAAACAGTGTCCAAGATGTTTGATCGCTTCTCAACCATTGTCAATGGGCTCAAAGGATTTGGAGAGACGATTCCGGAAGACAAGCTTGTCCGGAAGCTACTTTACTCACTTCCCGAATCTTGGGATGGGAAGAGAACCGCCATCATAGAGGCCAAAAATTTGAAGACTCTAAAGCTTGATGAACTAGTGGGTTCTCTCCTCACTCATGAGATTATGAAGCAAGGAAGGGAAGAAGAGAAGAAGAAGGAAGAGAAGAGAGTAGAGAAGCTAGAGGTGGAAAAGAAGAAGAAAATGGGAATAGCCCTCAAAGCTTCATTACTTAAGGAAAGCTCTTCTAGTGAGGAGGATGACCTTGAAGAATTGGCTATGATAGCCAAGAAGTTCTCTCGATTCATGAGGTCCAACCGTGGAAGAAAAATTCAAAGGAAGATGGACTTCAAAGGTAAAAACAAAGAAGAAGCGAGGGATCAAATCATTTGCTTCGAGTGCAATAAACCCGGCCACATTCGTTCGGAGTGCCCTCAACTCAAGAAGAATGGATTTGAGAAGAAGAAGAAGCTCAAAGCCAAGCTTGCTACTTGGAGTGATGAGGAGTCATCCGAGGATGACGAACAAGAAGTGGCCAACCTTTGCCTCATGGCACTTGAGGAAGATTCCTCCATGGTAACCTCTAACTCATCATCTTTATATTTTACATATGATGAATTAAATGATGCATATGATGAGTTGCAAGAGGTCTATGATGAATTAGTTGAGAAATACAAAGAGTCGATCATTAGGAATAAGAAAATTATTTCGGAATTAAAAGATAAAAACGACTCTCTTTCTCAAGCTAATTTAAAATTTGAGAAAAAGATTTTAGGGTTGAAAGATGAACTAAAATTCTTCAAAGATGAAAATGTTGACCTTAATAATCTTATTTCTCAATGCAATAATGAACACCAAAAGGTGTTAGGTGAGCTTAACAAGCTCAAAGAGTCTTTTAAAAATGTTGGTAGTGTGAAGCATGAAATAAGTGAATCTTCTAAAACAAACCAACCTAAGAAAAAGACTAATAACTACAAACAAAGTAGCTTTCCTAGACATAGTAGAACTAAAAGGATTAGAAGTGTATGAGTTCCTAAGGAACTTGTAAAATCTAATAATATTGCTGCTATATCACCTTGGATTCCTAAGGGAACCAAGTTATTGGGAGCTAACACTCGTGGACCCAAAATGATTTGGGTACCAAAAACAAAAGTTTAATATCTTTGTTTGTAGGGGGAGCATTGCTACAAGGCCAAAGCACAAAGTCAACACTCATGGTACCTTGATAGTGGATGCTCGAGGCATGTGACCAGAGACAAGAGTATATTCATGGATCTAAAGCCAAAAAGTGGAGGAGTGGTGACATTTGGTGACAACTCCAAAGGCCACATTAAAGGTATTGGCTCCATAGGTAATCACTCTACTATTCTTATTGAAAATGTCTTGTATGTCGATGGTCTTAAACATAATTTGTTGAGCATAAGTCAATTGTATGATAAAGGATTTAATGTTTTATTTGATAAAAATGGGTGCAAAATTGTTGACATTAAATCTAATAATATTATGCTCATAGGTCATCGTATAGGTAACATTTACATGGTACATCTAGATGACATACATACATCTCATGCATGTTTAGTATCTCAAAATGAAAATGATGCATGGTTTTGGCATAGGAAACTAGGACATGCTAGCATTAGTGTTTTAGAAAAATTAGTTTCCCTTGATCTAGTTAGAGGTTTACCCAAGATTAAGTTCTCAAACAATAAAATTTGTGATGCATGCTCTAAGGGTAAACAACATAAGTCTTCCTTTAAATCCATTAATGATGTTTCTACAAGTAGGTGTTTACAACTTATCCATATGGATTTATTTGGGCCAGTTAGGACTATGAGCTTGGGTGGTAAATCTTATGCATTTGTTCTTGTTGATGATTTTTCTAGATTTACTTGGGTTCTATTTTTAAGTACTAAGGATGAGGCTTTAGAAAAATTCATCACAATTTCAAAACTAACCCAAAATGATCTTGAACTTAAAATTTCACATATTAGAAGTGATCATGGAACCGAATTTCAAAACTTAGGGTTTGAAGAGTTTTTAAATGAAAATGGTATTAGCCACAATTTTTCGGCTCCTCGAACTCCTCAACAAAATGAGGTAGTTGAGAGGAAAAATAGAACTTTACAAGAAATGGCTAGAACCAAGCTTTGTGAAAACAATCTACCTAAATATTTTTGGGCGAAAGCCACAAACACCGATTGCTACATTGTTAACCGAGTAATGATTAGGCCAATTTTAAAGAAAACACCTTATGAGATTTTAAAATCTAAAAAGCCTAACATTAGCTATTTTCATCCTTTTGGTTGCAAGTGTTTTGTTTTAAATAATGGAAAAGACAACTTAGGTAAATTTGATGCAAAAAGTGATGAAGTTATTTTCATAGGATACTCTTTAACCTCTAAAGCCTATCGTGTATTTAATAAGAGAACTTTAGTAGTAGAAGAATCTATACATGTTGTATTTGATGATAACCTCCTTCCAAGGAAGGATTCTTGTGATGATGATGATGTAGGAATCATAAATGCCTTTGATGGAGGACAAACTTCAAAGGAGGATGAGATTCCAACTAAAGAAGAGGACACACAAGATCCACCTCTTGAAGCCTTGAAGGACTTGGCTCTTGAGGAAAAGGAAGTGAGCTACCCAAGGGAGTTCAACTATGTCAAAGATGGTGAAATCTTGGGTGATCCATCCAAGGGGGTAACCACTCGATCTTCTCTTAGACTAATGAATCATGTTGCATTTATCTCATGCATAGAGCCTAAGAATATAAAAGAAGCATTGAAAGATGATTTTTGGATTATGCCTATGCAAGAAGAGTTAAATCAATTTGAGAGAAGTAATATTTGGACATTAGTTGATAGGCCTAATAATCAATCTACTATAGGAACTAAATGGGTCTTTAGGAACAAACTAGATGAGAGTGGTAACATTGTGAGAAATAAAGCTAGACTAGTAGCACAAGGTTACACTCAAGAAGAGGGAATAGATTTTGATGAAACCTATGCACTCGTAGCTAGAATGGAAGTCATTAGGATGTTACTTGCATATGCATGTTATCATGATTTCAAGCTTTTTCAAATGGATGTTAAAAGCACATTTTTAAATGGTTTTATAAATGAAGAAGTGTATGTGGAACAACCACCGGGTTTTGAAGACTCAAAATTTCTAAATCATGTTTTCAAACTCACTAAAGCTCTTTATGGTTTAAAACAAGCTCCTAGAGCTTGGTATGAAAGACTTTCAAACTTTTTAATTGAAAAAAGGTTTTGAAAAAGGTAAGGTGGACACTACACTTTTCATAAAAAGGTATAAAAATGACATCTTAGTAGTACAAATTTATGTTGATGACATTATTTTTGGTTCTACTAACGAATGTCATTGCAAAGAGTTTGCTAAGCTAATACAAGGTGAATTCGAGATGAGCATGATGAGGGAGCTTTCATTCTTTTTGGGACTCCAAATCAAGCAAAGGAAGGATGACTCCTTCATCAATCAAGCAAAATACATCAAGGATATGCTCAAGAAGTTTGGCTTGGAGAATGCAAAGCCTTAAGCCACACCTATGATCTCATCTACAAAGCTTGACAAGGATGAAGGAGGTAAGTGTGTTGACTCTAAGCTTTACCGTTCTATGATTGGATCATTGCTTTACCTTACCGCAAGTAGACCAGATATCTTGTTTAGTGTTTGCTTGTGTGCTAGGTTTCAAGCTAGTCCTAGAGAGTCACACCTTATAGCCGTTAAGAGAATCTTTAGGTACCTTAGAGATACTCATTGCTTAGGTCTTTGGTATCCTAGAGACTCCACCTTCATGCTTATTCGGATGATGATTATGGGAGGTGTAAAATCGATAGGAAGAGTACTTCGGGAACTTGTCAATTCCTAGGTAGTATGCTCATATCTTGGTTCTCTAAGAAACAAAATAGTGTAGCCTTATCTACCACCGAAGCCGAGTACATATCCTTAGGGAGTTGTTGTGCTCAAGTCCTTTAGATGAAGCAACAACTCTTAGATTATGATATTAAAGTTGAAACTGTACCCCTAAAGTGTGATAACACTAGTGCCATTTGTTTGACAAAAAATCTCATCCAACACTTTAGAACCAAACATATAGAAATAAGGCATCATTTCATTAGAGATCATGTCCTTAAAGAAGATGTTGTTATAGAGTATGTTGACAGCTTAAATCAATTAGCGGACATATTTACAAAACCTTTAGACAAAGAGCGTTTTTGGTCCCTTAGGAGAGAGTTAGGTCTAACTAGCCTATCTTGACCTTTTAGGACCTCTTTTGTGCTTAAAATTGCTTGATCTTGTGAAATTGCATGTTTGTGTGTTGTAACTCTTGAAAATATCCATGCCTATAGCTAGGGGGAGTATGATTCTGTTAAAATATTCTTAGAACTGCTCATTCATCATTTGCATACCTTTAGGAGATGTTAAAATCGAGCTTATGGTTGTTCTTTAGGCCTAAAATGTATTTTTGGGCTTAGGGTATCGATACGGTCCTACGCGTATCGATACGTGTTCTTCATTAGCTTCCCAGACTTCATTTTGCCTTACACGGGTATCGATACGGTTAAACCTGTTTCGATACGAGCTTCAATCGTTTCGATACGGATTGCATCCGTTTCGATACGATCCTTCAACGGGCATTTTTATGGGAATTACGTTTTTACCCCCGTATCGATAGACCCTTAGGCGTATCGATACGCGATTGCGCATGCTGCTTTAATTTGGCATTTAAAGTCTTCAACTTTTACCAAAACTAAAATTCTCAAAACCCTAAAAACCCTAGCCGTTTTCAGCCTATAAATAGCCTCTTCCTCTCTCATATTTTCACACCATAACTCAAAAACATCAAGAGGGTTTCAAATCAAGCAAAGCTCTAAGGCTTTTTCACCAATTTGGTGCTAGGCTTTTCTTCCATTCCTCTCTAATCACTATCAAGGTAAAACCCTTTTCTTTTTCTTGTATTTTTCTTTTTATTTTCGTTTTCAAAACCTTTTTTGTTTTGTTTATATGTTTGTCTTCTTAACAAAACTTGTTTTTAAAATTTCTTTTCAATTTTTTTTGTTTTTGTTTTAAAAAAAAATTTACCTTGATTTTTGGTTTTTCCAATGAGATGAATGAAGAGATCTTAATGCATACATTTGTTTTCTAGTTCATGGCACCTTCTAGGAAGAGATCACGTCTTAATGAATCCGGTGAATCATCCAATCCCGGAGAGGGTGCTCGTCCGAATCTCACTCAAATCTATCAACACTCGTTTCAATCACCCGGAGCTCTCACCTATTTTCGCCAATTCCAAAACTACAAGATCCGTCCAGAAAGGGTAATCTCTATTCCTTTTCTTGACTCGGAGTGATTCAAGTTTGCATACCTACCTTTGCTCCAAGAATGGAAGTTCATAGATTTTCTCTCTATTCCTGGGTTTTATTTTCGTATTTTGATTTTAATCTTTTATGCTAATGCCAAATGTTGTGCTAATCGTGATGGGGTTGTTACTGCGGTTAATTCCTATCTCATGGGTAAGAAAGTCACTATAGATGTTAAATCTATTTGTGAGGTCTTTAAGTTGGAGGATGAATGCCTTGATGATTAGAATGCCCTTGGCCATGTTCTTAGTGGTTCCGTCACCGCCCTAAATGCTCAGGATCGAATCCTTCATTTTATGGTCTCTTGGTGGTTTAGGCCCTCCGGAGGAAAATACTCTACCATCCGTCAAGTGGATGACTATTGGATTCGATGCTTCCGTGAGAGACAACGCCCGAACCTTGTTCGTATCATGTTTGCGGAGATCGTTTATCTTGTGCAACATCGCCACACCACTCTTGTCACTTCCTTCACCTATGGCACGGCCCTAAGCTACTTCTTCATACAAAAGGAGATTGATTGCTCGCATGACTTCCCAACTCCCCTCATCGATCCCATTGATGAACACTCTCTTGCAAGGGGTAAGTTCCATTATTTTAATGGTAGTTGGTTACGTCTATCTAAGCTTCCAACCGAGGCCGCGAAACAATTTGTTAATCCTCAAGGTGAACAAGTTCCTCAAGCTCCTCCTCCTCCTCCACCTTCCATGGATGCTCTAATGACCTTCCTCAATGAGCAATTCACGGGATTGCGTACGGATATGGCTTCGGGCTTTACCACAATTGATACTCGTTTCACAAGCCTTGAAGCACGTATGACGAACGTGGAGACTCGTCTCACCTCTCTTGAAGGCGGTCACAATTCTATGAACATCTCTCTCACCGCTTTCAATGATGAGTGGCATAATAGCATGAGGACTGACGATCCAATTTAGGATGAAGATGAAGATGATGAAGAAGGTGATGATGATGCATAGTAGCCTCTCATTGCATTCCATGCATATCATCTAGGATATTTTATTTATGCACTTTTGCTTCATGTTTTTAGGATTAAGTTTACTTTATTTTAAACCTATTCTTTGATTTTATGTTATTTTGGATTTTTATGTTGATGTTTTGCTTTATTTTGAACTTAATGATAATTATGTTGATTGTCTGTTTATACCTTTGCCTAAGTTATGCACTTTCAATTGTGTCAATTATTTTTGATCTAACAAAAAGGGGAGAGGGAAGCTCACAACACTTAAAAATTTTGATTTTCAACTTAAAAGTTACCTAGCTAATATTAAGGGGGAGTTAATTTTGCAAAGTTTTTCAAAGTGTCAAAAATTTCAAGTTTTAATTTTGTTATATCAAAAAGGGGGAGATTGTAAAACCTATGTTTGATTTTGATATAATTAAATTGTTAAGGACTAAATTGAAAACTTGAAATTGATTTCCAAGTCCCTTTAATAAGTTTTAAATCACCAACACTTTAAAACTGATTCAAAAAACTCAAAACTCCAAATATTTTCTAAGTGTTCCAAGGCCAAAGTGTTGAAAACCGTCCAGGTGTATCGATACGCTTCCAACTGTATCGATACCTTTTTTTACAAAGTTGGCTACTGGAAAGACGTGTTTCGATACGCCCCTCACCGTATCGAAACAGCGTATCGAAACAGATTGCATTTGTATCGATACGCCCCTCTGTAAAACTGAAGGAGTTTTGAATGGTGTACCGATACAACTCACCCGTATCGATACGGTTTTAAATGAATTTTTAATTCGAAGTGTTTTAAATGTATCCGACCGTTGGTGTCAGTTGTTAGGTAACCAAAATTTAAAATGGCAGTTGACTCGTATCGATACGGTAAACCCTCGTATCGAAACGGAAACTTCCAGTGAGCTAAGTTGAGAAAAAGGTATCGATACGGTCTTATCTGTTTCGATACGCTCCCTGTCCCGTATCGATACGCTTACGTGCGTTTCGATACCCCCTCTTTATTATGTACAACGGCTCTTTCTTTTTTGAGACAGGTATCGATACGGCTCCCCGTGTATCGATACGGATAGCTGCAGAAGTGCATTTATGGTGGAAAGAGAGGGTCCCAACGGCTCTATTCAATTCCCCAACCACCCAAACGGCTAGAATTGATAGAAGAGGTATAAATTGAAGCTCTTAGAAGACCAGCAACAGCTATTGCATCAAAGACAAACATTCAAGCAAAAATCCAACCTCAAGTGTGCCTAATTTCCAATCTCTTGTAATTCCCAAATTGAATTGTTTCCAATTCTTATTTTATCTTCAAATTTGGGTTGAGTGTTGTACTTCAAGGGACAAATTTGTATTTGAGATATATACTTCTTGTCCAATTTCTTCTTTGATTATTTGTGAGGGTTTGGTCAAATTTTGGGTATAAAATTTGACCGGTTGTGTAAAGGTTACCTCCTAAGCCTTGAAAAGGTGAAGAACAATTAGTGAATTGTTGAAATCCTTAGTGGTAGCTAAGGTAGTGGATGTAGAGTTCATTTGGAACTTGAACCACTCTAAAATCCTTTGTTCTTCATTTTTAAATTGCTCATTCACTCCACAAAGTTTTTAAATCCCAATTCACCCCCATCTTGGCCTCGATCATTCAATCGATCCACTCAACAATTATACCCACCATGGGTGGTTGGTAGGTGGTGAATATAATTTTTTAGTGGGTATGTGTATGGGGAGGGGGTATCCGCACCCACCCCTGCCAATTTGCAGTTTTGCAATAAAATAAGGCTTAATAACAAAATAAGTGCCCATGCTATCATGTTTTCACCTTTTAAGTGCCTAAATTATTTTGCCCCTTTTAAGTGCCCAATCTATTCTTTTTTGGTCAAAATAGGTGCCCAAACTATTATTTTTTGGTCAAAATAGGTGTCTCGATTTGACCTTAAAAGAGGCAAAAAATGATAGTTTGGGCACCTAAAAGGGGCAAAAAATAGTTTAGGCACCTAAAAAAGAAAAATATGATAGTTCAGACACCTAAGAGGGGCAAAAAATAGTTTAGGAACTTTGTTGCGTGTAAATAGTGCTCCGTAATTGTGCAAGTATACACGACGCAAGTAATATATGGATAAGTATATGAGTATCGTCTCCACAGGGATTAATACTCAACCTTCGGTTCTACTCCCTCGCACTGCAAAATAAATAAAGTAAAAACACAAATTAATTTGGTGATTTGATATAATCTAAAAATAATTAAACTAAGAAAATTCAGTAAATAAAATAAAGAAGTAATCAAGATGAGAAAATAGGTCGGATTAGAGTGTGTCGTAGTGTGGAATCCTCTTGACTTTGTTTTTGTTCTTGAATGCAGCAACGCACTACTGCCGTGGCAGTGACCTAAATCTCTTCCATGGCCGCAATGGCTGAATCCCTGCCGCGACAATCCTTTTCTCGTGGGCAGATGCAGTTAAGGCTCGACAAAGCATCCTTGGGTGGTTCCACCTTATCCCTAAGCACGGAACGCTGGTTAATGACTGGACTCTGATGATACCTCTTGGCGTGAATCAAAGGGAAAACACCAATTGTTCAGCTAAGTTATTGCGGTGTGGAAGTCCCTAGTATACGTCATGAGCAACTACTGGTGTAGAGCGCTTTAGGTGTTCTCTATTTATGAGCGCAAGTGCACACTCTTATCAAGTTATAGTATAAAAGATATCATCTCCCACAGGGATTGGAGCAGATACTATGAGTGTTTTCCTGTAAAAGGAATTAGTAAATTGCACAATTAAATTTCTGAATAATAAAAACATAAAAGTAAAAACACAAGTAAATTAAGATAGTGATAGGCAGAGATAAGATTGATTCATTGGGTCAGGTATTTGCAGCTCAGTAGCGTGTAGACTGTGTTGTAAAGCCTAAGTGTGTTTTGCGCTGCCACGATCTGCTGCCTCAGCGGGTAATGGCAGATTGAGGCAGCGACAACTTTTGTTGCCACAACGGAACTCTACGTTTGCAACTTTCGTTGTCTCGACAGGTGAGATGGAGAGAAGTCCCAGCAGCAAGTCTGGCAGATACTCCAAGTTCTGCAGAGCAATTCTGAAGTGGTCATTCCTATGTCTAGGCAAGGATTCTGTCACCACGTGATGTAGGCAATACCTAGCAATCTCAGCATAAACCTAACACAGGCAGTCAACGTTTGGTTTCTCCTTTTAGCCGCTGAAACTCGAACTTATGTCTAAGCCGAATTAGTCAACACCTCGACATGATGAGACCGTGCTTAATTCTTTCGTGAGTTTGACACTCGCGTGCCCAAAAAATGGATTTCTTCAACTGGACTTGGGAGTATTTTATTGAAAACACACTTAAACTATTACAACAGTTTCTCATAACTACTTTACATACAAAACCTAAACCCTAAGAGAGAATTGGGTATCGACCTCCAATACCCCCACTTAATCTATCTATCTACCTCTCTGCTATGCCCCTATACCCTCACATACATGGGTATATATAGGGCTTATGGCCTAAGTTTGAGTCCTTCTTAGAGTAGGAGTTCTTAAAGTAACTTTACATTAAATGTTGACTCCTTTTTTACTTGAATGTGGACTCTTTGGACGTTGCCTTCTCCAGCAAGTAAAGATAAGTACTCCTACTTATCAATCTTTGATCAGCTCTGCAGGCAGCTATAGGCTTCAAAAATCTGCAAGACTGGGCTCATTGGATTCAGGAAATTGTCCTCTTTCAATCGCAACCCATCTTGGCTAAGTCGGTTTAACTCCTGCTTGGGCGACACTCGGCAGTGATGCTGCTGCGACAGCGTCCTTGGCGGCAACTGAAACTGCTTCAGTACAACTCCTTTTACTCTCTGCTTTCCTGTCCTCTCCTCCTCTACTCAGCTATAGCACCTGAAAATGAAAACTAAACTAAAATAATATTTTTTCTTAACCAAACATAGAATATTCAACAAAAGCATGGTAAAAGAGCAAATATTGTTATTATGCATGCAATGCGCCTAAATATGCCTAAATTGGCTTAAGAACAACAATAATAAAGGCAATAATTTGTACAAAATATAGAACTTGTGGACACTCTACACAACCCCAAACTCGAACTATTGCTTGTCCTCAAGCAATGCAACCTAACTAGTAAACCCGCCCCTTTGCACAAAATTTACAGAAACTTAGCCTTTAACTTGATTTCTTACCTCAAGGACGTGGCACCTATTTTATGTTAGTGATAGGGAATGTCATGAAATAACTTAGAATTTAATTTTCTTAGTGCCGGTGCAGTGTGTGTAGGTCTGTGCCCCTATTGTTCTTCTAACTAAGGGATTCACCAGGAAATACAAGAAGGGTTTCAAATTCAAAACCAAATGGCTTCTGGATGAGGATTGCTCCTAGACGGTCTCAAAGGGATGGGATATCTCGCCTGGGGAAGGGGTGGTCTCCAGATTTGGAAGGAAAATTCGCAGCACCAGATCTGCCCTTTTAAATGGAACAAGGAGAAGATGAAACGGAAGAATGAAAAGAAACAGTTGTTGACGACCATGATTAAACATCATCAAGGAAGGAAACTTACAGAGGCAGAGTTGAAAGAGTATAGAAAGCTCAAAAATGAATTAGATGCTGAATGGGAAAGCGAGGAAAGGTACTGGCATCAACGGTCCAGAATCAATTAGTTGAAGTGGGGTGATAGGAATACTAAGTTTTTCCACGCCACTACCATCCAACACCGCAAAGCCAATTCCATTGTCAAATTAAAAATGGGCGATGTAATCTAGATTGAGGAGACTGATGACATTGCATCCTATCTGCAGCAACACTTCCAGAAAGTTTTCACCAGAGACCATTCGGTGAATTTCCAGTGCCTCAGCGACTATATCCCCCGTTTGATAACCGAGGAAATGAACTCTGAGCTAAGTAAAGAAGTGACTGAAGGGGAGATTAAGGAAGCAGTCTTCAATATGGGAGCTACAAAAGCCCCTGGTTCTGATGGTTTTCCTGGGTGCTTCTACCAAACCTACTGGGAGAAGGTGAAAGATGACCTTATTGGGATGGTTTCTTCTTTTTTCAGGGAAGGTGTCATGTACACGGGGATTAACAAGACAAACATTGTGCTAATCCTGAAAAAGACAAATCCAATTGAAGTCTCATACTTCAGACCGATCAGCCTCTGCAACTTCTCTCTAAAAGTTATCACCAAGATTTTAGCAACGAGATTGAAGGTCTTTCTCCCATACATCATCCCTCCCTCTCAGTGCCTTCCATACAATCAAACGATCAAGAAAGGGTAAGAAGGGGCTCATGGCTCTTAAGATTGACTTGGAGAAAGCCTATGATAAGGTGGATTGGGGACTGCTACACTTTGTTTTGAGCAGACTAGGTTTTGTTGAATGGTGGATTGACAGAGTCATGAAATGTGTAACGTCAGCTTCTTTCTCATTAGTTTTAAATGGCGAGCGTATCGGTGACTTCAAAGCTGGGAGAGGGCTAAGACAGGGGGACCCCTTATCTCCCTTTCTGTTCACCTTCATCTCAAGAATTCTGACTTGGATTATAACAAAGGAAATTGAGTTGGACAACTTCGCAGGCCTGAGAATTAAAAGGTGGTGCCCAATTTTGAGTCATCTTCTTTTCGCTGATGATTGCCTATTGTTCGCAGAAGCAAATGTAGAAAACTGTGCAGCTGCTCTTCAAATTCTTCATCTTTTCCAAACATCTACAGGACAGTCTGTTAACTTCCAGAAATCCTCAATCTATTTCTCTCCTAATGTCAGTAACAACTTCAAAATTCACTTGTCTAATGTTCTAGGTTTGAATCCCATTGGGGGAGGATTCTAGATATCTCGGTCTTCCGTTTTTGGGGGGCGAAGAAAGAAATAAGCTTTGGGTTTCATAAAAGACCGAGTTCAGAACAGATTAAGGGGCTGGAGAGCGAAGTTTTTGAACATAGCTGGCAAGGAAGTCCTTATAAAGGCAGTTGCACAGGCTATCCCTATATATGTCATGCAATGCTTTCTCCTCCATGTCACCTTTTGCGACGAACTCAGCTCGATGGTGGCAAACTTCTGGTGGAATAATTGTACAGACAAGGATAGAAGTATTCATTGGATAAACTGGAAGGATCTTTGCCGCCCAAAGGACCAAGGAGGAATGGGATTCCGGAACCTTAGAGCTTTTAACAAAGCCCTCATTGCTAAAATTGCCTGGAGAGTGATAAAGAATCTGGACTCCCTTCTTGCTCAGATTCTAAGGGGAATATACTACCCTAACGGTAATATCTTCGACGCTCCCAGATGTTCTAATCCCTTCTGGGCCTGGGCAGGAATTAGAGAAGGGGTTAAGGTAATCAGGAAGGGAGCCCTCTGGAGAGTTGGAAATGGCAGGTATATCTCAACCTGGAAAGACAATTGGGTCCCAAAACTTCTGAAGTTCAAGATATCTTCTCAGCCACCTCCTGACCTTCCTTCTCCAACTGTTAGTTGTCTCATGAATCCAGATCTTCGCTCGTGGAATGAATCGAAGGTAAAAGATCTGTTTGATCCAGACGAAGCCAGAGCTATTTTATCCATTCCAATCGGAGAGCCGCAGGTCAATGACTCTTTTATCTAGACCGGAACAAAGAATGAAGAATATTCATCCAAGTCGGGTTACAGATTTATTGAGGATATCTATGAGATTCGATCCAATCCGTCTTCCAGTGAGGATCCGAGTGCGAGGAAGGAGTTTTGGAAATTTATATGGAGTTTAGGGGTACCTTCCAAAATCCGGTCTTTCCTGTGGAAACTATGCCATAACATTTTCCCGACTAAGGGCATCTTGGCATCTCGATTTCATGGCAAACTACAGGAGTCTGATTGTTGTCCCCGTTGTGGGGAAAAATGGGAGTCGATCAAACATCTCCTTTTCTTCTGTCTGTTTGCACAGGCAGCCTAGAAGGCATCTGGCTTCAACTATTCCCCGTCCCCTCTTGGTTTCCATGGCTTCCCAAAATGGTGGAATAGAATTTATGATTTCCGCCAACTTGGAAATTTTAATAATGGATGTGATCAGTGTATAAAAGTTCTATATTTTACCCATCATTTATCCTTATTTTTGCTGCACTCAAGCATGTTTAATTGCATTTTAGGTTAAGTTTTGCATCAACATCACATTTAGATAAAACTGCACAGATACTGCTAAATTTGGTTACTTTTGTAGGTATCTGCCGTGGCAGCATCCAGGGCAGCAGTCGTGACAGCACCCAGGGCAGCAGTCGTGACAGCACCCAGGGCAGCAGCCGTGACAGCACCCAGGGCAGCAGTCGTGGCAGGAGCTGGGCAGCGATGCAGAAAAGCTGGAACTAGCAGTCAAGGAGGACGATGTTGCCATGGTTGCCGCCGTGACAACAGAGGACGACATCAGTTTTGTGGAGAAGATGCAAAGTGGACCTCGACAGATAGAGAAAATTCAACCCATCTGTCGTGTGAAATCACCATATTTTTCCAAGCCCTAGATCAGAAGATATTCCAAGCCCAAAGTTCAAGGAGAGATAATCCCAAGAAACAAGGAGGACGGCTGGAAAGTAGATTCCTTGAAGATTTAGTCTTTATTAGAATCATACTTTAAATTAAAGTTGTAATCCTTGTTAAATTAGATAACTTGAGCCCAAAGCTTATATAAGGGCATATATCTTAACCTAGATCCCATAGCCGATTACCCTAGCCTTCTCTCTCAACCTCTAGTCGTTTTCCTTCCCACACCATGTTCTAAATTCCCCCTAGGGCCACGGGTTGATTTGTAAAGTAGTTGCAAGGGTTGTTTTTGTTTTAAGAATTTTTAGTTCAATAAAATAAACTCCAAGTTCTCTTATTTTGGTTATTAATATCTTACAAGAGCATCGGGAGAGCATTGTGAGGTTATCTATTTACTTAGCATCGGGAGAGTTAAGTATACGAAAGAAATAAGAGCAAGTTCTCTAGTTTATAGTTGAACTATCTCGGACCTAGGGATAGGACGAGGTTAAGTGGCTAAAGAAGAATTCATCCACATCGGTGTTCATCCTTCGATTCACGCCGGGAGGTATCATCAAAGACGTGATCATCGACAGACTTGGACCTAGGGATAGGCCAAGGCACATCTGGGATTCTTGCCAAACTTGAAGTACGGAGTTGAGTGTTTGCTGCCGCGACAATCAACGGACTGCTGCCGCGACATGTGCTGCCGCGACGGGCACGACGACAGAACTGGATTTCCTAAACTCTGCAATACCTGCACTACTAAGCAATTTAATACCAGCCCATTCTCTCTATCCTGATTTCTTTACTCTTTATTTCCAGTTCTCTTTATTATTTCGTGACAAACAATTTAAACTATTTCTTTTTTCCCTTGTGCAGATAGCGAAGGAAAGGGTTAGCCCAGTCCCTGTGGAGACGATATCCGAGACTCTAGTATCACTTTATTACTTGCGACGTGTACACTTGCACTCAATTGCGATAGACTCTTTTACACGCAACAAGTTTTTGGCGCCGTTACCGGGGACTGGCAACACACTCTTACCCTAGCTTCTGCACTTTTCTTTTCTTTTCTTTTTATTTTTTATTTTTATTTTTCTATTTTTATCACACAAAAAAAAAACTCAGGTGAAATACAGGTTTAAGGAGCATCAATATGCCAGGAAAAACCATTCGAGAGCTGATGTGGGAAAGTTCTTGCAATTACTGTAAAGGTAATCATGCATTCGAAAGTCGTCCCTATTTTTTCGGTGAATATATGGACAACCAACGAGAGAACTAACAAGAACAAGATATGCTGCCACAACAGCAACAGGGGCAACAACTGCCGATGCCGCAGCAGCAAAATTTTTTATGGTACGACCAAAACCCGCAAAATTTTTTATACCATAACAGTTTTGCTGCAGAACCCGACATGCCCTGGCAATGTCATCATCCTCAAGAGGAGTCAAAATCCTTAGAAGACACACTGCAAGCCTTCTTGGCACTCACTCAAAAAGTGTCGGCTTCTATGGACAAAAGTATCGCCAAGATGGATGCACTCTTGAGCAGACCGGTCCTCATTCATGCCACGGATGAACCTGAAATCCTGAGGCAAGATGACGAGGATGCCCATGTGAAGGAATACCCAACATATGATGAGTCTGAGCAACAACTTGCCATGGCAATGATCGAGGAGCCGAAATGGAGCAACACCGAAACAACGCTGAGTGAAATTCAAGAGAATGTCACGGCAGCAACTACATCCGAAGAAAACTCTCAACCCACTACCTCGGTTATGCCCGACCAAGATTGCACGCATCCATCCCTGTCATGGCACTCGCACGACCACCTAGAAGAGCAACCTGATGACAATGCCTCGCTAATGGAATATGAGCAGGTAATAAACAAACCTTTTGAATTCTTTGAAAACTTACAAATTCCATTGCAGGTATTAGAGGAACCAAAGCTGGTGGACATAGAATCATCAAAGTCTCTACTGATGGAGATCTACGAGTGGTCAACAGAATTTGGTATAGAGAGTGATGGCACTTACCAATGTCCCATTGACCTGCAAAGTAACCTGACAATGGACTGTCAAAATAAATGGCTGCCGCAGCAGCAGACACGACAACAAGGGCTACATTCAACCACAACAACATTCAACGAAAACAAGGTAAGTTTGTGGCCGAATGTCAATTTGATTTTTTCTAATCATATATTCATGCCCTCAGAAACATTACCAAGAAGGGAGGACTTCATGGACTACAAAGGGAAGAGAAAGAAAGGAGCCCCCACCATGAGAATAATCACCAGATGGAGGGTACGGATGGACTTCAAGAAGTACCGGAAACGACCCCTCAAGCATCAATAGAACATGGAGCAGTTACTTTAGGAGATGCCCCTCAAGGCACTCCTAATTTAACTTAATTTATTTTATTGTATCTTATCTTTATCTTATTCTATCTTTATTATTTAGGAATTAGAAATTTGATATTAGTTTTTAGTTTGTTTTTGTTATTAGGTAAACAGAGAAAAACCCTTGCAATGACGATACAAGCAACCCGAGGAAGCGCTGCCTCCACCCCTGCCGCGGCAGCACTCATACTCTCAGGGCAGCACCCACAGCTCCTCCGACAAAGTTCAAAGAGACTACCCGCCGACAGCTCCTCATCCAAAGCTCCAGCAGCAGCGACGACAGCCGCACAACTTAAGTTTTCTTTTTCTTCTTCTCTGTCGTCTGCTATATATATTATCTTTTTGTGATGTTTAACTTTTCTGTCATTTTTTTTCTTTCTGTTTTTCATCTTTTGTGTCATGCATTGAGGACAATGCAACCCTTGAGTTTGGGGGTAGGCAGTCCTCCTAATTATTAATATAATATTGCATTTAGTTTTAATTGTGTCGCATTTATTTTATGCAAAAAAAATTGAAATTTTGGCTTAAGTCTTTGAACTGAACTTACCTGCTGTGACAGCTCTGTCGTGGCAGCGCCTTTAGGATAGTCTTAGGAGCAGTTTAGAGTCTTTCTATAGTTCTTAAACTTAAAACACCATTTGTGACTGTTATACTGCCTAGAACTCTATTAGCTAACTAGAATAAGAAGCTTAGCACTTGAATAGCCCCTAGAGGTGCCTAACACTGGCTCTAGGAAAGAAGTTTAGCAAAATAGACTCAATAGCCATAGAGGTGCCCGAAACCGGCTCTAGGAAGTTAGCTAGAGGTGCCCGAAACCGGCTCTAGTGAAACTTTAACTTAAAAATAATAATAATAAAATCGAGTCAAAACAAAAAAAAATCAAAGGAGCATAAGAAGTGCCTTCAAAAAGATAAACTTTGGCATAAAAATTCAAGTTAGAAGCTGGAATATTCTAGTGAAACTAAGGGAGTCTTGGCATATAATTGTTCACAAGCATGCACACACTGCACGAGGACTATAGTAAGATTCCGGACGAATCCTAAATTATCCGATAGGGTGCTGCCGTCACAGGGAACGAACGACAGGTAAGGGAAAGTTCATTGTTTTAAGCTAAAACAAAAAAAAAATTATTTTTCTTTTAGGTCTGAATTGCTTGAGGACAAGCAAAGATTCGAGTTTGGAGGTGTGATCAGTGTATAAAAGTTCTATATTTTACCCATCATTTATCCTTATTTTTGCTGCACTCAAGCATGTTTAACTGCATTTTAGGTTAAGTTTTGCATCAACATCACATTTAGATAAAACTGCGCAGATACTGCTAAATTTGGTTACTTTTACAGGTATCTGTCGTGGCAGCATCCAGGGCAGCAGTCGTGACAGCACCCAGGGCAGCAGCCGTGACAGCACCCAGGGCAGCAGTCGTGGCAGGAGCTGGGCAGCGATGCAGAAAAGCTGGAACTAGCAGTCAAGGAGGACGATGCTGCCATGGTTGCCGCCGTGACAGCAGAGGACGACAACAGTTTTGTGGAGAAGATGCAAAGTGGACCTCGACAGATAGAGAAAATTCAGCCCGTCTGTCGTGTGAAATCACCATATTTTTCCAAGCCCTAGATCAGAAGATATTCCAAGCCCAAAGTTCAAGGAGAGATAATCCCAAGAAACAAGGAGGACGGCTGGAAAGTAGATTCCTTGAAGATTTAGTCTTTATTAGAATCATACTTTAAATTAAAGTTGTAATCCTTGTTAAATTAGATAACTTGAGCCCAAAGCTTATATAAGGGCATATATCTTAACCTAGATCCCATAACCGATTACCCTAGCCTTCTCTCTCAACCTCTAGTCGTTTTCCTTCCCACACCATGTTCTAAATTCCCCTAGGGCCACAGGTTGATTTGTAAAGTAGTTGCAAGGGTTGTTTTTGTTTTAGGAATTTTCAGTTCAATAAAATAAACTTCAAGTTCTCTTATTTTGGTTATTAATATCTTGCAAGAGCATCGGGAGAGCATTGTGAGGTTATCTATTTACTTAGTATCGGGAGAGTTAAGTATACGAAAGAAATAAGAGCAAGTTCTCTAGTTTATAGTTGAACTATCTCGGGCCTAGGGATAGGACGAGGTTAAGTGGCTAAAGAAGAATTCATCCACATCGGTGTTCATCCTTCGATTCACGCCGGAAGGTATCATCAAAGACGTGATCATCGACAGACTTGGACCTAGGGATAGGCCAAGGCACATCTGGGATTCTTGCCAAACTTGAAGTACGGAGTTGAGTGTTTGCTGCCGCGACAATCAATGGACTGCTGCCGCGGTAGGTGCTGCCGCGACGGGCGCGACGACAGAACTGGATTTCCTAAACTCTGCAATACCTGCACTACTGAGCAATTCAATATCAGCCCATTCTCTCTATCCTGATTTCTTTACTCTTTATTTCCAGTTCTCTTTATTATTTCGTGACAAACAATTTAAACTATTTCTTTTTCCCTTTGTGCAGATAGCGAAGGAAAGGGTTAGCCCAGTCCCTGTGGAGACGATATCCGATACTCTAGTATCACTTTATTACTTGCGACGTGTACACTTGCACTCAATTGCGATAGACACTTTTACACGCAACAGGATGTGCTCTTATTGCTTTCCTCTTATGGTCTCTGTGGAAGTCGAGAAACGCACTGGTCTTCGAAAGAAAGCATGACCTCCCCTGGGACGTTTGGTTGCGGGCGGAACGAGCCTTTTTGGAATACCACCATAACACCCTTACTAGTAATCCGGTGAAGTCCAATACCTCTCAGGAACCGAGGCAATGGACACCCCCGGACTCGATTAAGATTAATTGTGATGCTGCTTTTAATGCTCACTCAAGGAAAGTCTCAGCTGCGGCTATCGCACGGGATTGTTCAGGTTTGTTTATCCAAGGAATATCCGACTCTTTTAGTGCTCCGTCTGCTGAAGTGGCGGAAGTTTTGACTATCAGACTGGGTGTTTTGCTGGCCCTTAGGAATGGCTTCGATAATATAATCATTGAAACTGATTGCAAAGCTGTTCTCAACAAGCTTAGCGAGGGATCCCTGTCGGATTGGGCTACATCGGCCGTTGAGAAGGACATTAGATCTATAGCTAGATCATTCGCCTCTTGTTCGTTTTCCTTTATTCCTCGTTCTTATAATCAGGCTGCCGACTGGCTAGCCAAGTATGCGAAAAGCTTTCAGGGTCAAATGATGTGGGGACGTGACTCCTCCCCGCCCCAACTCTTGTTTATGTAGTTTTCCGTGAAATAAAGTTATCCTTTTGATTAAAATTTTTTTTTCTACACAACTAAGGAAAGACATGAATTGATAATGTCCTACTCCACATCAATCAATTATTTATTATCTGATAAATATACGCAATCAAAAAATCACTATAAATGGTATATCTTCCAAAAACATCCCATAATATAAGTTTTGATGCATCTTAAATTTTCTTTGTCTTGTACTGTACATAACTTGACCACGCAATTCAATACATTCCTTAATCCAATTCTTCACATAGAGGGCTCATAATTATATGAACAAAAATATGATTTGGTTTTTTCGATTTTGAGTACATATTCAAAGATTGATATGTAAAAATGGCCTTTTAAAGAAAACAAAATTAAAAGAAATCATATATTTATGTTGAGCACACACTCTTTTTTGTTCCAGATTCTTCAATATCCAATAGTCCCACTGGACTTCAGTTATTTGGAGTGAAACTGAAATCATATTCATGTCACACTCTTAAAAGTTCACTCTCTTTTAAAAAAAAAAAAGAATTATCATATTATCATGAAAAAAATCATTGGGTATAATCCGATAGTTTTTGGACATACAAAATGAGCAAGACAATTTTAATAAAGAAAATCTTACGCCGAGCACTGCTGAACAGTATTAAATTAATTAATAAAAATTAAAAATATTAAGACTAAACATATAATTATAAATTATTTAAACAAATAATTATAAATTATATAAAATAAATTCATATATATAATTTTTTAATCTTTTTTTAAAAATAAATAGATCAAATATCAACCATAAAACCCTAAACCCTAAACCCAAAATCTTAAACACTAAACCCTAAACTAAAAACCCTAAACCCAACATTCAAATTATGGTTTATGGTTTAGTGTTTTAGGGTTTGGGGGTTTTGGTTTCGGGTTCATGGTTTTTATTTTTTAAACAATTATAAATTATTTAAAATAATATATATATAGAAATTAATTTAATTAATATTTTATTTTAAATAATTTATAATTATATGTTTAAATAATTTATAATTATACATTGAGTCCTTTAGATTTTTAATCTTTATAAATTAATTTAATGGTGCTCAACGATGCTCATCGTTAGTGGTGCTCGTCGAGCATGGTAGACTCATCCCAAAAAAACTTGAGCATTGCTTTGAAGCACGGAAAAAGAAACTGCTTAATAGTAAAATAAGTGATCAAACTATACTTGTTTTTAATTATGGGTGTTTAAACAATTTTTCGCTCAAAATAAGTGTCTATCATTTTTTTTCGTTACCAATTTAGGTGCATGAAGTTTTATCCTGTTATTGTTTTAAGGTTTGTTCATTAAAAAATTCTCTCTCAATCAATGCTTGACATGTGGCAGGTTTTATTTTGTTTTGAAAAATTAGAATTTCAAAAAAATCTAAAATCCTCAAAATAGTCCCCAAATTCGTAAATCTTTAAAGTCCTAAATCTCGATTCAAGTCACTGTCAATTATCGACGGCGTGGCCATTACTTCCGTTGCTGGACCCCATGAATATTTACCACGTTCCCATTGCTGGAAGTCGACGAACGGCGTACTTAACGCCAAATGAAGTCGAACACACATCTACTGTCGATGGGTGGTTGGGGGAAATAGGCAATGTCATTCGACAATAGTAGTGGTGAGCTCCGATGAGGCTATCGGCGGTAGCAGTGATGAATTTTGGGTTAGGTTTTTTTTATTTAAAATTAACTGTTAAGATTATTTTTTAAATAAAGAAAATAATAAAAAACATGGCATGTGTCATGTTTTGATTAGATAATAATATTTTTAATGCCGATAACGACTAGACACTTAAAATCAACAAAATAAAACACTAGAAATTAAAAATAATTATAGTTTAGACACTTATTTTGTTATTAAGAAACTGATTATGAACACACCCAAGACAGTCGCTTGACCCAAAGCATGAGAAAACTTGAGGGAAAGGGAGGCTTTTGGTGGTATAGGCCAATGCCCACTAAAATTTGGCATGGAAAAAAAACCAACACTCTTATGACATTTGTGGATTGTATCCTTCCCTTTTGGTCAACAATGCACCACATTTTTTTCTATTCTAAACGGGAAAACAAGAAACAAGAAAAGCACATGTCTCGGTGCGTTTAGCTTAAGAAAGATGGCATGGGATTTTCAAAAGGGTAAAGACAAAATATCCTATGAATCATCAACTATTATTGCTACCCATGTTACTGCTTTTCTTTTCTAAAAATATTTTTTATGAATTAATCTTTATTTTTTATATTTTTTTTCAATTTATACTTGTTCTGAAATTTTAAAATTATTTTATGTGCCTACCCTAAATAATATTTATAGATCCACCTCTGCATTTGCCTTGGACCTATTCATGTCATTGGAACTCACGGGACGACCCATGGCTCAGGCTCAGGGCTTCACCAATTTGAAAGGTGGTTTGCATTGCACTATTGCAGCTTGACTAACCTTTGACTCCATCAACACTCAAATCTTTGTCTTTGCTTCCTTTTCTGTTACACTGTTTTTTCTCTCTCGTGCAATCAGCTTATAACCACGCGCTCTAACTGCCGCTTCACTAACACCTTCGGATCACTTGAATGATTTGGTCAGCTTGACAAATATCTTTTGAAATTATATTACTACAAATTATTTAAAACATAAATATACAAAAATTATTAAAATTATATTCTTAAAAAATTACTACTAGTAAAATATCTAATCTTAAAGGATAATCACAACTATTATGCATACTAAAACATTACACATCTCTAATTAAACCATTTTTAATATGAAGAATATTAGGAGAGTGTTATATGTGAATTTATTTTAGCTAATTTCTCAGTGAATGCTTCTTCAACAGGGAGCAACTAATTAAGAAAAACAAAACCTTAGTTAATACTCACTACCAAATAATTTAAAGGGTAAACTACCGCAATGATCACCTAACTATTGGTCGCGACCTGTTTTGATTACTCAACTAAAAAAATTTAAAATTCAACCATCCAATTATTTAAATGGACCTATTTTAACCACTGGCTGTTAAAATCTAACGAAAAGGTGACTTGACTGTTAAAGTCAAATGTGTATAATTATACATTTGGTCCTTGTTAGTTATTTATTATATCAATTTAGTCCTAATTTTAATTTAAATAAATAAAATGTGCATAGTTCAATTTAAACCCATGACCTCTTGGTTGAATAAGCCAAGACTTAACCACTAGGCCAACTACTCCTTAGTGATGTAAACTGCATCATTATATATATATATATATATCTTATAATGAAGTCAGTGATAAGGAAAAAAAGAAGAAAAATGTTTGAGAGGAGACTCGAACATGGGTCACGTGAGATATATAAAAACATGCATATCACTAAATTAAATATATTCAATTTAATTAAAATATGAAATTATTAAATATTCGATTTTAAAAAATATTCAATTTAAAAGAAAAGAAGTTCGATTTAAAATATTTGAATATTTTTTCTTTTTCATATTTAAATTAAATCAAATATTTATTAAAATATTAAATATTCGATTTAAAAAATATTTGATTTAAAAGAAAATGAATTTAATTTAAAAAAGTATTCAAATATTTTAAAAATTCGACTTAATATTTTTAAATCAAATATTCGAATATTTTTTTAAAATCAAATTTCTTTTTATTTAAATCGAATATTTGATATGTGTGTTTTTATATATCTCATGTGACCCATGTTCGAGTCTCCTCTCAAACATTTTTCTTCTTTTTTCCCTAGCACTAAATTCATTATAAGATATATAAAAAATGGTGCAGTTTACATCACTAAGGAGTAGTTGGCCCAGTGGTTAAGCTTTGGCTCTTTCAACCAAGAGGTCACATGTCATCACAAATTGGTTGATTAATTTTATTTATTTAAATTAAAATTAGGACTAAATTAATATAATAAGTAACTAACAAGGACTATATATGTAATTATACACATTTGACTTTAACGACCACGTCACCTTTCCGTTAGCTTTTAACGATCGCTGGTCAAAATATGTCCATTTAAATAGTTGGGTGGTCGAATTTTAAATTTTTTTAATCGGGTGGTCAAAACAAGTCACGACCAATAGTTGAATGGTCACTGATTTAGTTTACCCTAATTTAAAAACTAAAAGGGAATAAAAGGAATGAAGTGGAGTAATATGAGTCACGCGCTGGTGAATGGATTGGTGTTTTGTCTCAGTCACGTGAGTCTTTCCCTCACTTCTTGTCTTCCCCCAAACAAGGCTTAACTTAAATAATAAATATCAAAAGCTTCAATCTTTCGAAAAAATTCAAAATCTTTTAAACAAAAGCAAAAATGCCAAAAACAAAGTTCAAATCTTTGCTTCATCTCTCCATCTTCTTCTGGGTTTTCTTAACCTGTTTTTCCAGCCCCATAACTTACCCTCCACAAACCAACTTGCTATACCCCTCCGACGCCGTTTCGATCCTCTCCTTCAAATCCAAGGCCGACCTCGACAACAAGCTGCTTTACGCCCTCAACGAGCGCTTCGACTACTGCCAATGGCGCGGCGTCAAATGTTCCCAAGGCCGTGTCGTCCGCTATACCCTCCAAAATTCCGGCTTACGTGGTGTTTTTCCCGCCAACTCCCTCTCCCGGCTCGACCAGCTTCGGGTCCTTAGTCTCCACAACAACTCCCTCTCCGGTCCGATTCCCGACTTGTCCACTCTTTACAACCTTAAATCCCTGTTTTTGGACCGTAATTATTTTTCTGGGACTTTCCCACCTTCGCTCTTGTTTCTCCATAGGATAACTACCCTCGATCTTTCTCACAACGGTTTTACAGGCCCGATTCCGGCTAACTTAACCGCCTTGGAAAGGTTAAACATCCTCCGGCTCGAGTCGAACCGGTTTAATGGGTCAGTCCCGCCATTAAACCAATCTTTTCTACTCATCTTCAACGTTTCAGGCAACAACCTTACCGGTAAAATACCAGTCACGCCGACTTTATCGAAGTTCAACACGACGGCGTTTTCGATGAACCCTGATTTATGTGGTGAGATTATCAACAAAACCTGCAATTCACGTGCTCCATTTTTCGGTTCTCCTTCAGCATCTAGTCCGCTAGGGCAAAACGCGGAGTCCCAAAGCGGCGGCACGGTTGTTCTTCCACCTCCGTCTTCGCCGAAGAAGCACCGGCGAACTGGAATGGTCCTCGGGTTTACTGTCGGCATTGCTTTGATATTATTTTCAGTTTTGTTAGCTTTAGCCGTGGTTAAAAAACAAAGCGGTAAACAAAGAGTGGAGTCACAAGAAACAAAGGCGACAACGGCTGCTTCATTAGAAGTAACGAACTCAAGAACCCGAGTCGAAGAAGCTTCGGAAAGGAAAATAGTAATGGCCGAGATTCAAAAGCTGAAAAAGAGTGGGAATTTAGTGTTCATTGGTGGTGAAGTTGAAGGATATGGTCTAGAGCAGTTAATGAGAGCTTCGGCTGAGTTATTAGGGAGGGGTACGATGGGAACCACGTACAAGGCAGTGGTTGATCGGCAGTTGATATTGACGGTGAAGAGATTGGATGCCGGCAAAACGGCGGTAACCACCGGTGAAGATTTCGAACAGCATATGGATGCTGTTGGAGGACTGATACATCCCAATTTGGTGCCCCTTAGAGCTTATTTTCAAGCCAAGGGAGAAAGGCTTGTGATCTATGATTTTCAGCCCAATGGAAGTGTTTTCAATCTCGTTCATGGTATGAATTTAATTGTTTCAGGTTCTGGGTTTACTCGGTGTCAGTGAGTTAATGGCCGAGTTTCACAATAATGTTGCGGCTATAGGGTTAGAATGGGTTAAAACCTAAAACGTTAAAGATAAACCAAAATGGGGCCTTTGTTTCGATGTTGATGTTTGGTTATTGGTGGGGTATTATTCTGGGCCTATTACCATTGGATTCTCGATGAGTTGAGCTAAAGTTATGGTGGAAAAATTGGCAGGCTTTTAGAACATTATTGTCCTGAAACCGACCATTACTTTTCAATCGAAATCCTGGGACTTCACCATTGTTATTTTCTTGAATTGTTGGACTTTGATTGGAGTTTTGATCAATTCATTGCTTATATAACTGATGTGGGATTGTTTATGAACAGGTTCAAGATCAAGGAGGGCAAAGCCTCTTCATTGGACATCATGTTTAAAAATAGCTGAAGATGTTGCGCAGGGCATTGGTTACATTCACCAAGCGTCGAGGCTTGTCCATGGCAACTTGAAATCCACCAACGTGCTCCTCGGGTCTGAGTTCGAGGCCTGTCTTACCGACTACTGCCTTGCCGTCCTTGCAGACTCTCCTTTGACTGAAGATCCCGACTCCGCAGCCTATAAAGCTCCTGAGGTTCGAAAATCCAACCACAGACTCACTCCCAAGTCTGATGTTTATGCTTTTGGTGTGTTCCTGCTTGAGCTATTGACGGGTAAACATCCGTCGCAACATCCAGTACTTGTGCCCCATGACATGCTGGGATGGGTTAGATCAACACGAGAAGATGATGTTGGGGAATATCACCGGCTCGGAATGCTGACCGAAGTTGCTAGTGTATGTAGATCGACGTCGCCAGAGCAGAGACCAGCAATGTGGCAGGTGTTGAAGATGATACAAGAGATCAAGGAGAGTGCATCTTTTGGGTATTCATAGCAGATTGGAATTTTGTTGTGGTGTCATCTACTACTATTATACGTGAGATACGATGTCTCTATTACCATTTACCAATTTTTCACAACAACCTTTTGCTAGTGAAATGGGGAGCCAACATTTACTAGGATTAGGTATTAGGCCTATTTGGTACTAATATTTACTAAAATTATGTTTGTGGGCAATTACTTGAATGAACTAAATAAATATTGTTTATAGATAGGAAATGGAGAATAAGATTTTTTTGGATGATAATGGTCTTAGAATCAAGTAGATTGAAGAAATGTAATGCTTACGAAATTTACGAGATGATGATGTATAACTTTGTGTAAAAGTTAGACATCTCAGATCACAGAGGCAGAACTTGAGGGTTAATTCAATTTTTTTAAAAATTTGGAGGCTTAAACTAAAAGTTTCAAATTTTTTGAGGGTTTAATTAAACTTTTTAATAATTTTGAGAGATTCAGCAAAAACTTTTAAAAATAATGAGATGAGAATTAATTAAAAATATTTAGAAATTAATATGAATTTTAAAAAAAATTGAGGGGAATTTTTTTTTTTTTTAATTTTGGGAGGCCATAATCCCTATTAATTTCGCCCCTGGTTGATGATTTGTAATTTTAGCTGTACAAATATTACGAGGTTGATGGAGTAACCTTCTATTCTTTTGGGATAAGATGTAGGCCAAAGAAACTGAATAAATTTAGAAGGAAAATGTTGAAATTATGTGTTTAAAATAATGTGTTTTTTTTTTGCGGTGATTATCTTTTTCTTAAAAGTTTGTAAATAATTTTTAAGTTTTTTAAGCTAATGGTGGCGGTTTTGGCCGTCTACCAAAGATAATTTTTTTATTTTTTGTTTTTATTTTTTGTTTTCGTCGTTTGTTTTGGCCTGTTCTTCATCTGCCGTTATGGTATGCTCTTTGTCTGCTTTTATGGCATGTTGATATTGAAGACGTCTACAACATGATGTATGTTACAGTTGAATCTTACCGCACAACATTGCGTGGATTGGTTGTTTGTGGAGTTAGCGAAGACGTTTTTCTCTCCTTTTGTTGATTGGAGTAATTCAATGACCTGCGCTCTTTTAATGAGCACTCCAAGATTTCGATATGAGGATATATTTGAAGAACACTGATGAAGATTTTATGAGAGGATTTAAATTTGCTATTCATATTTGCATAATCTTTACTTTTCTGCGTTTGTTTTTTTTATGTATGTATTTATTTTTTTATTATTTTAATGAAATTTAGTGTTTGATTAAAAAAATAGTAAAAAGAATGAAAATGTAAAAGATTTATATAAAACGAATTACCGAAGTGTTAAAGTTTATATAAACATGCAACAGTTGCACCCAACTATGACAAAAATTATAATAATTCAAATACCTTAAGTTCATCATATTTTAAATTTACCAAGAATAAACAAAAAAAGAATCATGTAAACTATATACATCGGGGGGGGGGGGGGGGGGGGGGGAACAAATTCGATCAACCCTACAGGAAGGTTTTCAAAATAAAAGAATAAACAAATAAAGCACAAGACTACAACCAATGAAACCACAAAGTTCTTTGTCATCCTATTCGGCAATAGCAACCTCTTCCCTATTTACACCATGCCTGCATTGATGGAAGAACAAAGAATCATTTGCCAATTTTGAATTTTTAATTTGAGCATCAAATATTTCCTAGTGTTACTTTGAAATCTATGGTACCCCCCCTAGAATAAATCATCAAGGACAATGGGCTGGCGATATAAATTTATCAGGCATGGGTTTGTTGGCTGTGGTCGGAAAGCATAGAAAATCATTGCACTAACAATATGGGTTACCTGCATTTATTTTCTTGGCTTTGATCTCATGATTGTTTCATCGCTGTGTTTGATCCATTCTGATAGTTTCCATGGCTTCTGCCACCTCCATCTGAATTGAAGTAGCCATTGCTCATGACTTCTCTTCCACCTCCACAGTTTTCCACTTTGTCCCTTACTTGTCAATTTCTTCATTGACAAATCTCCAACTGGTACCATCTGCACCCACAATATCTACTTTCTTCATCATGCACAAATACAATAATCTTAAACACCACACGGATCACTTCATTTACCTTTCGTGTCTCATCTAAAAATGCGGCCGAGTCTCTAATAGACCCATTAACGAACCCAGGTGTAAATTTCAGCTGCTTGGGGGCCGGGACTGATACTGGAGAAAGTGGACCGCTCAAATCATCTGCAAAGTGTTTAGATGAGCTGCGAGAGTTGCCCTGTGGAAATCCATAAAAATCAATGACGAATTAATCTTTATAAAATTAAAATGATAAAGGATGGACCCTTTTTGTTGACTCCAATGAATCTTTACTAGGGTGTTTTGCCTTCAAATCTGTTATATTTTGACTCAAATTCTAATTGGTATTACACATTAAATGTAAAAAAAAAAAGGTGACTGCAGAGATGATAATCTCACCGTAGCTGATGTAGCCAAGGTAATAGCAACAGCTTGCTCCCTCATCTTTTGCTCCTTCACAAGCTCCTTTTTCTGCGTCTCACTTTGCCATAATAGACCTGTGAGATCCTTCAACTGCTGTTTGAGGTCCTTAATTTCTAAATCTTTCTCCCGCAACTGGCACCTGTTCATACAGTTAACAAGGTATTAACATTCAAATTTGACGTGATAAATCTTCATAACCCATAAAACAGAACCCCTAATTTTATAAGCAAAATAACAAAGATGGGCACGTTACTTCAAGTGTCAGATAGTACAAACTACAAAGAGCATGTTGAAATGAAACTTTTGTACAAGTACCTTGATTCTGCAGTAGCATTAAACAAGTATTGAAGCAAGTTCTTTGCATCATTTATTGAGCGTACTTGATTCCACCGCCCACGGCCAACCAAACCACGCTCCCTTTGTTCTGCCTCTGAGAGTTGTGAAGCCATTGCCGTCAGTGCATTTGATGACATGCTAAGCATGTACTCCAGGGATGCTTGTCTTTCCCTTCTTGCATTTGGTGACATAGACAACAATCTACTTTTTGGAAATGAAAAAGTAAAAGGAAACCATAATTAAAATGTAGATTGAGATATGATCCCAGCTTTACAACATACTTGCAGAAAATATACAGAACACATAGAAATATAATCATAAGCACCTAGAATGTGGATTGTTTACTCTATGAGGAATGCCACCAGTTGAAGACAACTGATCCACTTGTTTCAACAAGGTTAACTCCTCTGTCAAAGCAGTTTGCCTAAATTATGATTTAAATATCACAGTCAGTAAGCTTATAATGGATAAGTGAGTGTATGGGAAGTAAACTGACGAATACTTACACTTGGATCTGTTTCTCGTATTGAAAACGAACTTCACGCACCTTCACCATTACTTCTAGCTCATGATCAAGCCACCTTTGCATAGATTTTTCATTGCTCTAAAGACACAAAAATCAAATGAAAAGCAGCAAATATTAGCTATGAAACTTAAGTTACACAAAATCAACATTATCTCAAGGACGACTTAAAATTGTCTGTTCCTTTTGTGAGCAGATGCAAAATAAATCACAAACCAACCACTAGGTAAATTTTATTTACCCTGTATTTCCTATTTGAGTTCATTAAACATTTGGTTTACAACCAAAATACTTTTTTAAACAATAGTTACACCGATATATAAACTCGCTGCTAGTTCATCAGGTATTATTGACCCAGAGTAAAAATTTGCTCGTAACAAAATGCATAATTACAAATCCTTACCTGTCCATTTGGTGTATGTCCATTGTGATGAACTGAAAGGGATAACAAATAATTAGTATACCATAGAAATAATTAATAATAGATTAATTTCACAAAGTACATTTACCTGAGTTGTCACGTATAGAAGATTTTCTTGCTTCTAACAACTCTTTCAGCCTTTTGGTGGCCATTGCTGCCTCTTCTGTTTTCCTTTGAAGAACCTGGAAGAAGAAGATTGATTGTTGGTCACTCGACAGATAAAACCTTGACAAATAAGTGTTGTGAAGAAGCCAGAGAAGCATGTCATAAAGTTACACGTATAGGGAAAAAATCCCTCTGAAAATTGACTGATCAATCCTCAGAGTTCCAGCGCTTTATACACAGAGGAGATAATAAAACATGAAAGATTAATCATGCCTATCATGATTCCTTACCATTTTTTGACGTTGATTCAGGGCTTCGAGTTTATTTCTTTCATACTCATTCCTCCTTCCCTCCTTTTTAAGCTGTTCAAGAAAGTACAAGATCAAAATTGAAGTTAATAGCATTACAGTATAAAACAAAACATACTATATAAAAGGCAAGTAGAAGCTACTTTCCAAATTTTGAGAACATTGGGTAAGCAGAAAACATTCATGGACAAGAAAGAATCTAATAAAATGTCCCTGTTGAAGGTCCAATAATGAAGTGCTTCATTGAGAAACACAATAATTTGAAGTGTAACACTTTGTTACTGTGCAGCAACATTATATTGGATTGAAGCACAATAGATACTAATGTGCCCTGTTCACCATATACTTCAATAAAATTTAGATAATAATAGTCAAGTTAATGCATTCTATGTTGCTTTCTAGCTCATTTTTTTATTCATCAAGTTCATAATGGAAACACATCTGTTTTTGAGGTACAACTACAAACCCGTATGCATTGAAAACATGTGAAAAGAAAGGAGAAATGAAAGCTGCAACTAGATTATGTTATTCATGAAAACTGACGCACCTGCAACAACTCCTTTTCACGACTGGCCTTCCATTGGCGAAATTGTTCTGCCTCTTGTTTTATCTTGTGCTGTAATTGAACCTGCAAATAAGAGAATGCATGTTTCTGAAAACAATAAGATATTTTGTGCCACAATGCATGAATGTAAACATAAAAATATCACTCAAGTAAAAACGAACTTTTTGACTCTTAATGTACTGTATTTCTGCTTGCAACCGTTTTGCTGCTTCTTCACTTCTCTGCTTCTGCTTTAGGAGCTCAACCTGGTTTTCCTGTTTCTTCTTGAGATCAGAAATCTGAAATCAAAAAGAAAAGAAGTAGAATAAAATGTCAGAAATTAAAAGAATATTTTCTCAAAGTAGAATGATTGGGTATCATACTGTCACCTGTGCCTCAAGTGCTTTTAGTTTCTGCACATTGATCTCTTGTGTCTTTTGCATTTGTGAGTCAGAATTAGCTGCACGGTTCTCGACTGCAGCTAACAAACGATCTCTTTCTTGCTGTCATTGTGTTATATAAAATTAGCATCGAAGCAAAAGGCATATTGAACTTTTAAACAGCGTGAATTGAAGGTATTATTTCATTACCTGCACAGTTCTTTTTTCCTCCTCAAGTTCCGTGATTTTCTTATGAAAGTGCTGCTTTAGTGCTTCAGTGTCAGCTCCTCCAACAAGTTTCATCTCAGACTACACAGAGAAGATCAATTTAGTTCCCGCCAGAAATCTACCAGAAGCATATAAATCCATTGTAGAAGATAGGAAAGAGTTTGTTAAAGATGCATGCTTAATGCCTTTCCATAGCTTCTTGAACAAGACGAATGCTTCTTAAAAAACTAATCATAAGACTGAATATGAGAATCTCTTTTGAATTCTTGAACAATTCCCTTGGAACAGGAAAAAGATTCTACTTGGGAAAGATCACTATATATTTTCTTGTCAAACATGCATCTCAGTTGGAGTAATAAACATTCTCTTTAAAGCTTATATATATTTCATTAATTGGTACTTATCTCCGCATGAAAAATAGAAAAGAAAAAATGAAACCTCTTTCTGCTCCAAGCGCTTGTTCAACTCTTTCAATTCTCTATCCATGTTATTCTGCTGAAGTGCATGCTCCAATTGTTTTGCTACTTCATCAATTTCTTCCGGATTTTCATCTGCAGCAATCAGCAATTTCCTATTAGAAACAATGCTTTTTTTTTTAAGAAGTATAGTATCCAAAGGAAATTTTCATGTTGCAGAGTAACAGATGTTATCTGTTGCATCACTAGTAACACAAGATGAGATTGAAAATAGTTTTTTCATTGTAAAAGACAATTTTTTAGTTCCAACATTATGCTATTCAACTGAATAATAAGTGACTACCTGACAGAACTTCATCCACTTGATAATCAGATGAGTCCATACACTGAATGGCCCTCTTGTGTCCATTTTTCACAAAACATGAATGGTCTTCCTGAGATATAGAACAAAAAACTGGTTTTATAACAACCAAGCTAGCAACTCTCATTTGAGAATGATACTTTAACATGGAACAAATATGAGTTAACATATTCAATTATTATCGAGGAATATGATCCAGTTTAAACCATACTATAACCATTTTGCAACGAATCAGGAAAACAAGGAACCGAAATAGTAAAAAGCAACTTCATAATCCATCAACATACTTGAGCACCAGTTTCACAACACTCTACAACAGCAAGTTTGCTGCGGTAGTCATGAAGTTCTCGGCGAAGATCCTCATTAGTAGTCTCCAGCCAAGTAATCTTTTCTTTGAGACTCTGTTAAGAGATATTTTATGCACCACTGTTTTAATATCTCCAAAGAAAAAAATGATTTAAAAATCAGTACGTGCATATATATCAGTAAAAATACCTGTATATCTGAAGTAGGCCTTCCGCGAGCACAGAGTTCTGCTTGTAAGTACTGTAGCTGCTGACGCATTTTTTGCATCTCATTGGATACTAAATCTCTATTAACCTGTAGAATAAATGCAGGCCTTTCAGGTGATCATCTATGATCTAACAAAATGATGCAATCCAAAACCTTTAAAGAAAAGGGGAGCAGAATAGTAAGATAGAATTAAAACAAATGTAGTCATAATAAAACAGCCTAAAAATCTTACAACGGGCTTATTCTGGATATTGCGAGCACGGTTAGCATATTTCAGGGTATTAAGACTTTCCTCTGCATTGATGTCTGCAGGACTTATACAAGCTGGAAAAGAAAATCAACATTTCACAATGATAGATAGTAGGAAAATAAAGAATTTAAGCAACCAAAATTTTGAGAAACAATCCCTAACATGTTAACAAAAGAAGGATACAAACTAGAGAGATCAAGAATAAAAAACATGATAAAAAGAACCAGGAAGCAGAATAGTAAAACATAGGTTTCTCAAGAGTATATGCATAAGCAACATGTGTGTATCGAGAATGCATAAAATGGCAGGGAAAAGATTCATAGCCCCAGAAAGATCTGAATTTGACCATTCCATTTTAGACTTTATTAACGGTAGTAAGGTTGATAAATACCAAACAATGATACTTGGCCAAACAAACAAGCAGACAAGGCATAAGCTAAATAAATAGCAGGAAGTAGATGAGTGCAGGACTTCATGTATGCAAATCCATGCACCCTCTGGTTTTTGTTTCTGCCACCTTAGTGTCAAACATACAGAATTTCTTTCTAAAGGCAAGGCTATATAATATGCTTTGAGAATGATAAGATCCTATGGAGACTTTAGTTATCATGTAAGCTTGAGACTGAGGAAAAACTTGGTTACAAAGTAACTCGTGCATAGATTTCAAGTGTACCAATATAAGTTTTCTGGTGAAGAAACAAAATGGTATAGCATTCTGCCAAGGAAAGAACATTCCATTATAAATCAACCATTTTGAGATTTACCTATCATAATCGTTTTGCTGTTTCCACCCAGTGAATCCTGAAAAAGACAAACGATACCAGATCAGACAATAAAAAGGAATAAGAACAAGATAAAAACTTTATAGTTAATTTACCATTCCTAATTTAAGATCATGAACCAAAAGTCCATATACTGCTGTATCAACTCTACAGATAAGTGTTTAGCTGATTAAATATAGTTGCAAAAAAAGAGTGGACAGAATAGCTCTAAAGCTTTACAAATATGTACACTGTCCACCAAGAGCATCTGATATATACTAACTTCAGTAAGGCTTGATGTTCACATTAAATTGTACGAGAGTCTGTTCTGACTTGCTTATTTTAAGCGGGCCTCATAAATATGTGTAAGAAATTGAGAAAGGTAGATAGTACTATAAAATTAACTTTGAAATAAGGCCACATTTTGGTTATCTTAATGTCACTGGTTCATATTACTGCTGCATGAATCAACCTAAAATAAATCTAACCTGCAAGAGCCGAGTCAGTTTACTGTCTCGGTAAGGAACATGCACACCTTCTTTACGCTTTTTCTCATCCCCAAGAGCACTAATTACATTGCCAAGTGCTAGAAGCCCTCTGTTAATATGGATACCTGTTCATGAAAATAAAATGACCATTTAAAATCACCATCACACACAGGAAGCATGTATTCCAGTTTATAAGCATATTTACAAACCTTCTTTCAACCGAAGACCATCAGAACCTGTTCTTTTAGCTCGTTCAGATCCAGCAAGATCTACCAAATGGAGCTTTGCACATAAATACTCTTCACCCATATCTTCATCTGGAGTGTCATTAACAGCAGAAACTAATTGCACTTTTTGCATTTGTTCTAACGTGATCGTGAAGATGGCATGGGACCGACTGTTAAATCATGCAGAATAGAACAACACCTCGTTAAATTATGAACATTGCAGATAAATTAGAAAATGAAATAATTTATTTCTAGTGACTAGGAATGTGACTCAAAGCCACATTACCTTAAAATTTGGGGGGAAAACATTTTTTGCAGCTAAAATTTGATATAGAAATTAAAAGGGAGATACACATACAGAGCCATATAACTATTAAGGAAACGGCAATTAAAATCACCAATCACAAGAGCACTCTGTAAATGTCATATTTGTGAGGAAAGTTCTACTTCCTTTTACAAGTTACTGAGTATTTTAACCAAAAATTGTTTAGCCTATTTGATTACTGCCTGTACTTAATCTTGTTTTTCAGTAGTACGGCTGCTTCAAAAATTTGGAACAATTGTTATGCATTATAGCATAGGTAAAATTGCACAAGGTACCATCAGTCCATCATCACAAATCTATAATGGCTCAATGGTGGTTCAAGTTTCTATAATAACTTCTTCAACTAATAAAGTAACATATTTCTTTCAAGAGTGAAGGGAATAACATCAGGTAGAGATTTACCTGGACTGGTTATTCATATTTGTGCTCCCAGTTGCCCTGTTTACCGATCCTTGCTCCAGGCAAGCAGCCATTTCTTGTAGTGTACTGACTGCAACTTCAGTGGATCCAGTTAGTGTTATAACTCCATTTGATGATTCACGAATTTGTATGGGTGGCCTTCCTTGAACTGTTGCTTTCACAGCATTTCCATTAGGAGTAGCAGGTTTGCTTACAGGTTCAGAATCCAGTAAATCCCTCACTTCTTCCTTCAGGATCTTCATATTCAAACCGTCAAATTAGGTTAATCTTCATATTTTCAATTGTTAAAGATATTCTATGGTGACTCTGACTCCATAATCCGATTGAATACTCAAGCAAGAAAGAAGTAATGTACCTCTATGAATGACACATGTAGTTGGAATTCTGTTTGATGCTTCAATGTTTCAATTTTCTTGAACAATGAATTCATAACTTGAGGAATCAATCCTGCCTCGCTACCATTTCTGATGGTTGTTCCCATGGTATATGTTTTCCCAGATCCTGTCTGCAACAATTGCATAAATCAATCATGACCAAAAATACCAGGACATTCAAAAAGCTTATTTAACAGAGAGCAGGTCTCATATATCAATGAATAAATTTACCTGGCCATAAGCGAGTACAGTAGCATTGTATCCTTGGAATAAACCATCAACAAGAGGAGCAGCGCATTCGTCAAACATGGAAGTTGGTGGAGAAGCACCATTTCCGTAAACATGATCAAAAGTAAAGGAATGTGTTCCAATTTTCACCTACACCCAGAGCCAAAAATAAGATTATTCTTTGCTTCTTCTCAAATCAATAGTACTATTTTTCGTCAAAAGAAAAAAAAATCATTTTAGTTAATACTATGAACCAAAATAAATTATAATTCCAATAATGCTTTCAACTTTAGCGAGCATTGTCAACAAACTTGGTTAAAGCTCTCATGTTACCCTGCAAAAATCTCCAACCCTTTCCTTTTTCTTAAGTAGAAATTGTTAAAAAAAACTTAGCGAGCTATCTAGTTGCAAGCCTGCGAAATTATTAAGTACGGTGGAGTCACTATACTTACATATACTATTCAAAATAAGCGTGAACTTTACCAGAGCCTTTTCCACTTAAATAACTACAGTTTCAGGATAAATTTAGTAAATTCACCCTTAGATTTTCCGTGCATGTATTTAAAAGACATGATTGACTGATAAATTTCATCGTTCAATCTTCACCTGTCTTGATAGGAAAAAAACGGTTTCCAAAATAAATTATATTCAAGCTTTGCATGCAAATATGAAGAAAACTGTGTGCTAGAAAATGGTCGAAATCGTTGAAACAGATATATTAAAAATAAAAGTAATTAGTAAAGCCGAAAACTAAACATATTAAATGAAATAATACTTGAATTAAGCTAAAAAAAAAAAAAGAAACTCGCGCATGCAATAAAAAATGCAAGAATGTAACAAACAATTTTTTTTATATAAAAAAGCATCTAAAACTAAGAACAGAGTACCTGAGGCTTTCCTTTAGTAACGGTAACACATTCTTTACAACCTTGAGTTCGTTCATCGCCGATTAACGGCCTAACATGAACGGCAACTTTCACCGAGCAGTTCTCCGCTACTTCCATTTGTAACAACGCCAGCAAATGGGGAAAAAAACCGAAGCAAAATGCAGATGAGGGAGGAAACAGAAATCAGAGCCTCGATTCCTTTTGCAGTTTAATACCTCTGAGAACAGAGTAATCTCAACCGCAAGCCTAATGAGCTGAGATTAAGATTGAAGGAAAAGAAAATAGCGTGGAGGTGGTTGGAGTGGTGGCGAAGGTTATAACGAATTGGTTTGAAAGTGAAAATATAAAGAAAACAAAAGAAAGAGTAACAGAAATGAAGAGAAAGAGACAGTAACAACCGCTATCGATCTTTTCTTCTTCTTCACTGCTTCTAACTTCTAACTTCCACCGGTGAGCCTTTGTTTGGTTTACTTGACTTTAACAATATAATAACCCTTTGGTTTTTCTTTTTCTTTCTTACCAAATTGGCCCTTCCACCCCAGCACCCTCTGCCCCTCTTTTATACCGCCAAAAAGCCAAATTCTGAAATACACTTTGTTGTTGTTAATCAGCAACTTTCAGTTTTCAATGTCGACCAAAATATATAAATTTATAAATAAATCACGAAATTATTTTTTTTATTTTCCATTTTTTAAAATTTTTACATGACTACCAACTAGACTTGACAAAATTGATAAAGGGATTTCAAGAATAAAATTATTGTATCTTGTGAATGGTTATATGAAGTTAGTAGATAATTAAAAATTATATACTATTTTTACTAATAAGTGTTTGGTGCATTAGTATGGCACATTGCACTCATAAAGAGATGACGTTTTTAAACTTTGGAGACAACATTGTTAGAAAAGGTAACATCGCACCCCGAACATGAACCGTAAAATGGACATGCATATTACTAAAAAAATTATACTCTTTTTGAATAGAAATATTATTAATTGGAAGGAAACCTTACTCAGACTAACTAACTATATTGAATTAATTCCTAAAAATTACTTGTGAATTATTTTGGATCACAAATTTGTTCATTTGTTGAGGTTGCATTAATAAGTGCGGAGGAGGATTACACCATGACCACATAGATATCGATTGCTTAGTTTTGTGTGTATGTGACAACAGCAATGCTGCTTTATCTGGATCAAAATTGAAGCCTCTACAATACTAAAGCTAAGGCATTAGTATATTTGTAACTAACTACGGCTTTGTATGCACCAAGCGATTTTACTTATAGGGATGACAACGGGGCGGGCGGGTTTTTGGCCGCCCTGAACCCGCCCCGACCTATATGTTATTAAATCCAACCCCGCTCTGTCCTGAATTAAAATATTAATTTACTCGCCCTACCCCGCTTCGATACAATAATTTTTAAACCCGACCTCGTCCTAACCCGGCCTGAAAATTTTTAAAAATTTTAATCTTTGTCGACGATAAATGTTAGGTTTGAACAATCTTCCACCACAATCACAAATTATGGTTTCAAGGGACTTTAAACTTATATAAAAAATAAAATAAAACCAATTTTAAATTATCCACATGTTAAATTACATATTTAAAAAATAAAGTTGAATCATTGACCGTTAGAATCGAATATATTAAAATTTGAACAACATCTAATAAAATTTTACGATAAGCACGAACAAAAAAAACAAAAAATAGCTTAAAACTCATAAAAGTATTTATATATAGTGATATTTTTTTTATAAATATAATAAATATATATATAAATAAATAAATATACCGGGGAGGGCGAAAAATTTCTAGTAAATACTTGAACCCGCCCTGACTTCATGCTTTTTCGTGCCCCGGCCCGCCTCGATCCCTAAAATTTTAAAAAGAAATACCCGGTCGAGCCGGGGCCATGTATTTTTGCCATCCCTATTTACGTAAGGATGCCTTGTTGTATTTATTAATTTGAAGTAGTTAATGTAAATTGAGCATTAATTTAATTAATATTGATGTTATTAAAATTATACATAGTCAGATTTAGGTGGACTCAAATACGTAATATCCTCATTAGTATAATTAATTATGTATTTAGTTGAGGTTTGAAGGTAATTGTAGTAATTTCAAATTAGTAATGTTGTCCATCATTTGTAATTGCATCAATTTACCTTTCGTAGTTTTTTAAAATCGACAATGTTATCGTGCCTTTTTAATTCCAATAATTTAGTCCTCAAACTCCTGACTTGTATTAATCTTGCCCTTTGACTGTTGTTGATTGATAGAGCTGTTAAATTTTGTACATGTGGTCTCTATTTGCTTCCACATCAGTCATTGTCGACAATTGTCTTACCATGTTGGTGATGACGAGTCATTTTTGATGACGTGATAGTACGAACAAAGTGTTTTATAATTATTTATTCATTTTAAAATTACATGTTTTTAAAAAAAAATCATGTCAATTGTACTGCCACATCATCATCTTATTGGATCACATTAATTTATTAAACAAAATGACAAATGGACATGCTAACTCAAATATTGTTCATTATTTAACGATATAGTATCTGTCATGACAAAGTGCGACTGGTAATAACGGTTTTGTTAGTTAATAACAGTCAAATGGTGAGATTGATTCAATTTAGAAATTTAAGGGCTAAATTGATAAAATTAAAAATGATGACCACCATCGTTATTTTTAAATATTATAGGGACTAAAATGATGCAATTAAAAAGGAGATGCGACATTGTTGATTTGGTATCATTAGATGGACAAAATTATCCACTAAATCAAAGAAGTACATTTAATGTAATTTTTAAAATGTAGATAATATATTAGTTAATCCTAAAAATAAATTACTTAATAAATACTTGGGTGTTTGTTCAAAAAAAAAACACTTAGATGAATTTGATGCAAACAAATAATAATTTATTTGATATAAATTTTTTAGGAAATTACTAAAACAATGTTGGCAAAACTCTTAAAAATACTAATTCGATCAAATAATTAGTTGTATTTAAAGATAATAAATTCTAGAGTTAAAAGATGACATGTGATGTGTTTTCTTTATGGAGAATAAGCATGAAAAAACTTGAAGCGCTGGGAGGAAGAATTGCCGAGCGGCTAAGGAAAAAAATTGGGGAAAATTTAGAGGGCTAGGGAAAAGTTTTTTGTTTGAGAGCGGCTAGGAGACATTACAAAATAAAATAATATGATTACATTTGATCATTCGACCCATCAATAAATTTAACATTCAGAATTTAATTAATAACCTGAAAGGCAACTTTACTGACAAAATACATTTAATTCCAAAAATTAGGCGTGAATTATTTTGGATCACAAAATTATGTTTTCTTTTAATTTATTTATTATTATTGAGGTTGCATTAATAAGTGGTAAGAGAGATTGCACCCTGACCACATAGAATAAAAGATTGCTTACATTTGTAACTTGTAAGCACGTAACAGTAGCGAGGTTCATTTATTTGGATCAGAATTGAAGCATCTACGATACTAAAGCTAGTGCTTGGTTCAAAAAGAAAACCAGATTTTTTAAAAAGATTTCACCGACCAATGTCATTAGTGTAGTGCATTTGCCAAAACAATATCTTTTGCATTTTTATATGTTCAAAATTTCGACCAACTTTAAATGTAATAATTGATTGTTAATTTGATGGGTATTGTTTTTTTTTTGAAACGTAATTTGATGGGTATTAATGTTTAAACTTTGGACAATTTTAAAATGTATGATGCATAAAGATATATACTATAATAATGTATATACTAATATACATTTTGATATAATGTTTATACTATTCACATTTTTTTTTACTTATAAATCAAATTATATTGAGGCTTAAACACACTTAATCTCATATCCTCTTGTATATTATACCATCAATATATCAATCAAACTAAATTTAATCATCGACATTTTATCATTTTTTAAAAGAATTAAGATAGTTTTTTATCTGATCAAACAACTTTTTAACTTATCCTTTTATCATCGTTATTACATTTTGAAATTGAAACATTAGCTAAGAGTTATATAGGAATAAAAACATAAATAGTTTTTTACCAGGTAAAATAATCTATAAGTCACTTAATTACATGTTTGGTAATAAACAAGTCATCTTATGTCTAAAAGTAATACTTTAGTCCCTCAATTAAAATTTTGTTACAAACATGTCACTATGTTGTTAAAATTGAAACAAACGACTTGGTATAATAACAATTTTAGTCCCAAAACTTATGCATTCTAATAACTTGGTCCTAATTCGAAGTAATTCAATAAATTTAACCCTTCATATTAAAAAAAATTCATTAGTGAAGTATGGCAAGAAGTCGGAGGGTATGTCAGGAGGGTGCAATATCGAATTTTTTAAGTATAAAGTGTTAAATTTATTGAATTATTTTTTAATTAGGACCAAATTGATAGGATGTATAAGTTTTGTAGAATAAATTATTATTACACTAGACCATATTTTAATTTCTACAAAAAAATAATTTGTTTGTAACAAAATTTTAATTAAATTCTTAAATTGTTAGTTTAAAAAATTGACATGTTTGTTAATCAACTTATAATTAGGCTTAGTTTGTGGTTGCTTTTAAAAAGTGTGGTGAAAAAAGTGATTTTCAAACTAGCTGTTGAAAAGTAGTTTTGAAAAACTGGTTAGTGTTTGTCATTGAAGTCAAAAAGTGATTTTCATGAGATAAAAAGTCTATTTTAGACATGATATTAAAAAGTAAAAGTAAATTTGGGTGATTGTTCAATTTAATTAATGTTGTGATTTATGAAATAAATCAATTTTAATTATAATAAAAAATATTTTTTATAAAATTTAATCTGAAAATATAAATTACATTCTAGATTATATACGGACATACCACTTACACATTAATAATAAATATAAAATAAAGTACAAATAAAACAATTTTATTCTCAATATAAATATTATAAAATATATATTATTTTACAATTATGTATGCATAAACATTATTTTAACAATAAATTATAATTAAATAATAAGAATAAAAAAGTAATTTTATTTTCAAACTAGTTTTTCCACCCAAAAAGCTATAAAATTCAGCTTTTTGGTTTGGGTGAAAAAGCTAATTTTAAAAGCAACAAAAAACAGTCTGTTTTAACTAAAAGCACTTAAAAAAGTGATTTTTGGTTGCGAAACGCAACCAAAAACAGGCCCTTAGTGACTTATGTATTTTACCATTTATTGTTTTATAATAGAGCATTAATGGCTGTCTAGTCAAAGAGATGCCAGCTAGGACAAGGCTAAAGGAGATTTTAAAAATTTATCAAAGAATAAATAACAGAAAAATGCGAAAGAAATTCACTAATTGGTTCAATAATAATAAATACTTATTAGATTTGTTATATATATATATATATATATATATATATATATATATTTAAAGTTTGATATTATTTTAAAATATTATTGTAGCACTAATTAATACAAGAGAAATGCAGAAAGCATGGACGGTAAAGAAGTTGGCGGGAAGTAGTAGAAGAAAAGCAGCAAAAGCGATGCCCCCAAAAGTAATATAAAAACAGCATTAAGCAACGATCAGCTTTTGGCCCTTAGGGCCCCTCAATCACATGCTATTTTTTATTTTCGGATGGTCCCCAGAAATATTGTGCTTTATTTATTTATTTAATAAAATACTATTTGTGTGGATAATTATTTTATACATCTATAGTGAAATGAAATCTTATAAACATAATCAGGATGAGTCTACTATGTATCCAGCAGTGCTCGTCAAGCGTTATAAATTTTTTTAAAGGATAATTACATATTTTTATTAAAAACATCATAAGGGATGAACAAACAATTAAGTTGATCGATTCTTTTGGTTTTTAAAAATTTAATCAACTTAATAGATTGTTCTATTTAATAACCAAACTAATCAAAGTTGTGGTTATAATTAACTTAACTTTAGGTTGGTTAAATTGATTAACTGTATAGCTTTTAAAAATAAAAAATGATATAATATAGAATAATTATCACAAATCAGTTTATTTTTTTAATGGTCTAAAGATGATTTACAAGGTAGTATAGGTTCATAGATATTTTTAACCTTTGACAATGCGCAAACACCATGTAGACAAAGCGATTTAAACTCGTGCCTCATAGGATAAACCTCCATTTTTTCACTGGGACACTTGTTGGGTTCAATCAGCTTATGTTCTTTTATTAACGATGTATAGAATTATTAACAACGTTTCTGTGTTTCAAAAAAAAAAAACGATGTATAGAATTATCGCATTTTTAATTCTAATAAACTGTGCTAAATCGTCATTTATTTTAAGGGGCTAACTTAGTTTTTTTCCACTTAAAGTATTATTCATATAGTAACTAGTTGTATTTCATTTCAATTTGACTTGAGCAAAATTTATCAAATTAGATTTTTTTACAAATAATAATCAACAATTTTATTGAAAAAAAGCTTTAAAATTATAAAGAGCTACAAAATAAAAATAAACTAATTGAATCATTTCTCCTAAAATTATCATAGTGTACAAACTAATCATTTTAAAATAAAAAAGATTTTGATAAAAAAAGACCAATTAAGGGAAGGATTAAAAATCTAACCAAACAACTCATAAAAATTATAGGTACAAACAAATACAATTTTCGAAAATAAAGGATCACATCATCGGCACGAACATAAAAATACATATAATAATAATGGTTCATTGACAAACTGACACTACCATATTTCAACCGCGACATATCTTTGATGATTACGAACGTTTATCACTATTTAGTCCGAGGTCAATAAATTAGTAAAATAAAATAATAAATGTCATCCGAAGAGATGACATTAAATCTAACTTAAAAATATATGTCATAAGAACATGTGAAAACGTATCACAAGAATAAACAAAGTCATTTACTATTTTCATACGAAATTAGTTATTTTTAAAGTTATTAGTTGAACCAATTAAATTTGAATTTGTTCTGTTTTTTTTTAAACTAAGGTGATTACAAGTAGTATCTGTTCTAAATATACTCTCAACCATTTGACAATGCATGTTCAATCACCCTACTGTAGCTGCTGGTGCTTGAACCCGTGACCTCTAAGAACAACAATTGTTCACTTAACCACTGAGACAAGTTAGTTCGTGCAATTTGGTTTATTTTTAAATTAACCGAATTTTGATAAAGAGAATATTCAAGTACATAAATTGTATCACAATACGCATTGTTTTATTTTAAGCATACTACTACGTAACCGTCCAGACTTTGCTACTTTTAGGGTGTTCAAACGTCAAACACGTAATTCGATCACTAACTAAATTGAATTAACCAAATATTTATTTCTTTAATCGTTGATTTTACCGTAATTTATTTGTTTAATCGTTGATTTTACCGTAATTTATTTCTTTAATCGTTGATTTTACCGTAATTTATTTAAAATTTATTAGTCAAATTTGTTTGGAAGTTATTAGTTGAAGTGATTAAATTTGGTTAATTTGGTCGGTTTTTAAATTAACCAAGTTATGATATAAGTTTAAGGTTTGTGTTTTTTTAGTTAAATTATATTAATTTAAGAGTTTTTTTTTTCGTTTTGAGTTAAAAAAAATTGGTTGGTATCTTAATAGGGTTTGGTTAAGAAATAGTTGTTTCTCTCTACATTTTAATGAATTTGGGCTTAAAATATATATAATATATTTAATTATTTTTATTAATATGATTAATTCAACTAACTAACTAATTTTAAACCGAATTAATTGATAATCGAATTTAAAAAAAAACTTTAACATTAACCAACTAAGCGTTTAATTAACCGAACTAAATTTCAGTTTAATAAATTATTTCAGTTTTAACTGAACATTAAACACCCTAACTACCTCCCCTCCACCCACATCTTTAAGATTTATTTTATTAATAAACTATTATATTTTTTATCACTACACACGTGATCATCCAACGAATATATATATATATATATATAACATAATTTAGTATAACATAATTTAGTATAAATTAAACCATCCATTTAAACAAAAACTGAATTTTGATTAAAGTTGAAAATAGATTAAACCTAGATGCAAATGTATCTCTAAAAAACCCTACTTGGATTAGATTAACATATTATTCTAAATTTCTACTATCTTTGATTGGAAGAAATGAAATATAAACAAATAATAATAATAATAACAAAAGAAAGAAAGAAAAATCTGAGCCTCAAAGTTTCCCCTTTCTGCACCTAACCTTCTTTTTCATGCATTGGATTTCCCTTATTTATCAAATTCAACCGTTAGTTTGGATGATATACATCCAAGTAACCTCATCAATTTCCATTCACATTTGTTAGCTTTACCGACTTGATGGATGTTACAATTAAACATACATAAGTGAGTTTTTTTTTCCTTCATAATTTAATTTATTTTTAGGTTGAAATCATAAGTACATAAAAAAGTAATTTTCAAGAGAGTTGAGAAGTCATTAGCCAAATGACTAGTGTAATGTTGAATGGTTGACATTAGACCTGGCAAATTTGACCCGAGACCCGAAAACCGAACCGATTTACCCGAACCGAACCCGAAACTGAACCGAACATGCTTACCCGAAATTTGTCCCGAAACCCGAAACCGAACCGAAACCGAACCGAAAATGAATTGATTTTTAGTTGAACCGAAATGGACCCGAACCGATAGACCCGAACCGAATGGAACCGAACCGAATGAAACCGAACCGAATGGACCCGAACCGAAGACAACCCGAAATAAATAAAAGATATTAATAGAAATAAAAAAAAGATGAGATATGAACAATCGCACAACTCACCAAAAAGTTAAATATATAGGCTTTATAAAGCCATATAAAGGGTGTAAAAAAACTGACCAACCTAAAAACTTGATTAAAACCGACCGATCTCCCATCAACCAGAAATTGACCCGAACCGATCCGAACCGAACAGAACCGAAAATCAACTGAACCGAAAATCAACCGACCCGAAAATCAACCGAACAATAGAACCAAACTGGAACCGAACCGAACCGAACCCGAACCGAACTGAATGATATCAGACCCGAAATAACCGAAACCAAAATGACCCGAACCGAACCCGAACCGATTGACCCGTTTGCCACCTCTAGTTGACATATAGAAAATGGCCTCTAGGGCTTTAATTTAGGTGAACTCAAACATCACAATATTGGGTTTTTTTAAATATATGTTAAAACTAAGTAATATTATTGAATGGTTATGATTAGGGTTGAGGATGTCAAATTGAAAATAAAATATTGATCTCAATTGATGTGTTTGGACGGTTTATGGTTTATAAATTTAAAAGTCGTGGTTAATTGAACCGAACTAAAATTGAATTTTATTTAATTTATAATTAATTTAAATATTTTATAATATAAAAATAAGTATTTTATACTTAAAATAGTAAAATAACCATCTAATATTATATATGAACTATTATTTATTATTTGAACACTATTTTTTAAGTAATATTTATGAAAAATAGTTTAAAATTTTATTAAATAATATTTAAAAGTCATCAAATAAAATTATTTTGTCAAAATAAAATATCAAATATCAAAAATTTAAAGTTAATATAAAAAATTGATAACAGAAGTTAATTGAATCGAAAATCAATAAATTATTAATTTTTTCTATCAAATAGAACCGAACCCTAAACCCCTCAATCGGATTGATGCTTTGAATTTGTTTGGGGAAATCACCCTTTTCCATATGCCATCCAACTTTAATCATTGCACTCTGAAACAGAATACAAAATTTTATGTTTCAGCATTTAACCAGACAACATTTTAGAAGAAAAGTTCGAAAAAGGTTTTGTCCGTTTATATTAAATATATCTGAACCAAGCAAAAAGATAAAACATGTTCAAATTTGATTAGACTTGAAATCAAACAATATGGTTTTCACTATAATAATTGGTTAATATAATTAACACATGATTTGAACTAATTAGGTAGGCCGGTGGCGGTGAGTTTGATCAATGAAAAATTACACTATTCTTGTTTTATTAGACTGAAACATTGAAAGTTAAAATGAATGATGCGTTAAGCAACCATTGGTTTTGAATGACTTTACAAGTTAAAAACCAATTTGATTAGAAATTCTTCGAATTACTAAAAGTCAGCGTTAGAGGACAATGAGCTTTTTGGCTCAAATGCATCCTTTTAATAATAGTTGGTCTAGAGTTTGGACGCCTAAATGATGAGATGATAGATAAGTGAAACGGATACGGTAGATTAAATGGTTGTGGTAGATTTAGACAATTCATACACGTAAATTTAAAGTAGAGAGTTGTAAATAATATGACGATCGAAATAATGAAGAATGTAAAAGAAGAGATAATAGAAAAGAGGGGTAGTGTTCTCTGGATTTAGCTTCTCTCTCTTCCTTGATTATATGGGCATTTATAATTTATAGACTTTTAATGATTTGATGGTGTCAGGTCTTGTGATAACCTATGAACGAGTTAACAAAAATCGATCTAATTTTCAAATATTAGATTTTGTATGTTGGTCATTTGAGTCTCGTGCAATGACACCTAACAGTATATGTTTTTAAGATTGTGTACGAATTGAAAGGCTCCGAAAACTACTTTCAAAATTATTAAGTACAGAGGCGTTGAAAGTTGCTTTCGGATGCGGAGAGTCATGGTATAACAGTTTTATTATAAGATTTATAAATGGTTGAATATACAATATTTTTCTTTTTTTTGTGATGAATTTTATTTGTGGGCCTAGTCTTAACATGCACATCATGGGCATGGACATGGATTTAGGAAGGTATTAAGATATTGAAAGGAGTCCTTTGGAGAGTGGGGAATGAAAGGATCATCTCGACATGGAAGGATAAATGGATCCCTAAGTTACCTTCTTTCCGTTTAGCCACCCAGGCCCTTTAGAACTCCCCTTCCCCAATTATTAGCAGCCTCATAAACTATGATGGTCGTTCATGGAACATATCCAAGATTCAGAATCTTTTTGACCAGGTTGAAGCCAATGCAATTGTTACCATTCCGATTGGAGGACCCCAGGTCAAGGATTCATTTATTTGGCCTGGTACGAAAAATGGGGAGTACTCAGCTCGATCAGGATACAGGTTTATTGAGGCTTCCTCCAAGGTTGGTTGTAGTCCTTCTCCTAGTGAGGACCCGAAAGGAAGGAAAGGATTTTGGAGTTCTATCTGGAGTTTAGGGGTTCCTCCCAAGATTCGTTTGTTCCTCTGAAAATTATGCCACAATATTGTTCCAACAAGGGTGTTCTGGCAGCTCGCTTCCATGAAAAATTTCAAGGTTCAGACTGTTGCCCTCGATGTGGAGAAAGGGGAGAGTCGGCAGAACATCTCCTGTTCTTTTGCCCGTTCGCTCAGGGAGTTTGGAAGGCATCAGGCTTCAACTACTCTCCGTCCTCTATTGGCTTCCCTGGTTTCCCGAAATGGTGGTGTAAAGTTAATGAATTTCGCCAGCAGGGTAACTTTAATGACGGTTGTGCACTGATTGCGTTCCTTCTTTGGTCACTATGGAAGTCACGAAACACTTTGGTGTTCGAAAATAAGAGTGATATCCCATGAGAGGTTTGGTTGAGGGCGGAACGAGCTTACAATGAATTCCACCAGGCTTCGCCATCTGGCCTGATGGGGGAATCCCCCTCCCGTCAGCTGCAGGAGTCATGGACACCACCACCTCCGGGAGCTATCAAGATTAACTGTGATGCTGCTTTCGATCCGCGTACTGGGGCAGTGTCAGCTGCGGCCATTGCTCGAAATAGTTCTGGTTCGTTTATCACTTTCTCTGCTCCTTCAGCTATGGTAGCGGAAGCTTTGGCCATCAGATTGGGACTGTCTTTGGCTGTTCGAAATGGCTTCGAAAACATCATAATCGAAGCAGATTGTAAAGCTGTTATTTGCAGGCTTAACGAGGGATCCCAGTCCGATTGGGCCTCAGCTGCTATTGAAGAGGATATTAGATTGATATCTGAATCCTTCTTATCTTGCACTTTCTCTTTTGTTTCTCGATATTGTAATCAGGCAGGCGACAGACTTGCCAAGTTGTCTAAAAAATGTCGATCCCAAACTGTGTGGAGCCAAGACTCCACCCCGGCCTTTATTGCTTCTGTTTAAGTTGCTGGTTAAATGAAGTTATTCTTTTGAACAAAAAAAACATGCACATCATTGTTATGATTATTCATCAGCTTTTTTCTTTTTTGGCTTTCTTGTATGACCAAGGTCAACCCAATCATACAGTGAATAAATACATCATGACCATTATCTCTGAAACTACATGATTTGCATTTTGGGTTAGAATCAATGGATAAATTCAAGTAGATCGGCACAAAAGAAGAAGAAGAAAGTAACAATGGGCTGTAAAAAAAGGAAAAAGAAAATAATTCCCAGAGGACAATCATGGTTGGTGGTCCTGTCTAAATGCATATCTCGGAAACTAACATTATTGAAAGTTTACCTTAACTTTCTCATCCACTGGCTATGCACCATGTGTGATGTGTCTTTTGTCTGGGACTGCTTTAACTGTTTCAAAGCTCAAAGCTAAAAGCTTTTTGGGATATCTTTCAATATTTGACAGCACAAAACATGTGCAGCCCAAGTAAACCATGCTTCGATTTCTTCATTTTGATTCCCAAAAAATGTGGGATTCTTCTTACAAAGATATATTTTTTTAATATAGTGCATGTCAATTTTATGGTATATGTTCAGGGTTTATGGTTATTTTTCCTAACAATATTATTTTTAAGGTTCGAACATAAGATCTCTTTTTAGGAGTTCAATATACCTTGTCATTGCACTCAATCGGGGATTAGATTTCCAAATTACACAAACATATATAAATTTCAACTTAAAATATAATTATTGTAATTCACTTTTGACATGATGAGGAGAGTGGGAAACATGTGGTGAGTCTTTTAATCATTTGAATAAAAATTAGATTATTATTTTTATATATTCAGTCAAGAATCTTTGATTTGATTTAAAAACGTTTTCATCCAATGAGGCCCTAAACAGAATAATTATCTTTGGATTATTTTTTTTCTTCAAAAAATTATCTTTGGATTATTGGTTCTATTAATATGGTAATAAAAGGTGCTTTAAGATTAAGAAAAAAATTAAGGACAAATCTTCCTTTATTATTATTTTCGGATAAAGATTAAGAACATGTAAAATAAAGTAGAAATTGAACTCACAAAAAATCAATTGATCTAGTTAAAATTGGACTCAATATTAAAAACAGATTGGGCTTTAATTGGACCAAATCTTAAAGGTTGCTTTTTTGTTGTCTGATTAGTTTTGGGGGGAGTGTTGTATCTTAATATCTTTTGTGAAATTTCATTTAGAATTTTAAAAAATAATGAATGTCTATGCCCAGATTTTATTTAGGAAAATTTTACAACGTGCGACGAACACCGATGAACATTACTAATAATGAACATCGATGAACACCATTAAATTAATTAATAAAGATTTAAAATTTCAAGGATCCATCATACAATTAATAATTATTTTTAAAAATTCAATTAAATTATTATATATATATTAAAATTTTATTTTTTTAATAAGGACAAACTATATATTTAGTACCTCACCTATTTTCGTATTTCTATTGAACCCTCATTATTTAAATATTATTTCAATTTGACTCTATTCTTTATAAAAAAAATAATTTAACCCTAAACTATTAAACCTTAAACCCTTAAACTCTTAAACCCTGCATATTGAACCCATCGGAGGCTGACCGGGAAGCTCGACAACACGGTCGGCTTCTTGTCGACCCAAAACATCGCCTCTTACTTTTATCCCTTCACCGCCATGCCAAAATCCTCCATAACCCACACTTACTCAAGCTAAAGCCACGCTTGCACTAAGCAAAAGCAGAAGCAAAGCCAATGAAACAGTTGCATTGGTGGAAGCCATTGTTGCTTGAAATACGAACAGATTATGTCTTTGCCGCGTGGTGTTGCGTGGTGTTAATATATATATATATATATATATATATATATATATATATATATATAGAGAGAGAGAGAGAGAGAGAGAGAGAGAGAGAGAGAGAGAGAGAGAGAGAGAGAGAGAGAGAAGAGATGGTGAGATATTGTAACTGCATATACGAATCATAAGTAATGATCCGTCAAAGATTTATAACGAATAATCTTACTTTGATTAGATTAGGCGTAGCTTGAATATATGGTTTAGGGTATAGGTTTAAGAGTTGAGTTGAAGGGTTTAAGGTTTGATAGTTTAGGGTTTTAGGTTAAGGGTTAAATTATTTTTTTATAAAGAATAAGGTCAAATTAAAATAATATTTAAATAATGAGGGTTCAATAGAAATACGAAAATAGGTGAGATACTAAATATATAGTTTACCCTTATTAAAAAATAAAATTTTAATATATATATAAAATAATTTAATTGAATTTTTAAAAATAATTATTAGTTGTATGATGGGTCCTTGAAATTTTAAATCTTTATTAATTAATTTAATGGTGTTCATCGGTGTTCATCATTAGTGGTGTTCATCGGTGTTCGTCGCACGTGGTAGACTCATCCTTTTATTTATTCACATTTTAATTTTTTTTTCTTTTTAATGAATAAAAAGCTAGAATTAAATCAAATTTGCAATGTTTCCCCTTCAAGCATTACAATCAACGTGTAAAAACGATAAAACTTTTATTTTATTGTCATATTAACCTAAACAAATTAAACATAACAGTAGTGAACCATCAACTTGGTGTCAGTCAACAATTTTATCCTTATTGAAATAATGATGTCAGCTATTTTTTTTTCAAATGGTCAAAAAAATTATATTGTAAATAAAAAATAGTTTGTCATTATTTCAATAACAAAATAACTATTTTTTTATTATTTAAATTTGTTTTGGCATAGTAAAAAAGAAAAAATAGCTGACACTAATTTAACAACAATATTACGGTTTCATCACGTTTGGATCAATTTGATAAAAAATAAATAAATTTTTAGAAATTAAAAGAGATGCAATAAAATTTAAAGACTAGCAATTCTTAATAATCCTCCCATCAAATAAATAAATAAATAAATGTGTAGGTTGGGCTTCTGCTAGCCATTCCATTCTTATTTGCGGTTATTTTGGGCCCATTTTCACAAATAATGGGTGATAAAATCATGAGGTCCAGTCTGCTTACTTAACAAGTTTTTTTATGATAAATTTTGTGATAATTTGTTATCATTTTTTAATGGCACAATGTTAAATTTAACCACCCATATATATCTGTTTTCATTAGTCGCTATTTCTTGAGCTAATTTGACTCTCGACATTAGAAAAATGTTAAATTTAACCTTTAATTTTCTTTAAAAAAATCAAAGCGTTGTTTTTAATAAAAATGTTGACTAAAATATTAATTTTTAACGGGTGAAATGTAGCTCATATGGTGCCCCACATGTAGCTTATGTTATTTTATAAAATTTTATATATTTTATAAATTTTATGATTTTTAAATTATTTGTTGACAATTGACATGACATAAAATAAATAGTTATAAAATACATATAAACTGTCATGTGAACATTGTTAAAATTTTAATATTTTAGTTAGTATTGTTCATAAAAATTATTTGACTATTTTGAAAGGTTGAAGGTCAAATTTAACTAAAAATAATAAGAACAAATTGACAAAAAAAAATACAAATATTAAAGATTAAATTTATCATTATATTTTTTAATTCATTAAAATTATGAAATTTAAAATTCATATTCGAATGGAAAATATTTTATTTTCATAAATTAATTTCAATCTCATTCTAATTTTCCAATCATAACATTTTTCATTCATAAGAAGAGCTCTCATTATAGATTGACATGTAATTTCAAGTAAATGAGTGAGTATTTGATGGTGTATGTTTTCTATATGTTATAAAAATAATTTTAAAGTTTCACGATGGCATGCTATTATTTAATTTAGGGTAAACTATACTAATGACCACCGAACTATGAGGTTGGTGTCGATTTGACCACTATATTTTTAATTGTGAAATTGTGAAAGTTGGCCCCAAGGAGAATCAAACTCGGGTCACTAGGGAAATAAAGTAACGCCTTTGCCACTGGACTAAGCGTGTTTTTAGCATATAGAATATCAAATATTCTATATGTGGTACATGTGTTATCCGTTTGAAGATATAGGATCTGCAAACAAGACAATTTCTGTGAAGAAAATTTCTGGGTTAATGCGAATATGTGAGACTATTGAAAGGGATGACGAATATGTGAGACTAGATAGTCTTCAAATTGCAAGGATGCGTCTCTAGTGAATGGTCCACCAACGAGAGGAGATGGTTGGCTAATGCGAAAGGCCATCATGATCAAACACAAAACAATAGCAATGGCAAATGGCAATACCAATAATGTGAAGCAGTTCTAGTTTGGAGGAATGTCCACAAAACTTTTGTTTTTATCTTTTCCCTAGTGAGGACAAAGGTGGTGGGAATAACCAAATTTTTTTGCAGTTAACTAGTTGAATCATATCATCAAATCTCATATACAAACAAATCTGATACATACCTCCTTTCTCTTTAAGTCTTACCCTTTTTTCCCCAGAGTTTCTGCTTCAAAGTCCAAACACTCCTGATGCCTGCACATCTGCAACCCTGCTGGCAAATATATTGAATGAAATAACCAGAATAACCAAAATTAAAGATCTGCAAAGTTAAAGAATGGATCTAACTTCTTTTTGCGAGAACAAGCAAAGATAACAAAACAAGAGAAGGAAAGAAATGGAGTAATGATAAAAGCTCACCCTTTTTTGACATATTCTCTAAGGAGCTTTTTATGTCATGGCTTTATCTTCTAAGAGTTGCAGGGGTTAGGGAACTGTCCGTTCTCTATGAAAAAGTAACCATTTTTACTGTACCAGTTTATTTGATTTAAAACAATAGTCATAGATCTGTAAGTCAAAGCCCTTTGGAAACACCCTAGGTGAGTCCAGAGTTGACACTGTTAGTTATCCTTATGCTTATAAGGTACCCCTGCACAGCTCAAGCAAATATGACAGTATAATAGAAACATTCAAAATCCACTCATGGGGAAACCCTTCATATTAGTTGAAGATTATTACCCCATGAAATTAAGATTGAAAAAAATGAAAACTACTCTACAGTCTACCCACCCGACAACAACAGAAGAGAAGAAAGAAGAAAAACTGTACATTTGCAACTGAAAGACTGGCGTATACTTTTGTTTTTCTTTTGTTGTGTATAGCCGTTTATTGCGGATGCAACATCATCAAGATTCTCACTTTCAAAGATTTTTAGCAATAAAATTTACAGGGGAAAGAAGGTATTATCATCAACAAACGGATAACACATATACCATATATAGAATATTTAGTATTTCATATGCTAAAAACACGCTTAGCTCAGTGGCAAGGGCATTGCTTTCTTTCCTTAGTGACTCAAGTTTGATTCTCCTTGAGGCCAACTTCCATAATTTCATTTTTCTTACTCCATTGGTGGTGACACGTGTCACCACCTGATTGGGGAAGGAAAATAAATTTAATAAAAATAGATAAATCCCTCAAATAAGGTGGTGACACGTGTCACCACCTAATTGAATAATTAATTAATTTTATTAAATTAAAATTAGGACTAAATTGAATGATTGTATAAATAAAGGGGACTAAATGTGTAATTATACCAATTATTTTAACAGTCCCGTTAACTTTTTCGTTTTTTTAACGACAGGTGGCTACATTGGAACTAATTAAATAATTATGTGCTATATTTAACACAATTGAAAATATAGTAGTCAAATCGACACCAAACTCATAATTCGGTGGTCATTAGTATAGTTTACCCTTTAATTTATTGACAATGTATACATTGTCCGTACACAATATTAATTTATTTAATATATACTCCTATTCAATATATATACTCTTATTTATTTACAAAACATCAATTTAGAGCCATTGAAATTTCAATGGGTATTAATCATCGACAATAATAAACGTCATGATTACTGTTTTTTCCCTCCATGAGTAGGGATGAGCACGGGTCGGGTAAGGTCGGATTTTTGACCCACCCGAATCCGACCCGAACTTTTAGTCCCTCCACCCGACACCCGACCCGACCTGGGGTTTAGAGGCCTCTCACCCGACCCGTACCCGACCCGCACCCGACCCGAATATGAGACATAAAACCCGACCCGACATGAATTTTTCTCAAATTATTTTACTCAAAATTTATCCAAAAATTAAAAGCATAAATCTAAACAACCTCCAAATCCATAATTAAAACATGATTCACACAAACAAAATTAAAAAAGTGAGTAAAAGAACCACCCACACATCTAACTATATAAAGCGACGAAGTTCTATTTGTTCTAATTAGCAGCTCTTATGCAAAATTAATGGAAAGGTTAATTACCAACCTCCCAGCTAGCCTTCAAGAAGAAAAAAGACAAATAAAAGTATGATTATTACATTTAGACGGATTCAAATTTTAGATTTCAATTTCATCAAGCAAAAAATCTAAACCCAAATAAGTCTAAACAAGTTACCAAAATCAACACACATCTAGTGCACTTACAACGACATTTCGAAGATAAAATCTAAACCCAACTAAGTGTCATCTAACAGTGAAAACAGCACACATCTGAGGTACAGAAAGAAATTCAAGCAATCATATTAATGCCAGTAAACACCACAGGAATTTATACGTATGAATCAAACTCATAGAATCGTAGGATCATGAAAATAACATCAAGAACCAGCACCAATCAATCAATTTTATTTCAATCAAACAGATAAAAACTCCAACACCAGAACAAGAGCAGTGAAGGGTGTTCAAGCTTTGGGAAAATCAAGGTTTGGTTTTTGGTATACACAACATCAATATGTGCAGCAATTGATACGTATGAATCAACAAAAAGTAATTGATAACTGAGTTTGTCGAATTGAATTTTTTTTTGAAAAACCCAAGTACCCAACTTCGACCTAATCTGGAAAAAAAATTAAAAACCCAACTAATTACTAACCTGCTTGCGTCGTCTGATTGAAGATGTGCCCAGGAAAAATTAGTCGAATTGAAGATGAAGGCAAAACCTAATCTAATTGTCGGTGAAGATGAAGGCGAATTGGCGAAAGCGAGTCTGGCAATTGAAAAAAAAATGAAAAGGGGAAAGACTGAAAGAGTAAAGAGTCAGAGAGTCGTGTTACTCGTGTAAAACGAAAATAAAATTTAAAAATCCTATATATTTTTTTTTATTTTTTTAAGGGTAAACTATCTGGTTGACCACCAATCTTTAGGTAAAGTTTTAAAATGACCACCTTAAAAAAACGGGTCAATTGACTATCCAAACTATTAAAATGGGATCAATTTGACCACCAGCCGTTAATGGGCTAACGGAAGGTGACGTGGCAGTTAAAAAATTAAAGGCATAATCACACATTTGGTCCTTACTATTTACACATTTTTTCAATTTAGTCCTAATTTTAAACTAATAAAATAAATTAATTAGGTGGTGACACGTGTCAACACCTTATTGGAGGAATTTAATTATTTATATTTGATTAATAAATTATTTTCCTCCTCCAATCAGGTGGTGACACGTGTCACCACCTGTTTAGAGGAGAAAAACAAAGTTAAGCACAAATGCCATCCAGGGGAATCGAACCTGGGTGGTGTAGGTGCAAAAACAATGGTTTAGCCACTGCACCAAGCACAATTTTGTGCTTTAAAACACCAAATTCAATATATATATTTTTCCAATTAGTGTTCTCCGCCCTTCCCTAGGTTCTCATTGTCTTCATCTTCATCATCTATAAAATGTTCTGCAACCTGCAACCTAAAATTAAATATTCATTTTACTCTTGCATAAAAAAAAATTCAATTCCTTTCCAATTTTGTTTCCCAGTCAAAACCGATAATACTCATTTAACTTGACACAAACTCCCCATCAAAAGCTAAATGCAGAACTGGTTTAAGAACAAAATCATCCCAAATAATGCAACTTTCTTATTGTTTAAAAGACCCAAAGAATGCGAAAGCAAGAAAACCAGTGCAAGTGAGTACCCAAATCTTTTTTTACTTGAAACCATGAAAAGCTTTCACTTGGTCTAAATGGTAGAGAAGAAAGCTGAAATGAGCAAAAGAGAATGTCTACAGTAGGACAGTTCGAAGCAGATGTTCGGTTGTTGTAACTTAAAGTTATGCTGCTTGTCTTGGCAGTTTTAATTTGCAGAGTTTGCAAGTTGCTTTGTCTTATGCAAACATATGTGTAAGAAGCAAAGAAGAATGTCATGTTCTAAGCCAATGCGGTAACATTAGGAAAGCTTCGGTAAAAGAAAAATATTTAGCGGACATTATGTAAACCATGGAAATATGATAGTTATTACTGTGAAAAGATGATATAATCCATAGACTATGATGTTAAAGCAAACCTTTGTGTAAACGCAGCTCCCCTGCAGTTTGCTTTTTGACAAGTGATCCGCCGTTTGCATTTTCAGCAACTTCTCTCTGCCTTTCTTTTACTTTAAACAATCGAGCCATAGCTCCTGCAAATAAATGTTAGAAACTTCTCTTTTTAATCAAATTACATTGTTGATAGCAGAATTTAGTAACGGAGTCGAACCGATAGCTTAAAAATCTTCTTCTCAACAAAGTAAAACCGAAATTAACAAGCAGTAGGATCGGAAACAAAAAATGAAATATGACGGAGTGATCTCAAAACATGTCTCATGACTCAAGTAGAAATCAATATTCAAGCTTAGGGTTTACAAAATTTCAATTCTGCAGGTTGCAGAGCATTTTATAGATGATGAAGATGAAGACAATGAGAACCCAGGGAAGGGCGGAGAACACTGATTGAAAAAAGATATATACTGAATTTGGTGTTTCAAAGCACAAAATTGTTCTTGGTGCAGTGGCTTAGCCACTGTTTTTGCACCTACACCACCCAGGTTCGATTCCCCTGGATGGCATTTGTGCTTAACTTTGTTTTTATCCTCTAAATAGGTGGTGACACGTGTCACCACCTGATTGGAGGAGGAAAATAATTTATTAATCAAATATAAATAATTAAATTCCTCCAATAAGGTGTTGACACGTGTCACCACCTAATTAATTTATTTTATTAGTTTAAAATTAGGACTAAATTGAAAAAAATGTGTAAATAGTAAGGACCAAATGTGTGATTATACCTTTAATTTTTTAACTGCCACGTCACCTTCCGTTAGCCCATTAACGGCTGGTGGTCAAATTGATCCCATTTTAATAGTTTGGGTAGTCAATTGACGCGTTTTTTTAAGGTGGTCATTTTAAAACTTTACCTAAAGATTGGTGGTCAACCAGATAGTTTACCCCTTTTTTTAATTATACTCGGGTCGGGTCGGGTAGGGTTTTTTTCCCCTTAAACCCGACTCCGACCCGGCTCCGGCAATTGGAAACGTTTCACCCGACCCGAACCCGATTTATTTTATAAAAAATCCGACCCTATCGGATCGGGTCGGAACCCATCGGGTTCGGGTCAAATGCCCATCCCTATCCATGAGTTTCCATTCGATCAAACCAAAGGATAATACATAAAATAAAAAGGAAAATATTCGATGCACAAGCAAGTTTGATTTAAAGTTTAGTGATTTAGTTTAAACTTTAAGTTTTAGGGTTTAGGATTTAAAATTTGTGGTTTACATCTATAGTTTAGATTTTATGGGCTAAGAGTCAAGTTTTAGATTTAGGGTTTTAGGGTTAAGGTTTAGGATTTTTAATTTAAAAATGAAATTAACAATGCTTGTGGGGAAATTTTCACTCCCAGTTAGGGGTGAGCAAAACTCGACTCGAAAAAATTAAAATTTTCGACTCGATTCGAGGCAAAAAAATTTGACTCGTCTCGATTTTTTTTAAATAAAGTCTGAGTTGTAAAATAGAAATTTGAAGAACTCGAAATTTTTAGTAGTTAATGAATTTATTTTTAAGTTCTAGTTGAGTCCCTCAATTTTTCCTGATATATGTACCGATATAAAAAAATATGAAAAAATATGTCATATATGAAAAAACATGAAGATATATATATATGCATATCTTATATGATTAAAGAAAATAATTTAAATTGGAATCAAATCATACTATAACATGATAATAATTACAATTGAATTTGCATAGGAACTCGACTCAACTCGAACTCGACTCGAATTTCATAAACTCCACTCGAATCGAAAAAAATTCAAATAAAATTTAAGTGTTAAAATATAAAGCGTCAACTCAAATAACTCGAAATTTTTTGACTCGACTTGATCGAACGTTCATACCCAATGCATAAAATAATAACTCAAATAAAAATATTAGTATCTATTGTTGACTTTTTTTACATAATAGTATCTATTGTTGACTTTTTTTTACATAATAGTATCTATTGTTGACTTGTTAGGTGAAAGTATATGTGTTTTTCATATGTTTTTTTTTCTTTATAAAAATATGAAATAACGTGGTAGGAGGCCATAATTATGACTAATGTTACATATAAAAAAAACATATTTTCATTCATTACAGAAGTATTCACAATCTCGAGACAAGTGTTAGGATTCAAACTTAAAGAATATAAAATTTTATGAGTATTTTTAACTATTCGACTAATTAGTGTATCTCTATTAAAAAAAAAACATTGATAACATATTAATTTTGTCAAGGTGCATTTATATTATATCAATAAATTTTAAAATATCTTTATTTTTATACGATAAACTACATAAATGACCACTATACTATTAGTAAGGTCGCGATTTGACCACCATACTTTTTTCTAAGCAATTAAACCACCATATTATTAAATTGAATGCAAATTGACCACCAGCCGTTAAAACCTAACGGAGGGAGTGACGTGACAGTTAGTAAAAATTTATATGATTACACATTTGGTCCTCATTACTTATACATTCTATCAAATCGGTCCTAATTTTAATTTAATAAAATAAATTAATTATTTAATTAGGTGGTGACACGTGTCACCACCTTATTGGAGAAATTTAATTATTTTAATTTAATTAATTTTCCCTCTCCAATCAAGTTGTGACACGTGTCACCTGTTTGGAGAAGAAAAATTGAAAGTAACAACATTAGGGCAGAGGGATTTGAATCAGGGCTCCTTTGGTGGAAAAAAACACATGCTTGCCACTGGGTCAAGCCAACTTTTGTGATATAAAGTACAACATATAGTATATGTGTTATACTGTTGTTGATGCTTGAAAAATGGAGGAAATGAGGTTTTAGGGAGCTCGAACACAACATACTTATGATGCATAAAAATATCTAACTCAATTAAATAAATCTAATAATTAAATTAAAGTTAACAATTTTTTGTATATATTTTAAATTATAGTTAGTGCATGATTTAAAGTTATATTAAATTCATTTAGCGAGTCCAAACTAACAAACACAATGCAATATAATTTTAAAATTATAAAAACATCTAATTCAATAAAAAAAATTAAAATTATATTAAATTATGTTCGTGGGTTTGGATTTGCTAAATGAATTTAATATAATTTTATTTTTTTTATTTTAAATCGTGCACTAACTATAATTTAAAATATATACAAAATATTGTTAACTTTAATTTAATTATTAGACTTATTTAATTGGGTTAGATGTTTTTATGCATCATAAGTATGTCGTGTTCGAATTCTCTAAAACCGCATTTCCTCCATTTTCCAGGCAGTAACAGCAAGATAACACATATATTATATGTTGTACTTCATATCACAAAAGTAAGCTAGGCCTAGTGGCAAGCACATGCTTCTTTCCACCTAGGGATCCTTGGTTTGAATCCCTCTAGCCCCAAAAAAATAAGGGTAAACTACTTTAATGACCACCAAAATTTAAGGGCATACCTATTTTGACCACTGAACTATCAAACTCGAATCAGACCACCAAACTTATTAAATGAACGTGGCAATTAACGGAAATTTATAAAATTACACAAATGAAGGATGAGTTTGGTGTGGATTGAACCTGAAACCTCAAAGTTAAAACCCAATGTGTTTGCCACTGCTCCAACCCATCTTTAGTGTAATAAATTACACCATTTAATATAGGAGAAGCAATAATGCTAATGAAAAAGAAAATGAACTTGTTTCAAAGAATCCATTTACAAGATTTTGATAATCATTTACATAGTAATATATGTTGTTGGATTATTTGATTGTGAGAAGATTCTGTTTTCCTACCAAAAAAATATGGGAAAATCAATCATTTTGTTAGGAGAATAAGATTTCGATAATCATTTACATAGACCCGTTGTTGGATTCTTTGATTGTGAAAAGATTATGTTTTCCTGCCAAGAAAACATGGGAAAATCAATTATTTTGTTGGAAAAAATAAGATTTTGATAATCATTTACATAGTAATACCTGTTGTTGGATTCTTTGATTGTGAAAAGATTATGTTTGGTATAATGGTTTCAAATTAAGGAAGCAAAACACTGTTGTTTGGCTTCTTATTAGTTTAAGTTTTGTTGCTTGAGTAGTGAAACACTGAGTTTTGGTTTAGGCATGTAGTTTGCTAAACGTTGCGTTTAGCGGAATAAGGCTATATGGTCTAAAACTTTATTTTTCATCAGTATGTAATATATGAATATTGAGTCTCATCTTCCCCAAATTCTTTGTTCTGCCGACTCCTATTGCTCCTCTATCTCCTCCTCTTTTATATATAATTCTTCTTCTCTATTTTGAACTGTTACAAAGGTATCCAGAGCCATCGTTTCCGGCCATGGATGAAGGTTACGGGTCGTTCTGCGATGAATTAAAATATTTGTTCGACAAATATTTTGCGAATCGAACTCTCTTGGTTACAATTCACCAGCCCATTTTCCCTATTACTTCAGAAGTGCTACATCAGGTTTTTTCACCTTATGGGTCAGTGAAGAAAATTGTTCCATTTCAAAAGTCAGTGGGCGTTTAATTCCTAATCCAATATCAAGGCTATAGGACTGTTGCGACTAACCGTTCTCTTCAGAGCCGTAACATTTATGACGGTTGCTGTCAGCTTGACATTCAATTTTGGGATGACCCAGGGATAACTGATTTTGAGCTTGAATCTCGATTGGAAGACTCGAGTGAACTGGAAGTGTTTGATAAAATGGTTGTGAGAAAAAATTGAAGCTCGTGAGGTTGACGTTAAAGATAATGAAGCATTAATCTTGGAGAGTTCTAGAGTTTCGTTAGCTACTGCTACCTCTTCAGATTTAGACGACCCAATTAAGAGTCTGCCAACACCAATAAAGCATGAATCAATAAAGTTGATGTCAGTTTGCACGAGAATTATAAAGTTACTAAGACATTTCATCCTCTGCCAATGACTCTACCTTTAGTGGCGAAGGCAATAACATTTGTCGTCAATGCAATAGCAGCTAAGTTTTCCCTACATGACATCTTTCAAAAGGTTGGTACTGTTGAACCAACTAAAAATTATTTCATTGGTAATTGGAATAGCGATGTCTACCTGAAACTTGTTGGACATGTTAAAGTTAAACCGAGTCATTTACCTATATTTTTAGGGAATTTGAAATTAACTTTGCTGACTAAGGTTGAACAGTTAGAGAACTGTGCTGGCAATTTGAATATGACGCATGATGTTTCAATTGGAGTGGATTCAGTTAGAATGTATTTGACCAGTACATCAAATCCGAATCATGTTGTTCCACCTCATGTTGCTCCGAAACATAATAAGATGTTCGATGAAAGGTTTTTGAGACATGGTGAGAATGCATCAGCAACAAACCTTATTGATTGTGATGACCCTTGTGGTTTTAGACTATTATTAATAGGGAATGATGAAATAGAACCTATAATTAGCACCGTGGAAGGATTAACCCGCTAGATGAAAATTTTTACTATAATTAAGGAATTCATTGCAGATACTTTGCAGCTTCAAGTGTATATATCGAAATGGGTTCATGAAGATTTTCATAATAGAAAAGACATCTTAAGAAAACAAGGTGATAGCTACGAGGATAAAAGACTTGTTATAGATGTCGTGGTATGGCATGATGGAGAACTGTGGATGCAAGGAAAAAGTCGTGTAATGAATATATTTTGGCCATTTCTGTTACGAGCACTACCACCTAATGTGATTTTCATTTCTAACCTTAAAGGGTTTATAATGAGATTAAAAAGTTCAGTAGGGTCACAATTTATTAGAAATGGCACAAGTAAAATGAGATTGGTTGATGCATGTTGTATTTTGCACCTCGGATTCTGTGGAGCTATACTTGTTGGAAAGATTAACATGTATGAGATTGGAGTGGGAGTAAGTGAGAGAAATACCCACTACAAGCCTATTAGAAATCTCTATTATTCCAACAATAATGTTGGTGGTTCTTCAAATGAATCTACTGTAATTATATTTTCAAAGTTATGTCATGTTGCTCTTGGTGTATATGGTGGAGGATCTGTGCGAATGCTTGCATCACTTTGTGGTGTTGTTGTGTTCAAACCAATTTTTGGGTGTATACCTCGCTCAGAATTAAGATGGGATGTGCGAGTGGCACGTAGGGTCTATTTCCATGAAAAAGAATATTTAATGGCCCAACAAATGAGACACTGCCTGATGTAGATTCATAGTAATATATTCGCAATTTCAAAAGTCATAGTTACTCTAACCAATGATGTTCTAAAGACCAATGAAGTTGGTTGCCTAAATGTGATTTCCTTGTGATTTTTTATGTTGGTCAGAGGCCATGTGTTAGCTTAGATGTGGATCCACAATGGAGCTTTCCATCTCAGATTATTACAACCATTTTTATATGACGGTTTTGTTCATACTTAAACTAAGTTTGTGCATTTTGAAATGTGACCCTTTTCTATTCAAATATGGATACACTTTTGCAGTATATTGATTCTAGTGGTAACGATGCAATAATGTCAGAATCTTTGATCCAGGCGAAAGGTTTACAGTAACGTCTATAATGGCAAAGCTTGAGTATCTACGTACGTCAACGCGGTGCAAGAAAGTAACATCTGTTCGACATGATTCCTTCAGTTTCTTAACTTCTAAAATCAAGCTGAAAGCATATGTGCAAGTTCTCAAGCCTAATTTAAGTAAGGTGAAAAGAGCTTGGAGCAATGTTTGGTCCAATCATTTGAAGTAAATCAAGGTTTGACTTTCTATTTTTTATATTTAATTCTTGGGGTCAAGGATTGTTTGAAGAAGGGAGTATTGTAATGGTCTAAAATTAAGAAAGTAAAACACTGTCGTTTGGCTCCTTATTAGTTTAAGTTTTGTTGCTTGAGTAGTGAAACGATGAGTTTTGGTTTAGGCATGTAGTTTGTTAAACGTTGTGTTTAGCGGAATAGGGCTATATGGTCTGAAACTTTCTTTTTCATCAGTATGAAATATATGAATATTGAGTCTCGTCTTCCCCAAATTCTCTGTTTTGTCGTCTCCCCTTGCTTCTCTATCTCCTTTCTCTTTTATAATTCTTCTTCTCTGTTTTAAACTGTTACATTTGGTTGCCAAGAAAACATGAGAAAATCAATCATTTTGTTGAAAAAAAGAAAGATATTGTGTTTTTAAGAACCCATTTACCTGACAATAATATCAGACAAAAAAGAATTTGAAACTAGAAAAATGTGACTTTTCTTTTCAGAAGAAAAAAATCATTTTCTGCATAAATATTGAAAATGCCAAACCGCCATTAATAATGATCGTTCATCGTTTTCAAAAGCAGCCATGGAAATTTTAATTAATTAAATTAAAATTTAGACCAAATTGATATAATAGGTAAATAATATGGGCTAAATGTGTAATTTTACAAATTTTCATTAACTGCCACATCACCCTTCTATCACCCTTCCGTTAGTTTTTTAGCGGCGGTGGTAAAAATAGGTTCATTTAATAAGTTTGGTGGTCTGATTGACGAGTTCGATAGTTCAGTGGTCAAAATAGGTACGCCCCTAAAGTTCGGTGGTCATTGGAGTAGTTTACCCTAAAAATAATTAATTTATTAAATTAAAATTAAGACTAAATTGATAGAATGTATGAGTAACGAGAACCAAATGTGTAATTATACAAAATTTTACTAATTGCCACGTCACTCCGTCCGGTAGGTTTTAACGACTGGTGGTCAAATTGTATCCAATTTAATAGTATGGCGGTTTAATTGCTTAAAAAAAAAGTAAGATAGTCAAATCGCGACCTTACCAATAGTATGGCGGTCATTTATGTAGTTTACCCTTTTTTATATAATGTTGTAATAGTGTAATATCTAATATTTACAAATCTAAAAATGGTAAAGATAATATACAGTAGAACCTCTATAAATTAATACTCGATAAATTAATAACTTCTCTAAAATAATAGTTTTTACTTGGGCTCGTCTAAATTAATAATTTTGATAAATTAATAAGATAATATTTTTTTGGAGACCCTTATATATTTATGGTCCCTTCAATATTATAAATTAATAATTCTATAAAATTACAAATATAACTAGGACAACTTAGTAAAATGTGATTCTATTGTTGTTTATTTCTTCTTAAAATTGAAATCTAACCGTATTTCATCTCTAACTTTCCTTACTGCATCCAAAAGTTCTGGTGTTGTGTTCTCATACTGCAACAAAAAATTATGAAGAGTTGTTGCCGCTGTGAGTGCTTCCTTCCGCGTAATTGGTTGCAAAGACATTGTATCATCTTCAGTTTCATTCTCAATAGGATTTTCATTAACACTAGCTAAAATTTCTTCTAAGCTTTGGACCTCTGAACATGTATCATTTTCACCTCGAGTAATCCAATAGGTGATTGACATATATTTTGTATATGAATATAATTCAATTAGTCAATACAATGTATATGTTTTATTCATGAAGAATAATGTAGGTTCGTTGAATCGGAAAAAATCTCTTTAAATTAATAAATAATTATTAATATACCAATTAATTAATATATCTTTAAATTAATAAATTACGCGGTTCTGACATTATTAATTTATAAAAGTTTTTACTGTATATTAATATAAAGATTAAAGATATGATATGTTGACACAATATACAATTATCTAATTTCACACCTTATTAAAATTGTTGGATGAGTAAAAATTGATGGCAGAGATTAAGTGTAAGGAAATGACTTTCATTGCGAAAAAAACGAACTATTCTCAAATTAAAACCTTTAATCTTAGTTATTAAACTCAATTAATCAAACTATTCTAAATTGGTGTAAAATTAAATAGGTTTACATTGTATAAGCTGATTCTAACTCATTAAGATATAATATTATAAATAAATAAATAAATAAATAAATAGGAGTATAATTAATATATATAAAAAACAGCAATAACAATGCTTATGGTGTAGGTGTCAAACTAGTTGAATTGGAAATCTAAGGCCAATTTTCCAATCCACCTTCCTTCACCTAAATTTTGACCTTTTTTAGTTCAATAATTGGATTTGGAGGTCCAATTAGTACTTACACAACTACCTTCCCATCTTCCTCAAAGCTATTATATTTGTCATGACGTTAATCCCAAGATATATTGATTTTTTTGTATAGGATTGGTTTAAATATTATAACTTTGGATATTATAATTAAGCATTAATCATGATTCTCAGTTTTACCTTAGTTTTCTAATAATTCGAAGCAAAAAATCTGGCAAAGTCTTCAGGTGCATCACTGTTATATGATGACTTTTGGCCCAACTTAAAAAGGAAGATTTTATTTAGGAGATTGCAATGGCTTCATGGCTTAGTTGCCTCTGCCAATCACTTTATTTTCCTTACGTTCTTTATTGCATGCCATAATAATAATAATAAAATTATCCCACTACATAAATATATTATCACATAAATCTTGAATTTGTATATGACACATTGAAAATAGTTCTTGAGTTTATAATTATATATAACTTTATCTGTTTTACGGTATGAGAATAATCTTATTCGAATTATATATAAGATAATTACTCCACTTCTTCCAGCTACTTGTCGTGACAATATTATGGTTGAATGTTTTACTTTATATTTATTTATTTATATATATTCAACTAATTTAAAAAGTGAAGGAGAAAATTGTGTATTTTTTTAACATAAGAAAAAATTGTGTACTTTTTTTAACATAAGAGAAAATTGTGACTTTTATATAAAAAATTACAAAAGCTACATTCGTGAACTATAAATAAATTTGTAATAATAATAATAATAATAATAATAATAATAATAATAATAATAATAATAAAATTATTGGATTTGGAGAGGATATTATTCTTAATCTCAGAAAGCCATCGACAACAAAACAAAGAGAAGACAATTGCTTAGCCATTGGATAAAATTGTCAAATTTTCATGTCACAATTTGACAAAATCATGTTTATTACATGTCAATTAATAGTTTATACCAATAGTTAAAATTATGTCTGAGTTTGAATTCACGAATTAACGAATTTACTCAATTAAAAATTATTAAATTATTTTTACTTCGAATCTTAATTTAATAATTTACTCAAATATAGAATTCAAACTCAAATATGAATTTAAAAAGTAATGTACGGTGGGATGCCAACGAGACATTAATTAAAAATTATTAAATTATTTTATCCAATGGCTAGGCGACATGAATTCAAACTCAAATAATTAAAATTATGTGTTTTATGAACCCAACAAGTGTCTCAGTGTAAAAACGGGTGATGTTTATTTTAGGAAACCTAAGTTCAAATCATTTTGTTTACAAGGTGCATGTGCGTTGTCAAGGGGTTAAGAATATATATGAACAGATACTATTATTTACATTCTCAAGGCAACTGTCGGGATTTAAACCCATACAAGATGACTCAACATGAGCATCCTTAACCACTCAGCCAATTAGTGGATATTGAACATATCTCACACATAATGCAATAATTTATGTATAAAAAATCATAAAACAAAATAACAATGGTCGTGATCTTATTGTTACTTTAAAAATTTTAATATAGGCATGTCAAAAAAATTATTATAGAAAGAATTCATAGTCAATTCGATAAATTTAAATAAATTTGATTTTAATATACGGATGACATTTTGTATTATTTTATATAGGGATGACAATTTAGTCAGAATTCGATCGAAGAAAAAAATTTGATCCAAATTCATATAAGATAAAAAGGCATGAGTCCTAATAAGAGATGAGTCAGATATGGATCTTACAATATTTTAAAAGTTAAGTCAATCTTGCAATAAAAATTATTTATTTTTATATAAAAAACAACTTTGTCACCAAATATTGCTCTTTTCTCAATATTGTGGGTGGTTGGAATTGAAGTTTCAAGATCAATGGCAAGCTCCAATCTTGTTCATGTTTTCTTCTTCTTTTAAAAAACATATTTGTTTGAGTTGTCACTTAAAAAAAGTTAATTGCATTTCAAATTTTAAGACTTTAATTTAGATTCTGGATTCTACTCGGATCGAACTCAGATTAGGTTTATTCAGACTTGAATCGATCTAGAAGTCTGATTGTTCATCGAATCACATTCGGACTTTATAAAGTGCGCTCTAAATTTGGCCCATTATTGTAACCCCTCGACCCGATCAAGTCGCAAGACCGAATCGGGGGAGTCACACGAGGATAAACAGAGAAAATCCGAGAATTTCCCTTCGATTAACAACCCTAGATTAAGATTTATCTTGTCTAAATGTAATTTAACGGTCCTATGGTGTTAAGGGTTACAACATAAGAACAACGTCTCAATCGGACATCAATCGGATGTCGAATTGAGGTCAAACAGCGACGAATGACCATTTTGCAAAACCACACCAAAACAAGGGCAAAAAGGTAATTTAAACCTTACCAAATAGTTTATTAGTTATATTTCAAGCACACGAGGCAAGACCAACACAAACGAGACATATAAACTCACTTAGGAAACATACAAGCATTAGGAACTAAAACGTAACATTTGAGAACCTTCAAAGATGCCTTTTAACCACTTTAACTGCATGTGTTTCGAAACAGGGGTTACCCGTTTCAAAATGCGGGCTCTTAGCAAAAAGCAAAACTAGGCCGTTTTGAAACGACTCCTTTTGGTTTCGAAACAGAAGTCTCCAGAGGCAAAACGTACCGAAACGGCACCACCCTCGTTTCGATACGGGTGCCCTAAAAGCCTGGCCGTTCCAAAATCATACTAGGTGTTTCGAAACGCCTAGGCATAGATTGGCCCGAAAATGCATTTTTACATTCCCAAACATTCCCCAAAAGAGCACAAACCACAAAACAACATATTGAGCAAACATTCTAGAGGTAGAACACTCTAAAAACAGGTTTCAAACATGCATACACACAAGCATGGATCTCAAACTTGAAAGCTCAAAAACAACACTCTAACTCAAAACACCAACAAGCCATTAAACCAAAAGCCAAAACAAGCCTCAACATAGCATGGTTTCAACATTTAAAACATGTAGCAACATGGTCAAACACATGGGAGTTTACAACCACCTCCCTAACCACAAAAGCAAGTATTCTCATTGCTAAATTATTATTACAACTTAAAATCCATACTTAAGCTTAAGCTACGATCACCGGAGTCTTTCTCTCGCCTTCCTTTGCTTCCCAGATCGCTAACGATATGCATTGTTAGAAAGGAGCGTGCATATGCATAAAGCTTAGTGAGTGGTGCTCAAAACTACAACAACAACAATGCAGTTTTAATAAAACCATTTATGAATTGAAAACAAACCACAAGCATGAATTTCATCAACATGATTATCATCAAACTTACATGTGCTTGGCATCTTATATCAAACAATGCAACAACATATAACAACAAGGCATGATTCTCAACATCTACCAAGATAACATTCAACCTTCCAACACAAGAGTATTATGGCAATTATGGTTACATGACTCGTATACGCGGATTGGATTCGATGGCATCTCACATCACCGAATCTATAAGAACAATAAGACTCACGATGGCATCTTACATCACCGAGGTCTAACAATAAAGCTTCCGGTGACATCTTACATCACAGTACTCCTCCCTAATGACATCTTACATCATTAGGGTCATGCACGAATATTACAAATGCACTCTAACCCTATGGTCGACCAATTATACCCGATAAGACTCTCATATTTGCCAATACTCAACATCATATAAATCAACATAACAATACCACACTCAATAATCAAATACACACATTCCTCTCATATCAACAATGCATAACAAGATTGAAATATAAAATTCCAGAAAAGTAAAACGTAAACATTAAATACTTACTCTCGAGCTTAGGTTGGCCTTTCAAGCTCAACCTAAACTCTCAAAAACATTTCCACTCACTGGTAGAACCCAAACGATAGCCGAAACACCGATTCAAGCCTCCGAACTACCCGTTCTCTCGTCCAAAGAGCCCAAACTTGTTTCCCCTGTTTCTAGCCAATTCAAAAATGGTGCTTTAGACCCAATTCAAGCCCCCCAAACTTGCAGCAACACAGAAACTCATCATTTATCATCAAAACCAAATTGATTCACACCCGCAAACACTTGAAAACACCATCAAAACGACTCAACCCAACTAGCAGCCAAAACCCAACAAATTTACCATAAAAACTATATCTTTGAACATCCAAAACACTTACCCAAGGTCTAGAAACCATCAGCTCGAAGTTCTTCGCAAGAACAAACCAAAAACCCAAACGTTCAACTCCAAAAACCCCTCCTTTTTACTAGTTTCAGGTTTCCCTACATTTAGCCACTATCCCAACATTTTTAGAACACTAAAACAATGTAACACCCGGGTTCGGGGGTCGGGTGAAATTAGCAATTTAAAAATAGTTCGGGTTTCGGTTCCAAATTTTAAATAATAAAATAAAGGTTTGGGCCTCGGGTTTTAAGACAAGTAAAATTTAGTTGGACCATATTTTAAACAAGCCCACATGGCCATGGGTGGCACCTATTGTGGTTTTCCTTTTTCATTAAGGGCATTTAGGTCTTTAGACCTTTAATTTTTAAACCAACCTAAATAATGTTTTATTTTTAGTCATCTTCTTCCCTCTCCCTACTCTTCCCTTTTCAACGACAACATAAACCCCACCCCTCCTAAATACTATTCCATTCAATATCTTGCTCATCTTTGAAGGTTTTGCAAAGGTAACTTCGTTTTTGACTTCCCCACGTTATTCTCTACACGTTGACATCTTTTGTTTTCATTTTTATGCAAGTTTTTGAGATTTGGAAATTTAAGGATTTTGGATAAAAATGTTGCCTTTATGGCCTTTGACTAAAGATTTTGGTTTATTGTTTGTGTGGGGGTTGTTTGTAGTCCATGGGACTCAATATATGTGATTTTTAAAGAATTTTATGCTAATTTCCGAAATGGGGTTTTGGGGAGGTTTTTGAGAGGTTTTGGGTTGAGATATGGGGGTGTTCTATATAGAAATGAGAGGGCCAATGGATAGGCTATATGTGAGGGCTGTTTTGGAGGCTTTAGGGAGTAATTTGAGGGTTGAAATCAATGGTTTTGAAGGGTGCTTGAGGGCTGCTCGGATTTTGGAAGTTTGAGCTTGTTTTCAATGGAAAAATTGATGTCTTGAGATTGGTATTTAACCCGGATTGATTTTGTTAGAACATGGACTGATTTGGGATTGTTTATATTGTGTTGGAATGTTTAGAAACGAGAAATTTGGTTGGTGAAGCTTCGGGGACAAATCCGGGGATTTCGGAGTCTTGAGCTTGGTCTTCGATCTTCTCTTGGGTAGCAACGGTGAGTAGAATTATTGGTTTTTACCTTGTGCTCGATATGGATTCCTTTGGGGTTTGGGTGGAACCTTGAGAGGTCACCTAAACCCGTGTGTAAGCCTCTCTACTCTCACGTGTTGTGATATATTGATTGTGGATGCGTTGTGGTTATTTGAATGCATTTTAAGTTGTTAATGTTGTAGTTGTGTTGAGTTCGTGCCTCACGTGATGGTGGTCTAAACTACGGTGATGTGTAGTCCCACCGGTAGTGACTAGTAGGGTAGTACTTTGATGTGTAGTCCCATTGGAAATCCACTAGTCGAAACGGTGATGTGTAGTCCCACCGTATGTGTATGTTGGTTGTGCTTGTGCAAACCAAGTGTTGTGATTGAGATTGACCCTTGTGCATCCATTGTTTTCTTGCATTTAAATCGTGTTTTGGAAAACTGCATGTTGTGAATTGTAGAGCCTCTCTCACTAAGCTAGTTTGCTTATGCTCTTTTGTTTCCAACGTGTAGATCGCTAGAGTTCGGGAGGCGAGCGGGCGAGGGAGGAGCTTTTGGAGTTCTCAAGCAAGTTTAAGTATGGTTTGCTTTTGTAATAATGTCTAGACAATGGGGTGTAGAGTGTTAGGAGTCGGGGTCAAACTCCTTAGGAGGTTATGCTTGAAATTGTTAAACTCATGTTGTGTTATGCTTTTGCTTCTTGGATTATGTCTTATGTATTTTATGTGGTTTGTTTGCATATGACTAAACTTGTATGATGTTGGCCCATGTATGCCTTATGCTTGACTATATTGTGGATGATGTCTTATGCTTGCTAAACATGCTTCCTTGTGGAATTGTATGGAGTCTTGTTTGTATGTTTTCGTTAGATTAAAAGCCTCTCATGCTAAGTCTCAATTGTGGTTTGATGCATGTATGTTTGTTTACGCTTAGGAGTGTCCAAAAGTGCATTTAGAGTCATGTGAGAAGTTACCATGTAGTGAAATGAAGAGTTGCAGAGCAGGGGTATCGATACGGTTAGACCCGTATCGATACGGCCTTCTTACTCCAGGCCTTTCGTATCGATACGCGGGGAGACGTATCGATACCATTTTGGACACTGGAGCTACTGCCCAACTTGGTATCGATACCGGTCTCAGGCGTATCGATACCATTTTGGTCACTGATGACACTGTCCAACTTAGTATCGATACCGGTCTTTGGCGTATCGGTACGGCCATCTTAACGTTGACTGTGAGAAGTCAACCCTTGGGGAGGGTATCGATACACTCCTTGGGTGTATCGATACGGTCTCCACAGGCTGACTTTGACCTTATGGACGAGTCAAGGTGTATCGGTACACGCCTTAGGTGTATCGATACCGCCTGCAGTTTAAGTCTAAAATTGGGCCGTTAAGTGTTGGTTTGGGTTTTTTTGATATTCTCGTGTTTGTTGTTCCGCTATATGGTCACTTAGGATTTAATACTCATCTAGACAAGACTTAAAATGAAAAAAAAAGATAGGGTTGCTAACCGAAGGGGAGCCTTAACGGGTTTCACTTCGGTTTTCCCCGTGTAGCCCACTTGGACCGGTCATCCGGCCAGACCGGGACGAGGGGGTTACATTTATTGGTATCAGAGCCTGAAGTTTCTGAGACCTCGGGTAGGTAAGTGAGGTAAGTTAAGGAATTATGAGTGTTTTGCCACACATGTCTAAATTTTGTTTTAGCACGGTGTATGTATGCATGCTATGGTGACCTTGCTGTTGTTCGAGAGTTGGTTTGAGTCCCCATTGTTAGGCATTGTTGTCAAAATAAAAAGGGAAAATTGTTTTGGTTTAAAGAGCTTGAGAACCGGAGTCCTTTGCCCCTTGCTAACCTAACGTTTCTTTGTTGTTGTGTGTTTGTTGTTTTAGATTACTTTAATTGCTATGGTGAGACCGAGGGGACGACCTAGGGCGGGTGACCAGGCACCCGAGAACGCGCCTCCTGCTCTTAATGCTCCCGGTGGTAATGGGGGGAACGTCGGAGGTGATGGTAATTGGCCTCAGGCTGAGGCTAATGTGGGAGGAAATGGGGCTCAAGCGGGCCAAGGTCAGGCAGGCCCAGATGTGGCTCATTTGATCCAGACTATAGCCGGAGCTTTTCAGACAACTTTGGCCGGCATGCAAGCTGCAGCTCCACCTCAGGGTGCGGGGACAGGATTACCCCTAGAGAGGCTCCGAAATTTGGGGGCAGTTGAGTTTCGTGGATTGTCTCCGGAGGGTTCGGAAGGGTGGCTTGAAAGCACTACTCGCATCTTGGGCCAGATGGAGTGTTCGAATGCCCGTAAGTTGGGATGCATTGTCTCATTGCTTCACGGAGACGCTTATACTTGGTGGACCACTGCTATTTCTGGTATGGCCGAGACGGATATCACATGGGAATTTTTCAGGAATGCCTTCAAGAGGAAGTACCTCGGGGTTCGGTACTTGGATGAAAAGAAAAGGGAGTTCATGGCTCTAGTTCAAGGCCATAGGACTGTGTCCGAGTATGAGATCCAGTTTGTGAGGTTGAGCCAGTACGCGCCAGAGTTGATTCCGGATGAGAATGAACGATGTGAGCGTTTCAGATATGGGTTGACTACTGATGTGAAGACCTACATATTGGCCGCCGACTACACTGAGTTCGATGTCTTGGTTTCTAGGGCCAAGGATGTAGAGCAAAACCTAAGCTCTAGAGCACGTGCTAGTGGGTCCGACTCCGGGAAGAGACATGCGAACTGGGATAGAGATCATGCCAAGAGGCATAGGGATAGGAGGTACCAGCCGGACACGAGGCCTAGAGGTGGTAACCATGGTCAGGGCCGTCAGGGCCAAGGGGCTGTCGGGCACATTCCGGAGTGCACTAGGTGCGGGAGACGCCACCCAAGAGAGTTCATGGGTATGTTTGGGGCGTGTTGGAACTGTAGCTCCCGAGACCATTTGAGGCGTGATTGTCCACACCCAGTTAGGGGAGGACCGGCTCCAGCGAGGGGTTTTGAGCATCAGAGAGGTCGTGGGCGCGGCCGTGGGAACTTCCAGCTAAGGAATGAGGGTCAGAGGAACTTGGCTCATGTGGTAGTAGTCCAGCCCGAGGGAGGAGGACCGGCTAGGGTGTACGCTCAGCGAGAGGCTGGGAATGACACTGATGTCATTGCAGGTAATTTCACATTACAGTCTTTGAGTTTGCTTTCTCTAATAGATTCGGGGTCAACGCATTCGTATATTTTGGGTGAGCATGCAAAGTCATTAGGACTACCTTGCGATTGGCTAGAGGTAGGTGTAAATGTCACTAGCTCTTTTGGTGATACAGTGGTAGTTAGGAAAGTGTATAGGAGGTGTCCCCTGATGATTCAGGGCCACGTATTTCCGGTCGACATGATGGAGCTACCCTTTTATGGTTTTGATGTGATCTTGGGCATGGATTGGCTTGTAGAGCATAGAGCTAGGGTTGACTTCGAGACTAAGAGAGTCTCTTTGAGGCTTACCGATGACTTTGAGGTTGTGGTAGTTGGGGAGAATGTTAAGTTTTTGTCTAACGTGGTTTCGGCTTTGGAAGCTCAGAGATTGTTGAGTTCAGGGTGTCAGGCTTACTTGGCTTACGTAATGAACCCGGATATGAGTGAGGTGAGACCTCAGGACATCAAGACTGTGTGTGACTTTCCGAGTGTTTTTCCGGAAGAACTACCAGGCTTGCCTCCAGATAGAGCCGTTGAGTTTGCTATTGAGACCTATTCTGATTCTGCACCGGTGTCGATTGCTCCGTATAGGATGGCACCGAAAGAGTTGAAAGAGTTGAAGACACAACTTCAGGAGTTGACTGACAGAGGCTTTATTAGGCCTAGTGTTTCCCCGTGGGGTGCTCCGGTCTTGTTTGTGAAAAAGAAGGATGGTAGCATGAGAATGTGCATAGACTATAGACAGTTGAATAAGGTGACGGTGAAAAACAAATATCTCTTGCCAAGGATAGACGACTTGCTAGACCAGTTGAGGGGTGCTTCCGTGTTTTCAAAGATTGACTTGAGGTCTGGGTATTATCAGTTAAAGGTAAAGGATGAGGACATACCGAAGACAGCTTTTCGCACACGATACGGGCATTATGAGTTTTTGGTGATGCCTGATGAGTGTTTAAAAGTTCTATTATTTACACCCTTTTTAACCCATATTTCTGCTGCATTCAAGCATTATTCATTGCATTTAGGTCAGTTTACAGCAAAACATCACAAATATATTAAAAGGCACAGATTCTACTAAAAATGGCTGTTTTTGTAGGTATCTGCCATGGTTGACGATGAAGGCAGGCCCAGGGCAGATAAGCAGAAGAGCTGAACTGGACAAGCAGCCGAAGAAGACGAACCTGTCATAGACCTGTCGTGACAGCAAGGTGACAGCAGACTTATGAAGAGGAAAAGTAAAGTGGATCTCGATAGATAGAGAAAAATCTGCTCGTCTGTCGTGTGGAAGCCAAATATTTTTCCAAGCCCCGGATCAAAAGATATGTCAAGCCAAAGCTCAAGGAGAAGAAATTCCTAGAAACAAGGATGCGGCTGGAAAGTAGGAGACTTTAGAGATTTAGTCTTTATTAGAATCTTACTTTTAATTAAAGTTGTAATCCTTGTTACCTTAGATAACTTGAGCCCAAAGCTTATATAAGGGCATAGATTAAACCTAGGGCAAGAGAATAGACCCCATAACCGAAACCAAACCCCTGCCGTCCACCCGTCACCGACATGTTCTAAATTCCCCCTAGGGCTACGGGTTGTTTTGTAAAGTAGTTGCAAGGGTTGCTTTGTTTTAGGATTGTTCAGTTCAATAAAATAAAACTTCAAGTTCTTTTGTCTTGGTTTTAATATCTTGCAAGAGCATCGGGAGAGCATTGTGAGGTTATCCATTTACTTAGCATCGGGAGAGTTAAGTATACGAAAGAGATAAGAGCGCGTTCTCTAGTTTATAGTTGAACCATCTCGTGCCTAGGGATAGGGCGAGGTTAAGTGGCTAAGGAAGAATTCATACACATCGGTGTTCATCCTTCGATTCACGCTGGGAGGTATCATCAAAGACGTGATCATCGACAGACTTGTGCCTAGGGATAGGGCAAGGCAGATCTGGGATTCTTGCCAAGCTTGAAGTACGGAGTTAGTGTTCGCTGCAACGACAGCTAACGGACAGCCGCCGCGACAGGTGCTGTCGGCGACGGGCGCGACGACAGAACTGGAGATCCTAAGCAATTCAATACCTGCACTACTGAGCAACTCAATACCAGCCCATTCTTTATATCTTGATTTCTCTACTCTTTTATTTAAGTTTACTTTATATTTCTCGTGACAAAATCTTAAATCATTCTTTTCCCCTTGTGCAGATAGCGAAGGAAAGGGTTAGCCCAGTCCCTGTGGAGACGATATCCGATACTCTAGTATCACTTTATTACTTGCGACGTGTACACTTGCACTCAATTGCGATAGACTATTTTACACGCAACAATGCCTTTTGGGTTGACCAATGCTCCAGCAGCCTTTATGGATATGATGAACCGGGTGTTTCATAAGTTCTTGGACAGGTTTGTGGTAGTGTTTATTGATGACATCCTAGTGTACTCTAGGACCGAAGAGAAGCACGATGGACACTTAAGGATTGTGTTTCAGACCTTACTTGAGAATCAGTTGTATGCCAAGCTAAGTAAGTGCGAATTTTGGATTAGGGAGGTGGTCTTCCTAGGTCACGTGATCTCAGCTAGTGGGATTAGTGTAGATCCCAAGAAGATTGAAGCCATTGTGAATTGGAAGCAACCGAAATCAGTGACAGAAATCCGCAGTTTCCTAGGTTTGGCGGGATACTATAGGAGGTTTGTTGAGGGATTCTCGAGGATAGCGGCTCCGTTGACCAAGTTACTACAGAAAAATGTTCCGTACGAATGGTCAGATGCAAGGCAAGAAGCGTTTGAGAAATTGAAGAAAGCTTTGACCGAAGCTCCCATTTTGATTCAGCCCGAGCCGGGGAGAGAGTTCGTGATTTTCAGTGATGCATCTTACGTGGGGCTAGGTTGTGTGCTTATGCAAGAAGGTAAGGTAGTGGCATATGCTTCCCGACAGTTGAAGGTTCATGAGAAGAATTACCCCACACATGACATAGAGTTGGCTGCAGTGGTGTTCGCGTTGAAAATTTGGAGACACCATCTCTATGGTGAGAAGTGCACTGTGTACACCGACCACAAGAGTTTGAAATATTTGATGTCCCAGAGGGAGTTGAATCTTAGGCAACGAAGGTAGTTAGAGCTCCTTAAAGATTATGACCTTACCATAGAGTATCATCCGGGCAAGGCAAATGTGGTGGCCGATGCCTTGAGTAGGAAGGTGGCCGTTGAGTTGCGAGCAATGTTTGCAAGGTTGAGTGTGTCTACGGATGGTGGGTTAGTGGCCGAGCTTCAAGCTAAGCCATCATTGGTTCAGTTGATCCGTGAGAGACAGTTGCGAGATGAGTCCTTGGCACCTCACGTGCAAGACATAGCTGAAGATAGGCCTACTGAGTATTGTTTTGGAGAGAATGGGATTCTATGTTTCAAGGATAGGATGGTGGTTCCGGAGGATGCCGAGTTGAGACGTACGATTTTGAGTGAGGCTCACAATAGCCCTTTTGCTATGCATCCGGGTAGCACGAAGATGTATCGAGGGTTAAAGGAAGAGTACTATTGGGTTGGTTTGAAAAATGATGTAGCCGAGTTCGTAAGTAGATGCATGGTTTGTCAGAGAGTCAAGGCTGAGCACCAGTTTCCCTCAGGGTTGTTGCAACCGTTGAGAATTCCAGAGTGGAAGTGGGAGCGTATCACTATGGACTTTGTGTCAGGACTTCCGTTGACTCCTTCAAGGAAAAATTCAGTGTGGGTGATTGTAGATAGATTCACCAAGTGTGCTCATTTCATACCGGTTCATACTACCTATACATTAGACAAGTTGGCCGAATTGTATATTCGTGAGATTGTGAGACTATATGGGGTACCGAAGTCGATTGTGTCAGATCAAGATCCGAGATTTACCTCTAGATTTTGGGAGTGTTTGCATCGAGCTTTGGGCACATGGTTGAACTTCAGCACTTCGTATCACCCGCAGTCAGATGGGCAGTCTGAGAGGGTAATTCAGATATTGGAGGATATGTTGAGGTGTTGTATCATTGACTTTCAGGGGTCATGGGAGAAACACCTACCATTAGTGGAGTTTGCGTATAAGACCAGCTTCCAGTCGAGCATCCAGATGGCTCCCTATGAGGCCTTGTATGGTAGGAAGTGTAGGACCCCGATTTGTTGGGCCGAGGCCGGACAGAAACTTGTGCCGATGCCCGAGTTACTTAAGGGAACCACCGAGAAGGTGAAATTGATATGTGATCGCTTGAAAGCGGCTTCAGATCGGAAAAAGTCCTATGCCGATTTAAAAAGGAAGGAGGTGGAATACTCTGTGGGGGATAAAGTGTTTTTGAAAGTCTCACCATGGAAGAAGGTGATGAGGTTTGGAAGGAAAGGCAAGTTGAGCCCAAGGTACATAGGGCCTTATGAGATAGTTGAGAGAATTGGTCCGGTTGCGTATAGATTGAGACTCCCAGTTGAACTAGAGAATATTCATGATGTATTTCATGTGTCGATGCTCAGGAGGTATAGATCGGATTCGTCCCATGTCATGCCAGTGGAAGAAATAGAGTTGAATCCGGACTTATCTTACAACGAGGAACCAGTTGAGATACTTGCTTCTGATAGCAAGGTTTTGCGTTGCAAGACCATAGAGTTAGTCAAAGTCTTATAGAGACATAGAGGTGTGGAGGAAGCCACGTGGGAGAGGAAAGCGGACATGCTTGAGCAGTTCCCGTATTTGTTTCCGTCAGGTAATTTCGAGGACGAAATTCCTTAAGTAGGGGAGAGTTGTAACACCCGGGTTCGGGGGTCGGGTGAAATTAGCAATTTAAAAATAGTTCGGGTTTCGGTTCCAAATTTTAAATAATAAAATAAAGGTTTGGGCCTCGGGTTTTAAGACAAGTAAAATTTAGTTGGACCATATTTTAAACAAGCCCACATGGCCATGGGTGGCACCTATTGTGGTTTTCCTTTTTCATTAAGGGCATTTAGGTCTTTAGACCTTTAATTTTTAAACCAACCTAAATAATGTTTTATTTTTAGTCATCTTCTTCCCTCTCCCTACTCTTTCCTTTCCAACGACAACATAAACCCCACCCCTCCTAAATACTATTCCATTCAATATCTTGCTCATCTTTGAAGGTTTTGCAAAGGTAACTTCGTTTTTGACTTCTCCACGTTATTCTCTACACGTTGACACCTTTTGTTTTCATTTTTATGCAAGTTTTTGAGATTTGGAAATTTAAGGATTTTAGATAAAAATGTTGCCTTTATGGCCTTTGACTAAAGATTTTGGTTTATTGTTTGTGTGGGGGTTGTTTGTAGTCCATGGGACTCAATATATGTGATTTTTAAAGAATTTTATGCTAATTTCCGAAATGGGGTTTTTGGGAGGTTTTTGAGAGGTTTTGGGTTGAGATATGGGGGTGTTCTATATAGAAATGAGAGGGCCAATGGATAGGCTATATGTGAGGGCTGTTTTGGAGGCTTTAGGGAGTAATTTGAGGGTTGAAATCAATGGTTTTGAAGGGTGCTTGAGGGCTGCTCGGATTTTGGAAGTTTGAGCTTGTTTTCAATGGAAAAATTGATGTCTTGAGATTGGTATCTAACCCGGATTGATTTTGTTAGAACATGGACTGATTTGGGATTGTTTATATTGTGTTGGAATGTTTAGAAACGAGAAATTTGGTTGGTGAAGCTTCGGGGACAAATCCGGGGATTTCGGAGTCTTGAGCTTGGTCTTCGATCTTCTCTTGGGTAGCAACGGTGAGTAGAATTATTGGTTTTTACCTTGTGCTCGATATGGATTCCTTTGGGGTTTGGGTGGAACCTTGAGAGGTCACCTAAACCCGTGTGTAAGCCTCTCTACTCTCACGTGTTGTGATATATTGATTGTGGATGCGTTGTGGTTATTTGAATGCATTTTAAGTTGTTAATGTTGTAGTCGTGTTGAGTTCGTGCCTCACGTGATGGTGGTCTAAACTACGGTGATGTGTAGTCCCACCGGTAGTGACTAGTAGGGTAGTACTTTGATGTGTAGTCCCATTGGAAACCCACTAGTCGAAACGGTGATGTGTAGTCCCACCGTATGTGTATGTTGGTTGTGCTTGTGCAAACCAAGTGTTGTGATTGAGATTGACCCTTGTGCATCCATTGTTTTCTTGCATTTAAATCGTGTTTTGGAAAACTGCATGTTGTGAATTGTAGAGCCTCTCTCACTAAGCTAGTTTGCTTATGCTCTTTTGTTTCCAACGTGCAGATCGCTAGAGTTCGGGAGGCGAGCGGGCGAGGGAGGAGCTTTTGGAGTTCTCAAGCAAGTTTAAGTATGGTTTGCTTTTGTAATAATGTCTAGACAATGGGGTGTAGAGTGTTAGGAGTTGGGGTCAAACTCCTTAGGAGGTTATGCTTGAAATTGTTAAACTCATGTTGTGTTATGCTTTTGCTTCTTGGATTATGTCTTATGTCTTTTATGTGGTTTGTTTGCATATGACTAAACTTGTATGATGTTGGCCCATGTATGCCTTATGCTTGACTATATTGTGGATGATGTCTTGTGCTTGCTAAATATGCTTCCTTGTGGAATTGTATGGAGTCTTGTTTGTATGTTTTCGTTAGATTAAAAGCCTCTCATGCTAAGTCTCAATTGTGGTTTGATGCATGTATGTTTGTTTACGCTTAGGAGTGTCCAAAAGTGCATTTAGAGTCATGTGAGAAGTTACCATGTAGTGAAATGAAGAGTTGCAGAGCAGGGGTATCAATACGGTTAGACCCGTATCGATACGGCCTTCTTACTCCAGGCCTTTCGTATCGATACGCGGGGAGACGTATCGATACCATTTTGGACACTGGAGCTACTGTCCAACTTGGTATCGATACCGGTCTCAGGCGTATCGATACCATTTTGGTCACTGGTGACACTGTCCAACTTAGTATCGATACCGGTCTTTGGCGTATCGGTACGGCCATCTTAACGTTGACTGTGAGAAGTCAACCCTTGGGGAGGGTATCGATACACTCCTTGGGTGTATCGATACGGTCTCCACAGGCTGACTTTGACTTTATGGCCGAGTCAAGGTGTATCGGTACACCCCTTAGGTGTATCGATACCGCATGCAGTTTAAGTCTAAAATTGGGCCGTTAAGTGTTGGTTTGGGTTTGTTTGATATTCTCGTGTTTTTTGTTCCGTTGTATGGTCACTTAGGATTTAATACTCATCTAGACAAGACTTAAAATGAAAAAAAAAGATAGGGTTGCTAACCGAAGGGGAGCCTTAACGGGTTTCACTTCGGTTTTCCCCGTGTAGCCCACTTGGACCGGTCATCCGGCCAGACCGGGACGAGGGGGTTACAAACAAGGTTAAAAACACATTTAAACATGGCATCAATTACTCAAACGAAAATCCCTTCATTTTTCCTCTTTTCAAGCACAAAGCATTTTGGAAACAAGTTTTTAAACAATGAGTTTAAGGAAAATTTCACCAACAATAAGTTTAAGGAAGGAAAAATCAAAACAAAAGAGAGATTACCTTGAAAACTTGTTTGGGTGATGTGCTTGCTCCAATGGAATAGTAGCAATGGTGACTTTGGAGGAAATAACGTGAAAAGAGAAAGAAGATGATGATGGTATTTTGAAAAACCCATTTTTCTTAATTTTAATTTCAAAGTTCTCTTTTTACCCCTTTTTCTTTAAAACCCTTTAGTGGTTTATTAAAAATGATTTTTCCCAATTTAATTTAACCTGAACCAGTTTAACTAAACTCGATTATCTCCGGGCCCTAATCCCGGATCGTTACAATTATCATCTCAATCCTATAAGTAAAAGCAAAATATTTTGACCAATACATTAAAAAAGTTGTTAGATTAGTAGACTTTGTTTTTAAAAAAGATCTTATGATTTCTTTAAACCATTAATTCCTCAGTATTTGGAGCGACCAAAACTCTAGCACCTAAATTTTCTTTGTTGTATTCGATTTAAAATAAGTCATACTCTACGGGATAAAAGGATTAGAGGTAGGATCTTTAGATGTGTTAATTTTTGTAATTTCAAACCTACTCCTTTTTATTTATTTATATATTTTTAGTTTTCATCTTCACATTCATTTAATTCAACGTTGACGTTGCACATGCACAATGTTTATATAATCCATCCAAGTATTTTATTTTATTTTCTCTTTAAAATAATCACATCCTATTTAACATATTTATTTTATTAATTCTAGGCGCAGGTGTATTTTCATTTGTAAAAAATATGAATTCAAAATTTCAGTTAGTTTCAAGTAATTTATATAATTTAGTTTATCTTTAATACACTCATATGTTTTTTATAAGAAAAGAAGAGATTACTCGGGATGGATCCAAGATTTAATGTGAACCATGACTTAATTTTAATAAGGTATAATGCAAAAAAAATCTTTTAATATTTGATTGAATAATAATTTTGGTCTATATTCTTTTTTGAAGTACTTCTATCATCTGTGTTTCATGCAAGGCTAAAATGACTTATTCACAAATAAAAATTAGTAGCCGACTAACGATAAATAGTTTGAAATGATGTGGCAAACCTACATGGTGGCAGTGCACAAGGACATAACAATATCATATAGACAAAGGTGCTAACTTGACAGAATGACAAGACATTCAAATTATATAAAATATAACATTGTTTTTGTGCTGATGTGTCATTATGTCAAATCATTTCAAACTATTTATATTTAGTTGACTAACAGTTTCCATCAACGAATGGACTATTTTTGACCTAAAATGAAATGTTGTGGGTTAAAATACTTAAAAAAATAAGGACCTAAATAACTATCTAGTCAAACGTCATGTGCATTTTTTGACCTTATGTCTTTTAATATAAAAGTTATTAAAACTTCTATTACTACATTATAAGTTTAGTTGAGAATTGTGGTATTTTTAAATTTTAAAAAGCAGCGTTAAAAATTAAGAGAAAATTATATTATTAATCTTCAATTTTTACATATTTTGTCAATTTAACTTTAATTATTCTTTTAGCTAAAATTTGATCTTCAATCTTATTTTAGTCAAATAATTATGATTTTAACAAAAATGACACTTAGATCGTTAAGTTTTCATAACACTGACGTGACAAACCACCAAATCACTAAAAAGAAAAAGAAGTTGAGAGACCTTCTCACCCACAACCCCAATTCCTCATCGCAAAAGAATGCTTGAGCATGGAGTATGGTTGTCGAATAGAGAAAGAAGCTGAGAGACATTCTCACCCACAACCTTAGTTCCTCATCGAGCTAGTCATCAAGATGCATCATAGCACCTCTAAACGAAAAGAGAAGGGGTGGCCGAAACAAAAAAAAAGGAAGAAAGATGAGGGGAAGAAATTAACACTAGTCAAAGATGAAATTCGAAATAGGGGCGGAACATAGGGGGTTTAGTCCCTGCCAACTTTTTTTTCATAGGAATAGGATAGATTTTTTTTTTAAAAAGGTAACATTACCTCTACAATCCCTTCAAAATTTGTAAAATCTTAGTATGACCCACTCAAAATTTTTAATTTCATTTTGACACTCTTTATAAATTTTTTATTTTTTTTATTTCATTTTGATTACCCTTTATAAATTTTTAGTTCCGCCCCTGTTCAAAAAATAAAAAGATAAAATGGGAGGGAAAAAAGGGAGGAATTTGGGGTAGTCGCTTGAAAGACAAATCAAACGGCGCCACTCAGGTAAAGAAAACATAAATTTCTAAACGTTAACATACGATCAAAGAAAACAAGAGTTAAATAGAGAAATAGATGACTAAAATATTTATAATAGAATGAGTAAATAAACTTTTTAAGTATAATGCAATAACTTCTAATAGAATTTAACCAACCAGAGAAATATTAAATGTTTATTCGTCATGACTTGTTCCAATTAAATCTATGTAATTATTGACATGATTGGATATTTTCTATGAAATCTATGGTATACAAATACATTATTAAATTAATGTTCAAAATACTAAGAGGGAAATTGATATAAAATTATATAAACTCCTAAATTAAAAGCCTAATACATAAATAATTAGGCCGTCCATTAATATTAATGACAAGTAAACAAGGAGAGGGAATTGCCCCATTATTTTAGACTTTTTAGTGGATGTAACATTCGAAATTTCCAAAATTATCCTTGAATTCATCAATGAAAAATAAAATTCGACAAGGACAAAAATGACTATAAATTCTTATCGTTATCGAGTGGTAGGGAAAGTCAATTCCTAACGGTATCTGTCCACCGACCACCGACCTAAGAAAAAAAAGGTTGAAGTACACATGTGGTCATTAAACTATAATAAAATCATCTTTTTGACCACTAGACTTTTAAATGTTATAAAATAGTCATTAATTTTTTATTTAGTTATGAGATTGTCATAAAAAAATTTAAATGTTACAAAATGGTCATTATATCGTACCAAATTGTTGCAGAAAGGTCCTTAAATTTACCAAAATTTGTCACTAATATGGACCATTTTATAATTTTTGAAAGTTTATTGACAAAAAGATCATCTCAACATAGTTTAGTAAAATAAAGTAAACAATTTGTATTAAATATTTCAATAATCTATTACATATTATCTTTTAAAAATTGTGTATAAAGTTGTTTTTTAATATTTAATTTTTTATTTAAATAATGCTGTTCAATTGACATTATGTTTCTCTAAAACAATCTTTTAGAAAAATAAAAATCAATCCCACAACAAACAAAAATAGAATCAACAATAAATAAAATGTTGATTAGTTAAAAAAAGCTTGACAAAAACAAAAAGATATTTCTTTTCATTACCTTTAAACTCCAGTCCACTTGCCCACAAAACGACAACTCTCCATAACCGGCTGCTAAACCCATAATTATTCTACCTAATTAAATAAAATTATTTAATTAATTAAATATTAAAGTATTTAAAGTTAAACAAGCACCTTAATGACAACTATTTGTCATTTGAACTATTACCGACAGTTGTATTATTTATCGATATAATACTCATCTTTCGAATTTTAGAAATAAAAAAATTAATAGTCTCAAATATTTTAAATTTTCTTGTAATTATAATTTATTTAGGGTAATTATTTTATGTATTGTTAGTGAATTTTTTTATAAGCGACCTTCTAAAGATGTCATATATTTTTTTAAGGACTCTAAACTCTAACAATAAATTCTAAACATTTAACTTTAAGTTTCAAACCATAAAATTTATTCATAAATTTTAAAACCTCACCACAAACACTAAAACCATAACTCTAAACACTAAAAACTATATGATTCTAAAAAAAAAATTCTACCTTCATTGCATAGATTTTTTTCTCATTATTAATACATATAATCTCAAAATGATTAAATAGTTAACTAACAGATCATGATACATAGAAATAATTTTAATGTAAATTTGAAATTCGATAAAAAAAAATTAGATTTAAAATCTTAATTAAAAAAATCTTATAATCAATTTAGGTTTTATCAACAAAAAAATTATTGATTTTTAATTTTAAAATTTAGGCTTAAATATATATTTGGTACCTAAACTAGATATCTTCTCCTAAGTTGGTACCTAAAGAATTTTTGCTCCCAAGTTGGTACCTGAACTAGACATTTTTCTAAATTTGGTATCTAAAGAATTTTTGCTCTCGAGTTGGTACCCGAACTTTAATTTTATTCATGGTTTTGGTATTTTTATTAACAATTTTAGTTAGGGATGGGCACGGGTCGAGTAGGATCGGGTTTTTGGCCCACCCGTACCCGACCCGAAAATAAATACCCTAAACCTGCACCTGACCCGGACATATTCTTAAAAAAAACCCGACCCGCCCGACCCGAAAATAAATATACTAAATTTGAGCCCGACCCGACCCGACCTATATAAAATAAACTAATTTTAGGGTCCTAATTGTAAAAAAAATAATTTTAAGGGACTTAATTGTAAAAAAATATAATTTAAAGGACTAAATTATAAATAAAAATTCAATTTTAAGGATTTAATTATAAAAAATATATATAAAGAGGGGTATTATTATAAATATTCCTAAAAAATTTAAGATAAAATTATACTATTAGTCCCGGGTCGAGTCGGATATTCCGACCCGAGTTTATCATCAACAAAACCCGACCCGACCCGAACCTGATTTTGTCATTAAAAAATCCGACCCGATCGGGCCGAGTCGGGTCAGAATCCGCCGGGTCTGGGTAAAATGCCCACCCCTAATTTTAGTCCTTAGAACTTATACATTTTATCAATTTGATCCTAATTCAAAATAATTCAATAAATTTAACTCTTAGTATTTTAAAATTACATCAATTTAGTAAAAAAATTATGATATTGTCAAATTAAGTGAGTCTATAGGATCAAAGAAACAATTGAACAATTGCATTCTACGATAAAACAACAAGTTACTATTAAAGTTTTATTATACTAGGAAAGTAATGTAACATTTCTGAGAATGTGTACAAACAATTTAGGAGAATAACAAAAAATAAATTGACAGAATTTGTAAATATAAAGTGTTAAATGTATTGATTTGTTTTAAATTATGACCAAATTGATAAAAATGTATAAATTTTGGTACTAATTTGAGAGAATGTGTCTAGTTCAAGTACCGACTTGAGAGTAAAAAAAATTAAATACTAACTTGGAAGAATATGCCTAATTTAGGTACCAATTTGAGAGCAAAAATTTATTAGGTACCAACTTGAGAAAATGTGACTAGTTAAGATACTAAATGCATATTTATGTCTAAAATTTAAGTAATAAAACAATTTATTGAGAAAAAAATAACGAAATACCAGACAAATTGACTTTTAAATTCTATAATTATTTTTTTATCATGACAACTGAATATTATTAAAAAATTATAAAAGATATTACAAATACAGAAGAATAAGTAAATACTTCTATAGAGATTAGCATACCGTCAAAATTTAAAAGCCTTCGTGAATCTCTTTGTTTCTATCCAAATGAGACGTTTTACGGGCTGAAAAAGGAATGGTGAGTGAAACAAACTATCATTCAGATTGCTTTGCTACCCATGTATAATTACATCGGCAAACAACCATCAACCGAGTGAGGATCTATCTTTCTATGACCACCGACATAATCAAAATAAGAAACTAGCGCGATAAAGATCTCTGTACGAGCACCAAATGACCGTTAAGGTATGCTGAAATCATGTCAAACAACAGATAAAACGAACCACAAAAACAAAGAAAAAGCACGCCACAAAGACAGAAGAAACGAGCGCCGCAAAGGCAGATATTTTTATTAAAAATATATAAAAAAAGAAAATAACGAACTCTGGTTGTCGACAACTAATATTAAGATTGATTACTGCTCACCGGCCAAGAAAATAAATGAAAAAAGAAGAGGAAGATTGGTTGAGGCGCTCTAAGGTTAAGAAAAAAAATTTATTCAATAATTTAAGTGATCATAAAACAAGTTATTGATATAATCATGTTAATATCCACTTTTAAAAAAAATTAGATAGTTTATTGATCCTTTAATTGAATTAAAATGACTTCTATTTTATTGAGTATTGAGATATACTAAAACAAGGTCCAAACAACTCCTAGATGCCAAGTTGAAAGCATGATTATTTGTTATTTCTCCCAAAATCATAACATTTAAATAAATAAATAATAATTTTTTAGTCGTTTTAATGTGTAAAAAATTATGTTTTAATCTACCTATTTTTTTATAAGTTATAAGTGTATTTTGTCTATTTATTTGGCAATATAAATATAAACTAGTCTTACCGAGTCAGATAAGATCATAATTCATAAGGACGGAAAAAATAAAATTCTACAACACTCGACAAACACCGTTGAATACCATTAAATTAATTAATAAATATTAAAAATTTCAAAGACTCAATATATATTTATAAGTTTTATTTTAAATAAAATTTCAATCAAATTATTTATATATAATATTTTTTAATTTTTTAAATAATTAAATCAAATACCAACTTTAGTCAACTTAAAAAATAAAAACTCAAAACCCTAAACCATAAATAATATATCTAAAACCTAAAACCCTAAACCCTAAACTTGAAACATTAAACCCTAAACTCTAAATCATAAACTATAAATTCAAACATAGGTTTTATGGTTTATGGTTTTGAGTTTATGGTTTATGGGTTAGGTTTATATTTTTTAAATTGACTAAGGTTGCTATTTGATCCAATTATTAAAAAAATATAATATATATAAAAAATAACTTAATCAAATTTTATTTTAAATAATTTATAATTATATGTTGAGTTCTTGAAATTTTTAATCTTTATTAATCAATTTAATTGTATTCGGCGTTAGTATTGTTCAACGGTGTTCGTCGAGTGTGTAGACACATCCACGAAAAAAAAAATCTTTCCATCAAATTTTTATTGTTATTGCATTATAATATTTTAAACTCAAAACTTTAGTTAAATTAAATTTATTAAAATTATTATTATTTGGGGCATTTTACATTTTGAATCATTGAACTTAACATCTATTTTCATTTACATCACAAATCTTTAATTTAATCAAATCACATCATTCAACTTTGATTAATAATAAACTAAGTCATTTATATTAACATTGTTAAAAAAAATTAACGGTTTATTTTTTTAAATTAACACTTTTACGTAACATATTTTTCATATATCATAATTAAATAATATTTAATTGATAATTTTAATAATTTTCTATAAGAAATTTTTGAAACATTTCATTTGAATAGATTCAAAGGAAAATAATTACTTTTTACTATAAATCATACCATAAACTATTTGAATTACCAAGTAAACATTATTTATGGATGATATGTGAAAAATATGTTAAACAAAAGTGTTAATTTCAGTTTTTTATTAGAATTATTTAATGATGCCCATATAAGTGACTTATTTTATAAACAATAAAATTTTAATGATATAATTTGATTAAATTAAAGGTTTGTGATATAAATAAAAGTGAATGTTACATTTGGTGATTTAAAATGTAAAATGCTCTTATTTTTGTTTAATAAACCTACTTTATTGTTATTGTTATTGCATTATAATATTTTGAACTTAACAAATGGTCTTAGTGAAAAAAAATAATGTTTATCTTAAGATATTTGAGTTCAAAACATTTTATCCGTAAGATATGTGTGCATTGTCAAAGAATTAATAATATCTATGAAGATTTTAAATATAAATGTTTAACATAGTCAAGGGACTAAAGTCAGAATTAGACCTATTAACATAACTCCCTTACCTCATACAGATTTGTGTCGGTGAATTTGGATTTTCTCGAATTTTCTGTTTTCTTTAAAAGTTCTCAACATATACCTTTGTAATGTGTGGGAAAAAAACATTTGAACAAGCAACTTGAAGTTTAAACACACGACACACAACCAAACTCTAACATGCCATCTCTAAAACTCAAACCTTCCCTTTCTTTGGTTTCATAGTTCTTCGTCCCCAGTTCTTACAAGAGAAAATCAGAAACAGACCCAGAGCTGAGAAACATTGGATTTCTCAAACAGAAGAGATGGAAAACGGAAGGCGAGTTGTTGGTTCGAGGGAGAATTCGAGGAAGTCGACGGAGAGGCCGTACAAAGGGATAAGGATGAGGAAGTGGGGGAAATGGGTGGCTGAGATTAGGGAACCGAATAAGCGGTCCAGGATTTGGTTAGGATCTTATTCCACCCCGGTTGCGGCGGCCAGAGCTTACGACACGGCGGTTTTTTACCTGCGTGGGCCGTCGGCTAGGCTGAATTTTCCAGACCTTCTGGCGGGAGAGAAACTCGGTGGCGATTTGTCGGCGGCTTTTATAAGGAAGAAAGCGATTGAAGTTGGTGCTAGAGTCGATGCTCTGGAGGCAGCTCATCATAATCATAATCATAATCATCATCATCATCATAATCCCAATTATAATCTTGGTTATGGCGAAGATTTGAAGCCAAGTGTCGGGTTTTTACACCGTGTTGACTTGAACAAGATGCCCGACCCGGAGGACTCCGATGTTGAAAGGGAAGGCACGTGAAGGGGAAAAAACAAGTTGATTCAATCATGGCCCTCCAATTATTATGATTTACAAAGCTAGTATAATTTTTGGGTCCGGACTCCTTTGGCGGCTGGGCCGGGCTGAGAAAGGGAGGGAAAAGTGGGAGGTAGCCGCTAACATGCACCGCGGGCAGCGTAATGGAGGCAATGTAAGTTTAAAAAGTGACAGGCTGAAGGAATGATGAAGCCTTTGTATTAATCTTATCCAATTTAATGAAAAATGTTTGGTTTTTCCAAAAGGGATTTTTATGGTAAAAAAAGGTGACCACTAATTCCTTCTTCTTCTTTTTTCAAATAATTGTTTGAGTAATTGAGTGGGGTTTGCCGGTTTCCCACAGGGCTTTGCTTTTGAGTGGGCGGGAGAGATTTGAAGAAGAGCAGTAGAGCAGAGTATGATAAAGTGATAAGATTTCTGAGTTTGGCTGTGGATGTGGGTCACCATTAATCAAAGCCCCGGGAAGGGGATGATGATGTTCCCTCCAGGCTCCAACTTCACCCCGATGAGCTTTTTGGTCTTCATCCCGATAAAGTGCTTCAAAATATATTGGGATGGTTGGACGCAAATATGTTTCAACTTTAATTTTATATAATCATAGTAAAACGATTACTTTGCTTCAATCTGCATTTTTAAAACATTTTTGTTTTGGGATATATATATATATATATCTCAATTCTCAAATAGGAAATCAAGTTTTGGACTTAATCCCGTTTTTAATACGATAAAAAGTGGAGTCCAATCGCCGGCCCTCCTTGGCAATGAAAAAAAAGAAGTTAACAGCAGAAGCAAACACCAATAAGATGAGCTTTGGATTTCCAAAACAGGACAGCAGGAGTAAGGGTGATAATGAGCCTGACCGGCTCGCGAGCGGCTCGGTCAAAGCTCGGTCAAAGCTCGGCTCGAGTGAGCTCGACTCGGGCTCGTGCTCGGCTCGTAACCTTAACAAGCCGAGCCGAGCAAGCTCGGAATCTACATATGCACTAAAATAAATTATGTGTTTGTATTTTCTTTCATTAATTGGTTGTTGTTTGATTTTGTATTTTCTTTAATTATGTGTTGGTATTATAAGAATATTTATTGAATATTTTGATTAATCTAATTTTTTGCACTTTTCCCCCTTTCCGGTCATTGAATTTTATTTTAGTGTTGGTTATGAAAGGGATTTTTAACGAATCTTTTATATAAAAAAATTATAATTTTTTTTTCATTTCGAGCCGAGCCGAGCCTGACGAGCTTCGAGCCCGAGCCGAGCCCAATAGTATTGTTTTCGAGCCGAGCTCGAGCCTAAAATTCCGAGCTCGGCGAGCCTCGAGCCCGAGCCTAAATACACTGTTTCCGAGCCGAGCCGAACCTGGCCAGGCTCGGGCTCAGCTTGGCTCGTTATCACCCCTAAGCAGGAGTAGGACACACCCAACTCTAAAGAGTACCGGCCACAATCAGCGGGGAAAAGAGAGAAAAGAATGTTGCTTATTTTACACTTAACACTGACGTAAATTCTTAATAATAAAAAAAATGGTAAACTATGCTAGGTACCACTAAATTATTGAGTGCGACTTGTTTTTATCACCAACCTTTCAATTGGTTTAATTTTAATTTCGACTCGTTTATACCACCATGTCGTTCTCTTTAACGTCTAATGTGATGATTTGGATGATAGATCAAAACAAAACAACGTAAACATGCACTCAATGAGATTTGAACTTGAAACCTCTAAAATCAAAAACAACCTCCTAACCACTAAGCCAACCTAATATCTCTAACCTATTTCTAGCACAAATAACATATATTTTAAACTGCAGTTGAGATTAATTCAATTTATTTTGTTATATAAATAATATTACTCTATATAAATATATTATAAAACAATATTAATATACATATAATAATATATTAATATAAATAACTTATAAATAAAATATTTATATTAAATAAAAAATATATTATCAGTAAAATATATAAATAAATAATATATTATTATAAAAATTAATTTTCAGACCCCCAAAATTTTCAAAATTTACAAACCCCTCAAAATCCATCAAAACATTAAATTCTTACATATAAATCCTAAACCTTAAATCATAAATTCTAAACCATAAATTCATTAACAGCCAAAACGAGTCGAATTGAGCATTTCAATTTTTTGAGTTGAATTTTGCTCACCCTTAGCTGATCTGTTTCTCATTTGGATGCTATAGTATGCTACAGTACAGTTATTATACGGTATTAATTGAAAATATTATAAAATATAAAACTGAAAATATTACACTTTAAATATCAAAACTTAACTTCGACTATCAATACTATACTTATCGCTACTGATAACATTTAAGTTTTTGTAAGTATCGATATTGTTGTGAGGTCTTAAAATATTACCAAAAAGAATAACATTTCCAGGAACCGATCGTTATCAATACTTCCTTTCATTTTCTTTTATATTCGTGGGAAACCAATAAGAAACAATAACTGTTGTTGGCTGGGTTGTTACAAGGTACAATCACATTAGACAAGGCAAAACCCAACAAAACATACGAAAAAGGAAGGACGCAGTTCATACATATACCCATATAGCATTAATTGGCGGATTCTCTATGTTCAAAGAACCTAAGACTTCATGTCTAAATCTACAAACATTAAGTAACATAGATTAAAAACATTGTTTTACAAAAACATTGACAACAATTTCTGCTTAATTACTACACCCCTCCCATCCCAATGTGTTAATCCTGGTATAACTATAACAATGTCAAAAATGTAGATTATATATAATATTATACAAAAGCAGGGCGGAATTTGAGCATGTAAAGCTCGTAATCACCTTTCACCAAACTCCTTGATAAAATGGAGAAAGGATTCCTGCACCTAAATATCATTCAATGATAAATCTCTTGAGGGTTGAGTTAAGATTTTCCTTCAATTTCACGCTTTATTTGAAGGGCAGCTCTAACCACATTTCCTCTTGTGATGATACCCACCTTCAGCCAAAAGAGAAGAGGGCTTAGCAACCATAATAGACCAGGGATTTCTTTTTTAATTCTTCTTGACTTACCAGCTTACCATCTACATCAACAACTGGAAGCCGCCGATATTTTGTCTCGAGCAATAATCTGGAATTTTTTATAAACCAATTAGAGAACGCTCGATGGTTCAAGTGGTAGGATACTACGAGTACAAACTCGAATAAGTATTTTAAATTTGAATCTAGACACTTTCCTAAATGAAAAGACAGAGGAAGCATATGCTAATTGCTATGGACGTGGTTAATCATCATATGCAAAAGCGTAGGCAAGATAAGTTCAACAGACCTAGCAGCATCCTCAAGGTTAGTTGTCTCACGTACAACTAATGGGGCAGGTGTCATCAAATCGCCAACTACCTGGCCGTTTGTTTTGCTTAGTAACTTCTGTACCTCATTGAAAGTCTGCAAAATCGAGGACCCGGCAGTAAAATTAAACTATAAACACAAATTAGTTCTTCTGGAGCCAAATGCAGTAAACTCAAATAGACACAAATTAGGGAACCTTCAAAGTTTAGTTTAAGTATTTTCAAAAAGGAAAAGCTCTAATTTGCTCCACCACATTGCTATCGATCACTAAAAGGACAGAGCATTTGACAAAGTTTCCACTTATCTTCCAATACAAAGGCACTTTTTTTTTCTTTTACAAAATATCATCATTTAAAAAAAATATTGTATTCTTTTCTCAAACTACCATCACAGCATTAGAAAAAAAAAGTAAGCAGATTCAGAAATGCCCATTTTTAGCAAGTGAAAATCTCTGCTCGTAAAAATATAAGATATAATTGACTAGAGTTATGTTTTAAAAGTCCTGAAATGAATAACATAAACCTATGTGAAAGACAACGACTTCTGCAAATGCAAGAAACATCAAGAAGAGAGACAATTCTTGCTTACTTTCCAAGTGCTATCAACTTCAGGAAACAAGTCGTTCTCAATCCGCCGCCCTGGTTGAAAGAATAATACATAAAAATTGACCATCATCACGAAAACACACCCCAGATTCATGACACATTTCCACAAAGGAACACAGTGCTTACTTAAACAGATTAAAAAAACTGATTTGACAGACATCAATACCTACTCCGCTTTCTATTATTAGCCTAGACAGGCTGCCATGGAAAAACTAGCATCCCGGATTAATACAAACTTGTTCACAGTTCACGCTAAAGTCTAAAACCACGAGGGAAGTGATAAAAATCTAATGCTCAAATTAGACTGCAGTTGTTAATAACATAAAGATTTCAGAAACAAAAAGAAGAAGAAAGGGTCTGCATCTAGGAGAGTTGACATACATATGTTAATAATAAATGAAAAGTAACAGAAAGAAGAAAGGGAAAGGCACAGTAAAATTGATCAGATTATAATTTACCAGATATGGAGTCCAATGCTAGTAAGTCATAATCAGAAACAAGTCCAACCTGAAGCAGAAAAAAAATGATCTCATTATTCCAGAAGTGAAAGTAAAAGCTAATATTTACTAGGCCAAAAAAGACGAGGCAGTTTCACAAAATAAATAAACAAAAATGAAATTGACTGCAAATGAAAGCATGGTGGAAAACGTTGGAAAAAGAAGGCACCTAAATGCAGACACTTGAGACATTTGTGTGTGTGTGTGTGTGGATAATTGAATTTGTATTCAAGATCCAAAAGAAAAGCAGAAAATCTGCTACTAAATAATCATGGTATAGCCACACATTTCCGGTTTTGCTGATTTTGGTTTATACCCCACATCCTACAAAGAGAATTATTTACATTACTATGTATCATATTTACATTACAGAATCAAGCTCACACAGTTGCAACTAGGGGTGTAAACGAGCCGAGTCGAGCTCGAGTAGTGCTAAGCTCGGCTCGGCTCGTTAAGATTTCGAGTCGAGTTCGAGCTTGAGTAATTTCTAACGAGCCTGAGAAATCTGAGCTCGACTCGGCTCGTTTAGAACTCGAGTCGAGTTCGAGCTTGATTCGAGCTCAATCGAGTCAAGTGTTGATCGATCTTTGATCGCATTGGAGTCAAGCAAATCTTCATCTATCATGTCTCATTTAAAGTCCTATGAAGAAAAAACTTTGATACACATATTTTGTAAACTCAAGCTTGTTAATTTTAGGGTTTAGGGTGTTAGTTTAGGTTTAGAGGTTTAGATTGTTGGGTTTAGAATTTATGATTTAGATTTTTAGGGTTTAATACTTATGTTTAGGGTTTATATTTAGGGTTTTAAGTTTAAGAATTTAGATTTTAAATTATAAATAATAAAAAAATTACTATATTATATTTTCGAGTAGCTCGTGAGCTTTTCGAGTCGGATATCCAGTAGCTCGGCTCGGCTCGGCAAGAACTCGAGCCGAGTTCGAGCTCGAGTCGAGTCCTATCGAGTCGAGCTTTGATCGAGCTTTGACCGAGTCGAGCTCGAGTAGCTCGCGATCTGTCTCGTCTCATTTACAGCCCTAGTTGCAACAATAAATTGAAATGGAATTTAGAAGCAATAATGAGTTTATCTATAACGGAGATGTGCACAAGCCCAGAAAGTCATCAAATGGCCAGAACAATCTTTCCTTCACCCACCTCACCTTAAAGTCTCAAGAATGGAGAAAGGAACGTACTGTGTATGCCAACAGTCTCAAATTCTCAATTGGCCACTATTTCACTAAGATATTTGCTTAAACATGGTGAATCATGACTATAAATTTTGAAGTCTTGAAGAATAGCATTCTACCCTTCATAGGCAAGGTCCAAAATCTAATCCAACAATCACTTTAGGGACATTGACCTAGTTGGGCAATACAGATGCTAGGATTCCACTTCTCTTGAAATGTCAAAAAACCATGACCGTAAAGTGTTTAGAGGATTGGTACTAAAAGTTAGCAAACAAATAGTTATAATCTCACGACAAAAATTAGGGGAAAGAAAGATAACATACCAATTTCCAATCATCGTCAATAACAGGAAAACCGGTGATTCTGTGTTCAACAAGAGCTTCCAGTGCTATTAGTGTTGGCACAAGATCAATAAATTAGAGCCTTCTTTTTTGAACACACACAAACACAGACAACATATTATAAGACATAAGCTAAGCAAGAAAGCACCTTCATCAACAGTTGTTGTTGGCTTTACCACATGCAAATCCTCTTTTTTCGTCATAAAATCCCCAACTGTATATACTCCACCTCTTGGCTGCATACACTCAAAACAAAGAAGAAACTTTCATACAAATAACATGAGTAAAGCTCGAAAACCATATAAGTTTCATCTTCCGAATTACCAATCTACAGCAATTTTCCTCATGAATCAAGTATGTCATGATTAAATTGATCCAGTATGAATAACACAGACAGAGAATATATATATTAGATGTAATCGTATTTGACTGAAGCATTTGATTTTGCACTATTATATTTGAGACGCAAGTGTACACACACACACACACAAAATAACTACAATAAATATTCAAATAAAATTGAATTAAAAAGCAAAACTCCGTGCATGTAAAAGAGAACTCTTTTTAAGATGTTAAGACTCTAAATCTGTTTAAAATTAGCGTCAATTTAAACTAAACAGAAAAATTCCATGCATGTAAAAGAAAACTCTTTCAAGATGTTTAGAATCTAAATCAGTTATGAAATTAGTATTAATTTCAGCTAAGTTAACAAAACATGCATCCAAACCTTAAGAAGAAATATAACTATAGAAATTGAACGGTGAAGGTAACGAACCGAAACGGAATTGTCGGTGAGAGTGCCGCTAGCAGTAACAAAGGAAGCGGAGGACCTGCGAGAATCAAAGCCAGCGTTGAGGGTGGATAAGGGAAAGAGGAGGCGGTGGACGGGGCGGAAGAGGAGCTGGCAAGGCATGTGGTGAATGGAGGCAGTGGAGGTCGAAGTGGCGCGTAGGCGATTGAGGGAGAGGGATTCAGTATGGAGAATTGAATCCATTTATTATCGGCTCTGTTTTCCCTTCGGCGACAGTGGGCGGTGGAGTTGGGCAGTGTTTGGATATTTTTGGTGAGGAAATGAAAGAAGTTCGAAGAGGGCCAAAAAGAGAATTGCTTGAACCTAACAAGTGACTGATTTAGCGTTTGATTTGGACTCGCGATTTTAGGCCAAAACCATCAGATTTTAAGGCGCGTGCTGATTACGACTTTCGTATATATGATTAGGATGAGTCTACAGTGAATGACACACACCGATATACACTGGTAAAGATATACACCAATATACATTGCTATTATCTCTCTTTTGTTATTATTTATTTATTTATCTTTTATTTTAAATAAAATCTTTTTAAATAAATTTTTGAGACCCACCACAAAGATTTGAATCCTAATTTAAAACAAATTTAGATTGGAATTCTTCTTTTTATTAATTTATTATTATTGATTTTATTTTACTTGAAACATCTTCGTCAATTCCTTTTTCTTCTTCATAAACCCTATTGTCGACATTTGACGATAATTTTTTTCTTTTTTACCATTCTCCAACAAATTGGCCTTTGACTAAATCCGCACACAGGATTGTATACACTCTTAACAACGTTCGAGCACTCTCTGTCGTGGTCGTGTCTGTCGTGCACGACTGTAAGTTCTAATTTTCTCTTGTTTTAATTGCGCCTAACCCTCATCTTGTCTGTTTGGTTTTATAGTTCAAGATTTTTCATGTTTTATTTTGGGTTTCTTGAGTGTGTTTCTATGCTCTTTTGATGTCATCTTTCATGGACAACAAATTTTTAGTGATGCTTGTGTGAGAGGTTGAATTTTGAAGTAGATTTGATATGATGAAATTTATTTGTTATATTTATCGATTGAAATTAAAAATTTGTATATATGCTTATTGGTGATAACAATTGTTGAAGTTTAAAATTTGTATGAAATTTTTAAGGACCAATTATATTTAAAACTTCAAGTGTTGCTTAATAGTCGTTAATTCAACAAAGCATTATGTATAATCCTTGAATTTTTTTTACCTTCATGACAGAATTAATGATTTATTTTTAAAGAATTGCAGGTTTCGATTTTTTGTGATATTTTGAATGAGTCAATGGATCTCAACTTAACTCCTTCAAAACAAATACACATGAATTCAGAAAATGTTAGCAATGAGGTACATTCTATGCGATTAACTGATAAAGTTGTATATGTTAGATGTTACTGTATAATATTATACCTCGTTATGAAAGGAAATTTGTTCAATATTTTTTTTAATTTTTTCATATTTTATCAAATGTCTATGTTGTTAATTTAGTGATTTTGTCTAGGTCTATATACTTTGTATAAAATTTTAAAATTTTTATTTGTCTTATTTACATGTAGGGAAAAATTAAAGTTGTACCTAAAGAAGAAAATCCAATGGGCTGTTATAATATTATGAATAAGTTAGATATTATCGCCGATTCAATAAAAAATATTGAAAATGCTGTTATCAATATGAATGGTCAATTTGAAAATTTTTTGACCATATTTACACCGAATAATATTAAAAGTTTGTTAGGAAGTGAAACTAGTAACAAAAAAAATGAAAGTTTAAATTTAGGATCATTAAAGGATGAAAGTTTAGGTCTAGGATCATCTAAGGAGAAATACTTAAATAATATATCACATGAGAAAAGTTTAGATAATAATTCATTGAAGGATGAAGGCTTAGATAGTAAATCACATAAGGAAACAGGATCGACCAACCAATCTTTGAAGGAGAAAATTGATAGTCCCATTAAAAAATCATGTAGCTCTCTGTTTATCAATTTTTATCAGGATCATTTTTCTTTTTCATTGCAACCTAGCAGTAAAAAAAAGCTTGAAGTTAATTTTGAAGACAATGTAAAATCTTTCACTAATGGCCCCCCAGAACTTCCTAGTGAGGTTATTAATTTTTAATTTGGTGAGAATCAATTTCCTAATCAATTAATTACATTAAAGGCAACTCCAATAATTAAAAAAGAGGTGTTAAAATTGTCAAGTGGTCACAAAATATCGTCAAAAAATAAAGACTCTCAACGAAAGAAGAGGACTAGGTCATCTATTGTACATTCAAGTTCTACTGATGATATGAAGTCGGAGAATATGACCTCAAAGAAGAAAGTTCAAACCTATAAAAATGATACAACGGTATGTATGTGTTTACTTATATAAAAATTCATAAGAAATCAATATCTTCATTAATTATATGGTTCAAACTAATACATTTAAATATGTTGTGTAGATTCAAGAAGAAACTTATGCATGTCATGAAATTGGAGAAGCGTCGAAGGTGAAAGGTTATGTAAAAAACGAGGTTGTAACATCATTAAATCAATATAGTTATTAATTAGTGTTTAAATTTTTACATAATTATGTACATATATTTTTTTAGAATTTAATATAGAATCATTTTTTAATTATTCAGGTTGGAGAAGAAAACAACAATTCTATTGTTGGGATTGGACAACCATTGCAGGATTTTTTTGCACAAGCTCAATCTAAATTTAGAACGAAAAAGGTGCTAATAATATATCAAATATTTGTAACAATCTTTATTTTTAATCATTTTATTATTCAAGAATTTTATGTTTTTTATGCAGGGTAAATATAACACTTGTGATAGGGCATCAAATGTTTCTTAAAAAAGTGGTATGATAACTGATACATATAAGCAATATTTGTCTTACCTAACCCCGGAAGAACGAACAATTTGCATCAATGTTGCCACTTGGAAGAAGACGTCTAACCTTTCATATTTCGCCAAAGGAAATTATTTGGAAGTCAGTAAAGCTCTAATTGTCTTTCCAGATAATTGGTTATTTGATGTGGTATTATAATTAACTTTGAAATTTTAATAGTGGTCGATGTTTATTTATTTTTCTTTTTTATTAATACAAGTGTTAACATGTCTTTTTTGTTATTTAACAGTTTATCGATATCTATTTGTATGACTTGCACATAAAGCAAGAGCCCATGCCGAAAAGGTTGTATATGCCTCTGTCATTTCAGGTAAAAATATTTTTTTCATGTTGACGAAACACTTGATTTGAGGTTTATAAATTAATTGCTTGAATAATCTTTTGTTTATCTCAGGTTAGAGTAATTGAATATTATTTACATCCCTGTAAGGCAGGAATAGAGACAAATGTTCGACTATATCATTCTCGATGGATAGAAGACTTTATGCCTATTGACAGTAGTAACGTCGAGCAGGTATAATTATATTTTATTGTTTGTTTACGTATACTTGTGAGTAATTTTCAATTTATGTGATTTACTAGGTATATTTGCCTTTATACGATGAAAAAGGAAAACATTGGTTTCTATTGGTTGTCAATGTTGTGGAGCAACATATATATGTTTTGGACTCTATTGGCGTCAACGAAGAACGTAAAAGGATTGTACACGATTTGGTAACTTCTTGTCAATTTATTAGACTTAGTAATTTTTTTATTAATTTTAATTTATCAGAATTTTCTTTTTGTTGTTACTTGTGATAACAGTTGGGCAAAACTCCACATGTTTACGGGACTCATCCTCAATTAGGTCCATTGTTTCAAGACATCGCATTGTTTCCAATCAATTTTCTTGACTTACCGAAACAACCAAATACGTATGTTAATGAAAATTAAAGTGGGAGTTTCTTATTTAAACCATAACTATAATTTTTTAAAATATAATTATTTTATATTTGTTTCAGGAATGACTGCGGCATGTACGTATTAAAGTACATAGAAACTGATCAAAATTCTGATTGGTCTAAGATTTCTTACACAGTAAAGTGAAATTAGAATATCACTTAGTTTTGTTTGTGTGTTTAGTGATAGTAATTAATGTGATATTTTTCATTTGTAGACGCAAGAAATGGCTATTGAACGACTGAAATATTTAGCAAAACTTGTTACTAGCAGCAAAAATGAAGCTGATCTTTTAACACGTTGTGTATGTGGAGATAAATCCGTTAAGCTCAACGACATTATGTGAATTAATCCTTTTTATTATTATTTTTATTTCAACTACAAATAATCATTTGTAAATATTTAAAACTATTCATGTGTTTGATAAAAAAATTACTCACGTGTTTATGGTTCTTATTTATAATTCTTTTAACATGACAACAACTCTTATTTTGTTTTAATGAATAACGTTCACATTTATTTTTACATGTTTGTGCACACAACAATTGAATTAAAAGTTTTCATGTGAACTAGTGCTTATGTAGTAAATTCATATAAAATATTATGTTGTTTAATATTATTATCTAGTGCCCATCGCCAAACATCGACTCAACGTTATCCACATGTAATGACAATAATTTACATGCTTGATTAATGAATACCTTTTGTATTCACACATATTCTTCAATTGACTTCTAATAAGCTATTAATGGCAATTAATTTATAATTGACAAAATACTTCTATATACCAAACACTTACTCATCTTTTTAACTTCTCTTAATATTATCCCCAATTAAATTATCGATATGTATGATTCATAAGTTTATAAAATTGTAATGTTTGATTCTTGACATCTAATACAAATTTGAAATTATTTATTTTTCTAATAATCTTAATATCAAATTATCTTTTAATTTATTTTTGAAACTTTTTTATTTTTAAAGATAATTAATTTTTACATTGACATAAAAATTGACTTAACCGTGAGCTTGCACTCATAGTTTTTGTATGTCCATACTCATGAAACATGTATCATAGACATCACTTTTGAAATTTTTATTCCAATAACTAGTTATTTTATATAGGATAAATAAAGATATGATAAAATTTCAATAAACTTATTTAATTGAACCAATTAACAACATTCATAAATTTAAAATGTCTTATAGATCCATGCTTATTTTAAACCAACAAAATTAAAGAACCGTCAATCCTTGTTTCTTAAAAAGTTTAAATCAATAGAAAAACACAATTTTTGGACGATCTACACGTTACCAATCTTTATTTGGTTGCCAATCAAAAATGGTTGGATTATCATCCATATTCTTCAACTCATGATTATATGAAGCCTGCAAAAAAAAACACAATTAAATTACATAACAATAAACTGTAATTGATATTATCTTTTATAAGTGATTGATTACCTTGGATATGTCACCTTCTTTATATGTGTTGGGCATGCACATAGCAATTTTAGATAGTTGGAGTGCATCGGTATTATTCATATCCTGATCAACAAGCTTGTTTGGAAATAGTGTAGGAGTCTTATTCAAATCTATTGTTTCCTCTTCAATGGAAGGTTTATTAGATGTTGAAGCTTGACCCTTCATTTTTTTAGGTTTTCCTCTTCCTGTCTCAAGAATTAAAGGATCGCCAATTCCAAGAAGCTCACCATTTGTCACATTTTTTTCTTTTCTTACATCCCACTTTCACTGCTTGTAATTTGTGGCTCATTTTTACAAACTGATCTTTAACCTCATTGAAAGTTTGAAGTGTCTGTGATGCACGGTGACAAATATTCTTGGAAAAAGAGGTTAGAATGGAATACCTGGCTTGGACCACTGATGAATTATCACCATCCATATTTTCATTGTTCTTTTGTAATTCGGCATCTTTCTTTGCATAAATGGTCCAACGTTTCATGATACATCCTCGGGGTATTTCCTTTGCTTTTCATACTTCAGCACCGCAAACATATGTCGACATGGGAATCCAACTGACTCCAACTTCATACAACAACAATACATGGTCTCATGAGTGATATCTTTAACTACAAGATACCATAAATTTTATTTTTCACCATGCTCTAACGAATAAAATATACACCCATTATGTGGTGTAATTCTTTTGACCAAGTAATAACCCTCGTACGACATTTCTTTGCACAAAGTAGCAAAGCAATTTCTAGTATATACTTGTGATGCATACGTTTTTAAAGTTTCCAGCACACCATCACAATATGGTTGTTCATCTGTTGTCTTGTAGTCCTGACGACCTTCCTCCCACCTTAAAGATTCTAGTTCTTTATGGTAGTACTTAACAAATTGATACAACATTACCTTCTTGTCCAACAAAGTTTTAAGGGTTCTATTCATCGACTCACAACGTTGAGTAGTCCTCATTGCTGCACATCAAAATATATAATAATTTTCATTTAATACAATAAATAAAAAGAATATAAATCACGTTATAATTCAATTGAGGTGTATTAAAAAATATACATAAAGTCACCTGCATAGAAATATCCTCGCATATATGCTTCTGCCCATTTCTCTTTGACTTCGTACAAATCTTTTACCCACTCTCTATCTTCAAATTTATGTTTGCGAACTAATTCTGTCCAAGCTCTTTCAAAATCTGATGGAGTTCTACAATTGTCAACACACTTCATAAACCCATCGTGAAAAGTTTTATTACCATTTGATTTCACATTCCTCATAAGATGCCATAAGCATAATCTATGTTTCGCTTTTGGGAGTACTTGAGCAATGGCTTTTACCATGGCTTTATCTCCGTTAGTAATGACAGTGAGTGGTTTGTAGCCATCTCCCGCTGCAATTAATTGTTGTAGCACCCAAACATAAGTATCTGTTTTCTCATTAACTACTAGTGCACATCCAAATAATACCGTGTTTCGATGATGATTGACGCCAACCAAAACTACAAATGGTTTGTTGTATGCGTTGCACTTGTAAGTAGTATCAAATGCAAGTACTTGTCCAAATTCTTTATAATCGATAAGTGATGTACCATCACACCAAAATAACTTCTCTAATCTTCCATGTTCATATCTCGTGTGGCTCACAAAAAAAGAGGATCAGTTTCTTGCTTTCCGAATAGGTATGCCATCACAGTTTCAGCATCACCATCTTGTACTTCTTCTCTTTTGATTCTCTGAATGTAGTTGTACAAATCCTTCTGTATGAAACTAACATTTTCAAGAGAACCGCTTTCATTCACGAAATTTCGCATCATTCTGTTTGGAGCAATTCCTGAGTTGTGCATGGTATTTATTTTAATTTTATCCACCTCGTTTATTTTCCGAAATGACCTAAAAACAAATCATTAGTGAGCATTTCAAACATATCAAATAATATTGAAAATCTACATCTTCTCCAACTACAAAAATTCTCTAATTTTATAACACCATTTTAATTTATGTTTAAAAATTGGCAAAGCAAAATGGATAGCCTAGCACTAAAAAGTGACACTATTCTCATAATTATCTCGAAGAAATTCAATATCTAAAGTTATTTCTAATCTAAATATGACAACTCTTATCATATTAATTATTAATTTGGATTAATCGTTCTTTCTTAATTTATATGCATCTTATACATGTATTTCATATGTGTTTGAATATGAATATTAGCCTTAATACTTTTAATTCAAATACATGAAAATATTAAAATTTTATACATGATTATATCAAATAAAGGTATTTAATATTCATTGATTTCAATTATATGATAATAAAAAAATTTAGGTCGAACTATAAAGTAAAGGAAGTCACCTTGGAGAATTTCGAAGCTAAAATTTTGTTGCTTTTCAAAACCCTACAGTTTTCTCTCTATCTTAGTCTTATCTTGTGTGACTAGAAATTGTTTACAATGCATACATACATACATGTGCATTATACTTCATATTTCAAAAATATTATCATTAATATAAGATAGTAGTAACTGGAGAAACAAATTATTTAGAGAATATTTACTTACCTGATATAAGGAACTTGTGTTGGTTTTACCATTTCATGGCAATGTTGTGCGTGAAATTTCTCTACTTTCCAAAAATGATATCGTTCGTGCAATTTGAATTGAATAAGTGCTTCACATCCAACTCTGCTTATTGGTTTTGGTTCACGTTTTCTATTAGGTAAGTTATTTCACTTTTGGTCCCTATAACCTTCTTTACGACACACCAACGTCTTTGAAATTACGTGACCATCATTTCGGCTCTTTACAGTTGGACCTATTCGAACTCCAAAACCTTTAATTTTTGCATAAGTATAATAAAACTCAATGCAATCTTCCAATGACTTCCACGTGAGCAAATCCATGTCATTCTCATCATAATCTTTTAATTCTTTTCCAATTTTGTCCCATACATCCTCACTAATGAAATAGTCAATGGTCTTGTCATCATCTGTATGTTGATCATCATTGATATTAGATTCGAGTTGTTCTTGTCCAGTATAAATTTCAATAGCTGAATTATCATTGCAGTCATCTTCATTGAGACTATCAGTTTCCAACTTCTCGTTGTCAAAATTTTTTTCTTGCTCATCCATAATCTCGAATAATGCTGCAATTTAAGGGGAGGGTAAAATGATTATAACATTATTGAATATAAGCTATTAGATAACATAACCGAAACTAAACAATTTTAAATTTGCCGATAAAACATGAAACCAAATTTTTTAGTACTTATTTGCAAACAATTAAGAACGAGAGAAAATAAATATTTAAAATTTACTAGTTTATAATGCACATTAAACTAGACATTTTAAGTTTCACACAAAATCATTCATTAAATAAAAATATGAGCAAACTATGTCTTTATCGATAAATCTCATTATGAACACATTATACTCGACAGCTACTTGCTGCATTTTTACACTAAAAAATCACAATCCTTGCATGCCTTATACTCAACAGAGCAATCCATAAATATGATAGAATTTTTCAAACGTTTAGGACCAAACTACTAACCATTTCAGCACAAATAATAACTTCAAACTTAATCATATTCAACACACATGAAATACACAAATTAAAAATTATTTGGTCCTTAAAATTAAGCACACAACAACGCAATGAAATCCAGTAATTAAGTTGGTATTTTCGTGAACATTTATCGCTTAATTCTCATTTATAATTGGAGTTTCATGTAAAACATGTGCAATTTGTGCTTCTGAATTAGACACTCATTAAGTATGTTAAAATGCACATTCAAGCATGGCATCTGTACCAAAATAAGAAGCGTTACTAATAATGAATCCAATAATCATTAGCTACTGATTTTTAAGTTTTATTTACGGTCATGATATCTTACTCTAATATAATCAACAAAAAATAGTCTTAATACTATCAATTATATTTTGCCGAGTGCAAAAATAAAGATTCTAACAAGTTTGATTTATTCTTATCATTTTACAAGACTACAACAAAATTGAATGCACAAAAAATTCAATCTAACATCACCATTAAACAACAATTAAAGTTTTAAACATAATTCATCCTTAAAATTTTGTTATCAATTTTAAACTTCAACATTTGTTATACCGATAAACATATACACAAATTTCTAATTTCAATCCATAAACATACTCGTATAAATTTAACCTGCCAAATCTACTTCAACTTGTATGGGGACTCACAAAATTTAAACTCTCACATGCTTTAAAATAGAAGTTAAAGACTTCAATTTTTAACAAAGAAACTTATCTTACATCAATTAATCAAAATCTCAAAATTATAATGCTCACAAGCAACAACACTAAAAACACACTACTGAGATAACATCAAAAAAGTATAGAAACACCACTAAGAAAACTCAAAACAAAACATAAAAAATTTTGAGTCATAAAGCCAAACAAACAAAGACTCTAAGTATAATTAAAATAGGGGGAAATGAGAGGACATACGGCGGCTCGAGACAGATATGAACACAATTAGGAGTGCGTACGATGTTGGCCTTTTTTCCAAGTTGACAGAGGTTGAAAAAAAAATTATTGATAAAATATGAGCAATGGCGATAGTAAAACTAGGGAAGAAGATGAATAGATGGAGGGGAAATCTATCGTGAATAATTTTATATTAATATCAATTAATAAAAATAGTAAAAAAGTAGTTAATGGGTCCCACATTTATTTAAAAACAATATCTAAATTTAAAATAATAAAAATAAATATATAGTGGTGTAATTCGGTTACAAAGAAATTAATAGGTCCCACATATTTTAAATAAAATTTTTTATTTAAAATAAAATAATAAAAAAATTAAAAGTTAGTGGTGTGTTTCGGTGTGCGACATGCATTGTAGAATTTTCCATATGATTATCATTCTTCCTTCTTTTTTTCTGTGTGAAGTAACTGAATTTAGGTAAATTATTTAATTTAGTAATTAAATTTTTAATTTTTTTTTAATATTATCATTCACCTGTTAACAAACGTTACTCATAGATTAAGGTCTTGTTTGGCAATTAGCGGATAGCTGATAGCGGATTGCATTAGTTGATAGCTAATTGCATTAGCTGATTTGACTAGCGGATTGTATTAGCTGATTGAATAAAAGTGTTTGGTAAAATTAACTGATAGCTGATAGCTGTTAGATTATTTAAACAAGTAAAATGACATATAAGAACATGTTTATATTCAATATTTGTTTGAATAATTTATTAGTTATCATATTTTGTATCTAATTATTATTAATTAGATCTATAAAATTATTTTTAATATAACTTTTCTAAACATATTCAAATGATTTATATATTAATTTATTATTTATATAATTATTTTAATATAATTAATTAATAAATAAATTTAAACACACATATAAATATGTGATATTAAAAAGAAAAAAGTAAATATGATTAGCCTATAAATAGGGTGAGAAAATATTTAATTTAAGTTATTTTGAGATTTTTGGTAACTGGTAAGGGTAAAAGAGTCTTTACAACTCTAATATCAAACCTCTAATCTCAAAAAGCTCCTATTATGAGCTTTTTCAAAATTAGCGGTTTCACCCAAATCTGCTCTTTCAATCCGCTATTTACCAAACAACAATATTAGCGGATTTGACTAGTCAAACCTCTAATTATACCTCAAACCTCTAATTTTTGCCCAAACCTCTCTTTACCAAACATGGCCTAAATATTTTTTTATAATAATTCATTTAATCATCCATATTTATATATTTAAATAATTTTATTTTAATTTAAAAAATAATAAATTTAACTTTTATTATTTAAATATTATTTTAATTTAACTTTATTTTTATTAAAAAAAATAAAAAGAACTTAGACGCAAAATTTTAAAACGTACAAATATAAATTAAAAATACATAAAGAGTTTTCAAAAATATTTTTATTTCTTCGATAAAAAAGGAAAATAAAAATATTTTTATTAAAAAACAATTTGTAAAAAATTGTGTTTATTGTTGCAAAAACTAAATTAATATAATAATTTATAAAAATTCTTAAAACTTAAACAAATAAAAAAAATTCAAAATGAAAGTCAATGGTTGCCAAAGTCAATGATATTTTTTAATATTTAATTAATTAAAAATACTTTTATTATAAAATATCTTTTAATTTCTTCATTTTTTTGAGAAATTTCAATTTCTTCATGAGGTGAATGGTCATCACCATGTAACAGTTCTCAATTGGTTTAGGGTACGGCGTGTCATGTATCATCTGGTTTATTTAGCACCCTTAAAAAATCAGGGTAAACCGATTAATAAATTAATACTCTAAATACTAAACAGGAGGAACAAAAAAAATCTAAATATCAAAAGGAAAAAAACAACTATTACAACATTAATTATAACATTTACCAGCAACAATCTGTAACTAAACGTGCCTTTCATTTCCCATTGGAATTTATGATTTTATTCGTAAAAGTACTTTAATAATTAAAAATAATGTTAACATTTTTACTAATCAATTATCACATCGAAATAACATTTTATTTCTTTAATGTTCATCTGCCGTCCTCAACCTCAAAAAGCCATTTTCTCGGGTGTTATAAGCATTATTCGATTTTTTTTTTTTAATTTGAAATGTTTTCATATTAGTTTATTACCATTAGCTGGTTTGCCTGAGAGGTTAAAAGGACAGACTTAAGATCTGTTGTATTTTAAGTGCGTATGAATTCGAACCTCACAATCAGCATATTGTATTACCTTTCTATAAAAATAGCCTTCTTTTTTTCAAAATAAATATATAGTTGTCACCCTAAGTTTGTGACTGATAAAAGAGAATTGGAGAATGGGCTAAATGAATTAAATAACAAGCTCACCACTGCACTTTCTGAAGGTAGTTACAAAGATGAACTTATGAATATGGGACATTTGAATACATTACATTTGCCATTTTGTTAACGGTGGCATTTTTATTTAGTGAACAAGTTTGTTAGCAGTAATTACTAAGATAACTATGGTATTATGTTAGCTAAAATTTAGATATGCTGGGTACGTTATTATGTTAGCTAAAAGTTAGATAGGTTGGTAATTTTGTAAGGTATAAGGTTAAAAATAGCACCCAACGTTTCATCATTTGGTCAATTCACCACTTATTCTTTTTTTGTGTGCAAACAAGCACCCAACGTTTGATTTTCATTCAACTTTCACCCTCAGTGGATGGAAATCGTCAAGTCAACAGGCGTTGATCGTTTGAGGCTGACGTGGCATGCAAGCGTGGCATAGAGGGATGACGTGGTAGTGCCACATGGCACTTTGCTGACGTGGCATCACATTTTTTTTATTTTTTAAAAATGATTATCTTTATTTTATTTTTAACCAATCAGACGATGCCACGTGGCACTTGATGATGTGACATCATCTGATTGGTTAAAAAATAATTATTTTTTAAAAATTAAAAAATAAGTATTTTTTTAAAAAATCCCTAAACTTTCTAGATTTTACAAAATAGCCCCCAAATTTCAAAATCCCTAACTCCCCCAAACCCAAATCCCAATTTGAGCCGATTCCGCCGCCGACCACCACATCGGTCGCCAGACTATCACAGTCATTTACCCCACCATCACGTCGCCGAAAATTGACTGACGCCGTGCGAAACGCCGGATGAAGGCGAAATCGTCGAATGATTCATTTGAATGATTCACAGTGAACGAAGACAGAACAGACGACGAACGATGTGTGGGTCATTCGATGAGGGGAGGGCGCTTCGTTTTGTCGCCGGCAACGCGGCCAACGCCAACGGAAGTGGCTGAATTTGGGAGTTTAGGGATTTGAGGACTATTTTTGAAATATTTAAAAATTTAAAGATATTTTATTTATTATATATATAATTTTTTTAAAAGAAAATATTTTTTAAAATATTTTTAACCAATCGGATGATGTTACGTCAACAAAGTGCCACATGGCATCATTCGATTGGTTAAAAATATTTTTAAAAAAAAATTTCTTTAAAAAAGAATTAATTAATTTTTAAAAATTTTAAAAATGCAACGTCAGCAAAGTGCCACGTGACATCGCCACACCATCTCCCAATGCCATGCAAACATGCCACGTCAACGTTAGGCGTTGACCGTTAGTTGACTAACAGTTTTCATCCAACGAGGATGAAATTTGAACTATAATGAAACGTTGGGTGCTTGTTTGCACCAAAAAAAAGAATAGGTGGTGAAATGGTGAAATAAGTGACTAACAGTTTCCATCCAAGGTATGTTTGCCACTCCCTGCAAAATTAGTAATGTTGGTATAAAACGTGCAATGTGCGATTTAGGGGCTTCTATTAACGTTATGCCCCTTTCTCTATATAACTCACTGTCTGCTGAGCCCTTGAAGGATACTAAGGTGACTATACATCTAGCTGACTGATCTGTAATATACCTGGAAGGACTCCTCGAGAATGTTCTAGTAAAGGTAAATGACCTAATCTTTCCGGTAGATTTCTATGTAATAGACATAGAAAATGATCGGTCCAAAACTTCTTCAGAGATTCTTCTCGGTCGTCCCTTTCTAAGCACAACACATACGAAAATTGATGTAAGAAGTAGAATTCAAACAATATAATTCGATGATGAGGTTGTTAAATTTGATGTTTACAAAGCAATAAGATACCCTGATAATGTCGCTAGTAATAATTTTGTCGATGTTATTAAACCTACTGTTAAAGGGTCTTTCGAACCTAACCGTAGGGCGTGTAGATGTTCCTTTTTTGTGAGAGCGCAAGTGCACACTCCTGTCAAGTTATAGTATATAAGATGCCGAATCCCACGAGGATTGGACAACTTGTCTCGTTTCTTAGTTCCTACACAATGGTAAAGTAAAAACACAAGTGAATGATTGGTTGAGATCGAAGAGTAAATAAAAACACAAGTAATAGAGAAGAGGTGAATCAAGTTGATAGAGCATGTAGGGTTATGCTGCCACTTAGTGTGAAAACTGCGTTGTAATAGGTAGGAGTTATCCTTTGCTGCCACGATATGCTGCCTTGGCGGGTACGGCGGGCGGCAAACTACGACCCTGTTACGTGGCTGCAGCAGGTCACTGCCACTGCAGGGGTGTGTACTATCTCGGTAGGTGGGATGGAAAGATGTCCTGGCGGCAAGTATGGCATATACCTCAAGTTCGGCAGGATAGTCGACAGTGATCCCTCCTATTTCTAGGTTAGGATGCTTGAGATTGATAACTTGAGGACTAGTGTGAAACCAAGTTAGTCAACTCGGTTAGTGATCTCTTTAAGCCGCTGAAACTTGTGGACTAGTATGGAACCAAGTTAGTCACGCCTCCCGTTGTGACCGTACTTAACCTTTTCGTGAGCCTTGCACTTTTGTGCCCGACAAATAGATTTTCTCAAACGACTGGTGTAGAAAGATTTAAAGAATGAAGAACAATGGATTAAGTAAACTTGGAATATTTTATTGAAGATATAACTCAAAAACCTAAAACAACCGTTTCATTCTAGTTACAACATAACCCTAACCCAAAGAGAATTTAGAACATGGCGGCAGAGAAGAACACAAGTAAAGTCTATAGAAAACCTATGATGATTTAAACTAGAAGTACAATGGGTATTTATAGACTCAAAACTAGGTTAAGTCCTCCTCAAAGTAGAAGTCATCTATAGTAGCTTTCCTTCTTTAATGTAGCTTTAAATGCTGACTTCTTTGCTTGGAATATGGACTCTTCCTCGTTTGCCTTAGCCCGCAAGTAAGCTTAGGAATTTCGCTTCGGCAGCCTTAGCCGCTGTTACAGACGTTAGAAAATCACATGACCACCAGCGATAGATTCAAGAGTTTTAACTCTACAGATCGCGTTCCGGTTCTCCTAACTTCCATTGTCAGCTACCGCGGGCAGCAAGGTCGGCAGGTGCTTTGGAAGCAACTTACTTTTATTGGAACTGCTTCAGTACAGCTCCTGGGTTTGCTTCTCAGCTTTGTTTTCTCCGTTCCTCGGTTTCCTTCGTTCAGCTGTTAGTACCTACAAGCAAGAATACACTAAAACATTATCTCTTGTTCACCAAATGAATGATAAGTTATAAAAGCAAGGTAGAACAATGAAATACTGCAAAATGCTATGTATGAGCCTAATTATGCCTAAAATGAGCTTAAAACAGTAATAATAAGAGTTGAAAAGTGCATGAACTATAGGACTTTTGGACACTTTACACACCCCCAAACTCGAACTATTGCTTGTCCTCAAGCAATGCAACCTAAAGTACTTGTTCTAATAATAGTCAGAAAGAAAAGCATGTTTTTTTAACCTGATTTTCTTCCTCAAGACCGTGGCACCCATGTTTATATAAAACTTAATGAAGGGAAATAAACAAGAAAACAACTCAGAATTAAATTCTTAATGCCTGTATGATGTTTGCAAATCTGTAAACAAGCTGAATGCACAGAATAAAGGATTAAACAAAGATATTGTTGTAATTTAAAGGTTATTGTTGAGGTAGCACAGTTAAGTATATTATTTTTAATCAAGGCATTGAGGGCTTCAATTTATCAAAACTACTCTTCCAGGTCTAACGTTTAGATAGGAGCAAACTACAGAACCCCGAACCCTTGGAGTAGAGTCATCTCGTGAAGGCTTTCATTCTCTCATGCTAATTTGTCTGTCACTTTTAGGCTTTCAGATTCATGGATTTTGATAGTAGTGGAGTGTCCTCGCACATGATTCTTCCTAGAGCCTGTTCCGGGCACCTCTAGGGTAATGCAACTTTTTTCTTTGGTTTTGAATTTGCTGCCTTGGCAATTTTGCATTTTTCTGTGTCTTTTGCCTTCCTCGGCAGCTACCGACAATTATCATTAGAATCTTGCAAAGAAAACAAGCAGGCGGCGTTCATCAAACATTCTAACACATTTAGCAAGTAACAAATATTTTTTACATTTTTAGGCAAAAAGAAAAAAAAAATCCAAGTCATATTTCATGCTTTTTCCCCAAGATTAAGTTTAATTTTTAATTAGGTGGGAAAATAAGTTAATCGACTATCCTATCATAGGCACAAGTCATAAAAAAACTTTTCTTTTCTGATTATTACTAAGGCAAGTACAATGCAACCTATATGCAACTAAGAATGCCTACAAATGATGCGAGAGTTACCCCCCTCAAACTCGAGATGGGCATTGCCCTCAATGCACAAAACAAAATAGTTTAAAAAAATATACAAGTAAAAGATAATAAAAAGAAAACATGAAATAAAAAATAAAAGAAAAGAAAATAAGTTAAAAGTTTGTTAAGGGTTGAGAGGAGGCTGGATTCTAGTTAGCTGAGGAGAAGGAGGATGTTTGGACGATGAAGCGGCAGTTGGCAGATGCCTTGGTAGAGATTCTAGCAGGCGAGGTCTTTGCTTTCCACGACGGTTGGATTCTCTTTGGCGTATGATGTGGCTCTTCTGGAGGCTCGACAGGGGAATGGCGGGAGATGCATCGCTTTCTTCTAACTCGGTCTCGAGGTCCACAGGTTCTTCTGCTATTATGTGCCGCTTCCTCTTCCTTGTCCATTCCTCTGTGGGTGTTGTCAGAGGGATGAATGCCATTAGGATAGCTGTTGTTGCCGCTACTATTGTTGTTTCTGGTTCCGGCGGCGGGTGCTCAATCTTCTCTGATGAGGAGTCTGCTACTATATTGGATGTGCAGGCTGGGGAGAGATTCTGCTGGTGCCTCTCAAGGGAGTCAGCCACTATGTTTGATGGGGTAACAATTGAGTGATGCGAAGAATGCATAGGAAAGGGCACCTGGTGGTCTGTCTGGCGGGCAAGGGTGGTTGGTGATGTTCTTTGTGCTCTTGCTACTGCTGCAAGCTCCTCAGGGAAGGGTGGCATGGTGGGCACATCACTAGGAAATTTCTATATGAAATAAGCCACCAGGGCTTCTTAGGCCTCCCCACGTAGTTCATGAAGGCCAACTACTGCTGCTCTATCTGTTTTGTGTGTTCGAGGAGTGTGTGGAGCAGCAGGAGGACTTCTTTGTCTGGGCAGCATCAGTACTGTCGGGGGCGGCTGGCATTTCAAATTGTGTGGCAGAGGGCTGACTGGGCGTTGCTGGTTCTTTCTCTGCATCTTGTATCATCTGAATGCAGACCTTTTTAGTCCAGCCCTCCTTGGCAGTTGTGAACTCATCTGTGGGCTCTATCAGGACTCAGAAATTGGTGCAGAGACCTGTGATGAGGGATGGGAAGTACAACCTGGCTTTCTTCTTCTTGAAGCAGTTGTATATTTTCGTGCAGATGATTTTCCCTACGTTGACCGACCGGTTCATCAAGATACTGTGAATTAAGGCGAGGTGCGGTCGGTCAAATGTTGAGTTGTGGGATGTGGGCAACAGTCGTCTTTTCACAAACGTGTTCCATAACATAGCCTCATGTAGCACGTGGCGGCGCTAGACATATCCCACATGTTTGCCCCCTAGCCATGGTGTGTTGGGCTTATAGATTTTGGCCTTGATCTCCTCATATTGGGCAGTTGTTAGTAACTGCCTCCATTCCTCTTGCAGGTTGTCGTTCATATCAAGGCCGTAATAGATGTTGATGACAACAGGGTTGAGTTTGACCGCATTCCCGCGGATGTAGACGAATGGCTTATCTGGGTAGGGCTGATGGGAGTAGATTTCCCTGACTATAGTGATGTTCGCTATATCAGGCTGCTGAGCGAACATCTCCCATCCCTTGTAGTGGATGGTTCGGAACAAGACAGGTTCTAGACCATTGTCTCCCGTTTGCTTCGTGTAATGGAAGCCTTGTTCCTCCCAAACGACCTGCTTGGAGAATTGTGCTCTATATCTCTCCTCGTCCACCTTGAAGCAAAACCTGTTGTAGATGAGCTTTTGGGTTGATGTTAAAGCCATGTGAATGGTTGTATTCTAACTGAAAATAGAAATGAAATCTGATGAGAGAGCAGAAGAATAAGATAGAAGCTAGCAAAAAATGGAAGTGAAGTAAAATGAAGTGAATGAGTGGTTTATATAGAAGCTACCGAGAAGTGTCGGGGCGACATTAAATGATCAACGGTATGATTTCCTACCGCACATTATAGATTTTCTGCCTATTATTTTCAGAGCCGTTGGCGGCCAACTAGCCGTTACGCTTTGTCGCGTTGGCTGCTGACTCGACATGATGGTGGGCGGGCTTTTTGCTAGTCTTTCTTTGTAATCCTGCTCTTTTATTCCTAAAATAAAAATAAAAATAAAAATCATTAAATGGCTTTTGATAATTAAAATGCTAAAAATTAATCTAATCCTAGAACAAAATAAACTCTAATCCTAATGCGTAAAAATAAAAATAATAAAATTAAAATAAAAATTAAGTTATGTTTGGAGTGCATTTGTGTGCATCTCCAAGACATAATCACTTCCTAAGGTGGTTTAGCTTTTTCTCCCCTCCTAAGGGGTCCTCATATTCTTTCAGATGCTGCGTAATAGGGTCATTCAATCTGCCCTTAGGTCTGTTTCCACACTTATCTTGGCAGCTCTTTCATCCAGGCATTCATTTCCTTCCTCTGAGGGTTGTATCACATTCATCATTATGCTTTGGTCCTATACCCTTATTGTAAGCTCCCTGAGCTCCATATCTATCAGCGTTCTGCCCGTGGCCAAGAAGGGTCGCCTGAGAATTATGAGGGCTTTCTCATCAGCCTCACAATCCAAGATAAGGAAATTGGCTGGGAGAATTAGGCTGCCCACCTTTACCAGTATGTCTTCAATCATTCACTCCGGTTGCACGAATGAGTGATCGGCAAGTTTAAGCACTACAAAGGTTGGCTTGGCAGGTCCAATACCTAGTTTGTCGAAGACAGCTTTTGGCATCAGGTTGATGCTGGCTCCTAGATCACATAGGGCTCTGGTCTCGTGCTTGCTGCCTAGCCTGCATGGCAGAACAAAGCTGCATGTCTTCTTGGGCGGCAGCTTGTTATGCAGTATAGCCATGCACTCTTTAGTGACGGCCACTGTCTCGAATTCCCCTATCCGTCTCTTCTTAGAAACTATATCTCTGAGATACTTGGCGTATTTGGGTATGCTTTGTATAGCTTCTATCAGAGGTATGTTAATATGCAACTGTTTCAAAATATCTAAGAATTTTTTGAATTGGTGCTCTTGCTGCTGTTGCTTGAGGTTTTGGGGGAATGGTGCTGGCGGGCGAATGTCCTTTATTTGCTCCTTGCTTAGAGGCTTAGTCCGGGGAGGATCATCCTTGTCAGGGCTGGTTTCATATTCTGCTGCTGGGGCGGCTAGAGTCGGTGTTGGTGCTGGGGTGGCTAATATTGGTATTGCTGGGGCAGGTTTACTTGTATGTTTCGGCTGAGTTCCTAGTTGTTCTACCATCTTAGGTTCATCCACCTGCTTCCCACTACTTGTAGTTATGGCCTTGCAATGTTCAAAAGTGGGTTTGGCTGCTTCTAGCGGGCTGATGGATGATGCTCCCATGGCCCGACTGTGGTAGATTTCGGTGAACTTCCCAAATTGGGTCTCTAGGTTCTTAATAGAAGCCTCCTAGTTGTTCATCTTCATCTCTGTCATGTCCATAAAAGACTCAGTTTTTTCAATAAACTTATTTTTATAAACAATAAATTCACCAGTTTGTTTCATAAAGTTATTCAGAGTTGCTTCTAGTGAATTATTGTGTTGTGGCTGCTGAGTCTGCTGCCGGGACTGATTCTGCTGGTAGCCTCCCTGTAGTTGTGGATTTGCAGCTGTCTTTGGGTTGCTTTAGGAGAAGTTGGGATGGTTTCTCTAGTTAGGATTGTATGTGTTCTGGGCTGGCTTGCTATTCCTCTCATATCCTCCCATGTAGTTTGCAGATTCTGTGCATTCAGAGGAATCGTGGTTGGCCCCACATTCGCCACAGAAGGGCTCAACAACTTTTACTTCATGGACCTTCCCTGGGATTGCACCATTTTCATCACCAATTCTGTCAGAGTGTCGAGGCGGGCATTAACAGATTCGGAGGCTTCTACCTCATTTATAGTAGCTGGCCGCCTTGTGCCGCCTCGGTGGGCTGTCGGGTATTTATAATCATTTTTAGCTACTATGTTGAGAAGTCGTAGTGCTTCTTCTAGAGGTCTGTCTAGGATGATCCCGTTGACCGAGGCATCTATCAACATTCGAGTTGGGTAGTTAACCCCATTGTAGAATATAAATACCTGATTCCAAGCTGGTAAACCGTGAAGTGGACAGTTGTTTAGCATTTGTTGGTACCGCTCCCATGCCTCGTACATCGGCTCGTCATCCCCTTGGCTAAAGGTTGTGATCTCATTCCGCAGCCTATCGGTGGCGTTGGACGGGCTGAATCGGTCTAGAAAATCCTTGCAGAGCTCCGCCCATGAAGTGAAAGATTTGGCTGGCTGGTTATTCAACCACTGTTTCGCCCTATCCCTCAGTGAATAGGGAAATAGCCTTAGCCGTAATACATCCTGGTGTACCCCATGTATCTTGAATGCTCGGAAAATGTCCAGGAATCCTCGTAGATGCTGACAAGCATCTTCTGTGGCAGTCCCTCCGAAGTGCCCTAGTGTGTTTAGCATGTTGAACATGACGGGCTTCAACACAAAATGGTCTGCCCCTATTTCCGGTTCCGTCACTATTGGCTCGAACCTTTAAAAATCATGTTCAAGGTAGCCCCTAGTTGTCCGCACTTGAGGTGGATCAAGGGATCCTGCCTCTGCTGTACTTGTGGTCCTCTGGACGGCAAATCTAGCTGCCCGCCCCTGCCATTGATAGCATCAATTGGGGGTCATCGTTTACCATGGACTCTTCCTTTGCTTTGCCCTTATCTTTGTTCTTTAAGGCTTCCCTGAGCTCCCTCTTGATTCGTCTAGTTTCACGCTCAAGATCATCTTAAATAATGAAGTTTCCTTTAGGTTTAGCCCTGGTCATACACTTGCAAAAGGCACGGTAAAATTTCTTTTTTTCAATTAAAAATAAAAATAAAAATAAAAGAAAAAGTAAAAAGGTGCAAAAATTGAAAAACGAAATTCGCTGTTACCAATCACCGGCAACGACGCCAAAAATATGTAGGGCGTGTAGGTGTTCCCTTTTTTTCGGAGCGTAAGTGCACACGCCTGTCAAGTTATAATATATAAGATGTCGAATCCCACGAGGATTGGACAGCTTGTCTCGTTTCGTAGTTCCTGCACAATGGTAAAGTAAAAACACAAGTGAATGATTGGTTGAGATCGAAGAGTAAATAAAAACACAAGTAACAGAGAAGAGGTGAATCAGGTTGATAGAGCAGACAGGGTTATGCTGCCACTTAGTGTGAAAACTGCGTTGTAATAGGTATGAGTTATCCTTTGTTGCCAAGATATGCAGCCTCAACGGGTACGGCGAGCGGCAAACTACGACCTTGTTACGCGGCCGCAGCAGGTCACTAGCACTGCAGGGGTGTGTATTGTCTCGGCAGGTGGGATGGAAAGATGTCCTTGCGGTAAGTGTGGTAGATACTCCAAGTTCGGTAGGATAGTCGACATTGATCCTTTCTATTTCTAAGTTAGAATGCTCGAGATTGATAACTTGAGGACTAGTGTGAAACCCAGTTAGTCAACTCGGTTAGTGACCCCTTTTAGCCGCTGAAACTTGTAGACTAGTGTGGAACCAAGTTAGTCACGCATCCCGTTGTGACCGTACTTAACCCTTTCGTGAGCCTTGCACTTTCGTGCCCGACAAATAGATTCTCTCAAACGACTGGTGTAGTAAGATTGAAAGAATGAAGAATAATGGATTAAGTAAACTTGGAATATTTTATTGAAGATATAACTCAAAAACCTAAAACAATCGTTTCACTCTAGTTACAACATAACCCTAACCCAAAGAGAATTTAGAACATGGCGGCATAGAAGAACACAAGTAAAATCTATAGAAAACCTATGATGATTTAAACTAGAAGTACAATGGGTATTTATAGACTCAAAACTAGGTTAAGTCCTTCTCAAAGTAGAAGCCCTCTAAAGTAGCTTTCCTTCTTTAATGTAGCTTTAAATGCTGGCTTCTTTGCTTGGAATATGGACTCTTCCTCGTTTGCCTTAGCCTGTAAGTAAGCTTGGGAATTTCGCTTCGATAGCCCTAGTCGCTGCTACAGATGTCAGAAAATCACATGACCACCAGAGATAGATTCAGGAGTTTTAGCTCTACAAATCGCGCTCCGGTTCTCCTAACTTCCATAGTCAGCTGCCGCGGGCAGCAAGGTCGGCAGCAGCTTTGCTCGGCAGGTGGTTTGGCAGCAACTTACTTTTATTGGAACTGCTTCAGTACAACTTCTGGGTTTGCTTCTCAGCGTTGTTTCCTCCGTTCCTCGGTTCCCTCGTTCAGCTGTTAGTACCTACAAGCAAGAATACAGTAAAACATTATCTCTTGTTCACCAAATGAATGATAAGTTATAAAAGCAAGGTAGAACAATGAAATACTGCAAAATGTTATGCTTGAGCCTAATTATACCTAAAATGAGCTTAAAAATAATAATAATAAGAGTTGGAAACTGTATGAATTATAGGACTTTTGGACACTTTACACTAACCTTGTTGACGATTTGTGCAGGGAATTAGTGGACTTTGAAGAGGAAACCAAGGAGTTTGTGAAAAAAAAATTCTATTGATTCTGATTCCAACCTTACTCCGTCTAAATCTAAACCCTTACTTTCTATTTTACAAGAACCATATATAGAATCGAAACCACCACTGGAACATGTAAGTGCTTATTTTTTAGCAAAGAAGATATATTGTCGGTGAATAATTTAAACAAACTTTCAAAGCTGAAAAAGATTCGAAGAAATGTATATGTTAATACTCGAACCTACAAGAAGAAAACAAAAGAACTCCATAATCACAGAATTCATCTTAAGGAAATTGTTAGTTGGATAAAGTGCATGGACTAGAAGAAGTATTTTTCGCAGTACTTGTAGTCTGAATCAAGTTGTCGAGCTAACGACGTTAAATACAACACTAAATGGGAGACAACCTATTTCATTTCGTTTCGTTTCGTTTTGTTTCGTTTCGTTTCATTTTATTTTAATTTTGTTTTTACTTTCTATTCATTTTCAATTTTATTTTATTTATTTTTGTCTTATATTTATTTCATTTGAATTTTCAGGTACCCAAGTATTTTGAATCGAACATTAAAGTGCGGTATTTTTGGTTGAATCAGAACATCACGGTGCATCATTGCCGAGACCAACACCGAATCTGCCACCACCATTTAAACCCCGTACACATCATTTAAACCAATGAGTGCACGTTAGCAAAGCCCACATTTGTAGGCGCATGCTAGCGTAACCCTTTGGTTGATTTTTTAGATTAACCGATCCAGATCCAAAACTTTCCAAACCCATCTTTAATCCATATTTTAAACACATTTTTCTTATTTTCGTGGACCCCATGAATGATAAGCTATCACCCTTTTCTTTAATTTCTTTTATTCCCACGTGACTTCTGAAAACCTAGAAAAATATATATTTTTTCTACTTTACCACATCAGCCGCATACCCACTTCCCAAACCTTAATCTTCATCACCGATTTTTTTCTACAATGGTGAGAACAAGGCAGCAAACACCCCCACCTCCTCCAATTGAACTCGAGCCTTCACTCGTTCGCACCGCTGCAACAATAACTAAACACAATGAGTATTCTATTCCCTCTCTTTTGCTTTATTTTTCATAATGGGACATTATGATTAAATGAGGGGTAGGATTGACATCAAATTCTTTTTTTGCTTATTCGATTGGTTGCAATTGAGTTCTCTTGATTGTACTTCGTCAGAGTTTCTTGTTGCATGTCCTTTATTTCATCTTGTCTCGTTGATTTTCCAATGACCTGAGATCTTGCTTGTTTTGAAGATTAGGATGTATGCTAGATAATGACTTGACTAGTAATTTCAAATAAATTCTCTTATGACATTCCTTAATTTGTTAATTGACATGTTGCTTACCTTGGTACACATTACACCTCATGTGAGTTTTGAGCCTAATGAGCATATATTTTCATTCTTGCTCTTTGTTAATTTTGAGTGTGCCAACTAATTCTTTACTTTCTACAACTTGTGGCATAATGCTTGTCAAGACTACATGATTGAATGTGATGCTTTAGTGTGATAGAGACATTAGGTTTTAACCCCCTTCTCTTCCCAAAAATGGCCCACTCTTTTGTTTATTTACCCCTTAGATAACCAATTTTGAGCCTTATCATTTTCTTTGATTTACCACATTTTTAACCCGAACCGATTTTGTTGTTTTTCCTCCTTTTGTCATCATTTTTAGGACGAAGTTAAGGTTATTCCAAAGCAAAAAAAAGAGATTTGAAAAAGAAAAAAGAAAAAATAGTGCAGAAAAAATAGTGTAGTTCGGTTCGAGTAGTGCAGGAAAAAAAAACAGTGCAGAATAGTTCAAATAAACTGTTCGAATAGTAAAAAAAACAGCTTGGTTCAAGTAGCAAAAAATAAACAAAAAGAAAAAAGAGAGAAAGAAAGAATAAGCTTTGATTTCTTGTTTTCCTTTCTTTCATTTTTACTTCCCTTTGAATAATTCTTTAGAATAATTTTCTCTTTGTCTTGAATTTTTAAACCCGATCTTTGGCCGTTATCCTACTTGAACCTTAGCCCCATTACAACCCTTTAAAAGACCTCTTGATTATCGCATCATGTTCATACTTAGTAGTGGAGATTAGATTTAGTTACAAGCTTATGATAATGCTTTGATTGTTTTTGGCTAGTGTGATCATTTAACCCAAAACACTTAAATCGAAATGAGTGAATCCTTGTGAGAGTACTCAGTTTTGCTTCATTGATATTACATGTTATTGGAATGTCTAAATTTTGCTAAAACTGTTTTTAGTCTTGCCATTTTTCTATTGCTTCTTTACTTTCATTCATGTTTAGATATTAAGTCATACCGAAATCTTAGAGAGTTCGTGACATTAAAGATTAGGACTTGAGCTTTGATATGTTTAGTTGAGAGATACTTGAGGACAAGCATCGAATAAGTGAGGGGGAATTTGATAAGTAACTAAAATAGTCACTATTTTATCTTTAATTAGGCCTCTAATGGTTGGAATATGGTGCTGATTTGGATTTTACTGTGTGTTTTTCGTGTAGGTCTGTAATTATGGAAAACACACTGGAAAGAGGCAGAATTCTACAATTTTTATTTTTCTGGAGTCAAGTCCAGATTAATGGGCATGAAAGGCTGACTAGACGCCACATTAGCAGCTTCTAGAATATGACATCAACGACACCGGATAGCTTATCAGTCGCGTTTCGATAACTTATCAGCTGAGATTTAAAATTTAAACTTGGAAATTATCTTTTGTATTTAATTTAAATATTTAGGATTTACCTTCTATCACTTTAGGGTTATTTTAGAGTTTTTAGAATATTATAAATACCCCTTTGGGGTAGACTCAAAAATCATCTCTTGTTCTTAGCTTTTTTTTACTTTAAAGTTTATAAAACTTTTATTCTCTTTAAGTTCTTGTTCTTTTAGTTTTCTTATTTTCTATTTTATTATGAAAAATGCTAAGTATGATTTCTTCCATAATCATGCTTAGCTAATTTTTCTATTAGTCAAACGCTTAAAGCAAAGCTTCAATTCATATTGTGAGTATGAAAAAAAGCACTTAACAAACTTTGTTTTACATTCTCAATTTTTCTGAAAAATTAGATCGGCAATCGACCTTTCTATTAAAATCTTTTCGCTTTCATTTCAAAAGTGCATGTTGACTTGATTGTTGTTGAGATTTACAGTGGGAGGAAGAATCGACAATAGTCGTGGTTTCAACTTCCTATGAACACACTTAGCGACGGATTCACTAAGGGAAAATTGAGATTGGATTCGATTCTCATCGAGACAACATAATCTGAGTCAGGTTTTTCCAAAACTTAAAATTTTTTTATTCTAATTGCGATAGTCGTGGTTAGTTTAACCAGAAAAGTGGAATCTAAAAATTGATTTTAGATTGTCGGTTTATCGGAGAGAAAAACAAGTTACAAGGGTTGGGCCTTGTAGATTGTAACCGGCATGTACTCGGAGTGAAAAATCCTTTTTCAGTGATCATTTTGAATTGAAGCAGAGCAAAAGCTTGAGGCTAATTAATTCAATCAATTGTCTTCTCAAAAATATTTATTTCTGTCATTTTCTCAAAATAAGTTATTTTATCTTTAGTTCCTACTCTATCGAAACCCCCCATTATTTTTATTTTCGCACAAAAGTCAGAATAAAAAACTTCATATATTAGAAGCTTCGAAGTCTCTGCCGGTCGACCATTCTTCTCTCTATATTATGCTATTTTTATATTTATCTAAGAATAAGGATATTTATTTGGTAGTTTACGAAGATTGTCAGTAGTTGGTTACCTATTCTCATGAGTGAAGGAATCATTCAGCGAGTGCCATGGCCGCACACTTTAAAACATAATAGCATTGTAGAACGTAAGCACAGACACATAGTGAAAATGGGATCCACTCTTCTTTCTCAAGTTTCGATGCCTCTTAAATACTAGTATGGTGCCTTTTTTAGTGTTGTATATCTTTTTAATAAATTGCCAACTCTGGTTTTGGGAAACATATCACCATATGAGAAACTATCTAAGAAAGTACCGATTTATGATTTCTTGAAGGTGTTTGGATGCCTATGTTTTCCTCACTTACGGCCATTAGATGATCATAAACTAGAGTTTTGATCTGCTACATGTACATTCTTGGGGTACATCCCAATGCATTAAGGATATAAGTGTCTCGATAAAAATGGGCGGATTTTAATTTCTCGGCATGTCATATTTGAAGAGGGCGTGTTTCCCTTTGCTCATACACAATCATCAATCGATGAAGTTCCTCAATCACACTTCAAGTCTAATAAAATCCCTGTGCTCCCGCAACCTCCTACAAGTGTTGAACTTCACCCTGCCAACACTCGTGTATTAGAATCCACCGCTTCAATTGATGAGGAAGTAGCTCAATCTTCTGCTACAACTGGTGAGTCATTACCACGACCAAATATTGATGAACAATTGAATGTTGTTGAAAATGCTCACCTTGTGATCATTAGAGGGAAAGCTGGAATTTTCAAACCTAAACTATATACATGTGATGTTACTGATAGTGAACCATATGATATTTACACTGCCCTAAAATCTCAACGTTGGACCGAAGCAGTATTCACTGAGTATAATGCCTTGATGAACAACAACATTTGGCCTCTAACTAAACTACCTCCGCATAGGAAACCAGTTGGTTGCAAGTGGCTATTTAAAATCAAAAGGCATGCTGATGGAACAATAGAAAGATGCAATGTCAGATTAGTTGCAAAAGGGTTCTCCCAAATACATAGACAAGACTTTCAGGGAACTTATAGTCCGGTAGTTAAAATGCCTATTGTCAATCTAATTATCTATTTGGCTGTCAGCAATCATTGAAGTATTAAACAAGTGGATGTCAATAATGCCTTTCTTAAAGGTAATTTTATCGAAGAAATCTATATGGCGCAACCTCTCGGGTTTGAACAATATGATTAGAGATGGGCACGGGTCGGGTCGGGTCAGGTCGGGTTTTTGGCCCACCCGAACCCGACCCGAAACTAATTATCCTAAAACCGACCATGACCCGACCCGATCCAATTCTTTAAAAAATTCGACCCGACCCGACCTGAAAATAAATATTCTAAACCTGACCTGACCTATAAAAAAAATTAATTTTAGGGACCTAATTGTAAAAAAAAATAATTTTAAGAGGCATAATTATAAAAAAATAATAATTTTAAGGACTAAAATGTAAATAAAAAAATTAATTTTAAGGACCTAATTATAAAAATATATATAAAAATGGGGTATTATTACAAATATCCCTAAAAAATTTAAGGAAAATTTACACTATTAGTCCCGGGTCGGGTCTGATTTTTTCACCCTAAAATTCAAACCCGACCCGACCTCACCCTACACAAAAACCCGACCCGAACCCAATTTTTTCATAAAAATACCCAACCCGATCGAGCCGGGTCGGGTCGGAACCTATCGGGTCTGGGTGTCGTGCCCATCCCTAAATACGATGATCAAGGTGCACCGCTTGTGTGTAAACTTCACAAAGCTATCTATGGTCTTCAACAAGCTCCAAGAACATGGTTTCACAAGTTGAGAGAATTCTTAGAGTTGCATCAGTTTAAGTCATCCAAAGCGGACTCTTCTCTCTTCTACTACAAGAATGGTAATTCTACCATTTACCTTATTGTATATGTTGATGATATCTTAATCACATGTAATTTTAAAGGAGATTACTCAACCCATACACAAATTAGATACTCAATTCTCTTTGAAAGGTCTTGGTGAAGTGAACTATTTTCTAGGCATTGAGGCTCAAAACATTGGCAATGGCATACTTCTTAGTTAGTGAAAGTTCACCCAAGAATTACTTCAGAAAACTAATATGACAGAGGCAAATGTTGTTAACACTCCAATGAGGGTTTCTCCCCAATTATCGAAAGATGGAGCAGGAGTCTTGATGTTTGATGCACATCATTTTCGAAGTGTCGTGGGATCCTTACAATATCTCACTCACACTAGACCCGACATTGCCTTCAGTGTTGGAAAAGTAGCTCAGTACATGTACACACTCGACAAAGTCATTGGGTGGCAGTTAAACGTATCTTACGCCGTCTCAAAGGCACCTTGAATTATGGTATACTATTTGTTCCTAATCGTACGATGATACTCACTTCTTACTTTGATGCTGATTAGGGAAGTGATCAAGATGACAGACGATCAGTTTCAAGTTACTGTGCCTTTCTTGGGTCTAACATTATCTCATGGAGCTCAAAGAAGTAAAAAATTGTATCTCGCTCTACCATAGAAGTTGAATATCATAGTCTAGCTAATGCATCATCAGAGCTAGCCTAGATGAAATCAATGATGGATAACTTAGTGGTAACTCTTGATGAGATTCCCAAGATGTGGTGCGATAATACTAGTACCGTATCATTAGCAGCGAACCCGATTCTACATGCCAAAACCAAACATACGGAACTAGATCTTCACTTTATTTGTGACAAAGCTCTTAATTATCAATTGCATGTTAATTATATACCAGCAGAAAATTAGTTTGCCGACACCCTGACTAAAGCTCTCTCTACTAGACCGCTCGTTCAATTTCGACAACAATTGCGGGTGTTTTCTCCCACTGAAGCGAACACTCTTTTTCAGCAACAATTCAAAAGTTCGAACATCATGGTGAATGTTAGCAGTAATTACTAAGATAACTATGGTATTATGTTAGCTAAAGTTGGTAATTTATGTTAGTTAAATGTTAGATGTGTTGGTAATTTAGTAAATACTTTTGTCTTATGTACTGCTCATAGTGTATTGAGATATAAGCTTGATATATTTTTAGTAATGTTATAAGAGAACAGTTTTCAGAGTAAAGAATTATTTCCATCATCTTACTTTGTTTGTCTAACAAAGTTCATGCAGGAAGGCAGAACCGGAAGCGTGTTCTATAAAACAAAAACTAGATGAAGCTTTGAAGCAGAGAGTTGCAAGTGAAGAAAGGGTAAATAATTTAAATGCAACCTTCAAAGAATGTATACGAAAACTGTAGTTTGTTCGACAGAATTCACGCTGCTGTGATGGAAAAATTAGATTTAGTCTCGGTTGATAAAATGTCAGGAAGTTCTTATGTTTCTTCGGATGAAGCTAATGGGACCCCAAACTGGATCAAATGGAAATGCCTTGGAGGTAATGTGTGAGGAGATGGTTCTTGTTCATGTTGAACAATGAAATGAAGTCCCAAAGTCAGTTGGTTAACAAAGAAGCCACAAAGAAACATCTCAAAGATAAACTCCAACCAACTACGAATGTGAGTGAATCTCTGATAAATCAACTCGAGGAATCCGAAAAAGCCATTACGAAGTTGCAGGCGGAATTATATACATTGAGAAAAACTAAGGAAATGGTTCAAGTAAAAGCTGAAAAATCCCTCGACCAAATATAAAATAGATGAAGCTTGTCAAAATTTTCCTTCTCAAAACATGCAATCAAAGAATAAAATCCATGCCCTGATGAACTTGAGACCACGTGCCTTGACAAGTATTTTCAATTTTGCTTTTAAAACCTAATACCGCAATCATTGTGGTCAATTTTGTTTGTGGTGTTGAGTTTTATGCAACTTATGTTTTCTTGCCTTCACCGTGTGATAGAAAAGGAACTTCCAAAGTCCAAAGTCGAGTAGAAGGGAAATCAGTTTCAAACAATAAGTTCATATCTCGCTGTTATGTTATATGTAGATAACAATTAGATTAATTTGTTATTTATATGTAACATGTGAAGTGTATTAGCTCTTGATCAATCTGCCAGAACCGGGAGATTACAATTGCTTCGAAAAAGTTGATCGAGTGCCAAGAGACTAATTTAAACTTGGGGATACAGTTGAAGACATTGGCATCTTTAATAACCAATAGATGATAATTGAAAGTAAGGCCAAAGTAAAAGGCAATTCCAGTTCTTCTTTAGGGAAGATAGCAATAGTGCCTACTGGCAGTACCCTTGTTTTGAATGGAAATAAACATCAGGCAGACATGGTTGCAATTAAATCTTTAGCAACTATCCCCAGCAATAAACAAGGTGAGAGTTTATGGAAAAAGCTTTTCCGGAGAAAGGACTTTAAATGTTAAGGATTTCGACTAACGATCGCATGAAACACATCAAAGATCAACCCAAACCTTGGCTCAGTGTGTTATAGTTTGATAAGAGAATTTAGTCTTGGGACCTGTCTTTCAGTGCCTAAACAGAGTGTAGTAATTTGGAAATGCAGATGGAGTGACACTAATGAAAAGTAGAAGGGCATTTGTGGTTTGTTTAAGTTCTATTTGTGGTGTATTCTTGGCATAAAGCCAAAAGTTGCCCCCAACGTTTGACCTTTTGGTCACTTTACCCCCTATTCTTTTTTTTGGGTCTAGATAACCTCCCAACGTTTTAGTTTTGTGCAATTTCTACCCTGGTTGGATGGAAACCGTCAGTCAACAGACGTTGACCTTCTGTGGTTGGCGTGGACTGCCCATATGGCCTATCGGGATGACGTGGCATTGCCACGTGGTGTGTGACATGGCAACGACGCCACATAAGAAAAAATATTATTTTTTGAAATTTATTTTCAAAAATGATGGCCACTTAGAAGATGCCACGTGGCACCCACCCAATGGCTTGATTTTGAACAAATGAAAATAATGTTGCTGGGGGACTCGAACCCAAGCCATAAGGAATGAAGGGTGTTCCACAAACCATCAGGCCAAATCGTTCATTTAGTATATGCCTTCACAAATAATTTACTTAATATGTTTTGAGAATTTTAAAATAGAGAAAACTTACTTAACACATTACACCGAAGACAACTGCCAACTTTCATATAAATCGGAAAACAAATCTAAAGGATAAAAAAATCTGGTTCAAACCTGGGTAATCATATCAGAAGCTCGACTCAAATGGAAAGCAAAATAACAAAGGATGCATCTCTCAAACTCCTCCATCAGCTTCACGTACAAACCCTCACCTTCTGCTTCATTACCAAAATATTCAATCATCTTAACCCCGCAATCTTTAAGGTTTTGCAGATAATTATGGGCCAATTTGTAGAGCTCCAGACACTCATTTGCATCTTCAAACCCCAGTTGCCTAGCTGCATTAATTCCAAATCAAAAAATCCAGAATCAAAATACGTGATTAAGTCCACAAATGTTTATAAAAAACAAAGCTTTATATATTACCAACATAGTGGGAGAATCTTTCCAAGTTTCCTACACGGCCGGACTCGGTCCTGTCCAACAGTGGAATAAGCATACTTTGATGTTATTCGACGGGTTTACTCTTCCGCTGAGTGTTAGCTGCTGTTGTGGCAACAGCGGCTCCGATAACAGAGGCAACGAAGATAGGGATAATGATGGATTTGCCATGGCCATGCTCTGCAGAGATTTAAAAAAACAAAAAACTAGTAAGAATTACCTTGGAATATGCAATGTCAGAATTTAAAGAGAGTGGGAAACAAGATGTTTTAACTAAGGAAGTGGGGGGAAATGAAAGGAAATCTGAGTTTGAATTTTATTCGTTGTGAAAACTTAACAAATGGGGATGTCGTTCTTTTGTAGCTCGTGTGATGTGTTAAGTAAGTTTTTTTTTTTATTTTAAAATTCTCAAAACATATTAAGTAAATTATTTGCGAAGGCATATACTAAATGAACAATTTGGCCTGATGATTTGGGGAACAACCTTCATTTCCTATGACTCGAGTTCGAGTCCCCCCAGCAACATTATTTTAATTGGTTCAAAAGAAAGCCATTGGGTGGGTGCCATGTGGCATCTTCTAAGTGGCCATCATTTCTGAAAATAAATTTAAAAAAATAATATTTTTTTTCTTATGTGGCATCTATGCCACGTCATCCCGATAGGCCATGTGTGCAGTCCACATCAGCCATAGAAGGTCAACGTCTGTTGATTGACGGTTTCTATCTAACCAGGGTGAAAATTGCACAAAACTAAAACGATAGGAGCTTATCTGTACCAAAAAAAGAATAGGGGGTAAAGTGACCAAAAGGTCAAACGTTTGGGGCATATTTTGGCTTTATGCCTATATTCTTTATGTTTCATCTTCTTATCCTACAAACTAAATAAGGATGACAACGGGGCGGGGCAGGTCGGATTTTTGGCCGCCTCAACCCCAACCCAAACTCTGGTAGTCTCTACCTGACCCCGACCCGTCCCAAGAAAAAATATTGTTGAACCGCCCCGACCCTAACCCAAGACATTGATACTAAACCCAACCTGACCCGATACTCTTACAAAATTTGTTCCTCTCCTTTTCAGACCTTCCCTCTTGATTTCACTCTCTGTGAATGAAAAGAAATTAAATAATAAAACACAAAGATGATTCAACTAAGCCCATCAAAATAGTATTTAAAAACAAAAACAAAAAAAAGGTAGCAGTAAAGAAAGTGAAAGGAAATTTGAATAAAGGGTATTTTATGAAACAAGTGCAAGTTTACAAAGGAAAGTTAAAAATAATATGAGGTCTTTTACTAAAATTTAAGATCTTTCTAGTTGTAGAGACTGTTAAAAACTAAAAACCTTTTCAAAATTGGTATTTTTGCATCGACACACATTTTTTTTCTTATCATCTATCTCCAATGGACAATCTAATAAATTATTCACTGAGTTTGTTACAAAAATAATAAAAAAACAAAGTAAAAAAACTCACATATCAAATTTAAAATAAAAAAATTAGGGGAAAAGAAAAAAACAATTGAAATAACAAAAGATAACAATCTGATGAAAAAACACACATATAGATAACATGCAATGAAGAACAAAAAAATAAAATTAAAGAAAATGATGAATAGAAAAAATAAATTAAAGAAAATGAAGAGGGGGAGAGCAGAGAGAGTTGGAGGTTTGGAGGCGGCACCAACAAACAAATGAAGAGAGTTAAAAAAATTTAACCTAAAAACATATATATAGTGGCATTATTGTAAATATAATAAAACTTATATATATACTTCAGGAGGGGTCGGATAAGGGAATTTTTACCCTTAAACTCAATCCCGCCCTGACCCCGATTATTTTTCCTTACAACCCGCTCCGCCCTGAATCAAAAGCCGAAAATTTAAAAAATAAAATTAATCCTATCAAATCGGGTCGGATCGAAACTTGCCAGTTTCAATTTTTTACCATCCCTAAAACTAAAGCAAAGCTACTTTCAATTAGCCAATTAAAAATTGTTTTGGCCTAATGAATTATGCATCAAGGGGGATGCAAAAGTCTAAAGTCAAAACCAAGACCAAACATCTAAACCCCTAAAGGATGAAAAATCCAGCTCCACGACAAGGGTTGATAGCTTAAATGCATGTCCCTCAGGCTCAGCAGAGGCACCTTACCCCACCACGTGAGGGGCATTGCCACTATAACCTTCCAAGGTAGGGCAGTCGCTAATTTTTTTTTAAAAAAAAGAAGAAAAAATGTAAAAGTTGTACCGGTTGAACTTTTTTATGTGGTATCCGATTTCGATGTCGGAATTGTCAAACAAAGAGAAATAGAGAGTCGTGTAAACAAGAGTTTATCAAATATCAATAATAACAGTGGATAAAAGTAAAATTACAGGGTTGGTCCGAGTGATAAGCAATTTGATATCGCTTAAATAATGTTTTAAGTTTGAGACGTTGTATATGTAGAAAAATTTTAAGAAAATTATACAACGTGCGACGAACACCGTCAAACACTATCTTTTGGAGGCATAATTGCTCTTCTGAAATCAGTGTTGGTAAGTCTACCAATTTACTATCTCTCTATTTTTCAAATGCCCGCCTCTATAAGATCGTCCATTACTAGTTTAGTTGCAAGATTTCTTTGGGGCTCACTAGATAAGAAATAAATACATTGGATTAGTTGGGAAATGCTATGTCTACCTAGAGAGTACGGTGGTTGGGTTTAGTCGATTTCAAAATTAAGAATCGAGCTTTACTAAACAAGTGGATTTGGAGATATGGAACAGAATCCGAGTCTTTGTGGAGAAGAGTAGTTGCAGAAAAGTACGAAGAGAATCCAAACAACTTACTGTCGTTGAACATTAACCTCACAAATAAATCTTGGACTTGGAAAGCTATCATCAAACCATTGTCTACTCCAAATGATCCCTTCTGCAAACACATCAAATGGACTGTTGGTAATGGGGAAAATATCAGATTCTGGCAAGATGTCTGGGCGTGTAACTTTCCTCTGAAGGAAGTTTTCCCTAGAATTTACGCATTAGCTATTGTAAAAGAAGGAGTTGTAGCTGATTTTAGACAGTTTATGGAAGGAAGTTGGCACTGGAATATTGGTCTCCGACGAAACCTGTTTGAATGGGAGAAAGATGTTTGGGCTGATTTTTTATCTTCAATCCGAAATATTTAGCCAGGGAACTTCAAAAAAGATAGTCTTCGCTGGGCAGCTTCCGCAAATGGTTTCTACTTCTCCAAATCTTTTTGCACTATGGTTAATGCAGATGACAGTCGGGTAAACGAGCTTTGGAAACTTATGTGGCCTAATATAGCTCCACCTAAAGTGGAAGCTTTCCTATAGAAATTGATGCACGGCAAAATCCCAACAAAAGTGGAGTTATTCAAGAGAGGCTTACGCAATCAAAACTCCTTAATATGTCCAATGTACAGTAGGGAGAAAGAATCCATCGAGCATCTATTTTGTCACTGCAATGTTAGCTGGGCTCTATGGCTTCGATGGTGTAACTTGTGGGGTGTGTCTATGGTGATGCCCGGTAGTGTAAATGCTTTTTTTCTATATTGACGCTCACCGCAATCACAGTTGAAATCAACAAAAATTTGGAAACTGTGTTTCTTCTACCTGGTTTGGTCTATATGAATATGGAGGAACGAGGTGATATTTCAGGGAGCGAAAGTTAATCTGGAACAAATGTTCGATTTATGCCTATTAAAACTAGGGTGGTGGTGCGTTGCAAAATGGCCTGATGTGTTCCTTTCAGCAACTGATATCGTCATGAACCCCACTGTGCTGAATTCAAAGATTCCTACCAAACATGTTAAAGACAACTGCAAGTGGGAAAACCGCATCCAGACTCGTTGAAATTTAACTTTGATGGAGCGACTGTGAAAGGATTTGGAAAAGCAGGTATAGGTGGAATTTTAAGAAATATGCATAATGTTTCATTGATATTATTCTCTAAAACAGTGGGAGTATTAGACGCCTCATCAGCAAAATTGTTAGCTTTGAGGGAGGCTTGCGTCCTTTTTGGAAAGTCGAAATGGTCGAAGTCCTTTAAGTTGATGTTGGAAACGGACTGCTTGTTAGTGGCAAAATGGTTTGAACATCCAAACTTGGCCCCTGCTATTTTCAGGAAGACTTTAGAGGAATTCTTAAGTGCGTGCTCGAGTTTCTCTTACTCTATTAATGTCATCCCAAGGGCGGCAAACGAAACTGCAGACATATTGGTGAAGGTAGGTATCTCAAGATCGTAGGATCTCTACTGGAGTCTCCATGCATAAACACCCATAGCACGCTGACTCGAAGAGGAAAACGCAGATTTTGGATTAAGTTCTGTATGATTTCGGTACTCCATTGTGTAAGTTATCACTTTGTATATGGTTTCGGTTCGGAAAGTTACATCATTAATTTAGTGCACTCTTTTTTCCCCACATAGAATTAGGGGGTTTTAACGAGGCTGAGTCAATGGTAAGTCCATTAATAAAATCCACCTTTCAAAAAAAATAATGAACACCGATGAACACCATTAAACTTATTAATAAAGATTTAAAATTTCAAGGACCCATCATACAATTAATAATTATTTTTAAAAATTCAATTAAATTATTTTTTATATATATTAAAATTTTATTTTTTAATAAGGGTAAACTATATATTTAGTACCTCACTTATTTTTGTATTTCTATTGAACCCTCATTATTTAAATATTATTTCAATTTGACCATATTCTTTATAAAAAAATAATTTAACTCTTAACCCTCAACCTAAAACCCTAAACTATTAAACCTTAAACTCTTAAACTTATACCCTAAACCATATACCTTTAAAAATAATTTCACTATTATCGATTCAATTCAATTCAATCAATTGTTGAATTCTCCTAAAAAAATCAATTAAATTATTTTTTATATATATCAAAATTAATTAAACTCCCATATCCTTATCATGGCACCACTTTCAATTGGATTTGTTGTGTTCATGGTTCACTTGGCAACTATTCCTATCACCGACACCGGTATCAACTCGGCTCGTAGTTTCGGAGCAGTTGTTATGTTCAACCAGAACAAGCCTTGGGATGACCACTGAATTTTCTGGGTTGGTCCATTCATTGGTGCTGCTATTGCTGCAATCTATCACCAGTTTGTCCTGAGGGCAGGTGCTGTTAAAGCTCTTGGTTCCTTCAAGAGCAGCTCTGCCATGTGATATAAGCAAAGCTTCTTCTGCAGCCACAAGTTCATGGAGAGTTGAATTAGGTTTTATCAATGTGGTGAAGAGGCTTTTTCATACCATTGAATTTGTAAATTGTAATGGAAGATGTGGTGCTTTTTCTGAATGTGGCACTTCTTTTCAATGTGCCCTATCATTATCCATGCGTATGTTTCTCTAAGTTATGGTTGCAAATTTTATAAAATCAACTGCTTTGTGCTGCTTTATTTAAAAAAAATTAATCAAACTCAAACTCCAAGAATTAACACTATCATCTTATTTGAGATGAAGAGGCCATCACAATTAATCATAATTAATTCAATAGCCATATTTAAACTCAATGGCCATTAGCAAAATCAGAAAGCATTTAGTCCATATTTAACCTGAATGGTTAATGATTTTTTTATTAATGTATCGCCGCAAAATAGAAGCTAACCAATCAAACAAACAAATAAAAAATCCTTAGAAAACAATCAAAATTGGTGCGACTTTTATTTATTAACGACTTTTATTTATTAATTGTGATGGCCTCTTCATCTCAAATAAGATGATAATGTTAATTCTATGAGATTTGAGTTTAATTAATTTTGATATATATATATAAAATAATTTAATTGATTTTTTTAGGATAATTCAACAATTCATTGAACCGAATTGAATCGATAATGGTGAAATTATTTTTAATGGTATATGGTTTAGGGTATAGGTTTAATAGTTTAGGGTTTTAGGTTGAGGGTTGAGGGTTAAGGGTTAAATTATTTTTTATAAAGAATAAGGTCAAATTGAAATAATATTTAAATAATGAGGGTTCAATAGAAATACAAAAATAAGTGATGTACTAAATATATAGTTTACCCTTATTAAAAAATAAAATTTCAATATATATAAAAAATAATTTAATTGAATTTTTAAAAATAATTATTAATTGTATGATGAGTCCTTGAAATTTTAAATCTTTATTAATTAATTTAATAGTGTTCAGTAGTGTTCATCATTAGTGGTATTCGTCGCACGTGGTAGAGTCGTCCAAATTTTTATTGAAAGACTCTTCTACCAAAATTTGGTGTACGATACGATCAGTCTAAATTAATCAGGACAAAACCCTTAAAATTGGAAAGACAAAAAAAAAACAAGTAGAAAAGAAGTATTTTAGAGACTTTATCAATAATAAAATGAAGGTAGCCTTCGTGTATACAAGATTAATCCCTTTTTATTGATGGAAGATTTCTTTGAAACTGTTTAACAAGCTAAGGATAACCGTGGAGATTTGTTGGAAGCTGTTGAGCTACTCAATCTGTTATTTTTCTTGAGATATCACCCTTATCGGTAAACAAAAGTAAAACAATAACATAATTATTAGATATTTTAAAATATAAAAATACAATAATAATAAAAAAATAAATCTAAAAAAATAAGTGATATACCAGTTAAATTAAACACCTACTATTTGCACCAATGAAAATTTTTACGATCTATTGTAGAGAGAGTTCCCGGGAAATTGTCAAAACACGAACTAGGTGAATTTTCAAAATCGGCAACCGCCTTTCACAACTATTCCCAAGACAGACGATCCTTTACAAATTACATCGACAAACAACTTAAAAAAGGATCAAATTATCCGTGACCATTGATAACACGATTCGAAAACAAGCCTTGTCAGGTAATCGCACAAACACGAAATACCCACAAAATAACCATAAAAACGTTCCATAAGGCAGAAACGCGTCATAAAGACATAAAAAACATGTCACAGAGGCAAAGTAAGCATAACAAGATGTGCGAAGAAAAAAAACAAAAAAAAATCAATTAAAAAACAAAATAAAATATAAATGACCAACGATCGATGACTAGCATTAAAATTAGTGATGCCACCGATTAGAAAAAAATTTGACCATGGTAAGGGTGAAAAATACTTAATATGATATTTAAAAGTTCAAATCAACTTGAATCAAATCAAATTATATATAATTTGATTATGTCATAACATCTATAGGAAAATAACTAAATTTAAATAATTTAAAATAATCCACATATACAATGACTCAAATTTAAAAGTATTTGAAATAAATATTCTCAAATACCGAATGATTCAAATATAAAATTATTCGAATTTAAAATAAGGGTAAACTACATAAATGGTCACCGAACTTTTAGGACAAATTCATTTTGGTCACCGTACTTTTAAAATATTCGATAAGATCATTTAACTTTTAGTTTGGATTCGATACGGTCTCTCCCGTTAAAATTCACGTTTGTTGTTTTTCCTTAATAAAAAATAAGTAAACTACATCAATCATCACCCAACTTTTTTCTCACTCCTATTTTGGTCACTATAGTTTAACAATTTTCAATTTAATAAATTAACTTTCGAATTGTTCATATTTTGGTCACTCTCAAATGACATGGTTATACAAATAGAAAAATTCGATTAATCTTTAAAAAAATCCGGGTAAGAATTTTTTTACTTTGCTTATTAAATTTACCATATTTGATATTTTAATAAGCAAAGTAAAAAAATATTAATCGAATCAAATATTCCAATTAGCCGGTCAATTGATTATCTATTGTATAATTGATACAATATAAGATCGAGAATTGAATAATATGAATTTATCAATTAACCAAAATAATTTTTAAGGATTAATCGAACCCGATTTCGGTACAAATTTTTAAAATAAATTATTTCGATTCGACTACGATTCATAGTTTTAATAAAAATTGATTAACTAATATGATCTATTGTATACAATATTTCTAAATTTTATGCATTACTATATCTTATAGTCTAGTGATTTTGATAACATTCTAGTTTTTTTTTAAAGTGTTGACTTTGGATAGGATTAATAGCTATGAACTTTCAATTTTTACCTATCTAGTTGCTTTTATACTTTATCACAACCGAACAATTATTAAATTTACCATATTATCATATTTGATATTTTAATAAACAAAGTAAAAAATCACTTCTAGAATCAAATATTTCGGTTAATTGGTTAACCGATTATCTGATTTACTTGGTACAATATAAGATGAAAATTGAATAATCTGAATTTACCAATTAACCAAAATATTTTTTAAGGATTAAATGAATTTTTCTATTTGTATAAACATGTCATTTGCGAGTAGCCAAATATGAACAATTCGAAAGTTAAGTTATTAAATTAAAATCTTTAAACTATAGTAATCAAAATAGGAGTGAGAAGAAAGTTGAGTGATGATTGATGTAGTTTACCTATTTTTTTTTGAAAGAGAATATATAGCTTTATTAATAATATAAATACAAAACAAGACACAAATATGAGCCTTATTAAAAAATCTCACTAAACTTAAGTGGAAGAAAAAGAGTGGAACACGCTTATGCCTAACATTAAGACGAATAACCGATGGATCATACATATTGTAACATTCAAAGGCACCAATCATTAGAACATTTCTTTAGGCAATACACTAACAATTTAAATAACCCGGCCGGTACCCATTTTTTATTAAGTAAAAAATGAAAAGTAACGTCAACAGAGGTAACGGGAGGGACCATATTAGATGTGAACTAAAAGTTCGGTAACTATATTAAAATCAAACTAAAAATTGGGTGTTCTTATCAAATATTTTAAAAATACAGTGACCAAAATGAATTTGCCCTAAAAATTTAAATGTAGTTTACCCTTAAAATAATTTAAATCTAATAGGTTGTAAATTTTTTAAAAACCTAAATTCATCTGGCCAAATAGTATCATTATATCAAAAGGATACGGCCCCGTATAGGAAAAGTGAAAACATGGAAAAAGAAAGGCATCACCTTAAAATAAGAGAAAAATAAAGGTGATAGTAATATAAGAAGCCCGCGTTAAGTGTCCAAAAACCTTTGTCATTTGTCACCGTCACAGTAAAAATGTTATCTTTACCTTTTATTTAGTTTCTCTTCATCTATATCTTCTCTTCTTCGTTTTCTCCTTTTCTTTCTCGAGCTCTGCATAAGCAGAAACAGAAGCTAAAAACACAAATAATGTTGGCGTGTTTCACGGACTACCCCAGCTTATGCAGAGCCACTGCTGCAATTGGGTACTTGTTCCTGTTACTCTTCTCTTTCTTCATCACCATTTCAGCTGCTTGTTTTAATGGAAACTGCCAGGTTCCTTTCTTCTCCCCCCTTTTCCTTTTTCCATTTCTTTCTCTCTATGATCCGTCTAGTTTGAGCTGAATTTTCTAGAGATTGTTGCAGGTTCTCGATTCATGTTCCCAGGCTACAGATTGTGGTCCAGGTCTTTATTGTGGGAACTGCCCAGCTTTGGGCAAGAGTCAGCCTTTTTGTACCAGAGGCCAAGCTATCATACCCACTTCCATTGTAAGTTTTTTTCCCTTTTTCTTTTTCTCATATCAGTTAGAATATAGTTTAAATTTGTTTCCTTTTTGGTAAGGGTTTCCATTTCTGTGTATATTTTGGTGCTGGGTTTTTGCAATTCTGTTGTTTCTTGATGGGCATTCATGTTTTTTGGTGTGAATTTTGGGTGGCAGATTGGTGGGTTGCCTTTCAACAAATATTCATGGTTGATGACTCACAATTCCTTCAGCATAGTGGATGCACCATCTTTGCCAGGTGTTCAAAGACTGACATTTTACAATCAAGAAGACACTGTTACTAATCAATTGATGGTGTGCACTTTCTATTCTTTTGCATCACCTGTAAATGACCTTGTTAGTTATTGAGAATCTAAAGGGATACTGTAAGGAGGAGGAATTGGAGATGATCTGCTAAATTATATCTAGTCTAGTTTGTTGATAACATTAGAGTTCCATTTTTTTTTTGTTCTTTTTATGATTTTGTCCGTCTGGTATTAAATAGCATTTTGTCTTACATCTTGTCTTACTTCTTAAAGAAACAGATGAACAATAGATTTCTCTATATTCTAAACTTATTTGCTTTTTTGTTTGTTGTTGTCTAGAATGGAGTGAGGGGGCTGATGTTGGACATGTACGATTTTAATGGCGATATTTGGCTCTGTCATTCATTCCGGGGACAATGCTTCAACTTCACTGCCTTTGTAATATGCTTTTCCATCTTAGAAATTTAGCAGTTATAATGCGCGCTTTTCTTTCTAATTTTTAGATTTCCGGTTTTTTAAGACAATTTACAATGTGCTGGTTGGATCTTTATTCAGCAACCTGCAATTAACACCTTGAGGGAAGTGGAAGCATTCTTGAGTCAGAATCCATCGGAAATTGTTACCATTATAATTGAGGACTATGTGCATACACCAAAAGGACTGAGTAACCTTTTCACGAGTGCCGGTCTGGACAAGTATTGGTTTCCGGTGTCAAAGATGCCAAGAAAGGGTGAAGATTGGCCAACTGTGAACGAAATGGTGCAAGCAAATCACAGGCTTTTGGTTTTCACCTCAGTTGCTTCCAAGGAAGCAGAGGAAGGAATTGCTTACCAGTGGAAGTACATATTAGAAAATGAAGGTAATGATTTTAACATGTATGATTACTAATTTCAAGCTTCATATCGTGTACTTGCTATTGACTATTGATTACACCTTCATGATATTTTGGGATTCAGCTGGTGATCCTGGGGTAAAGCCTGGTTCCTGCCCGAATAGGAAAGAATCACGGCCGCTTAATTCAAAAAGTGCCTCTCTTTTCCTCATGAATTACTTTCCAACTTACCCGGTTGAGAATGAAGCTTGCAAAGAACATTCAGCACCCCTTGCTGACATGATTGGCACCTGCTTCAAAGCAGCAGGGAGTATGCTGCCAAACTTTATAGCAGTCAACTTTTACATGGTATTCATTTGTAACTTGTATGTGTAAATTTGTTCTAAAATATGCAAAGCACTAACATGAGATATGTCATGCAGAGGAGTGATGGAGGTGGTGTTTTCTATGATTTGGATAGCATGAATGGACAAAGATTATGTGGTTGTAAAACTATTGCTGCCTGCCAGGTTCGTCCAAAACTGAATTTAATTTTTTTTTGGAAAGCATTGGCAACTGTGGTTCCGACTTTAAATAGTCATTCGAGGTCTTATTTCGCATAAAGCACTGCAATTTTATTTTTTTGCATGTGAAACCTTCACCAATGGTTATTGAAGTTGAGTATGTAATTCATCCTAATTCTAACGTATATGAACTTGATTTTAATCTTACTTTTGCGTTAGATTAACCATCCTTCCAAAACTATTTTCCAAAGTACAGAAACATTCCTTGTTCCTTTTGCTTTTACACGAGAAGAATCTAGTTCAATGCAGGATGGGGAAGAATAGTGAACTTGGTCATACTTTTATAGCTTTTGATAAAGGATAGTGTTTTAAGAAGAATCTAGTTCAATGCAAAATAACAATTTTGAACTTGATTTCGCCATCCCATGCCCCCTTTGACCATTGTTTTGATGGTGTTCCCCGGCGATTTGGACAGTTGAAAATAAAAAGCTAGCATTTCATCGGAACAGCTCTATCTCTTACAATGACATGATTATATTTCGAAAACTGTCTTGTTCTTATACAGGCTGGAGCACCATTTGGAACTTGCAAGAACATTTCTATGCCTTCTTCAAGTCCAATGACCAGTACTGCAGGGAGCTTTTCTGGATCTGTTCAGTTCTCAAAATCTGCTTCAGCAGTCTATTATCCTAATCGCTTTGTCGTTGGTTTCTTTTCTATTCCATGGATGTTGTTATTATCACTATAATATATAATTCTCAGGATAGCTTTTACGAGGGCTTATAGTATGTTGGTATGCAGTAGTATACAGCACCCTGCCTTAGTAGGTGGAAGGTCAAGGAATGCTTGTTTAGAGTCGATACACTCGAGATTCTTCTGTTGAGGCGAAATTAAATGGTTGTATGAGAACCTGATTTATGAAGTGAACAAGAGAGATTTGCAATGTATGCAATTTGCTACACTATAGTATGATTTTCTTTAACAATATCCCTACATTTGATCGACTCTAGTTTCCGGCATTTACTTACAAGAACAATCAGCCCTGTTTCAGTTGCAATCATTATGGTTCAATACCAAAGCTTTGAAGACAACCTTTCAAGCTATGCAATATACAAATTCATATAATAATGATTGAAAATCCCAGAAGAATGTAATATGTACAGGCAACTATTGTGAATCCAATGATCACACAAGAATGAGCACCTTATGCAACAGGTAACATGACATTTAATGGCAAACCTCGAGGCTTTATTTGAAGAGCTGGACGGATGGTAAGCAATCCAATGAAACAATCTAAAGGAACTCTAGTCCCCCATACATTGATCGACTCTAGTTTCCGGCATTTACTTACAAGAACAATCAGCCCTGTTTCTGTAACATGACGGCAACTCCATAGGATGATACTCTGAGATCAGAAGATGGTGATGGAAAAACATTCAGTACTCAAATGATTTTCTGATGAATGAAAACGGGAAAATCGAAACAGAACTCACCTTTAATTGCGGACAGCTATCCGCAATGGCGGATAACGATTCATCTGTTATAAATGTACCCCCAACATTCAGATGTTGCAAGGAATTGGCTCTTGTTATCTGTTGAGATTATTATTTAAGAAGCAGAAAAAGGTTATTGAAGGATCATATATGTAATATGTTGAAGGACATACCAATTGGACGACACCTTTGTCGGTAATCCCTGTAATACCCCAAAGGGAAATAGAGGTCAAGTTGCTAACACACTTGGCCAATGAGATTTGGTATAGTCCATTGTCAGTTATTTGGCAACCCCAACGACTCCTTGAACTGCAATTCAATTCAACATCAAGATTCAGACTATTTTCTCATTACAATACTGTGACATTGCTTGCTTGTATTTCACAAACTGGAATTCACCTAATACTATCCAAAATATGTATTAAAAAAAAAAACAGAAGAGTACATATCGAGTTCTTTGAGGCTATAAGCATGACGAAGGAGACGGGCAGTGGAATCATCATCCATTTTATAACCAGCAAAACTCAGAGTCTTTCTTCTAGCTAAAGCCTCTTTCACCCCTTGTTTCCATTTCCTACAAACCCCACTTGCCCTACATACATAAACCAATCTCATCTTCAACACAAGAAAACCCAGAAAAAAAAAATAAACAAAAGGCTTACTGGGCTAAATCGGTGAAAGAGGTGATCATCATCAATATATGAGCCAACAAGTCTATGGGCAAGCGATCAATCTCTGCTTCTTGCTCCATAATCAGAGAGACTTTCCCCTTTATTTTCTCTCTGTTTCTTATAACGTACGTGACAAATTAATTGAGAAAAGGTCGTTGAAAGTAATCGATTCTGCTTTTATACTCCACCAAGGGAAGAAGATGTGGCCATTGTTTCTTCCAAATAAAATACTATTATTTTAGTAATCAGATATTCAAAATCTATCCTTAACATTTTGGGTAACCTTCTAAAGATTAAACACACAATAAAAACAGAATAATTTCTTTACTTTAGGATCAGGTTTTAGGTTAATTGTTGACACCTGGATAGTTTTCATTTAACAATTAATGATTTTGATTTGGTTTCTTTAAAATTTATTTATTTTATAATTTTTTAATGTAGTATTTATTTTAGTTTTGGATAACTAATGGTCCCCATATTGGTATTTACGAGCATCCTCATCCATTAATTTTCCTTTTTAAAAAAAATCATTTTCCTCCTTAATTAAAAGGAAATCTAACTAAAATATTATCATGAAGCTTCCAATAATAATAATAACACCAATTATATATATATATTCTGGATCGAACAAATAAATAATAAAAGTTAAGCAAAAACCCTTAATTTGTCATCAAATATATATATATATATATATATAAGTTATGTTTTATTTTGAAATTATTAGTTTAGAATTAGAGGGTGAACATAAGATAATTGTTGAGTAGTCAAGTTGATTTGGTATATAAAAAGTAGTAATAGTAAGGGTAAACTATCTGAATGACCACCAATCTATTGGGAAAGTTTTAAAATGACCACCATAAAAAAAACGCGTCATTTGACTACCCAAACTATTAAAATGGGATCAATTTGACCACCAGCCATTAATGGGCCAAGGAAGGAGACGTGACCGTTAAAAAATTAAAGGTATAATCACACATTTGGTCCTTATTATTTACACATTCTTTCAATTTAGTCCCTCTAAAAAAATCACCCAAATCCTACGTAAAAAGACTCTCCCATTCATCTTCTTCCCCACAACACCCAAAGCTTCATTTCTTTCCCGCACCACAACACCCAGATGTTTAGGTTCTAAACAGTGTTTCAATGCTTATGTTTCTCGAGGGTTTGGGTTTGGATATAGGAATCATCATGTTTAGGCTGTTATAAGCTGAATTACTTGACCATTTCTTTTTACATAGGTCTGTTTGAATCGAAAAGAGATGCAGGTTGACTCCATTTGGAGCATTGGATCATATTTGAGTCTGTTTTTTTGTTATTGTTGAAGTTCCAGGTTTTTCTAGATGTGCTTATGGTCTGCATGTTCCTTTTGACATAAAAATGGTGCATTTAAGTGCTTGATGACTTTGAGTTTACAATTTTAGTTTTAGTTTCCAAATTGTTGAATTTGTGATTATTTTCGAGGCCAACCTCTTATGGTTTGTTTTTTTCTTTCCCTTTTTACAGAGATTTAGGTAATTCAAACCTATCTGGGCATTTGGTACCCGAGCTTGGGAGGCTTGAGCATTTGCAATATCTGTATGTTCGAATTTTTTTCTCCCTCGTCCTTAACATCTGCATTCCGGAGTTCTATTGTCTTTGTATAAATGTTTACTTGTCGGATACAGCTGCTGAATATTCAACCATTGTATTTATTTTAGACTCTTTCTGCAATGCAGGGAGCTTTACAAAAATAACATCCGAGGAACCATCCCTACTGAACTTGGGAACTTGAAGAGCCTTATTAGTTTGGACCTATATAACAACATCTCTGGCACCATTCCTCCTTCCCTTGGGAAACTGAAGTCTCTAGTATTCTTGTGAGTGTTCGAGTCCAATGTTTGTCTCTTCTTGCAGGATTAGACTATCATGAAGCTTTTATTTCTCACAGTTGCCTTCCCTTATGAGCTTGATTTGTAAAATCGACGATGGGTTAGATGATGGATTATTTCGGACTTAACTGAACTATGGGCATGGCATCAGATAGTGGTTTTATCTATTTGTGTTCCTAGTACAAAACTGGAATACTAGTCATTTTCACTTCTTATTCGCTTTATATTAGTTCATTATATCATTGTAACATCCAATCACTGGTCTTTGAACCTTGGGTTCAGCCCAAATGGTTCACCATCCTCTCTTATGAGTTGGATTCCTGCAAGGCTCGAGTTCAATCCTCAGCACTTCTAAATACTGCTTCCCCGATTTCCCCTAGTCCCCGGCTTCCTTTGTACCAAAAAAAAAAATTCCAATTGCTGATCTATCTCATTATTGGTTCATTTTACAGGCGACTTAATGACAACAGATTAACTGGACCTATCCCTAGGGAACTTGTTGGGATTTCAAGCCTCAAAGTTGTGTAAGTCTTGCCATTTTCCGAATAGTTTATTTTATAAAATACAATTCTCTTGTACTGTTTGGCAAAGCATCAAATTTATGGTTATCAGAACATTTACCTTATTTCTTCTAGCGATGTCTCGAACAATGATTTGTGTGGAACAATTCCTACCAGTGGACCATTTGAGCACATTCCTCTGAACAAGTAAGTTCACCCCTCTTCTTTTATTCGCTTTAGAGCTTTCGATCAAGTTGCTGATCATGAATGTTTACATGGAGGTTAGAGGTATCTGCATGTTTTGCTGCAAGTATATACCTTTATGGAACCTTGCTTTCTTATAGTCTTGATGGATTCTATGCCATTTCCTTTGACTTATTTTTGTTCTCCACTTTTAAGTTTCATTTCTTTTGTTTTCCCCATATGCTAAGTCACTGATCTTATCATTCCAAATTGTATAGTTTCGAGAAAAACTCTCGACTCGAAGGTCCGGAGTTGTTGGGACTCGCTAGTTATGACACAAACTGCTCTTGAAGAACAAAGTGATGCTACAAAGCTTGGAATTAGTTGTGTACTCACAAGATTTAAGTGTATTATCACACCGTATAATGTGGTTTGTGAAATGCAATCCCTCGTATAAGTATCTGTAAATCATAAATTATTAGCAATTTGTAACTGAAACTGTGATGCTTTTCCTAAGATTTTCCCGACAAACTAGTATTTGATGTAATAGTAGCGACAAGTTTACTCCTGGTGCGCATTCCTTAAAATAGGTTCCCGCTTATTTGCCATCCTTTTTTTCATGTCAGTTTAGAATATCTCTAGATTCAAAGCATGCATATGCCGTCGTTAACTAGATCTGTTAATTGTGTGTGTGTGTGTGGGTGGGGGGGGGGGGTCGAGTTGGTTTAAATCGGGACAATTTGATAAAGTTTTTGGGTGAGAGATTTGAGGTCGTGCAGTTTGTTGAAGATGAGAAGAAGAAGAGCATCTGGGAGGCAGTCGAAGTAAGCTGAATCTTCATCTTCTTCTTCTTCATTTTCATGGCACATCTGGGTGTTGTGGTGCGGGAAAGAAATGAAGCTTTGGGTGTTGTGGAGAAGAAGATGAATGGGAGAGTCTTTTTAGGTAGGATTTGGGTGATTTTTCTTCAGATGGACTAAATTGAAAGAATGTGTAAATAATAAGGACCAAATGTGTGATTATACCTTTAATTTTTTAACTGCCACGTCACCTTCCGTTAGCCCATTAACGGTTGGTGGTCAAATTGATCCCATTTTAATAGTTTGGGTAGTCAATTGACGTGTTTTTTTATGGTGGTCATTTTAAAATTTTCCCAATAGATTGGTGGTCAACCATATAGTTTACCCTAATAGTAATCGCTTTCAAAATTGGCCGATTAACACATTCACATTGACTGTTATTGTCATGAAAGGCCCAAATTCTTTACATTATGTGCATTGTGGCCTATAAAAGCCCACGACCAAAGCTAAATGCTACTTGAGCTTGTCATACTAATCCATGGAGCTGGATATACTATTGAATCTCAGTTTTTACTACCAGCTTCATGTTTTTCGAATAAAAATTCTCTGCTTTTTTCGGTGTCTTATGTATGCCCAGAGCCGGCACTGGGGTAGGTCGAACCGGTCGACCGCCCAAGGCCTCATTTTTTTTATTTTTACTACTTTAAAATTATAATAGAAAAGAACCTTAAAATTTAATTATAATATTAAAGAGACCTCTATTTTGAGCCATAAATAACAAGTAAATGAAATAATAATTTGGTTATAATATTAAATAGAGGTCCTTTCTTTTTAAATTTTTTTTTACTACTTAAATAGTTATAGTTTAAGTTTTTTTTTTCTAATAGTTAGTATTAGGGGTCCAATTTTTTTTCAATACTTGTTATTTTGGGGCCAAAATTTTTCAATACTTGTTATTAGAGGCTCAATTCCCCCCAATATTTATTACTATAGGTTTACTCTTAAAATTCTTTTTTTTCAATATGTGTTATTTGAGGCCCAATTTTTCTTGATATTTATTATTAGGGACATACTCTTCAAATTCATTTTTTTCAATACTTGTTATTTGGGGTCCAATTTTTTCAATACTTGTTACTAGAGGCTTAATTTTCTCAATATTTTGTTATTATGAGCTACTCTTAAAATTTATTTTTTCAATATTTGTTATTAAGGGACCAATTTTTTCAATACATGTTATTTGATGTCCAATTTTCCTTGATATTTTTTTCTTAGGGACCTACTCTTAAAATTCAATTTTTTCAATACTTGTTATCTAGGCTCCAATTTTTTTAATACTTGTTATTTAGGCTCTAATTTTTCAATGCTTGTTATTATAGATTCAATTTTCCCCAACATTTGTTATTAAAAGCATACTCTTAAAATTAAAAATTTTCAATATTTGTTTAGGGCCTACTTTTAAAATTTATTTTTAAAATATTTTTTATTAGAGTCTTACTATTAAAATTTAATTTTTTTCAAAACTTATTGTTAGGGACCTAATTTTTCAATTCGCCCATGGCCTCTAAAATCTCAGGACCGGCTCTGTGGATGCCCTCACACTAGAAAATTAAGTTTATAGTTTAGGGTTAATGTTTAGGTTATCATGTAGGGTTAAAGTTTAAGGAATTTAAAGTAGAGTGTATTTTTAGGGTTTGAAGTTTATGGTTTAAAATTTAGGATTAGAGCCTATAATTTAATTTTATAGTGTTGGGGCACAGAAAAGAGCACCGAAAAAGGTAAATAATTTTTATATATGTTTTCTCTAGTTTATGCTATATTGTGAGGGAGTTTAAATAGAAGTTAAAAGGTTTATATCCGTGTTATCGCGTGACATAAACAAGTAAAATATATTTAAATTTAAATCAAAATAATTTGTAATATGATCCACATCCTATATGAACAAATTATAACGTGATTTTTGTGTATCTTTCGTACAAATTTTATTATGGGTGAGAAAAACTTGATTCTAATATTAATTTTTAAAATTTTGAGTTGATTGAATCAAATTATTTGAGTTATTCAATTTTTTAAATTCGAATCAAGTTTTAATTTACAACTTAAATAAGTCGAATAAACTAAATAATTTGAGTTATATATATATAGAGTCCCTATTAGTTTTGAAAACATGCAAATTGATCATTCTCAACAAATATTAAAAACTTCAAAATTTAGAAAAAAAAATTATATAAAAGTTTCAAAATTATATTTTTTTTTGAAAAAACTTATATACATTTTTTAAAAATTATGAAGATGTTATTGTTTTAGCTTGACATTTAATCGAGCAAGCACATTTGACATGTTGGCAAAATCGCCCATCTTTGTTCTCTTATATTTTCTTAGATCATGAGTTCTAGGCTCAGTATGAACATTCTCTTCATTCCCCCCAAAGTTCCCCATCCGTATGCACTTATAATCACTGTTTTTTGTTCGTGATTAAGTTACGATAACGACCGTTTTGTCAACGTGCCAAAAAAAGGTTATATGATCTTAAATGGTTGATTTTTGTTTTAATGGTTATACAAAATTGTCTAGATTAAGTGTTTAGTTTACGCTTATGTTATAAACTCTCGTTGTAATTTTAGACATTTCTTCATTTTAATAAAACTATTGGCTTTTATCAAAAAAAATTTACTTTAATTTAGCTGGAATAAATTTGTTTAACTTGTTCTAAATTTCATTTCATTGGACTCAAATTAAAAAAATATTTGTAAATTAAATTAAGAGGATAAAATAAAATTTATCAAGTACACAATTGTATCGAACTTAATCCTGTCTTTAAAAGTAGAATGTAACTCACCGATAAATTCAAGCTCTTCTGGTTATAGCCAAGTATGCTTTAACTCGGCAGTCCTCTGCTTCAAAGTTAACATAATGAAAGCAATCATTAAAAAGGGTTTGCTAAACATTCACCAGAATCATGAGTCGGTGAAGAGATCTTTATAAACAATTCTTAATTTATGAAGCAAACAACATTTGGGGTTGTTAGTATTCTATAACTTATGAATCACATTTAACACGTTGATTTAGTATACATACATTTGATGGAATGGCAGTGGTCCAGTGGATCCACATCCACGCCTTTAATTCTTTGCATTCTCATGCCCACATATCTCACAAGAGTTCGCCAAAAGTCCAACCAAATCATTTTATCTACAGAGGTGTCGGCGGCACCCTACTTCCCGCCTATATTCTTTGCTCTTTCTGGACGCCGACAAGTCGTTATTATCTGAATTTGTTTTTGTCAAAATTCAATTATATTTTAATAAATTCGAATACTTGTAACCTTTCAACCGTTGGTAGATGAACAAATACCCAACTCTGTAACTGTATTAGTAGTTGATTGAAATTGGAACTTGAACTGAAGCATGCAAAATGCCAAGTTTTCAATATTTGTTGGGAAATTTGTTAATCAATTAACTGTACAAGTTGCCAATAAGAAACTCAGTTTATCTATGTTTTCACTGATCAATTTACAATTGAAAAATATGTAATAAATAAATAAATAATAATAATCACCAATTGTCAAGAAAAATCAATCGGATTTGATTGAAGGCTAATGGAACTGTGCAACTTTCGTCTACCTCAATGTGATCCAGCTCTCTGAAATTGACCAATTGGCCGCCTCATCGCCAGCCAGTTCACGAATCCGATCCGATGGTGATGAAATGTAACTGGAAAATGAAGGAACGGAGCACGATTGAGAAGAAGCTGTTGATTGAGTTGAAACCCAGTCTGGGAATTCAAAAGGACATCTTGGTGAAGACGAGAATTCTTCAAACCAACATCTTGGGGATGTTGATTCTTCTTCTTCCAATCGATTCAGTGAAACGATCTCACCGTCACCGGCCATGAATGGATGATCCACTAGCATCTCAGCCGTCCATCGCTTCTTTGGATCCTTAACGAAGCATTTTTCAAGAAAATCTTTTCCTTCCTCAGATAAATCTTGAGGAATTCCAGGCAATTCATCGCTAATCCCAATCTTAATCAACAAAGGCATCAGGTTTGTCCCTGGTTTGAAATTCCAAGCTGGTTTCCCAGTAAACATCTCAACAATGGCACATCCAAGTGCCCAAATATCCACAGCTGAATCATACACGTTTTCTCTGACCGACTCTGGTGCGATATTCAGAGGAGTTCCCCTGATTTCCATCTTCCTCTGTTCTCCCTCTTCTTCTTCTTCCCCATTTCTCTTGGCCAATCCAAAATCAGCTATCTTCACATCACCATTACTAAACAAAAGAATATTTTGAAGCTTAATATCACAGTGAACGAACCCTTTTGAATGAACAAAGCGTAGCCCTTTAAGTATCGATCTTGCGTATCTTCTAACATCGGATTCCATCAAGTTCCCGCCGCTTTTCTTCACGTGATCAGCCAAGCTTCCTTTATCAGCGTACTCCAAGAACAAATTATACAACTTCTCACCCCTTTCGGCCGTGTAATTATGGCCTAAACAACGGATGATTTGGGGGCAAGAACCGATTCGATCAAGTACTTCCTTCTCGTTCTTCAGCGAAACAGAGTCGATGACATCGCAAGACTTGACGGCCATTAGAGGAGGTTTCGAAAACCCAGTTTTGGGTACCACCAAATTCACAGTACCAAAACTCCCACACCCAATCGTATCCCCTCGAACCCACTCCATTACACCGCACAACAATTCGACTTCGTGTTTTGGGAAAAAGAGAATGAATGCTTCTTTCTTTGTTTTCAGGCAAAATTAGCAAAACAGAGGTTGTAGGGCGTTATGCTGGCGCAAATACTCCTTTTATACATAGGAGAGGGTTTTTTTTTAGGCAAAATGACAAAAGATGCCCCCAACGTTTGCATGTTTTGTCATTTGGCCCCCTATTCTTTTTTTTGGTCCAAAGATGCCCCCAACGTTTGCTTGTTTTGTCATTTGGCCCCCTATTCTTTCTTTTGGTCCAAATATGCCCCAAACGTTTCATTCATAGTCCAAATATGCCCCTGCTGGATGTAAACTGTCAATCAACTGACGGTCAACAACTTATAAAAAAATTTTGACGTGGCATCAGCAGATCTTAATACGCGGCAAGTCCAGTCAGCATCAGCTGTTGAACGTTAGTTGACTGACAGTTTCCATCTAACGGGGGCATATTTGGACCAAATTGAAACGTTGGGGGCATATTTGGACTACGAATGAAACGTTGGGGGTATATTTGGACCAAAAAAAAGAATAGGGGGCCAAATGACAAAACAAGCAAACGTTGGGGGCATCTTTGGACCAAAAAAAAGAATAGGGGGCCAAATGACAAAATATGCAAACGTTGGGGGCATCTTTTGTCATTTTGCCTTTTTTTTATTCAACCTATTTTATTTGGTAAATTTGGTACGCGTAGGTCGGCGTTCCTCTTTATCGTATAGATGAATTGAATTTTCCTATCATTTTTTAATCCACGTGATAGGTGAGGATATTTTTGTTTTTAACTTTTATTTGAATTTCCTCTGTCTTGAAAAAACGGCTTACCTTCCTCAGTCTTCAAAAAAAAAAAAACGTGGTAGATATGACCCATCTCCAAAGATTTTAAGGATTTAAATTTCAACTATTTGTGATATTAAAATTCTTATTTCAATTTTTGTTAAAAAATATTTTCTTTTACCAACAATAAGTGGTCTATTAAGATGGAATGTTAGATCAACCAAAGTTAAAAGTTCGAGCTTTAACATTATGAATAGAAAAAAATTAAATTGAAAGGGCTAACTTCATATCAGTCTTTGTAAAATCCGATCAAAAATAGTTGACAAATAAATCAAATATCAATCATTAAAAAATTAATATTTTAATTTGATGTAACAATTGAATAGTCAATAGTATTAATATAATTTACTTTTTTAGATTTTTGGATTTAATTTTGCGGCCATCCATGATCCATGTGAGGGCATATAATATTCATTCATTTGGCATTTTTCTGAGATCTTGATATTTAACATCTTTTAACCACTTGACAAGCTCACAAGGTATGGGCAGTGGTTTAGACTATTCCAAAGGATACCCATTGTCCAATATCATGTAAATATCATCACTTATTTCCAAATTATTAAAAATCAAAATCAGCTAGTATATATATAATATTTAAACCAACTAAACTAAATTAAACAAAAAATTAATATGATCAACAGATCAACATACAATTAAAATGAAATCAAATTAATTACATCAAATAAGACTGGAAATAACAAAATTTTATTTAAATCCTTAATCAAGATTGTAGTTTTTATGATTCATGGATTGATCTATCTCGATTCGTAATCTTCATTTTAAAAAAAATTACAAATTAAATAAATTAGATATCATATTTTAAAAATATTGTATAAATGAAGTAGGGGAAAATATCACATGCACTGACGTTAAAAAACGAAAAATTTCCACAAGTATCTTTGTTTTAGGGTTTAAGGACCTATTTTAGGGTTTATAGGTTTAAGTGCATGTGTTTAGATTTTAGCGTTTATGGTTAGAATTTAGGGTTTAGAGTTTAAGGTAATATGGTTAGAGATCTAGGTTTTAACCTATAAACCTAAACCCTAAATTCTAACCACACTCCTTAAATTTAAAACTCGTCTACTAAAACCTCTAAACACTAAATCCTAAACGAAATCCCTAGATCTTAACAATAAAGTGCTTATGAAAAAAAGTTTTTACAAGAGTTTGTGTATGGAATAATAACCATGAATTAGAGTAAACGTGAATTTAGTTATCGCTCGTAATGCAGTCTTAAGTTATTTTAGTAGACCAGTCTGCTTATTTGCTTTGCAAGCATCAAAAAAATATTTTTAGGATTATAGATACATGTAATACTATAATAAGCTGGGGAATGCAAAATATCCAGCATATTTTAATAATTACAGGGATCAAAAGTTATTTAAAAAAATATGGAAATGGAATTCAAACAATTAATATGCCATGACTGTCATGAGAAGGCGGTGTGGGTTTGAGATAACCCTAGAATCCAGCTATCCCACAACTGCAGCACATACGAAAACATTACCCAAAGTTTTTTTTTTTTAATCAAAATTGTGAGACCCAATTTGGCCAACTTGTGCTAACCAAATCGTGTGTATGAATCTGATTGAACCACTGGCCTTAACAAACTTGGAATCCAGCTCTCTTCACTTCTCCCTACGAATCCAGAAAATACAAAAAGAGGTCAGGTTTTGGGGTCAGCCATCACATGCAGGCACGTTCTAAGCCCCTGAAATGTGTTGGCCACCGCCCTTGCCTTCTATCTTAGGCATCCAATCATTGTTCACCTCTTTCTTTGCTTACTTTACAATTCACTGTTCCTACTTGAACATATGTACTTTACGATCAATATTGGGCGTTCAATTCCAAGAACCAAAGTCATGTGCCCAACCTTTTTTGTTCATTTGAAGACAACTGGAAAAGCAGGCACACAAGTTGTGTTGTATAGCAGAAAGTCTCACATCATAATTAGCGTCCAAGTGAATCGCATGGGAAGGGGGTGTGGGGCTGAAGCATTGCTTAAATTGTGAGTTCCAAGTTACCTAACTCACAAAAAGGGCTTTAAATCACGTCAACATGCATACATATATCAGAGGCTGCACTGAAAAAGATAGCTCAAATCTTTGCATGGAAGTGTTAGGAGAGCAGACGGGTGAGATTTACTGTTTAGGGATAGAGCTCACGTTTCTTTTATATATATATATATATTTGTTATTTTGTTTTCGATATGTAGCGTCTCTCTGACTCACATGAAATTGATGTATATAACTATTAAGTATTAACACCATTTCCCTTTTTTTACGTTCAAAAGTTTGGAATAGTGATTTCATGTGAACCCAGATAATAGTTTTACCTAAAATGAAAAAAAAACTGAATTCAAAGTATATTTTATAATATTTCTATTCTATATTTATTTTTGAATTTTAGTAAAAAAAATATGATTATGATTCACATATTCTTTATAACAGCAGTTCATTGTTAGTGCGATTTTAAATTTTAATAAATTAACGTATATATACAAATTAAACTGCTCAAATTCAAATCATCTAGAAAAAATAATGTCATTTTATACCATCACTCAATAGGTTATTGTGTAATTTTTTTGTATAGTCAAAAGGTGATTATAATGTAGTATATGTTCATAGATATTGAATTTGAACTTGTGTCTCTTAGGATAAACTGTTAACTATAGTGCCCTAGGGCCTATTATATGGACATTGTATTCTGATTATTGAATTTATAAATTTGCATGATTTTGTTTCCTCGAATATTGTTTTTGAAAAGAATTTTATTCGAGAGTAGCAAAAATAGCAAGAACATCAGCCTCGTTAAAAAACTTCCCTAAAGCCTACAGAGGAAAAAGAGTGCACGATGTTCATGCTTTATACACTCCAACTGACCAAAGTCCAAACCACAGTTCGAAAACACAAACAATAATTGAGATAATAAACTGAAAACCCAAAGCTAACTAAGGACCAAAACACTATTTTCCTTGCCCTGACCTTAAGGCTCATGACCCCTGATATGCACATTTGTTCACTCAACACCTTGACTTCCTCTTCGCAAAGGCTAATGAAGAAACCTGCTATCCACTTGTAAACCTTTTGACAACCTGTTCATCTTTAAGCTGGTTCAAAGAGCAGTAAATCTTTACTTCTGTTAATACCTTTTTTTGCCAAGATGTCAGCGCTTGTATTCGATTCTCTAGGTATAACGTTAATGATCCAATTGAGGCCTGAGGTTTCGTTCAAGGCTAAGATGATAATCTGCTTGAAAATTGATGGGGCCATTTGCGGATGCTTAAACCAGTACACTACACTGCTGCAATCGCTCTCGTCAAGAAGTGGAGCTATCTTCGCCCATTTGGAGGATTTAAAGAGCCTCAACGCTTCGATCACTGCAAGAACTTATGCTGAGGATGCATCCATAACGCCCACCGCTTTGGAAAACACTATAAGAGATTTTGACGCAATATCTCTCAATATCCCCCATATGCCTGCAGCTCCAAAACTACCCGACACAGCCTCATCTACGTTGAATTTGAGAAAACCCATGTTCGGGGGGATCTAAGTAGACTCAACCACGCATTTGTCTTTAAAAAATTCTTTGAAGGATAAGGGCATGTTACACAAGTCGGACACAGAAACTATGTGATTGGGCCACTTGGCTTTACACCACCAAGCCATTCTAGTCACCATCATTTCGAACATCCAATTAACCGAGACACTCTTCCCATTAAAAACTAAATCATTTCGGCTTAACCATATAGTCTACACCATACTAAAATATGCTAACCTCCAAACTAGAGCCTCCCTGAAACACGATGTACACTCGAACCAACTTAATAATAAGTCTCTCGGATTGTTGGGCATCACGAGATGAATGCCCCAGATATTACACCATTTTTGCCACAAAGACCACGATGTCTCGCATTCACAAAATAAGTGATTAGGTGATTCATCTGACTGGCCACAAAAAACACATAAGGCGGATAAGTTGGAGCTCATACCTCGTTTGCTAAGTTCTGACTTTGTTGGAATTCTTCCCCAGACTAACCGCCAAACAAAGCTTTCCACTTTAGGGGGAGCTATATTAGCCCAAACCATTTCCTATATTCGATTCGATGCCATGCTGGAACCATTCACCAATCTGCAGAAGACTTTAGGACTGTACATCCCGTTTGACGATCCCCTCCAACGAATGCTATCTTGCGATATCCCTCCAGGCCTTGAAGAATTAATAGCACCCAAGAACTCGTCCCAAACTGAAACCTCCCAGTCAAATAAGCCCATTCGGAGCGGAATTATCCATAGCCATACATTACCTTCGAGTTTAGCGAAATCTGCGATATTCTTTTCTTTCTTCATAGCGAGTGCAAAGATCCTGGGAAATCTGGTTCTGAGAGGAGCGAATCCATCCCACTCATCCTCCCAAAAACTAATGTGCTTTCCATCTCCTACAATGAAGTTTATATTACAAGAGAAAGGGTCCGATGCAGATTTAAGTGGAGAAATAACTCCACGCCAAACCCATGACTTATTAGAATTACTCAGATTCGAAGGGATAAGGCCTGAGGAGTTTTTCTCATATTTGGCTTTTATAATTTTCCTCCACATTGACTCCGGCTCAGCCCCGAACCGCCAAATCCACTTGTTTAAAAGAGCCCTATTTTTTACTCTCATATCTGTAAATCCCAGACCTCCTCTGCTTTTAGGCCTGCATAAGTCCTTCCAACTTATCCAATGTATGGATCTCCTTTCGGTACTGCCTCAAATGAAATTAGCTATTAACCTTTTCAATTAGTTACTTATTGCAGCGGGCATTTTGAACATCGACATATAATAAATCAAGAGGTTGGACAGAACCGCTTTAACGATCACGATTCTTCCACTGATAGATAACATCCTTGATTTCCACCCCGCTAGTCTATGTTTGAATTTCTCCACCACGGGAGCCCATAACGCAACAGAATTCTTGAAGCTTCCAAGGGGCAAACCTAGGTACTTGCAGGAAAGAGATTCAGTTGAGCAATGGGCCTTTTCCGCCCACCTTTCAAGCATGCCAAAGTTTGTATTAATTCCTATCACTTTAGACTTGTGCAAGTTTAATCGCATGCCCGAGGCAATCTCAAAACCCCTCAAGATCCTAACAATATTCTTAAGCTGCATCTCGCTAGCCCCACTGAAAACTATTAAATCGTCTGCAAACTGGAGATGCGAGACCTTAACATTACTGTTTCCAATTTGCACAGCCTCGAAGAAACCCATGCTCTCTACTTTTCTTAAAATAACACTTAACGCTTCGGCGACAAGGTTGAATAAGATAGGTGACAAGGGGCACCCTTGTCTAAGTCCTCTTCGGATGTGGAAATTTGGAGTCGGAGACCCATTTACAAGTACAGAGATGTTCGCTGTAGAGATGCAGTAGTGAATCCATTGTCTCCATTTTTCTCTGAAGCCCACCTTCTTCATAAGGAACATTAGGAAGCCCCAGTCCACTGAGTCATACGCTTTTCTGAAATCTGCTTTAAAGATGATTCCTGACTTTCCACTTTTCTTCATAAAATCTGTGATTTCATTAGAGATCAAAACACAATCTAAAATCTGCCTTCCTGGACATAATGCAAACTGCGTATCGCCAATGATTTCGTGTAAGTGCCTACTCAGCCTTATAGATAACACTTTTGCCAACAACTTGTACATGCTTCCCACAAGGCTTATGGACCTGTAGTCCTCAATCGAACTCGGGGAATTGCTCTTCGAAATTAGAACGATGTAGGACTGATTTAAGGAGTTGTCCGAGATGGATTTATTCAAAATATCCCTAATCAGTTATTATTGTGGGAACAATAATAAAATAAGATTAGTATGAAGTTTAATAGATATTCATTAGATGAATATGTGAATGAGATTCAAATCAAATTTATATATGTATTTGTTGAGAACAAATATTAGGATCGACTCATCTTAATATTAATACATGGATTAAAGTTATATATTAATCTTAAAACATTTATGACATTTAATCCTTAGACCTGAAATTACTACAGTTCTCAACATGATGACTATTATGTTTTGACATAATCAAACATCATTTTTAACCGAACGATTATAACGATTATGCTTGAACATAATAAAGAGTCATGTAGTGAGATGTGAGTAATTAAGATGGAATTTATCCCTCTTAACATAAGAGAGATATCTTTGGGCCCCTCGATTATTGAGATTGAGAAATGCATGGCCGTGCTCAAATGAATTGATAGAGATCAATGTCATTTGTTTAGTCAGTTCAATTGGGCATTGAGAAACTAAAGACAGAACGATATAAGGTTAACATTTTTCATGCCTTATATTCTATCAAGATATCGTGAGATAAAAGGATTATGACATAAACTAAATTTAAGGTTGTCTCGAATTATGAGCTTTTCATTTAACTTGGGTAGTCTTAATGTCTTGCTAGAGACTACTTATGACTTGTAAAACAAAATGTGATTTTATCTACTGCCAACGTTAATTGAACCTATAGGGTCGCACACCAAGAATGGATAAGAATGGCTGTGGTTATTACTTTCATTAATAAGTTTAAGATAATACGATTATTTTAAATTATATTGTTAGAGATTATTTATTCGAATTTAAAGAAGTTAAATTCGTATAAAATATTTATTTGTTTTAATATTTTTCAAAAATATCATTAAATAAATAATATTATTAAATAAACTTATTATCTAGATTTGATTGAATTTAAATTCCTTATTTGATAAGAAATTTGTTTTAAATATATTATTTATTTATCTTAAATAAATAATAATATTATTAAATAAATCACATCGTCTACATTTAGATTGAATTTGAATTCTTTATAAGATAAAAGAATTTATTTGAAGGCAAAAGGTCAAAAATAGCCCCCAACGTTTCACATTTTGGTCATTTTAGCCCTATCCTTTTTTTGGTGCCAACAACCACCTAATATTTTATTTTTCGTTCAAATTTCACCCTTGTTGGATGAAAACCGTTAGTCAACTAACGGTCAACGCCTGAGGCTGACGTGGCATGTCTGCAGGGCATGGGGAGATGATGTGGAACTGTCACGTGGCATTTTGCTGATGTGTCATTTTTAAAAAAAATAAAAAATTAATTAATTATTTTTTAAAGAAAATATTTTTTTAAATATTTTTAACTAATCGCCACAAACAACAAAGTGCCACGTGGCAGTGCCAGGTCCTCTCCCCATGCCCTGCAGACATGACATGTCAACCTCAGGCATTGATTGTTAGTTGACTAACAGTTTTCATCCAAGAAGGGTGAAATTTAAACAAAAAATGAAACGTTAGGTGATTGTTTGCACCAAAAAAAAGATAAGGCTAAAATGACCAGAAGGTGAAACGTTGGAGGCTATTTTTGACCTTATACCTTATTTAAATTATAATTTATTTAAAAGAGTTTTATTTAAATTATAATGGTGAACTCAATCTAACTATAACCAAGTGGTATATGTATGTATGTATGCCTAGGGTTAGAGACATGTGATTTTCAAAAACACTTAAAAACCACATAAACTCGGTTTTTCGAAAACTAAAAGGGAACTAGCATTCTGATAGCCGTTCTTCGTCCATTCGCGTGTGGATACTTGTAGAGGGCGGTCGTCTTTCAGAAAGACAACGCCTCAACACAACATGATTACAAAATCTTTTATCGATGTAACTTTTATAATTATGCCTATCATTCGTTAATATTATTGCATGAGATCTTAAAAATTTTCGTAGGATTCTTTTTCGCTACATTTTTCTACATGATTAGATCTGTTTGATTTCCTATGAAACCCTTCATGAACACCATCCGCTTTTTCACCGGGACACTTGTTGGCAGGGACGAAGCCAAATGAATGGGTTAACCGTTTTTAGGCCATTGATAGTTTTAAAAACTTTGCAATTAAGTCCTTGTCCCTCCCAAAAAAATAAGTTTATTATTTTCTAAAACCCTCTAAGTTAGAATGAAATTTAACTTTGACCCCTCATTTTTTCTAGTTTAATTACTTTTTAAGACCCTTTAATTTTAAAATTAGTGAAATTAAATATGAATTTGATTTCTTCTTAGAACCCTATTAATTTCAAAGTTAATTAACTTGCCCCCTCATAGTTCAATCCTAACTTCGTCCTGCTTGTTGGGTTCATGTTATTGTGTAATTTGAATGTAAATTTAGAATAATTATATTATGAAATTTTACATTGTATCGATACCATATTGTTTTATATGTATTTATTAGATATATTGTTTTACTGTTAAAAATTGTGCATCTCAGTAGATTTTTTAATATCTGTTTACATTTCTATTTTTGCTTGGTCGGTATTTTGTTCCTGAAATCTAGGAATAAGTTGTTTAGTTGAAGTCAATAACATATTTTATTGCTTCCTTAATTTTTTAAAATAGTTAGAGTTCTTTTAGGGACAATTTGTTAATTTTATGAGTATGCTTTTCATGTATTTAAACACTTTGTGGCAGACTAATAAAGTAATCAATTCTTCAACTATTTTTTCTTGTTAACTGCAGATCATTTGTATCTCTATTTTGTTTCATGGTATCAGTAGTCAGGTTGAAAAAAAAAATTGTTATTTGTTTGTTTCTCTTTGTCTATCAAGTTATTTGTTTTGTCTTGTTGGAAGAGATTTAAAGCTGAAAGCAGAGATGAACTTAGCAAATAAAGGAAATAGTTCTAACACTCAGTATGATGTTGAGAAACTTGTATGGACGAACTACAAGTATTGGAGGATGTGTATGGAGGCATTTCTTCAAGGCCAAAATATGTGGAATTTGGTTACAGGAGCAGATGCAGAAATTCCTGCCGACACTCATGAGAATGTTGAAGCTTGGAGGAAATGAAAGATAAAATGTGGAAAAGCTCTCTTTGTATTAAGGACTTCTATTAGCAAGGAGTTCATTGATCATGTTCGGGACGTTAATTCACCAAAACAATTATGGGAAACTCTTGAGCAGTTGTTTTCTAAAAAGAATACAGCTCGTTTGCAATTATTGGAGAATGACCTTGCATCCTTAACACAAGATAATATGTCTATTTCTGAATATTTCTTGAGAGTTAAAAGCATTTGTGATGAAATTTCAGAACTATATGTTGAAGAGAAATTCAGTGAAGCAAGAACATGAAGATTTCTAATTCGAGGGTTGAAGAAGGAGTACATTCCCTTTGTTACTTCTATTCAAGGCTGGGCGAATCAACCTTCAGATAAAGAATTAGATAGTCTACTTTCTAACCAGAAGGCGTTAGCAAAGCAGATGGCAAAGAGTCGTGATTTCGAAGATGTTCTCTTCTCAAAAGAGAAGCATTACATGTAAAAAACACTGTAACCCCCTTAGCCCGGCCTAGTCGCAAGACCGAACCAAGTGAGCTACACGGGGAAAACCAGAGAAAAACCTGTTAAGATTTCTCTTCGATTAGTAACCCTTATCATCATTTTATTTTAACTTTCATCTTTTCTAAAGGCTTCATTATTATCCTATATGTTCATGCAAGCAGCGGCTAAAACCTCGTCTAAATAGGACATCGATTCGAAGTTCAATTGGCCTTTCCAGCGACTAGGGACCAAAATGAAAAGAAACAAAACTTCAGAACATTCCATAACTGAAAAAGCAGACACCCGTTTCGGAACATACCAAGCCTGTTTCAGAACTACCAATTACAGTAGCAATATGTACTGAAACAAGTCTCACTTGTTTCGAGACCAACATGCCTGGGACGATTCCCTAGCCTCAGATATTACAGAGGCATATCAAAACGACCCCGCATTTCAATACATGCCTGAAAATGGCCTTGGGGGTCTCAAAACGACCCTTTTGTGGTTTGGAACATTTAGGCCAAATATGCATACCGTATCGAAACGGTAGTAGCTGTTTCAAAACACATACCAAATAAAGACTCACTGCAACATGTTTGGACACTCAAACATGATTCAAACAACATCATAACATAATCTATAGACAAAAGATCCTAGCACAACCATCCAAAATGCATTAGATCACATATAGAAAATTTTAAGCATTCAACTTAAGAAAGCATTCACATAAACGGCCAAACTTTAAACCAAACCACTATCAAACATATAAAGGTCATTAACAAGACTAAAAAGGCATCACAAACATGTCTCAACACAGTGAGTCTCAAAACAAAACCTCCCAAAGCATAAAGGTCCTATCCTATTGTTAACATACTATTATTTGATGCCAAAAACCATACTCGAGCGAAATATAAACTCTTGGACACCTCCTTGCTTCCTTGCTGCCACGAATGGTCTACGAATTTGTATTGTTGGAAAAGAGAGAGTAAGCAAGAATGCTTAGTGAGCGATGCTCAAATCAACAACAACAACAATATAGTTTTAAACCATTTTGCTTGTTTTTGAAAATAAAGTCATTTCACAAATCATTTCTCAAAAGTAAACCTTCAACATAACATGCTCATTATATCTCATGCTTGAACTACACTTCAAGGCATAACATCCATAACCACATGGATCATATATCTCAAAGCTTCATAACATCACCAACACAATAAAAGCATAAATAGTAAATTGAGTATCATGAGTATATTGACATCTTAGCACTTTTACTCGGATATGCGGATAATTCCCGGTGGAATGTCCATCACCGTATTCAAGATCACTAGACAACTTCCAGTGGAATGCCCATCACCGTACTCACCCGTCTAGTAAATATAAACTTTCGGTAGAATGCCTATCACCGTACTCATTCTTAGTGAAATCTAACATCACTAAGGCCACGCGCGAATTTTACTATTATAGTGCACTCTCATCCTATTGGTCGACCAATTATATCCGGTAATAATATCTCATCAAGTGTCAATATACCCATCAAGGCCAACACTTACCCACCATTTTTCAAGGCCACAAACACAACATTTCTCATCCCATTTCCATAACACATTTCCATACATAGCTTGTACTCAACAACATATAACTCTTTAAAACACAAATCAAAACATGGGATTACATCATTCAACATCTTAACATCTCAACATGTATGAAAACAACATAATTCATCATTTGCAACAAAACATATTTATGCTCAACAAGATCAAGGTAAAAAGCCGATAAACATAGGCGAAAACAACTAAACTTACTCTCGAACTTAGATTGGATTTCTAAGCTCAATCTAAACTCCCAAAAAATCGTCCTTAACCACGTTAAGGCTTTATAAAACACTTCCACTCACCAGCAATACCCAAATGCTATCCGAACACCCAAATCAAGCTCCCGGATTGTCCGATATCGCATCCAAAGTTCCCAAATCAATTTCCCCTGCTTCTAATCAATTCAAAATAGAACATTAGAGTGATTTCAAGCCTTTAAACTTGCTACAACTCAAAAACCCAACATCTAGCATCAAACGCCCATCGATTCATATCCGAAATCAACCAAAAACATCAATAAATAAACTCTAATCAAACTCTAGCTTAAACCCAGCAAAATTATCATCAAAACCACATCTATTAGCAACTAAAAACATCAATCCAAAGGTAAGAAACCATCAGCCACTGATTTCCACAAAACTAAGTCAAAATCTTAAGAATTTCAACCTTAAACACTATCAACTCAACTAGTTTCGGGTTTTACATTATGAAAACATCATTTCAACATTATCTAACATCAAAAATATAGTTTTTACCACATATAAACTCAGAAAAACAAAACACATTCGAAAATCTCATAAATCCACATTAAATAGCTTGATTAAGCACATTTCCATCAAACCCAATATAAAATCTTTAAACAAGCACTATAAAAGAATCAATAACGTAGGAATTTCAATAAAGAACTTACATTAGAGGAGAAAACGTAGCTCACCTCTAATGATAGATTTTCCCCCTTTTCCAATGTAAAACCCTGAGAAAACTAAAGGAAAATTATTGGTTTTATAGAAAAATCATTGGAAATAAGTTTGATGATTAGAAATCAATGTAAATAAGAGTTTACCTTTGAAATCTTGAGTGAAGAAGGTTGTTTGGATGAAATCTCTTTGAAAGGAAATGTTGAGAGAAAATGTTACGTAAATTTTCTTGTAAAGAAGATAACCTTTCAAATATCTTTTATTATATTTTTAAAATCCACTTTTAAAACATTTTAGAAACCAAAATATTTAAGGGAAAATTATGAAATTAGACTTGGCTAAATAGCTCCTTAAAGATTCAACGATTTGATTCTTTTACAAATTAGTCACCAAAACAATTTTGAAACTTTACATTTTAGTCACTAGACTAAAATATCCACTTTCCAAAAATAATTTTCCAAAATTGTTTCCAAAAAAAATCATATATATATAAATAATGATTTAGAACTTTTTCCTCATAATTTAAATCCTTCAAAAACCTTTTATTTATGATAAATCCTGAAACTAGTCTAAACAGGTAAAATTAACTTGAACGAACCTTCAACCGAATCCGGCTAACTTCCGGACCCTAAACTCGGGGCGTTACAAACACATTGTACAAGAAAAAAAATAAGAAACAAATAAATGGAAGGCTAATGCCAGTTATAATGCTCAAAATCAAAATGCTATCAAGTGCTATAGATGTGGTAAACTTGGGCATATAAAGAAAAATTGCAGGGTGAAGCTTTCTAAAGTTAATGTTGCAAGTGAGAAAGAAGAAGATGATCAAATAAAGTATGATCAGTGCTTCACTATAGAAGTAGATGAAGGTTTAACTCAAATGCAAGCTCTTTCCAATACTGCAAAATACGAAGAGAAATGGATCGTAAATTCAGGGTGTTCTTATCTTATCACCGAAAATGATTTACTTTTCTCAAAGCTGCGTCAACAAGAAAGAGATCGAGTCATTGTTACGACCGATGATTCAGCTTATCCTGTGACAAAAGAAAGAGATGTGCAGATTGGCATAGATGGCAGAAGTTCAGTTAAATTGAACGATATTTTTCATGTTCCAGGTTTGAAAAGAAATTTAATTTCTGTAGCTCAAATTATTAATTCTGGAAAATATGTTTTATTTGGGCCCAAAGATGTAAAAATTCTTGACAACATGAAAAACTTCTCTGTTGATGTTCTTACCACTGGAAAAGAAAGGTTCTTTGTATGTCTTGTTTGTAGGAGAAGCTTATGTGAAGAAAAGAAGCCAAATTGACAATGCAGAAATTTTGCATGCTCGATTGGGTCACTTAGGCTACCAACTACTACAACAGATCTCCTCCAAGAAGTTGTTAGATGGCATACCAATGCTACATGATGTTCGTGAAGGTGTAATTTATCAAATGTGTCAATTCGGCAAGTCGCATCGTCTTTCTTTCATGGAATCCTCAAGCCACGAGTCAACTATGTTTGAATTGGTTCACAATAACTTAATGGGAACAATGAAAACTCTTAGCTATTGTGGATATCACTATGCCATGGTGTTGATAGACGATTATTCAAGGTACACCTGGGTGAAATTCTTAAAGGAAAAGAGTGAAGCACTGTCAAAGTTTGTTGAATTCAACAATGCTGTAAAAAATGAATTTGGGAAGAAAATTAAATGCTTACATAGTAACAACGTGGTTGAATATATGTCAAATGAATTTTCTCAATATTGCGATGATAACGACATTTTACAGCAGATGACATGTCCAAACACTCCTCAGAAAAATGGTGTTTTCGAGAGGAAATTGGCTCATCTTGACTCAATGAGCCTTTCATGGTTGCATGATAAAAATCTCTCTCAAGAACTTTGAGCCGAAGCTTTTCAATGTGTATGCCATGTCATAAATCGCCTACCTTCATGGCCAGGTAAAGAAAAATCTTCATTTAAACTCCTACATGATGAAAATCCAAAAGTAAATACTCTTCGAGTATTTGGCTCAATCTGTTATGTTCATGTTCCAAAATCTTACCGGACTAAACTTAATCTGAAAGTAAAAAAATATATTTTTGTAGGTTACGATTCATGTAGGAAAGGCTGGAGGTGCATGTATAAAAAAACAAAGAAGTTTGTTGTTTCTAGAAACGTGGTATTCGATGAAGTGTCGTCTTATTTCTTTCCACATAAAACCTTTTTTCATCTTCATTTTGATGCTGATAGTGATAAGAGGTGCCTAGAAAAATAACCAGAAAATGACTTGCAGACATCAAATAATGGTGAATGCCCAGCTTCAAACTCTAAGAAAGTGTTGAGGAGGTCTCCAAGGGAAACAATATTGTCGAGTCATCTTTAATATTATGAGGTGCAGCTCAACCAATGCAGTGTTGTATCCTGTTTTTTTACTACAAGAATGGATAAGGAACCTGCAAACTTTGAAGAAGCCAAAGGCTGTCTAGAATGGGAATCATCTATGGACGAGGAAATTGATGCTTTAAACAAGAATCAAACATGAGATTTAGTGCTTAAACTAGAAAATTACAAGCATGTCACTTGTAAATGGTGTATCATTTAAAGAGATAATCAGACGAGATAGTTGATCGATGTAAAACATGACTTGTAGCTCGTGGATTCTCTCAAAATTATGGGTTAGATTATGAAGAGACGTATAGCCCTGTTGCAAAAATAGTAACTTTGAGAACCATATTTTCTCTTGCAGCAATGAGAAGTTGGAAAGCATGGCAACTTGATGTGAAAAATGTGTTTTTATACATAGAGTTAGATCGTGAAGTATTCAAGGAACAACATGTTAGCTATATTTCAAACCGATATTCTCGTAATGTTTGTCATTTTAAGAAGGCATTGTATGGTCTCAAATAAGCACCACATGCTTGGTATGGTAAAGTGTTGGGTTTTTCGGTGCTCGATTCTTTCAACAGCTCTTGCTCGCCAAGTGGTGGAGAAGTGGAATTTTGGGTGATAGAGGTGTGGAAGCTAAAAAGATAAAGATAATATGATTTATAGTGGTTCAACCTTCTAACCAAGGTCTACATCCACTACCTTAGCTTCCCACTAAGGATTTCCAATCAATCCACTATTGATTGGTCCTCTTTTCTAGGCTTAGAAGGAAACCCTTACAAACTGATCAAGCTTTCTACCCAAAGCCTTGATCAAACCCTCTCTACAAAGAGATAAAAAAATAAGCAAACTCAAATCCCTCTAATAGGTATTTGTTTGCACAATTAAGCTCTCACCCAATCCTAAAACACTTGAGCAAATCTAACAATTTTGGCTCACTAGTGTTTGTCTATACAAAGAATTGACACTTAAGCACTAAGACACATTTTGATCATATTTTGTAATACAATTGAAGCATTAACCATTAGTAGATGCTTGAAGGTCCCTTTTATACTCCTCTTTGAGTTTGTAGTCGTTACTAGCTGTTGGGGTTGAATTGGAGCCGTTGGAGACTTCATTTCCCACCATAAATGTCGTTATGCAACTCCTCGTTTCGAAACACTCGACCCCGTTTTGAAACACTCTTGAAATAGAAAGAGTCGTTGCAGCACCCGTATCGAAACGCCCTTGGCCGTATCGAAAAGACCTATTAAAACGCTCGTCCCCGTATCGAAACGTCCTGTATTTAAAAGGTAGTTGGGAAATAGTCGTTGGGGGTTTTGTGACCGTTAAGGTCGATGCCACATAGGCGTATCGAAATGGTAGAGGTCGTATCGAAACGCTATGCAAAAATCTCATCCAGATTGAAGCTCGTTTCGAAACACGTTTCGAAACATTTTGCCTCTGTAAAGACTCGTATCGAAACACCTAAAGGCGTTTCGAAACGCATGGATGGTTTTGTTGAATCTGGCTTTGAAAACACTTAAAACCCTTTTAAAATATCCCTTAAACATAGTTTCAAGTTGGTTGGACTTAGAAATGGTTTTGAATTCTTTTTAACTTTGTCCAAAATATTTTTCAATTATTATATCAAAACATTAGTTCTACAATATCCCTTTTTGATATAATAAAACCAACTTGAAAAATTGTTTGAGATTCTCCCCCTTTAAGTTTAAAAATGTGAATAAGAATGAAAATTTTAAAATAAAGTAAAGCTCCCCCTTATTCATTTGAAAATGTAATTTTTTAAACCAAACTCTCCCCATTTTTGTTATATCAAAAAGAATTCAAAAGACATTAAGTTCAAGATAACTTAGGAGGTTTGAAAAGATGACAAAATTTAAAATTTTGGTTTTAAAATGGCTCCCCCTTACTCAAAGCATCATCATAGAATGTTAGTCGAACATATGTCATAATCTAGTTGAAAATAAAAAGTAAATCAAATTAAACAAATAAAACAACTAGATTTGACCACACTTGAACACAAGGGAGGATGTGAAGCCTTTCTTCTTCAAGGGAGGATGTGAAGTTTTTCTTTGTGTGCATGGAGCTCCCCCTCAATGTTTGACTTGTTGATCAATCTCCATCACACCTAGCAAAAGACAATCAAGTAATTTCTGGTATCCAAATTGCTTTGGATCCATAGACTTTAGTAGCACAAAACTTAGTCCCCTTAGGAATCCATTTTTCAATTTCATCCTTTCTAGTTGAAGTATTAGTCCTTTTGGGACCCAAATACTTCTAAAACATTTACCATTTACAAATCTATGGGCACTAGATTGTCTTACATAAAAGTTTGATTTTCTAAAATTATTTTTCTTTTCAAGCTCTTTGGAATTTAAATCTTTTTCTTCTTGAACTTTATGAAGCAAATTTTGTAAATCAAAACATTTTTGTTCAAACGCTTCGAGTTTTACTTCAAGTTAAAGTTTGGTTTTATAAATCAAATCATTTTGAATTTTCAACTTTGAAATCATTTTATTGTTTTTCAAAATGTGATTTTTAAACTCTAAAACCAAATCATCATAGGCATCTTGTAATTCATCAAAAGAATATGAACATGAAGTAGATGAATTAGAAGTCACCCTTGAATCTTATTCGATGGTCATAAGGCAAAGGTTGGCTTGTTCATCGTCGGTGGAGTCTTCATCACTCCAAGTAGCCACACATGCCTTCTTCTTATGGCTTGAAGTCCTTGCCCTCTTTGTTTTCATTGATTATCGTTCAAGATCTTTCAAGGCTTTCTTCATATAAGGGGCACACTTCTTGAAGAGATGAACCATCTCTTCTTCATCATCCTCCTCTTCACTAGAATCTACATGATGGCTTGTGGAGGATTTGAGAGCAGTGGCATTTGTGTTGATGCCAAGCCCTTTGAGCTTCTTCTCCCCCATAGATGTAATCTATTTCTTCTTCTTCTCATCTTCTTTGTTTTTCTTCATTATTTGGTGAGTGAGAAGAGACCTCATGAGCTCATCAAGCTCCAAGGTTTTGAGATTCTTGGCTTCGATGATGGCGGTCCTTTTTTAGTCCCATGACTTGGGAAGACAGTAGATGAGCTTCCGGACAAGTTTCTCTTCCGGGATGGCTTCTCCATAACCTTTAAATCCATTAGTGATGGTGGAGAACCAATCTAATATCTTCTCAATGTCCTCTTCCAGATCCATCTTGAAGTTTTCATACGCTAGGTTGAGGAGCCCGATCTTGGTCTCCTTTACTTCATTTGTCCCCTCGTATGTAACTTAGAGCTTGTCCAAAACTTTCTTGGCACTCTAACAAGAAGACATCTTCTCATAGATGTTGGGGCCAAATGCACAAAATAGGATGTGCAAGGCTTTGCAATTAAGCTCCATCTTCTTGCGATCGTCGGCACTCCAATCCGCCTTGCTTTATTGTGGCACGAACGGTCCATCTTCTACTTTGTCCCAAAGCTTGTAGTCCCTTGACTTTATGAAGAAATTCATCATTGTCTTCCAATGGGCATAGTGTGTTCCGTCGAAGAAGGGCGGTTTGTCGATAGATTGCGCCATTGAGCCTGTTGTTTGAAATGTTGATCGAGTTTGTCGGATCTTCTCAATAAAGTGTTAATCCTCTTCAATTGAGCCAAGCTCTGATACCAATTGTTGGGTTTTTCGGTGCTCGATTCCTTCAACCGTTCTTGCTCGCCAAGTGGTGAAGAAGTGGAATTTTGGGTGATAGAGGTATGGAAGCTAAAAAGATAAAAACAAGATGATTTATTGTGGTTCAACCTTCTAACCAAGGTCTACATCCACTACCTTAGCTTCCCACTAAGGATTTCCAATCAATCCACTATTGATTCGTCCCCTTTTCTAGGATTAGGAGGAAACCCTTATAAACCGATCAAGCTTTCTACCCAAAGCCTTGATCAATCCATCTCTACAAAGAGAAAAAATAAGCAAACTCAAATCCCTCTAATAGGTACTTGTTTGCACAATTAAGCTCTCACCCAATCCTAAAACACTTGAGCAAATCTAATAATTTTGGCTCACTAGTGTTTGTCTATACAAAGAATTGACACTTAAACACTAAGACACATTTTGATCATATGTTGTATTACAATTGAAGCATTAACCATTACTAGATTCTTGGAGGTCCCTTTTATACTCCTCTTTGAGTTTGTAACCGTTACTAGCCGTTGGGGTTGAATTGGAGCCGTTGGAGACTTCATTTCCCACCATAAATGCAGTTCTGCAGCTCCCCGTTTCGAGACGGTCGACCCCGTTTCGAAACACTCTTGAAATACAAAGAGCTGTTGCAGCACCCGTATCGAAATGCCCTTGGCCATATCGAAACGCTCGCCCCCGTATCAAAACGTCATGCATTTAAAAGGTGGGAAATAGCCGTTGGGGGTTTTGTGACTGTTGTGGTCGATGCCACATAGGCGTATCGAAACGGTAGAGGCCGTATCGAAATGATATGCATAAATCTCATCCAGATTAAAGCCCGTTTTGAAACACGTTTCGAAACGTTTTGCCACTGTAAAGACCCGTATCGAAACACCTAAAAGCGTTTCGAAACGCTTGGATGGTTTTGTTGAATCTGGCTTAGAAAACACTTAAAACCCTTTTGAAATATCCCATAAACATAGTTTCAAGTTTTTTGGACTTAGAAATGGTTTTGAATTTTTTTAACCATGTTCAAAACAATTTTCAATTATTATATCAAAATATTAGTTCTACAATCTCCCCTTTTTTGATATAATAAAACCAACTTGAAAAATTATTTGGCATTCTCCCCCTTTAAGTTTAAAAATGTGAATAAGAGATGAAAAATTTAAAATAAAGTAAAGCTCCCCCTTATTCATTTGAAAATGCAATTTTTTTAAACCAAATTCTTCCCCTTTTTGTTATATCAAAAAGAATTCAAAAAACATTAAGTTCAAGATAACTTAGTAGGTTTGAAAAGATGACAAAAATTTAAAATTTCGGTTTTAAAATGGCTCCCCCTTACTCAAAACATCATCATAGAATGTTAGTCCAACATTTGTCATAATCTAGTTGAAAATAAAAAGTAAATCAAATTAAACAAATAAAACAACTAGATTTTTCCACACTTGAACACAAGGGAGGATGTGAAGCCTTCCTTCTTCAAGTGTCTTTCTTTGTGTGCATGGAGCTCCCCCTCAATGTTTGACTTGATGATCAATCTCCATCACACCTAGCAAAAGACAATCAAGTAATTTTTGGTATCCAAATTGCTTTTGATCCATAGACGTTAGTAGCACAAAACTTAGATCCCTTAGGAATCCATTTTTCAATTTCAACATTTTTAGTTGAAGTACTTAGTCCTTTTGGGACCCATATACTTCTAAAACATTTACCATTTACAAATATAGGGGCACTAGAGTGTCTTACATAAAAGTTTGATTTTCCAAAATTATTTTTCTTTTCAAGCTCTTTGGAAATCAAATATTTTTCTTCTTGAACTTTATGAAGATAATTTTGTAAATCAAAACATTTTTATTCAAACTCTTCGAGTTTTGCTTCAAGTTCAAGTTTGGTTTTAGAAATCAAATCATTTTGAATTTTCAACTTTGAATTCATTTTATTGTTTTTCAAAATGTGATTTTTAAACTCTAAAATGAAATCATCATAGTCATCTTGTTATTCATCAAAAGAATATGAACATGAAGTAGATGAATTAGAAGTTACCCTTGAATCTTCTTTGATGGCCATATGGCAAAGGTTGGCTTGTTAATCATCGGTGGAGCATTCATCACTCCAAGTAGCCACATCTGCCTTCTTCTTATGGCTTGAAGTGCTTGCCATCTTCTCTTTCATTGATTCTCGTTCAAGCTCTTTCAAGGCTTTCTTCATATAAGGGGCACACTTCTTGAAGAGATGAACTATCTCTTCTTCATCATCCTCCTATTCAATTGAATCTACATGATGGCATGTGGAGGATTTGAGAGCAATGACATTTGTGTTGATGCCAAGCCCTTTGAGCTTCTTCTCTCCCAAAGCTCTAATCTCTTCCTTCTTCTTATCCTCTTCTTTGTTTTTCTTCATTATTTGGTGAGTGAGAAGAGACCCTATGAGCTCACAAGCTTCAAGTTTTTGAGATTCTTGGCTTCAATAATGGTGGTCCTTTTTTGAGTCCTATGACTCGAGAAAAGGAGTAGATGAGCTTCCGGACATGTTTCTCTTCCGGGATGGCTTCTTCATAACCTTTAAGTCCATTGGTGATAGTGGAGAACCTATCGAACATCTTCTCAATGTCCTCTTCCGGATCCATCTTGAAGTTTTCATATGCTAGGTTGAGGAGCCCGATCTTGGTCTCCTTTACTTCATTTGTCCCCTCGTATGTAACTTCGAGCTTGTCCCAGACTTCCTTGGCACTCTCACAAGAAGACATCTTCTCATAGATGTTGGGGCCAAATGCACAAAATAGGATGTGCAAGGATTTGCTATTAAGCTCCATCTTCTTGAGATTGCCGGCACTCCAATCCGCCTTGCTTTGTTGTGGCATGAACGGTCCATCATATACTATGTACCAAAGCTTGTAGTCCCTGTCTTCCAATGGGCATAGTGTGTTTCGTCAAAGAAGGGTGATTTGTCGATAGATTGCACCATTGAGCCGATTGTTTGAAATGTTGATCGAGCTTGCCGGATCTTCTCAATATGATGTTAATCCTTCTCAATTGAACCAAGCTCTGATACCAATTGTTGGATTTTTCGGTGCTCGATTCCTTCAACCGTTCTTGCTCGTCAAGTGGTGGAGAAGTGGAATTTTGGGTGATAGAGGTGTGAAAGCTAAAAAGATAAAGACAAGATGATTTATAGTGGTTCAACCTTCTAACTAAGGTCTACATCCACTACCTTAGCTTTCCAATAATGATTTCCAATTAATCCACTATTGATTCGTCCCCTTTTCTAGGCTTAGGAGGAAACCCTTACAAACCGATCAAGCTTTTTACCCAAAGCCTTAATCAAACCCTCTCTACAAAGAGATAAAAAATAAGCAAACTCAAATCCCTCTAATAGGTATTTATTTGCACAATTAAGCTCTCACCCAATCCTAAAACACTTGAGCAAATCTAACAATTTTGGCTCACTAGTGTTTTTCTAAACAAAGAATTGACACTTAAGCACTAAGACACATTTTGATCGTATGTTGTATTACAATTGAAGCATTAACCATTACTAGATGCTTGGAGGTCCCTTTTATACTCCTCTTTGAGTTTGTAGCCATTACTAGCCGTTGAGGATGAATTGGAGCCGTTCGAGACTTCATTTCCCACCATAAATGCAGTTTTGCAGCTCTCTGTTTCGAAACGCTCGACCCCGTTTTGAAACACTCTTGAAATCAAAAGAGCCGTTGCAGCACCCGTATCAAAACGCCCTTGGTCGTATCGAAACGCTCGTCCCGTATCGAAACGTCTTGCATTTGAAAGGTAGTTGGGAAATAGTCGTTGGGGGGTTTTGTGATCGTTGAGGTCGATGCCACATATGCGTATTGAAATGGTAGAGGCTGTATCGAAATGCTATGCAAAATCTCATCCAGATTAAAGCCCGTTTCGAAACATGTTTCGAAACGTTTTTCCTCTTTAAAGACTCGTATCGAAACACCTAAAGGCGTTTCGAAACGCCTGGATGGTTTTGTTGAATATGGCTTTGAAAACACTTAAAACCCTTTTGAAATATCCCATAAACATAGTTTCAAGTTGTTTGGACTTAGAAATGGTTTTGAATTCTTTTTAACTTTGTCCAAAACATTTTTCAATTACTATATCAAAACATTAGTTCTACAATCTCCCCCTTTTGATATAATAAAACCAACTTGAAAAATTGTTTGGGATTCTCCCTCTTTAAGTTTAAAAATGTGAATAAGAGATGAAAATTTTAAAATAAAGTAAAGCTCCTCCTTATTCATTTGAAAATGCAATTTTTTAAACCAAACTCTCCTCCTTTTTGTTATTTCAAAAAGAATTCAAAAGACATTAAGTTCAAGATAACATAGGATGTATGAAAAGATGACAAAAATTTAAAATTTTGGTTTTAAAATGGCTTCCCCTTACTCAAAGCATCATCATAGAATGTTAGTCTAACATATGTCATAATCTAGTTGAAAATAAAAAGTAAATCAAATTAAAAAAATAAAACAATTAGATTTTACCACACTTGAACACAAGGGAGGATGTGAAGCCTTCCTTCTTCAAGTGTCTTTCTTTGTGTGCATGGAGCTCCCCTTCAATGTTTGACTTGTTGATCAATCTCCATCACACCTAGCAAAAGACAATCAAGTAATTTTTGGTATCCAAATTGCTTTAGATCCATAGACGTTAGTAGCACAAAATTTAGTCCACATAGGAATCTATTTTTCAATTTCATCCTTTTTAATTGAAGTACTTAGTCCTTTTGGAACTCAAATACTTCTAAAACATTTACCATTTACAAATCTAGAGGCACTAGATTGTCTTACATAAAAGTTTGATTTTCCAAAATTATTTTTCTTTTCAAGCTCTTTGGAAATCAAATATTTTTCTTCTTGAACTTTATGAAGCAAATATTGTAAATCAAAATATTTTTGTTCAAACTCTTCCAGTTTTGCTTCAAGTTCAAGTTTGGTTTTAGAAATCAAATCATTTTGAATTTTCAACTTTGAAATCATTTTTTTGTTTTTCAAAATGTGATTTTAAACTCTGAAACCAAATCATCATAGGCATCTTGTAATTCATCAAAAGAATATGAACATGAAGTAGATGAATTAGAAGTTACCTTTGAATCTTCTTCGATGGCCATAACGCAAAGGTTGGCTCTTTCATTGTCGGTGGAGTCATCATCACTCCAAGTAGCCACATATGCCTTCTTCTTATGGCTTGAAGTACTTGCCCTCTTCTTTTTCATTGATTCTCGTTCAAGCTCTTTCAAGGCTTTCTTCATACAAGGGGCACACTTTTTGAAGAGATGAAATATCTCTTCTTCATCATCCTCCTCTTCACTTGAATCTACATGATGGCATGTGGAGGATTTGAGAGCAATGTCATTTGTGTTGATGCCAAGCCCTTTGAGCTTCTTCTCCCCCACAGCTCTAATCTCTTCCTTCTTTTTCTCCTTTTCTTTGTTTTTCTTCATTATTTGGTGAGTGAGAAGAGACCTCATGGGCTCATCAAGCTTCAAGGTTTTGAGATTCTTGGCTTCGATGATGGCAGTCCTTTTTTAGTCCCATGACTCGGGAAGGGAGTAGATGAGCTTCTAGACAAGTTTCTCTTCAGGGATGGATTCTCCATAACCTTTAAGTCCATTGGTGATGGTGGAGAACCTATCGAACATCTTCTCAATGTCCTCTTCCAGATCCATCTTGAAGTTTTCATACGCTAGGTTGAAGAGCCCGATCTTGGTCTCCTTTACTTCACTTTTCCCCTCATATGTAACTTCGAGCTTGTCCCAAACTTCCTTGGCACTCTCACAAGAAGACATCTTCTCATAGATGTTGGTGCCAAATGCATAAAATAGGATGTGCAAGGCTTTGCAATTAAGCTCCATCTTCTTGCGATCGTCGGCACTCCAATCCGCCTTGCTTTGTTATGGCACGAACGGTCCATCTTCTACTTTGTCCCAAAGCTTGTAGTCCCTTGACTTTATGAAGAACTTCATCCTTGTCTTCCAATGGGCATAGTGTGTTCCGTCGAAGAAGGGCGGTTTGTCGATAGATTGCGTCATTGAGCCGGTTGTTTGAAATGTTGATCGAGCTTGTCGGATCTTCTCAATAGGATGTTAATCCTCTTCAATTGAGCCAAGCTTTGATACCAATTGTTGGGTTTTTCGGTGCTCGATTCCTTCAACCGTTCTTGCTCGCCAAGTGGTGAAGAAGTGGAATTTTGGGTGATAGAGGTGTGGAAGCTAAAATGATAAAACAAGATGATTTATAGAGGTTCAACCTTCTAACCAAGGTCTACATCCACTACCTTAGCTTCCCACTAAGGATTTCCAATCAATCCACTATCGATTCGTCCCCTTTTCTAGGCTTAGGAGGAAACCCTTACAAACCGATCAAGCTTTCTACCCAAAGCCTTGATCAAACCATCTCTACAAAGAGATAAAAAATAAGAAAACTCAAATCCCTCTAATAGGTATTTGTTTGCACAATTAAGCTCTCACCCAATCCTAAAACACTTGAGCAAATCTAACAATTTTGGCTCACTAGTGTTTGTCTATACAAAGAATTGATACGTAAGCACTAAGACACATTTTGATCATATGTTGTATTACAATTGAAGCATTAACCATTACTAGATGCTTGAATGTCCCTTTTATACTCCTCTTTGAGTTTGTAGCCGTTACTAACCGTTGGGGTTGAATTGGAGCCGTTGGAGACTTCATTTCCCACCATAAATGTAGTTCTGCAGCTCCCCGTTTTGAAACACTCTTGAAATAGAAAGATTCGTTGCATCACCCATATCGAAATGCCCTTGGCCGTATCGAAACGGTGTATTGAAATGCTCGTCCCCGTATCGAAACTTCCTGCATTTAAAAGGTAGTTGGGTAATAGCTGTTAGGGGTTTTGTGACCATTGAGGTCGATGCCACATAGGCATATCGAAATGGTAGAGGCCATGTCGAAACGCTATGAAAAAATCTCATCCAGATCAAAGCCCGTTTCGGAACGTTTTGTCACTGTAAGGACCCGTATCGAAACACCTAAAGGCGTTTCGAAACGCTTGGATGGTTTTGTTGAATCTGACTTTGAAAACACTTAAAACCATTTTGAAATATCTCATAAACATAGTTTCAAGTTGTTTGGACTTAGAAATGGTTTTGAATTCTTTTTAACTTTGTCCAAAACATTTTTCAATTATTATATCAAAACATTAGTTCTACATAAAATTGCTCAATTTTTTTTTATCTTTTATGACTTTAGAGTTTCTGACGCTGATTCTAGTTTGTTCATTGTGCTAGAATCAAATATATGTTTGCTAGTTCTTTTGTACGTGGATGATATGATAATTACTAGAAATAATGAGGCTAAAATTTCTATATTGAAAAATGAACTATCATTTCGTTTTGAAATGAAGAGCTTGGGAGAGGTTGGTTGTTTTCTTGATTTAGAAGTTAGAAGATCAAGCCAAGGATATTTTATTTGTCAACGTAGATATGTAAATTAACTGTTGCAGCTTTTTAATATGGAGGAGTCCAAATAAAAATAAACTCCAATGAAAGCACATCTCAAGTTGAAGAAAGATGAAGAAGAGCTATATATTAAAGGATGTCAGAAAATTCAAATAACTTGTTGGTAGTTTAATTTACTTAACTATCACACGACTTGAGATTTCGTATGCAGTTGGCGTTATTTCTCAATTCATGCATGCCCTATGAACTCTACATTTAGATGTTGCAAAGAAAATTTTACTGTAAATCAAGGGGATTGCTGGTTTTTGTCTTTTATTCAAGAAAAAAATGATTTTTCATTGCAAGGCTACACTGATGCAGACTGGGCTAGCAGCATAGAGGATCGTCGATCAACTTCATGGTATTGTTTCAGTTTTGGTTATGCTGCTATTTCATAGTTCAGTAAAAAGCAATTGGTTGTTGCACTCTCCAGCACTGAAGCTGAATATATGGAAACAACAACGGCAACGCAAGAGTGTGTTTGGCTGAATTTTTCTATAACAGATATTTGTGGTGTTGTAGATTTTTTGGTACAAATTTATTGCGCCAACCAAAGTGCTGTCAAACTTGCTTTAAATTGTTGAAAGTGCAAGTAGGAGAGTGGCTTTCGGTACATTATTGCACCACTTGCACAAGTGGTGTAATAATGCACCACTTTTGGCATGGTATAATTATTTGTAAGGTCCTTAAGTTTAAGTTATTTGCAAGTTGGTCCTTGAAGCTCAACTATAAATAGCTTAGCCATTTGCCATTCCTACCATCCCAAATCATTCTAACCTCCTCTCAATACTAGAGAAATTAGAGAGTTTTCATAGAGTTATTTTTTCCTTTTTATCAAGAGAGAATTGTCATTGTTTTCTCCTTGTTAGATTGAGAGAAGTTGTAATTCCTATTTTCTCATAGTGAAATTCTTCTACCTTTGTCCGTGGTTTTTACCCTATATTATTTAGGGGTTTTCCACGTAAAATCTGTGTCTCTTTTATCTTCATTATTATTTTCTCAAATTATCAGTTACGTTTTTGCTCTATTCGACGACCGCATTCCGCAACAATTGGCATCAGAGCCAGATTTGGGTGTGTATATCTACTTACCGTATTCTCTGTTGGTTGCCACTGAAAAGTGGATCCTCCATCATAAGAAAGTAAGTTAGATATTACTCATTCATTGAAGGTGGTGGGCACTATTCACGTCAAAAAGGTGAAATAGTGGGAGCTATCTGAAATAGAAGCTATGGCAACGAAATTTGATATTGAAAAGTTCAATGGGAGAAATTTCTCACTGTGGAAATTGAAGATAAAAGCCATCCTAAGAAAAAACGGATGTCTAGCGGCTATCAGCGAAAGGCCGGCAGATTTTACGGATAACAAGAAATGGAATGAGATGGACGAGAATGCTATTGCAGACCTTCATTTAGCATTAGCAGATGAAGTACTATCAAGCATCGAGGAGAAGAAGACAGCCAAGGAGATTTGGGATCACCTCGCAAAATTATACGAGGTCAAATCGTTGCACAATAAAATTTTCCTTAAGAGGAAATTGTACACTCTTCGGATGTCAGAATCTACTTCAGTGACAGAGCACTTAAACACGTTGAATACTCTATTTTCTCAACTTACATCCCTAAGCTATAAAATAGAGTCACAAGAACGTGCTGAACTTCTGCTTCAAAGTCTACCTGATTCGTATGATCAACTCATCATCAACTTGACGAACAACAACCTTACAAGTGATCTAGTCTTCGATGACGTTGCAGCTGCTGTTCTGGAAGAAGAAAATCGGCGCAAGAATAAGGAAGACAGACAAGGAAATCTGCAACAAGCAGAGGCCTTAACGGTGATGAGAGGAAGATCAACAGAACGTGGCCAAAGTAGCAGTCACAATCATGGTAGATCAAAGTCAAGGAGTAAGAAGAATTTAAAGTGCTACAACTGTGGAAAAAAAGGGTCACATGAAGAAGGATTGTTGGAGTTTACCTAAAAACTCCAATCCTCAAGGAAATATGGCAAACACTTCAGATGATGGAGATGCTCTCTGTTGTGAAGCAGCAACAGCCATGGAAGGCAGAAAAAGATTTGCAGACATATGGCTTATTGACTCGGGAGCCACATATCACATGACCTCAAGAAGAGAATGGTTCTATAATTATGAACCTATCTCAGGAGGATCTGTGTACAGCTGCAATAATCATGCCTTGGAGATTGTTGGCGTTGGAACCATCAAATTGAAGATGTATGACGGGACAACCAAAGTTGTTCGAGATGTGCGACACGTGAAAGGCTTGAAGAAAAACTTATTATCCTACGGATTGTTGGATAATAATGCAAGCAAGATTGAAACACAAAAAGGAATCATGAAGGTGTTCTATGGAGCGCTTGTGGTAATGAAAGGTGAAAAGATAGCTGCAAATTTGTACATGCTGAAGGGAGAGACTTTGCTAGAAGCTGAAGCCTCTGTTGCCTCATGTAGTTCAGATTCTACCATGTTATGGCATCGGAAACTTGGACACATGTCAGAACAGGGAATGAAAATCCTTGTGGAGCAAAAGCTACTTCTGGGTTTAACAAAGGTATCACTTCCTTTGTGTGAACATTGTATTACAAGTAAGCAGCATCGATTAAAATTCAACACATCAAATTCTAGAGGCAAGGTTGTTCTAGAATTGGTTCATTCTGATGTATGGCAAGCACCGGTTACATCCCTAGGCGGAGCAAAGTATTTTGTCTCCTTCATTGATGACTACTCTAGGAGATGTTGGGTGTATCCTATCAAGAGGAAGGCAGATGTGTTTTCAACCTTCAAAGTTTTCAAAGCGCGGGTGGAACTTGATTCTGGAAATAAGATCAAGTGTTTCAGATCAGATAATGGAGGTGAATATACAAGTGATGAATTTGATGACTTCTGCAGAAAAGAAGGCATCAAAAGACAGTTCACAACAGTATACACTCCTCAACAAAATGGAGTGGCAGAGCGGATGAACAGAACTCTGTTAGAAAGAACACGAGCAATGTTGAGAGCTGCAGGGCTAGAAAAAGCTTTCTGGGCAGAAGCAGTCAATACCGCCTGTTATTTGGTGAATCGGGCTCCATCAACTGCAATTGAGTTGAAGACACCGATGGAAATGTGGACTGGTAAACCAGTTGATTATTCAAACCTCCATATATTTGGAAGTATTGTGTACGTGATGTACAATGCCCAAGAAATTTCAAAGTTGGATCCAAAATCCAGAAAATGTAAATTCTTGGGGTATGCTGATGGAGTAAAGGGGTATCGCTTGTGGGATCCCACTGCCCGCAAAGTGATTATCAGCAGGGATGTTATCTTTGTAGAAGATAAGCTACAAAGAAAAGAAGAAGATGATAGCACTGATAAAGAAAAGCCAGAGACTACACAGATACATGTTGAAAATGAGTCTGAACAGAGAGATTGTTCTGAAGCAGAACCAGAGCTCGAGGAACCAGAACCAGAGAATTCTGAAGCTCCAACAACTTGTCAATCAGATCGTGTGAGAAGACGCCCCAATTGGCACTCAGATTATGTTATAGAAGGTAATGTTGCATACTGCCTTTTAACGGAGGACGGTGAGCCATCATCATTCGAGGAGGCAATGAACAACTCAGATGCTTCGCAGTGGATGGCGGCAATGCAAGAAGAAATCGAAGCCCTTCATAAAAATAATACATGGGAACTTGTGCCACTACCACAAGGAAGGAAGCCAATTGGTAACAAATGGGTCTTCAAAATCAAGAGAAATGGTGACGATCAAGTGGAGAGGTATCGTGCAAGACTGGTGGTCAAAGGATATGCTCAGAAAGAAGGTATTGATTTCAATGAAATCTTTTCTCCTGTGGTTCGACTAACAACGGTTCGAGTTGTCCTGGCAATGTGTGCTACATTGAATTTACATCTAGAGCAGCTAGATGTTAAAACAGCTTTTCTTCATGGAGATCTTGAAGAAGAGATTTACATGCTCCAGCCTGAAGGTTTTGAAGAAAAAGAAAAGAAGAACTTGGTTTGCAGGTTGAACAAATCTCTGTACGGTTTAAAGCAGGCGCCGAGGTGTTGGTACAAGAGATTTGACTCCTTCATCATGAGCCTTGGATACAACAGACTTAATGCAGACCCTTGTGCTTACTTCAAGAGGTTTGGTGAAAACGACTTTGTTATATTGTTGTTGTATGTAGATGACATGTTGGTTGCAGGCCCCAACAAAGATCATATTGAAGAATTAAAGGCACGACTGGCTAGGGAATTTGAAATGAAGGACTTGGGACCAGCAAACAAGATTCTAGGGATGCAAATTCACCGAGACAGAAGTAGTAGGAAGATTTGGCTTTCACAAAAGAATTACTTGAAAAAGATCTTGTCACGATTCATCATGCAAGATTGTAAGCCAATTTATACCCCTCTTCCTATTAACTTTAAATTATCCTCCAGTATGAGTCCTAGCAGTGAAGAAGAGAGGATGGAGATGTCTCGAGTACCGTATGCATCAGCAGTGGGAAGTTTAATGTTCGCTATGATTTGTACAAGACCAGACATTGCACAAGCAGTGGGAGTGGTTAGTCGGTACATGGCGAATCCAGGCAGAGAGCATTGGAATGCTATGAAAAGGATCCTGAGATACATCAAAGGGACCTTAAATGTTGCATTATGTTACGGGGGATCAGACTTTCTTATCAGCGGGTATGTCGATTCTGACTATGCAGGAGATTTGGATAAAAGCAAATCTACAACAGGGTATGTGTTTACAGTTGCTGGTGGAGCTGTAAGCTGGGTTTCAAAACTGCAATCGGTTGTGGCTACGTCAACAACGGAGGCAGAATATGTAGCAGCTACACAAGCCAGTAAAGAAGCAATATGGTTGAAAATGCTATTGGAGGAGCTCGGGCACAAACAAGAGAATGTCTCTTTATTTTGTGACAGTCAGAGCGCCTTGCATCTTGCAAGGAATCCTGCTTTTCACTCAAGAACAAAACACATTCGGGTCCAATACCACTTCATTCGTGAGAAAGTGGAAGAAGGGACGATAGATATGCAGAAGATCCATACCGATGACAACATAGCAGATTTCATGACAAAAGCAATCAACACTGATAAGTTTACTTAGTGTCGATCCTCATGTGGCTTGTTAGAGACGTAAGCAACATGAATGATACAAGGTTGAAAGAATGGAGTGAAGATATGATTGTTCCAATCAAATCTTCAAGTGGGAGATTGTTGAAAGTGCAAGTAGGAGAGTGGCTTTCGGTACATTATTGCACCACTTGCACAAGTGGTGTAATAATGCACCACTTTTGGCATGGTATAATTATTTGTAAGGTCCTTAAGTTTAAGTTATTTGCAAGTTGGTCCTTGAAGCTCAACTATAAATAGCTTAGCCATTTGCCATTCCTACCATCCCAAATCATTCTAACCTCCTCTCAATACTAGAGAAATTAGAGAGTTTTCATAGAGTTATTTTTTCCTTTTTATCAAGAGAGAATTGTCATTGTTTTCTCCTTGTTAGATTGAGAGAAGTTGTAATTCCTATTTTCTCATAGTGAAATTCTTCTACCTTTGTCCGTGGTTTTTACCCTATATTATTTAGGGGTTTTCCACGTAAAATCTGTGTCTCTTTTATCTTCATTATTATTTTCTCAAATTATCAGTTACGTTTTTGCTCTATTCGACGACCGCATTCCGCAACATAAATCTGGTCTTTTATGCACGAGCGAAGCACATTAAAGTTCGTCATCATTTTATCCGTGAGAAGGTGTTGAATCAAAAAATTGAACTGAAGGGGATATAAATCAAGAAATTAGCTGAAGGGAATATCGTCTAGTCAACAAGTTTTAAACATATTCACAAAATCTTTAGAAAAACTTTAGTTTAAATGCTTTAGAGCAGCTCTTGGTGTCGTTAATCACGAGTATGCACTAACGGCTAGTGTTAAAAATAGTGCACCTCAGTAGATTTTGTTAACATCGGTTTACATTTTTATTTTTACTTGGTCAGTATTTTGTCCTTAAAATTTAAAAATAAGTTATTTAGTTGAAGTCAATAACGTATTTTATTACTTCCTTAGTTTTCTGAAATAGTTAGAGTTCTTTTAGGAATAGTTTGTAAATTGTTAAGAGTATGATTTTTATGTATTTAAAGTTTGAAACCCTTTGTGACATACTAATAGAATAATCAATTTCCCAACTATTTTCTCTGTTAACTGCATATTATTTGCATCTCTATTTTGTTTCATTTACACCATTTGAATGTTGTTTTATATCGATACTTAGGAAAAAAACAATGTCATCCTTATCACTTGACTAATTATTGAATCTCAGACAATATCTATTCATTAATTTTAGTCTTTCAATAATGTAGACACGTCATGCAAATAAATTGCTTTAACTCAAATCACCTAATAATAATAATATTTTTATTTTTACCGAAATTACTTAACGAGTTCTATTTGTTTTTTTTAATATATACGATCAAATCAAAATAAAAATTCCATATTATAAATTGCAAAATCAATATTTCATATGAAAAATCATATATGATTTTGTAGTTTATTACTATTTTATTTATTCTTTACTAAAATATTTTTATTAAAAATTCAATCTATATCAGAAAAATCTGCCACTTGCTGTCAAGAGATCTATTTTCCTAGGAGAAACAGAAGAGAAAAAGATTGAAGTAGTGGGATTTTGTCGGTTATTGGATAAGGCAACGACCCACGTGACGTGAGCCCAGATGCATCGAACCGTAGCTGAACCCGACGGCTTGACCGGCGTCTAATCAATTTATCACGTGACATGTAGTCAAATATGAACCTCGACGGCCAACGGGCAACGGTCCGCAGACCGTAAACAAAGTATTATGGCCGAAAACAAATTACTAACATTGGATCATATTTTTTCTTTATAACTATTAGTATTCAACTTATTAAGAACAGAGTCATGATCAAATACTCGAAGGAAATAAAATATTAAATTTAAAAAATGCAATAGCTTATTAAGTATTTGAACTAAAATTTTAAAAAGATAACCTAGTTTGTATACTATTTAAACTTATAAATATCTAAATTATTATTAAACCATAACATTTGAGGCCATGAACCCATCATCCTTTAATTCAACACCTACTTAATTAAATATTTATTAAACCTTTATATTTTTTTAATTTAAATACTTATTTTTTATTGGAACTGAATTACAATTAGACCAAAATTATCAAACATTTAAGATTTATAACAGGGTTTGGGACCACTAATTTAATTTTGAGTCTAAATCCATAGAAAGAAGAAGAAGAAGAAGAATGCAGCCTCTGGTAGTGGGGACTCCTAGTCCTATGGCTATCAGCCATGAACTCATGCATATGCAACCTTTCACAGGTTCATGGAATCTTGGCCACACTAGCCCGGCTCAGGGGCCACCCACTGCCAAGCAGGCAGCCCTTTTGATTTTGACCCTTAAGGGATTAACCTCCCGTTGTTTTTGCTCAACTTGTTTGCTCTGTGCTACTTTACAATTGGTGGGTTTTCATTACATCATCATTATTTTTTTTTGAGTTAATCTTTAGGCTACATTCTTAAACTTGGACCCAAATTGATCTTAATCTTGTTTGTATAAGCTTCTGGACCCACATAACTGAACCTTTTAATCCACAAATCATGGGAGATTCTATTACGAGATACCCCCCCAAATGTTAGAGATCAAGTTGACTGTAAACTATTGCAACTCTTGCCTTAGGTTTGAGCGTGCAATCTTTTACCTTTGATAAAATTGAGTCATGAGTTTATTTTATTATATTTTACGATATAAAAAAGAAACATCAATATCAAGATTTGAATTTTGATATTTATAATATCAGCAGGAATCCTCAATCAATTTCTTAAAGAAGTGTAAGAATAAAAACTATAATTTTAAATCTATTCAATGTTATTTTATAAAAAACGCGAATAAAAATGATTTACTCGAGCAAAAATAATTTAAAAATACTATTTGTGAAAAAAAATTGCAAGTATGAGTAAAATCACAACATGTGTTTTGTGATAAATTTAATAAATAAATAAATAAGACATTTCGTCGCCATCTTAACGTCAATTTGGAATTGCTGAGCTACTGAACTTGGAAGAGAAAATTAGGTAAGGATTTAAATTTTGGGCTCATTGAAACTTTGATAGTGAACTCATTTGGCAATTAGCATTAATTTAACAAGTGCACCACCCACCATTCAAGCTTACGTTTACTTCATGGAAGTCAAATGGTTTTGATTTCTCTTTATCAAAGCTTCTAATTTAGGATCTTCGAAATACCACCTTTCATTTTTTTAATAGAAATTATTTGTCCTTTTTCGGTGCTTTTATTTATATTTATATATTAAAAAATTAAGTTTAAAGTTTAGAGTTAAAGTTTAAGCTCATGTAGAGTTTAGGAAATTTGAGATATCGTGTATTCTTAGAGTTTAGGGTTTGAGATTTAAAATTTATAGTTAAAATTTAAAATTTAATTTTTAGTGTTAGGCATAAAAAATACCGAAAAGGAGTAAATATTTTTTTATCCATGATGTTATTTTAAGAAAATCGATATCAGCTTTACAAATCAATTCTAAGTGCATGCATTTTCCGGCATTATTTTATTTTGTTTCTAAAAAATCGTGTTTTGAGACGTGTAAAATTGCATCTCAACTCAAGTCAATCTCATTGCTCAAATCATTATTCAATTTGGTTCAGCGTTAGATGTTTCCATGAATAAAATTCGTCTGCCGCTTTTCGGTGCCCCTACATATGCCCCAACACTAAAAAATACTACAAAATTAAATTTTTAGCCCTAACCTTAAATTCTAAATCCTAAACCCTACACCTTATACCCTAAAAAAATACACCCTACCCTAATTTCCCTAAACCCTAACCACAACCCCTAACCTAAAACCCTAAACTCTAAATCCTAAAATTAATTTTGAGCGTGGGGGCATATGTAGGGGCACCGAAAAGGGGTAGAGGATTTCCATCCATGTTTCCATGAGATCACTGCCCTAAAAATCAACAGTTAAGTAATTTTAATGCATGATATTAGCAAAAACTGATTATTTTGATAATTTTATATGCACTAAATTAGTAAAACTTAACAATTTAAGTTCACGTGTTTATGAACAAGTGAATTGAGTTTTTTGTTTTAATTTTAGAATGTGAGAAACAAATTATTACAAATTAAAGTATAGAGGGACTTAATTATCAAACTTTATAAAGTATGACGATAAAATTCATAAATTATTGCTAATACAATGTAACATTTTTATTTAATATATAAGATTTATATCCAATACACTAGCGGTAGAAACTTTTAGTTTCCACAAACACCTTAGTTTTATAGTTTATGGACTTAGTTTAGGATGTAGGGTCTAGGGGTTTAGGATTTAAGGGTATGTTAGAGTTAAGATTTAGGATTTATGGTAATATGTTGAAGATTTAGATTTTAATCTAAAAACCCTAAATTTTAAACATAAACCCTAAATTATATTCACAATCACTAAACTCTAAACTACTAAACATAAACCCCTAAATCCTACACCCTACACTTTCATAAACTCTAAAACTAAGACACTTGTGAAAACTAAAAAAATTACACAGTTAGTGTATCAAAAAATTATCCTAATATATAATGCAACAATTGAAAAACGTTTTCATAAAGTTATTGCAAAATATTTAATATAATGTATTTTTTTTAATGTGAAAGGAGGCCGTAGCCATTTCTAATATAATGTAATTTTATTTCCATTGTCTATTAGTATTTTAAGCAACAATATTTTTAAACGTTATAATTCAATTTTTGCTTATGATTTTTTTTTGTTGTAGTAGTGAAATATAGAGAAAGTCAAACGTTAATATTAAAAAAGAGAGTCAAACGTTAATAAAAAAATAATTAGTGGATATGTGCAGTGGCTGCTCAAATATTATAATCATATAATTTCTGATGTAATCTTTTTTTTTTTGGATAAGTGAGTGTATATTTATCCAGGAAAGCAGGAAGTCTGCTACAGAGTACAAGAGAAAACATTACAAGAAAGAAAGAAAACTACTCTAGTTTCCAAGTTGTACAAAGATCGACATTTGCTTGTATGGTTCTATCGATTTTTTTGTTACAAGTTGTTAGGTTGCAAGATTGATAGCAATCCACCCACCTGGGCTGCCCTTCTCATTTGAATTAAAAGACTGTTTAGTTTGGATTTATCTAATTGTCAAAAGGAGGTTAGATTCAAAGCATTACTATTAACGAATGTTTTGATTGAAAGATACCCCACCAAGACTACACCTACTCTAACTCATGAGTCCCAATTTTACAGAAATTATATCATAGGGACGACTCACCACGTCATTTATAGTTCCAACTAATAAAATTATTTATTTTATTAATATCTTATTTTTTATGACACATAAAAAAATTAATGAAATAAATGATTTTTATTGGTTAGGACCATGGATAATGTGATGAGTCGGACCTATTATATAATTTGTCAAATTTAACCGATTGATGAATAAATGAGGTCTCAATGTAAAAATAAATAAATTTTGGACGTATCAACCATCAAAATTTAAGAATATAATTACATGAAAAGATTGAAACAAATATACAGAAAAGAAAAGGGGGAATAATCAAATCTTTGATTTAGACTAGGATCTAATTGAATAAATCATAGCTTTCTTTGTATGGAGTTGTGAAGCAGAGGTTTCACAGCAAGACGAGAGCAAATCTAGTATGATGTGAAGGGTGAAGGGAAAGTGGAATATAATAAAGTGTTTGGCATACAAAGTGAGAAGATTATTTTGAAATGACAGGTGAATCTTCAAAGGATTGACACATGAGTACAAGTTATGTGAAGCACATTCGGAATTTTACAACTGACACAGATTTCATATCTCAATGAAGTTACATGGTTCCTATTGAATCAAATTCCTGTAATCGCTGCTGTTTCGTGTCGACAATTCGCGAGAAAAAAGTGGAATCTAATTGCATGGTTTTGAGCTACAAAGGTTGAGAAACTGATAGCATCAATGTACACACAACCGGCTTACTTATGTCGTACGTGTTTGCTTGTTTGGGTTTTTATATTCATATTACTTCTATTAGATTAATTGTATTCAACAGACGGAATCATAATTAAAGGTTAAGAGATAAATTATAAATGTGAAAAAATTAAAAGATAAATTTATTAGTAATTTATTTTAAATAAAATTGTGTAAAAAAAAATTGTGCCTCGAAAGACAAGAATCCTCACACCATATAAAAGGGCTCGTCCCTGTTATTATCCCATATTGATATTAGATTAGACCTTCCAAGCCACGTGTTATCCGTTCAAGTTCGAGGGTTTTCTCATTATTTTGAAAGAGTTTGAACCCCAAAAAAATAGCTAGAAGAAAACTAAGCCCAAAAGCCCATCTCATAAAAGGTTTGGAGGAAAAAAAAACATAGGACTGTCTAAAGTTATAGGTCCAGGTTACACTATTTCATGCTTGAACATGGTTTGACTTTGACCCTTTTTAAATTTTATAATATATTATTTTTTCTTCTACTTATATAAATATTGTAAATTACATAATATAAAAATTAAATATGTAATTATATAATAAAATAAAATAATTAAAAGATATTTAAGTTAAACCCAAGCAGTGGACTCAGTAAAAAAGAGAATGATGTTTATCTTAAGTGATCTAAGTTCAAATCGTTTTGTTCAGAAAATGTGTTTTAAATTTTTCTAAAAAAATTATTACGTAAAAAAACTTTGAAATTTCCACTTTTATAGAACTAGATTTTTATCCCGATACGCAGGGAACTAAATAAGTAATTATATTTTTTTTGAGTGTTTCGCTCAGGGACAAAATCAAAATTAGAGGTTGGAAGTAAACTTAAATATTTAAAAAGCGATGAAAAAGAATAATTAGGGTGATTCTGCAAAACGACGCTTAAATGACAGCTAAAGGACAACAAACCGGTTAACCTAGTCATTTCTTGAACATAATTTCTTATAAAGCTTGTACCTAATTTTTTACAAAAAAATGTAAGAAAAAAAGGTATATACACAATTCATTATAAAGTAACAAATTGAGTACAAAAATGGAATTCTTTACAAAAACTGTAATACAAACGGTATATACCCAATTCCTTACGAATTTTTAAGTTGGGGTAAACTTGGTCAAACCTTTGTAAGAAATTGTGTTTGTACTCAATTTATTACAAGAATGCACAATTTGGTACAAAATAGGTAAGAAGTTGTGTTTGTACACAATTTCTTACCAAATATACCTAATTTATTACTCAAAATTGTAAGAAATTAGGTATATACCCAATTCCTTACGAATTTTTAAGTTGGGGTAAAGTTGGTCAAACCTTTGTAAGGAATTGTGTTTGTATTCAATTTCTTTCAAGAATGCACAATTTGGTACAAAATAGGTAAGGAGTTGTGTTTGTACACAATTTCTTACAAAATATACCTAATTTATTACTGAAATTGTAAGAAATTAGGTATATACCCAATCCTTACGAATTTTTAAGTTGGGGTAAAGTTGCTCAAACCTACAAGAATGCACATTTTGGTACAAAATAGGTAAGAAATTGTGTACACAATTTCTTACCAAATATACCTAATTTCTTACTGAAATTGTAAGAAATTAGGTATATACTCAATTCCTTATGAATTTTTAAGTTGGAGTAAAGTTGCTCAAACTTTTGTAAGAAATTGTGTTTGTACATAATTTCTTACAAGAATGTACAATTTGGTACAAAATAGGTAAGGAATTGTGTTTGTACACAATTTCTTACCAAATATACCTAATTTTTTACTGAAATTGTAAGAAATTAGGTATATACCCAATTCCTTACGAATTTTTAAGTTTGGGTAAAATTACTCAAACCTTTGTAAGAAATTGTGCTTGTACTCAATTTCTTACAAGAATGCACAATTTGGTACAAAATAGGTAAGGAATTGTGTACAAACACAATTCCTTACCAAATATACCTAATTTTTTTTTACTGAAATTGTAAGAAATTAGGTATATACTCAATTCCTTACGAATTTTTAAGTTGGGGTAAAGTTGCTCAAACCTTTGTAAGAAATTGTGTTTGTACTCAATTTCTTACAAGAATGCACAGTTTGGTACAAAATAGGTAAGTAGTTGTGTTTGTACACAATTTATTACCAAATATACCTAATTTATTACTGAAATTGTAAGAAATTAGGTATATACCCAATTCCTTACGAATTTTAAAGTTGGGGTAAAGTTGGTCACACCTTTATAAGAAATTGTGTTTGTACTCAATTTCTTACAAGAATGCACAATTTGGTACAATTTTTAAGGTGGCATCGAAACCACCTATATGGGGTTTCGGTCATTCTAGTAGGTAGCATCGAGACCACTTATATGTGGTTTCGGTGCTGGCCTGAAAGTATGGACACAATTTTTTCATTCCATTAGGTGGCATCAAAACCAAAATATAAACATCCACTTGCCTTTTTAACTAAATTAGGTATATACCCAATGCTGCAAGAGTGGCTATGGTTCAATTTGTGTATATTTGCTACTACTAAGTGTATACAGTATTGAATGTAACACCCGGGTTTGGGGGTCGGATGGAAATAATATTAAAATATTGTTTCGGGTTTCGGTTTTAAAATTTAAAATAATAAAATATTATTTTGGGCCTCGGGTTTTCAAAACAAATAATTTGTGTTTGACATGTTTTGATTTTAAAGCCCAATTCCATGGAATTTGGAAATGGAGATAGCTATCCTCATTAATGGCAAAAATGTAATTAAATGGACTTTCACTTAAAACCCCCTTTTTGTTTAAAATATCCCTTGTCATCTTCTTCCCTCTCTCTCCCATCTCATTTCTCACGACAAAGAGAGCACCCCTCTCCATTTCACTCTTCCACCACCATACACCTCCACCTATGGTGTGTTTTGAAAGGTAATTTCGTTTTCGACTTCTCCTCAACTCCCTCTCTTCAAAAGTACACTTAGTTTTCATTTTCGTGAAGATTTTTAGAAAATGGAGTTTTGAAGATTTTGATTTAAAATGGAAACTTTGTGTTGTTAAGCTCAATGCTTTGATTTAATATGGTTAGTTATGAAGTCTAGGAACTAAATGGTACCACATATGTGAATTTTGAATGGTTTTGAGCAATTCCCGAATTTGGGTATAAATGGGTTTTTAGGAGGGTTTTTAGTTGAGTTTTGGGTGTGGTTTGTGTTGGAAATTGAGGTTTGATGTTAGGGTAATGGTTAGGGGTTGATTTGGGATTGTTTGTGGGTGCTATGGATGTTGGAAACATGGTTTTTGGACATGGTTTAGGGGATGCCCGAAATTGCTAAAAATGGGATGTGTTCATGGTTTGCAACATGATAAATTGCATTTGAATTGTTTTCCGGGTTGGTCTTTTGATGTTGGGCTGATTTGGAATTGTTTGAAATGTGTTTGAGGTTGTTTAGAAGCGGGAAGCGGGAAGAAATCCGGAAATTTGAGGGAGGTTGCTTGCTTGGCTTGGAGCTTGGAAGCTTAGGTGAGTGGTTATTGTTTTAAATGGTTTTAAACATTGGTTCAAGCATGTGGACCTAGGTTGGGCTTGGTAAACCCACCTAGAGTTGAGGTTAGGGTGGTAGCCTAATCTCAAGCTTAAGTTTAGGGAACTTTGGTTGAACTTCTAATTGTTTGTTATTCCTCTTAATCATATGTGTTTACGGTAGTTACGTATATTGTGTTATACATGTTGTTGAGGCATGGTTTGATGCATTGCTATGCATGTGGATTGGATTGTGAATTATGCATGATGATGATCATGGTGAGTACATGCTAGGCATGGTATTGGGTTGTGAAATACATGTATGTGAGACATGATATTTGATGCTATGTCATATGCATGTAGCTATGGAAAATGGATTGCGTTTAATGTTGGCACTAGTATGCTTGGGTACAATGATCGATCATTAGGATGAGTGTGCACACAAATTGAGTCAAAACGTATGTGGCCTTGGTGGCGTTAAGGCACCAAGGAGGAGTACGGTGATGTAATATTCCACCGGAAGCTTTTATATATTTCTACGTGATGATGAGTGGAATCCCATCCGTAGGGCATGTGGCGATGAGTGGAATCCCGCACATGCAAGGACCGGTGATGAGTGGAATCCCACCGAGGTAATGTTGTTGTTGGAAATGCGTTCCAACATGTTATCCGCGTATTCGAGTCATAGCTAGGTGCCAATAAGAGAAAGTATATTTATGCCAATATGAAATTATGCATACATGATAATATGAATTGATATGTGTATCAATGTAATATGAAATGTGAATTTCATTGTGAAACGATATATGATGTGGCTAATACTTTGGGTTATGTATCATTGTATGTTGAACTATTAAGTTGTTGAGCATGGCATGAATTTGGTGGTATGTTCATGCATCACCTATACTTATGGCTCATGTGAATCGAAGGTAAAATCAAGTATAATATCATGATAATTGCTCGTGCTTGGACCCTGCATTGTCGAAGGTTTGTTTTATGAGCTTACCCTCACTAAGCTTTATGCTTACGCTCTCTTCTGTTCGACAATGCAGATAAATAGCTTGTGGGTGGTAAGGGCAAGGAAAGGTCTCCAAGTGTTGCTTTTGGTGAGCTCAATGTATGAGTTTTGAGTAAATAAATGTAATAGTTAAGCAATGGGATAGGTTTTGATGATTGAGTTTTGATGTATGTCGATATTGGTTTGATTCTTGGATGCCTTGTTTGAGCTATAAATATCGTTGTTGTTGTATGCCTTGAATGTTTATTTGTTTGGTTGCTAAAGCATGAAAACTTACGTGCTTGTATGACCATATATGCATAAGTTGCCCTTTGTATAAGTGCAAACCTTTCAAGATGTCTTGTTCCTTTTAAGGTCTTTTGTGTTCTTGTGTATGCCAATATTGCATAAATTGCTCTTTAACTAGAATGCTATGTATGAATGCTTTAGTCCATGTTTGAATGACTCCCTTGGCTTAAATATGTGTGCTTACGTGTTTGTATATGCTTAGGTGAGTCGAGAATTGCATCTAGAGTCGTGATTGAGGTCGTTTAGCTAAAAATTGTGGACTTACAGTGCAGGGCGTATCGATACGGCCTTGCTCAGAGAACACAAATTTGGCTGGGCGTATCGATATGTGGGGTGTATCGATACGGTCCCAACTCTCTGGAATCCTGGGGAGTTGTGGAGTGTATGGCGTATCGATACGGTGTCCAAGCGTATCGATACGGTTCAACCTAGTTGACCAAGTGGTGTTGACCGAGAAGGGCGTATCGATACGCTCAAGGGCTGTATCGATACGGTCTTCTTATGTTGACCATAGGGTGTTGACCTTGGTCAAGGCGTATCGATACCCTCTGAAGGCGTATCGATACGACCTGCTTAAAAAGGTTAAATGGGTTGTTTTAGGGTGCTGTTTTGGTTGGTCGTTGCTATGGAGTTGTGTTTCCGCTGTCGTGTTACACATAGGACTTAATAAGGCATTTAGACAAGATTAATTAATGAAAAAAAATTAGGGTTGCTAACCGAGGGGGAACCTTAACGGGTTTCGCTTCGGTTTTCCCCGTGTGACCCACTCGGACCGGTCATTCGTCCAGACCGGGATGAGGGGGTTACATTTGTTGGTATCAGAGCCTAAGGTTACCGAGACCTTGGGCAGGTAAGTGAGGTAAGTTTAAGTTTTGAATTGACCTGCACGGTGTTTGCTTGCTCTGTAAGTATGATTGCTTGTATGACAAGTATGTTGGTTGTTCGTTTAAAAGCATGTTGCTTGTTACCAGTGTATGTTGTGATGTGTGATTGTTTGATTGAGAACGTATGTTGTTTGATCGTACGCATATGTTTACTTGTTTAGCAAGTAAGCCTTGTTATACGCTTGGTTGAGCATGTATGTGTGTTGATTGGTTGAAACATGTTTAGTAGAGTCTCATTGCCACTATTACATTGAAAAAGAGATTTTAAGTGAGGGAAACATACTTGAGCCACTTGGAAGCCTTGCCTTGCTAACCCAATCTTGTATATTTTACTGTTGATATTGTTGTTGATTTAATTTCTTTTCGGTAAGTAGAAGTCGTAGTTTCTGAAAGGGTGAACGATGTTGAGGGAGTCCATCACCTCAGTTAGAGAGGTATGGTTGTACCAGAATTGAGGTACAATTCGTCCGTTTGAGACAGTGTGTATGTGGGTTGATTCATGTAGATGAGGGACGATGTGATCAACTCTGGCATCAGTTGGTAAGAAGAAGTGAAGGCCTATAGGTGGGGGTCAGAGTAGTTTCGATGTTTTATCGAATGAGCCCTTGGTACAATATCAAGTTGTTTCCTCCAGTTGATTCTGAATCCGTATCTCTGTACATTGTTAGCAAGTATGCAAGTTGAACATGCCTGGTGAAGTGTTAGTTGGTGATCGTTGGGGTTCGGCCTATGATTTTAATGCAAGACAGTCGGTCAGTGTCCGTGAGTGGGAGCTAGTTTGTGTGATTGGGTCAGTGTACGTTGAGTTGTTTTCCAGCAAGCGGAAGAGAAGAAGTCACTTCCGATATAGTTGAGCCGAGAAGGGAGCCTTGAGCTTCGACTTCAGGATTGTTTGGTAGGGGTAGAACAAGTCCAGCTAGATTGTTTGTGTGTGATCAGAATTGAGTCTTGAAGTTACGAGATGCTCTAAGAACAGTTTAGAAGAGTTGGATTTTGTTGAAGAACCAGTCTGAAAACAAGAGGACCGAAGACTATCAGTTGTGTACATGTTAAGTTGCAATTTCTGCGAATACCTCCTTTTGCGTGAGCATGTAAGAAATTAGATAAGTTTGTTGAGACCTTAGATGTAGGGACACATGTGACTAGCCTTTTTGGGAGACAGTAGTGATCAGAAAGGTGTACAGAAGATGTTCGTTGGTGGTTCAGAGTTACTAGTTTCTAGTAGATGTGAAGTGATTGTCTTCCTACGGTTTCGATGTACCTTTTTGACATGGTTTGGCTTGTAGAGCACAGAGTTAGTGTATACATTGAGACAGAGAGAGAATTGCCTTGAAGTTGCAGATTTCTGTGTGACTGTAGTAGTAGGTGAGGAGGCGAACTTCTTGTCGAATGTTGATCCAGCTTTGAAGATCGAAGATTGATTGAGTTTAGTTGGCAGGCTTGCTTAGCAAGTGTGATGAATTTGATTTTGAATGAAGATTAGACCACAGAGTGTTAAAATAGTTGTGTCTTCCTAGAAGTGTTTAGAAGAAACGCCCAGTTTGTCTCCTAACAACGAAGAAGAGTTTATTATTGATGTCGTCTCCGAGTTTGCTCGTGTTTTAGTTTGCTCTGTATCTTATGGTTTCTGACAGAATTGAGAATGTTGAAGAATTAGCTTCGAGACTTATTAGACCTTAGATTCATTAGGCCTAGTGCATCATCTCAGAGTTCTACAATGTAAATTGTGAAGAAGAAAGAGTGACAGTACGAGAATGTGTCGAGATTTCAGACAGTTGAAAAGAGTGTCAGTGAATAAATAGTATCCGTTTCCGAGTGTCAGTGAATTGTTGATCAGTTAGTGTGTGCTTCAGTCTATTTGAAGATTAATTTGAGATCCGTTTCTACCAGATGAAGGTGAGAAATTTGAAGTACCAAAGACAGCTTTAGGGGCAAGATGTGATCACCTTGAGCTCTGAGTTATGCCGTTTTGTTCAACTAGTGTATTAGTTACCTTCGTAGAGATGTTGAGCAGAATAACTTCTGAGTTCCTTGATCAGTTATAGTAGTTCTCATAGTTGACACATAAGCATATTCAAGTACCGAAGAAGACCATGACAGGCTTTAGAGTTAGTATTGTAGATTCTATTAGAGAATCAGCTGTATACCAAGTTGTGCAACGTGAACTTTGAGTTAATGAAGATGTCCTCCTAGAACGTGCAGATCATCCGAGTGTATTAGAGTAAATCCCAAGTAGGCAAAAGAAGACATGAGTTGAGAGAAATTGAAGACTGTGACAGGTATCTATAGTTCCTAAATCTAGCATTGTTACTTTCAGAAAATTGTAAATAGCCTTTTGAAGATAGTTGCTCCATTGATAAATTGCTACAGAAGAATGTTCAGTTGTGTGGTTAAATGCGAGATAATGAGCCCTAGAGAAACTGAAAGAAACTTTGATGAAAACTTCGACCTTGATCCAGCCTATACTAGAGAAAGAGCTTGTGAACTGTAGTGACGTGTTACATGTAGGGTTAGGTTGTGTGCTTATGCAAGATAGAAGATAGTGGCTTGTTCATCAAGATAGTTGGAAGACTGTGAGAAGAGTTATCTGATATGAGACATAGAGTTAGTGACAGTTGTGTCTGCTTCGAAGACTTAGAGACAAAGCCTGTATAGTGAGAAGTGCGCAATGTATATGTACGTATCATCAGAACTTGGAATATTTGAAGACTTAGGAAGGGTTGAAACTTGAACCGCATAAAGTGTTAGAACTGCTCGAAGACTGTAATATCAAGATTGAGTACCATCCGAAGATAGTCAATGTAGTGACCGATGTTCCGAGTGTAACTGTTGTTAGATTAGTAGTTGAGTTGCGAGATGTATTTGCCGAAATTCAGTTTACTGAAGGATAACAGTTTTGTGGCCGAGTTTCATGTTGAACCTACATTGAGTCAGAATGCTTGAAGAGAAATAGTTGCAAGACATAGTGGAAGGAAGACCGTCAGAATACAGTTTCAGAGATGGTAGAGTTTGTATTTTTAGAAATAGAATTGTCGTACTGATTGGCATAGTGTTTTGAGACGCATTGTTTTGGCCGAAGCACACAGTAGTTCATCTGTATTGCATCTGAGTGGTATGAAGACGTATTGTGGGTTGAAGATGAGTACTTCCAGAATGAGTGGGTGAAAAATGTGGTTCAGTATGAGAGTAAGTATGTAAAATGCCAGCGTGTCAAGACCGAGTATCAGTTTTCTTCTAGTTTGTTACATTCGTGGAAGATTCTTGGTGAAAGTGGGTAATAGAGATTCAAGATTTCAACTAGATTTTCTTTTTTTTTGAAGACGTTTGAATGGTGTCTGATTACCTGTTGAAGGCAGATGTTCAGTTAGAGAAGGTTATGATCCGAGTGTTCATACAGTGCTGCCTGAGATTGTGAGTCAGACTAGTTCCGTTGTTCGTTTGTCACGGTTACCACCAGAGTTAGGAAAAGGTTGGTGAGGTGGTTTATGTATCTATAATTCAAAAGTGTGGGCTGGATTTGTCCCGTGCTATGTTGTCGAAGAGATTGAGTTGAGTTTTAAATTGGCATGCCTTGAAAGAACCAATTGAGATCTTAGCATTAGATAGCTATTGTTGTGGGGTAAGTCTACTGAGTTGGTTAGTATGTTGTGGTGAGAAGGAAGTGTGAAGAGACAGCTTCTGTGATTCTTCCTATCCGATAAATTTCGGGGACGAAATTTCCTTAAGAGGGGGAGAGTTGTAACACCCGGGTTTGGGGGTCGGATGGAAATAATATTAAAATATTGTTTCGGGTTTCGGTTTTAAAATTTAAAATAATAAAATATTATTTTGGGCCTCGGGTTTTCAAAACAAATAATTTGTGTTTGACATGTTTTGATTTTAAAGCCCAATTCCATGGAATTTGGAAATGGAGATAGCTATCCTCATTAATGGCAAAAATGTAATTAAATGGACTTTCACTTAAAACCCCCTTTTTGTTTAAAATATCCCTTGTCATCTTCTTCCCTCTCTCTCCCATCTCATTTCTCACGACAAAGAGAGCACCCCTCTCCATTTCACTCTTCCACCACCATACACCTCCACCTATGGTGTGTTTTGAAAGGTAATTTCGTTTTCGACTTCTCCTCAACTCCCTCTCTTCAAAAGTACACTTAGTTTTCATTTTCGTGAAGATTTTTAGAAAATGGAGTTTTGAAGATTTTGATTTAAAATGGAAACTTTGTGTTGTTAAGCTCAATGCTTTGATTTAATATGGTTAGTTATGAAGTCTAGGAACTAAATGGTACCACATATGTGAATTTTGAATGGTTTTGAGCAATTCCCGAATTTGGGTATAAATGGGTTTTTAGGAGGGTTTTTAGTTGAGTTTTGGGTGTGGTTTGTGTTGGAAATTGAGGTTTGATGTTAGGGTAATGGTTAGGGGTTGATTTGGGATTGTTTGTGGGTGCTATGGATGTTGGAAACATGGTTTTTGGACATGGTTTAGGGGATGCCCGAAATTGCTAAAAATGGGATGTGTTCATGGTTTGCAACATGATAAATTGCATTTGAATTGTTTTCCGGGTTGGTCTTTTGATGTTGGGCTGATTTGGAATTGTTTGAAATGTGTTTGAGGTTGTTTAGAAGCGGGAAGCGGGAAGAAATCCGGAAATTTGAGGGAGGTTGCTTGCTTGGCTTGGAGCTTGGAAGCTTAGGTGAGTGGTTATTGTTTTAAATGGTTTTAAACATTGGTTCAAGCATGTGGACCTAGGTTGGGCTTGGTAAACCCACCTAGAGTTGAGGTTAGGGTGGTAGCCTAATCTCAAGCTTAAGTTTAGGGAACTTTGGTTGAACTTCTAATTGTTTGTTATGCCTCTTAATCATATGTGTTTACGGTAGTTACGTATATTGTGTTATACATGTTGTTGAGGCATGGTTTGATGCATTGCTATGCATGTGGATTGGATTGTGAATTATGCATGATGATGATCATGGTGAGTACATGCTAGGCATGGTATTGGGTTGTGAAATACATGTATGTGAGACATGATATTTGATGCTTTGTCATATGCATGTAGCTATGGAAAATGGATTGCGTTTAATGTTGGCACTAGTATGCTTGGGTACAATGATCGATCATTAGGATGAGTGTGCACACAAATTGAGTCAAAACGTACGTGGCCTTGGTGGCGTTAAGGCACCAAGGAGGAGTACGGTGATGTAATATTCCACCGGAAGCTTTTATATATTTCTACGTGATGATGAGTGGAATCCCATCCGTAGGGCATGTGGCGATGAGAGGAATCCCGCACATGCAAGGACCGGTGATGAGTGGAATCCCACCGAGGTAATGTTGTTGTTGGAAATGCGTTCCAACATGTTATCCGCGTATTCGAGTCATAGCTAGGTGCCAATAAGAGAAAGTATATTTATGCCAATATGAAATTATGCATACATGATAATATGAATTGATATGTGTATCAATATAATATGAAATGTGAATTTCATTGTGAAACGATATATGATGTGGCTAATACTTTGGGTTATGTATCATTGTATGTTGAACTATTAAGTTGTTGAGCATGGCATGAATTTGGTGGTATGTTCATGCATCACCTATACTTATGGCTCATGTGAATCGAAGGTAAAATCAAGTATAATATCATGATAATTGCTCGTGCTTGGACCCTGCATTGTCGAAGGTTTGTTTTATGAGCTTAACCTCACTAAGCTTTATGCTTACGCTCTCTTCTGTTCGACAATGCAGATAAATAGCTTATGGGTGGCAAGGGCAAGGAAAGGTCTCCAAGTGTTGCTTTTGGTGAGCTCAATGTATGAGTTTTGAGTAAATAAATGTAATAGTTAAGCAATGGGATAGGTTTTGATGATTGAGTTTTGATGTATGTCGATATTGGTTTGATTCTTGGATGCCTTGTTTGAGCTATAAATATCGTTGTTGTTGTATGCCTTGAATGTTTATTTGTTTGGTTGCTAAAGCATGAAAACTTACGTGCTTGTATGACCATATATGCATAAGTTGCCCTTTGTATGAGTGCAAACCTTTCAAGATGTCTTGTTCCTTTTAAGGTCTTTTGTGTTCTTGTGTATGCCAATATTGCATAAATTGCTCTTTAACTAGAATGCTATGTATGAATGCTTTAGTCCATGTTTGAATGACTCCCTTGGTTTAAATATGTGTGCTTACGTGTTTGTATATGCTTAGGTGAGTCGAGAATTGCATCTAGAGTCGTGATTGAGGTCGTTTAGCTAAAAATTGTGGACTTACAGTGCAGGGCGTATCGATACGCCTAAGAGCTGTATCGATACGGCCTTGCTCAGAGAACACAAATTTGGCTGGGCGTATCGATACGTGGGGTGTATCGATACGGTCCCAACTCTCTGGAATCCTGGGGAGTTGTGGAGTGTATGGCGTATCGATACGGTGTCCAAGCGTATCGATACGGTTCAACCTAGTTGACCAAGTGGTGTTGACCGAGAAGGGCGTATCGATACGCTCAAGGGCTGTATCGATACGGTCTTCTTATGTTGACCATAGGGTGTTGACCTTGGTCAAGGCGTATCGATACCCTCTGAAGGCGTATCGATACGACCTGCTTAAAAAGGTTAAATGGGTTGTTTTAGGGTGCTGTTTTGGTTGGTCGTTGCTATGGAGTTGTGTTTCCGCTGTCGTGTTTCACATAGGACTTAATAAGGCATTTAGACAAGATTAATTAATGAAAAAAAAATTAGGGTTGCTAACCGAGGGGGAACCTTAACGGGTTTCGCTTCGGTTTTCCCCGTGTGACCCACTCGGACCGGTCATTCGTCCAGACCGGGATGAGGGGGTTACATTGAAACCCCTAAAGATGGTTTCAATACCACTAAAAGGAATCTGCCTTTTCAGTGTTCTGTCTTTTCACTGTAATCACATGAACCGTTTCTTGTTCATCATGTATAAAGCTAGTTTCGATACCCCCATAACGAATCAGCATTTTCAATTTCGTGTCTTTTCACTAGAATCACATGAACTGTTTCATGTTCATCATGTATAAAGCTAGTTTCGATACCCCCAGAACGAATCAGCCTTTTCAGTTTCGTGTCTTTTCACTAGAATCACATGAACCGTTTCATGTTCATTATGTATAAAGCTGGTTTCGATACCCCCAGCATGAATCAGCCTTTTCAGTTTCCTGTCTTGTCACTAGAATCACATGAACCATTTCTTGTTCATGTACCTTCGATGTACAGACATTGTGCTTTCTCACTTTCCCTCCTTAGTTTTCACTTTCCATCCCAACTGAAATTCCCTATATATTAACAACTCTTCTCTTTACTCTTTACATCATCTTCTACTCAATATACTCAACCCTTCGCTCTAAAATCAGTTCTCCTTCACCATATTCTATTCAATATCTTCAGATACAATGAGTTCAAGCAGAGCTTCTAGTCACAATCCTCAGGCAATGGCAAAGAGGAAACTTGATTTCGACTCAGAATTAAACAACGATGATGATGTCTATTTTGATTCTGACGAAGAGGAGGAACAAAGCCATGAGACACTGAAAACAAGCAGATGGTTCAAGAAGTTTTTCGAGACCTTCGATAGAATGAACACAATCAATGACCCTTCTACTCAATGGCAGTGTCCAGCATGTCAAGGAGGTCATGGTGCCACTCACAGGTTTCTTGGCCTTCAGTCCCTAGTGACACATGCCAAAACCAAAGGCAGACTAAAGCTCAAACTCCATCGCCAACTTGCTCAGCTATTGGACGAGGAATTGCGTAGAAGGGGTACTTCGGCTGTTCCTCAAGGTCAAGCTTATGTGGAATGGAGTGGTTTGAGAGATGATCAGAATGATGTTGATATTGTCTGCCCCCCCCCCCCCCCCCCCGCCTTCAAACGATGAGGAAGAGGATCACCAAATACTCTGGCCACCCATGGTGATGATAATGAACACAAGGCTTCATCAAGATGCAAATGGGAAGGTAGTTATATAACTTTTGAATTATGTTTTCATGAATATTACAATTCCTTAAATTGTAATGTCTTGCATTTTCTGCTTCAGTGGCTTGGTATCAGAAACCAAGAGCTTCTTGTTTATTTCAGCTCCTATGTTACTGTTGTTAAGGCTCACCATTCTTACGGTCCTCAAGGCCATCGTAGGATGAGCCTTCTAATTTTTGAGAGCACGATAAGAGGTTATTTCGATGCTCAACGTCTCTATACCCAGTTTTCTGCCCAGGGTTTCTATAGAGAGGCTTGGGAACGTTCTCACGGCTTCTTGTATGGTCCAGCCAGACAGTGCTAACTTTATGGTTATATGGCTACCAAAGAAGACATCGACAACTTCAACCGCCATTCTCAAAGTTTTCTCCATCATTTTCTTCTTTTATATAAATGCACTTCTTCCCATGCTTATGCATACATGTTTTGTTCATTAGGCAACTATAGGGTCAAATTTGAGATGAGATCATATGCAGAGATGGTTGGTCAGCACATTTCACAACGAGAGGTTGGTCCAAGTGCCATGGGTGGTAGATGGCATGGAGGTCGTTTCTCTGGCCAGATTTTTGGTACATCATAGTTCAAAGGAAATTGATATCCCAAATCGTTCATGATGCAACACAGTCACTAATGTTTCTATTTACTTACCAAATAGTTTGGATTTCAAACACCCACTGCAGAAATTGAGGAAGAAATGCAGGTAATTTGTATTTGAAGTTTGAGTAGAGCTTCCTTTGGATTTGAGATGGGATGAGAACCACGTCTGCGTCGCTGGTATTATCAGTTTAGAGTTTTCTATGTAGAGTTGAGTAGAAGAAGGAGGTAGTCGCGGCTTTTAATGTTGCAAAAATATTTAAATAAATAACCGCTCTCCCTCCAAAACCTGCTCACCCGGTTTCGATTCCCCCCATAGGGGTTTGGGTGCTGTTGTTTTTGGTACTGAAGGGGTTTCGAAACCCCCTTTTCTGGTTCTGATGCTAGTTTGGAAGAAACACCTCATTTCAGTGGTCCTCAAGGGGGAATGGGTTTTGATGTCGGTTTCGCAAAAAAAGACTTATTTCGATGGTCCTAAAGGGGGTATCGAATCCATATTTTTAGGGCATCGATGCTGTTTTGCCATACACATCTAAATTTTTTACTTTTCAAGGTGGTTTCAAAACATCCATTTTGGGGGTATCGAAACCTGATCCCAATGCATTTATTTCAACCAACCAAGACAGTTGGTGTAGAATAAATGTTACCATCAACAAAGCTATTTCCTTATTATTACCAGAGAGGGCAACTTCATTAAACTCAAACTCTCTCCTCTTCCAGTGTCAGTTCCATACCTCTATTAAACTCTCTCCTCAACCACAACATCGAAGGTGAAGGTAAGAAAAATGTGTAAACCTAGTGCTCCCATGTTTTACATATGTTTATTGTATTAATTGATTTCAACGGTATGCCATCAACTTTAGGTTCGTATGCACTGTTGAATATTTGTATCATACATGGATGACAACGTTGGAGAGAAAAATATGGTTCATGGACGTACATCAAATGAACCACTTATGCCAAAAAATTTAGATGGCTTGGTGTTTAAATCTCGTGATGATGCATAGGAGTATTATAAAGAATACGCAAAAAACTGTGGGTTCAGTGTGTGTCGATCAACAATAAGGTATGACGGGCTTGGTAAATTAATATCACATGAATTTTGTTGCAGCCAGGCAGGTAAATGTAGAGCTTCTGTTAATGATGCTGATCGTAAATGTGTGTCCCACGCTATAACACGCATCGGTTGCAAGGAAAAAATTGTTGTTCAATGTCACGATTCGGTTCATTGGCGAATATCATTTTTCATAATGCATATAATCATGAGCTGTGCCCACCTATTATGCGACCGTTTCTTCGGTCCAGCCGAGAAGTTACAGACGGTGATCTCAATGAGGCACGTGCATTGAAAAATATGAGGGTGAAAACATCACAAATTATGAATTTTTTCACGCAACAATCAGGTGGGTTCCACAATGTTGGTTTCATAAGGAAAGACTTGTACAACTCACTGCATCAGTCAAATGCGTCAGAAATTCGTGACGGTGATGTAAATGCCCTCCTAACTTACTTTGACTTGAAGAAATAGTAGGATATTGGGTTTTACATGCAATACGATCTTGATGACTCATGGGCGTTGCATAATCTTTTTTGGTGTGATTCAACATCGAGGTCCGACTACGCATGCTTCGGTGATGTCATTGCATTTGACACGACGTACAAAGGTAATGTATATGGCTGGTCTCTAATGCCTATTCTGGGTGTCAATCACCACCACCAAACAATTATCTTTAGTATTGCAATTCTAGCTGACGAGACTGCTGATTCTTTTGAATGGGCACTGAGACAATTTACAGATGCAATGTGTAACAAGGCTCCAGTTTCAGTTGTCACAGATGGTTAACGCTTATATGATGAACAACCACAGCATTCAACACACACACACACACACACACACACACACACACACGCACGCACGCACGCACGCACGCACGCACGCACGCACGCACGCACGCACGCACGCACGCACGCACGCACGCACGCACGCACGCACGCACGCACGCACGCACGCACGCACACACACACATGTAGTCCATATGTTGTACATGTAACACCCCAAAAATTCCGCCCAAATTCTAACCCAAGATTCGCAAAATCCCTAATTCAAAAAAACCCTAAATTTAAAGTTCCTAAATTGAAAAACCGTAAATTTTAGGAATCTTTAATACGATTTGTTAAAAAATTGAAAACTAGAGTTTGTGACCAATTTGCAAAATTTTAAACTTTTAAGGATTAAATTGCAACTTTTGAAAACATTTGATTTCTAGTTTTGAAATTTCTAAAATCAAAACTAAGTGTTGAGAAATTTAAATTTCAGTCAAAATTATAATTTTAAACAGTTGGGGCCAATCAAGTAATTAACCCAATTTATGATTTTTTATTTTTAATTTCTATGAAACCAATATATATATATATATATATATATATATAAGAGCTATTTTATTCACACCGAAACTCTATAACCTATTTTTCTATATATATATATATTACATAGTTTGTAAGACCACCCAAAAACCCTAAGAATCTAAGTTTTTTTCCCAATGTTGCAGTGGCAGAAACCTAAAACTATTCCCCACCACTGCGTCAAAAGAAAAGAGAGAAAAGATCAACATGTTTCCTTAGTTGAATGAATTTTTTGTTCCTAAAATCATAACCAAACAACTTTGTATTTATATTTTCTTTCTTGAACAAATCAAATCCATGTCGTGAGCCTCCAATAGTCAGATCTCATGCTACACACGTTATCAAGCAGCAAGCTCGAATGATCGATCACAATTCGATTCGATTCTGACTAGTTTATATCTTGCATCTCTTGGTGTACGTGGAATAAGTGTCGCATAGTTTTAAACTATTTAAGGTGTGTTTTCTTCCAGTGCTATAATTAAATTATATACTATTTTTCTATGTGTTGTTGTTTTATCTCTTTGTGATTATTTATATGTATTATGGTTTGTATGGTTGACATCATATGCATACGATTTCAGAATGTGTTTTAACTATGATTTATGGAATATTTGATTTATGAAACATCGGATTTCCGGAACTATGATTTATGAATTTATGGACTATTGTTTATGATGTATGTTTACGGAATATCGGATTTATGGAATTATGTTTATGAAATTTGATTTTTAAACATCATATATGTATGAGCATGGGTTGGGATTTGTAAGGAGGAAGTTCAGTGGTTTCATCATTCGGATTGAATTCCACTTCGGATTAGTGGTTCCACCCTTCGGGTTGAGTTCCTAAATGTAACCCCCTAAATTCGACCCAAGGGTTATGGGTCGAATCTAGGAAGTCTGGTTGAAAACGTCTTCCTCAAATAAGATGAATATTAGGTTTTAAAAACTAAATACTTAAATTATTTATTAAAACGGTGTCGTTTCACATTAAATTCTTTTTTTCAAAACGAGGCCGTATAGAAGAAAACAACACAAAATAAATCATCAAAAATATTCGATTAAAATCCTCATGCATGCTAAAACAGTTGAAAACTCTCAAATCAAAATATAAGTATCCGATTTACATAAAGTTCTCAAATAGTAAAATAACTAATATAAACTGAAGTAAATCTGAAAATCTAAAACGTTCATACTGAAAACTGAAATAAATCTACTAAACTGTGGTCCTCCAAGTACCGAAAGCCTATGCCTGAGAATCTGAAATAGAAGCTATGGGGGAGTCAGCTATTAAGCTCAGTGTGTCTCTAAAGTGCAAGAAAAACCATAATTATAAAACATAATATTATTTTGAATGAAATCTTTTAAACCATAACACAAATCACAAGCGCAGTGTAATGCACCCAACTACATCGTCGTCCGAAGAGTAAGGTTCCCCAGAACCACTCTCTACAACGTCACCAATCCGAAGTGGAACTCAACCCGAAGGGTGGAACCACTAATCCGAAGTAGAATTCAACCCGAAGGATGAAACCACTGAACTTCCTCCTTACAAATCCCAACCCATGCTCATACATATATGATGTTTAAAAATCAAATTTCATAAACATAGTTCCATAAATCTGATATTCCGTAAACATACATCATAAACAATAGTCCATAAATTCATAAATCATAGTTCCGGAAATCCGATGTTTCATAAATCAAATATTCCATAAATCATAGTTAAAACACATTCTGAAATCGTATGCATATGATGTCAACCATACAAACCATAATACATATAAATAATCACAAAGAGATAAAACAACAGCACATAGAAAAATAGTATATAATTTAATTATAGCACTGGAAGAAAACACACCTTAAATAGTTTAAAACTATGCGACACTTATTTCACATACACCAAGAGATGCAAGATATAAACTAGTCAGAATCGAATCGAATTGTGATCGATCAATCGAGCTTGCTGCTTGATAACGTGTGTAGCATGAGATCTGACTATTGGAGGCTCACGACATGGATTTGATTTGTTCAAGAAAGAAAATATAAATACAAAGTTGTTTGGTTATGATTTTAGGAACAAAAAATTCATTCAACTAAGGAAACATGTTGATCTTTTCTCTCTTTTCTTTTGACGCAGTGGTGGGGAATAGTTTTAGGTTTCTGCCACTGCAACATTGGGAAAAAAAACTTAGATTCTTAGGGTTTTTGGGTGGTCTTACAAACTATGTAATATATATATAGAAAAATAGGTTATAGAGTTTCGGTGTGAATAAAATAGCTCTTATATATTTATATATATATATATATATATATTGGTTTTATAGAAATAAATCAATGATTTAAGCAAATAAGAATTGGGGTTGCATTTGAAATAGGATCGTAGAAATTTAAAAATAAAAAATCATAAATTGGGTTAATTACTTGATTGGCCCCAACTGTTTAAAATTATAATTTTGACTGAAATTTAAATTTTTCAACACTTAGTTTTGATTTTAGAAATTTCAAAACTAGAAATCAAATGTTTTCAAAAGTTGCAATTTAATCCTTAAAAGTTTAAAATTTTGCAAATTGGTCACAAACTCTAGTTTTCAATTTTTTAACAAATCGTATTAAAGATTCCTAAAATTTACGGTTTTTCAATTTAGGAACTTTAAATTTAGGGTTTTTTTTTAATTAGGGATTTTGCGAATCTTGGGTTTAGAATTTGGGCGGAATTTTTGGGGTGTTACAATTCTCCCACCCTTAAAAGAAATTTTGTCCTCAAAATTTTCAGACTAATGAAATACTTAAAAAAAAAGGTTTGATAACAATTTTAAAAAGGCATTTTAATTTAGGTTACGAATGACAACACAGAGTTTTCAAATAGGCCTTAATCTCAAATTTATAGGAACGAGTATGATCACGATTGGTCACTAATCTGGAGCTCCTACGAGATGGTATACTAATCTATCAACATAAGGGATAATCCTAGAATTAGAGTTGGTACTTGGAGTCTCTATTCGAATCATATCTTTAATTCTTTAAAATAATAAATTTATCAAAAAATCTCATTTTGCCCCAAAACATTTAATATGCATGCAAAAATCATTTTCGGTTTAAAACCTTGTTTGAGCCTCACAGTCCGATGGTTGAACTTGGCTCTGATACCACTAAATGTAACCCCCTAAATTCGACCCAAGGGTTATGGGTCGAATCTAGGAAGTCGGGTTGAAAACGTCTTCCTCAAATAAGATGAATATTTGTACATGTACAAATATAGGAAATTATCCTATAAAACCATATGATGCCCGACTTCTTTGTGTCCAATTTAATAATTATCTAAAAACCACTGCCAACCTGATCAAAAATAGGGTCCTCTCCTATGTCATGTGTTTTTCATACAAAACAAATTCCCTTCAAATTAAATGCAACTCCACTCCAACTTCAATCTATTCATAACCACAACATATATCGCAAAGCTACGAACGTTAGCTCAAATGTTTAAAGGACAATTAACGGTTAAGGAACAACACACATAACAGTAACTCCTTCACCATTGATGCCGCCAAATGCTAACACGACTGACATATTGTCGTGACTGAAGCTGAGCAACAAGTGATTTCGTTTCAACTGTAATTTCCCGCCTCCTTTTATTCTTATCATTATTCACAAGATCATACAAAATATGCGTTCTGTCCCATTCCCTGTCCGTCTAGCAACACAAGTGTTAACAATAGATGCATTACTTAGGATTATATAAATCTTTCAATTGAACAGTTATTAACATGTATGCAGACAACGACAGAACGTACCACTTCCTCAGCACGTTTCGTGTGCCATAATAGCATACACTGAATGCAATAAACCACACAATCATCTCTGTTCCAGGAAATACTACTTTAAACATCAAATTATTAAGAAACGTATCAAATTCTAGCAACAAAAAACATTTTAACCTTTTCAACTACAATATACCCATTGCCTTGACGTCTACATTTAGCCACTATCACTGGGGGATCAGAAATTGCGTTTGATGGTGAGCCAAAAACATCTACAAACTTCTCATCGTACAAACACTCACCTAGCTTCTTAAGCTATATGAACAGACACACATATTTTTTTAAATATTGTCTAACATAAGTAAAGAATGGTAAATTGTTATAAGTTTACGATTATTACCAACTTCTGTGTTACACCCACTCTTGAAGCATTTCCTCGCGTTGTGGGAAAGCTGTCCAATATCTTAGCTCCCCTCGATCGATATCCAGAACGCACATGTACCAATGACTATTATTGTCATTTACAAGGATAAAGAGATGCCATCAATTATTTCAGTAATTAAACTCCACATAAGCAAACCCCATATAATATATCTACGTAATACATTGCAAAGTTTTTAAATGTTTCCTCTTTCTTCATTCCAATTTGCAGTCGCTAAGTCTACCATACGATCTATAACTCTTACGTCAATACAAAGCAAGCTGCGAACCATCCAATTGCCCTCATTAAAGTTGATCCTATAAGACAAGCATTAATATTCTACATGTTTCACAAACGCATAAGTCATTTGTTATTCAACACTAACATGAAAACAAATTTTACGTACACTCAATGCGCAAGGTATGCACCCTTTCCTTGCTTTACATTTTTTCCTACTATCTTCATCAACAATCGACCAACCAACAACATCAATGACCTAAATGTTACCAATAACATATATCAACTGTCATTATACACTACCTTAAAAATGACTTGATTTATTAGTACAAAATGGGTTCTTTACTAACCCTTGAACCAACCCAGCACTTTGGTCGTAACGTATCAGCGTCAAATACAGTCAAATAAATGTAACCAAAATCTACCAGGATTTTCCTGTACATACACATAAAAATTGTCAAGTTAAATTGAAACGGACTACATTGTATCAGCCATATGGATTACTTACCCTTCTGTCAAGGTTGTATTCCAGATATAGTCAAATGTTGCTTTCGCTATTGAATAACATTAAAGCATGCAATATTTAATAAGTTCTAATATACTGGAACTTCTACCCAATTCATATATAATCTTAAACGTAAGTTATTTAACAAGCGTTTATTAAAAAATAGTACAAATGATTAACATTCTAAACGAACGTAACCCAAATCATCCATTCGTTTAAAAACCAAACTAAACCATTCACTTCATATTACAAATAACTGAAGTTCAAGTTATTTTCATGTGCCTACTAAAACCAACTGAGGCTCTAAATTGCCCTTGTGTGAAAATGCGCACTTATTTCATATTTCTCGTTTTCACCCCTACTCGACTCGCTTTCCCACTAACCTTTGACTCTGCTTCGACAATTGGGTTTCCCTAAAATTTGACCACAAATATATCAATAACAACAACCTCGTACACTCAATTAATGCAACATTAACCACAACTCTTAAATTTATACTCATCGTACCTTTTTCTTTCTCCGCGCCAAAGTTGCGCTGTCTTCTTTAACCAACGTCAGATCCTCTATCATCAACAGGTTAGGGTCACTACTAGGACCATCATTCGCCTGAGCCTCTTGTACTTCAGGTTTGTCCGACATTGCTTCGTCTACGTCAAGACCTATTCCAAATTTTACATCAGCTATGCGCAGAGCCTTCCTCAAATACATCATATCCACACACAAACCATCAACCTTCTCCACAAAATTCTTAGATTCTTCCTTCAAAGTCTTCAAAGTTTCTTCTATTTTATCTTCCTTCTCAACGCGAGCTTGGAGACTATCTTTTATTTCCCCCAACTCTGAAATTACCTTCTGCAACATCTCCATTATAACATCATTAGTACCATTGTTGCTTCCACCGTCTTCTCCCTCCGCGCACTATTTATCATTAGACGCAAATACCTACAACGTTACTAATTAATTCCTTTCATGTCATTACAACCCTAAACCCAATACAATACAAACTTGTTTTTCACACTTACTTTCAATTTTTTGTCAGGTCGCTCTTCCTTTAGACGGCCAACAATCCTGCTGACATCCTTTTGCCCCCACGCATGTATGCGACCACGCCCATCAGCAGACGCTGACGCTCTACTGGCCACTCCATTCCAGTAATCGAATAGCCTCACCTACATTTAACAATAATAAAAACATACGATTATTATAAAGGTAAATCTTGCCTCAATCAACTACTACGTTCAAACAATACTCAATCTTAATAATACATTACCTCTAGGATAAGAATGCAGCCAGTCATATATGCCAAGCCATATCGAGCTTTAACTTTGGCTACTCCATCAAGTAACCTATCGTACGCATATTTACACCAATTTAACTTCCCCCTCAAACCGGGTTTGCACAACAACTTGAAATGTTCCATGGAAGGCACAAAGTTGGCATTCGGACTTAGGAACAAACCAACAACATACAACAGTTCACGCGCTTTCAACTCTTCAGCCTCAAAAGCTCCACTTAGTATCTCCTCTAAAAGTTCTTTATATGCAATCTTCGTGCTTATTTTGTACTTTTTTTTGATCAGCTATTTTGTACTTCTTTGCTAGTTCATTTCCACTTAGATTTCGCGTCACCACTTCCACATCTAAACCTTCGTTCTTTAAACCCAAAATTGCTTCAACACCTTCTATCAAACATATATCTTGTGTCCACTAAATTCCATCATGGACGTTTCAAGATCAAACTTCTCTGCTAACTCCCGACAAAGGTCCCGCTTAATTTCTCGCAAAATCATTCCCCATAAAGCTCCTAACCCGATGTCGTTAAGAACACCGTCAATTTTCATCTTCTCCATCTCTTTAAACAAACTTGATACCTTCTCCAAACTGCACCTCGATGACAACTCCTACAACATTTAATACAACAAATTTTCCCGTTATGTTACGCTTAAATATATCCATCACATGATTCAACTATAACCACTTTCAGTAAAAAGAAATATAAATATAAATATCCACTTGCCTTTTTAACTTCTCCATTTTCCACTAATTTCTTCGACTTCCTTCTCCTTATCCTTTCCATTTCAGCTTCTGGTGAGCTCTTATAAATGACAATTTTTGCTTTCTATTTTCTTTGTCTTGATGACTTTTCACTACTTAATTGGTTGCGTTTATTTCATTTTCTGTGTAGGGACTCAATTCTGGAATTGGCAGTAGAAAGGTGCATTTCTACAGTTTTTTTATTTGTCTGGCCGTGGCTGACATCATGGGCACGACGCGTCTGATGTGGCAGTTTCTAGAAGATACAGTCAGCGTAAAGAAAAACTCTGGAAGAGTCTGGAAGATCTAGTCAGCGCAATCCGAACTTAGGATTTTTAATTTTTAATTTTTAAACCAAACATTTTAAATTATGTTATCTTTTTGTTATCTAAGCCTATAAATATCTTCCATGGGTAAGGCTTAGAATCATCTCTTGTTTTAGTTCTTGTTGCTACTTGCTTTCATTTTAATAGAAGTTCTTCTTTGTTTCATCTTTGATTCATATTCATTTTATGCTCTTTAAACACTTTGTCAAAAACATGTTAAGTATGATAATCAATATCATGCTTGGCTAATTTTCCCAAAGCCGAAAGCTAGTACAAATCAATTCCATGCGTGAGAATTGAATATTGCTTAAATTCCTTCGGGATACATTTTTATCTTTCTGTTTAAATAGTTTGGCAATCGGCCTTGCTAAAACTTTTAAACATTTTTCAAATAAAAAAGGATTTATTGGTTTGGAATCGTTTAATTATATAGTTGGGAGAAAGAATCGGCATGTGGAACTTTGACTTCCTGTGAACACTCTTAGCGGCGGTCCGCTAAGGAAAGAAGAAATCAGAAACGATTCTCAATGAGACAACTTCTGAGTCGAGCTTTTCCTGTTTTTAAACTAAGTATTTTAACGGCGATAGACGTGGTTGAATTATTTAAGAATCGACTTTCGGAGATAGACTTGGGAAGATCGGTTATATGAGAGAAAAGCAAGTTACGATGGGTTGGGCCTCGTAGACTGTAACCGACATGAATCCCGGAGTAAAAATCTATTTTCAATGATCGTGGGAATTGACGAAGCTAGCTCGAGGCTACTTTCTTATTAGAGATTTTTCTACTTCATTCCTCACTTTATTTACTGCATTTTTCTTTAATTGTTTATTATTTTCTCGTTACTTCAATCACGCCACCCCCTTTATTCATTTTTAGCTACTTCTAGGATCTAAATAATGACAAGGCTAAGTCAGCGATTCTAACAGAGCTTCTTGTGGATCGACCCTCTTCCTCTATTCTACTTTAATTCCTTTATCTTATTATTTGTTTGAAGATGTTTATTTTAATTTATTTTGGCGAGTAAAACGACGCTTGTCAAAATTGGCGCCGTTACCGGAGAGTTTTATTTTTCGGCAATCACTGATTGTTTTGTTTGATTTTTATGACCAGAAGTAATCCAGGAGATCTAGTTGACCTTGACCCGGAGATCGAAGCAAAAGCTCGTAGAACTCACGGTGAAATACTTCGGCGAAAAAAACAACAACGAGAATAAAACAGACAACAATCAGATCTGGAATCCACTTCTAAAACTACACCAGTCGAAGATCCTATACCAGAACCAGAACCGATGGCAGATCAAACGATTCGAGAACTAACCGCAGCCCATACTGTGCAACAACCACTCTGCATAGCTTTTCCTAATAGCGAGACCCCTTTTCAACTAAAAACGGGGTTAATTCATCTCCTCCCTACATTCAACGGTCTGCCTAGCGAAAGTCGACATAAACATCTCGCCGAATTCCATATGGTGTGCAGTAGTATAAAGCCGCAAGGGGTCTCGGAAGACCAAATCAAACTACGGGCATTTCCTTTTTCCTTAGCTGGATCGGCTAAAGAGTGGTTATTTTATCTTCCGCCTAACTCAATTACTACATGGGCTGAACTCTCTCGTATTTTTCTTGATAGGTATTTTCCTGCGGTAAAGGCGAGCGAGCTTAGGCGAAGCATCTTGGGAATCCAACAAAGGAGCGATGAATCTCTCTATGATTATTGGGAGAGGTTCACAAAGTTATGCGCAAGTTGCTAGCAGTATGGCCTATCCGAACAGACCCTCCTTCAGTATCTCTACGAAGGGATGCTCCCAATGGCTGCTAGCGGCGGCGCTCTCGTCAACATGACCCCTACCGCAACGAGAACATTAATCTCTACAATGGCTGCCAATTCACAGCAATTCGGCTCCTTAAGTGAACCTAGCCGACGGGTTCACGAAGTAAGAATTTTTTCACTTGAAGATAAAATAGACAAATTAACTGATATAGTTAATTCACTTGTTTTAGGAAAGATTGGAGCTGCAAAAGTCTGTGGAATTTGTACGATGTCATATCACCCAACAGATCACTGCCCAATGTTACAGAATGAATCTGGAGCTCAATTCAATGCCATAAATAATTTCCCAGGACCTCCTCAAAGGCCTTATAACCCATTCGACAATACTTATAATCTGGGATAGAGGGACCATTCGAATCTGAGCTAAGGAAACAACTAAATGGCCAACCCAAATTATCAGCTGAGACCTCCCCTTTTCTCACTCAAATGCCACAAAAAACTTCCCTTGAGACCATTGTCGAAAGGTTAGCTGTTTCACAAGAAAAATTCCAAACCCAAACACAATCCCATCTCCAAGAAATTGACAAACAAATAAGCCACCTAGCTCAAACCATTGGCCGCCTAGAGTCTCAAGGACGATTGCTCTCTCAAACCGAAACAAATCCGAGGGAAAATGTGAGCGCGATTAGTTTGTAAGTGGTACAGTAATTTCACCAGAACCGCCAAAGGAGACTGAGAAAAAATCTGACAAAGACAAAGAAGGCACCTCTTCGAAGGACCAAGAAGGAAAATCTTCACCAGCCTCAGGTAACATCCAACCCAATCCTTCTTTTTCTACTTACGAGCATGTTCCTTTTTTTCTAGGTCGACTAGCAAGACGTGACAAAAAGGAAGAGGAGAAGGAAATTTTGGATATATTCAAGAAGGTGGAAATCAACATTCCACTTCTTGATGTCATTTTAAAGGTGCCAAAGTATGCAAAGTTTTTAAAGGATTTATGCACAAATCGGAGGCGACTATCTGGGAACGAAAGAGTTAACCTCAGCGAGAACATTTCAGCCATTTTTCAAAGACGCCTACCACCGAAATATAAGGACCAAGGGATGTTCGCGATTCCTTGCAAGATCGGAAATGTCGGAATAAAGAGGGAAATGTGCGATCTAGGCGCATCTATTAATGTCATGTCATTGAGCGTTTGCAACAAAATCTCGACTGAACCATTGAAGGAAACACGAGTGACGGTTCAGTTATCTGCCCCGAGGGGGTACTAGAAAATGTGTTGGTAAAGGTAAACGATCTTATTTTCCTGCTGATTTTTACATTATTGAAATGGAAAATGACCGCGGCAACAACGGATCAGAAATCTTTCTTGGCCACCCTTTCTTGTCAACAACACATACAAAAATCGACGTCCGTAACAGTATCTTAACTATGGAATTTGATGGGGAAGTAATTAAGTTCGATGTGTATAAAGCTATGAAGTATCCTAATTCGGTCGCAAGTTTGAATTTTATTGATATTATCGATCCATTAGCCGATGAAATTTTAGAAACTGAATTGTTTGTTGATGCTTGCAGGGAATTAGAAATAGAGGAACCCGACGAAAGGGAGTTTAAAGAAATTTCTTCTACTTCTAGTTTTAGATTAATGCCTTCAAAGTCTAAAGCTCTTCCTTCAATTTTGCAGGCACCAAAGACGAAATTAGATCAATTTAATTACGTATTTTTGGGTGAAAATGGTACCTTGCCAATCATCATTTCCAACGAGCTGTCAAAAGAAGAAGATAGTAGCTTAGCTGTTGTTTTGCGCACAAATAAAGAGGCAATCAAATGGACCTTATCCGACATTAAGAGGCTAAGTCCATCCACGTGCATGCATAAAATCAAGATGAAGGAAGGCGTAAAAACGAAGAGGGATGGACAACACCGCTTAGTTGAAGAACTTATTTTTGAAGAACCGAAAATTTAACACATGTCGTCGAGCTAAACGACGTTAAACAAAGCGCTACATGGGAGGCAACCCATTTATTTTCTCTCCTTTGTTTTAAGTCTTATTCTTTCTTTTTATTTTATTTTCTTTCATTTACAATAATTTTTTGTTTTAAATTTTTTTAGGTACATTACTCGGATTTAAACAAGCGTCTAAGCCTAAATTTTACTCGAATAGTGCTAATTTTTGAAACCCTTTTCGAGCAGCACTCAAACCAATTTTTGAGGCCATTTTCCATGATGGTTCGTACGCAAAACCGAGGTCAAGGTCGTGGTCGTGGTCGTGGTCGCCCTTAATCACGGGGAGTATCCTTTACCCTTTTTTGTTCTTCATTTCCTTTATTTTCTTCGCATTGGGACAATACGATTAAGTGAGGGGGAGGGTAAAGGATGACATTAATTTCGCCTTGCTTGTCATATTTGCTTGATGGTATGATTGTTTAAATTGATTAGAAGAACATCTCCTTTGTTGTTGCCTGTCATTAAGCATGTATGATTGTTTTAGTTCATTAGAATACTTGAATTCTAGCATGCTTGATAATCGAATGATATGACTAAGTCTAGTTTGACATTCCTTGCAACTTGACTTGATTGTGATAGTTGAATTCCTCAGCTAGCTTAATCAATTAGCCCATTTTGTGAGAACTTGTGCCTTGAGCATGTACGACTATATTTTTATGCTAATTTTCTTGTTTGAGAGTGTCAATTTGGATATTGTAATCTAGAACTTGTGGCTTGTATGCAATTTGAGATTACATTAGAATGTGATGCATTAATATGATTTAGGCACTAGGATTCACCCTTTCTTTTTACCCCACTAAAGGCCTACCCTTTCTTTTCCCCTAGTGAACCAAGCTGAAGCTTAATTCCACTTTCTTTGTTTTCACCAAGATATTAAACCCAAGCCTTTTTCATTTATCCACCTCTTTCACCCTTGACAAGACAGAAGTATGAGTTTTGAGTTGTGCAATCATGTTCCACGAAAAAAGAGGGTAGCAGAAAATTTCGAAAAAAAAGAAAAGAAGAGCAGAAAATTTTGAAACAAAATAAAAAGGTTTGATGTTGTTCATTATAGTTACCTTTGTTGCTTATGTTGCTTACATTTTCTAAGGTTATGAACATGATTTAATCAGTTGTTTGACACTTCTTGTCTTGATTGTTCTAGCCTTATTTTAGCCTTTTTCCTACCTTTACCTCAGCCCCATTACACCCCTGATTTAAGTCCTAATGATTTTCGCATCTCATTTCTTAAAAGTAGTGGAGAACTGATCTTGCCACAAGCCTATGGAGACCCTTGTTCAATTTTGACTTTGAGAGAATTTGCTTTCTACACCCGAAACACTTTGAGCGATTTGAGTGCATCTTGGTGAAGATTAAGTTTAGGTTGGAATTTGATTATCACTTGATAGGCAATTGTAAGGGTGGAGAATTTTTCTCACTTGTATCCATTCATTTAGATTCATGTCATTCTTGGTGCGCTTGAACTCTCATGATTTTGCTTAAAGCTTGCAACGGTTTAGGAAGATGAAAGCTTTTGATTAATTTCTTTCAAACATACTTGAGGCAAGTATGAGACAAGTGAGGGGGAATTTGATGAGCTCTTATAAATGAAACTTTTGCTTGCTATTTTCTTTGTCTTGAGGACTTTTTACTACTTAATTGGTTGCGTTTATTTCATTTTCTGTGCAGGGACTCAATTCTTGAATTGGCAGCAGAAAGGTGCATTTCTGCAGTTTTTTTATTTGTCTGGACGTGGTTGACATCATGGGCACGACGCGTCTGACGTGGCAGTTTCTAGATGATACAGTCAGCGCAAAGAAAAACTCTTAAAGAGTCTGGAAGATTTAGTCAGCGCAATCCGAACTTAGGATTTTTAATTTTTAAATTTTAAACCAAACATTTTAAATTAGGTTATCTTTTTGTTATCTTTAGTAAATCTAAGCCTATAAATACCTTCCATGGGTAAGGCTTAGAATCATCTCTTGTTTTAGTTCTTGTTGCTACTTGCTTTCATTTTAATAGAAGTTCTTCTTTGTTTCATCTTTGATTCATATTCATTTTATGCTTTTTAAACACTTTGTCAAAAACATGTTAAGTATGATAATCAATATCATGCTTGGCTAATTTTCCCAAAGCCGAGAGCTAGTATAAATCAATTCCATGCGTGAGAATTGAATATTGCTTAAATCCCTTCGGGATACATTTTCATATTTATGTTTAGATAGTTTGGCAATCGGCATTGCTAAAACTTTTAAACGTTTTTCAAATCAAAAAGGATCCATTGGCCTGGAATCGTTTAATTATACAGTTGGGAGGAAGAATCGGCATGTGGCACTTCGACTTTCTGTGAAAACTCTTAGCGGTGGTCCGCTAAGGAAAGATGAAATCAGAAACGATTCTCAATGAGACAACTTTTGAGTCGGGCTTTTCTTGTTTTTAAACTAAGTATTTTAACAACGATAGACGTCGTTGAATTATTTAAGAATCGACTTTCAGAGATAGACTTGGGAAGATCGGTTACATGAGAGAAAAACAAGTTACGATGGGTTGGGCCTCGTAGACTGTAACCGACATGAATCCCGGAGTAAAAATCTATTTTCAATGATCGTGGGAATTGATGAAGCTAGCTCGAGGCTGCTTTCTTATTAGTGATTTTTCTACTTTATTCCTCACTTTATTTACTGAAATTTTCTTTAATTTTTTTATTATTTTCTCGTTACTTCAATCACGCCAAACCCCCAATTTATTCATTTTTAGCTACTTCTAGGATCTAAATCATGACAAGGCTCAGTCAGCGATTCCAACAGAACTCCTTATGGATCGACCCTCTTCTTCTATTCTACTTTAATTTCTTTATCTTATTATTTGTTTGAAGAGATTTATTTTAATTTATTTTGGCAAGTAAAACGACGTTTCTCAGCTTCCTTCAGCTCCTTGTACCTATCCACGTACGACTTCTTCTCCTCACCACTCATCTCCGACCATCTCTTCCCTAGTGCTTTCTTCGCCTGTACAATTCACACACTTATTAAATTTGAATAACATGAACACATTACAAACTAATACCAAAAAACAATAAGAATTTTGTCATCTTACTTATAGTATTGTTCATTTTCTTTTTACCACCCTTAAGTCTTCTACATTCACTGAAACTGTACAAAATTCATTTCGTTGTTAGAGTACACAATAAATTATGCGTATCAACTTACAATTTGAATAATGCCATCATCATTCAACTATAACATACTAGAACAACATATATGCTGACAATTTTCGTCCTGTAGCTCGTCCACCATTTACCTCAGCTTCACAAACATTCTCCATTGCTACCAACTTCAATATGCAAATTTATGTTAAGGTTATGTACGGTAAGGACCAAACTTATACCATTAAAAAAGGAGACAAACTTGTGGCTGCGAAATGAGATAGGTGAAAGCCAACTCCAAAGACAAAAAAAGAATACAAACATCAACCAACTCAAAGCCAACCTAGTTTCCTACTTCTAACAGTGTGAAATTGAAAAAGCTAACCACACAATACCCAACTCAACTACCCTGAAACTCAAAATAATTGATACAAAAAGTCCAAGAAACATATCTAATAAACACAAAACAATATATTTTCCCCTGTATTATATGTGTGTCGAGAAGTACTTCAAATCCCATCCGAAAAATTCCACAAGACCCTAAAAACAAAGATTGAAAACCCCAAATCGTTCATGATGCCACAAAACCCTAAAAACACATAATACTAAAAAAATCCTTACTTGCATGAGAAATAGAAACCTTTTCCTCCGAATACAATATTTGTGTAAGAACACACAATTTCCCCACCTCTAGCAAGCTTCGCTCGTTTAGGAAGAAAAGAAGGAAAGCTTCACGTCTTTTTTGGATGAAAAATGGAAACCTTTTCCTATTTTCCCGCTTTAATATGGGTTTTATTCAATCCAATTTGAGTGTAACCGGTTAACCAGGTGACCCACCCTTTTTTTCTTTAAATCCAACGGTTATTATTAATTCACCTCCAATCGGCTCCATCCAACGGTTAATATTAGTCCGTCGTTTTTAGTTGTTTTTTAAGCTATTGGTAATTAGAATTTCCCGAATAATTAATCCATTTCAAAAGAAATTACTACATTGTAAATATAAAAAATGGAATTGGAGGGCGTGGCCCCTCCCATGTCTCATATCCCTCCGTCTATGATTTTGCGATAAATGTGTATATAGTTGTTCTCTAAATTCAGAAGCAATATTTTTTTCATCTTTTAAACAACAATTTATTTTAACGCTGTCTTTAATATTTTATATCAACAATGTACATAGTAAAATGCAACATTATTGTTTACATTTTGCAAGGTTATTTCAAAACCTTAAACAACACTTTTTAAGAAATAAATAAATACTTAATTTTTACACAAAACAAAAATTTACATTCGCACAATAAAAAAATATTGAGAGCTATAATTGAGAATACGTATTGGATATCTATCTCTATCATTTAATTTTTTTACAAACCTTAAATTTAATTCTAATCCTATCTTGAGGGGAGGGAAAGGAAGGACTCAAGCGGAAGGAAGCAGAGTGTTCCTAGTGGGTCTAGAATCCGTGACTTAAGGGAATACGAAGAAACAAATATGAAAAACTTGGCCAACCGGCCAAATGTACTTGTTCAAATTTCTTTTCTTTCTAATTTCTACATCTAGGATGGCGAGAGCGAGTGAAAAAGGTAAGGCGACATCTTCCATTGGAGTCTCTCTTCGCCGACGGCTGGGGATTTTGGTCTTTGTAGATAATGTTAGTAAAAAGATTCATCATTCGAAACTTCGTGAGGCTTTTCAAAGTTATGGGTCGGTTGTCGACATATTCATACCATACAGAAATCATAGAAGGTGGAATAAACCTACAACCTTCGCTTTTGTAAGGTTCAAGAGCACATCTGAAGCGAAGCGGGCGGTGGTCAATGGCAATGGCAGTATCATAGACGTGTTTAAATTCAGGACTTCCTTGGCTGATCAGAAGCTAGAAAACCATGGGCTTGTATGTGATTTCCACGGTGGTCAACCTAAGCAAACTTGGGTTCGTAAGTATACTCCTAAGCATTATGGAGCGTTCAGGGATTCTAGGTCTTATAAAGAAGTGTTGTTGGATGGAGGTCTGAAAGCTACAACTTCTACGAGGCCTGAAGAACAAGGTTAGAATGTAGACAAATTTAAGAGCCCCTCCGAAACAACAGTGGTAAGGGCGATAGTTTTTAAAGCGGTTGTAGCGGCGTCTAAGGAGGAGGTTTTTTCGAAAAGTATAGAATTTCCCAAGGAGGCGATGAGTTGGTATAGATGTTATTTAGTGGGACAAATTAAGGCTATGTACAATCCGGATATAGTTCATGATGCTTTACTTTTTGATGGTATCAATCAAAGATATGCATGTGGTCTGGTTTACTAGTGGTTATCAATCAGCGAAGATAGAAATCATGTTTGGGAACTGCGAGAGCTACTCAAAATTTGATTCGACGAGTTGGAAATACTCGAAGGATATGACAGTAAAAGAAGAATTAAGATTTTGGTTAATATGTTGGACGTTCCTCTACAAGTTTGGAATAAAGATTTCTTCACTAGATTAGGGAATAGATGGGGTATGGTCCTTAAAATCGATGAGGAAACATTGGAGATGAAAAGTTTTGACGTAGCTAAATTGTTATTACATGTCCTGAGGGCTTCCCGTATCCCTGATAGAATCTCTATTGTAGTTAATGGGGTCTTGCAGCAAATCAAGTTTGTGGTGGAAGAATTTGAAGATGATCGGGTTTTCATCGACGATAAAACACCGGCCTATTCACAAGACAATGTGGAGAGTGTCGCCTCATTGCGTGATCCATGCATTACTGGTGAGGGTTCTTTTTGTCCAGCTTTTAAAGTTACCGGGGAAGATTGCGCAAAGAATGTGGAAGTTGATAAGGTTGCCGGGACTCCCTTGAAAGATCCACATGTTGATTCATTCTGTGATGTGGCTAAGTCTCTTCAAAGGGCCCATCCTGTTCAAGTGAAAATGGTTTACACGAGGTCCAATTAGTGTCGGCAGATAGTATCCCGTTGGGTACTAAGGTTGGGCCTGTTCCTATTAATGAGCTTGAAAGGGTGTGTTATTCTGATGAGTCTATATCCAACGGATCAAGGTTACAAGAAGTAGCATTGGGCCTACTAGAGGAGGAGCTTGCTATCGAATATGGGCATAGTCCAAATATTTCTAGTGACTTAAACTCCAGTGAGGTCAATCATAAGGTCACCCTCTTTTCGAGTAGCGGTCATTTGGGGTTTAGAGCTTGGTTGGATAGATTTTCTTGGTGGTCTAATCGATCCAGGCGAAACCTTAAGGCTAAAAAGCCCTTGAAAGAAAATAATAATATCCTCAAGGCCCAAAATCCATTCCTGAATCTTCTTGTTTCTACTTCCACTCCCCGTCAAATTTCACCGATTATGTCTCTTAAAGGGTTTGACGTTCAATTAGATGAAGCTACAACCACCTTTTTGATTGGGATGAAACTTGAAGTTAAGTTCGTCGCTCCTGAAGCTACGTTGGTGGCTTGGCTGGCGGAGAAAGAACCGAGCATGAGTGCCTAATTTTGAGGTGCGTCTCCAAAATTATCGTCACTCTCTATACCTATGTCTTGTTTGTTTCTATCCTGGAATATTAGAGGTTTGAGGATATTTGAAAAAGTTTACACTGTGACTAAAGTCAGTGCTTCCAACAAAGCTAGATTTTTCCTCATTCAAGAGTTCAAATTGTCGTTTTAAAGCATTAGGTTGAGAGCCGATTGAAATGGCAATATTATTTGGGTTTTGAAATTTCTTGTTCGTCGGGTGCCTCTGGGGTCTCATCTCGATGTGGGACGCTAACTTTTTTGTTATGGAGCAGAAGATAATCAAGGCTAGAATGATTATCATCATTGGTAAGTTTGGGCATAATTTGATGAGATGTGGGGCATTTAATATTTATGCACCAAATGATCTAAATGAGAGGAAGGATTTCTTTGAAGAACTATCAGTTTGTATTGAGACTTTACATATCCATGTAATCATGGGTGGTGACTTTAATTTTGTAAAGGTTGCTGAAGAGAGAATTGGGGTAGTAATCCCCCTGACTCAAGGCCTATCCTCTCTGAATTTATTCAGAGAAATAACCTGGTGGATCTAACTTTGGTGGGTGGCAATTTTTGTAACCCCCACGTTCCGGTCTAGCCGACAGGCCGGTTCGAACGGGTTACACGGGGAAAATCAGGGCGAAACCCGCTAAGGCCTCACTCGATTAGCAACCCTATTTTTTATTTAATTATCTTGTCTAAATATTACATTTATCCCTATGTGCGAAGGCGACAACAGAAAACGATAGCAAAACAACCAAGCAGAACATAAGGTAACTTTAAATTTACCAAGTGACATGTTAGTCCGGATTCATACGTACAAAGAAAAACCATTCATAAAAGATACATACGAACTCAACAAGGAAGCAAGCAAACATTAGGGAGTAAAACGCAATGTTCGAGAACCTTTGAAGATGCCAAATAGCCAATATTCCTACCTGCGTTTCGAAACAGGCTTGCCTGTTTCGATACGCGGGCTGCAGTTTAAAAGCCAGACCAAGCCGTTCTGATACGGTCCACTTTGTTCTGGAATGAGGGTCACCTGTTTCGATACGCGGGCTACAGTTTAAAAGCCAGACCAAGCCGTTCTGATACGGTCCACTTTGTTCTGGAATGAGGGTCAGCAGTGACAAAACGTTTCGGAGCTTGTTTCGAAACAAGAACACAAAGTGGCAAATTGTATCGATACGCGTACCAAAACGATAGCTCACAGTGTCAAATCGTATCGAAACGGCACCACCCTCTTTCCGATACGAGTATCCCTGGAGCTACAACCGTTCTAAAACCACTTCGAGCGTTTTGATACGCCTGCTCACAGAGTGGTTCGATAGACAGACTTTAGCATCCCCAATGGTCCCCAAACTTTCCCCAAACATCAAAGATCACAAGCAACCATAATGCATACAATCTAGAGGCATCGTATCCTACCACGAGCATGATCAAACATACAAGCATGCATATGTGACATTTAACTAATAAGAATCATACATCCACAAAAGCATCGCATAAACAAGGTGTACAACCATTGAACACAAAACATAGGCATTCAACAACATAAAAACCAACATAGGAGTCTAACAAACGCTCCTACAACACATAGCATCCCCATTGCTATCTATTACATTATTTAAGAAAAACCGTACTTGAGCAGCAACACACACTCTTGGGTGCCGCTTCCTTGCTCCTTGCTAACCTCCACACTAATGATCTGCATTGTCAGAAATGAGAGCGTAAGCTTTAAAGCTTAGTAAGGGAACTCAAAAACAAATAACGACAATGCAGGGTCCAAAGCATGGTTTCCATAAAACAACAACAAGGCATGCATTAACACCAACATAACAACATAGCCAACCGCTACAAGAATGCATGACCATGGCATCTTACCTCATGTTATGCTTAGCATAGATATAACCGAACATCTTACCACATCAACCACACATAAACAAGGTATATTGGCAACTATATAGCTTACTCGGATACGCGGATAGCTTCCATTGGGATTTTCGCCCAACGTACTCAAACAACAATATTACCTTCCTGTGGGATTTCACACATTACCGTTTTCGTTTATGGATGAGATTCCACTCATCATCACACGTATACACTTTTCGATGGAATGTTACTTCATCGTACTCCACCTTGATGACTACACGTCACCAAGGTCACACGTGAATTTGACTCTTACATTGTGCACACTCATCCTAATGATCGATCATTTATATCCGGTAATTATAACTAGTGCCAACATACTAAACGAGTTCTCACTATGATTCTACAAATCATGCAACACAATATATAAACCACCATCATGCAACATAAATACCTCTTAACATGCATAATAGGACACTTATTACACAAGACCACATTTATGCACATTTAACAAGAATACATAAGATTGAACAAGGGATTAAGCTACCAACTTAATCCCACATTAGATTGGCCTACCAAGCACAACCTAATACCTCCACAACATACTTTGAACCAATTTAAAACCATTTAAAACAGTCTACTCACCAAACACCCTCAATAGAAGCCAAGAATATCGATCAAGCCTCCAAATTTCCCGGAATCGAACCCGAAGCTCTCCAACGGTTTCCCTTGTTTCTAATCAACAAAAAACAGCGTATTACTCATCAAAACATCCACAAAATCACTGCCACAAATCAGATTACAATCTCAAGACCATTTCACTACATTTCCAAGCCAAGAACTAACCAAATTCTTCATTTTCGAACTTGAACACAACCCAGCAATTACCCATCAATTTCATCACCCAAATCATCATTAAACACGTTCAAAACAACCCCCAAGCATAAACATGCCATCATCCCAACTTTCCTTCACAAAACTACCTCAAAAACTCAAGATTTCTACTCTTACACACACCCACAAATACCCATTTCGGGATTTCAACAAAACCTCACCATTTTAAGACATGTTACACTTAAAGGCAAGACTATAACATATATTAACTTTACAAATCAAAAACTCATTAAAAACCTAACAAAGTTTCCACCTTTTTCTTGAAATTTGAACACTTGAAGAAATTCAAAAATGGAGTTTATGAAAATCTAAAGCCATAGAAACGTTAAGGATGAAGAGAAGAAGTCAAAAACACCATTACCTTGATGAAAACACTTGAAAACGTGGAGGAAGTGGATGGAACAATGCTTGGGGTTGAAGGGAGGTTTTATGTCGTGAGTTTTGTTTGGAGGAAGAAGAAGATGGTAACTTTCAAAAAGGCTATTTTACATGTTTTGTTTTTCTCATTAGAAAATCCTCATTTCACCCTTAATGAAATCACAAGGCCTTTTTTAATTTAAAACCAAGCCCATTTTTATTTAAACCAAGCCCAAAGATCTGAACACAAATTACTCACTTAACACTCGACCCATAAACCCGGGTGTTACAATTTCACTTGGTTTCGCGCCGTAAATTGTGTTTATGCGAGCATATTGGACAGATTCATTTTATCCCATGATGTGTTGTTATGGTTTCCAAATCTCTTGCAAATTTCCTTACCTAGAAGCTTATCGGACCATATACCTGTCATATTAAAAGAAGACCTGTGCGTGGGTGGTCCAAGGCCTTTTAAACTCTTTTCACATTGGTTGGAAGAAGAAAGGCTAGTGGAATTAGTGAAGAAGGTTGTGGCAAAACAACATAGGAAAGGGTTTGATTTCACTTTAAGAGAAGTAAAAAAGCGATAAAGTACTGGGTGAAGGAATTCCGTTCGAAGGATTCAAAATTGGTTGGAGCAATAGAACTGGAAATTGCATCTTTGGAAGATCGTCTCATTTTTAACAGTTTTAATTCTGAGATTGCTGCTGAACTACAATTCTTAAAGGCTTCGTTATGGGCAAATTATAGAAGACAGTAACGAGAATGATTTCAAAAATCAAGGGTTAAATGGTTTAATGATTGTGATAAAAGTACAAAGTTTTTTCATATTTGTGCCTCGATGAGGAGATGCAGTAACAGAACTACTTTCATCAAGTCTAGCAATTGCGAGTTTGTGGATCAGAAAATGATATCCAAAGTTTTTGTAGATTCTTTTAGGGAGAACTTCAATAATTCAAACACTATCCCCATTTGCAGTTTCGATTGCAACCTTAATGTACTAAGTAGTACTTCAATAATTCAAACATTATCCAGAAGATTGTCTCGTTGTATTCATGAAGTTGTAGGTGATAACCAGTTCGCTTTCATTGCTGGAAAACAAATATTAGATTGTCATCTTATTGCAAACGAAGTAGTTGATATGTTGAGACAAAAAATCGGGAGGAGGTTGTTTTTAAAAACAGACTTTAGGAGGGCGTACGATACACTAGATTGGAAGTTGTTGGATTTTATTCTCCAAAGAATGGGGTTCGGGCATAGATGAAGGAATTGAATTCAAGCGTGTATTTCAACTGCTTTGATTTCTGTTTTAATCAATGGTGTGCCTTCGATTAGGAGAGGATTGAGGCAAGGTTGCCTTTTGTCTCCCCTCCTTTTTAATATTATTGCTGAGGCATTAAGTTCTATAATTCATAAGGCTGTTAATATGAAGTTAATCAAGGGCGTTGAAGTGGGAGAGAGCGGTTTTATCATCTCACATCTGCAATTTGCAGATGATCTAATAATCTTTGCGAAGGCTGAAGAAGAAAATATAAAGAACATAATGAGAACTCTTCATATTTTTGAACTGGCTTAGGGCTAAGTTTGAACATGAAGAAATCTACTTTGTATGAGGTGAATGTATAGGAATCACAACTCAGTTGTTGGGCTAATTTGATTCGGTGTAACTTCAGTTCTTTTCCGACTTCCTACCTAGGCTTACCTTTGGGAGCCATTCGAAATTCTGTGTCTCTTTGGAAACCTATCATTCACAAATTCTTTTCGACACTTGAGGGCTGGAAAGGGAAGCTTTTAACGTTTGCAGGGCGAATTTGTCTGGTAAAGTCAATTTTGTGTAGTCTCCCTATTTATTTTCTTGGCTTGTTTCAAATGCGCATGGTTGTTGCTGAATTGTTAAACAAATGTATTGCCAAATTCTTATGGGGAACAAACTCTTATTGGTCTATTCATTGGATTAAATGGTGTAATCTAGTTAAACCCAAAGAATGTGGAGGCTTGGGGTTTTTCAATTTGAAGTTGCAAAATCGATCCTTGCTTAATAAGTGTGTGTGGCGTTTCTGCTATGAGTCTAAAAGTATTTGGCACCAAATCATCTCTAAAAATATGGGTATCAGTATAGCTGTTTGATTCCACCTAGCCTTTCTACCAGAAAAATATCATGGGTTTGGAACAATATTACGAGGCCTTTGTCTATTTCAAATGATCTATTAATTTTCGTTTTGTTCTTGGAAATGATAATTCAACCAGGTTCTAGGAGGATTTTTAGACGGAGGTCCCATCGTTAAAAGCCGCATTTCCAATGATATTTGGTATTGCAGTAACAAAACAGATTTGGTATGTGAGTTCAGTTTCAAAGAAGCTTGTTCTTGGTCTTGGAACATTGAATTAAGAAGGGTATTATTTGACTGAGAAAATGAGTTGTAAGAGGAGTTTCACAGTGTATTAGTTCGTGCTTCTAAGGGAAATAGTGGTAGAGATTGTTTGAAATGGCGTGCTGCTTCTAATGGTGTTTATAAGGTCAAGGAGTATTGTGTTAAAGTGGCTGCTTCTGGTTCTATTTTTGATAGCTTTTGGAGACTGGTTTGGCAGAACATCGCTCCTTCGAAGGTGGAAACGTTTTTATAGAAATCCGTTCAGAATAGAATTCTCACTCTTTTAGAGCTTGTCAAGCGTGGTATATCGAGTTCAGATTCATGATTTTGTGTCATGTGTGACAAGACCATTGAAACAGTAGATCATCTATTATGTCATTGTGAGATTAGTTGGAGGTTGTGGCAACGTTGGTGCTTGTTTTGAAACATTCGGCCAAGCTCTTCTGGTGTTTAGCATTCTATAAAATTATTTGGTCAATCTGGTTGTGCAGAAACGATATATTGTTTAACAGGAAAGTAGACGCATCAATGAAAAGTAGCTATGATGTGGGTGATATTGGTGGCATCCTTCGTGACCATTGGGGTTAGTAATTAATCAAATTCTCAAAATGTATCGGGTTGAGTGATCCAACCGGAGCAGAGCTCGCCGCTATCCTTGAAGCTTGTCTTATTTTACTTCGTCTCTATGAAATAGATTAGGGATTCTATTTATTGAATCTGATTGCCAAATGGTGATCAATTGGATTAACCAAGAAGGTTCCTACCCACCCGTGTTGCAAAGTCCATCCTTAAGTGTAGAGCCTTCATTGAGAACATTATCTCCTTTGCATTTAGGGAGGCAAATTGCACTGCACATGATCTTGCAAAACAAAGGGTAGTTAGGAGTGAAGATACGCTATGGTCAGTGGAGCGTTTCCTTTATATTAATTTTTAGTTGAGTTTCTCAGTGTGTGTATGGTTATTTGGATTGTTTCGCATTTCTATGAAGTTGTGGACTATATTTTCTTAATCGTGATATTTAATAAAAATGAGACTCTTTTTCCCCTACATAAGTTTACAGGGGTTTTAATAAGGCCCTTTATTTAAAAAAAAAAAGCCTACATCTAAGATTTCACCTTCATTTTCTTTTAAAATAATTTAAAATCTCTCTTCAATAAAATTTTTACTAACACTTTTTAAAAATATTTCTATAGTTTTAATAATAAATTATAGAATTTCATATATATATATATATACTAAACTATTTAATGTGTCATGTCATTCCCTTGACAGTAGTTAACAACAACTAATGTTGCAATGATCATTTTGTAATAGAAGGAAAAAATTCAATAACCATCATGTAATTTTTGAAATTTCAATGACCATAAAAAAATATCCCAATTTAGTTTAGTGGCTATAAATGTACATTACCCATAAAAAGTGTAAACTATGACTTTATTTAGTAATTAGCATATAACTGATAGTATATTATACTAGCTGATAACGGATTGCATTAGCTGATTCGATTAGTGGATTGTACTATCTGGTTGTATAAAAGTGTTTGGTAAAATTAACCGATAGTTGATAACTGATTGATTATTTGAACAAACAAAATGACATATAAGGACATGATTATATTCGATAATTGTTTTATAGTTTATTAGTTATCAATATTTTGTATATACTAATATTAATTATATTATGAAAACTAATATTTTAATTAACATTACTAACATATTTGAAGGATATATATATATATATTAATTTCTTGTTTATATAATATCTTTTAATACAATTTGATTAATTGTTAAATTTAAATGATAGTTGATGAGTATGCATTAATCTCATAAATTTGAAGGAAAATAATTATTTAAATTATATATGAGAATATGTCTTACTTCAAAAAAAAAAAAATTTAGGTTATTTGAATATTTTTTTGTAATTCTTAAGGATACAAAAGTCTTTACAATGCTTATGTCGAATTCACTAAACTCAAAAAGCTAATCTTAATAGTTTTTTTCAATTTGTAAAGTTTCACTAAATTCGATATTACAACTTTTTGTTTACCAAACATCTAAATTAGCGGATTTGACTAGTCAAACCTCTAAAAATGATTACGATTTAAACTTCTAATTTAAATCAAAACGATATTTATTGAACAAAACCATGAGTTTCTTCTTAGAAAATGATATATTTCATTATTCAAAGAAATAAAGTCTGCTACAAACAATGGCGGAACTTGAAGAAAGAGTTTGTGGGTGCCAACTTAATATTTTAATAGAGATTGAAATTTAAATTTTTAGAAAAAAATTGAAGGGTTTATTTACAAATTTTCAAAAAAGGGGGCATAATTAAAAATTTTGAAATTTTAAGTCATAATAAGATCTTTTAAAAATTATGGGAGAAATTTAAATAAAAAATTTTAAAAATTAAAATTTAATATGAATTTTTAAAACTTTTGTGAGTCCAAATTAAATATTTTAAAATTTTAAAGGTTAAAATCTAGTTATCCAAAATTTAGGAGGCATGGCCCCACATATCTTCACTTAGGCTGTGCTTGGTACAACAAAAAGTTAGAAAGAAAATAAAGAAAGAAGAAAAATGGATAGAAAACAAAAGAGAGAGGTGCTTGGTAGAAAAAAATAAAAATGAAAAAAAAAGAATAGTGGAGGTGGGAGGCTTCTTCTTTGCCTCTGTGTAAATTAAAATTAGTCGAAATTTGGGCGGAAGAAAAGGAAGAAAACTGAATTCAATGAAAATGATCAACAATTCAATTTTGACATTTATAGTTTGACATCCCGAGAGCGTCTTTCCATGATAACAATTCTTTAGATTAAATTTATAAATTATAATTTTGCATTTTCATTGCTATAGTATATAATTCACAAATCTCTTTTTTTTTTAAATAAAATGGGCCAGCTGTTATTTATTAAACTAAAGTCATAAAGATAACAACATAACTTAAAACGACAAAAACATAAAATTAACAATCCGACAACACCCCCGATACCAGACGACGGGAATGAAAGAAAAGGGGAAAAAATAGAGAATGCCCCAACACCCACCGACATCGGAAAAACTCTACGGTGGCTCAAGAATCCATCGATCCTCAGCTATATAACCCACCACCACCGGCGGAGCCTCTGGAATCCAGAACCTGTCTTCCGATAAACCCATACCAACCCGAGCAATTGCATGCGCAGCCTTATTCACGCTCCGGCAGACATGTCGAAACCAACACCTCACAAACCGATCCTTAATAGTCTTGGCGGTGGAGACGATCGGGCCAATTTCTGAATAATCTAGAGCCGACGAAACGAGCCGCTTGATGACCGCCTGAGAATCACCCTCCAAGACGACGGAAGAAAAGCCCAGATCTGCCGCAAATTCCAGGCCATGCACCACCACAAACGCCTCAGCAGCGAACGTCGACTGAACCCTAACAACCCTATGATGGCACGCACCCAGCAGGTGACCCCCCTCATCCCGCACCACCACTCCTGAAACAGAGACGTTTTGAGCTTGAGAAAATGTAGCATCCACACTAATTTTCACCATTGATGTAGGGGAGGTTGCCAACGACCCAACCGAACCACGGACGGCCTAGATTTCAGCCGAGCCAAACTTTGGATTTCCAGAAAAAGCTCCAAACAAAGGTAACCAACTCCTTCTTCTTTTGACTTACTCCCTCCTGCCAAAGTTTGTTGCGAGAATACCATAGTGCCCATAAGATTAACACAATCTCCATCCGTTGTTGTATAATGCTGTTATTAAAAAGCCATGCCAGCCACTCCTTAAAACACAGTAGAGAAATGTGAGTAGGCCAGGTAACATTTAGATGAGACCAGATGCTAACAACGTAGGGACACTCACGAAAAACATGTTTACAATTTTCAATTCCACCATTGCATCGAAAGCACATTGGATCCGAAGCCACCCTCTTGATACATAGATTATGTTTAGTTGGTATATAATTGTGAACAAATTTCCAAACAGCAATATGAATCTTAGAAGGGCACTGTAACTGCCATAGCTGTTTATAAAATACATTCTGCTGACCTAAGCTCGACACCCCCTGTTGAAGGAGACGGTACCCACTGCGGACAGTGTATTCACCTGTGTGCTCCCCCGACCAAACACGTACATCCAACCGAGGGTGCGAAAATTTCGGAATAGCCAGGATTCTCTCAGCATCATTAGGACCAAAGCTTGCCAAAATAAGATCCTCATTCCATTCTGTAGAGTTAGGATGCATTAAATCAAAAACCCAATTGAGACCCTCCACCCTTGTCGATTGAACCTTACGGGGGGATAAACTAGTAGCCAGAAGTCATTCCAAATGGAGATGCCCCTTCCTGAACCAATTTGCCACCTCAGACCCATCTCAAGAAGACCCCTTGAACTCCAGATACTACGCCAAATTAACGAGGGGTTCGATCCAAGACGGGCAATTAGGAAGGACGCACCAGGGAAATATTTGGCTCGTAAAAGACGAGCAATAAGGGATGAAGGAGCAGACACCAAGCGCCACCCTTGCTTAGCCAGCAGGGCTATATTAAACTTGCAAAGATCCCTAAAGCCCATGCCCCCATCTTCCTTTAACTCACATAAGCTAGCCCAATCACACCAATGTATACCTCGCTTGCCCGGAGCCTTTTGACACCAAAACTTTGCCTCTTTAGCCTCCAAAGCCTTACAAAATGTCTTAGGCAATAGAAAACATGACATGGTATACATATGAATAGATTGTAGAACTGACTTTATGAAGACCTATTTACCACCTACAGATAAAGGCCGAGTGGACCAACCATTAATCCTTCCATTGAACTTATCAAATAAGGATAAGAAAACCTGACGTTTGTTCCGTCCAACCATAGTAGGAAGGCCCAAATATTTTTCTGGGCTACTGATACTTGAAATTCCCAAAATCCTATGCACATCACTTCGAATATCTTCAGGCACATTAGAACTGAAAAACAAACCAGATTTTGCAAAGTTAACCAATTGCCCCGAACAACCCGCATATAACTGCAATATATCCTTGATAGCTACGGCCTCTATAGAAGTGGCAGCACCAAAAATTAAGCAATCATCTACAAAAAGCAGATGGGAAACAATAGGGGCAGTACGAGCTATTTTCTCACCACTCAGCATTCTACGCTGAACCGCACCACGCAAAAGAGCTGATAAGCCTTCGCTACAAATAAGAAATAAATAGGGGCTTATCGGATCCCCCTGTCGAAGGCCTCTGGACGGGAAGAAACGAGGGCCTACCACACCATTCAGAACTACTGAATATGATACCGACGATACACAACGACAAACCTGATCAACCCAAGATTCGGAGAAGCCCATTTTCCGTATAATAGCCTCAAGAAAATATCACTCCACCCGATCGTAAGCTTTGCTCATATCAAGCTTGAGCGCAAACGAACCATTACGACCATACCGACGCTATTGAAAAGAGTGTAAAATCTCGTACGCAGCTATCAAATTGTCCGTAATGAGACGACCATGAACAAATGCACTATGGGACTCATCAATACAACAATGTAGCACCTCTTGAAAATGAATAACCAACATTTTGGAGACAATTTTATACAAAACATTGCATAAACTTATTGGACGAAACTCAGACATTGAAGAAGGGGAACTTACTTTCGGAATGAGAACAACGTGCGTGGCGTTAATAGAATCCAAAGCTTTAATGCCATTAATTAAGTCTAAACAGAAATGACCAATGTCTGCACCAATTATATTCCAGAACCGCTGGTAGAAAACCGCTCTTACACCGTCCGGCCCAGCTGCCTTTAATGGGCTCATTGATTTCACCGCAACCAGGACATCATCCATGGTAAAGACACGACCCAAAGCCTCGTTCATCTCTCGTGTTATGCATGTGTCAATACCATTTAAAATGTGGTCCATCTCACCCCCTGGGCTGCTCGAAAAAAGCCTCTTAAAATAGTCTAGTGCAATATCCTCAATCTCAGACTAATTGGAGCAGCTCTGCCCACTCTCAGAAATAAGGCCCCTAACTTTATTCTCCTGACGACGCTGTGATGCAAACCGATGGAAAAACACTGTTGAGTGTCTAAAAGTTCTATTATTTACACCCTTTTTAACCCATATTTCTGCTGCATTCAAGCATCATTGCATTGCATTTAGGTTAGTTTTCAGTAAAACATCACAATTTTATAAAAGGCACGGATTCTACTAAAAGATGGCATATTTTGCAGGTAGCTGCCATAGTTGACGATGAAGGCAGGCGCAGGGCAGATAAGCAGAAGAGCTGAACTGAACAAGCAGACGAAGAAGACGAACCTGTCATGGACCTGTCGTGACAGCAAGGTGACAGCAACCTTATGAAGAGGAAAAGTAAAGTGGACCTCGATAGATAGAGAAAAATCTGCTCGTCTGTCGTGTGAAAGCCAAATATTTTTCCAAGCCCCGGATCAAAAGATATGTCAAGCCAAAGCTCAAGGAGAGGAATTCCCATGAAACAAGGAGGACGGCTGAAAAGTAGGAATCCTTAGAGATTAAGCATTCATTAGAATCTTACTTTTCATTAAAGTTGTAATCCTTGTTAACTTAGAATACTTGAGCCCAAAGCTTATATAAGGGCATAGTTTTAACCTAGGAGGAGATATCCCTCATTCTACCCCATAACCGATAACCTAAACCCCCATGTCGTCCACCCGTCACCGACATGTTCTAAATTCCCCCTAGGGCTACGGGTTGTTTTGTAAAGTAGTTGCAAGGGTTGCTTTGTTTTAGGATTTTTCAGTTCAATAAAATAAACTTCAAGTTCTCTTATTTTGGTTTTAATATCTTGCAAGAGCATCGGGAGAGCATTGTAAGGTTATCCATTTACTTATCATCGGGAGAGTTAAGTATACAAAAGAGATAAGAGCGCGTTCTCTAGTTTATAGTTGAACCATCTCGTGCCTAGGGATAGGGCGAGGTTAAGTGGCTAAGGAAGAATTCATACACATCGGTGTTCATCCTTCGATTCACGCCGGGAGGTATCATCAAAGACGTGTTCATCGACAGACTTGTGCCTAGGGATAGGGCAAGACAGATCTGGGATTCTTGCCAAGCTTGAAGTACGGAGTTAGTGTTCGCTGCCGCGACAGCTAACGGACAGCCGTCGCGACAGGTGCTGTCGGCGACGGGCGCGACGACAGAACTGGAGATCCTAAGCAATTCAATACCTGCACTACTGAGCAATTCAATACCAGCCCATTCTCTCTATCTTGATATCTTTACTATTTTATTTAAGTATTCTTTATTATTTTCGTGACAACCATCTTAAATATTTTCTTTCCCCTTGTGCAGATAGTGAAGGAAAGGGTTAGCTCAGTCCCTGTGGAGACGATATCCGATACTCTAGTATCACTTTACTACTTGCGTCGTGTACACTTGCACTACATTGCGATAGACACTTTTACACGCAACAAACACCTTATTCCTATCACCATTGGCCAGCCAATTTGCCCTTGCACGTTGTTCCCAATACAACTCTTCTTTGTCCAACTCCATGTTAAGGGCAAGTTTGACGTCCAGAGTCTCATGAAGTACCTCATCAGATGGATAAAGATCATTAAGATGATCAAGCCTCTTCCGGAGGTCCTCCTTTGTAATATTTCTCTCCTTCCTGATTTTCTGAAACCATGCCACAAGTCCCTCACTTACTGCACCGAGACGTTCAGGAATGGAACCACTAGCATGGGTCCAAAGGTAACGGACCTCAAGTTCACAAGACTCCTCCAATAACCAAGAGGCTTCAAACTTAAAATGCCATCTCTTAGTTGTACAAGGGAGTACCTCCGACTGCAACAACAAGGGACAATGGTCCGAGAAAGAATGAGATAAATGGGACAATTCAAAATTAGGAAAGAGATCCCTCCAAGGTTCATTCGCCACTGCATGATCAAGGCGTTCCCTAATATTATTTAGGGAAAACCTCCCCTTCTCCCAAGTAAACCAATTACCCGAGAAACTAATATCTGTTAAACTGCAATCCCCCAATCCCTGTTTAAATTCATCCATTTTCCGGCTACTACGAGAAAATCCCCCTTGCTTCTCATGAGAGTACATAAGCTCGTTGAAATCCCCTATGACTAACCAAATAATAGTAGGGCAGTCATTGAGTGATCGTAGAAGATTCCATGACTCCAAGCGGTTAGCCTCCTCGAGGGCTCCATAGAACCCCGTACACCTCCACAAAAGATTGCCTAAATCATCAGTAATGAAAAAAATCTATATATCTCTCCGAACACTACCGAACTGAAACATGACAACCATCCTCCCAGCCCAAAGCGAGTCCCCCACTACGGCCCAAAGAACTAACTTCAACCCCATGTAAGAAGCCACACTTCCTACGCACCTTGACCATTCTCTCAACAAACAACTTTGTTTCAATAAAAAAGTAAACATCTGGGTTAATTTCTCGAAGCATTTGCTTGAGATGACGAACTGTTTGAGGCTTACCCAAATCCCAAACGTTCCAGCTGATGAGTTTCATTGTGTGCGGCGGGCCTGTTGGACAAGGCCGGCCGATGAAATAAGATGACTAGTACCAGATGGATTCGACAAAGAAGAAGCCTCTGATACATCCGCTTGGATACAAACCCTTATCTTTCCCTCGGGTTGGGCCATAGGGCTCTCTTCCAAAACATTCTTCATGTGAACATCCAAGTTGAAATTTTCCTTATTAGATTCCAGCGAATTCAGGGTAAAAGAAGATTGCCCAATCGGCAACTTTCCATGATTACGGCCCACATCTGTTTGAGAAATCTAATTCCCTACAAATTCGTTAAAATCACCACCCTGATTTTGGCCATAATTATCAGTATCATCCCTCAACCACATGTTCGTCAGTGCCTGTCTACGCTCCGGTGCCCGGAGAGATAAGTCCCAATGGAAAACCACATCCTTAAGATCCACAGTGAGCCTCAACGGACAGAACCCTCAAATACCCCAAAGAGTACTCAAGAGCTCAGCCTATACAACATTCTTATATGTCAACACGCCAAGGCCTAGGCCCACTACTTCTTTCTTCTGAAGTAAGATTACATGTGCCTCTCATCAGCAAACCACTAAATTCTTAAAGTGTGTTTAATTTATAGAATTTAAAACTACCTCTAGAAATAAGATATTTGAAATATAATATTACATGACATATTACTAATAATGTTATATTAATTTGTTTAGTTTACTTAATTGGGTTGCAAGATGATCATGTTTGATTAAATAATATAAAATTATCTGAAAGTAAATTTGATCAAATTATCATTCTAACAAACTAAACTTTTAATATTTAATTACATAATTCTCTTCATCACATCTATGATTTCACCCTAATTTTTTCCCCTCCACCCCTTAACGTCGCAGCTTCTTCATCCCTTTGATTCTTTGGCTGGTGGTTGGCCACCAATCTTAGTATTAGTTGTCGATCACCGGGTTCATCATTTTCTTTTTTTTTCTTCATATTTTTAATACTTAAGAATTTTTATCTTTGTGACGCGTGTTCTCTCTGCCTTTGTGGAACGTTTTTTCTTTATTTTTTGGTTCATTTCATCTGTCATTTTGGCATGATTTCAGCAAACCTTAGCGATCGTTCGGTGTTTTTACAGAGATCTTCACGACACTAATTTCTGATTATGACTCTGTCGGTGTTCATAGAAAGATAGACCCCCACTCGGTTGATGGTTGTTTGCCGATGTAATCAAACATGGGTAGCAGAGCAATCTGCCTGATAGTTGGTTCGCTCACCATTCCTTTTCACACTGTAAGGCGTCTCATTTGGATAGAGACAAGGAGATTAAGGAAGGCTTCTAGATATTGACGGTATGCTATATCTATGGAAGTATTTACTTTTCTTTGCACATTCGGATTTTTGTATGAGATTTTGGTGGACTAGTCCTCATTATTCTCCTTCTAGATGCGTAGATATGTTGTATTTGTAAAATCTTCCATAATTTTTTTAATACAAATTCAGTGGCCATTTTTCAAAAAAAAAACAAGCTAAACTTTTAATATTGAATTAAAAATAATCGCATAAAAATTCATAAAACTATTTTCTTGACACTATTTAACATATTATTAATATAATTAAATATATGCAATAATTTTTTGTTTCGATTCTTGAAATAGTTTTTTACTACTAATCTGTATCCTTAAAAAGCAATATCAACAAATTATATTTAAAGTTTTTATGATTTTATATAAATATTATTATAGATTTTAATATTTTAAGATATATTTTTTAAAGAAAGGTTAAATTATATAAAGAAAAAAAATTAACTTACACCAGTATAAATAAGTAGAGATATACTAACAATTATCTAACTACACGTTCAACATTAAATTTGAGGAAAAAATAAATAGCTTACACTTGTATGAATTAGTCTTGATACTAAAAACAATTTATATCGATATAAATAAAATATTATTTTAGAGTCAATTAGGACAGAAATTGACATATAAATGAGAAATTAATTGAAAAATATTCTAAGAATGTTTAAAAAAACGTGACTATTAATAATATTTTTCCTAACAGTTGAGAATGAAAGTAAACCAATTATAAAATTAAGATTTTGAACAATTTGTTATGAATATTTACCTATGTGGACGTCTATCATGATAAAAAATTTATCAATGAGATTTGATTTATTTATTATTAGGAATATTATCTCTACTAGTTAGAGTTTAATGTATTATGTACTTCTTATGCCTATAAATAGATGAAGGCATTGTACACAATTCTAGTTTTGAGAATAATATGAATCTCCCTCTTTCTCTCATCTCTTTGTTCTTCTTGTTCTTCGTCCTTATTCTTTCTCTTCTTTATTTCATTCACATCACGTTATCAGCACGAGTTCGCTCTATAAGATTTTGATGCTCTTTGTTCGAATATCAAAGGAGGTACCGAAACAAATTTAATTTTACGTTAAACTGAAGATAAGTTTTTTCCCCTTATTTTTTATTATTGATTTTATCACAGTTAATCAACGATATTCTTATTTAGCATCGTGTGATATCCTGTGATATTTTATGGTTGATAGACAATTAACTTCGAGTTTAACACAAGTTGGGTGAACTACCTATGTGTAAAATTTATTATTATTGCATAGATCCAATACTTAAACTACTAGTATCATGGGAAAGCACACATGCACTATTAGACATTGTTTTGCTTACAACTTGTATCCTGAATTCTAAGTTTAAAAGGTTAGATGATATGCAAATGCTTACGTTGGGATATGTTTATTCATACTTTTATTTGTATGATTATATTTAATAGTTTCATATTATTATTTATGTTATTTTTTTGTAAAAATTGGTATTTTTAACCGTATTTTGAGTTTTACCTGATATAATAGCTTGAAAAGAGACGAGATTATTATGAGAAGTTATCTTGGTCATTTGTTATGGCTCCATTGTCATCAAGAAGAAAATCAATATCGATAAATTCTGATTTTATTTTTATTCTTTAAATTATTATTTTAAAGTGCAACAAATCATGATGATTTTGATTTTTTTATGCAATGGTTCAAACCATTGATTTCGTACTTGTCATACTCCGAAGCATTATGGACCTGTATCCACAATCATGAATGATAAATGAAAGAAAATATAAACAAATTTTGTTTACGAAAATGACGAAAACAATTATGGCGTTGTCGGTCAAACTCAATTAGATATTATTGATTTCCTCATAACCCTTGAAGGGAATAATTCGTTATTTATTTTATTTCCTTATAATCTTTAAATGAAATTATTGATATTTTAATTTATTTTGTTTTATGTTAATTTATTTTACATATTATTTATTTATAATTTTATATTATATATTTAAATATGTTAAAACATTTATTTATTTTGTTTTATGTTAATTTATTTTACATATTATATATATATATATATATTCAAATATGTTAATTTGCTTTACATATTATCCTTTTAAGAATGTGTTTACTTTTGGAATAAAATATGCAATAAATTGTGGTGATTTATGCTTAGCAGACAATGCAAGTACTCATATTATACTTAAGCATAAGAATTATTTTCCCATTTAAATGCAAGGGGGAAATGTGAGTACTATATCGCAAAGTACTAAAATATCAATGCTCCGAAAGAGTAATAAGTTCTGGTGACATTATTTTTTATAGATAATTGATTTGATATGTGCTATATTTAATATTTTTCATTCTCTGAAGTGAATGGTACAAAGCACATATTTTTCATTCCCCGAAGTGAATGGTACAAAGCACATATTTTTCATTCCCCGAAGTGAATGAAACAAAGCACATATTGAAAGGTGCATAATTACGCATATTTTCCCATTTAAAATCCAAGGAAATAATGCGAGTACTGTATCCCGAAGTAATATTATCATAGAAGGCTCCGAAAGAGAAATTATGTTATTGCCAAATGGAACGCTATTCTATATTTACAATGTGTTATACTCGTCAAAGTCGCAAAGAGACTTATTGAATTTTAAAGATATTCGTAGAAAATGAATATCATATTGAGACTATTAGTCAAGAGGATACTGATTATCTCCATATTACAAGTATAACCTAAGATGTTACACCCGAGTTTGGCGGTCGGGTGAAATTAAATTATTAAAATATAAATTTTGGGCCTTGCATTTTCAAAATAAATAAAAACTTGTTGGGCTTGTTTTAACTTAAACCCAAATGGGCATGGGTTTTACACTATTGTAATTACCCATTCTCATTAAGGGTAAAAAGATCCTTTGTCTTTTAAATGAAACAAAACAAATAAAGATATCTATTTTCATCATCTTCTTTCCCCTCCTCTTCAAACCAACGACAAGTTTTCCCTTTCCTCTCAAGTTACTATTTCATCTCCTCCTCTCTTCATTCTTGAAGATTTTCGAAAGGTAATTATGTTTTTGAGTTGTCCTCATCTTCCCCTTGCTACTCATGCTTTTAGTTTTCATTGAAACCCATTATTTTGTACTTTGAGATTTTTGGGTTTTAAGTTAAAAATCTAAACTTTATTAACCTTTAAGAAAGCTTTTGATTCTCTAATGTTAGACATGTTCTTAGCATCATTAAAGGTCCAACATATATGATTTTTACAAAGTTTTAACAACATTTTCGGATATGGGTTTTTGTAGGGTTTTAGAGTGTTCAAACATGGAGTTTTGGGGCTGTTTTAGTGTGAGAATTGATGGCTGATGTTTGTATGATGTTTGAGGGTTAATTTGGAAGCTTATGAGTGTGTTAAAAGTGTTGGAATCGATGGTTAATCGTTGTGTGTTTGGGCTGCTCGGAAATGCTAGTTTAGGGTGTTCTTAGTTGGCTAAATGCTTGTTTTGTGCTCCGAGGTTGCTATAGTGATTTGTGGGCTGATTTGTGTTTGTTTTGTTGGCTTTGATTGACTAGCATCGGGATTTGGTGTTGGAGAATCTTCGGGAATCAATCCGGGAAGCTTGGAAGTTTGATTGGCTAGAGTTGTTGAGCTTGGAGTAGTCGGTGAGTGGTTCTTCGGTTTTAATTGGTTTTCAAAATGATTGGTTCGAGCATAGACATAGGTCGGGCTTGGTAGACCCACCTAGAGTTGGGATTAGATTGGTAGTCTAATATCAAGCTTTAGTTTAGAGACCTATGGATGAACATTGAATGTTGTGTTTGTGCCTCGTATATTATTTGTGATTAATGTTGCTATACACATTGTGGCTATGTGTGATGATGAGGCATGATGATTTGTTTATGCATTGTGTTATGCAGGTGTTTGATGAAATGTGGGTTGCATGATTGTAAATCATGGTGAGTACGTGCTAAGTACGGAAATTGGTAAGAATGTTGTGAGGTTGATCTATGAAATGAGTTAGTATTGACAATAGTATGCTTGGGTACAAATGATCGATCATTAGGATATTAGTGTGCACACGAGTGTCGAAATGCGCGCGTGGTTTTGGTGATGGTAGTCACCAAGATGGAGTACATGTACACCCGGAAATCTTCTTTTGTATTTTAGTCGGTGATGAGTGGAATCCCATCGATAGGGCGTGAGGATGAGTGGAATCCCCTCTGCGTGAAACGGTGATGAGTGTAATCCCACTGTAAGGTAATGATTTGGTTGAGTTGTTGGATGTGAGTTCCAACGATTGTTATCCGCGTATTCGGGTCATAGCTAGGTGCCAATACGGTTTGTTAAATGTGTTTCATATGGTTGTATTATGGACATGTTGAGCATGGCATGATATATGAGGTTATGTTCATGCATTTCATATATTTGATTCATGTGGTTCCGAAGGTAAGGAAACATGCATTCATCCTTGGTTTTGATGCTCGTGCTTGGACCCTGCATTGTCGAGGTTTATTTTATGAGCTTACCCTCACTAAGCTTTACGCTTACGCTCTCTTTTGTTCGACAATGCAGATCCTTAGTTCGTGGGTTGCTTGTGCAAGGAGAAAGGCCTCCAAGTGTGCTAATTGCTATCTTCAAGTATGAACTTTTAAGCTAAAGATGTAATAGTTAAGCAATGGGGATTTGAGTATGTTGTCTTGTGTTTAGGAGCGTGTTAAGACTCCTCTATTTTGTTGATGGTTCAGTTGTGGTTTGCCTACGCTATATATTTTGGCCATGTGGGCCTTAGTTATATGCTTTTATGACATGTTTATGGTTGGATCTTTAGTTTCTTCTATGATATGCTTTGAGAATGTTGTTGATGCTCCTTGCTCGTTTAAAATGTTTCGTATGCTGATTCTTAGTTGTTAAATGGTGTATGTATGTTTGCTTGTGGCTAGGCGAGTCTTAAATTGCATCTAGAGTTGAGTCTTAGTGTCTTTGGCTGCAAATTTGAGTGTTGCAGTGCAGGGCGTATCGGTACGCCCAAGGGCCGTATCGATACGGTCCTACACTTTGGGACTCAGATTTGGCTTAGCGTACCGGTACACGGGGGTGTATCGATACGCCAAAACCTCTCTGGAAATCTGAGATTTTGACGAGATTTTGGCGTATCGATACGGGTCTAGGGTGTATCGGTACGGTCTTGTATCGTTGACCGTGAGAAGTTGACCAGTGAGGGTGTATCGGTACGGTCAACCAGTGTACCGATACGGTCTCCCTTTGTTGACCTTGGGTTGTTGACCTAGTCAAGGCGTATCGATACCCTCTTCTAGTGTATCGATACGGCCTGCTGTTTAAACTAAAATGGGCTGTTTTAAATTGCTTGATTTATTGTTTCGCATCGCTTGTTGCTTCCACTGTCGTTGTTTCACATAGGATGTATTAAAGCATCTAGACAAGATAATGTTAAAAGAAATTTTCCTAGGGTCGTTAACCGAAGTGGAGCCTTAACGGGTTTCGCCTCGGTTTTCCTCGTGTGACCCGCTCGGGCCGGTCAGTCGCCCAGGCCGGGACGAGGGGGTTACATAAGAAAATAAGAAAATCTTGATAAAATTACATGCACTGACATCCGGATTGCACTACGCAAGAATTAGTACAAATTGAAGCTCATGCTATTGTAAACTAGAAGTTTACTGATAACTTTATTATTTGGCATGACTGCTTAGGTCATCCTGATTCAATTATGATGTGAAAAGTTATTGACACTTCATGTGGTTATTCATTTAAGAACTGATAGATTCTTCGAAGTAATATTTTTCATGTGATGCTTGCTTTCAAAGCAAATTGATTGTTCATCCATCACCAGCTAAGATAGATTATAAATCTATTAATTTGCTGGAACGAATACAAGGTGATATATGTGGGCCCATACACCCTTTTTACAGATCATCTAGATATTTTTACAGTTTTAATTGATGCATCGACTAGATGGTCATACGTATCCTTGTTATCAACATGCAACTTGGCGTTTGTCAGGTTACTTGCTCAGTTGATAAAATTTCGAGCACATTTTCCAGTATACCCTATAAAGACGACCACTCTTGATAATGCCGGTGACATGTCATTTTACATGCATCATCAATAATTCGCATCAAGCCAACAAATTATCACAAGTTCTTCCCATTACAAATGGTTTTTGGTCAGGAACAAAATATTTTTCATGTTAGAATTTTTTTTTGGTGTGTGTTATATATTCTAATTGCTCCACCACAACGCACAAAGATGATTACTCAAATGAGGTTGTGAATATATTTCGAATTTGAATTCTCCTCGATAATTAAATATCTTGAGGTTCATATGGGAAATTTATTTACAACTCGATTTACTGACTGCCATTTTAATAAGTCAGTTTTCACAACATTTAGGGGGAGAAAATATACAGCTGGGTAAAGAAATAAGTTGGGATGAATTATCATTATGATCCGCGTACCCAACAATGTCAATTTAAACTGGAAGTTCAAAGGATAATTCATATACAAAACTTAGTAAATCAATTGCCAAAATGATTTTGCTGACCCTAAAAGAGTGACTAAGTCACATATACAAGCTATGAATCCATTACAAATGGTTTTTGGTCAGAAACAAAATATTTTTCATCTTAGAATTTTTTTTGGTGTGCGTTATATATTCTAATTGTTCCACCACAACGCACAAAGATGGGTCCTCAAATGAGGTTGGGAATATATTTTGAATTTGAATTCTCTTCGATAATTAAATATCTTGAGGTTCATATGGGAAATTTATTTACAACTCGATTTAATGATTGTCATTTTAATAAGTCAGTTTTCCCAACATTTGGGGGGAGAAAATATACAACTGGGTAAAAAAATAAGTTAGGATGAATTATCATTATGATCCACGTACCGAACAATGTTAATTTAAACGGGAAGTTCAAAGGATAATTCATGTACAAAACTTAGCAAATCAATTGCCAAATAATTTTGCTGACCCTAAAAGAGTGACTAAGTCACATATACCAGTTATGAATGCTTCGATTAGATTTGATGTCCCAAAAAGACAAACTCTAGTTGTTAATGAGTCTAACCTACGCATATAGCGTGGTAGACAAGTAGGTTCCGAAGATAAAAATTCTCGAAAAAGAAAATGAGCTATATTTTATGATGGTATGATCGAGGAATCAACATATTATGAAAATCTCTAGAAGAGATTGAAAGGTATCCAACAGAGACATTGAAACGACTTAGGTACCTGATAATAAAGAAATTTAATAGATTATGTCATGTCTGGTAATAAGTGGAACCGAAATCAAATTGACGTCGATAATACATTTGCATGCAATATAGCATTAAAGATTTTGGATGATAATGTGGATCGTTAACCATTATCAATTGGAAAATGTAAACAAAGAAATGATTGGCCAAAATGGAAAAAGGCAATTGAGACGAAACTAAAATCTCTTTCAAAGGAGAAGTATTCGGGCATATAGTTCATACACCGGAAGGTGTAAAGCCCGTGGATATAAACTAGTCTTTGTGAGAAAGAGAAATGAAAAAGAGGAAATTGCGAGATATTATAAACTTGTTTGACTGCACAAGAATTCTCACAAAGACCTAGAATCGATTATGAGGAAACATAATCCTCGGTGGTGGATGCAAAAGATTTTTATTTGTAACGCCCCGGTTTAGGGCCTGGAAGTTAATCGGTTTTGATCTATGATTAGTTTCGGGTTAAATTTAGATTAAAATGATGATTTTATAAAAGTTTCCATTATTTACAATAATGCCATTAATGAAATTTGAAAATGGGAATTTTGAGTTAAATGAAATAAAGAAAAGAAGTTTGAAAAGTGTCATCTTCTACAAAAAAAATCCCATTTCCCACAAAACCTCTCCTAAACCCTATTTCACTATTCCATTGCCTCAAATCCATCATCCAAGCAAGATTTTTCAAGGTAATCTCTTCCTTGCATAGGTTCTTACATATTTTGCTTGTACTCATTGAAAACATTCTTTTAAAACCCATTAAAATGCATTTTTAATTTGGTTTGGGTTAGAAAAATGGGTATTTTCATGGGATTTTCGTGTGGGTATTTTAATGTCATGTTTAAGAGTGTTTTTAATCATGCTTTGGTGTCTTAAAAATGTTAAAATGGGTATAAAAATAGGATTTTTGGGTTGAAAGGTTGAGTTTTTGGCTTAGTTTTGGGTGGAAATCATGGCTGGTGGTTCTTTTGATGTTGGAGGGATGTTTCTAGATGATTTTGGATGTGTTTTGATAGTTGAAATGGATGGGTTCGGTTTGGGGTTTGTCTAGAACGAAATTGATGGAGTGTTGGATGGAATTTGGGTTGAATCGATGTGTTTTGGTTGCAAGGAGTGGGTTTCCGGGTTGTTGCTGGTTTACAATTGTATTAGCATCCTAATAGTTTGTTTTGGGTTGTCTTGAAGCAGAGGAGATTGATTCGGGTACTTTGGGCGCGATATCGGGTGTTGCGGAGGCTTGAGAACGGTGTTTCTGCTTTCGTTTGGGCTCTATCGGTGAGTGGTAATGTTTTGAAGTTTAAAATGATTTCAAAGTGGATTCTTTGGGGTCTGGGTAGAGCCTTAAGGGCTAACCTAAACCCAAGTATATGTTTGCCTATACTTGTCTTGCTTGGTTGTTTGTTGATGTACGTGTTTATGCATGTTGTGATGTTGATTTCAGAATGCATTTATTCTCGTTCTAATGTTGTTGTGTAGTCGTTGTGGATGTCAAGCCTCACATGATGGTTGTCTTTGTTTACGGTGATGTGTAGTCTCACCGGTATTGACTAGTAGATGAGTACAGTGATGTGTAGTCCCATCGGAAAATGCTAGTAGTTGTGTACGGTGATGTGTAGTCCCATCGGGAATGGTTGTGCATGTGCAAACCATGTTTTGTCTATGCTTGTGTTTATTTCATCTCTCACTTAAATGATTTTGTTTCCAAAACTAAGATTTATATTTTGAACGGCATTGTTGTCGTGTTTTAGAGCTCTGTTCACTAAGCTTTTAAGCTTAATCTCTCTTTTTTCAACAATGCAGATCGTTAGAGGTTACGAGAGGCAAGTGGGCAAGAGAGGAGTCCTTGGAGTTCTTGCTAAGCTCAAAGTATGGTTTTTACGTTTTGTAATAATGCTTAGATAATGGGAATACTAGGCTTTTGTTATAGAGTTGGTGTTCAAACTCCTAAGTCTTGTTATTGTTAATGTTGTTAACATGTTTAAGTGTTGAAGCATGTCTTATTTTGGCCTTTGACTCTTTTGGTGGATGTTAAGCATGGATAGTTGCTCGTTATACCTTGGTTGATGAATTGAGTCTTGTTATGTTTTTGAATGCCTTAAATGAATGTTTCTTGTCTGCCTAAAGTTGTATGCATGTTTATATAATGATCTAATGCCTGCTTAAGTTGATTAGGATAGTCCCCTTGTGTTTAAAAATCAAATCTGCAGACTCTTTGTGCAGGGCGTATCGATACGCCCAAGGGCGGTATCAATACGGTCCCTTGTTTTTAGGCTTAGCGTACTGATACGCGGGGGTGTACCGGTACTCAGTTTGCTCTCTGGAAATCTAAGAATTGATGAGAGATTGGGGTATCGGTACGGGCCTTAGGCGTACTGATACAGTCTTAGGGTTGACTTTGAGATTTTGATCGTTGAGAGCGTATCGATACCATTCTTTGAGGGTATCGATACGGACTCTCAGAGTTGACTCTGGGGAAGGTTGATCGTTGAAGGCGTATCGATGCGGTCTTTTGGAGTATCGATACGCCCTTAGCTAAGTGGATAAAATTTGTCTTAAATTGTTAGTTTTGCTTGGATCGAACTAGTGGTTGCTTTTCCGCTGTTTACTTATCTCATGTAGGGTCAAATAAAGCATTTAGACAGGATAAATAAAATGAAAAAAATAGGGTTGCTAATAGGAGTGGGGCCTTAACGGGTTTCGCTTCGATTTTCCCTATGTAACATGTTCGGTCCGGTCTTTTGGCTAGGCCGGGGCGAGGGGGTTACATTTGGTGGTATCAGAGCCTCGGTTACAAGGTCCCCCGGGAAGGTAAGTCGGGTAATGTGGCTTGTTTGGATTGGTTGCTATTGCACGGTGTATGAAAGCATACTTTAATTGTTCTTGTTGTTGGTTAGAGTTTAGTCGAGTGTTCCCATTACTAAGTGTTGTTATTGGAAAATGATTTTAGTTTAAAGAGCTTGAGAACTTGGATCCTTGCCCTTGCTAACCTCATGTTTTCTTGTGTGTGATGTGTTTGATGTTTTAGATTTTATCTTCGTTATGGTAAGACCCAGAGGACGGCCTAGAGCGGGTGACCAGGCACCCGGGGATGTGCCTCTTGTTCCTCCTGCTCCTGATGGTAATGGGGTGGGTGGCGAAGGTAATGTGCCTTAGGCTAGTGCGAATGCTGGAGGTGATGGTAATGGACCTCAGCCTGTGCAAATGTTGGGGGTAATGGAGCTCAGACAGGTCAGGGTCCGGCAGGTGCAGATATGACTAATTTAATTCAACTATAGCCGGGGCTTTTCAGACAGCCTTAGCCGGTATGCATGCTGCAACACCACCTCAGGGTGTAGGGACTGGTTTACCCCTTGAGAGGCTCCATAGCTTGGGTGGAGTCGAGTTCCGTGGTTTGACTCTTGAGGGTTCAGAGGCTTGGTTCAAGAGTACTACATGCATCTTGGGTCAGATGAAGTGCTCAGACACTCGTAAGTTGGGTTGTGTTGTCTCCTTGCTTCAAGGAGATGCGTATGCTTGGTGGACTACCGTTACTTCAGGTATGGCAGAAGCAGATGTCACTTGGGAATTCTTCAGAACAGTTTTTAAGAAGTGTCTCAGGGTCCGATATTAGGATGAAAAGAAGAGAGAGTTTATGGCCTTGGTTCAAGGTAGTAAGACAGTGTCTGAGTATGAGGTTCAGTTTGTGAGGTTGAGCCAGTATGCTCCCGAGTTGGTTCCCAGTTAGAGGGAACGGTGTGAGCGTTTCCGATATGGTTTGACTAGAGATGTGAAGACTTATATGCTTGCCTCTGACTACACCGAGTTTGATGTTTTGGTCTCTAGGGCCAAGGATATTGAGCAGAACTTGGGCTCGAGTACCCGTGCTAGTGGGTCTGATTCTGAGAAGAGACTTGCGGATTGGGACAGTGATCATGCCAATAGGCATAGAGGTAGGAGGTATCAGCCCGATTTGAGGCATAGGGGCGGTAACCATGGACGGGGCCATCAGGGCCAAGGAGCTGTTGTTCACACTCCTGAGTTCACTAGATGCGGGAGACGCCATCCGGGCGAGTGTATGGGTACATTTGGGGTATGTTGGAACTGTGGTTCCTGAGATCATTTTAGGCGTAACTGTCCACACCCGGCTAGGGGCGGACCAGCTCCAGCTAGGGGGTTTGAGCATTAGAGAGGCCGTGGGTGCGGTCGAGGAAATTTTTAGCCGAGGAACGATGGTCAGAGGAACTTAGCTCATATGATGACAGTTCAGCCCGAGGGTGGAGGACCGGCTAGGGTGTATGCACAGCGAGAGGCTGGGAATGACACAGATGTTATCGTAGGTAATTTCTCGTTACAGTCTTTGACTTTGCTTTCTTTGATAGATTCGGGTTTGACACATTCGTATATTTTGGGTAAACATGCAAGGTCCCTAGGTCTACCGTATGAGTGGTTAGAGGTAGGTGTAAATGTTACTAGTTCTTTCGGTGATACCGTGGTAGTTAGGAAGATGTATAGGAGGTGTCCCTTGATGATTCAGAGCCATATGTTTCTGGTTGACATGATGGAATTGTCGTTTTATGGTTTTGATGTGATTTTGGGCATGGATTGGCTCGTAGAGCATAGATCTAGGGTAGACTTTGAGACCAAGAGAGTCTCCTTGAGGCTTACGTATGATTTTGAAGTTGTAGTGGTGAGCGAGAACATTAAGTTCTTGTCCAATGTTGTTTCTGCTCTAGAAGCTCGGAGATTGATGGATTCAGGTTGTCAGGCATACTTGGCTTATGTTATGAATCCGAATATGAGTGAGGTTAGACCGCAAGACATCATAATAGTTTGTGATTTTCTGAGTGTTTTTCTAGAAAAGTTTTCGGGTTTGCCTCAAGATAGGGAAGTTGAATTTGCTATTGAGACGTATTTCGATTCTGCACCCGTGTCTATTGCTCCGTATAAAATGGCACCGAAAAAGTTGAAAGAGTTGAAGACACAGCTTTAGGAACTGTCGAATAGAGGTTTCATTAGGCCTAGTATTTCTCCGTGGGGTGCTCCGGTCTTGTTTGTGAAGAAAAAGGACGACATTATGAGGATGTGTATAGACTATAGGAAGTTGAACAAGGTAACAGTGAAGAACAAGTACCCTTTGCCTCGGATAGATGACTTGCTTGATCAGTTGAGAGGTGCATCAGTGTTTTTGAAGATTGATTTGAGATCTGGTTACTATCAGTTGAAGGTGAAAGATATGGACATACCGAAGACAGATTTTTGTACACGTTATAGGCACTATGAGTTATTGGTAATGTCTTTCGGTTTGACTAATGCTCCAGCTGCATTTATTGATGAACCGAGTGTTTCGCGAGTTTTTGGATAGGTTTGTGGTAGTGTTCATAGATGACATCTTAGTGTACTCTAGGACCGAAGAAGAGCATGATGAGCATTTGCAGCTAGTGCTTCAGACTTTTCTTGAGAATCAGTTGTATGCCAAGTTGAGTAAATGCGAGTTTTGGATTAAGGAGGTAGTCTTCTTAGTTCATGTGATCTCAACCCATGGAATTAGTGTGGATCCCAAGAAGATAGAAGCTATAGTGAGTTGGAAACAACTGAACTCAGTGACGGAAATCCATAGTTTCCTAGGCTTGGCGGGGTATTATCGAAGATTTGTCGTGGGGTTTTCGAAGATTGCGGCACCTTTGACTGAATTGCTTCAGAAGAATGTTCCGTATGAGTGGTCAGATGCAAGACAACAAGCGTTTGAGAAGTTGAAGAAAGCTTTGACTGAAGCTCTTATTTTGATTTAGCTTGAACCAGGGAAAGAGTTTGTGATTTACAATTATGCCTCGTATGTAGGTTTAGGTTGTGTGCTTATACAAGAGGGTAATGTTGTAGCTTATGCTTCGAGATAGTTGAAGGTTCACGAGAAGAACTACCCTACTCATGATATTGAGTTAGCCGCAGTAGTGTTTGCTTTGAAGATTTGGAGACATCACCTTTATAGTAAGAAGTGCACTGTTTATACCAACCACAAGAGTTTGGAGTATTAGATGACTTAGAGAGAGTTGAATCTTAGACATCGTATATGTATAGAACTTCTTAAGGACTATGACCTTACGATAGAATACCATCCGGGTAAGGCAAACGTAGTGGCTGATGCTTTGAGTAGAAAAGTGGCAATTGAGTTGCGAGCCATGTTTGCGAGATTGAGTGTGTCAAATGATGGCGGTTTGATAGCCGAGCTACAGGTTAAACCTTCGTTGGCTCAGTTGATTTGAGAGAAACAGTTGCAAGACGAGTCTTTGGCACCTCACGTGCAAGATATAGCCGAAGATAGACCCACAGATTTCTGCTTTCGTGAGAATGGGATATTATGTTTCAAAGATAGGATAGTAGTTCCAGAAGATGCCGAGTTAAGGCGTACTATCTTGAATGAAGCACATAATAGTCCTTTTGCTATGCATCCGGGTAGTACGAAGATGTACAGTGGGTTAAAAGAAGAGTACTACTGGATTGGGTTGAAGAAAGATGTGGCCGAGTTTGTGAGTAAGTGTATGGTATGTCAGCGAGTTAAAGCCGAGCATCAGTTTCCTTCAGGTTTGTTACAGCCGTTGAAGATTCCGGAATGGAAGTGGGAACGTATCACCATGGACTTTGTGTCGGGTTTACCGTTGACTCATTCGAAGAAGAATTCAGTGTGGGTAATAGTCAACAGATTCACTAAGTGTGCCCATTTCATACCTGTACATACTATCTACACCTTAGATAAGTTGGTCGATCTGTACATCAGTGAGATAGTGAGATTGCATGGGGTACCGAAATCGATTGTATCAGACCGAGATCCGAGGTTTACAGCTAGATTTTGGGAGTGTTTGCATCGTGCCTTGGGTACTTGGTTGAACTTTAGTACTTCGTATCACTCGCAGTCAGATGGTCAGTCGGAAAGAGTTATTCAGGTGTTGGAGGACATGTTGAGGGGTGCATCATCGACTTTCAGGGTTCTTGGGAGAAACACCTACTGTTAGTAGAGTTTGTGTACAATAACAATTATCAGGCTAGTATTTATATGGCACCGTATGAGGCTCTGTATGGTAGGAAGTGTAGAACACCTATCTGTTGGGCCGATGCCGGGCAGAAGCTTGTATTGATGCCAGACTTGCTTAAGGGCACTACCGAAAAGGTAAAACTAATCTGTGATCGCTTGAAGGCAGCTTCAGATAGACATAAATCGTATGCCGATTTGAATAGAAAAGAGATAGAGTATGTCGTGGGCAAAAAGGTGTTCTTGAAAGTATCACCTTGGAAGAAGGTGATGAGGTTTGGTAGGAAGGGTAAATTGAGTCCGAGATTCATTGGACCTTACGAGGTAGTTCAGAGGATCGGTCCCGTTGCGCATAGATTGAGACTCCCGACCGAGTTAGAGAAGATTCATGATGTGTTCCACGTTTCGATGCTCCGAAAGTATAGATCAGATCCGTCTCATGTAATGCCAGTGGAAGAGATTGAATTGAACCCAAACCTGTTGTATGATGAAGAGCCAGTTGAAATTCTTGCTACGGATAGGAAGGTGTTGCGTGGGATATCTATCGAGTTAGTCAAAGTTTTCTGGAGACACCGAGGTGTAGAAGAGGCTACTTGGGAGAGGAAGGAAGACATGGAAAGACAATTTTTGTATCTTTTTCATCAGGTAATTTCGGGGATGAAATTCCTTAAGTTGGGGAGAGTTGTAACACCCCAGTTTAGGGCCCGAGAGTTTATCAGTTTTGATCTAGGATTAGTTTCGGGTTAAATTTATATTAAAATGATGATTTTATAAAAGTTGTCATTATTTACAATAATACCATTAATGAAATTGGAAAATGGGAATTTTGAGTTAAATAAAATAAAGAAAAGAAGTTTGAAAAGTGTCATCTTCTCTAAAAAATCACATTTTTCCACAAAACCTCTCCTAAACCCTATTTCACTATTCCACTTCCTCAAATCCCTCATCCAAGCAAGATTTTTCAAGGTAATCTATTCCTTGCGTAGGTTCTTACATATTTAGCTTGTACTCATTGAAAACCTTCTTTTAAAACCCATTAAAATGCATTTTTAATTTGGTTTGGGTTAGAAAAATAGGTATTTTCATGGTATTTTCATGTGCGTATTTTAATATCATGTTTAAGGGTGTTTTTAATCATGCTTTGGTGTCTTAAAATTGTTAAAATGGTGGCTAATAGTGAGAAACCCGAAATGGGCATAAAAATCGGATTTTGGGGTTGAAAAAGTTGAGTTTTTAGCTTAGTTTTGGGTGGAAATCGTGGCTGGTGGTTCCTTTGATGTTGGGTGGATGTTTCTAAATGATTTTGGATGTGTTTTGATAGTTGAAATGGATGGGTTCGGTTTGGGTTTGTCTAGAACGAAATTGGTGGAGTGTTGGATGAAATTTGGGTTGAATCGATGTGTTTTGGTTGCAAGGAGTGGGTTTCCGGGTTGTTGCTGGTTTACAAGTGTATTAGCATCCTAATAGTTTGTTTTGGGTTGTCTTGAAGCAGAGTAGATTGATTCGGGTACTTTGGGTGCGATACCGGGTGTTGCGGAGGCTTGAGAATGCTGTTTCGGCTTTCGTTTGGGCTCTATCGGTGAGTGGTAATGTTTTGAAGTTTAAAATGATTTCAAAGTAGATTCTTGGGGGTTTGGGTGGAGCCTTAAGGGCTAACCTAAACCTAACTGTAAGTTTGCCTATACTTGCCTTGCTTGATTGCTTGTTAATGTACGTGTTTATGCGTGTTGTGATGTTGATTTCGGAATGCTTTTACTCCCGTTCTAATGTTGTTATGTAGTCGTTGTGGATGTCAAGCCTCACATGATGGTTGTTGTTGTTTACGGTGATGTGTAGTCCCACCGGTAGTGACCAGTAGATGAGTACGGTGATGTGTAGTCCCATCGGAAAATGCTAGTTGTTGTGTACGGTGATGTGTAGTCCCACCGGGAATAGTTGTGCATGTGCAAACCACGTTTGGTCTATGCTTGTGTTTATTTCATCTCTTACTTAAATGGTTTTGTTTCCAAAACTAAGATTTATATTTTGAACTGCATTGTTATCGTGTTTTAGAGCTCCGCTCACTAAGCTTTTAAGCTTACGCTCTCTTTTTTCAACAATGCAGATCGTTAGAGGTTTCAGGAGGCAAGTGGGCAAGGGAGGAGTCCTTGGAGTTCTTGCTAAGCTCAAAGTATGGATTTTACATTTTGTAATAATGCTTAGACAATGGGAATATTAGGCTTTTGTTATGGAGTTGGTGTTCAAACTTCTAAATCTTGTTATTGTTAATATTGTTAACATATTTAAGTGTTGAAGCATGTCTTATTTTGGCCTTTGACTCTTTTGGTGGATGTTAAGCATGGATGGTTGCTCATTATACCTTGGTTGATGAATTGAGCCTTGTTATGTTTTTGAATGTCGTAAATGAATGTTTCTTGTCTGCCTAAAGTTGTATGCATGTTTATATGATGATCTAATGCCTGCTTAAGTTGATTAGGATAGTCCCCATGTGTTTAAAAATCAAATCTGCAGACTCTTTGTGTAGGGCGTATCGATACGCCCAAGGGCGGTATCGATATGGTCCCCTGTTTTTAGGCATAGCGTACCAATACGCGGGGGTGTATCGATACCCAATTTGCTCTCTGGAAATCTGAGAATTTGACGAGAAATTGACGAGAAATTGGGGTATCGGTACGAGCCTTAGACGTACCGATACGGTCTTAGGGTTGACTTTGAGATTTTGATCGTTGAGAGCGTATCGATACCATTCTTAGAGGGTATTGATACGGACTCTCAGAGTTGACTCTGAGGAAGGTTGACCGTTGAAGGCGTATCGATACGGTCCTTTGGAGTATCGATACGCCCTTAGCTAAGTGGATAAAATTTGTCTTAAATTGTTAGTTTTGCTTGGATCGAACTAGTGGTTGCTTTTCCGCTGTTTGCTTATCTCATGTAGGGTCAAATAAAGCACTTAGGCAAGATAAATAAAATGAAAAAATAGGGTTGCTAATCGGAGTGGGGCCTTAACGGGTTTCGCTTCGGTTTTCCCCGTGTAACCTGTTCAGTCCGGTCTGTTGGCTAGGCCGGGGCGAGGGGTTACATTATTAGTTTGGTAATAAAAGAATTAGTTTTCTCCAAATAGATATTGTTACATCTTATTTGTATGAGCCTCTTGATAATAACATTTACATGAAACTTCCGAAAGGGTTTAGGCTGCATAAGTAGTTAATTCAAGTTCTCAAAAACATTATTCAATCAAATTGAACATATCTATTTATGGATTAAAGAATTTGGGCGCATGTTGTATAATCGTCTTAGTGAATACTTATTAGCGACAATCTATAAGAATTATTCAATTTCTCCGAGCATTTTTATTAAGAGGTTTAACTCCGAATTTATTATTATTGTGTATGTTGATGATTTGATTATCATTGGGCCTCATGAAGAGATCTCTCTGAAAATAAAATTCATGTGCATCAATCGACATACATAGAAAAGTGCTTAAAGAGCTTTACATGCATAATGCACATCCGTTGAGCACGAGGCAAAGTCGAAAACTAATTGCTACGAGGTCATTACTTTGAGATCTTTCAAAAACCAGTGTCTCTCCAAATTATGTAAATAGTTGCTATGCATGAGGCAATGCTAAAATATGTGTTTGGCTAATTATATCTAGAAGATATGTGAATTGCTTTCACAAGATAAGATGTAAGCTATCTTGTGTAGAGATAATGCAAAATTTATATCTCAAGGTGGATACATCAAATGTGACAAAACGAAACACATTTCTTCAAAGTTTCGTCCCTCGTTTTCTTCAAAAGAATAGTATTCGATGAATTCTTTCAAGCAGTAATTTGAAAGATCTATTCATTAGTGCATAGTCTATTTCAACATTTGAAGATTATATTCGAGATTGAATTATAGAGATTCAAAGATCTTATGTGATATTTTCATGAGGGGAAGTAAATAGGCATTGCACTCGTTTTCCCTTAACCGAGGTTTTGTCCCAATGAGTTTTTCTTGTAAGGTTTTTAATGAGGCAACATGTTATGCGTACCAAAGATGTGTGTACTCTTTTTCCTTCACTAAAGAATTTTTTTCTACTGTGTTTTTATCTTAGTAAGGTTTTTAACGAGGCACATTATCTTCATAGACATCTAAGGAGGAGTGTTATGAATATTTATCTATGTGAATGTCTATCATGATAAGAACTTTATCAAGGAAATTTGATTTATTTATTATTAGGAATATTATCTCTATTAATTAGAGTTTAATGTATTATGTACTTCTTATGCATATAAATAGATGAAGGCATTGTACACAATTCTAGTTTCGAGAATAATACGAATCTTCCTCTTTCTCTTATCTCTTTGTTCTTCTTGTTTTTCGTTCTTATTCTTGCTGATGAGTTCTCAAATATGACATATTTCATTTGCTATTTTTCTAGTTATTTGGACTTCTTGCTGCTTAATACATGTTGTTTTCGTTATATTTTGTGCAGGGATACAATTCTGGAAATAGCAGTGAAAATGGGGCATTTTTGCAGTTTTTATTATAATTCTGTCATGACTGGCATCATGGGCACGACACCAGGCACGACGCGTCTGACGTGGCAGTGACGTGGCAACTTCTAGAAGATCCTGGAATGTTCCGAGAGGAGAATCCGATCAGTTTATCAGCTTTTATCCATTTAGTTTTATTTTGAATTTTAATCAACATTTGAATTTGAATTGTTATTATCCCATCACTTTATCTTTCTAAATCTAAGCCTATAAATACCACCCTTGGTAAAGGCTTAGATCATCAATCATTTTAGTGATCATCTTCCAGCTTTGAGTCTTTTACATTTGTAAACATTTTTTAGTTTAATCGAAGTTCTCTTCTTCTATTTTCTTTGTTTCATTTCTTTTATGTTATTTAATTGTTTTTCCAAAACCAAGTTAAGCATGATAAGTTAAGCATGATAATCAATATCATGCTTAGCTAAATCCTTTAAGCCAAGAACCAACCAAGTCAATTCGATTCGTGAGAATTGAATTTGCTTAAATTCTTTTGGGAAATCATTTTTATCTTTCTGCTTAGATAGTTTGGCAATCGGCCTTACTAAAAGTTTTTAACCGTTTTTCACATCAAAAAGGGCCCGTTGGTTTGAATTCGCTTAAAAACACAGTTGGGAGGAAGGATCGGCCTGTGGCAAATTTCGACTTCCTATGAACACTCTTAGCGGCGGTCCGCTAAGGAAAGATAAAATCAGAAGCGATTCTATTTTTAGACAATTTCTGAGTCGGTTTTTTCCTGCTTTATTCTAAATACTTTAACGGCGATAGACGTGGTTGATTTATTTAAGAATCATCTTTCGAAGATAGACTTGGGAGGATTGGTTACTCGAGAGAAGAACAAGTTACGACGGGTTGGGCCTCGTAGACTGTAACCGACATGATCCCCGAAATAAAAATCTATTTCAATGATCGAATGAATTGAAGGAGCTGGTTCGAGGCTGATTTGCACACTTGGTTTTTCTTATTGCTTTTAATTATTGCATTTTACTTTATTACTTCACTCAAAATCATATCACCCCCCTTTTTTATTTAATTATTCTGCAGATATTCCTGGGAATTCAGATTCGACAAATTCAAGTCAACAATTCCAGCTAATCTCCCTGCGGATCGACCCTCTTTCCCTATATCTATTCAATTTCTTTATTTTATTTATTATTGAAAGAGGTTAAATATATATTTATTTTTGACCGGTTAAATGACGACTTGTCAAAATTGGCGCCGTTGCCGGGGAGATTTATTTTCGGCAATTTTTGACTGATTTTTGTTTTATTTTATGACCAGGAAGAACCTGGGTATTTTAGCTCCATATAACCCGGAAATTGAAGCAAGCGCTCGTAGAACTCACGGCGAAACACTTCGATGAAAGAAACAACAACAAAGCACACGACGATCTGAACAAGAATCCACCTCCGAGACCACACCAATCGACGAACCTACACAAGAACCAGAACCGATGGCAGATCAAACAATTCGAGAGCTGAACGCAGCCCCTACCGTGCAACAACCACTCTGCATTGCGTTTCCTCAAGGCGATACTCCTTTCCAACTCAAAACGGGCCTAATTCACCTATTACCCACTTTTAATGGCCTCCCTACTGAAAGCCCACATAAACACCTTGCCGAATTTCACATGGTGTGCAGCAGCATGAAACCGCAAGGAGTTTCGGAGGATCAGATAAAACTAAGGGCATTTCCTTTTTCTTTAGCCGGAAATGCTAAAGAATGGTTATTTTATTTACCTCCGAATTCTATTAATACATGGGCTGATCTTTCTCGTGTTTTCCTTGACAGATATTTCCCAGCAGCAAAAGCGACTGAACTTAGGCGAAACATATAGAGTATCCAACAAATGCACGATGAATCCCTGTATGAATATTGGGAAAGATTCAAGAAGCTGTGCGCAAGCTGTCCGCAACATGGCCTATCCGAGCAAACACTCCTTCAATACCTATACGAAGGAATGTTACCAATGGACAAAAAGATGGTAGATGCAGCAAGCGGTGGCGCACTCGTTAATATGACCCCTACTGCAGCAAGAACATTAATCTCCACAATGGCTGCAAATTCGCAGCAATTTGGTTCTACAAGTGAACCCAGCCGACGGGTTCACACAGTAAGCACAATTTCATTAGAGAATAAAATTGATAATTTGACTAATATTGTGTATTCTCTTGTTTCAGGGGAGATAAAAGCTGCTAAGGTATGCGGAATATGCACTATTCCAGATCATGCAACCGACTTATGCCCATTATTGCGAGATACGTCTGGTGCCCAAGTTAACGCCATACACAACTTTCCCGGACCTCCCCAAAGACCCTATAACCCACATAGCAATACCTTCAATCTCGGTTGGAGAGATCACCCAAACTTGAGCTACGGTAATCAGAACCCAAATTACCAACCTAGGCAACAACCTCCCCATCAAAACCAAGTACCCCAAAAATCCTCGCTTGAGTCTATTATTGAGAGATTGGCAGTTTAGCAGGAAAAATTCCAAACCCAAACACAATCCCATCTCCAGCAAATCGACAAACAAATAAGCCAACTAGCTCAAGCCGTTAGCCGTATAGAATCCCAAGGAAAGTTACCATCACAAACCGAAACCAATCTAAGGGAAAATGTGAGCGCGATCACTCTGCGTAGTGGAACTGTGATAACGCCTAAACCGCCCAAGCAAACCGAGCAAAAATCCGATGAGCAAGGCAGCTCTTCGAAGGACCAGAACGAAAAGTCTCCACCCACTGCAGCTAACTCTAAATCCAATATTTTTGTTTCTACTTACGAACCTGTTCCTCCTTTTCCAGGTAGATTGGCGAAACGAGATAAAAAGGAGGAAGAGAAGGAAATTTTGGATGTATTCAAGAAAGTGGAAATTAATATTCCACTTCTTGATGTTATTCGAAAAGTGCCTAAATACGCAAGGTTTCTGAAGGACTTATGCACAAACCGAAGGCGACTATCCGGAAATGAAAAGGTGAACCTTGGTGAAAATATTACGGCCATCTTTCAAAAGTCGTTGCCACCAAAGTACAAGGACCAAGGTATGTTTGCGATTCCTTGTAAAATTGGGAAAGTTGGGATTAAAAGAGCGATGTGCGATTTAGGCGCATCTATCAACATCATGCCGTTAAGCGTCTACAACAAAATTTCGACTGAGCCTTTGAAGGAAACGCGAGTGACGGTTCAACTAGCTGATCGTTCAGTTATCTACCCCGAGGGAGTGCTAGAAAACGTGATGGTACATGTAAAAGATCTTATTTTCCCTGCTGATTTTTATATTATTGACATGGAAAATGATCGCAGCAATAACGGATCCGAAATCTTGCTTGGCCGACCTTTCCTATCAACCGCGCATACAAAGATTGATGTCCGCGACGACATCTTAACTATGGAATTTGATGGGGAAGTAGTTAAATTTGATATGTATAAGGCTATGAAGTATCCTGATTCGGTCGCAAGTTTAAATTTCGTTGATATTATAGATCCGTTAGCTGATGATTTGATCGAAACTGATATGTGTTATAACTTTTGTAGGGAATTCACAGATCTCGACGATAAAAACAAAGGCGAAATCATTTCAAATCTTTCTTCCCTTTCTGATTTTCGATTAATTCCAATTCGAACTAAACATCTTCCATCAATTTTGCAGGAACCAAAGCCAAGGTTGGAACGGTTTGATTATGTAATTTTTAGTGACAACCAATCCCTGCCAACCATTATTTGGAGTAGTTTGTCGCATCGGGAAGGAGGTAGAAACTTAGTTGTTGTTTTGCGCACAATTAAAAAGATGGAGGAAGGCGTTAAAACGACAAGGGATGGACGTCACCGTTTATTTGAAGAACTTGCTTTTGAAGAAAAAAAAATTTAGCAAAGGTCGTCTAGCTAAACGACGTTAAACAAAGCGCTAAATGGGAGGCAACCCATTCTTTCCATATTTTTTTTTCTTCTTTTCGTTAAATCTTGATTTTCTGTTTTAAATTTTTAGCTTTGTTTTTCTGTTAATTTTTAGCTTAATTTTGGTTTCATTCAAGACTTCCAATGAAGGGAATTATCAAGCAAAGAGCTGCAAAATTTCGTTGGGTGAAGTGCACACGTTATCATGCGGAGCACGTTAGCAAAACCTATGGTCTGCGGTGCATTTTAGCCTTTACCCTTTGACCCTTTGACCACCCAAAAATCTCCTGCAGCCAATCCAAATAAAATAAACCCATTTCTTTTTTTTCCTAAATTCCCCCCATTTCGATTTTCCTCTTTTCCCCTCTCCCTTTTTTTCATTCCCGCAAACACCAAACCCTAGATAACTCACCAGCCGATTCACTTAGCCGCAATCCACCATGCCCCGCACGTGACAGCAGGCTCGCCGGCTTCCCCAAGAACCGCCGCTGGTCATCGGTGGCGTCTTGCATCGCCACGATTTATGGCGATCATCAGCGATTCCGAACCGACTTCCGCACCTTCTCCACGCCGCGATGGTCGACGACGGCAAGCCCCCAATCACTCGAACGAGATTCCTCCTCCCTACCGTGGTGGCTGACGACCAGCAACTATTCGACGGGTGCACAACAAAAATGCTGAACCACCCTTCGCTGCACCCTCTTTTGCACATCCGGCAGCTCCGTTCAAAGCTCTCTGCCGCCGCTGATCCGAGCCACTCATAGTGCACCATTCCCATCGACTCATTCTACATCCACGGGGAGTATCTTTTGCCCTTATTTTCTCTTTATTTCCTTAATTTTTATGAATTGGGGCAATTCAATTAAGTGAGGGAGAGGGTAGCAAACCACTTGCCATGCTTATCTGATATATGTTTGATTTTGGTTTAACTTTGAGAAAATATTTTCCTTGCCATTGCATTATATCCAGCATGTTATAATTGTTATAGTGCATATAAATATTTGAATGATGACATTTTGATAATCAAATGGCATGAGTATAATGATAGTTTGACATCTCCTTTCAATTTGTCTTGATTGTGATAATTGGATTTTTCTCCTAGCTTAATCAACTTAGCCTAATTTTGTGAGAATTTGAGCCTTGAGCATGCATCTTATTTTTTTATGCTCGTTTTTCCTTGCTTGAGAGTGTCATCTTGAATTTAGGAATCTAGAACTTGTGGCTTGTATACGATTTGAGACTACACTAGAATGAGGTGCTTTAAGATGATTTAGGCATTAGGATTTTCTCTCTTTCATTAAAACTTACCTTTCGCTTAGTGAACCCTCTTGAAACATTATATCCCATTTTCTTTGGCTTAACCCTGAACCAAACTTTTTGATTGATCAAATGCTAGAAACTGTATTGCTAGACAAAAAAAAGGCTGCAATTCGAATAAAGGGCAGAATTTTTCCGAAAAAAATGAAAAAAAAACAGAATTAAAGGAAGCAATTGCTTCGAAGAAAAAAAAAGAAAAAAAAAAGTTTCGAAAAGACGAAAAGAAAAAAAATGTGTGTTTGCTTGCCCATCTTTAAGCTCCTCTTTTGTCTTCACTATTTATTGTTTGAAATATCTTGCATTGATCATCTTCCTTTGTTTATTTTCTTTCCATCTTTTTACCCTTTTCTAAACCCACATTACACCTTGAATAAAAGACCTAATGATTTTTGCACCTCGATTCTAATAAGTAGTGGAGAATTGAACTTGTTACAAGCTTATGGAAACCTTTGTTCATGCTTGACTTAGAGTGCTTTTTGCTTCACGTTTACCTTTAAAACACTTTGAGTGCTCTTGAGTGTATCTTGGTGAGGATTAAGACTAGGTTAGGATTTGATTAGCGCTTGATAGGTAATTGGAAGAGATAAGGACTGATCTTTGCTTGCATCCATTTGGTTTGATAATGTTTTCTTTCATGATACTCCAATTGCGCTAGAACTCTTATGATTATGTTTGATGCTTGTAATGGCTTGAGAAATGCATTCTTGGTTAATATCTCTTTCGGACATACTTGAGGACAAGTATAAGACAAGTGAGGGGGAATTTGATGAGTTCTCAAATATGACATATTTCATTTGCTATTTTTCTAGTTATTTGGACTTCTTGTTGCTTAATACATGTTGTTTTCGTTATATTTTGTGCAGGGATCCAATTCTGGAAATAGCAGTGAAAATGGGGCATTTCTGCAGTTTTTATTATAATTCTATCATGACTGGCATCATGGGCACGACACCAGGCATGACGCGTCTGACATGGCAGTGACGTGGCAACTTCTAGAAGATCCTGGAATGTTCCGAGAGGAGAATCCGATCAGTTTATCAGCTTTTATCCATTTAGTTTTATTTTGAATTTTAATCAACATTTGAATTTGAATTGTTATTATCCCATCACTTTATCTTTCTAAATCTAAGCCTATAAATACCACCCTTGGTAAAGGCTTAGATCATCAATCATTTTAGTGATCATCTTCCAGCTTTGAGTCTTTTACATTTGTAAACATTTTTTAGTTTAATCGAAGTTCTCTTCTTCTATTTTCTTTGTTTCATTTCTTTTATGTTATTTAATTGTTTTTCCAAAACCAAGTTAAGCATGATAATCAATATCATACTTAGCTAAATCCTTTAAGCCAAGAACCAGCCAAGTCAATTTGATTCGTGAGAATTGAATTTGCTTAAATTCTTTTGGGAAATTATTTTTATCTTTCTGCTTAGATAGTTTGGCAATCGGCCTTACTAAAAGTTTTTAACCGTTTTTCACATCAAAAAGGGCCCGTTGGTTTGAATTCGCTTAAAAACACAGTTGGGAGGAAGGATCGGCCTGTGGCAAATTTCGACTTCCTATGAACACTCTTAGCGGCGGTCCACTAAGGAAAGATAAAATCAGAAGCGATTCTATTTTTAGACAATTTCTGAGTCGGGTTTTTCCTGCTTTATTCTTAATACTTTAACGGCGATAGACGTGGTTGATTTATTTAAGAACCGTCTTTCGAAGATAGACTTGAGAGGATTGGTTACTCGAGAGAAGAACAAGTTACGACGGGTTGGGCCTCGTAGACTGTAACCGACATGATCCCGAAATAAAAATCTATTTCAATGATCGAATGAATTGAAGGAGCTGGTTCGAGGCTGATTTGCACACTTGGTTTTTCTTATTGTTTTTAATTATTGCATTTTACTTTATTACTTCACTCAAAATCATATCACCCCTTTTTTATTTAATTATTCTGCAGATATTCCTGGGAATTCAGATTCGACAAATTCATCTCAACAATTCCAGCTAATCTCCCTGCGGATCGACCCTATTTCCCTATATCTATTCAATTTCTTTATTTTATTTATTATTGAAAGAGGTTAAATATATATTTATTTTTGACCGGTTAAACGAGGACTTGTCACTTGCTCTTCTTTATTTTATTCACAACACAACTATTATTTTGATAATAATGTTTTTGCATTAACCAAAACTCATAAATTATATATATTAACCATGAAAAAATAGTTAGGTAGACCCTAATAAGATTGCTATTTTAATCCGGTTTCAATTGGATAAACTCGTTGAATTGGCTCTTTGGCAGAGTGTTTGGGACTCCAATTTATGAATGGACACCGACCCTTCTCCATCAACGAAGCTCAGTTGTATCATGAAAGTAGGCTACCTTATTTTCTCCATCATTTCTCAAAGTCCAAAGTTTTCTTTTTGTCGTCTTTGTTTCTATGAAAGAAGAAAAAGGGCTTCTGAGTTCTCTCCAGTGTAAATGATAAATCGAATGATCAAAGCTTGACAATCAGAAAAAAAGTTGAACTTCCATTGGCGCCTTTTGTTTTGTTTCATTTTGGAAACCTGTATAAGATAAAAGAGATCCATCTTTGCTGATGATAGAACAATATCAGTGAAACAAAAAACCAAGGCAAGATTCTCCAGGATGGGACCACTTCATTAGCATTGTAATTATCTGCACTGTTAGTTTTCTTGAATACAAAGATATAATCAATCAAAGTACTGTTTTTTATTGCTGTTTATATACATTTTTAGTTTCTTTTTCCACTCTAATTTTGGGTTCCTGGCTGGCCTCGGGGGCAGGATATAGAGAGAGTTTTTATGATATATTGATGCAGAGTATATAAATATTGTTTTTTGAGTTAAACCTCAAACCCCCATGTGCACTTCGAATGTTCTAGTCATGGTCTCTTCTGTCAAATTTTGATAAATGTAGATATGGTGTGTGCACAATGCCAGTATATTTAATTTGTTGAATACATAAACATAATCCAGTGAGTTTCAGTTCCTGTTCTAAACTTGCAAGAAACGAAACAGATGAAAGACAGTAAAAATCTTGGTACTTAATTTTCATGTCATTAGTTCCTCACACGGATCAGATCCTTTTCAATTCAATGAAATTGTCTTATATACACAAATTGGTGAAGACTGCAGAAAAAGCAGCCTCACGAATGGAAGGTGTCAGTAAAGCAACAAAAGGTAAAAAAATTCAGCACCCGAAGCCACCATTTGCAGTGGAAAGGGGTATCTGGCTCTCTGCATTTCACCACCGTCACCTTTCTATCTACCTTGAAAAGCGTGCCAAAGGCAATGATGAGGCTGACCAAAACTGTGTCCTGCCCACTGCCGTATCCTATCACTACCCTTTAAAAGTTAAAATCCTCGACTGTGATCTGACCATCCCAAAGTTACCGGAATCTTTATCAAGCACCGGAGACCGCTAAAGGGTTGATTGTCCTGACAAATGTCATGTGACTGTGGAGTGTGTGGGGTTTCATGGTAAAAGGAAGAATAGATTTCTTTTAAAGGCAAAGCAAGCACTTAAGAGTAATCAATGGCACAGTCCATAAGAAAAGAAGACAAAGTGGTTCATGCACCTTCTTTGAGCAATATCCTTAAATCCAAGCCATCTAATTTGTGGGATCGGAGGGTGGATAGGATGAGTGAATATATAGAGTTAGCCCCCACAGGATGGGCGGTCACTGTCAGATATCACACATAAATGAGTTTTTGGGAGAGGGAACTTTCCCATAAGCTCTGCATGAATTCAAAAAATACATATATTGCTCACAAGTTGCTATATAAAGCCCTTTCCACTTCTCTGCTAGATATTGGTGGTGCTTTTTAAATACACTTTTTATCATCTCTCTCCTTTATCCTCAGCTCTGCACATCTTTGATTATAAAAAAAGAAAACCTAATTCTATCAAAGCTGTATCTTCAGCTTCTTCTGCCTCACCCATCCCTCTGCCATTTCTGTATTTCAGAATTCTATCATATACCAACTTCTCCATCTCTCTTTTCTCTCAACTTTTTTGAAGGGGCAGCGGATAGCTAGTTTGAGTGAAGGTTCAATGGATGTTGACATGATCAAATCCTCAACAGAAGATCACATGGACGTGATGACAATGATGATGCAAATGGAAAAGCTTCCTGAATTCTGTGAGTCGCCTCCTTTCAAGGCCTCGGAAATAAACTTCTCCAATGGGAATTCAAGCTCCACATTCTTACCTGCACAGCCTATTTACCCTAACCCTAACCACATTCATGACCCTTGTTCACTCAACACATTCATGGCCTTGCCCCCTTCCACTATATCATTCATTGGCAATGGCAATGGCAATACCAATACCCCAGTTCAAGATTCCATGGCTGCACCCCTTCAACCCAACAATATGGCCGATACCAACAAGTTTAAGTATCCATCTCTTTTCAACAACTCAAACTCATATCATTCTTCTGTTGATAAGAAGAACTCCATGGCAGCAATGCGGGAGATGATCTTCCGTATAGCTGCAATGCAGCCTATTCATATAGACCCCGAATCCATTAAGCCTCCGAAGAGAAGGAACGTTAAGATCTCAAAGGATCCACAGAGTGTGGCCGCCAGGCATAGAAGAGAACGGATAAGTGAGCGAATAAGGATTCTGCAAAGACTCGTTCCGGGAGGCACTAAGATGGACACTGCTTCGATGTTGGACGAAGCTATTCATTATGTTAAGTTCCTGAAGAAACAGGTGCAATCTCTTGAACAAGCTGCTGTGAACAGGCCAATGGGCGTAGGGTTTCCGAGTGCAGCTATGGCTAATGTGGGCTACTCCCCTTTGGCCAAAGCTTGTCAGCCATCTCATCATCATCAAGTTGTGGGCAACATGCAGATGCTTAGATGAGGAATGTATTTTAGAATTTAATTACTTGATTTGCGTAATGGGCGATATGGTCGTAATGTTTTTGGATTACTTGTAAAGTGTGGATTTCACTTGTTCTTAGTTCCACAAAGAATTTGATTGTATGCTTTCATTATCTATGATTAAACTTCTTAATATTCTCAACATATATCTATATTCTTGTCCCACACCGATTAAATCTTTTATTAATATATATATGAACTAAGAGATTCAATCTTCTTGGAGATTTTTAAGAGGAAAAAAATTAATCTCAACCATTAATTTGCACTCATCTAATGATCTTGAAGTAGTGTCAAACTATTTTTTTACATAATGTAAGTAGATCCTAACGCATGAACTGTTGTTGGTGTCTAAGGAGAATAATTAATTCGAAATATTTCCCTCTTCCATGCATGAAAATTCCTTTTCATTAGAGGGTTACCGTACATAGCTCACAGCTTGTATTATATCATCAGATTCAGAATAGTCGGCATGGTCCATGTCAGCTTTCATTTTCTTGGATTTGAATACTTTAGTTGCCATTGGATTGATTTAAGTTGTATATTTGTTTTCACCATAAGGATATTGACAGATTTCAACGTCTGGTTTTTTTCAGTTCGCACTTCCTTTTCATTGTCAAAAAGTTCTCAACAAAATATATATTACTACTTTGTTAGCTCTCTCTAAAGTCATTTGAATTCTCTCAAACAAATTGCAAACCATGGGTCTCTCTTAAAACCAAATTTTGCAGCAAAATAAGGCTAGGTTTTCCTTTGAAATTGTCATGTTCTTTCCTTTAATATAATGACTTATAAAATAGTACATATAGTTTTGTTTGGTCTGCATATTATTAAATGAAGTGAACGTGGGAGGTAGGTTGCCTCCCAAGGCAGGGTCGATTGGTGTTAGTGTTGATGTCTGAAGGGTCATGCCTCACTTAATCAATCCCATAACACACATTTTGAAGAAAATGATTAAAAAAAGAGAATGGAAATGGTCAAACTCAAACCCAATCTCAAGAGGTAGACCCATGTGAGATATCCCACTAAGGTCCCAACACCCCCACACAGAGGGCTTTGATTATTGGGGGAGGGTAAGTATTTAGGGTATTCTCCTAAACGGCAATGTTCATTGCACCCCTCCCTCTGACACATTCTATCCTCTCTTTTGTTTTATCTTTTTCATACAACAATCCATTTTATCCATCTACTTTCTTTCTCTTTTTATTTCTTTTTTCAATTTAAGATAAGTTCTCATGTTCTTTATGACAGGATAGACGGGTATATATTCATGCATATTTCATTTTCTATATTCGGTCTTACCGGCAAGGTTTCACTATTTACTTTATAACCATAATTCAATGTAATTTTATAATAAATATGTCACTTTTTTTTAATTTTTTTTTAAAAAATTACTCAATTAATTAGTATTACATATTAATAATTCTATAAATTTAATTCATTTGTATTTAAAATTTTTATTATTTTAATATTTATTCTTCTCACAGAAATGTTATATATTTTTTTTGTTATTCTTCTGGTATATATAATAAAAATTTAGCAGCAACTGTTACTACTTTATGGAAAAATACAATTATCCAACTACTTCTTTGATCCAATGAACTCATTCAGTTTGACATTACCACAAAAAGAATTAAATTATTGAAATTTTTTAACATGAAGAGTTAGGGTTACTGAATTGGTTCAAATCAGAACAAAATTGATGGAATATATAAATTTTAGGGACTAAAAATGTTATTATACCATGACAAATTAAACGTCCGTTTTAATTTTAACGACGTAGTGACCTATTTGTAAGAATCACAGAAAAACTCAAATATAAAAAAATCTAAAAAGATGAAAAAAAAAGAAGAAAAAAAAAGGAAGAAAAGATTAAAGTGAAAACAACCAGAGTTATATAAAGTATAAATGACGAGCACTTGATTAAAAGACGATGACATTATTTTTTTGACGAATTAAGAAAATCCCTAACAAAAAATAAAAAAAATCTGTTTATGACGAGATCTTTGCGACTATATGAAAATTTAATCATAATCGCGACACCTTTACATGAAACCTATCATACAATGAAAATTTACTATGTTACGAAATTTAAATATCTTGAGAATAAGATTTAAATTTGGTATTAAGATTAGCCCTGACTTGTTTAGATGTTGGTTTCCTTGCGCTACGACGGTTTTTTTTCAAAGTTCTCTACTCTATGTGCTCTATCACTAATGTTGGTGGTAAGAATATTTATTGTCCGGTTAAAATTAATTAATCAATTAAATCAAAATTTAATTCAATTAATTCATCAACTATTGAAATGTTTGATCTATGAATTGTTAACTGTTTTTTTAAGTGTGATTATCGGTTTAAAATCCGTTAATTAATTTAAATTTTAATATATAATTGATATTTTTTTCTTTTTAAATTCAAATCCTATCGATAACCCATACTAAAGTATTGATTCATCATTTGTAAGGAGTCTTTCGACATGCAATAAAGTTCATTTTTTTTTCTTCTAAAAGAAGTATTAGGATTCCTAATTTGAGCTCTAGCCTCTAAGGCCTTAGATTTTTTTTTTCATTTTCTTTCATTTGGACATAAAAGGGTAACTTTAATCATATTCTAATTCTCCAAATATTATTTGGATACATTATTAGCTTCACTTGCATATGAATATGAAATACCTTTGAATTGACATTTTTATATAATATCTAAATTATCTATAACTCTCTTAAATCTCTAAATTAGAGGCTATTGTAATTTACGTATTGAACTCATGCCATTGAAAATCAGCTAATAAAATTTTGAATAAAGACTCGGTTGACAATTATTTTGATGTCGTGAATCATTTGACAATTTATTGGTTCATCAAGAGAGAAATAAATAGTGGGCATAGATAGGTGCATGCAATGAAATGTGGGGGAGGAGGTGAGGCTATAAATGCAGAAATTGGTGTCAGAAACGTCCAAATCCAGAGCTTTCAAATGTGAACATAATAGATGAAAATTGACAGTAAAATTGTTCGATTGCGAGATGGACGCATGACTTTAGGTTATGGGGTAAACCTATAAATATGTAGGAGGAGTAAACTTATAAAAATTTAGGGGGGGAAATAAATTTTCAATAGAAACTACATAGAAAAATTCTAAACTTTTTAAAGCCGTATAGTAATTTCAAATTTTTAAGAGGGCGACCGCTCCCGTCAGCCCCCTCGGTCCATCCATAGTAGGTTGGTTGGTTTTGGTTGGAAATGGATGCTTTAGATCTAATTTTTTTGGACCCAAATATTCTTGTTTTCCATGTCGCTTATGCAAGGTGAAATGCATGAAGATGTCGTAACATCTCTAACACCAATTTGGATAACTTTGTGCTTGCTTAGCGTTCATATACTCTTCACTTTCCCTCTGATATTTTTTAATAGTTTCCCGGACTTTTTAAAAATGGAAAAAATGATTTAGAATCTCACTATATACCCATTGAAGCCCAAATCCATTAACTGTTCTATTTTATTGTGAGATAGGGTGATTCATAGGGCTTTCAAGTTCTGAAACAAGAAAATATAGTTTCACTTTTGGTCCAACTTAAAGGCCCCCACTATATGTATAATTAGGGATGATCATTTGGCGCATAGGTTCGGGTAAGTTTTTTTAAGGATAAAATTAGATTGGGTCAGGTTCGGGTTTAAGATAAAAATATGCAACCCTTTCCGAAATAATAATTTTATTTTATTTTAAATTTTAATGTATAATTACTATAATGCTCATCTCTTTATATATTTTTTCAACTATCTCCCTATTTCATCAAGTAAAAATGGAATAATTATTATAATGTCCTCTCTATTTGTATTTTTCAATTAACTCCCTATCTTATCGAATAAAAATGAAAAAAAAAATCAATTCTTTTTATTTATGTCAGACCGGGTTGAGTCGGGTTTGGGTTTTTACTCTAAAATTCGGGTCGAGTTTAGGGTCGGGTGGGGCATCATAAAATATCAAGTCTGATCGAATTTGGATAGAGGTGTTAAAATTGTGGGTCAGGTGTGGGTCGGCCAAAATCCCAACCCGTGACCATCCCTTTTTCTGTGCCTTTTTATATGTTCTACCAATAGTTTTATGTCACGTTATTATCGATAAAGCAAAAGCATATATAAAATCTTGTTGGGACATATAAAGGGCAGATGAATTATATTCATGAGTGAGAACATCTGTATATGTGCTAAATTTGGTGGAGTTTCTCTAAAATTAAACTCTGTATGGTGCAGCCATGAAAGGAACGGATGTAGGGCATCTCCAAAGATTGCTGGAAAGAAGCTGGTTTTCTCCTCTAGTTTATAGAAGTGGGCAGCATTTATTTACACAGGTGGAGTATATGAGAGATGTGCAACATTTTAGAGAAAGCAAGTGTTGGATCCAGAGAGTATTATACAAGTAATGTCATATTCTCCTGCTTTGCTTTGGGCAGAGCAGTTGTAGGATATGTCAACTTCCATGATTATGAATGCTTACTTCTGTTAAGAAACATCATGTTGATGTTTAAGCCACTTAGCATTGTCCTTTGATGCAAAATGGCAACAGTCTACACCACGGGGACCAAACAACAAACTGTGAAAGACACATGGGAGCCATTGACAATTAACAAAAGCTGTCCTGCAATAATTAACCCACCAAATCGACTAAACACACAACACTCCAAACTCTAACCCCCGTCTTAATGTCAACGTAAGGTGGCCACAATCACAAATCTCAAACATCCATTTCTATGTATCATCAATCTTCGTATTAAAACTCCCCACTAAACTGTCTCCTCTTGCATTGGCAAAACCAACCCCCAACTCATCATAACTTAAACAAAATGAATTAATGGTTCGGATTCAAACTTAATCCTACTAATATCAGATTTCATTATCCAACTCGAAATGATCCAATTATCCACCTATGATTATGAACTTGGCTCAGGGGAACTGCAGGCATAGGAAGATAGGGGAGGGGCTGAAGTCCATTTGCCTTGATAAAACCAGCTTTCAAAAAGGCCTTTCTCCCCTTTTCTTGTTTTATCAGCTTATATAATGCACTGTGCGCATGCTGTCGTGAAGATCTTGTCAGCACGTGAAAGCGGTGAAACCGTGAAAGGCGGGCGGTGGCCATGACAAGGGTCGGTTTAGGTGGTGTTACAATATGAAATAGTAATTGGCTTAATGTATTATTTTATTTATTTTTCAGAAGTTTTTAGATTTTGGGTTTTGTTTCAATACTAGACTACTAGTTCTGTTTTGGTAAAGATATATATATTTTTATTTTATTAATTATGTTGTCAGACCTAATTATTACAATGTTAATGCACATGCTTTAAGGTGAGATTGAAATATTGTTTTTACTATGCAATTATTTGGTGTTCTTCGTTTTGGTCAGCAAATAACTCTGTAAACCCTAAATCCTATTTCTTATCATGCATGCGAGAAAAAAGTCGCCTACCCTGTTTCTGTTTCTTAATTCTTATGAGAATAGCTATTTTCCATTGATTGTTTGTTTATATTATGAACAACAATTCCTTTTTTTTTTTTTTTTCACTTCTATTCTTCCTGCTACTTACTCCATATGTTTTATACTATAAACCCCCGAAACTTTTTAAAAACGAAAAAGAAATGAAACTTTGTTGTCCAAGTTATCTCATGACAGGGTAACTGATTCACCAAGTTTCCCAATTTTCTTTACCAGCTCAGGGGATAATTTCTTGGCAGGTTTCTTTCCCTTCTCCGGCCGGTACTCAAAACTTAGAGCTTCCGAAACTTCTTCGGAGCTCCATCCTGCCTTCTGGAGCGTATCTGAGAACCGGTCTACTTTTAATAGGAGCGCATCCAGAACCGCTTGCTTATCCAATAAAACCATTTCTTCCTCGAAAAATCCAGATGCCGACACGTGTACGACCTCTGCTATATCGGACTCGCTCCACCCGCCTTCTCTAAGAACCGATCCGATTTTCTCAATGTACCCCTCGACCCATTTCGGTATTTTGGTTCTCGGGATATCGAAATGCGTCTCCGCCGAATAATTCGAGGATGAAGACGACGAGTTTCTCCGGCGCCGATAAACGGCTGCGTCGCTCCAGAACTCGACCCATCTAGGCGCCCGAGTCCCGGTAAGGAAACCAGCATCCATACTAGTCCGCCTCGAGACGTTAGGGGACGATTCGGCTGATTTCTCACTAACCGATCTCTGTTTTTTCAACCATTCTGGGTCGGATTCGGAGCTCCGAAACAAATAATCCCCGTCGAAAAAGTTGGATATATCGAATCCGCAACAGAAAATATGGGTCTCGTCGATGAAGAAAATCGGGTTACCCGCTAAAGATGGGTTACAGGGAATATAACAGTGACTAAAAATGGGGATCAAAAGCGGAGCTCTTTTAAGCGCAGTCCTCGCCACCCGTAGCGCCTTTTCCGGGCTGGAAGGTCTTGGACCCCAAGATTTGGACCATAACGTGTTACGCGCTATCTGAAAGGAAATCGCAGCGATGGGAAGATCAAGCAAAGCCCGAAGATGGGGTCGGGCTCCATTGGACTTCCAATCGGGAAAACCAGGACCCACAGGTAAACCGGCAGATAATATGGCTCGGAGGTCAGGTGGGAAAACAAAACCAAACTCGGCTTCCGCTCGAGCGAACTCAGCGTCGGACAAGCCTGGTTGGACTTTGAAACCCGACTCCCGTAAATGGGTTATAACTTTATCCGCTAATGAAGAGAAAGACTGAAGGCCGTTGCGAACGGGGAGGGAACCCGCAGTAGAAGGAGCGGAAGCACGAGCAGAGAGACGGCGTAAGCCCGCTATGTGGGCCGGGTTCAGACCGGACATCCTCCGATCTACGTCGACCATTATCGCTTGAATAAGTAACCGGCGGTGGGTCTCCCAAACGCTGTGGGAAAAGAAAGGTTATTTGGACTTGTTTTTCAGAGAAGAGTGAAGTGAAATTGGGGGCTTAACTTTGAGGAGTGAAGGACTGATGCTGTTTATATAGCTGCTTCAACGCAGGGGCCTACATTTGAGATTCTGCTACTCTTTTCTTTTAACAATATGTTAGAAAATTGAATTTTTAGATTTCAATGAAATATATAATTTATATTTTAATAGTAATTTTAAATTCATAAATATTTAAATAAATCTAACTGTTATCACTCTTATTAAATAAGTATTTAACAAATTAATAATTTTGAAATTGATTATTAATAGTATATTTATTATAGCTATGTTATATTTCATAAGTTTCAAATATTTTTTATTCAACTAATGTTTCAGTTATACATTAAATTTTTAGTTCCATAGCGAAAGTCAGATGAAAATGTAGCAAAGAAGGTAAAATGTTTTTGTCATTTGCTTGGAAATATCATCATCGTTATGATTATTATATTTCTTGTAGTGAGAATATCATAATTATTTCCCTGTGTATAATTCAAGCATTGCGTGAGAAATAAAAACTGACCAATTTGACAGAACATTGTGCATATATAATATGATTTGATAACGTTGGAGAAAATCTAGTGTTTAAAAAGAAATAAGATTTGATATCTTTAACCATCAATTATTACCTTTATACGATTCCTTAACTTAATTAAAGAGAAGAAGAAGAAGAAATGTTTGTTGAGGTTATTGTGAAATGCAAAGCTTTTGGTTTTGGGGTCCCTTTAGCAATCATGAATTAGCTTGGCACTCATACTCACACTTTGTTCCGAGTTAACGTTTACAAACCTTTTTTTCCCCTTTTGTTACTAAAATTAAGTTTTGTATTTTAACGATGTTGGCAATAATAAACAGAAACTTAGTTGTTGTTGTTTTTAATTCCTTTAGAAGTACATATAGTTGTTGAAGCTTCTTATCAAGAATTATATTGTTAGAGGATCTTCTTACGTAGTTGATCAAAGTAGGTGGCTAACGTTTTATACGGTGCTTTAAAAGATGTCATAGCATGAATACTTGATAGATGTAAAAGAGACTAAAAGTGTGTTCAGCAATAATTCTCCAACGAGTGTTGGAGTGTCAAACAGAAAAACAATGCTGAACATGTATGGAATGCACACTAAACAGAAGTTGGCCCCTGTTTACTTACCTAATTTAACACCTAAAAAATTTAGCTTCTGTCACAGCTGAATAATCTAGCTTCTGAACAATTGGTTATTTGCCCTTAACGTGCGTTTGAAAATCTATGCTAAACGGACAATAGTTCTTATTTATTTATTAAGTAATCTATCTCTTGAAAACATTCTAAATTTGATGAAATTCATTTCCAAATGTATGGTTTATGTATTTAGCTCATCGTTCGTTGCATCTGAAAATTGTGTTAGTAACATCCAATAATGCCCTTGAACTCTATACTTTGAATAAAAATTTATTAAAAGAAAAAAAAAAGAAAAGAAAAGAAAAAGAGAACAATTTTATTTATTTATTTATTGTACGGATAGTTAAGGATAATAAAGAATGAAAGGAAATGAAAGTTAGGATTAACTTAATATTATTTTTGAAAAGTGCGACAGGAATGTGTTTATGATAATTTAATTTAAGATTAAGTGTTTTGTATTTCATTTTAGATATAATGATGTAAGCTAAAAAATACATATTTAATTTAATTTTTATATTATAATATAAAAAATACATCAAGTTAAGTTACAATAGAATATAAAGAAAATATCATTAAAAAGAATATAAAGAAAATACTTTTTTATATAAAATATTAAGTTATAATGGCTGCACGTGTTTTTTTGAAAATACATAAAATTAAAATATTTGTATCTAAGGAAAATGACGCGGTGAGATATAAATCTTCAAACACAATTTACACACAACCATTTTCTTAACCATATAAATATGTTTTGATAAAAAATTATAAGTTTACAAATTATAAAATAAAATAAAATTATAAATTATAAAATAAAATCACCATATGATAACAAATGCATATTAAAATTGTAACTTTAGCTCAAAAAATACTTTTCAAACCTAAAAGTTGTTTTTTTAGTCTATTGTGTTTGAGTTGAAAAATAATTTTAAATTGTTGTGAACAAAATAATGAAGAACAACGAATAAGTATAAAAGAATAAAGAGATGAGAGAAAGAGGGAGATTTGTATTATTCTCAAATATAAACTTGTGTATACAATGCCTTCAATGAATCATCTATTTATAGGCATAAGAAGTACATAATACATTAAACTCTAATTAATAGAGATAATATTCCTAATAATAAATAAATCAAACCCCTTAGATAAAGTTCTAATCACGATAGACATCCACATAGATAAATATTCATAACACTCCCCCTTGGATGTCTATGAAGATAATGTACCTCGTTAAAACCTTACTAAGATAAAAACCCAGTGGGAAAAAAATTTCATTAGTGAAGGAAAAAGAGTACACACATCTTTAATACGCATAACATGTTGCCTCATTAAAAACCTTACCAGGAAAACCCATTGGGACAAAACCTCGATTAAGGGAAAAAGAGTGCAACGCGTATTTACTCCCCATCATGAAAACATCACAGAAGATCTTTGAATCTTCATAATTCAATCTTGAATATTATTTTTTTAAAGATCGTGGGGATGAAACTTTGAAGTAATATGTTCCATGATGTATCCACTTTCAAACTGAGATATACATCTTGCATTATCTTCACACAAGGTAGCTTTTATCATATCTTGTAAAAATAAATCCACATATCTTTTGGATATGTTGGGTCAATGGTCTTAGCCAAACACATTTTTTGGCTTGCCTCGTGCATAACAATTATTTCTACGACATTTGAGGAGGCATCAACGAATGTTTGAAGATCTAAATGTAATAATCTTTGTATATCCATGGATATTGCTTGACCAACTAATATATGGTGCTTCAAAACCAAGAAAAGATATAATTATCTTTATTCACATCCAACAATCTTACAACTATTGGGATACTCAATAGATAAGCTCTATTCATATTGAATCTTCTTTAAGATTCTTTCAGCTTAAGTCTATTCATAGACAAAAAGAAATATATAAAAATGCTCGATCTTCAGGTCGAGATAAACTTGATGTCAAGATTCAAGTACTTGTATTGAAAGTACTTCACGAGTTTTCAATTTGAAGCTCTTTAGGAGTTCTAAAATTATCATAATGGATCTTGAACCAAACTCCTTTATAAAATACATAAGGAAATCTGATCATTCTTATAGTATTTTCTCAATTAGTATTCACTAAGGCGATTATACCAAATGCGCCAAAATATTCATGAGACAAGTCTAAATAAATTTCCTCGGAAATTTTCAAATGCTTCTAGCATTTTAAATCCTTCAAGGATAAATATGGATCCACAAATAATTAGACGCAAACAAAAATTTTCATAACTGCCAAAGTAATTGCATCCACCATGAAGTAATTAAAACTTTTCATAAATCATAGTTCAAGTCGTATTTACGACTACTTATTTGTGCCTCACTTATTTTACACCTTTAGATGTTTGGACTGCTGGTCCAAATACTTCTATTTTAGAAGTTCAAAGCGTATTTCAACATCGGTCAATTCAATATCTATACTTCTGGATATATTTTATACAAGATCTTCGATTTCTTTCTTTACTTCTATAGAAGTATTTTATGTAAAATTGTTTGTAAAATCGTTGTCGACAACTTTCTAATTTTCTGGTTCCATTCTCGTAATGACATAACTCATCGAGATCTCTTCAAGATTTCAATCTTTATTTCAGGTACCTGAAACTCTTCAAGAGTTTTATTATTAGTTATGTCTTGGGTCTCTTCAGGAGCACCCGCCTCCAATATATGACCATCTCATAATACTTTTTATTTACGAGAATTTTGATCATTGGAACCATTTCAACTATCATGCTTTAAGCATGATTTACATCCAATTGCTCTAACATGTAATTTAAACTTAGAGCATTTCAGCTGGTATATGAGACTTAATTACTCTCATTGGTCAGTAAATATGTCTGACAGTTGACATGAAATAACATGAATTATCTTATGAACTTTTAGTTCATATTCGAGGATTTAGATAATGATAATTCATTTCATTCTTTATCCAGCTGATTATTCTCTCCCCCTGATGTTGAGAAAAATCATCTAATAAATGATTCTCCAATTAATGTTTAGAATTTAAACATAAAAGGAGACTCGTACTCAATATATATTCTCAACCCTTTTTACTTGCCCATTTTGTGCGTTATGGTGGAGCAATTTAACTATATATCGCACATTCAAAAATTCAAAAATGGGAAATATGACTTCTGACCAAAAGTCAAATCATAAAGAGGAGTTTATTATAACTCGTTGGCTTGATGCGTATAAGTGTTGCTATATGAAAATACCATATAGATAATAAATGTTTTGTTCTCACAGTTTAGCTATTAAATAGGAGGCATCCAATTAAAAATTTGCTAAACCGTATTTTTCATAATCAATAGGCTTTGTAACAACCGATATAGCCTAAAATATAAACCCACTAGCTTTTCAAGACGAATAGTCTAACTGCATAATCTGAATCTTTTTAGAATCAATCTCACAAACTTCTGGTTGTAAGTCGATAAAACAATGTAGATGCATCTACTAAAATCATATAAAACTTTCCACATTTGTGGATATATGGGCCCATATTTCTTTCAGATATGCAAGACATACAGTCTCAACTTCGGTACAAAAACTTTAAGTTCTAATTCTTTTGATAAGTGGGATCATCTATATCCTTTGAGAACAAACAACACAAGAACTTCAGGTTCTTTTAGTAAGTGGAATTTAATCAATTCCTTTAAGTAACACAAGAACTTCAAGTTCTTTAATAAGTGGAATTTAATCCATTCCTTTGAGAATAAGCACCACAAGAACTACAAGTTCATTTAATACATGTGCATTTAAATCTCAATAATTTCTGCACCATTATTGATCAGGATGGTCTAACCGATCATGCCAACTATATATATATATATATATATATGAATTTGTAAACTTCTTGTTTACCATAACATGTAATTCAATCTCACTCGTACATGTCTAGTACGACCATCAAAATTGTTCCTTTAAATAAGAATATATTTAGCTCTTTCGGAGCTTTCAATTGAAATTATCTTTTAGTAGCAATATATAGCTCTTCTAGAGCTTTCAACTGACTTTTTGACAACCAAAACTTATATCCATATTGGCTTATTTCAAATGCCAATTGATAACATATTTTATCTATAATTCTCAAAGGGATAGTTTGCGAACTCATATTGCTCTCTTAAAATTTTCACTTATAGTGGTGACGATATTATTACCATTAGTGGTAATTATTGCAATATTCGCAATTCTGCACTTTTCATAATGTGCTTTCTCTCAAGAATTTATTGCTCTTCTAGAGCATCAATATTTTCAGTACTTTGAGATATAGTACTCACATTATTCCCTTAGATTTAAATGAGAAAATATATCTTACGCTTATGTTGAGCATAAATCGTCATCATAGATTGTATTTGACAAGTAATCTTGTTAAACAAAATAAATAAATATAATAATATATAAATATAAAACATAAATAAGTCATATGTGTAAAATAAATAAACGTAAAGTAAAATAAATAAAAATAAATAAATAACTCTCTTCAAAGTTATGAGAATAATTAGAAGATGATTTATTCCTTTCGAGAGTTATAAGAAAATCAACAACGTCCAAAAGAGTTGGACCAACAATGTCCAAATAAAGTTGGACCAGTATCATCTTCGTCATGTTTCGCAAACAAAATTTGCTTCTATTTTCTTTCCTTTATCATTCAACGATTCTTGATTTTCAACGTACAACATGTACGAGACCAATGATTTATAACATCGCATTGGTAATAAGAAGAATTTTACTTCAATAGAATGATCTTTATCACTCTTGCCATCCTTATAATCTCACTACCGGTGGGTAGAAGTATTCTTAAAATGACCACATTTTTCATGTCTATACTCATATCCTCGACCACGACCACAACTTCTAACATGACTTTTATTCTTTTCATAATATAATCTCACATTCACTTCAGGGAATGGAGTAGAGCCAGTGGGCCTTTGAAACCTTTTTCACATATCATTATCATAGAGAACAAAGATTTAATCCTCGTATGCGGCATTGTTAAACCTGTCACAAGGTCCTTTAAAAACCTCCTTTGAGACCAGTAGCCTCGCAGAACGGGATGTTCAGCCAATATAATTGGATTATATCGAAATTATGTCCGTAATTGAATAATGATTTACCATGTTTGCATTCACTTCAGGGAATGAAACAGTTCCGATAATCGCATGGAATAAACATCATACTTGCATTCACTTCAGGGAATGCCCCATCATTGATAATCGCATGGAATAAACATCATGCTTTGCATTCACTTCAGGGAATGCCTCCCATAAAACTTTTTGGATCAAGACGAATTTTCGTAACTTTAAATTGGGAGAAGTCTATGGTCGAGTTTTTCGACGAAAAGGAAATATTGCTTTCGAGCAAATATAGACTTTATAACAATCTTTTTGTAGATTCAAAATCATCATGATTTATCGCACTTTAAAATCGTATTTAAAAGAATAAAAATAAAAATAAAAATAGAATTTACCGATATTGATTTTTCTCTTGAGAACAATGGAGACATAGCAAATGAACAAGACAACTTCCCATAATCTTTATTGAGGAATTGAACATATTAAGGTAATTAGTGAATAATACTAATAAAAGATCATAACATAGCTAATTAATAAACGAATATATATAGGGAGAAGAACTTATCTTCGGTTAATCCTAGAATCGAATTCTTTCCAAAAAACTTCTTTTTGGATTGGAACGATGGAGACCTCAGTTGATTAGAGTCTCGTGCTGATAACATGTTGTGAACAAAATAATGAAGAAAAACGAACAAGTATAAAAGAATAAAGAGATGAGAGAAAGAGAGAGATTTGTATTATTCTCAAATATAAACTTGTGTATACAATGCCTTCAATGAATCATCTATTTATAGGCATAAGAAGTACATAATACATTAAACTCTAATTAATAGAGATAATATTCCTAATAATAAATAAATCAAACTCCTTAGATAAAGTTCTAATCATGATAGACATCCACATATATAAATATTCATAACATAAATGTATTTTTTTCTCAAAAGTTACATGTTTAACATTACTTAGGACTCTAAAATCACTTTTCAAACATAAAAATTGAAAATTTTAACCTTTTGTGTTTGAGTTTTTTTGAGATCAAATTGTTTGAGTTAAAAAATACTTTTTCTTAAAGATTATATGTTAGCATAGTTATAACTCCAAAAAATACTTTTAACCTGAAAAAATCTTTTAAAATTAATGAATATTAATTTAAAATTCACTAATTGTCCTAATGACTAAAGATGCTCATTTTACCCCATTTTATATGATTTAAATTTCGGTGTAAATATGTAATCTGTATTTAATAAAAATGTAGCATTAATTTCTATTAGTTTGGCTAAACAGTGAAAAATGAGAAGAAACGGTTAGTTTAATTTTTTTTTCTTCTTCCAATTTTTATCTTTACATACACGGCATGCATTAATTGAATTGAATTAAAAATACTAAAATTTGAAGCATGGAATGTCTATCGACTTATGTTTGAGTTTGATCATGTATTACTAGACAATATAGCGCAAATAATTATTGTTAAAATTATTATAATGCTATGTGTTATCATTAAATTATTTTAACATGGATTATAAAAAGTTATTATAATTATGCCTAATTTTACATTATTTCATTAATTTTCGATTAAATTAGAGACATGAGTCCTTCTCATTCCTTTAATTAGGGATGTATACAATTCGGTAAATTATTTTCATAGTCTATCGATTTCATTAACCTCAGTTTTTGGTTTTTTATATTAATTTTAAGTTTTGTAATTTTATTCTTTATTTTGATAAAAACAACTTTATTTTATTGCTTTTAAACATCATTTGGTAGAGTTTCAACGTGTTTTTCATGAATATTTCTTTGAAAAATAATTAGTAATTTTTTTTACCAACAAATAATTAGTAATGCGTATAAGATATTTTAAATTATTTCATTATTTTTAAATATCAATACTTATTTTTTTATTAAGTAAAGAGCTTTTACATTCTGAAGGTAAATGTCAAGATTTGAGTTCACACATTTAAAAATTAACGTAAGGGCTACAATATGATTGAATGAGACAATATTAACGTTTATGACCACTAGACAATATAAATACTTATTTTTCATTTTTATATTATTCAGACCGCTTTTCGATTTCTTTTGATCAGCCCTACTCTGGATAGTTTTGTCCCTATTTATAAATGAGTTTTTGGACTTAATTTATGGAGCAAAACAAGAACATCTTTTTTCACTTGGTTAGAGTAGGGGCTTTCAATTCGAGTTTAGGTTTGTGGGACACCAGTTTGCATGGACCGTATTTGTAGCAACAAAGGTTTGAGATTAGAGTTGCAGGGCTTTAGAAGGATGGACCAAATGGGCGGCATATGCTCACCAAGTCTTAAGCCATAAGCTACAAAAAGTCATCAAATGTTGTGTGAATGTGGAACCACTGGGGCACGGTCCGAATTGAATTGATTGGAAGATGCCATTGTCCTATACATGAACCTAGTGGGGGTCCAAGGAAATCCCAAAGTCATAGTATAAATCAACTGATTTGATAACATTAACATTTTGTCTATTTTTATAATAAACTAATGGATTTAAATGAGGTTGAGTTTGAGTTTGAGATGCTTTCCACCCGAATTTCAACTCAACCCAAAAAGTTGTTTTTTTTTTTAAATTTTAAAAAAGCTTTACGGTGGAGAATCTCTTTTGGTATTGAATGACCATTTCCCCCCTCATAAATGATATTTTTAGAGGGCTTAAATTAAAAAATTAGTAGGTAAACTATGTATTTTTTCTTTTTAAGTTCTCAAACTATTTTTTTTTTCGAAATAAGCACTTAAACTGTTATTTTTAGTTACTTTAAGTGCTCAAATTTTTTTATTAAAAAAATTTAAACTATTTTTTTTGCTGTTAGTTCATAAATAATTTTTTAGTCAAAACAAGTACATAAATCTTTCTGACATGTCAACATATAATTAGTTGAAATATTTTTATCCTAGATAACGGTCAAACTTAAAGTGTCCAGAAATAATAATTTAGGTACTTATTTTGACAAAAAAAATAATTTGAAAACTAAAAATAAATACATGATATAATTTAGGGACTAATTTTTCATTTAAACATATAAAAAAACAATGAATGAATGTAGCCAAAGTTAAAGCATAGAAAAACAAATGTTTAAACGGCAGAGCACTCCTTGTGTATGAGACAGGTTTAGGGAATGATTCCTCTCCATTGCAATTTTTCCTTTTACTCATCTTTAATTAGTGTATGTTTATTAATCGATTTTTTTCATCAATTGTTTGGATTAACTGTCATGAAATTATTTTAATTTAGCCAAAGTTTTGGATTCAAGATTAGGGGTGGTTATTGAGCGAGTCAGTCATGAGTGGAGCAGTGCTCAACTTGACTCGAAAATTGTTCGAATCATGCTCGATTAGACTTAATACTCGATAAGCTCGATAAAATTTTGTTCGACTTGTTTTCGTTAAAAAAATTCGTTGCTCGTTAAACTCCTCGGAATTTTTACCTTTTTTTTTTTAAATCTAGTAATACTATATACTTAATATAAACATAAATTAACAAATCTAACAAAAGATATTATGTGAAGCAATTTCAAGTCTACAAGTCCGAAGTAACAATCTACAAATACATAATACATTAAACTAACATATTAAAACAAAATTAGTGAGCTGCTCGCGAACTTAACGAGTCGAGTTAAATTTTGCTCGACTTGACTTAGTTAGCATTTAATTTTGTTAGATAAATTTTGATAAATATATTTTTTTAAAAAATAAAATCCATTATGGAAAAAATATTCCATCTGTTTTCATTCACACACCTTTACATTATCAAACTTGGGTATATATACAAGATAAAATATCTTTAATAATCTGCTAACAGACATGAACTAACTCTAACTAGCTGCTAACCACTTAACTGATTAATTTAACAACCTCTAACTTTAACACCCCCTCAAGTTGGGTCTTGTTGGAAAACATTTTCGATTCCCAACTTGGAAATTAAGTGATAATATTGCTGACTTTCCAAAGCCTTTGTCATAATATCAACTAGTTGTTCACGTGTTTGTATCAAGCCTTGCTATATCTTTTCTCGTATAAAGTGACATTCGATCTCTATGTGTGTTAGGTGTGTAAAAGTATTCATTTTAGGACCCTTTATGACTCAATTATTGTTAGACTTAAGTTCATTTTAGATGCATTACTATCCATACATACACAATTTTATTGTTCTTATCATTGCCATGCTTGATCGTCTTCATTTGAATGTATTTGGTGGAAAAGGTATTGTAGGCTGTCGAATAGTCCTGCTTTAAGTGCAAGTGTACTGTAACACCCACATTTCCGTCCTAGAATTTAAGGTCATTAAATTTAATTAATTAATTTATTTTTAGAAGCAATTGAGCTTGTAATTTAGTGAATTATGCAATTTGGTCCTTAAATTTCTTATTTGGACAACTAGTGCACCAATTCGAATTAGAAAGAAATTTAGCTTTGAATTAAGAAATTTAACCAAATGGTAAATTAGTGAATTAGAATTAGTGACAACAACATACAAAGTGTAAAATTAAAAGAATGAAAAGAAAGTAAGTAGTGTTGCATTTCCTTGAGGAAATCAGATCAAATTGAGAAAATTCAAGAAAACATGGAAAAAGGGAAATTGATGACCAATTTAAAATGATTATAAAGATTGAAATTTTTATGTTAAAAACAAAATATCCTTAGGGCTGCCGTTAGTAAAATGATGATAAAGGTTATAGGCTAAGGGGCTCTTGAGTAATTTTGTAAGCCATCAAATCACCTAGATTAAGGGAGCTTGTCTTCTCCTCATCATTTTCTTCTTCCCTTCCGTGAGGTTTGAGAGAAAATGGAGGGGAGAGAAGCTCAAAAGTCTGAAAATTCTAGAGCTTAAATGGTGAAATTTTTTGCTTGCATGGTGGAAGGATTAAGCTAGGATTTGGGAAGGATAGCAAGTATTATCAAAGGATTTGGGTATAACACCATGCATGCAAAACTAAAACTTGTATGAACATGAAACTATAAGAATCTTGAAGAAAATAATAAGATGAACTAATGAAATCCTTGAAAATTTCTTGAGAAATTATGAATAGAGTCATAAGGGGGCTGTTTTGAAAGAAAATGTAAAGTCTTGGATAGTTGGAACATTTGTATACTTAGAGATTAAAATTAGAAAATTCTCACTAGGAGAAAGTTGTGAAGAAATAAGGATTTTATGAGAAATGACTATTGGTTGCTGGAAAAACGAATTAAAAAGATGAAAATTCGATTAGAACAAAAAGTAAACACATATTCGAAATTAATGGAGATTTGGGACTGAACTGGAAAATCGGTAAAATTGAGTACATGATTGTTGAAATTAAATGATAATATGGACTGTAAAATGTCATGGAAGAATAGTATAAGTCATGCCACGAGTGAATTTATATATTGAATAATGTAATTAGATGAATTTTAAGCTTAAGGTGAAAACTAAGTAAGCTGTACAGTGGTATGCAACTTATAAGCAGTAACTTTGGAAATTCACCAAAAAAACTGGATATAAGGTATTTTGAATTGAAATTTTTACTGTATAAACTTTGGCATGTCTAGAATCATTGAGAGAAAACGGAACTCAATTTCAGTATGTAAATTAGGAGATATGAATTTTTAAAGTTGGACAGTACAGGCTGCCCAGATTTATCGAAAGGGGTGTAATTAAGCAATAAACTGTATTTATTCGAATAAGATAAAAATATGAGGTTCACATGAGTAGAATTGAGTTTAATACCTTTCTAACGGTATATGATAAGTTAATTTTGTATTAGTAATTAAAAAGATATGATTAAAACACTAACTAGTCCTCCAACTAGTTTAATAGAAAGTCAGATTTGAAAATATGAGTTCATGCTTGAAATTGAGGAGTAGTTATGATTGAATTGCTTCATAATATAGTGTGTATTCATTTTATGTTGAGAATTAAGATCGGAATTGTGAAGAAACTTTGGAGGAAGCTAGGATCGATCACTCGAAGGGAAGAAACAAGGGCATCTCAATTCAAGATCAAGCTTAAGGAGTTGTGAGTGTAATTTTGTATTAGGGTTGGGACTAGTGTCCGAACCACATTATTATTTATAATTTATGATTTCTATGCATGAAATTGGACCTAATTAATATTTGGTAATGTGTTTAGTAAGGGAAGGAGATCAAAGGAAAATTGGATGCATGATTTGAGATTTTGATTAATATTTGATTGTGTGAAAATGCGGGCTGCTTTATGTGATATTAAATGCCATGAACTATATGTTTGATTTGGATTTGGATTATGCTCGAGTATGTGCAAATGTGGACTGCCTATGTGATCATTTGTGTGTTGAACATGTATGAAATTAAAGCCTTAATAATGCTTGTTTATGTGAATATGTGGACTGCCCTATGGTAATTATGTTATGCTTAAAATGCATATGATTATATATATGAAGTTACTACCATGTATGATGATATGATCGAATGAGCATGCAAATTGAATTATGAAAAATGAATATGCTAAATGAAGTAATGAATAAATAGTTAACAAGAATAATAATGCCCTCGGTCGATTAGAAGTTTTAGATAGTACGACATGCCTAGAGTCTAAGCTCTCTTGTTTGTTGCTTCGTGCAACTCTTGCTTGTTGCCTTGGGCAACTCTTGTTAGTACTTCGTGTACTCTTCGATCATATGATACGTGTTCTTGATTGCTGTTCGAGACACATGATGCTATGGGCATCCTTTGTTTGTTCCTTTGTGCAACTCATGCTTGTTGCTTCGTGCAACCTTTGCTAGGTAATTGGTACCGTCTTGATGGCTTGAATATCTGATACGTCTACTCTACCTAGGGCAATGCAATGCAATACGATGAAATAAAACATATTATAATCTATGTAAATTAAATGGAAATTGCTAAATTAAGTACAACTTATGAAGTGGATAAATGGTTGAATGACTTGGCATGTGATGATGTGATATGAAATGGTGAATTATGTGGACATTGGTCCTTCCGGTTATGATATGAGACATATGATATGCTTATAAGTCCGATTATGTGTAATTTAGGTAATGACCCTATTCGAATACATGGAATTTAAGAAATGGAAAATTCTGATTTTTGGATGATGGTTTGAAATTATTCGAATGATATGCTCCTGAAGAAATTGTGATTTCGTTTTGATAAGTTAATAATGCTATGTATGGATTGGCATGAATTTTGGTTAATTCAATTGTTAAGTATGAGATTGAGTATGCTGAAATTGAATTGAATTATGGTATTGAATGAATCATATGTAAGCATGTGATAAATTAATATGTTATGTTATGTATTCGAGCATGTGCTATGAATGTTGTTATGTTACGTATGATGCTATGTGTATTTGATTTTACATAAGCTTAGTTGGGTGAAATCCGATTGTTAATAAACCTAGCTAAGTAAACTCAATGCTTGATCACATTATAAGCTCAAGAATGAATTAGATTTAGCATTACCTCGCTAAGTACTATTTGTACTTATCGCTCCGTTGTTTTCTTCTTCCCAACCTTAGCAGGATCGCTTGGACCTTAAAGCTAGCATTCGATTGGATCAAGTTACGAGTTCGGAAATATGTATGATCTTAGTCTTATCTTTAGACTCCTAGATGGTGGCTTCGAAGTCTGTTTAAGGATTCGTTTTGTTTTATTTGGTCGTAACTTAAGTCTACGATGGTGTTTGAAGTTATATGCTCCGTGATGCTTGATTAGGAGGCTAGAATCATGTTTTGTATTTAAGTAGGTAGCCTCATTATTTTGTTATATATAAATGTAAGTCGAGCTAGTGGTCGTGCCGATTCTTTTTGTTGTTCATAATCTATAGCTTGACGTGGTTTAGGAGCATATAAAAACTTGATATTTTGTAATGATCTAAGTAAAGGAAATTGAATGCCATGATATTGAAATCTATTATGTGTTGTATGAAAAATTGATGTAATTAATTATTGGTAATTGGATTAATTCGAAAATCACCTAGACTATTTTAATCAAGGTTTCGAATGGCATGGAATTGAATAATTTAAGTATTCGACAAGTTTGATCTAATTGTACTCGAAATAGTAATTTGGTAATCTACTAGTTAAAGGTTAGAATTAATTGGTTAAGTTATAAATCTGGAATTGGAATTCGATAAGGATAATAAGAAAGATTTAAATTGACTTGTAATTTGGTAACAAGATTAAAAGAAATTGTGTTTAGCTTATGTATGTTCATAAGAAGTTAAGAAAATTTTTGTTAGCCTATTTTCCGCGTGCGCATTAATATATGATTAACTTAATTAAAAATGGTATCTTGTTTTCCGATATGTTCCGATATTTTGTTTTCCTGTTCCGGTAACGCTCCTAACTCCTGGCCCGGGTTAGGGGTGTTACATTTTTGTGGCATCAGAGCTTTTTAGGTTACAGGTCCTATAGACCTCGAATGTGTTCTGTGTGCATTATTAGTTGAGTCAAACCACCTAGGGATCATACATTGAATTTCTTGTAACTATGTTCCTAACTTTGATTTTGTTTGATCTGAATTAGAATGAAAGAGACACATTTAGCTCGAGATGATGAAAGTCCTTGAGGATCCTCAAGTGAAGGGGATAGTGTCCATATGAAAGAAAATCCTCCTGTACGAGATAGTGTCCGTATGAAAGAAAACCCTCCGGTAAAGGAGAACCCTCCCGTACCAGATAGTACTCGACCACAATCTCCTGTTCAGCCTCGGACGACACTGATAATCCGACTGTTCAGAATGTTCAAAGAGATTGCCTTCTGAGTATGAAAGAAATGTTCGATTAACTTTTGACGAACATGAGACATGAACAACCTGCTCCGGTAGTTGCTGCCCCTAGCAGAGCTCCTATTGAAAAGCTTGCTTAGCATCGAGGCTATACTTTTGCAGGCTCTATTGAAGAGAAACCTGAAGAAGCTGAGTATTGGTTTGAAAGAACTACTCAGATATTGTCTAAGCAACTTCAGTGCTCGGATGAGCATAAGCTCGAATGTGTTATTTCCTTACTTGCTGATGAAGCATTGAACTGGTGGGAAACTACAACACTAACTGCTCCAGCTGAATCTGTGAACTGAAAATTCTTTGTAGAAGAATTTAAGAAGAAATACATTAGTGAATAGTACTTGGCCGATCGAAGAAAGCGTTTCTTGCATCTAAAGCAAGCGAGTTAACCAATAGAGCAGTACGTGGCTGATTTCTGTAAGTACTGCAAGTATGGTTCTGAGTACATCAAGTCAGAGAAAGAAAAGTGTCGTATGTTCCTTGACGGTCTGAATGATGAGCTGAGTCCGATGTTTACCGCCCTGGATATCACGGACTTTCAAACTCTCGTAAATCGAGCTATTGCTACGGAATCCAAGTTTCGTGCCGCAGAAAAGAGGAAAAGCAGTTACCGACATGATAAGAAGCATAAGAGTGATGACAAGTCTCATTGGAAGTCGAAGAAGTCTAAAAGCCATAAAGAAGGTACTTCTTCGTATAATCCAGCACCTCGTAGTAACTTCACACCAAAGCCTCAGTCAGTGAGTAGACTTTCTGTCCCGGTTATATCTGTTAATAGCCCGGGGAATTCAGAAAAGGCTGCCGTTTGTCAGCATTGTCAGAAACCACATTTTGGTTAGTGCCGAAGGCAGGCCAACTTATGTTTTGCTTGTGGCGGAAGTGACCACTATATCAGAGACTGTCCAGTGATGAGAGATCAAGCTCCTACTCAAAACTCTACTAATCCGAGTCATGTACAATCCAATCGGAACAAAAATACTAGACAAGCTCAGTCTGGGAATCAGGGCAGAGGCAGAAACAATCAGTCGAAAGCCACCACACATCAGGAATCAAGAGCTCCAGCTCGAGTCTATCATATCCGTGGCAAGGATGAGGAAGAATCTCCGGATGTTATTGCGGGTACGGTTGAACTAAACCTTACTCCTGTTTATGCTTTAATTGATTCGGGATCAACTCATTTTTTTGTGCGTTCTCACCTGATTGACAAGTTACAACTAAAGCCTGAATTTGTTAAAACTGGGTTAATTGATTCAAACCCTATAGGAGGTGACTTACCTATCAACCTGATCTGTAAGAATAGCCTTGTATCTATTCGAAATGTACCTTTTTCCTGTGACCTTATGTTCTACCTAAATGTGAGTTTGACCTAGTATTAGGTTTAGACTGGTTGGGTAGACATGAAGCCTGGATTGACTGTCAGAATAAAAGACTGTACTTAAGGGGATTAGGAAAAGAGTCGATTCTGTTAATTGACAAGAAACCAACATCTCCTTTTGCTGATATGGCTTTGCAAGATGAATTAGATTTTGGCTTAACTGAAATGCCTGTTGTATCTGAATTTGTTGATGTTTTTCCTGAGAAACTCCTTGGACTCCCTCCAATTCGAGAAGTTGAATTCAAAATTGAAGTTCAACCTGGAACTAATCCAGTGTCCATTACACCCTATCGTATGACACCTATTGAATTGCAAGAATTAAAGAAACAGATTCAAGAATTAGAGGATAGGGGTTTTATTCGACCCAGCACTTCTCCCTGGGGTGCTCCAGTTCTCTTTGTGAAAAAGAAAGACGGAACGATCCGACATGTTCCGATATTCTGTTTTCCTGTTCCGGTAACACTCCTAACTCTCGGCCCGGGTTAGGGGTGTTACATGTACACTGATGCCTAGTTGTAATATAAAAGATATCGTCTCCACAGGAATTGAGAAACCCTTCAGAATTTATCTTCCTACACAAGTAAAAATAAAAACACAAGTAAATTAAGGTTTTGTTTGAATCTTAAACTAAAAGCAATTATAATAAAGAGTCGAGAAATCAGATTGAGAAAATAGGCCGATATTGGTATGCGTTGTAGTGTGGATTTTGAATGCTCCGTCTCGGCAAAGTATTGCAGAATCGTCTTAAAAGTCCGGACAGTTTTGACAGGAAACTGCCTTGGCAGATGCCCACCTCGGCAGAGACTACGTAGCTGCCCGGGTGGTGTAGAGCGTTATAATGTTCTCTAAATATGAGCGCAAGTGCACACTCTTGTCAAGTAATAGTATAAAAGATATCGTCTCCCACAGGGATTGGACAACTTAACTCGATTCGTTGTTCCTGGACAAGAAAAGTAAATGCACAAATAAGTTTGTTTGTTTAAGAAAAAAAATAAAAACACAAGTAAATAAAAGGGAAGAAATCAGATTGATAGAATGGGCAGGGTTATGCTGCTGTTTAGTGTGAAACTGTGTTGAATAGGACAAGTTGCTTTGCGCTGCCAAACTCTGCTGCCTCGGCGGAGGGATGACAGATAGGCTGCTGAGACGCTCTCGCTGCCTCGGTAGGGGAATGGACTTGTGTCTCGGCGGTAAACTCGGCAGAATTACAAGGCTCGACAGAACGCTTCGAAAGTGATCCTGCTTATGTCTAAGTCAGAATGATGTTGATGCCCACTGCAGATAATACCAGTCGCAGCGTGAATCGTACAAAGACTGCAATGTTAAATCGTCATCTTTTAGACACCTTAAACCCTAACCTATGTCTAGGCTGGATTGATCAACACCGTCTATAGATGAGATCGTACTTACTCCTTTCATGAGTTCGACTCTCTCGATACCGAACAAATGGATAGTAATCAACTAATCTTTCGCCTTAATTGAAAACTATGAAGAACATGGAATAAGCAAGCAAACATTGAAGCTTTATTGCAAAAACAAACTTAAAATCCTAAGCAACCGTTCTCACACAAATTACAGCATAACCCAAACCCAAAGAGAGTTTTAGAACATAATGGCGGCAAGAAAACCTAAAGTATGCCTAAGGGAAAACCTAAGTTGTCTTGAAGTACAATTATAATGAGTATGTATAGACATTAGCTAGGTCTAGTCCTTCTTGGAGTAAAAGTCTTTAAAGTAGCTTTTTGCATTAAATGCAACTCTAAATGCTGACTTCTTTGAGTTGAACGTGGACTTAATCACATTGCCTTGCTCCGCAAGTAAGCTCGAGTTCCTCCTTTGACGGCTCTATCTGCTGCTACAATCATCGAAAAATTGAGTGGACATCATCATTAAGATCAGGATTTTCTGCTCTACAGATCGCACTACAGTTCTCCAATTCCTCTGTGTGCTGTCTTGGGCGGCAGGTAGGGCGGCGACAGCTACTCGACAACTACTGTCTCTGTCTGGAACTGCATCAGTACAGCTCCTTAGTTCGCTGCCTCAGCATCATGTCCTTAGCTCCTTTCGCCTTCTGTCAGCCTCTAGTACCTGAAACTAAAACTAAAGTAAAACAATACATTTTTCTTACCAAATAACAGAAAATCAATACAAAACATGACAGAGTAAAGAATACTATAAAATACAATGCATGAACCTAATTATACCTAAAATGTACTAAAAACAACAATAATATGAGATGAAATATACATGAAATATAGAACTTATGGACACTTTACAGGCGGCTAAGAGACAATTCAAAGTTTGGCAAGGCTTCCTTTAGTGACTCCTTCTTACCCCTAAGTCGAAGTGCTATTGGCGAACACATCTAGATAATAACTCCCGGTGTGAATCAAAGGATAAACATCAACCAATGCTAAGCCTCCTTTAGCCACTGAACTTCCAACTTATTCCTAAGCCAAAGTAGTTTTACCCTAGATTGGATAAAACCGTGTTTACTCGTTCTTGAGTTCAACTCTCCCGAAATTGAACAAATAGATAAATTACAACTTCCTCTCCCGATTTGATCGCAAACAATTGAAAACCAAGAGTAAACAAACTTTGAATTTTATTGCAATAACTTTAACCTAAAAAGAATAGAAGCAATCTCTCACAGCTACTCAACAAAACCAACCCTTAGTCCTAAGAGAAGTTTAGAACATGATGGACGAATGGAAGCTCTAGGGTTTCTCAAAAATCACTCGATCCCCTTTCTCTTAGTCGACTAAGGTATGTATTTATAGGGCTTGGCCTATGTCAAATTCAGTTTAGGATAGGATTACTAGTTAGAATCAGATCACAACTCATTAAAAGAACAAATCTCTATCATTATTTATTCCTAGATTCCTGTTTGATTTTTTCCACCATAACTTTGACCGTGGCTTTTCTTGAGCTTTTGGGCTTCGATTCTCATGCAAGTGGTCTTTAAAAATCCGGCTTGATGTGTTCTTTCAATTGCATACCAGTTTGCATTTTTCCAGTTTCCTTGGGCTGCTGCCTCGGCGGCATATAGTCTACTGCCTCGGCAGAGTGTCTGTGTTGGTGTGAGTAACTCAGCATGGCTCCTTACTCTGGGCTTATCCTCTGTGACATAGTTTCATCAGCTCTTCATCAGGTTCATCAGCATCTTCCATTGATTGTTCAACTCCTTCCTTCTGCCCTCCTTGCTGCCTCGACATTGTCTATCTGGGCGGGTACCTGCGCACAGTAAAACTCATACCTGAGCAGTATCTTTTATAGAGAAAAATAGTGAAATTCATTAAACATGACATATTATCTAATCTATGCAAATTTGTGTATGGTTACCTAATAAATGCAACTAAAACATGCTTAAGTACAACAATAATTGAGCTAAACTAGGGCTAAAATGTAGGACTTTTACACACTTAACACGCCCCCAAACTCGAACTATTGCTTGTTCTTAAGCAAATTGAACCTAGTTGCATCTCTAGAAAGTGTGGCTTCATATCTTGACTAATCTCTAACTTCCATGTGATCACCTACGTGGGAAAAACCCTTCGAATGAAAATGGACTTACCCGGAACAATACTATAATGCTTGTGAGTGTGTGCATGTTTTGTGAACAAGTATGATTCTTCGGATTCCATGTAAGCATAAAGGTAATCAATTCAACTCTTGGGTTTCTTAACTTTTCTTACTAGAGTCAGTTTTGGGCACCTCTAGTTTATCAACCAATCCTTTCCTTCAAAACTTAGTCAACTAGAGCCAGTTTCAGGCACCTTTAGTGATTTCTCATTACTAGAATTAAAGGTAAACATTTCTAGCAATATCTTTTACTCTATACTAGAGCTAGTGATAGACACCTCTAGTACATAAAATTTTTCAATTTTAAACCCAAATAATTATCTAACCTTAATTCATTATAACTCATAAAATCATACAAGTCACAAGGTGTGTTTCTAAGTTTCAGCACAATAGTAGAGTTCTAAATACTTCCAAAGTTATGCTAAGGTCTCTGCCACGACGGCTACTACGGTGACAGTTAGGAAATACTCAAAATCTAAGCCAAATATTTTTTCTATAACAAGTAACAATGCATTCTATATGAATACTAACTATACATTCTAATATGAAACAAATAAAAACAAAAGAGAAAAAAAATTAGGACTAATTTTCCCCTCAAACTCGAGAGGAGCATTGTTCTCAATGCATGCCTACATACTCAAAATAAAACATAGATTAGATAAATAAGGAAGATGATAGCTTAGAATGCTGGCGAATCGGAGGAGATGTCGTTTTCTTCGTCATCTCTAAGTATAATCCGCTGTTGAGCTGGTACTTTAAGTCTTTTGGCCGCCTTTGGCGGCTGCTTGCAGGATGCTGGTGTTGGTTGGGCTTGATTCTTCTCTCTTCCTTTGGGTTTTGTTTCTCCTAAAATAAACTGAAATACAATTATTAGTGCCTGAAAAATAAAATGCATGTTAAAATTAAATATAATGCCTAAAAACAAAAAAATAAAAATAATGTGTTTGAAAAATAAAATAAATGCAAGAAATTTAAATCTAATTCCTAAAAAAAAAAAAATTAAAAACAGAAAAGTTTAGGTTGTATTAGGAGTGCATTTGGATGCATGAGTTCTTGTGTAGTGCTTTAACCTCTGCCCATTTACTTTAAACTCATGCCCATCCTTGGTAGATTTGATCGTGACTGCACCATGTGGGAATGCTTTAACTACCTCGAACGGGCTAGACCATCTTGACTTCAACTTCCTTAGGAATAGTTTCAATCGAGAATTGAAGAGGAGTACCTGCTGCCCGGGCATAAACTGCCTTGGCAACAACTTTTTGTCATGATATTTTTTGGTTTTCTCCTTGTATATTCTCGCATTGTCATATGCCAAGGCTCTGAATTCTTCGATCTCATTCAGGTCCATAAGTCTCTTTTGCCCGGCTTTGTCCCAGTCTAGGTTTACTGCCTTGATGGCCCAATATGCCTTATGTTCAACCTCAACGGGCAGGTGACAGGTTTTTCCATACATGAGCCGATAGAGTGACATGCCCAATGGGGTCTTATAGGCTGTTCTATATGCCCATAATGCATCATGGATTCAAAAAGACCAGTATTTTCTAGATGGATTAACCACCTTTTCGAGAATGCTCTTCAGTTTCTTGTTTGATATTTCAGCCTGCCCATTGGTCTGAGGGTTGTATGCCGTGGCAACTTTGTGTGTGACACCAAATTTTTTCAATACCGTGGCAATCAGTTTGTTGTCAAAGTGTTTCCCCTCGTCACTTATGATGGCTCTAGGGATTCCAAACCGTGTAAAGATATGCTTTTGGAGAAATTTCAGAACGGTTTTGGAATTATCCTTTGGTGTAGCAATGGCTTTCACCCACTTGGACACATAATCCACTGCTAGCATTATGTATAAGTTCCCATAAGATGATGGAAACGGGCCCATGAAGTCGAGTCCCCATACATCGAACAATTTGACTTCTAGAATACTCTGCAGTGGCATCTTGTTCCTCATTGAGATGTTGCTCGTCCGTTGGCATCTGTCACACTGTTTGTAGTATTCCTGGGCATCTTTATATAGTGTCGGCCAATAAAGTCCCAATTGGAGAACCTTGACAGCAGTTCTAGTTCCTCCAAAATGTCTCCCATATGATGAGTTGTGGCAATGGTGAAGGACTTCTTGTTGTTCTTCCTCTGGTACACATCTCCGAATCACCTGGTCTGCACATTGCTTAAACAAAAGAGGTTCGTCCCAATAATAATGTTTTGCATCATTTTGGAACCTCTTTTTCCCTTGGTAATTCATGTTATGAGGAAAAATACCACTAACCAAGAAGTTTACAAGATCAGCGTACCAGGGTGTGGTGGAGGTCGTCATGGCTGCTAGAGGTTCTGCCGCGACGACTATAGTATATGCTGCCTGGGCGGCTGCGAGGTCTACTGTTGAGGTGGCTAGGATTTTCTCATCTAGGAAGTTTTTCTGAATTTCAGTCGTGTCTGCGGGTCTTCCCTCTAGTCATGACAGATGATCAGCCACTTGGTCCTCTGTCCCTTTCCTGTCCTTGATTTCTACGTCGAATTCTTTCAAGAGAAAAATCTAGCGTATCAATCTTGGTTTTGCATCTTTCTTGGAGAAAAGGTATTTTATGGCTGAATGATCTGTGTGCACTGTCACCTTTGTTCCGATGAGATAGGCTCGGAACTTATCAAAAGCAAAAATTACTGCAAACAGCTCCTTCTTAGTGGTGGTATAATTAACTTGGGCCTCGTTGAGCGTCTTGCTGGCATAGTTAATGGCATGGAGGATTTTGTTTTTCCTCTAACCTAGCACTGCCCCGACGGAGTAGTTACTGGCATCACACATTATCTCAAAGAGCAGCGTCCAGTCTTGTGGTACTACAATGGGAGCGGCTACAAGTTTCTTCTTTAAGGTTTCAAATGCCTTAGTGCATTTGTTATCAAAGTTAAAGGGTTTATCCTGTTCAAGCAAAGAACACAATGGTTTAGTTATTTTTGAAAAGTTTTCAATGAAACGTCTATAAAAACCAGCGTGTCCCAGAAAACTCTTGATCCCTTTAATGGTTGGAGGTGGCGGTAGTTTTTCGATAACATTGATTTTGGCTCTGTCAACCTCGATGCCACGGTAGGAGATTTTATGGCCCAGAACAATGCCCTCGTCTACCATAAAGTGGCATTTCTCCCAGTTTAAGACCAGGTTAGATTCTTCACATCTTTCAAGTAATTTTTCCAGGTTGTCAAGGCATCTGTCAGAGCTGTCTCCAAAAATTGAAAAAATCGTCCATGAAGGTTTCTAGGGAATCTTCTACCATATCAGAGAAAATGGCCATCATACATCTTTGGAAGGTTTTCGGTGCATTGCAAAGTCCAAACGACATCCTTCTTAATGCGTATGTTCCGTACGGGCAGGTGAAAGTAGTTTTCTCTTGGTCCTCCGGAGCAATTGCAATCTGGTTGTAACCTGAGTAACCATCAAGAAAACAATAGTAAGGTTTTCCGGCCAATCTATCTAACATTTGATCTAAGAAAGGTAAGGGGAATTGTTCATTTCGAGTTGCTTTATTCAGCTTTCGATAGTCCATACAAACCCTCCAACCGGTCACAGTCTGGGTTGGGATTAACTCGCTGTCTTCTTTTGTGATGACTGTTATCCCTCATTTCTTAGGCACACATTGGACCGGGCTTACCCATGTGCTGTCGGATATGGGGGTAAATAATACCGGCATCAAGCCACTTGATTACTTATTTTCTCACCACATCCTTCATGGCTTCATTTAGCCGCTTTTGGGCATCGACTGCTAGCTTATGATTGTCCTCTAGGAGGATCTTATGCATACAAACTGCCAGTCTAATTCCTTTTAGATCAATAACATTCCATCCAATGGCTTGTTTGTGCCGCCCGAGCATCTCAACCAACTGTTGTTCTTGTTCCCGCGTCAAATTGGAAGAAATAATTGCGGGTAAATTGTCTATATCCAAGATAAACATATTTAAGTTGCTCGGGCAGTGGTTTAACTTCTAGTTTGGGTGGCTGCTCAATAGATGGTTTTTCAACGATACTCTCTTTTGTTGTGTATTTAAGAGGTTCAAAATACTTACCTGGATGATTACTAGTCTAGTTTACCTTTTCAGGCTGGCTGCCGAGGCAGGTGTCTAGGTAGTCATCTAAGTAGCTGTCGAGGCAGTGCCCAGAATCTCTGCCCGAGCAGTGGCTGCTAAGGCAGGGGGCATCTGGTGTGAGATTTACTTCCGTGGTTGTCTGGATCAGCTGGCACTCCTCTTTGTTATCAGCTTGCTCTAGGGTCTAAAGTACGTTGAGCTTTATGTGATGGTCGTTTACCCTCATGGTTAATTCTCCATTCTCCACGTCAATTAGAGTTCTGCCCGTGGCTAGGAATGGTCTTCCCAGTATGATCGGTGCATGCTCATCTGCCTCACAATCTAAAACAAGGAAGTCAATAGGGAATATAAACTTATCCGCTCTTACCAAGATGTCTTCGATTTCTCCTTCAGGGTGTACGTAAGAGCGGTCAGCCAGCTGGAGCTTGACAGTGGTGGGCCGAGCTTTCCCAATGCCCAGCTTTTCAAACACTGATTTGGGCTTTAGGTTGATGCTTGCCCCAAGATCGCATAAAGCCTTCCCTAGATAATGATTTCCAATGGCACATGGAATGAGGAAGCTGTCTGGGTCTTTCAGCTTAGGTGGTGCTCGGTTGTGTAGCATTGTGTTGAGTGTGTAAAAGTTCTATATTTTACCCCTTATTAAACCCATATTTCTGCTGTATTCAAGCATAATTCATTGCATTTAGGTAAACTTTTACATATACATCACAATTAGGTAAAATGGCACAGTTGCTACTGATTTTGGCTACTTTTGTAGGTATCTGCTGCGGCAGACGTAGGACAGAGAAGGAGCAGAGCTGGAACACAGAACTGGAGTCGAGAAGGAAGACGCTGCCGTGGCCACTCCCGTGGAAGCCATGACGACAACATTAGTAAAGGGAAAAGTGAAGTGGAGCTCGACCGATAGAGGAATTCAAGTCGGTCTGTCGTGGACCACTCCTATATTTTTCTGAGCCCTAGATCATAATGAAGGCCAAGCCCAAAGTTCAAGGAAGAAACCCAAAGCAAGAAAAGAGGACGAATTAAAGGCACCTACTGGAAGATTTAATCTTAATTAGAGTTGTACTTTAGTTTGAACTTGTATTCTTACCTTATTAGAAAACTTGAACCCAAGGCCTATATAAAGGCATGTAATTCGACCTAGGGAAGGATATCTCTTCTCTAGCTGTCTTCCCCAAAACCCTTGTCGTTTTCCCCCTTCTCATCATGTTATACACTTCCCCTAGGGCTAAGGGTTGATTCTGTAAAGTAGTTGCAAGGATTGTACTATTTTTAGGAATTTTCTGTTCATTGAATAAAACTTCAAGTTTGCTTATTCTGGTTTTCAACATCTTACAAGAGTATCGGGAGAGCATTGTGAGATTATCTATTTACTTAATATCGGGAGAGTTAAGTATACGAAAGGAATAAGTGCGGGTTCTCCAGTTTATGGTTGAACTATCTCGGACCTAGGGATAGGACGAGGTTAAGTGGCAAAGGAAGAATTCAACAACATCGGTGTTCATCCTTCGATTCACGCCGGGAGGTATCATCCAAGACGTGTTCATCGACAGAAATGGACCTAGGGATAGGACAAGTCACAGCAGGGATTCTTGCCAAGCTTGAAGTACAAATTTGTGTGATCGCTGCCGCGACAACAATAGACTGCTGCCGCCGCAGGTGCTGCCGCGACAGGGACGACGACATAACAGGAATTTCTATATAGTGCAACACCTGCACTACCGAGCAAATCAGTATTCTCCAATATTATTCCCAACAATTTAAACTCCCTTCTTTCTCTCTTGTGCAGCAAATTCGAGGATAAAGCTATTTCCAGTCCTGTGGATTCGACATCCGATACTTTGTGTATCACTTTACTACTTGCGTCGTGTACACTTGCACTCTATTGCAATATACAATTTGACACGCAACAAGTTTTTGGCGCCGCTGCCGGGGACTGGCAACATATCTTTACCCTTACCTTTACTGCACTTTCTTTTTAATTTTTCTGTTTTTATTGGGACTGTTTACCCTGTGCTTTTCACAAGGTTTTTCGTTTGCCTATGCGCAGATCAAAATGAGGCAAAGAACCTGAGTATAAACTAGATCCTGAAATCGAACGTACGTACAACCTCAGGAACCGAGTCCACCTTTTGATAGCCAGGAACAATTATCTTGAGGAACAGTTAGAAGTAATGCATAACGGGGTAAATCACCCGAGGAATCCTGAAGATCTTCCCATAGATGAACGGAACGGACGGCCTGCTGCCGAGGCCGCACGACGGTCCTGCCGTGAGTACATGATCAACGATCATGTAGAACTGGAGACCACCTTGCCTGACGTCGAAGCTGAGAATTTTGAGCTGAAACCTGTTATGTTCAGCATGATCAATTTCGCTGGCCAATTTAGTGGTGCTGCAACAGCGGATGCTCGAGAACACCTAAAAACGTTCCAAGAAATCTGCGGATCGTTTAGACTACCAGCAGTAAATCCAGAGATACTGAGGCTTCGGTTATTTCCTCATTCACTTAGGGACAGAGTGAAAACTTGGTGGAATAAACTAACGCCGGGTTCAATACGAACTTGGGCAGATCTCACTCGTGAATTTTTTTCTCGTTTTAATCCTTCTCTATTATCTGAGCGATTGCGTAATGAAATTGCTACTTTTCAACAGGTGGATGACGAGCTAATGCACGAGGCATGGGACAGGTTTACCACTCTTCTAAGGAATTGCCCAATGCATGGATTCCCCGTGTGGAATCAAGTCATAAAATTCTACAATGCTGCCAACACACACACCCAGATGAGAATAGATTCAGCAGTAAATGGACTGTTGTTGGATAAAGATCCTGACGGAGCCATGGTAGTGTTGAAAAATTTGGCAAAGAATGACGAGCAATTTCCTACAGCGAGGAGAGGTAAACGAGTGTTAGCTGTAAAAGACTATGAAGCCGATAATTCCCTGAAGACACAGGTTGCATACCTCACAAAGGCAATGGAAAATTTGTTGAAGAAAGATTCAAAACCTGTCTACTCTGCAGAAGAGGTATGTGAAACATGCAGTGGGAATCACAGTTCAGAAGACTGCCCTTTACAGCTCGAGGAAGGGATGTATGTTGGAAACTACAACAAGCCGAGAAATTACGACTCCAACAATTACAATCCCAACTGGAGGAAAGATCCCAAGTTCTCTTAGAGCAACCCAAATAACACATTTAATCCTCAGATGCAGAACAACCAAAACCAAGGGGCACCCAGAATCCTGTCACGGCAGCAACCACAACAACAGCCACAAAAGCAGTCGGCAGCCGCACCTAGTATACTAGAGCAGACTTTGGCCACATTCATGTCACATACAGGAGCTTACATGGCAAACATGGATCACTTCTTCAAGAAGACTGAGTCATTCATGGACAAAACAGAGATGAGAATGACTAACCATGAGACTACACTGAAATCACTGGAGACACAAATGGGCCAGGTTTCCCAGCATATTAAGCCAAGGCAGAATAGAGGATTCCCTAGTGATACTGAGGTCGCTAGACACCCCACACATGAGCAGTGTAAAGCAATTTCAACTAGGAGTGGGAAACAACTGCAAGGGCCGGAGATGAAAACCATATCGATTAAGGAACCAGCACTAGAAACACCTGTCGCGAACACTGCCCCGGCAGAAGAAGAGAAACCTGCTGCTGACATACCTGTCACGTCAGCGGACGGGACAGAGGACTAAGAAAAAGATGCTGAAGAACCTAAGCCTCCTCAAATCCGAATACAATGTGAGGGACGAATTGAAGATTACCGTCCTCCACCTTCTTTTCCACAGTGGTTACAAAAGCAGAAACAAGAGTACCGACTCAAAAAGATCTATGATATTTTTAAGCAGGTTCACATCAACATACCGTTGTTAGAGGCCATCAAGCAGATGCTCGGTTATGCGAAATTTCTCAAGGATGCTATATCGAAAAGATCCAGACTTGGGGAATTCGAAACGGTAAAAATGACAAAGGGATGCATGACTATCTTGCACAGGCATCCACCCTAGAAAAAGAAGGATCCTGGGAGCTTCATCATACCATGCATAATTGGTGACAAATTCGTGGGTAAGGCACTTTGTGATCTAGGTGCTAGCATAAATTTAATGCCAAAATCTGTGTTTTAGAAATTAGGTATTGGACGAGCACGGCCCACGACAGTCATGCTGCAGCTGGCAGACCGCTCTTACGTACAACCAGAAGGGAAGATTGAAGATATTCTGGTAAGAGTGGATAAGTTCATTTTTCCTGCTGACTTTCTTGTTTTAGACCGTGAAACAGATGAGAACGCACCAATCATCCTGGGGCGACCCTTCCTAGCCACATGCAGATCTCTGATTGATGTAGAAAAGGGAGAACTGACCATGCGAGTAAATGATCAAGAGATCAAACTAAATGTTCTCCAAGCAATCAAACATACCGATGCAGACGAAGAATGCAAGGCCATCACTGAAGCAATCCTTGACCAACCCTGCATCAGGTCGAGCTGCCATGACATAAAATTTGGTCACTGCCACGACAGTCATCTGGAAGACTGACACGGCAGCAACGACGACAGTGACTCCTCTAAATCAGACATATCCGACACTGAAGGTCATGAGAAGGTAAATTGGATAGGCAATTGTCCAGGTAAGTTATTCGAGCCCTTAAACTATACCTCGAATGAACACATAATTCAAAAGCCTTCAACTGTAGAACCACCTGTTTTAGATCTTAAGCCCTGCCAAGGCAACTTAAATATGTTTTTCTTGGTTTAAATGATACGTTGCCCGTAATCATCTCTTCCAAGTTAATGCAGGAACATGAACAACAATTAAATGGGATGCTGGAGCAGCACAAAAAGGCTATTGGATGGACGATAGCTGACATTCAAGGCATCAGTCCGGCATTATGTATGCACAAAATTCTCCTAGAGGATGATCATAAGCCGACCATTGATGCCCAGAGACGTTTAAACGATGCTATGCGAGAAGTGGTGAGAAAGGAGATCATCAAATGGCTCGATGCTGGAATAATTTATGCCATCTCGGATAGTAAGTGGGTGAGCCCGGTGCAGTGTGTCCCCAAAAAGGGAGGAATAACCGTGGTGACCAATGAAGAGAACGAACTAATCCCAACCAGGACTGTGACCGGTTGGAGGGTTTGTATGGATTACCGGAAGCTTAACAAAGCTACCCGGAAAGACCATTTTCCCCTACCTTTTATTGATCAAATGCTTGATAGATTAGCGGGGAAACCTTATTATTGTTTTCTTGATGGTTATTTAGGGTACAACCAGATAGCTATTGCACCGGAAGATCAAGAAAAAACGACCTTCACTTGCCCATATGGCACTTATGCTTTTTGGATAATGCCATTTGGACTATGCAATGCACCAGCAACCTTCCAAAGGTGTATGATGGCAATATTCTCCGACATGGTGGAGGACTTCCTGGAAATATTCATGGACATTTTTTCCGTCTTTGGGGACAGTTTTGAAGGCTGTTTAGGCAACCTACAGAAGGTGCTCGAAAGATGCGAGAAAACAAACTTGGTCTTAAACTGGAAAAAATGTCACTTCATAGTGGATGAAGGGATAGTCCTAGGCCACAAGGTAAGCTGCCGCGACATAGAGGTAGACAGAGCAAAGATAGAAGTCATTGAAAAGCTGTCGCCGCCCACCACAGTCAAGGGAATTTGGAGTTTTTTAGGGCATGCTGGGTTTTATCGAAGATTCATTGCAATCTTCTCGAAGATTACCAAGCCCTTGTGCCACTTATTAGAGCAGAATCGTCCCTTTGACTTCAATGCTGAATGTACTAAGGCATTCAGAATCCTGAAAGAGAAGCTGGTAACAGCCCCGATTGTACAGCCACCAGACTGGAGATTGCCATTCGAAATAATGTGTGATGCCAGTGACTACGCTGTAGGGGCAGAACTTGGGCAGAGGAAGGACAAACTCTTCAACGTAATTTACTACACCAGCAAAACACTAAACGATGCCCAAGTAAACTACACCACAACAGAGAAGAAACTATTAGCAGTGGTGTTCTCGATTGACAAGTTCCGTTCATACATACTTGGAACGAAAGTGGTGGTCCATACAGACCATTCAACACTAAAGTATCTGTTCGCTAAAAAAGATGCAAAACCTAGACTGATACGTTGGATTCTGCTGCTGCAAGAATTCGACATTGACATCAAGGACAAGAAGGGGACAAAAACCAAGTAGCAAACCACTTGTCAAGATTAGAGATGTGAAAGAGTCTACCGACAGACAAGACCAACATACTAGAGACCTTCCCAGATGAGCAGCTGTTTGCTGCCACAAGCATTACCGCGACAGCCATGTCGGCAGGTAAGTTTTCTGAACTTCCTTGGTACGCTGATTTTGTTAATTACATTGTTAGCGGAGTACTCCCTCCTAAACTTAATTACCAAGCAAGGAAGAGGTTCCAAAATGATGCAAAACATTATTATTAGGACGAACCTCTTCTTTTCCAACACTGTGCAGATCAAATCATCAGGAGGTGTGTACCACAGGATGAACAAAAAGCTGTGCTTCACCACTGCCATGCTTCCCCATATGGAGGACACTTAGGTGGAAACAAAACCGCTGCCAAGGTTTTGCAATCTGGTCTCTATTGGCTCACACTATTCAAGTGACAAATGCCAACGAAATGGGAACATCTCAAGAAGACATGAGATGCCACTGCAAAACATTATAGAAATCGAAATCTTCGATGTATGGGGGATCGATTTCATGGGACCATTCCCAGCATCTTGTGGGAACCACTACATCCTATTGGCAGTGGATTATGTGTCCAAGTGGGTTGAAGCGGTCGCCACACAGAAAAATGACGCCAAGACTGTTCAGAGATTTCTGCACATGAATATTTTCTCCAGGTTTAGCGTACCTAAGGCGATCATCAGTGACGAAGGGAGACATTTTGATAATAGGGTAATTGCTGCTGCCTTGAGAAAATACGGAGTAAAGCACCGGATTGCAACAACATACCACCCTCAGACCAATGGTCAGGCCGAAATATCCAACCGGGAAATAAAGAACATCCTTGGGAAGATGGTTAAACCTACTCGAAAATATTGGTCTTTACATCTCAATGATGCACTCTGGGCCTATGGAACAGAATTTAAAATACCATTGGGAATGTCACCCTACAGGCTTATATATGGGAAAACATGCCACTTACCTGTTGAGATACATCACAGAGCTTACTGGGCTATCAAGGCAGTGAACATGGACTTAGATAAGGCAGGACAGAAGAGGCTACTCGACTTGAATAAAATGGAAGAAATTCGAGCAATGGCCTACGACAACGCAAATATTTACAAGGACAAAACAGAAAGGTGGCACGACAAAAAGTTGCTGCCCCGACAGTTCTGCCCAAGGCAGCTTGTGTTATTATTTAACTCTAGGTTAAAAATTTTCCCAGGAAAGCTTAAATCTAGATGGTCTGGCCCCTTCCAAGTTGTGCAGGTTTTTCCCCATGGTGCCATCACGATAAAATCCTTTAAAGACGGGCACCAATTCAAAGTCAACGGACATAGACTAAAGCATTATCAGGGGACTGAAGACCCAAGAATGCAGGAAGTAGTTACTTTAGGAGATGCTTCTCAAGGCATCCCTTATTTAACTTAGTTTTTTTATTTATTTATTGTATTTATTTATTAAGAATTAAGATTTATTTATTTTAGGAACTAAGTTTTTATTTTAATTATTTTTCTTTTTAGGAAATAAAGGAAACAAGGAGAGGAGAAGAAGTGAACCAGCCCACCATATCAACAGCAGCCTAAAAAGCCCAAAGGATGAGTCTGTTGTCACAGCCTGTCATCAACTGTCGTGACAGACGCAGAAAATACAACCTATCAACAAGCTGTCGCGGTAGACACACAAACGTGTAACAGACGCGCATCAGACACGGAAACGCGTGACAGATGCGTCATAAACCGTGTAACAGCTGGCCCCGTTATTCGCGCCTTCCATTATAGCTCCAACGGGCAGAAAATCATTCATCTATATAAACCCCCATTCACTATTCATTTTTCATCTCACTTTTACTCTCTCAACTTGTTTTCTCTAGATCTCAAATTTCTCTTTATTTTCCACAGCCCTTGCAACTATGACTAGCAGACAGACCCGTAGAAGTGCTGCCTCCAGCTCTGCTGCAGCAGTAAGCACACCCAGCCACAGTGCCATCCCAAACTGCTTCGCCTCTACCGACTCCGCCGACAGATATTACCGCTCCTTCCAGAAGAGGGAGATGTGGGAAGAAAGGAGGTTCCTTTACACCAAACGCACAGAAGACCTCGAACTTGAACCGTTCATTGCACGAAAAATCAAAGCCCTAAATGGCAGATGTTTGCTGCTCAGCCGAAAGAGATGAACGTCACGCTCGTCCGAGAATTTTATGCTGCTGTCGACAGCAAAGATACTAAGACCGTGACAGTTCGAGGTAAAGAGCTTTCTTTTGAGCCTTCTTACATCAACACCTTCTATGGCCTTTATGTCAGCAAAAAGGAGAACGGACACAATAGATTTGTCAACAGTCTGTCGCCGGCAGACTATGACGCGATGATGACAGAGTTAACGGAGGAGGGAATAGAATGGAACACCGACCCAAAACATCGATGGACGGTGAAAATAACTCAACTAACTCCCGAGGCCAAATTATGGAATCACTTCGTGAAGAAGAGAATCATGCCATCCTCCCATAACAGTACGGTCTACCGCCCCAGGTTAGCACTTGTCCATTCAATTTTGAATGAACGACCCATTAACGTCGGCAGATACATAAGGGAGGGAATTTTGGAATGTGCTCTCCGACCATCGGGACCTCTTGTCTTCCTGCACCTCATTACCGAAATCTGTCGAGGCCACAATGTTCCAGAAATTGCCGAAGACTTCAAAGTCCAAGGGAAAGGATGGACGGAGCGTAACATCTTCAGCCTCATGGAGCTGAAAGCAGCAACCCCACTTTCCTACTTCAACCCGTCTGCCACAGCAGAGGAGCCGACAGACCCCACTCACTCAGAACCGGCCGCAATAGAGAAGTAGCGGCAAACGGCAGCAGCCCCTCCACAAGATGCCTCCACCCAGATTCTGTCAACACTCAACAGGATGGAGGAAAGACAGCTCGGTCTGATGAGCTTCATTAGGGACTTCACGGCAGCGACAGTAAATTTTATTCATAATGATTTAAAATTTACAAATGTACTGTTCCATGCCTTCCCAGAACAATATTTTGCTGCCCCCACACTTACTCCTACTCCTGCTGCCACACCAAAGACCCCATCTGCTGCCTCTAAACCTACACCGGCCGCGACAACTGAAGGCGATAGCCAACCTACCAGTACCAGAGGTGAGAAACGGAAGGAGCCCATGCCAGAACTCAACGATGACTACTTCGAAGGGTTCTTCTCTTCATCCGTCTGGCAGGACTCTGACGGGGAGCCCTCTGTTGCTCGAAACCTTTCAAAGGAGTTCACTCCAATGAAGAGGCAGAAGCCCAACAAAACTGGTGAAGGACCATTCGGCCAGGGCAAGTCTGCCAGCAGCAACAACAACAGCTCCGAAGATGAGGTACAAGTGTTGGACAAGCTACCCCAAATCTCACCCACCCGTATCCAGCCGCCAAGGGAAGCCAAAAAGAAGACAACCTCTGCCTCTCCCAATCCTCTGACGGCACCTGCCATGAAATTCTCTGCCTGACGGCAGCTACAGATCAGCAGCAGCAGCGATGAAAGCTCTTCAAATTAAGTTTCGATCTTATTTTTGTTGTCTTGCTCTTTTATTTCTTTTGTGATGTATTTTCTTTTATATTTTTATTTTCCATGTCAACATACATTGAGGGCAATGCAACCCTCGAGTTTGGGGGTGGCATCCCTCCAGTAATGAAGTGTCTTTTGCGTCTTAATAATGTGTCTAAGTGTTAGTTATCATCTAGTTTATTTTTTTCAAAAAAAAAAAAGAAAAATTGGCTTAAGTCTTTGAACTGAACTTACCTGCCGCGACATACTCTGTCGTGACAGTGCCTTTAGGAAATTTTAGGATCTGTTTAGAGCCTTGCTATGATTCTAATCTGTACAACACTCTTGTGACTCTTATGCTATCTAGATTTCTTTAGTACTCTGGAATAGGAATGTTTACCCACTTGAAACTGCCCCTAGAGGTGCCTATCACTGGCTCTAGGAAAACAATAAAAGAAAGAAAATTATTCAGACTCATTTGCTTGCAAAACTGCCTTGCACTGATTTTAGGAGATTTTTCTTGGAGCTAAGTTAGAAAAAACTAAAGGAGCCCAAGAATTGCCTCCAGAAAAGATGCAGTTAAATCAAGAGTCAGAAAAACTAAAGGAGCCTAAGAATTGCCTCTAGAAAAAATTGAATTGGCATAAACTCAAGTTGTGTAACACCCCAATTTTGGGCTTGGAAGTTAGGGTCTGAACCGGACCGGTTTAAATTACAGTTCGAATATAAAAGGTGGTTTTTAGGGAAAGCCTAGTTCGGGATGCATTAAAATTATGAAAAAATATCTAAAAATCCTCTTTTATTATATATAAGAGAGTGGTGAAATCAATTTTACAAAATGGGGTTTGGAAATATGACATTTCAAGTTAGTGACTAAAATGTAATTTTTGAAAAGTTGGTGACTGTTTTAAAAGGATTGAAACTTTGAATCTTTAAGGAGCTAATTTACCCAAGGGAGGGTTTCTCCAGATTTTTCTTAAATATTAAAGACTCATTTAATGTTATTTAATAAAAAGAAAAGAGGGAAAAGATATATTTTAGTTTCATAACTAACTTTTGCCAAAATTTTCCCATTTCATTTTCTCTCAATTTTCCCTCAGCCAAACACATTTCCACAACCACTTTTCCTTTGATTTTCACACCTAAAGTTGAGATTTCAATCTCTAAATGATTTCTAATCATTTCTACACCAAATCCTCATCATTTGCTTATTAAATTTTCAAGGATTTTGGCTCTAAACAAGGAAAAACTCACGTTTAGAGGTATAAACGTCCTTCTCCTCTAAATACTCAGTTCTTTATTGAAATTCCCAAGTTCTCAATCCTTAAATTGAGTTTTATTAAAGGTTTTAATGTTGTGTTCTTGATTTTGGCTTAAAATGCAATATTTGGATTTAATTTTGAAGAAATTCGTAATAGATGATTGGGCTCTGTTTGAGATGTCTTTTTGATGTATTTTGGATGTCTAAATGATGTGTAATTGAGGTTTAATCAATGCAATCCCGAATAGGTTGATTTTCCTAAGTTTTTACTTGAGAAAATGGTGGTTTTTGGGGTGATTTTGATGTTCTGCTATAGCTGGAGGTATAAGGACGTGATTAGGTCCTTTTTAGATGTTAATTGATGTTTAAGAATGATTGGATTTGATGGATCTTGGCTGGGTATTGTTGTAGAGGTGTTTGAATGTGATTTCGGTTGTGTTTGGTAGCCTAAATGTGAGTTTTGATGAGAGCAGCGAGTTTAGGTATTTTGGTTGAAGATTTTAATGCATGATGATGCATTCATCCTCTGCTTTGATGTGTTTAAAACAGGGGAGACATCTTCGGATCCTTGTGGTGTTGATCCGGAGGCTTGATCGGCGTTTCGGCAAGCTTGCGAAACGGAATCGGTGAGTGAAGTTTGGTTTTCAGCTTTGAAACCAATCTTGGAAGGTTATGGGAGCTTAGTTTAAGTCTAAACAACTTAGCTAAGCTCAAGAGTAAGTTTTTCGGAGAAACTCTCTTTTTGATGAACCATTAGATGGTTGAATGCAATGTGTTTATTTTGCATGTTTAAATTCTGTTTTGAAAGCATATTTTAGCATGTTTAATGCTGGTTTTGTAAACCATGTGTTAAAGGATGCTCAAGGTAAGAGATCCTTGTTTTGGACATTGATAAATATGGTTTGATGCATTGTGATGCATGATTATTTAATGTCTTTGTTAAATGCTTAAAAACAGTGGATTGATGATGGTAAATGATGTATATTGGCAAGTGATGTGTTGGTTTAAAAGTACTTGAATCGGATATAGTTAGCCGGCTATAGGATTGGGTGCACCGTGAATAAAGTCGCCTTGGATGTTGAGGGGTTGTAATTGTACCGTAAACTCCATCCAAGTACACTAACGAGATGTCTAAGATCATAATGGTGGTTAAAATGCCATGTGAGGATCTTGTGTTGTGTGTCCCGTGTTCTCGTTAGTGATGTTATACAACTACCAATGAGTGATGTGGAGGGGTTGTAATTGTACCGTAGACTCCATCACGGGTGTTGAGGGGTTGTAATTGTACCGGTAAACTCCACCTTGAGTGTTTGGTAGTGTGTATGAAGCGTATGGGACAACGCTTGTAATCCGCGTATCCGATTGTGTTTTGAGTTGAAAAATGGTTATGGATTATCACTTGAAAGCCAATATGACATGTTGATGTATTGAAGCATGAGATGCTTGGTTTGTGTGCATAGATGCATGATAAATGTTGTTTTGAAATTAAAGGCCTTGGAAAGGTGTTTTTACAAAGTGCATTATTGTGTTGTTTCATTAGAGCATTTCTCACTAAGCATGTGTGCTTACGCTCTCTCTTTCTTGAACCAATAATGCAGAGCATTGAAGTGCTTTAAGGGCAGCAAGGAGGTCAAGGATCCAAGAGAAAGTCTAAGCTCATGTATGGTGAGTATTTTCACAACACTATTAGCTTTTGGCATTTGGCAATGGGGACCTAGTTTGAGTTTTTGGGAGATGTTTTGGACTCCCTAAGTTTGGTTTAATGCCTATGATGATGTTTGAAACATGTAAATGGCCATTTGGTATTTGTTTTGGAGATTTGATGATTGCTTGCTTTTCATTATAGGATGCATGCCTTTAGACTTGTGGTTTTTTCTTATTTGAGGTCGTGATTGAGCTTTGATGATGCAAATATGTTCCTTTATTGTTTGATGACTTGTTGGCATGATATGGAGGTCATATGAGCGTGTTTGGTGGGTCGAAAGGGTGTAAAACAGACTTTTTTGCTGTTTCTGGGCAGGGTGTTTCGAAACACCCTTGCCTGTTTCGAAACAGGTGCATATTTTGGCCTGGGTGTTTCGAAACGGGCTGAGGTGTTTCGAAACACTTTGGCTACTGCCAGCCCGTGTTTCTGAACGGCCTAGACCCGTTTCGAAACACTTGACTGTTGGGCACTGTTTTGAATGGTTTTGAGGTTTGCAAGCTTTACGTTTTAGTCATGATTTTTGTATGTGCAATTGCTTGAGTTTGGGATGTCCGTTTAAGATGAAATTTGGCAGGGAAGCATGAAACATGATTAATTTCATAATGGTAACTTAAAAAATGGTAAAGTCCTCCTAAATTTCAGAATTTACAAATTGGTCCCTAAATTCGTAAGTTGTGCAATTGAGTCCTTTATTGTTTTCCGATTGCTGTGATTTTTGAGTATGCTTATATCAAGAGTTCACCTAAGGTTAATATGCATTTAGACAAAGTTAAAAAGAAAAAAAGGGTCGTTAATCAAGGTTGACTTTCAGGTTGACTTTGGTTTTCCCCGTGTAATCTTCGTAGTTCGGGTCAACCGTCTAGGCCGGGCTAAGGGGGTTACATTTGGTGGTATCAGAGCTGAGTTCTCGAGTATTTGGGAATGGCTATGTGGGTGATATGTGTATGATTGCTTGTATGTTTGTTGAGTGAAAGTATGATGTATGAATTGTAAAAATGTTGCAAATGTGGTGTATGCTGTGGTGAAGCATGTTAGAGGGACCCATTGCCATATCAAAGCTAATGAAATGATTTGTTTTAATTGGAAATGAGCTTGAGTACTTGGATTGCTTACCTTGCTGAGCCTGAATATGTTTATTGCATTTGTGATTGCATTGTATAGTGAATGGGACCTCGTAGAGAGACGAGGATTAATACGCGAGCTATGGCTCAAAATGAGAACGAAGAGAATGCAGAAAATGTAGTGGATTTACCTCCTCCACCCGGTGGTGGTGGTGTTGGGGTGAGGGAGCTGGTGCTGGTGCTGGTGCTAGGGTCGCTGGACCTGAAGCTGGGCAGGGGCAAGCTGCTCCTGACATGTCAGTGCTGATTCAAGCTATTGCTGGAGCCTTTCAGGCGGCGGTAGCTGGAGCTCATGGAGCTGGGCATTAGGGAGATGCTAATGTTAGACTACCTCTGGAACGTTTGCGCAGTCTGGGAGGGACTGAGTTCAGGGGTTTGTCTGCTGAGGGTTCCGAGTCTTGGTTGGAAAGTACCAAGAGAATTTTGGGACAAATGAACTGCAGAAGCTGGGCTGTGTAATATCATTGTTGCATGACGATGCGTATACCTGGTGGATAACCGCTATCTCCGGAATGGAGGATGCTGATGTGACTTGGACGTTCTTTCTGAACGCATTCAAGAGGAGGTATCTGGGTGTGCGGTACCTGGATGAAAAGAAAAGGGAATTCATGTCTCTTACTCAAGGGAGCATGTCAGTGGCTGAGTACAAGGTTCAGTTTGTCCGACTCAGTCAGTACGCACCTGAGCTTATCCCTGATGAGCGGGAGAGGTGTGAACGTTTTCGTTATGGTTTGGTGACGGATGTAAAGACCTATATGCTGGCTGCTGAGTACACTGACTTTGATGTGCTGGTTGGTAGAGCAAAAGACATTGAGTTGAATTTGAGTTTATCTTCTAGAGGAGCTGGTCCTAGTGCGGGCAAGCGAGCTGCTGAGTATAGTTCCGGTGGCGGACGGAACAAGAGAGGACATGATCAGAAGTATCAGTCTTCAGCTAGGCGTGGTGGTGGAGGGCAAGGTGCGCCTGTTCAGGGAGACATGGCGAGAGCTGATCAGAACACATGTTGGGCATGTGGATCGCGTGGTCATCTGAGGAGTGATTGTCCTCGAGCAGCGAGGGAGGTACAGGCTCCTGTTGTGGTGACCGGTAATTCGTGTTGGAACTGTGGTTCGGCGGATCACATGAAGAGAGAGTGTCCTCTGTTGGCCGGTGGTGGTCAGGGACGTGCTCCTGGAGTTGTTGCACCACAGAGAGGTCGTGGGCGCGGCCGTGGTAATTTCCAGCGTAGAGAGGATGGTGGAAGGAATGTGGCTCATGTGGTAGCTGTTCAGCCTGAGGGTGGTGGCCAGGCCAGAGTGTATGCTCAGGGGGAGGGGAGGAATGACACAGATGTGATCGCATGTACTTTCACTTTGCAATCCTTGTCATTACTTTCCTTGATTAATTCTGGATCTACACACTCATACATATTGCGTGAGCATGCTCAATTGCTTGGTTTGCCTGTTGAGTCTTTAGGTGTTGGTATGCGTGTAACTAGTTCTTTTGGTGAGACTGTTGTGACTCGAAAGCTTTATAGAAGATGTCCCTTGGTTGTGCAAGACCATGTTTTTCATGTTGATCTTATGGAATTGCCTTTCTATGGTTTTGATGTAATCCTTGGTATGGATTGGCTTGTTGAGCATCGAGCTGTAGTGGATTTTGAGAATAAGCGAGTTTCGTTGAAGCTTGCGGATGATTATGAGGTAGTGGTGGTGGGTGAGAATGTGAAGTTTCTTGCCAATGTGGTGTCCACATTGGAAGCGAGCCGGATGCTGAGGCAAGGTTGTGAAGCCTACCTAGCCTTTGTGATGAATCCTAGCTCTAAAGAGTTGCGTGTGCAAGATATCAGGACGGTGCGAGAGTTTCCTGGTGTGTTTCCAGAGGAGTTGCCTGGATTGCCTCCTAATCGCGAAGTGGAGTTTGGGATTGAGCTGTATGAAAACACAACTCCAGTGTCCATTACTCCTTATCGAATGGCACCTAAAGAGTTGAAAGAGCTAAAGACGCAACTTCAGGAGTTGCTTGATCGTGGTTTCATTCGGCCGAGTGTGTCACCTTGGGGTGCACCGGTCTTGTTTGTGAAGAAAAAGGATGGCACTATGAGAATGTGCATTGATTATCGTCAGCTTAACAAGTTGACTATCAAGAATCGGTATCCATTGCCGAGAATTGATGATATTTTTGATCAATTTCGGGGAGCAGCTGTGTTCTCTAAAATTGACTTAAGGTCAGGGTATTATCAGCTGAAGGTGAAGGATGTGGATGTGCCAAAGACAACTTTCAGAACGAGGTATGGGCATTATGAGTTTCTTGTGATGCCGTTTGGTTTGACGAATGCTCCTGCATCTTTCATGGACATGATGAGTAGAGTGTTCCATGAATACTTGGATAAATTTGTTGTGGTGTTCATTGATGATATTCTCGTGTACTCTCGTACTGAGGAGGAGCATGAGGGGCATTTGAGAATTGTGTTGCAGGCTTTGTTGGAGAATCAGCTTTATGCCAAGCTGAGCAAGTATGAGTTCTGGCTTAGATAAGTTGTGTTTCTTGGTCATGTGGTCTCTGCTGAAGGAATTCGTGTTGATCCTCAGAAGATTGAGGCAGTGATGAATTGGAAGCCTCCTAAGTCTGTTCATGAAGTCCGTAGTTTTCTTGGTTTGGCGAGGTACTATCGGAGGTTCGTGGATGGGTTTTCAAAGATTGCTGCACCTTTGACGAAGTTGTTGCAGAAGGATGTTAAGTATGAGTGGACGGAAGCGAGACAACAGGCTTTTGAGAAGCTTAAGGCAGCTTTGACGCAAGCTCCTATCTTGGTTCAACCTGAATCAGAGAAAGAGGTTGTAGTGTATAGTGACGCGTCCTACGTTGGTTTGGGATGTGTGTTGATGCAAGAGGGTAAGGTGGTGGCTTATGCATCGCGTCAGATGAAGGTGCATGAGCGCAATTATCCTACGCATGACATTGAGTTAGCTGCGGTAGTTTTTGCTTTGAAAATTTGGAGACATTACCTGTACGGTGAGAAGTGTACTGAGTACACGGACCACAAGAGTTTGAAGTATCTGATGTCTCAGAAAGAGTTGAATCTTAGGCAACGACGTTGGGTGGAGTTGCTTAAGGATTACGATTTGACGATCGAGTACCATCCGGGTAAAGCTAATGTTGTAGCGGATGCCTTGAGTAGGAAGGTAGCAGTGGAGTTGAGGGCTATGTTTGCCAGTTTGAGCATTTCGTGTGATGGTGGTCTTGTGGCTGAGTTGCAAGTGAAACCATCCTTGATTCAGTTGATTAAGGAAAAGCAGTTGTTGGATGATTCCTTGGTGCCACATGTTCAGGATATTGCAAAGGATAGGCCATCGGATTTCTGCTTTAATGATGATGGAGTTTTATGCTCTGGAAGTCGGATAGTAGTGCCCAATGATGTTGAGTTGAGGCGTGCTATTCTGACTAAAGCTCATAGTAGTCCTTTTGCTATGCACCCTGGTAGTACTAAGATGTACCGTGATCTTCGTGATGAGTACTATTGGGTGGGTTTAAAGAAAGATGTTGCTGAGTTTGTAAGCAAGTGCATGGTTTGTCAGCGAGTTAAGGCTGAGCATCAGTTTCCTTCAGGGTTGTTGCAACCGTTGAGGATTCCCGAGTGGAAGTGGGAGAGGATTACCATGGACTTCGTGTCTGGTTTGCCTTTGTCGCAATCAAAGAAGAATTCGGTGTGGGTGATTGTGGATCGCCTGACGAAGTGTGCGCATTTCTTGCCTGTGCATACTACGTACACTTTGGATAAGCTTGCGGAGCTGTACATTGTTGAGATTGTGCGGCTGCATGGTGTGCCAAAGTCGATTGTGTCAGATAGAGATCCGAGGTTTACATCGCATTTTTGGTAGTGTTTGCATCAGGCTTTGGGTACACGGTTGAATTTCAGTACATCTTATCATCCGCAGTCGGATGGACAGTCTGAGCGTGTTATCCAGGTGTTGGAGGATATGTTGAGGTGCTGCGTGATTGAGTTTTAGGGTTCTTGGGAGAAACATTTGCCTTTGGTGGAGTTTGCCTATAATAATAGTTATCAGGCAAGTATTCAAATGGCACCATATGAAGCTTTGTACGGGAGGAAGTGTAGGACTCCTCTTTGTTGGGCTGAAACAGGTTGACTTTGGTTTTCCCCGTGTAATCTTCGTAGTTTGGGTCAACCGTCTAGGCCGGGCTAAGGGGGTTACAAGTTCTAAGCATGACTATTTTGGTATACTAAAGGAGTCTAGACACATAATTGTTCACAAAACCTGCACACACCGCACAAGAATTATAGCATGGTTCCGAATGAATCCAGAGATGCCCGACAAGGTATTGCTCTTGATAGAGAATAAGTGGTAGGTAATGAAAAGTTCACTGAATTAAGCCAAACAAATTTTTTTTAGTTAGGTCATAATTGCTTGAGGGCAAGCAAGAACTTGAGTTTGGGGGTGTGTTGAGTGTGTAAAACTTCTATATTTTACCCATTATTCAACCCATATTTCTGTTGCATTCAAGCATAATTCATTGCATTTAGGTAAAGTTTTACATATACATCACAATTAGATAAAATGACACAGTTGCTACTGATTTTGGCTACTTTTGCAGGTATCTACTGCGGCAGACGTAAGACAGCGAAGGAGCAGAGCTGGAACACAAGACTGGAGTCAAGAAGGAAGACGCTGTCGTGGCCACTGCCGTGGCAGCCATGACAACAGCATTGGTAAAGGGAAAAGTAAAGTGAAGCTCGACGGATAGAGGAATTCAAGCCAGTCTGTCGTGGACCACTCCTATATTTTTCTGAGCCCTAGATCAGAATGAAGGCCAAGCCCAAAGTTCAAGGAATAAACTCAAAGAAAGAAAAGAGGACGAATTAAAGGCATCTACTCAGAAGATTTAATCTTAATTAGAGTTGTACTTTAGTTTGAACTTGTATTCTTACCTTATTAGAAAACTTGAACCCAAGGCCTATATAATGGCATGTAATTCGAACTAGGGAAGGATATCTCTTCTCTAGCCGTCTTCCCCAAAACCCTTGTCGTTTTCCCCCTTCTCACCATGTTCTAAACTTCCCATTGGGCTAAGGGTTGATTCTGTAAAGTAGTTGCAAGGATTGTACTGTTTTTAGGAATTTTCTGTTCATTGAATAAAACTTCAAGTTTGCTCATTCTGGTTTTCAACATCTAACAAGAGTATCGGGAGAGCATTGTGAGATTATCTATTTACTTAATATCAGGAGAGTTAAGTATACGAAAGGAATAAGTACGGGTTCTCCAGTTTATGGTTGAAATATCTCAGACTTAGGGATAGGACGAGGTTAAGTGGCTAAGGAAGAATTCAACAACATCGATGTTCATCCTTCGATTCACGCCGGGAGGTATCATCCAAGATGTGTTCATCGACAGACTTGGACCTAGGGATAGGACAAGTCACAGCAGAGATTCTTGCCAAGCTTGAAGTACAGAGTTGTGTGATCGCTGCCGCGACAACAACAGACTACTGCCGCCGCAGGTGCTGCCGCGACAGGGACGACGACAGAACATGAACTTCTATACAGTGCAACACCTGCACTACCGAGCAAATCAATACCGGCCTATTTCTTAAACCCTGAATCTTTTATCTTTTATATTCAGTATTCTCCAATATTATTCCCAAAAATTTAAACTCCCTTCGTTCTCTCTTGTGCAGCAAATTCGAGGATAAAGCTATTTCCAGTCCCTGTGGATTTGACATCCGATACTTTATGTATCACTTTACTACTTGCGTCGTGTACACTTGCACTCTATTGCGATAGACTATTTGACACGCAACACATTGCCATGCAACATTCTTTCATGGACACAATTTCGAATTCCTCTATCATTGCTCGTTTTGATACCATGTACTTGAGGAACTTAGCATAGTTTGTCATTTGCTCTATGGCCTCAACAAGGGGTATGTTTATGTGTACTTGTTTAAGAATATCTAGGAACTTCTTAAACTAGTACTCTTGCTTCTGCTGCTTCTGCCGGTATGGAAATGAAGGGGGCGACCGGATATTTTTTGTACACTCTTTGTATTGAAACCTGATCTGAGGGAGAGTAAGATGTTCAAGTTTGTCTTCTTTTTCATTGATTTTGTTAGGGGTATCAGCAGGTTTGGTTGCAAAACAGAGAGCCCTGGTTCTACCGAGGCAGTAGCATTAGCATCTACCGAGGCGGTTGGCTCCCTTGGTTGTTTCTCTTTTGGTTCATCGACACCAATTTCTTTGAGTTGTTTCCCACTTCTAGTTGTGATTGCTTTGCACTGCTCATGATTGGGTCTCCTTGCGACTTCAGTATCGCTGGGTAGTCCTCTTTTTGGTCGAGTGTTCCTTCATTGTGCAAACTGCCCCACTTGAGTTTCTAGCGACTTTAGAGTCACCTCATGGTTTTGCATCCTCATCTTTGTCTTGTCCATGAAAGCATCAGTTTTTTTAACAAATGAATCCATGTTAGACATATGTGTACCAGTTTGAGACATAAAAGCATTTAAAGTCTATTCTAGAGAACTGGGTGCTGCTAGTTGCTGCTGCGGCGGCTGCTGCCACGACTGATTCTCTTGGAATCCTTGGGGTTGATTCGTCTTGTTGGGCGGATTCAGGGCATTATTGAGGTTGCTCCAAGAAAAGTTCGGCTGCCTCTTCTAACTAGGATTGTATGTGTTTGATGCCGTGTTATTGCTTCTATTGTATTTTCCTACAAAGCATCTAGTTTCTTGGAATTGCTGGCATTCTAAGGAGTCATGGTCTCCCACACATTGTTCACAAAAGGCATCAACGAATTTAACGTGTTGGGTGTTGTTATACCTTTGCATTGCTTCCACCATTTTTGATAGATGAGCCAACTGTGCTGTGACTGCGTCGGTTGTTCCTAGCTCATTGATAATGGCCCGTCGCCTTACTCTGCCTCGGCGGGCGATGGGGAACTGGTAGTCATTTTTGGCCGTCCTGTTCAATATCTGAATTGCTTCTGCAGGCTCTTTATCAAGAAGTGTGTCGTTTGCTGAGGCATCCAGCATCATTCTTGTTGGAGTGTTGACACCATTGTAGAACATCATGACTTGTGTCCACTCAGGGAATCCATGAAATGGGTATTTGTTTAGCAAATCGCGAAATCGTTTCCATGCCTTATACATCGGTTCATCATTAGCCTATCAAAAAGTAGTGATTTCAGTTTGCAATTATTAGTTAAATTAACAGGATTAAATCTGGCTAGAAAATCATGACATAATTCCTTCCAAGACTCAATAGACTCGGATGGTAGACTATTAAACCAAGATTTTGCCCTATCACTCAGTGAATAGGGAAATAGTCTAAGTCTCAGTACATCTGGTTGAACTCCATGTATCTTGAAGGATTTACAGATGTCTATGAAGGATTTCATATGCTGTCGGGCATCCTTACTAGCGGATCCTCCAAACTGTCCAAGTGTGTTAAGTATGTTGAACATGACATGTATGAGATCAAAATGGTCTACATCTATCTCAGGATCGACAACACCGGTGTTCAACATCCTAAGGTCCTCTTCCAAGTAATCGTGGACTTTCGATCGGGGGGTAGATTGATTTTCTCTATTGTCGTCGGGCGGCTGAATGCCTTCAGCGGGTTGGTTGCCGTGGGCATTGCCTTCTCCAAGTTGCTCTATTATTCTGATGATTCCTTGTCGAAGTCTGCGTGCGGTCCTTTCACTTTCAGGATCAAGTTCTCGTAGTGGTGATGTTGGGTTCGCTCTGGTCATAAACCAAAGAAAACTACGAGATTAAAAATAAAATTAAAAATGCAAGAAAATAAAAACAAAAGATATTTAACGCCAATCCACGCCAGCGGCGCCAAAATCTTGTAGGCTGTCGAATAGTCCCGCTTTAAGTGCAAGTGTACACTAATGTCTAGTTGTAATATGAAAGATATCGTCTCCACAAGGATTGGGAAACCCTTCAGAATTTATCTTCCTGCACAAGTAAAAATAAAAACACAAGTAAATTGAGGTTTTGTTTGCATCGATTAAACTAAAAGAAATTAAAATAAAGAGTCAAGAAATCAGATTGAGAAAATAGGCCGGTATTGGTATGCGTTGTAGTGCGGATTTTGAATGCTTCGTCTCGACAAAGTATTGCAGAATCGTCTTAACAGTCTAGAAAGTTTTGACAGAAAACTGCCTTGGCAGATGCCCGCCTCGGTAGAGACTACGTAGCTGCCCGGGCGGCTAAGCGACAATTCAAAGTTCGGCAAGGCTTCCTTCAACGACTCCTTCTTATCCCTAAGTCGAAGTGCTATTGGCGAACACGTCTAGATAATACCTCCCGGCATTAATCAAAGGATGAACACCAACCAATGCTAAGCCTCCTTTACCCGCTGAACTTCTAACTTATTCCTAAGCCAAACTAGTTTTACCCTAGATTGGATAAAATCGTGTTTACTCGTTCTTGAGTTCAACTCTCCCGAAATTGAACAAATAAATAAATTGCAACTTCCTCGCCCGATTTGATTGCAAACAATTGAAAACCAAGAGTAAACAAACTTTGAATTTTATTGCAATAACTTTAACTTAAACGAATAGAAGCAATCTCTCACAACTACTCAAAAAACCAACCCTTAGCCCTAGGAGAAGTTTAGAACATGATGGACGAATGAAAGCTCTAGGGTTTCTCAAAAATCACTCGATCCCTTCTCTTAGTCGGCTAGGGTATGTATTTATAGGGCTTGGCCTATGTCAAATTCAGTTTAGGATAGGAGTACTAGTTAGAATCAAATTACAACTCATTAAAAGAACAAATCTCTATCATTAATTCTTCCTAGATTCCCGTTTTACTTTTTCCACCATAACTTTGATCGCGACTTTTCTTGAGCTTTTGGGCTTTGATCCTTATGCAGGTGGTCTCTAAATATCAGTCTTGATGTGTTCTTTCAATTGCATACCACTTTTCATTTTTCCAGATTCCTTGGGCTGCTGCCTCGGCGACATACAGTCTACTGCCTCGGCAGAGGTCTGTGTTGGTGTGAGTAACTCAGCATGGCTCCTTACTCTGGGCTTATCCTCTGTGGCATAGTCTGATCAGCTCTTCGTCAGGTTCATCAACATCTTCCATCGATTGTTCAGCTCCTTTCTTCTGCCCTTCTTGCTGCCTCGGCATTTTCTGTCTGGGCGGGTACTTGCGCACAGTAAAACACATACCTGAGCAGTATCTTTTATAGAGAAAACATTGAAATTTTTTAAGTTGTTTCAAAGCCTTTTAAAAACCCTTAAACATATTTTCAAGTTGTTTGGACTTTCAAAACATTTTAAATTTTTTTCAATTTAGTCCAAATCAATTTTTCAATTATTATATCAAAACAAATAGTTCTACAATCTCCCCCTTTGATATAATAAAACCAACTTGAAAAATTGTTTGAGATTCTCCCCCTTTGTATTTAAAATTTTGAATAAGAGATTTTAAAATTTAAAATTAGTTAAAGTTCCCCTTATTCACTTGAAAAATTAGTTTTTCAAACTATTTCTCCCCCTTTTGTTATATCAAAGAGAATTTATGAAACTTTAGGCAAAAAATAACAATAGAGGTTTAAAGAATTTGACTCTTTTAAAAATTTTGGTTTTAAAAATTGGCTCCCCCTTACTCAAGGCATCAAGTAATGTTAGTCCAACGATATGATTATCTAGTTGTTATAGAAAATAAATCTAATTGAAACAAAAACAAAAACAACTAGAAATTTACCAACACTTGAACTCTAAGGGAGGATGTGAAGCCTTCCTTTTTCAAGTGTTCTCCTTCTTGTGTGTATAAAGCTCCCCCTCAAATTTGGACTTGTTGATCACTCTCCATTACACCTAGCATAAGACAATCAAGTAATTTTTTGTATCCAAATTGCTTTGGATCTTTAAACGTTAGTTGCATAAAATTTTGTCCCCTTAGGAATCTATTTTTCAATTTCATCCTTTTTAGTTAAAGCACTTAGTCCTTTTGAGACCCAAATACTTCTAAAAACTTTGCCATTCAAAAATCTAGGGGCACTAGATTGTCTAACATAAAAATTTGATTTTCTCAAATTGTTTTCTTTTGAAGTTCATTGGAAATCAAATCTTTTTTATTCTTAAGATCATCAACTTCTTTTCATGATCTTTTTCAATTGTTTGAAGCAAATTTTGTAAAATTAAAACTTTAAGTTCAAAATCTTTAATTTTTGCTTCAAACTCTAGATTTGTTTTGGAAAGCAAAATATTTTCCTTTTTCAAATTTGAAAGCAAAATTTTGTCCTTAGAAAATGATTCCTTAAATTCCAAAAGAAAATCATCATAGGCATCTTGTAACTCATCAAATTTTATGAAGTTGAAATAGATGAGTTAAAAGTTACCTCCCCCTCATTGAGGGCTATGAAGCATAGGTTGGCTACCTCATTATCGGTGGAGTCTTCTTCATCACTCCAAGTTGCCACATATGCCTTCTTTGAAGATGGTCCCTCTTTGTTGGACTTGTGGGAATCCTTCATCTTCTTCTTCGATTCATGCTTGGATTTATCCGTCTCGCTCTTCATAAATCGTGTAAACTTTTTGAAGAGATGAACCATATCTTCATCTTCACTTTCCTCCTCACTAGATTCTTCGTGTTGACATGTGGGGGATGGAAGGGCAATGACATTGACATCAATGCCTTGCTTTTTGATATTCTTCTCCTTCTCCCTCTTCAAGGGTTGAGACATCATCTCATGGGTGAGCAAAGATCCAACGAGCTCGTCAAGCTTGAGCTCCTTCAAGTTCTTTACTTCTACAATTGCAGTCTTCTTGGACTCCCATGATTCGGGAAGTGAATAGATCAACTTCCGAACGGGTTTGTCTTTCGAAATCTCCTCTCCAAGACCTTTTAGTTGATTGAAGATTGTGGAGAATCGGTCAAACATCCTCTTGATGTCTTCATCTAGGTCCATCTTGAAGCTTTCATACACGAGGTTGAGAAGACCAATTTTGGTCTCCTTTACTTTGTTGGTTCCCTCGTATGTGACTTCAAGCTTGTCCTGTAACCCCCTCGTCCCGATCTGGACGGCTGACCAGTCCGAGTAGGTTACACGGGGAAAACCGAAGTGAAACCCGTTAAGGTCCCGCCTCGGTTAGCAACCCTAGAAAATTTTTCTTCAATTATCTTGTCTAGATGAATCATTTAATCCTAAGCGTGAAACGACAACGGATAAACAGGGACAAGACTAAGCAGACGGAACATACGCGAATTTAAATTTACCAAGTGTCAAGTAGTTCGATTTCTTACGTACGCGACCAAACTATACTTAAACGAAAACAAACAGGGCTCACAGGATACCTTACAACAAACAGGACCTAAGCCCAACACTTGAGAACCTTTAAAGATGCAAAAAGCCCACTTTTCAGGCATGTGTTTCGAAACAGGCTTGCCCGTTTTGATACACGGGCCCCAGTTTTAAAAGTCAGACCAGCCGTACCGATACGGCCCACCTCGTTTCGGTACAAGGTCCATTTCACCTAAGCGTCCCGAAACACGTTCCGAAATAGGCCCTCACAGTAGCCAAACCGTTTCGGTACGCGTATCGGAACAAGGGTTCACAGTTTCAAACCGTACCGAAACACGTTCTGATACGGGTATCCCTGGAACCACACCCGTTCCGAAACCACCTTACCCGTTTCGAAACACCTGCAGTCTGTGTGTTTCTAAAAACCAGTTTCTGCATCTCCAAAGTTCCCAACATGCCTCAAACATCAAGGAACAAGACATAACATGCATTCACATACTCTAGAGGCATACACCCTACTTCAAACATGCTCAAACACTTAACATACACAAAAAGGCCATTCATGTAAGGAATCAAGCATTCACTAAAATTCATGCATATAAGGTTTACATGCCTTAAAACAAAACACATAAACATCATAGAACATAGTCCAAAAGCCTTCTAACACAAACATTTAGGCAACAACATAACATGGTTTACAATCCACATCAAGGACATAAACATCAAAAACCAACACATATGAGTCTAACAACGCTCATACAAAACACATAGCATCCCCATTGCTAAACTACCACATTATTTACTAAACCATACTTGAGCAACTATTAAAGCTTGGAATGCCCCTTTCCTTGCTCCTTGCTAACTCCACGCTAATGATATGTATTTTCGAAAACGAGAGCGTAAGCTAGAAGCTTAGTGAGGGTGCTCTAAAACAAAAACAACGACAATGCAGGGTTCAAGCATATCATCCTTAAGACAACTCACAAGCATACATAAGCATCAACATAACATCATAAATAACATCACAGGAAAGCATTAACATGGCATCTTAGCTAACATCACAAGAATGCATTAACATGGAATCTTACCTCATGTTACCCCGACGAGATATAGCAATTATCTTAACAATGACCACACATGAACAAGTATATTGGCAACTATTAGTTTACTCGGATATGCGGATAACTTATGTTGGGGTTTCTACCTCCAACGTACTCAACAACAACGTTACCTTCGGTGGGATTACACTCATCACCGGTCCTTGCATGGATGGGATTACACTCATCATCGCATGCCCTACGGATGGGATTCCACTCATCATCGCGTAATAATATATAATTTCCGGTGGAATATTACATCACCGTACTCCTCCTTGATGACTTTACGCCACCAAGGCCACGCGTGAATTTGACTCAACCATGTGCACACTTTCATCCTAATGATCGATCATTTATACCCGGTAATTAACAGTGCCAATCATACTTTCAAGTCACACCATGACAAACCATTATGCATATCAACATATCAAACTCCACACTCATCAAGGTATATAATAACATACATAATCAACACATGCTTTACAAGTCTACATCATGCATATTAAGCAAAATTCATAAAACACACAAGAAGTTAAGCTACCAACTTAACTTCTACCTTGGATTGGCCTACCAAGCACAATCCAACCCCACAACCATACACTTGAACCAATTTAAAACCAATTTAAATGATTCCACTCACCACACTTCCTTAAGCAAACTGAGAAAAGCCGAATCAAGCCTCCACACTTTTCGGAATCGTGCCCGAAGCTTCTCCAACATTTTCCCTTGATTCTAACCAATCAAAAACAATGTATTACTCAACCAAATCATCACCAAACACTGTCACAACCACAAGCTACTACCACAAGCCAAATTCCTACAATTCTCAACCTAAAACCAACACCAAAATCCCATTTTCATACTCCCACCAAACCCAGCAGAAAACTACTAATTCCAACACCCAAAACACCTTTAAACACCTTCAAAACACCTCTCTAACATTGCTATAACATCAGCCCCACTCTCCAACATAAAACCACACCAAAAACCCAAGTTTTGACACTTTTAAAATTCCCCGAAAAACCTATTTCGAGATTTTGACAAAACCCCACCATTTTGAGATATAATGTAACTTAGGGCAAGGTTAGTTCACAACTAAACTCTACAAATCAAAAACAAATCAAAAAGCCATTAAAGTTTCATCCTTTTCTTTCAAAGCTTTAAAAACTTGAAATTCTCTACAATGGTATTTTTCAAAAACTAAAACCATCAATGTGCTAGGAAAAGAGAGGAGAAGTCAAAAGTGGTCTTACCTCGTTGAAATCACTTGAAATGATGAAGGAAATGAATGGAATAGTAATTGGGGTTTTAGAGAGTTTTTAGGTCGTGGAATGAAACCAAGGAAGAGGATGAAGACCCTTTTTTTTGTCAAAAAGTCTCTTTTAATCATCCTTTTCCTTACTTTTAAAAATTTACAGTTTTGCCATTAATGAAATTCAAACTTTTTCTAAAATAAAACCAAAGCTTAATTAAATCTTAAAACGAGCCCACGATTCAAACCCGACTCACAAACTCAACTCCCGACCCCAAAACTCGGGTGTTACATGTCCCATACTTCCTTGACATCTTCACAAGAAGACATCTTCTCATAGATGTTGGGGCTAAATTCACAAAAAAGAATGTGCAAAGCCTTGCAATTAAGCTCCATCTTCTTTGATATCATTCGCACTCCAATCCGTCTTTCTTCATTGTGGCACGAACGGACCATCTTCAACTATATCCCAAAGCTTGTAATCCTTGGATTTTATGAAAAACATGATTCTCTTCTTTCAATAGGCATAGTTGGTCTCGTCAAAGAATGGTGGCTTGTGGATTGTGTCATTCAACTAGTTGATTGAATTGATGTATCGAGCTTCCCGAATCGCCTCAATAGGATGTTAATCCCCTTCGATTGAGCCTCGCTATGATACCAATTTGTTAGGCTTGATAGGCTCGATTTCTTTCAACCGAAATGGATTGCCAAGTGGTGGAGAAGTTGAATTTTTGGGTGATTGATTTGAGGAAGCCAAAAATGAATGACACGATGAATTTATAGTGGTCCGGGCTTCGAACAAGCACATACATCCACTACCTTAGCTCCCACTAAGGATTTTCCAACCAATTTACTAATTGATTCGTCCCCTTTTCTAGGCTTACGAGGAAACCCTTACAAACGGTTAATCTTTGTACCCAAAGATTAACCAAACACTCTTTACAAGAGAAATAAAATAAGCAACCTACAAATCCTCTCACAAGGTATTTGTTTTCACTTTTTAAGCTCTCACCTAAACCTAAACACTTGAGCAAATATGACAATTTTGGCTCACAAGTGTTGTCTATACAATGAATAAATAATTAAAGGCCTAAGAAAAATTTCTCAGCATATAGTTGTTGACAATTGAAGCATTAGTCTTCTCTTGATGCTTGGAGGTCTCTTTTATACTTCCAATTGAGTTTGTAGCCGTTGAGGACTGTTGGGATTGAATTGGAACCGTTGGAGCCTATATTTCCCACCATAAATGCAATTCTACAACTTAGCGTATCGATACTCAGATATCCGTATCGATACGATCTCGTTTAGGAATTAGCCGTTGATCATTTCCAGCTGATGCGTATCGATACGCATGGCAAGCGTATCGGTACGGTCCTACAATTTAAAAGACCATTGGGAAATTGACCGTTGGGGGTAGTTGGGCGTATCGGTACGCGAACTAGCTGTTGGGTATTTTAAAGCACACCGTATCGATACAGTATGAACCGTATCTGTAGAGCGTTTGGGTGTTCTCTAAATATGAGCGCAAGTGCACACTCTTGTCAAGTTATAGTATAAAAGATAAGTAATTTTAGTTTATAAAGGAATTAAAAATAAATGAATTAAAAATAAAATGCACAAATAATTTTAGTTTATAAAGGAATTAAAAATAAATAAAACATAAGTAATAGATAAAAGAGATCAGGGTGATAGAATGGGTTAGGTTATGCTGCTTAGTAGTGTCAAACTGTGTTGAATAGGTTAATTTTCTTTGCACTTCCAGACTTTGCTGCCTCGGCAGAGGATGGCAGATTGGTTGCTTCGACGCTTTCACTGCCTCAGCGGTGGAATGGACGATTGGCTCAGCGGCAAACTCGGTAGACCTTCAAGGCTCGGCAGAACGTTTCGATATTGATCCCACTTATGTCTAAGTCAGAATACTGTTGTTGCCCACTGCAGATGATACCTGTCACAGTGTGAATCTTGCAAAGACAACAACCTTGGTTCGTCCTCTTTTAGCCGCCTTAAACTCGTACCTATATCTAGGCCAAATTGATCAACACCTGATTAGGATGAGGATCATACTTATCCCTTTCGTGAGTTCGAATCTCTCGATACCGAAAAAATAGATAATTAACAACTAATCTTTCGAACTTAATTGAAAACTATGAAGAGCATGGAATAAGCAAACCTTGAAGTTTTATTGCAAAAACAAACTTAATTCCTCAACAACCGTTCTCACACTAGTTTACAACATAACCCAAACCCAAAAGAGAATTTAGAACATAATGGCGGCAAGAAAACCTAGACTACGCCCAAAGGAAAACCTAAGATGTCTATAATTACAAAATATGTCAAATATATATAGGCATTAGCTAGGCCAAGTCCTCCTTAGAGTAGAAGTCTTCAAAGTAGCTTTTGCATTGAATGCAACCTTTAATTCTGACTTCTTTATGCCGAATGTGGACTTCTTCTCGTTGCCTTACACTGTAAGTTATCTTGATTTCATCCTTCGGCGGCTTTGTCCGTTGCTCCAGGCGTTAGAAAATTGAGTGGATGGCATCGTTGGAATCAGGATTTTCTGCTCTATAGATCGCACTCCAATTCTCCAATTCCTCAGCTTGCTGCCCTGGGTGGCAGGTATGGCGGCGTCAGGTACTCGGTAGTGGCTTTGTCTGCTTGGAACTGCATCAATATAGCTCCTAGGCTTGCTGCCTCAGCATCCTCTCCTCTGATCTGTCCACCTCCTAACAACTTCTAGCCCTGAAATGCAAACTAAACTAAAACATCATCTTTTTTTTTACCAAATTAAAGATATTCAATAAAATCATGGCAAAGTAAATAATAATGTAAATATGTAATGCATGAATCTAAATATGCTTAAAATGTACTTAAGAATAGCAATAATATGAGATGGAATGCATATAAAATATAAGACTTATGAGCACTTTACAGTATCGGTACGATAACATTAAATTTATGGGTTTAGCTACTTTAAAGACATTTTAAATTGTTCCAAAGCCTTTTAAAAGCCCTTAAACATATTTTCAAGTTGTTTGGACTTTTAAAACATTTTGAAATCTTTTCAATTTAGTCCAAATCAAATTTTCAATTATTATATCAAAACATATAGTTCTACACCAGTATCTTTGATCAAATCAAGGGCATACTTTCTTTGATTCAATAGAATGTCCCTTTTTAACCTTAAAACTTTAATGCCTAATAAATACTTGAGATGTCCCAAATCTTTCATTTTAAAGTTGAGATTTAGAAGTTGCTTCAAGTCAGTAATTAAGGTTTTATCATTTCCAATTATCAGCAAATCATCGACATAAACCAAGAGGAGAACCACCTTATTCTGTTGTTGCTTGACATACAAAGAGTAATTATGTTTGCTTTGAATAAAACCAGTAGACCCAAGTGCTTCAGTAAGCTTCAAGTTCCACTGCCTTGAAGCTCGTTTGAGCCCATATAGTGATTTTTGCAGTCTGCACACAACATGCTCCCCCTAGATGTAAAAACCTTATGATAATTGCATGTATACCTCATCATGGAGATCAGCTTGGAGAAAAGCATTGAAGACATCCATCTAATATAATGGCTAGTGAAAAATAGAAGCAAGGTACAAAACAATTTTAATGGTAACCATTTTCACTACAAGAGAGAATGTTTCAACAAAGCCAATTCCCTCATTATGGTTGTACCCTTTGGTAACTAGACGAGCCTTGTACCTTTCAACCTCACCAGTTGCCTTGTACTTAATCCTATATACCCATTTACACCCAATTGTAACTTTTCCTAGTGGCAATGGAACAAGAGACCAAGTATTGTTAGATTCCAGAGCTTGAAGTTCTTCTGCCATGACTTTAATCCAAAGGGAGTTTTTTTTTCCTCGGAATAAGAATGAGGTTCAGAAAATTCAGAGACAGAAGCCAAAAAATTTGAGTTGACGGAAAATAAGAATAAGACAAAAAAGGAAGACACTGACCTTGTGATGAAGAAGATTGGCAAGAGCTAGTAAAAATATCCATACAGAAGGGTGGTTTAAAAACTCTAGTAGACCTTTTAGAAGCTACAACAGAATCATGAGGAACTAAGGGTGAACTTACCGAAGCAGAAGGGTGCTGAAGATGTTCAAAAAATGAATCAGAAACTGGTTCATGAGGTGCAGGTAGGGGTGAGCAAAACTCGACTCGACTCGAAAAAATCGATTTTTTTTAATTTCAAGTTATTCGAGTCGACTTGATTAACTTGATTTTTTTATTTTGAGTCGGTTTGAAATTTTCCCAACTTGAAAAACTGAATTTTACAATTTTACAATTTAGTCACTGATTTCATTTTTCTTCAATTCCTCATTCATTTTAAGTCCATTTTTTACCAAATTTGAACCACATATTCCTAAACCAGCCTAGAATATGTATTTATCTTCAATTTATATTTTTGAAACTAAATTTCATATTTTTTCAATTTAGCCCCTTAACTTTGTATGATTTCCTCATTTCTTCAATATCTCCTTCATTTTAAGTCAATTTTGACCAAATTTGAACCGCATGCTCTTAAACCACCGTAGAAACTAGAATACCTATTTAGCTTCAATTCATATTTTTAAATTAAATTTTCTACTTTTGTAATTTAACCCCTCAACTTTGAATGTTTCACATTTCTTCAATTCCTCTTTCGTTTTAAGTCTATTTTTGACCAAAATTAAACAACATGATTCACTAACACTATATAATATCTATATAACTTCAATTTATATTTTTAACAAATATATTCTTTTTTCAATTTAGCCCTTTAACTTTATATTTTATTCAGTTTGATCATTCAATTGAATTTTTTATTTTTCTTTACATCAATCTATTGACTCATTTATAGCCCATCAATACATTATCCCCAAAAGTTCCTTATTTAAAAATAATATTATAAATATATTTTATAAGTTTAGATGATATTTTTTATTAAATAACATTACAAATCTTACTTATGCATGTGAAAATAATATGAAGAAATATATATATATATATATATATATATATATATATATATATATATATATATATGCATATCTTATATGATTAGAGAAAGTCGTTTAAATTGGAATCAAATCGTACTATAACATGGTAAATAATTACAATTAAATTTGTATAGGAACTCGAAAACTTGACTTGACTCAAACTCGACTCGAATTGAAAAATTTTCAAATTAAGTTCAAGTCGTAAAATATGACGCGTCAACTCGAATAACTCGAAATTTTTTAACTTGGCTCGCTCGAACGCTCACCCCTAGGTGCAGCTAGGGATTCAGAAATTAGTTCATAAGCTGGTGCAAGAACATGTTCAGAAGTTGGTTTAGGAGATGGTGCAGAAGGTGGTTTAGAAGGTGGTTTAGGATATGGTGCAGAAGATGGTTCAGAAGGTGGTTCAGGAGATGGTTCAGAAGGATGAGTGGAATCAGAATGGAAAGAACCATGTGAAGGAGAAGGTCCAGAAGGTGATATAAGCAAAAAACATGAATCGGGTATGGAAGGCACAAAGGAAAAGAAAGAAGGAAGAGTAGGGAAGAAAGAAGAAGAGGAATGAAAAGGAAACTGGGTTTCAAAGAACTTAACATCCCTAATGACCAGAAGCTGTTTAGACTGAAGATTGAAAAGAATGTAACCTTTCTTTGTAGAAGCATAGCCAAGGAACACACAAGGAAAGGCCATAGAAGCAAATTTATCAGGAGTAAAATCTGTAGCAAAACACAAACATCCAAAAATTTTGAAATGTTCATAGGAAGGTGATTTGTGATACAATATTTCGAAAATAGTTTTTCAAGAAAGAACTGAAGAAGGAAGCCTATTTATGATATATGAAGCAGCTAAAAGACATTCACCTCAAAATTTTAAAGGAACTTGTGAGTGAAATCTTAGTGCTCTAGCAACCTGAAGAAGATGTTTGTGTTTTCTTTCAGCAATGCCATTTTACTGTGGGGTGTGTACACAAGTGCTTTGTTGTATGATTCCTAATGATTAAAAGAAACTAGAACAAGCAGAGTTAAAAAACTCATTGTCATTATCACTTCTGATTATTTTAATAGAAGCAGAAAATTGAGTTTGCACCATGGAAATGGAAGTTTTCAAATATAGGAGAGCATCACTCTTAAGCTTAAGCAAATACACCTAAGACATCCTAGTATGATCATCTACTATAGTTAAAAAACCTATGTTCATTATGAGTAGAAATCCTTTATAGTCCCCAGATATTTATATGTATTAAACTAAAAGATTTATCAGATCGAGAGTCACTCAAAGAAAAAAGTAGTCTAGATTGCCTAGCTAAAGGGCAAATAGTACAAGGTGGTAAACAGTCAATAGATATAGTACTATGAAACATAGGCAATTTAGACAAATGGGAACAAGAAACATGCCCCAAACGAGCATGCCAAATAGATATTTTATTGATATCAACAGACTTACAAGTATTAATAGAAGATGCAGAAGAAAAAACATCAACAGAAGCTGATGAACTAGCTTTCGAAGCACATACAGACTTACAAGACAAAGCAGAAATAAAATTTGAAAAATATGAAGAATGCAGAATGTAGAGACCCCTATATCTCTTACCAATCCCATTAATCATGTCACTGTAAAGATCCTACAAAATGCAAAAATCAGGATAGAAAAAATTGCACAATGAAGGTCTTTTGTTAATTATGAAACAGATATCAAATTATAAGTAAAATTTGGTACAAAAAGAACATTAAACAGTTGAAGACCATTGGGAAAACTAACAGAACCAATATGAGTGACAATTGATGATTTACCATTGGGAAGATTTACAGAATGAGAAATGGACTCACAAGGTAGATGATTAATCAAGCTATTATAATCAGACAATATGTGGTCAGTTGCTCTAGTGTCCAAAAATCTATTGCAAAGGAGTAGAAGATGAGCAAGTAAAATTAGTGCTTACCAAGTTAACATAGGAACTGGAAATCGAACTCTGGTTCAAGAGCCCAAGAAGCTGAGTATACTGCTCCGGAGTGACGGCTGGTGGAGAAGACATCATACTGGGAGAAACATATACTTCAAGAGGACTATTAGAATTAGAAACAATGTCAACCACTATGGCAGCCTGAGGTCCGCGTTTCTTGTTAAACTTGAAGTCAGAAGGGAGTCCAATCAGCCGATAACAGTTCTCTTTCTTGTGCCCTTTGACTTTACAATAATCACAGGTTCCAAAAAACTTCTTTCGAGTCACATAAGCATTAGAATAAAAAGCAGTCGAATCTAATGGAGGGACAATACTAGATAGATGAAGCCGATGGGATTCTTCTTGAACGATCATGGAATAAGCATTATTGACTAAAGGTAAGGGTTGCATGAGCAAGATCTGGTTTCGAGATGCAACAAACGTGTCATTGAGGCTCAACAGGAATTGAAAAAGATGTTTTTGCGAGATGTGCTTCGAATTGAGTTGAAAGGAATCACAACTACAAGAAGAATATGGAACCAAAGCAGAGTATTCATCCCACAATAATTTCAGTTTTGTAAAGTAAACCGAAATAGAGGAGTCACCTTGCGTTAGTGTAGCAATCTTGCGATGGAGAAAGAAAATTCTAGAACCATCGACTTTGTTGAAGCGCTCCAGACCAAGGCCGCGCTAGAAGCAAACACGATACCGACAGAGAGTTCCTTACTCATGGAATTGATGAGCCAGGAAAGGACAATCGCATTGCATCTATCCCACTATGCCTGAAGGGAAGGATGAGAGTAACTATCACGGCGGCAATCACCATCGATGAACCCTAACTTGTTCTTCGCAAGAAGAGCAATACGCAGGGAACGACTCCAAATCATGTAGTTGACGATCCCGGTCAGTTGATGCGAAATGAGAACCATGATCGGCATGTCGGAAGGGTGGAGGAATAACGAGTGACTAAAGTCAAGAGTGATGGAATCGACAGTCAAAGATGACAGCGGTGGAATTGGTGGCGTTGCCGGAGACATTGCCAAAGAAATTAGGGATTTCGCTCAAAGAGGAAAAACGAAGAGACGGAATTGGTGGTGTATTTCGCAAAGAACGCAGAAATGTGGTATAGCCCCAAAAAGAGACCCAAATGAAAGAAATGGATCAATGTTGGACGTATGATACCATGTTAAAAAATAAAATCCAATATGAAAAATATTTGATCTGTTTTGATTCACACACCTTTACATTATCAAACTTGAGTATATATACAAGATAGAATATCTCTAACTAATATGCTAACAGACATAAACTAACTCTAACTAGCTGCTAACCACTTAACTAATCAATTTAACAACCTCTAACTTTAACAATATTTAATATAAATTATTTTATTTCACTCACACATGAGTGTGATAAAATCTAATTATAAATAAAGATTGGAAACATAATGGATGAGATTTTTTTTTTTGAAAAAATCATAATGGATGAGAAATTGACATCATGTTTGACATAAGAAAGAAATAAAAAACAGAAAATTTAATTAGGAGTCATCATATTTTAACCGAAGAGGCGAAGATCTACTCATAAAGTAAAAGGTGAAATAGGTTTAAGGTGTTTTGTTTTGTTTTGTTTTTAAAAGGAATATGCATGCTTCGGACAATATTTATCAATTCTCAATTCGTAGAGAAAGGATCTAAGCTACATATTAGACATCTTATTTTATAAAAGATTAGTGGGTCATTTAGCAAATTAAATTTCAAAGAAAGTCGTATACACCCTCCCATGTGCTTAATTTAAGAAATAAATAATTTGGCAGAAAGCCAAGCAAGTGGTTAATTTAAAAATTAAACAATTTGGGATTCGTTGCTTTATAGATTAATTAATTAAATCTTGAAAAAGTAAAAACCAAATGTTAATTAAGTAAAAACGTCTCGTGAAGAAGGTACCTGTTTATCATTTTATCGAGGTCCTTCTATAAATAATGATTTTAGTGATGGTAAAGTAATATTATATGATTTTTTCGATGATCCGATTTAGATTCTCTTTTGAATCTGATGAGGAGAAGATTTTTAACGAGACTCAATTTCTTGCCAAAAATATTATATGATACTTTATCAACTATTTTTTCAGGTGAAACTTTCAATTTAAGCTTTTTTGTGAAAATTTTAGTTTTATCTACTAAATAGTATACTTTTATTTCGATTCCAATGTTAAATTCTTAACTTCATTCTGATTATGATATAGATAATTCGAAAAAATAAAGATAAAAATGAGGAACATCACATGTAATGATTTGGTAGAAAACAATCGAAAAGGGATGAAAGTGGGGGATTAAAGTAAGTGTCCCCTCGTGTGGTGGTGGGATGAATTTGATGAGGCTTTTTTCATAGCCATGTTTGTATGATGAAAATGCGAAGCAATAGGTGGATAGGTAAAGTTAAGAGGGAAGAAGGCCTTTTTTTTATGAGTGAGGAAACGCGTGCGTGCGGATGATAATAAGGAATAAAGTATGGATTCATTTCTAGGTTTTTATTTTTATTGTTTATAGCTCCTCCATCTTTTGCTGTAATTCTTCCACGCTTTTGCTTTGTTTTTTTAACCATCAATAATTGATTCATTGACCGATTAATTCGAATCAAGTTTTACAAAAGTTTAATGTGAGGGTGATCTTCCCAATCAATTTTCTCTACTTGCAACACTGAAATTCGAACCTCTAATTTCATTTAAGAGGCCTAATGCCTCACCCCATCAGACTTAAACTAATAGTTGTTAGCACACACCATACATACAAACTACTTGGATCGTCTCTAAAAAAAAAACAACCATTCCTTTTGCTTTGCTATCTCTTAGTTACACAAACATTACATAGATAGTATTTATGAATTGGGTTGTGTGGAGAAATTTGATGTATTTTTATTGGGTGTATTATTAACGGAAAACAATACTTTAAAATGATTTTTAAAACAGTGTTAATTTTGAAAAAAAAAATGATGTTTTTTTATCCGGATGATTTTGCATAAAACATTTTTTATGTTTGATAATTTAATTTTACCATTTGCAATATTAAAACATTAAAAAAAATTCATTTTAACATTTGTATAATTCTATAGTTATATGCAGATATTTTGTTATTTCAAGAATTCGACCGTAAACAAATTTATTTTATACCATATTTTTTAATTATAATATATATGAAAAAATATTCAATACGTGTGTTGTGTAGTTTAGATTACACGAGATTTTTTATTTCAAAAGTTAGAAATTTAGTTTAAGATTTAGAGTTTATGAACCTAGTTTATAGGATTAGAATTAATTATTTATGATAAAAATTTAAGGTTTAAAGTTAAAGAATTTTAATTTTAATTTTTAAAAAGTAAAAAAGCATGTTTAAGTAATTTTTACCCAAAACACATAAAAATTACTCATATATATATATATATATATATATATGAAACTTAAGCATGACTAAGCAAGTTCTTATATATGAAACTTAAGCATGACTAAGCAAGTTCTTATACAGGAGTAAATTCTGGAATTTGTCACTCTTTTTAAGTCACATCTCATGGGCCATTGGTTCCACTAAAATTATATTAAATCATTCATAATTCAAAACATGTTTTATCATTGTCCCTGAGTCCTGCAATGTTAGCCAACATTAGTGCTATCAAAATCAGATTAGAAATTTAAATTGAAAGCTGTATGGTGATTATGTTTAGTGCAATTATTCAATTTAAACTATGAAAATAAAACATGCTACTGAATAATACAATATCATTTGAATTGCATAGTCTAAATTAGAATAACAATCTCTTTTAATCTTGAGGTGATAAAATACAGTTAAAAGATCCAGATTGTAGTGTCAGGATTTAGAAAATTAATGCATAATACTCTTTTAAAATGATGTCAGTTTTATTTTTAACATTTTCATATAAACATTATAAAAAAGTTTAAAAATTTTCTAAGATATCAACTCACACATCCTTTTCGTGAACGTGACTTTGCCTATGAAATATATTCAATACATTGAATAATAATCTAAGAAACAATCACAAGATCTTATTGATCTTTATTAGTGGTCGAAATTTTTGACATTCATTTTAATCACTTAATGCAGGTAAATCGCTCAACTATAGAAAAAAAGTAATTTATAATTCATTAAGTATTTGAATTTTAATACATATTAGAATAATATTATAATTGGTAGATTTTATGTGATTTAGTGTCACTGAAGCATCTCAATTACGGATGAAAATCATCTGCCCCTAAGTATGCCCCCATTTGTGCCTCCACTTTAAAATAATGGGTTTAGAGTTTAGGGTTTGGGGTTTAAAGTTGGGGCTTAGGGTTAGGGTGTAGGGAATTAGGGGTAGGGTGTATTTTTTAGGGTTTAGAGTTTAGGGTTTAGGATATGAAAATTAGGGTTATGGGGTAAGATTTAATTTTTAAGTATTTTTAGGCAGGGGCATAGAAGGAGACATAGTTAGGGGGCAGAAGATTTTTACCCATCAATTACTATCTTGAATTCTTGAGAAAGAGATGAAAATTAGAGTAATTAGCATGTAATTAATGATAACGATTTTAAAACCTTTTTATTCATTTTTAATTAGTGTTTTTTATTTATGTTTAATATACTCTGTATACTAAATATGTATTCATTTTAATTACAAAAGAGGGTAACTATTATCCAAATAAACCGTTAATTATAAAAACCTGTGATAATCGTTGTTTTTGTTTTTTTATTTGTTAGGTTCACTTTCAGATTAACTTATAAAATTCAGATATTTTATATACTCGAATTTGGCAAAATTAGGTCAATATTGTACCTTAAAAAATTATTTTAAAATTTATAGCACCTTCAAAATTATTTTTGAATCTATTGCCATTTCTACCGTGACTTTTAAGGTCGGATAACTTACAATCCGACTTCATCATAAATTAAAAAAAAATACTAGGGCAAGCTACTTTCAATCCGACCTCAACAAAAAATATTAAAAAATATTATGAAAGCACCTTGCTTTCAATCAGACCTCATAGTAAAAAATATTTAAAAAATTTCATGAAAACATGCACTGATTTTAACGTGCCAGGCAGGGGCTTTTTATGTTTTTTTATTATTATTTTCTTTTATGTCCTTCTTGTTCTTCAATTTTTTTAATTTTAATGAAGTCGGATTAAAAGCTATCCGACCTTAAATTTCACTGTAGAAAGTACAATAGATTCAAAAATAATTTTTGAGCGCTATAAATTGTAAAATAACTTTTTAGGGTACAATATTGAACTAATTTCGCCCTCCAATTTACCCCAATCGATTAAATATGGTTTGATTTATTTATTGATATTGCCCCGACTGGAATCGCCATCATGGAGTACTAGGGCTAGTGTGGGAGAATGGGAGTGATGACGTCAAAGATTTGTCTCCACACACTTAGAAGCGGCATGTGGGGAACATGTGTTCTCCACCCACAAGACATTTCCTAAAAGCAGCCCCCTTTTTGTTTTCTTATTGTATATGTGCATTTAGGATAACACAGACCCAGGTTTTAGGCATTTACTGTATTATTCCTTGAGCAAGAAGATCTATGACTATGAGAACATATTTGTAATATCACACGAGAAGAGAAGATCTATCACAACATAGCTTATACCGTGAAATTTCGTTACTATAAAAAAAGATCATATTGCTAAATTACATAGCAACTACTAAAATAAAAATGATCCATGGAACCATTATTAACTGCAGTTATGAGAAGAAAATAACAAAACAAGTTTGTTTACCCAGATGGACAAACAAAAATAGGGAAACGGTATAAGCTAAATAGGCAAACCCCAATAGTTTTATGAACTACTTTGACTTGCCAGTAAAAACTTTGTGAATATTTGCTTTGTTCTTAATACCACCAATTATCTCACTAAATTGACCAGTAAAATTTCCATGATACCTCACTGCTGTTTTTCACATTTTACCACTCTTTTTCTTTATCAAGAGATACAGCAGATGCAGGATCAACATAGTATATGCTCAGATGACGGCTTGCAGGGAAAGTAAAGCAGTTTTTTGGCGAATTTACACAAACTCCATTTCAGAAAAAATATGATCTTCAAAAGGGAAGCCTCCTTCCTACTCCCTATGCTGATGACCCTAGGGAAGATATATTTTAAACTAGAAAAGTTTGCCTCAGCCAACAAAATGGGGATAAGCTGCAGAAGAGTAAAGACTGTTTCCGATCTATCTTTGCAAGAATTAAAGGTCCAGTGCCCCGATCGGTTCAAAATTCAGACTGGAATGGAAATGATGGGAGAGAAAATCCTTCAAGCTTTGATCCATTCCCGTCACCAGACGACAGACTCCCCAAACTCTGTAATATACTCTATTTTGGAGCCTTCGGTTTATTTATTTATTTATTTTTGTTCGGCAAATATATGATTTATTATTAGAAAATTATAAAACCTAGACCGAAATTGAGAGTCTCGTTAAAAACTTCCCTAGACCTATGTGGAGGAAAAGAGTACTCTCAATCCAGGAGAACACCAAGAAAACAAAAAGACCAATTAAGTACAATTTCAAAGCTCACATAAACTACAAACAAAATTACTCCTCTCACGATACAAGAAAATCCACTGCCCTCAAAGATCGACACATGAACAATTGCAGAAAAACAAAACAGTAGCAAAGACATTTCATCCAAACAAAATCACCATAGACCACACTACCACCATGCCTTGAAGATTTGAGTCCGAATTAATTATGCTATAGCTAGGTGGTTTGTTAAGTGTGTTAAAGTACTATCATTTCACCATTTTTCTAAGACGATTATTTCTAGATCTACACTCATTTGAGCCACATTGTAGCCCTCCATGCATCAATCACACTGATCTTATTCTCGATCTTTATATTTAGTTTATTTGGTGGAAACGATACTGCTTATGTGTGTGTTTGGTGCAAGTGCAGATTTTGCTACTCACTGCCTAGGCAAGCACTGCCGCGGCAGTGAAGGAAAGAGAGGAGCGAAGCAGAATTATCCCTCGATGGTCCAGATCAAGTCAATCGTGAGCAACAGTTTCTACTGAAGGAAGCTGAACTAGGAGATAGAGCCTAGTGGAGCAGAACCAGCTGACAGACTTCTGCTGAGGCAGCAACCTCTGCCGAGGCAGTGTACTGACAAGGCGGCTGAAGGAGAAAACATGCAAAGTGGAGCGCGTCTTGAAGAGCATGAAAAGCTGAATTTTTCTACGTACTTTGCACGAGGATCGGACTGCGAGAAGACCATGAAAACGTCGAAGGAAGGTCAAGAGTAGATTCCATGCCAAAGGAAAGATTTTAAGGAAGAAAGATATAATACTTTAAAAGAAGACCTTTTCTTTTAATTTGTTTAATTCTAACTTAACTTCCTCCTCAAGAAGGACTTGACCTCAACCTCCTCTATAAATATGAAGCAAAGTCGGCCATTGAGCATAGGGGAAGATCTAGAGAGTCGAGCTTTTGAGAGAAATTGTAGCGAGCCTTTATTGTAATTATGTTCTAATTTCTCCTTAGGGTTTAGGTTATATTGTTTATTAGTTGTGAGAAAACGATTAAATTTTGTTTAAGTTTTTGTTAATGCTATTTAGTTCAAGGTTTTCTTATTCTTGTTTCTTATTCTTGTTTTCGAGTGAATTGAGAAAGGATCTCGTTAACTATCTATTTGTATAATATCGGGAGAGTTAGACTCACGAAACGGATAAGCATGGTTTTCAACCCAATCAGTGAAAACTAACTCAGCTTAGGGATAAGTTAGAGTTTCAACGGCTAAAAGAAGCGTAAGATTGGTTGGTGTTCATCCTTGGTTCGAGAGGTATTATCAAGGCATGCACATCATCACGGTTTCAACTTAGGGATAAGAAGGAGCCACTGAAGGATGCTTTGCCGAACCTCGACGTTGTTCGCTACCGCCCCAACAAGGGATTGCCGAGGCAGTTGCTTAACTCGTTGCCGTGGCAGTGACTTTGGTCTCTGCCGAGGCAGTTCGGTGTTCGTTGCATTCAAAGACTGAGACAGTACAATTGGTTTCCACACTACGACACAATATAATCTGGCCCATTCTCTCATCTTGATTACTCTACTTTTTAATTACTGTCTTATTTTATTTTTTGTTTATTTAGATTACTCCCAAAACCCAACTATTCACTTGTGTTCTTTACTTTTATTTCCTTTTCAGTGCGAGACGATAGACATTGAAGGTTTCACCAATCCCTGTAGAGACGATACTCAATACTTATCACTTTATTACTTGAGACGTGTACATTTGCACAATTGCGGGGCACTTTACACACGCAACAAGTTTTTGGTGCCGTTGTCGGGGATTGACAATAGCAACTTTCAATTTTATTTTCTTGCACTTTTATTTTTAGTTTTTTTCAAGTACTAATCAACTTTGGTTTTGCATTGGTGTATGACCAGGGCGAACCCAAGGTATCCATTCTACGACCTCGACCTTGAAATCGATCGTAGTTGCCAAAGACTCAAACAAAGGATAAGAGATGAGATGACACATCAAGCTGGCAACAACAATCGAAATGCCGGCGGGCATCAGATTGCCGACGATGCTCAGGATGCCCCGGCAGGAGATGGAGAAAATCCGCAAATACAAATTTGCTCCAGTACGAAACCCAAACGTCCGAGATTACCTAGAAGAAGATCTGAACGGACTAAATCCAGGAGTTGTCAAACCTAAGATAGAAGCTGCCCAGTTTGAACTAAAGCCTGTAATGTTCAACATGGTCAATACTATAGGGCAATTTGGCGGCTCAGCAACTGAAGATGCTAGATAACACCTCAAATCCTTCCTGTAGGTTTGCAATTCATTCAAAATACAAGGGGTCCATGAGGATGTTTTGAGGCTTAAATTGTTTCCCTATTCACTGAGGGATAGGGCAAAAACCTGGTTAAATAGCATTCCAGCATGATCAATTGGATCTTGGAGTGACTTATGTCATGATTTCCTTGCTCGTTTTAATCCTACAAATTTAACTGATAGATTTCGTAACGAAATCACTTCTTTTCGACAGGCTGATGATGAATCCATGTACGAAGCTTGGGAGAGATACAGAGAGCTGTTACATAAATGCCCCTTACAAGGATTCCCATTGTAGACACATGTGAAAATGTTCTACAATGTTGTCAACACAGTAACAAGGATGATGCTTGATGCCTCGGCAAACAACATTCTCCTTGACAAGCCTCCAGAGGAAGCAATTGAGATTCTGAATAGGATGGCAAAAAAACGACTATCAATTCTTGACAGCTAGAAGAGGATGAATCAGGCGCCAATCCACAATAAACGAAATAGAGTCTTTAGACTCAATTTCGTCCCGAATAGCCACCTTGACCAAGTTGGTCATGAACATGCAAAAGCAAAATAATCACCAGGAGGTCAAGGTAATAGATTTATTTTGTGAAAACTGTGGAGGTAACCATGTTTCTTCTAAATGTCCAAAAAATCTAGAGTCGAGCTTCTACGTTGGAAACTACAACAGAAACAACAACATGATGTCCAACACCTATAACCAGGCCTGGAAGAAACACCCGAACTTCTCATGGAGCAACCCCAACAACGGACTTAATCACGATAATCAGAATGCTCCAGATGTGGGATTCCAGCAAAACATGCCTCGACAATCAATGCTGCCATAGCAGTCGATGCTGCAACAGCAGCCTATGCAATCTAGTTCCTTGGAACAATTCTTAAATGCTTTTATGTTTCAAACTAGTGCATACATGGCTAACATAGATAAGTTCATAAAGAAAACTGAAGCTTTCATGGATAGGACTAAGGTGAGGATGCAAAACCATAAACCAACCCAGAAGTCCCTAGAGACCCAAGTGGGGCAATTCGCCCAGATCCTGAACACCAGACCAATGGGAGGGTTGGCAAGCGATATTGAAGTCGCCAAGGGAGAAAATCATGAGCAGTGCAACGCAATCAGTACAAGGAGTGGCAAGCAGCTCAAGGAACCCCGGGCTAATGAAAAGGAGGAGACCAAATTGAAGGAACCGATTGCCGCGGCAAGGCCTGACAACATCGCCTTGGCAGTGTCGGACCCTGATGCCTCAGTAGAGCCAAAAGTCGATAACTCGACAGTCCCTCAAATCAAATTTAAATGTAAAGAAACAATAGAGGACATTCGACTACCTCCAACATTCCCTCAAAGACTGAAACATCAGAAGCAAGAGTACTGATGCTCGCGTAAAAGTGCCCTACAATAGTGCAAGTGTACACGTCTCAAGTAATATAATGATAAGTATATCGGGTATCGTCTCCACAGAGATTGGGCTAGTCTTTTGATCTTACTTCCTCGTGCTGTAAAATAAAATAAAAGAACACAGTGAATAGGTTTGTTTTGAGTAATCTAAAGAACTAATTCTAAAATAAGCCAGAAATAAAATAAAGAGAAATTCAAATTGAGAGAATGGGCCGGATCAGATTTTTTCGTAGTGTGAAAGCCCAATTGACTTGTCTTAGTTTAAATGCAAAAAACACAATGTTAGGCTTGATAGGCTCGATTTCCTTCAACCGATTTAACTAGCCAAGTGGTGGAGAAGTTGGATTTTTGGGTGTTTGAGTTGGTGGCAAAAAAATAAGAATTAAACATGAGGATTTAGAGTGGTTCGGCTTTCTAACCCAAAGCCTACATCCACTACCTTGGAATGCCACAAAGGATTTCCCAAATTCACTAAGAATTTTGTCCCCTTTTCTCGGCTTAGAAGGAAATCGTTACAACGATTAAGCTATATACCCTTAGCTTAATCAAACACTCTCTTACAATTGAAATTTAAAGCAAACAAGAAATCCCTCTAATAGGTTTGTGTTTGCAACTCTAAGCACTCACCCAAAACCTATACACTTGAGCAAATTTGACAATTAAGCTCACAAGTGTTGTCTATACAGGAGATATACAATTTAGGCCCTAAAGACAATTTGACATTATAGTGTTGTTGACAATTGAAGCATTAGTCTTCCCTTGATGCTTGGAGGTCCCTTTTATACTCCCAATTGAGTTTGTAGCCATTGAGGACCGTTGGGATTGATTTGGAGCCGTTTGAGCATTTATTTCCCTCATTAAACGCTATTCTGGAGCTGTCCGTATCGGAACACACGCACCCGTATCGACATGACCTTCTTTAGAACTACCCGTTGAAGCCTGATGCAGCAAGCCGTATCGAAACGCCACTGGCCGTATCGAAATGGTATTGAGCTGTATCGAAACGATTACAAACCATTTCAGTACGAGTGACAATTGAGCTGCATTTAAAAGACCGTTGGGAAAAATATGACCGTTGGGGAGGTTTTGACCGCTAGCCGTAACGAAACACAAAAGGGTGTTTTGAAACAGTATTACACCGTATCGAAACGGGCAATCCCTTTTTTGGTACGCGTTTTGGCAGTTTCAAATCGTATCGATATAGATTGGCCCTGTATTGAAATGGGTACCTTAAAGAAACTGGTTTGGCTACTTAAAAACGTTTCAAACATTGCCAAAACCTTTTTTTAAACACCCTCAAACATAATTTCAAGTTATTTGGACTTAAAAACATTTTGATATCCTTTCAATTTAGTCCAAAACTATTTTTTTCAATTATTATATCAAAACACATATTTCTACACACAAAGATGCCTCGACAGTGACCTAAGTCCTTGCCGCGGCCGCAATGTGCTAAGGCTATGCCGCGACAATCCCTTGCTGAACGGAAGCTGCTGTTTAATGCCAAGAATAAATTCAATGCCAAGAATGAATTCAATTCCAAGAATAACGAATGAATTCAACACCAAGAATAAGCAAACCTTGAACTAAATTACATTAAAACTAAAACAAAGTACAATTGTCTTTACACAACTACTAAACAATTGATCCTAACCCTAAGGAAAATTAGAACATAACGAATGGGAAGAAAACACAAAATAATCCTAAGCTCTCTCGTCCCTTGTTCTCTCCACGATTTCCCCCCTCTTCGTTGGTGGCAAGCCTTCTTTATATAGGGGATGGTGTAGGGCAAGGTTCTTCTTGGATAGGAAGTTAAGTTGCACTTGGACTTGTCTTCATTAAAGAAGTGAATCTCTTTAATTTTAATGCATTTATCAATTTTGCCAAAATTCCATCTTTAACCTTCTTTCTATCTTTAACCTTCCTTCCATCTTTTCGTCCTCCTTTCGAGCTCTCCTTGTCGCGCCAAGTGTGTAGAAAATCAGGCATTTTATGCTCTTCAAATCGGCTACCACTTTGCTCAGTTTGCCCTCTGACAGGTTGAGTTGTACACTGCCTCGACAGGGAATATATGCTTCCTCGGCAAAGGTCTATCACTGAATCTGCTCTGTAATGCTCCATCTTTATAATCCAGCTTCCTTCAGTAGAGGTTGTCCTCTTTGGCTCAACTCGACCAGGTTCCTTTCAGTAGCTCATTCTGCACCATACTTCTTGTTCCTTCATTGCCCACACGGAATCAACTGCCCTGGTAGCGGGTATATCTGCACAAGCACCAAATATGCATTAAATAGTACATTTTCATAGAATATATCAAATATAAGAATAAAAGGTACAAGTACTGAAATTAACGCATAAAAAGACATAATGCAGCTCAATTGGGTGTAGGTTAAGCGATATTTGCCTTAAAATGAGTGAAAATATAGGTCATAATGCAGCTTAATTGGGTGTAGGTTAAGCGATATTTGCCTTAAAATGAGTGAAAATATAGGTCATAATGCAGCTTAATTGGGTGTAGGTTAAACGAAACTCCACTTTCACGGCAGAACTTGACCAAGCTGCGACAGAAGACAAAAATATTGAGGGAAATTAGAAGGACAAAACAGATCGGATGCCCTAAATTAGATTTCCATGTAAAGAACTGATCGAGGACATTCGACCCCCACCACAATTCCCACAAAGGCTTAAAAGACAGAAGCACAAGTACCAGTTCAAGAAGTTCTTAGACATCTTAAAGCAGGTCCACATTAACTTACCCTCTGTGGAAGCAATAGAGAAAATGCCGAATTATGCCAATTTCCTAAAAGAAATGGTGTCAAAGAGGACAATAATAGGGGATTTCGAAACAGTTGCCGCAACAGAGGGGTGTATGGCCAAGATACACAACCGAACACCACCTAAGCTTAAAGATCCTGGAAGCTTCACAATACCATGAGCAACCGAGAATCATTATTTTGGGAAGGCATTGTGTGACTTGGGGGCAAGCATAAACCTTATGCCCAAATCGGTTTTCCAGAAGCTAGGAATTGGAAAGGCAAGACCAACCACAGTCATGCTTCAGCTGACCGATCGCTCTTATGTGTAATTAGAGGGAAAAATTGAAGATATACTGGTAAGAGTTGATAAGTTTATTTTTCCCACCGAATTCCTTGTTCTTGATTGTGAAGCAGATGAACATGCGCCCATTATACTTGGGCGACCATTCGTAGCCACCGGGAGGACATTGATCGATGTAGACAAAAGCGAGCTAACAATGAGGGTAAATGAAAACCAAGTCAAGCTTAATGTATTCCAAACCCTCAAACATGCCGATGATCAAGAAGAATGTCAAATGATGCAAGCCACCGCCAAATTTAACTTTGAAATTGATGTACCCTGCCTCGGCAGAAACTGCCTCGGCATGCACTTTGACGACTTCCTCGGCAATATACTAGACAACCTTCCCAACACTGAAGCAAACTGAAGGGGCAGAAATTGAGGAAGCCAACTGGATAGTTTCTCGTCCAGGTAAGTACTTTGAACCCCTCAATTATTCTGGAGAGGAAAGAAAAAGTGAAAAACCTCCAATCGAGCAACCATCGGTTCTTGAATTAAAACCATTACCTGATAAATTAAAATATGTTTATTTGGGAGCCAATGATACTTTGCCCGTAATTATTTCTTCTAAGTTGCAGCCAAAACAGGAACAAAGCTTGATTAATATGCTGCAGCGGCATAAGCAAGGAATTGGGTGGACCATTGTCGATTTGAAGGAGATAAGCCTGGCAGTTTGCATGCACAAAATCTTTTGGAGGATGATCAAAAACCTACCATTGAGGCTCAAAGAAGGCTTAACCAAGCCATGAAAGAGGTGGAAAGAAAAGAGATCATCAAATGGCTCGATGTCATAATCATATATCCCATCTCTGACAGCACATAGGTAAGCCCGGTATAATGTGTACCAAAGAAAGGTGGAATAATCGTGATAACCAACAAGAACAATGATTTAATCCCGACCAGGACTGTGACCGATTGGAGGGTTTGTATTGATTATCGCAAGTTGAATAAAGCAACTAGAAATGATCACTTCCCTTTACCTTTTATTGATCAAATGCTTGATAGACACGCTGGTAAACCATTTTACTATTTTTTGGATGGTTACTCAGGTTATAATCATATTGCCATAGCACCAGACGATCAGGCAAAGACCACCTTTACATGCCCATACGACATATATGCCTTTAGAAGGATGTCGTTTGGGCTTTGCAATGTACCAGCAACATTCCAGCGATGCATGATGGAAATCTTCTCCGACATGGTGGACTTCTTGGAGATTTTCATGGATGATTTCTCAATTTTTTTTGATGACTTCGATAATTGCCTCGGCAATTTGGAGAGGGTACTCCAATGATGTGAGGAATCTAACCTCATTTTGAATTGGGAGAAGTACCACTTTATGGTGGATGAAGGCATAGTGCTAGGCCACAAAATCTCATCAAAGGGCATTGAATTTGACAAAGCAAAAATTGATGTGATCGAAAAATTACCTCCACCAACCACTATCAAAGAAGTCTGAAGTTTTTTAGGACATGCAGGTTTTTATTGAAGATTTATTGCAAATTTTTCAAAAATTACTAAACCATTGTGTTCTTTACTTGAACAAGAAAGAACCTTTGACTTTAATGAAGAATGTACTGAGGCATTCGAGACGCTTAAAAAAATGGGTGACCGCACTCATTGTCGTACCACCTGATTGGATGTTTCCCTTCGAGCTTATGTGCGATGCTAGTGACTATGTCGTCGGGGTAGTTCTCGGTCAAACATAGAACAAATCTTCCATGTAATCTACTACGTCTGCAAAACACTAAACGAGGCCCAAATCAATTACACCACAACTGAAAAGGAATTACTGGCCGTAGTCTTTGCCTTCAAAAATTATGATCCTAAATAATCGGAACCAAAGTGATTGTTCATACGGACCATTCGACGATAAAATACTTGTTTTCCAAGAAGGATTCCAAGCCAAGACTTATTCGATGGATCCGACTCTTACAAGAATTTGATGTTGAGATAAAAGACAGAAAAGGGACAGAAAACCAAGTTGCCTATCACCTTTCAAGTCTAGAACAAGAAAGATAAGACATCACAGGTACAGACATACGAGATGCATTCCCTGATGAGCAGCTACTGTTGGCCTCGGCAGTAGAGGAGGCCACTGCCGCGGTACTGAAAGGCAGCCTTGCCTCGGCATTTTCAGACTGCATTGCCTCGACATTGCCCTTGGCAGTAATGTCTTTCACGACAACACCCTATTATATAGATCTCGTGAATTATTTAGTTAGTGGTGTTTTACCCTATAACCTTAACCATCAAGGGAAAAAGAGGTTCCAACATGATGCGAAACGTTATTTTTTGGACGAGCCTCTTTTATTTAAACATTGTACAGACCAGGTTATAAGGCAATGTGTTCCCGAAGAAGAACAACAAGAAGTGCTCCAACATTGCCATTCTTCACCATACGGAGGACACTTTGGAGGAGCTCGAACAGCAAAGGTACTACAGTCAGGACTCTTCTGGCCCACCCTCTATAAAGATGCCCATGATTTTCCAAGCAATGTGGCAGATGTCAACGAACTGGCAATATAAGCAAACGTAATAAGATGCCCATGAAAACCATACTTGAAGTTGAATTATCCGATGTATGGGGTATTGATTTCATGGTACCTTTCCCATTATCTTGTAGTAATCTCCATATACTTTTAGCCGTTGACTATGTGTCCAAGTGGGTCGAAGCCATTGGCACCCCCACAATGATTCCAAGACCGTGCATAAATTTTTTCACAAGCACATATTCACACGCTTTGGGATACCCAAAGCCATAATCAGCGATGAGGGAAGGCACTTCGATAATAGACTGATTTCCGCGGCATTGAAGAAGTTTGGTGTCACACACAGGATTGCCACGACATATCACCCACAAACCAATGGGCAAGCTGAGGTCTCAAACAGAGAATTTAAGGCAATCCTCGAAAAAGTGGTTAACCCTTCATGTAAGGATTGGTCACTACATCTCGATGATGCCTTGTGGGCATACCGGATTGCATGCAAGACCCCGTTAGGTATGTCTCCATTCCGACTCGTATACAGGAAAGCATGCCACTTGCCAGTTGAAGTCGAACATAAGGCATACTGGGCAATCAAGGTAGTAAATATGTATTGGGAAAAGGCTAGACAAAAGAGACTGTTAGACCTCAATGAACTAAAAGAGTTCCGGGCCCAAGCGTACGACAACGCAAGAATCTACAAGGAGAAGACGAAACGTTGGCATGATAGCAAGCTCCTGCCAAGGCAATTCATGCCCGAGCAACAAGTACTACTCTTTAATTCTCGCCTCAAGCTGTTCCCAGGCAAACTCCGATCACGATGGTCTGGGCCATTTACTGTTGTCAAAGTTTTCCCTCATGGTGCCGTGACGATCAAATCAAACAAAGACAGACACGAGTTCAAATTAAATGGGCAAAGGCTGAAGCTGTAGTCTGAGCCAAATATTATGAGGGACAAGGAAGAAATCACTTTAGAAGATGCATTCGTATGCATTCCTTTAGTGTCTTGATTTTTTTCCTCTCTTTACCTTCTTTATTTGCATTTTTATGTTCCTACTTTTATTTCATTTTCCACATCTTTAATTTTTCTTAGGAATAAAGTTTTAGTCTATTATTTGCTTTTAGGAAAACTAGAACGGAGGAAGGGGGAGAGATCACTGTGCCGGCCAATCCAACACCACCCACACGCACCCAACCACCCCGGGCAACCAAACGTGACAAGCATGCCACTTTCTTTTCTCTCATTTGCTGTTATTTTTGCCCTTAGTTATTGTGCTTAATTTTTTTTTCTATTATTTGCGTCTATTGTTAAAGCATTGAGGGCAATGCTTCTCTCGAGTTTGAGGGTGTAGGTTATGCTGCCGAGAGGCATTATTCTACTGCGACATCTTAATATAATTGCTATGCAGTTCTGTTTTATACTTGTCTAAAAAAAATTTACTACACAATTGTCTTAGCCGAATGAAGCTTATGCCTCGGCAATGCTCTTTATCAATTACCTTAGTTTAATTTAATTTAATTTTCTATCTTGGCCATAGATATCTCTCTTCTTACAATAGCTTTGAACTGTTTAGAGCCTTTAATTATAGGATGCTTAAGGAAGATAACTTAGGATCATACTATGAGATTAGAACTATAAAATACCTTTGTGACTTGTATGATTTAAGGAGTTCTAGTACACTGAGGAAATAGACTTGCTTAGAAAGAAAATTTTGGGTAAAAAGTTAGAGGTGCCTTACACTGGCTCTAGCTTAAGGAAGCCCTAGAGGTGCCCGAAACCGGCTCTAGGCTAATCACTAGAGGTGCCCGAAACTGGCTCTATTAGGTTAGAATGCTTATAAAAAAAGAAAATATCCAATTTAAGTAGTTTAATGCTTAAGTGTTTACTTAGAACCCGGATAATCATCTTGTTCACAATGCATGCACACACTCACAAATCTTATAGTTTGATTCAGGGAATTCCTAAGGCATCCAAAGACTTAAGGGCCGAGCATTGTTTGCTATGGTTTGGAGAGAAAAAGGAAAAGTAAGACCAAGGAGGATTTTCATGAGGATTAAGGTTTGGAAATTGATGGTTTGCATTGCTTGAGGACAAGCAACAGTTCGAGTTTGAGGGTGTGATAAGTGCCCAAAAGTCCTACATTTTCACCCTTTTTACATGGCAATTATTGCTCAAACTACACCTAATTGAGCTGCATTATGGCTCTTTATGCATTAATTACATTGTTTCTATCATTGATCCTTACATTTTATTTATTTAATGAAAAAGATATTGTTTTGATGCATTTTGGTGCTTTTGTAGATTTACTCATTGCCCTGGCATGTGATGCCCTAGAAGGTGATGCCCCGGCAGGTGATGCCGTGACGGAAATGAAGAAAAAGGAAGGATGAGGCACAACCAGCTAGTAACAGACCCTAATCGAGCCAAGCCACAACTGACAGCTTCTACTGAGGGAAACTGATTTATGAATAATGAAGCCTTGCGGAGCAGATCCAGTTCCAAATAAATGTCGAGGCAGCGGAATACCATGTCGCGGCAGTGTACTACTCAACCTACCGGAGGGCAAAACATGCAAAGTGGTAGTAGATTTGTAGAGCTTTAAATGTCGGATTTTTCTACACACTTTGCGTGGCAGTTGGAGCTCAAGAAGAGGACGAAAACATAGAAGGAAGGATAAAGTTGGACTTTTGGCAAAAAGTGAATAATGTATTAAATTAAAGAGATTCACCTCATTAATAAAGTTAAGTCCAAGTCCAACTTAACTTCCTCTCCAAGAAGGATTTTTGTCTACACCTTCCCCTATATAAAGGAGGCTTACCACCATCATCAAGACAATCGGAGAGGAAAGACAGAGAGAGCTTAGCTTAGGATCTAGTTTTTATTATGTTCTAATTTCCTTTAGGGTTAGGATTAGTTTGTTTAGTAGCCGTGTGAAGACTATTGTATTTGTTTAAGTTCTTAATGCAATAAAGTTAAGGTTTTGCTTATTCTTGGCTTTAATCATTCTTGCATACTTATCGTGAGAGAGTATTGTGAGGTTATCTATTTGTTCGATATCGGGAGAGTTGAACTCACGAAACGAATAAGCATGGTTTTTATCCCAAGTGGTGTTAACTAACTCGGCCTAGGGATAGGTTAAGAGTTTCAGCAGCTAAAAGAAGTGTTAGAATAGTTGGTGTTTATCTTTGGTTCAAGCCGGGAGGTATCATCGAAGTTCAACCATCAACAAATGTTCTGAGCTTAGGGATAAGGAGGAACCATCCAAGGAAGCTTTGCCGAACCTTAATAGCATCTGCCCCAAGAGCAAGGGATTGTCGCGGTAGGGACTCAACCATTGCGGCCGCGGCAGGGACTTAAGTTACTGCCAAGAAAGTTTTGTGTTGCTGCATTCAAGACAGAGACAAGTCGATAGGATTCCACACTACAACACAATCTGATCCAACCCATTCTCTCAACTTGATTTACTCTTTATTTTATTTCTGGCTTATTTTAGAATTAGTTCTTTAGTTTATTCAAAACAACTCAATTTACTTGTGTTCTTTTGTTTTATTTGTTTTACAGTGCAAGGAAGTAGGATCAAAAGGCTAGCCCAATCTCTGTGGAGACGATACTCGATATACTTATCATTATATTATTTGAGACGTGTACACTTGCACTATTGCAGGGCACTTTTACGTGCGCAACATGTAACTCAATGTACTAAATACAATGAAACATGCTTATGACCCAGACGAATGTCAGACAATCCAGGCTGAAACTGAGCCAGACATCGACATAGAACCACATTGCCTCGGCAGAAACTCTGGCCACTACCCTAGCCACTGTCGCGACAGTATGATGATAGAACTTGGAGATATAGAGACAAAAGAACAAGATGATCAAGGATACAAGAACAATGGGAAGAAACAAAATCACTACGCTGGAACCCATGTTGAGAGGGATAAGGAGATGCATCTATAGGCACTCCTTTAGTTTTTTATTTATTTTATTTTTATTTTTGTTCGCCACATCTTTAATTTCTGTTTAGGAATAAGATGTTATTTTAATTTGATGTTATTTATTTTTAGGAAGGAGATCAAGAAATAAAGGAAGAGTTGAGCTCACATTCCCCTGCCCACACAGCAAATAGACGCCGACGGCTAGTGTGAGGAGTCCCTTTCCAGCACTGCATGTTCTACCCTAACGGCATACAAGTCGCAAGGGCTAGTTTAATGGCTATCAGCCGCAACGGCTATGTAACGAGATTCTTTCCGCGAACGCATTTAATGCCGCAACGGCAATATCATGCCAAGATCTATATAAACCCCTCCCCCTGTCAACTTTCCGCCACCAACCCTTCTCTTCTCTAATCTTGATTTCCTAAGTATTCTCGCAATTTATTTTCTTTGCTTTCATTTACGTTTCTCACAACTATTTTCAGATGGCACCAAAACTCCACAAAGGAGAAAGCTCGAAACACACCAAGAAACCGACGTACAAGTGATTTGCACCACTGGAGGTATAACGTCGATTCATCAAATATTTCATTGGGCAAAAAGTATGGGAGGAACAAGGCTTCTACTATTCCGACTCCGCCTCCGACTTTGGCCTCGATCACTTCATCTTCAACAAAATTGCCTATCAAAAGTGGCAAACATTTTGCAACCAACCGTAGCCAGCGAACATCACATGGGTGAGACAGTTCTACGCCCACTGCCCAAATCCCAACAATCTTTTTGTTCATTTTAGAGGCATGGTTATCCCTGTAGATCCCGAGTCGGTCAATCAATATTACGGCATCCACGCGGAGAAAGATGAACACAAGGCATTCAAAGCACAGCTCACGGACGCAGATTACGATGCAATCAAAGAGGAGCTCTGCAGTGCCGACATTACTGGTGATACTTTCAAGGTGAATGGGCAACGCCTGAAGCATTATTGGGATGGAGAGCAGAGTACTGCCAAGGAGGTTATCCTCTTGGCAGAACTACCATGATGCCACCGAGTTGGTATTTTCTTGTAAATAGTAGGATTAGCATTTTTCTTTTTAGTTTTTTTTAGATTTTAGATTTCATTTTTGTGTTGAAGGGTTTTTGTTTGAAGTGCATGCAGATTTTTGTGCCAGGAAGTATGCCTGTGCAGGGACATTTATTGGTAGGATGAGAGAAGGGGTGCAGTGTCATGCCAAGAGCAATGCCAGTAGTTGAGCTTGGCATGTTGCGACAATAACTTTGGAAAAAATTACCCTAGTCTGATTTAATTTAAACCATGAGAGAGAAAATAAACTCTAGCCACCGACAATTTAAGGTGAATTTAAAATTAAATTTAAATCACCTTCTCACTCCATATCTTATCACTTTAAAACATATTCTTATCACTTATCATTTCCATACTTATCACATCATCCCTTTTTACTCTCCTCATAATATGCCATCTTTTCATTATTACCCTTCTTACATCATTCATAATTAAAAACCTACAATAACACTCAGCCTTTCCCTCTTTCAACTCCCAAAACTTTTACCCTCTTCACTTTACCTTCTTTCCCTAGCCATTTACTCACTCTCTCCACCATTTCAAGAAAATCAAGTTTTTTCTTTTCTCCATAGCCATGGCGGCTTCATCTAAGCCTTTTCAAAGATTTTTCAACGAAGAGATAGAGAAGAAGTACCAATATCAATTCGCCTCGAAATCTTTTTGCTTCGAAAGGAATTTTTACTTCAACACATGGACATAGTCACCAAGCACAAATGGAAAACGTTTTACCAACAAAAGGGTGAGATCTTTCCAAATCTTGTTTGAGAAGTTTATCCACATTTAACTACTAAGTGAAATACCTTTTTTAATGATTCGAGGTGAATGTGTAAGGTTTGATGAAGGGGCCATCAATATTATGCTCAAACTAGACGGAGAAGATGACCATGACAGGTTCGTGGCTAGGATGACGGATGCCAAGCGCCAAACGCTGTTAAAAGATTTATGTGAGCCATGCATGGAATGGATTGTATCCTCCAATGGTACCCGAACGGTCAAGAGAGAAGCTCTCCAGCCGCAAGCAAAGGGTTGGAATCGCTTTCTCAAGGCTAGTATGATGTAGACGACACACAGCGAGACTGTTTCGGAGGACCGTCTAGCATTGCTGCATTCCATTCTTTTTAGTCGAAAAATCAATGTTGACCGGATCATCATTAATGAAATTTACAAGTGTGCCCTTAAGCTGACTAAAGGTTTATTCTTCTCGCTATTGATTTGTAGCATTTGCAGGCGCTACGAGGTGCCCACGACCGAAGAAAACGTTGCCCTTGAGGTGAAGGGCTACACTATCACATCGGCTGGTTGGAAAAACCTTACTAGAATTGTTGTGCCTGACAAGGGTAAGGGCAAGGTTGCTTCACAAAAACCCAGAACTAAAACGCCATGGACAAAATCATCAGCCTCAATGCTAGAGAATTCGATGGCACTGCTTTCTCAGATCTCTCAGCGCCAAGAATTGATTCTCCTTAATTTGGAGAAAAATAAGGAGAACCAGAAGAGGCTATAGCGGTATATACATGCCCGAGATTTAGCCTTGAAAGAAACCCATGTGAGCCTTTCTTCGGGCATTTTACCAGCATTTCCTGCCTTCCCAGAGAAGCTCTATGTCGATGAGAGTGCCATGCCAACCAGTCCGATCGCCAGTCCAGTCCACAGTCTCGTACCCTCCAATGCCAGATAACTAATTTCCCTTGCTCACGATGAATCTACTAAGCCCGCCTCTCTGCATGAATCTGTTGCTGAAAGTGAAAAGAAACCCACTGCCACGCCTACTTCTTTCGAGCCTATAAAGATTGTCAAAGAAACTCCTGCCTCGACAGCCACTTCTAAGCCTAGTTGGAGTGGAAAGAAGAGAATGGCCCCGGAACGTGAGAGCCTTACTTAGAGGAAGATCCGTGCCAAGATGGCTAAGGAAGCTCGTGCCCACCAAGAAGAAGTCTCCAAATGAGAGTCATCTTCTTCCTAACTCTTTGCATTTTCATTCATTTTTCATGCATTTTTATATGTTTATACATTTTCTTTTTTCTGTTTTTCTTATATATATGTGTTGTTCCATACATTGAGGACAATGTAGATCTTGGGTTTGGGGGTGTGCATTTCCTCATAGTTATTTCATGACATGCATTCATGTTTAAATTATGTTTTCATGACATGCCATGTAGGTTTGGATAGTTTGCATACTGAACCACTAAAAAAAGAAAAAAAATTGTCTCGCCTAATTTTTGAAGCATGTTAACATTTGTTAGGCAAGTTTAGTATGACCTAGGTGTCTGCCCAATGAAGAAATTTAAAATCTTTTGATGCCTATGCCACCAGAATAATAATGCCAAGATTGATTGCCAATTGATCTATAGTTTTGGGAATTAAATTACACTTAAACATGTAGTATGCATCTAGTTCCCTAGAAAACTTAGAATTTTTTGAATCTATGCTCAGAATTGAAAAGAAAAATTGATGCCAGGGTAAAAAGAAATGAATAAGGCAGCAATGTTCTGCCAATGCACTGAAAAAAATGAAACTCTCATCTACTTACGGATAATAAGTACTTAGGGCTTCATGGTTTGCTCCCTCTTAGTTCTTAAGTCCAAAATCCTAGAGTATGAGTTGAAGAGAAAGCCAAGTGATGTCTGGATTAAGGTGGAGATTCCTGGTATGCTCCCTCTTATTACTCAAGCTAAACAGTATCACGAGGTAAGATTAAGTTAATGCCAGAAAAAACCCTAGGCAAGAAAAGAGAAAAATATTATAATTATGAGTTTAGGTAGTAGATTTGACTAAGGGAGTTAGTGGACACTTGATGCATATTGCCTACACTTCATGCACTTTCATGACCTAAGACTAGAGTTATATTACTGCTCTTGAATTTTCTATATGCTTGGCATTACTGCACTAAGATTATTGAGGATAGATCTATGCCAAATTCTCCTTGCATGCGTCTATTGGCGTGCTGACCAAAGCTTTGCCGAGGTATTATTTTCACATTTTTAGTTTTTCTATTTTCTTTTGCATTACTTGAGGAAAAGTAATGAGCTAAGTGTGGAGGAGTGTTGACGCTCCAAAAGTACTGATTTATTTACCAATTTCACATACTTTTACTTGTCTTTTAAGTACATTTAGTTGCATTTTGCCTTAGGAACCATGCATTTGCATTAAGAGTTAGGATTTGGTGTTATGCCGGTGTGAAGGGACTGTTTTTGGCACCTTTTTGCAGGTTGGCATAGCTGATGGCACAATAGCTGTCGAAGCAAGAGACGACGCCAAGGAGGATGCCGAGTTGACGTTGGCATAGAAGGACCTTTAATGCCAAGCACCGGGCAGCAGAGAATAACATTTGATGCCAGGCCAAGAATATGTTGACTCCTAAAAATTAGGACCAGATCAGGCTGCGAGAAAATAAGAACCAGATCAATCTCCGAGAAAATAGGGGACGAGTAGTGCCAAGCACGGTTGGTAGTACCATGCCAAACTGTGATGCCGGAAGAGTATTGGCACGATGACGGAAGCCCTAACCTGATCAGCCTTAGGATTCAAACACCGGATAAAATGATCGTCTACCTTATCCCTGCATGTTCAAATTCAAGATATTCCTAGGCTATCCATGGAGTCTTATTTAATCCCGATCAAAGCAAAACGAAAAAGAGAGAGACTGTGGAGAATCGAGGAAATTCATCGGAGATAAGGAGCAACAGTCGAGAGCTAGGCCGTGCAGAGCTGTATCGACGAACCCTCTTCTAGCCTATCCTCTTTGTTATTATTTTTCTTTTTCATAGTTTTAATGACGATGGATGTTGAAAACGATTATGGTTTTTTGGTTGATACCCTTACCATGAACTGATTTTATAGTTGGTGAGGGGTGTTGCGTTTGAATGCTGTTTTTAATGTTTAGTTTTTAATAAATCAACACTGCCTTGGCACTATTTTTCTTATTTGGCATGTTCTTTATTTTTAAGTATGTTGTCACGCGACAGCTAGCACTATCTTTTTAATTATTATGCCAAGAGATGGCTGGCATAGTTGGCTTATTGCAACTCAATATCATAACTGACTTGGGTGGCAACGATCGATTGCTAGGTACTAAGGAGAGATGCTTCGAAAGAAGATGTTCGAGTGGATAAACTCACTTCGAGAGTGAAATCTACCCCTTAGGAGTAAAGATTGGAACTTAATCGAATTAATTTATGTAAAAAATGCATTATAGAAATATAAGGGTTTTTCCATAATTGATTTAGGGCAATGTCATCGACAGAGGTATTGCTACCTTTGAATCTGCTCGGCAAACAATGCCAAGACATGATTTATTAAAGGCTGGTATGACACAAATAGCGTGAAAACCAAGCACTCCTTGCCAACGCTCGTCATTTTCTATGACCCTTTCCTTGCCTTCAACTTTATTTTATTTCATTTCTTTTCTTATCAGACATTTCAAAATCACTTCCAATCAAAACAATCTTTTCACAAAGCAAGTACTTGTGTAAAACATATGTTTGATTTTGATATAACTAAGTATATTAAAGATTAAATTGAAAACTTGAAATTGATTTCCAAGTCCCTTAAATGATTTATAAATCACCAACACCTTAATCTGATTTGAAAAACTCAAACTCTAAATATTTTCTAAGTGTTCCAAAACCAAAGTGTTGAAAAACGTCCAGGTGTATCGATACGCTTGAAGTCGTATCGATACCTTTTTTACAAAGTTGGCTACTGGAAAGACGCGTTTCGATACGCTCTTAACCGTATTGAAACAGCGTATCGAAACATATTCAATCTGTATCGATACGCCCCTCTGTAAAAACTGAAGGAGTTTGAATGGTGTACTGATACGGCTCAACCCGTATCGACACGGTTTTAACAAAATTTTTAATTCGAAGTGCTTTAAATATTTTCGACCATTGGTGTCAGTTGTTAGGTAACTAATATTTAAAGTGGTAGTTGTCCCGTATCGATACGGTGTACCCCGTATCGAAACGGAGACTTCCAGTGAGCTAAGTTGAGAAAAAGGTATCGATACGGTCTCTTCCGTATCGAAATGGTCCCTGTCTCGTACCGATACGCTTACACGTGTTTCGATACGCCATCTTTATTATGTGTAACGACTCTTTCTGTTTTGAGACGGGTATCGATACGGGTCTTCGTGTACCGATACGAATAGCTGCAGAAGTGCATTTATGGTGGAAAGAGAGGGTCCCAACGGCTATAATCAATACCCTAACCACCCAAACGGCTAGAATTGATAGAGAAGGTATAAATTGAAGCTTATTGAAGACCAACAACAACTATTGCATCAAAGATAAACATCCAAGCAAAAATCCAACCTCATTGTGCTTATTTTCCAATTTCTTGTAAACCCTAAATTGTGTTGTATTCAATTCCTATCTTATCTCAAATTTGGGTTGAGTGTTTTTACTGAAAAGGGCAATATTGTATTTGAGAGATATCTTTCTTGCCTAATTTCTTCTTTGTTCATTTGTGAGGGTTTGGTCAAATTTTGGGTAGAAAATTTGACCGGTTGTGTAAAGGTTACCTCCTAAGCCTTGAAAAGGGGAAGAACAAATTAGTGAATTGTTGCAAATCCTTAGTGGTAGCTAAGGTAGTGGATGTAGAGTTCATTTGGAACTTGAACCACTCTAAAATCCTTTGTTCTTCATTTTTAGCTATCATTTTTCTCCAACAATTTTTAAAGCCCAATTCACCCCCCTCTTGGCATTGATCAATCTATTGATCCACTCAACAACTTGGCTAAGCAATTAGACCCTTGAACGCATTCCTTGAGGGATCGATAACTCAGCTTAACTACTTTATTACTTGCAGACTGTGTATACTTGCATGCAATAGACTTTTCTTGGTATTGTTTTATTACTTTTCCAACATCTTTTACGCCCTATTGCCAGCAAATAATAATTCACGCCAAAGAGTCTACACACACCATGTTACACTCGATTCCAACAATGTGATGAATGGAGCTGACTGTGTTGGGCCAGGTAAACTTACAATTGGTAATGGAATCAATTTAAAGATTTCTAGAAATGGAAATTCTGTGTTTGATGCTTCGACTCATTCTTTGGATTTGAATAATCTTATGCATGTTCCTTATATCACTAAAAATCTGATTTCGGTATCCAAGCTTGCTATTGATAATCGAGTCTATCTTGTGTTTCGAGCTCATACATGTGAAGTAAGAGATGAAGACACTGGAGACTTGATCCTGCAAGGTCATGAAGTTGATGGACTATACAGATTTGATTCTTCTTTAGCATATACATGTAGATCTTCCTTTGTGGTGGAACATATAGATACTGGCCAAGCGCGTTTGGAAACAAGCTTTGATGACTATGAGTTGTGGCATAGACGATTGGGTCATACAGCCCATGATACATTGTTAAAAGCTTGTAAAGATTTTGATCTTGTTTTACTAAGAAATTTGAATAAAATGAAATTTAGTGTATGTTCCGCTTGTCAAATAGGGAAAAGCCACATACTACCCTTTTCAAATGTCTAATACTGAATATACAACACCTTTTTAACTTGTTTTTTTTATTATGAGGATCGGCTCATGTACATTTTGAGGGTTATATGTACTATATTTCCTTTGTTGATGCGTGCACGAGACACACATGTGTTTACTAGTTGAAATCTAAGGCACATGCAATCACTGTGTTTCAACAGTTTCATTAACTTATTCAAAATCAATTTGGAGTGTCGATCAAGGAATTACAAACTGATTGGGGTGGTGAATTCCGAAATTTTTCTTTAAAGCTGCAAGATATGGGAATCAATCACATGACCACTTTTCCTCACACTTCCCAACAGAATGGGGTAGTAGAGAGGAAGCATAGACATGTGATTGAGTTTGGTTTAACTCTTCTGGCTTAAGCCAGCTTGCTATTGAAATTGTGGTCACATGTCGTGGTCACATTTGTGTATCTCATCAATCGTCTACCAACAAAAGTTCTAGAGGGCCTGTCACCTTTTGATAAGTTGTACAAAAGAAAACCTCAATATGAGTTCATGAGAGTATTTGGATTTCGATGCTACCCACACTTAAGGTCGTTCAACATGCATAAACTGGAGTTCAGATCGTTACCCTGTGTGTTTCTTGGATATTGTCCACATCATAAAGGATATCAGTGCCTTGCGCCTAATGGGAAAATTTATGTCTCTAGAAATGTTTTATTTAATGAAAGTGTATTTCCTTTCTCATGTAACATTTAGTCAAAACAAGATGATAGCTAGTGACACTTCCATGCCTTGTGACACAGGTGTCAAGTCTGGAGTGCTACATATTGTACCTGGCAAACACAAGTGGAGATCAACTGGTTCGAATTCTGGTTCTCAAGTCTTTATCAACCCTCCTCGAATTGTTGAACATTGGGATGTTGGAATTAATACAAGTAATAGTGGTATAGGTGAACCTGACATGGGTAATGTCTCGGGAGAGAGACCTACAAGCAATAAAAGTCTTCCAGAAAAAGAAGTAGGTCTAGGTGAACCTGGACTAGACAATGTGACTGAAGAGAGACAGGGGAAGAGCTTGCAAATTTGACTCCACCAAATATGATGGCTACTGAAGAAGAAGGTGCAGATTTCATTAAAGAAGAAGAAGGGTGAAGCATTCAGTCATGAGACTCCCATTAATGATGGTTCAAGAGGTGTTGAAGAAACTAAAGAAGTTACCAATGTTTCACTGAACTGACACCCCATAGTAACAAGAAGCAAGGCAGGGGTGTTCAAACTAAAGATTTATTATATGAGCACTGAACTTTCTAATAAACCTACAACTATTCATCAAGCTCTTGCACAGCCTGCATGGAAAGAGGTTGTCATTGTAGAGTATGAGGCTCTGGTCAAGAATGGAACGTGGAAGCTGGTTGATCTCCTAGAAGGCTGACGTGCTATAGGCTGTGTCACATCCCAAAATTGGTCTAGTCAGAATTAGATTCCGATGACCGAATATTTTATATTGGTTCTATAAGTTATTCGATCTTATTAGGATATTTGGGTCAATTTATAAATTCGAGGTCAAGTTCCAACAATCGAATATTTTTGTTTCGATTATAAGTTGGTTTGATCTTGTTTCTAAATTAAAATAATAGGTATTGGTATTGGTTTATTATTATTATTATTAAAAAGAATTACCGTGGGTAATTCCTTAAAAGTGAAGGAATTGCCATAGCAATTCCACGTACAAGGCCATTCGGCCGAATGAAATTCAATGTGGCACAATTGCCACTTGCGTGGCACTTTCCAAGTAAATAAGGTGGCCACCAAAGCCACGCGTGGCTTAAGCCAAGGGATTCATATCCCAAATTGTGCCACAAACTCTATACGTGGAACATGGGAAATCAATTGTTGGCTAAACATTTTGGGTATAAATAGGAGGAAGAAATGGAGTTAGAAACCTACCGAAATTACGAAGCAAAATCGAAGTAAGAGAAAAGGAAATTAGTGAAATGGAACAGAAATAAAAATATACGATCCAGTGTTCCATTGGCGATCCGATAATTTTGATATAGTAATATCGAATTTTTACCAACGTCGGGTTCAAGAAGTCGAGAGAGAACAACCGTCAACCAAGGGAAAAAAATGTCATTATACAGGAATCCTAATATCGAGGTGAATGTAGTTGTGTCAAGGGATAGGCTCGGTGTCGTCCCGTTACATTATTTATGATTATGTTTGCATTTGTTAAGGGCTCACGTAGAGCAACTATGTTCGAATGGAAAATTTGGTAAGTTCCTTGCATTACTTTGATATGTTCGAATATGACTATGATATGCTACATGTATGTGAAAATAATAAGAAATGTTACATGATATGGAGCTACGGCTCATCTTGTTATTTGATATGATATGATCTGAAAATTATGGACAATGTGTATTTGTGTGTATTTATGGACATTGGATACAATTGGCATGTCATAGGATTATTCGAGCTCACCATGTAAGGGAGGACTACGGTCCAGGGCTACGGCCTATACGTGGGAGATAAAAGGATGGATGTGTAAGGGATATATGGAGCTACGGCTCATTTTTCGATTATGTGTTTTGGTGTACAAGGAATTCGCGTATCCAATGGTACCTAATATGATATGTGCCTATGAATTTTGTTATGACAATATGATTATGTGAAATGTATATGTGAATATGAAAGCATGTGAATTGGGAAATAAGCATGATGATATGTCTATTGGATTATATCTATGTTATGTATTTGTTCATCATGCCATTCATAATTGTGGACATTCATTACATTTGTTGTAGCTACCTCACTAGGCTATGTAAGCCTAACATTCATGTATCTCATGCATTTCAGGATCATAATGAATTTCGACCTTCTATCGTGTTGTTGCGGTTGCAAGTCACTCTTACTAATCACATGTAAGTTAATTTCTGCCCTGAACTCCTAGTATGGTGGCATATGGTCTAGACATGTCATATGTGTGCTTTTTGATAGAATAATGTTGTGCAATAGTTAAATATGGTATTTATCATGTTCGAGAATGGTTAAAACTAGTAAATTGAGCTTATTGTTGAGTGTCTAAAAGTTCTATTATTTACCCCATATTTAACCCATATTTCTGCTGCATTCAAGCATTATTTATTGCATTTAGGTCAATTTACAGTTAAACATCAAAAATATATTAAAAGACACAGTTTCTACTAAAATTGGTTGTTTTTGCAGGTTGCTGCTGTAGCAGACGGAGAGGGCAGGCGCTGGGCAGTGAAGCAGAAGAGCTGGAACTGGACAAACAGTCAAGAAGGACGATGCTGCCATGGTTGTCGCCGTGACAGCAACGGACGACAGCAGTTTTGAGGAGAAGAAGTAAAGTGGACCTCGACAGATAGAGAAAATTCAGCCTGTCTGTCGTGTGAAATCACCATATTTTTCCAAGCCCCAGATCGGAAGGAATGTCAAGCCCAAAGTTCAAGGAGAGAAAATCCCAAGAAAGAAGGAGGACGACTTAAAGATAGATTCTCTAAAGATTTAGTCTTTATTTGAGTTGTACTTTAATTTAAAGTTGTAATCCTTGCTAAATTAGAAAATTTGGACCCAAAGCCTATATAAGGGCATATATTTCAACCTAGGGAGAGATACACCATTCTCTAGCCTTCTTCCCAAAACCCTAGCCGTTTTCATCCTCTCATCATGTTCTAAATTCCCCTTAGGGCCACGGGTTGATTTGTAAATTAGTTGCAAGGGTTGTTTTGTTTTAGGAATTTTTAGTTCAATAAAATAAACTTCAAGTTCTCTTATTCTGGTTATTAATATCTTGCAAGAGCATCGGGAGAGCATTGTGAGGTTATCAATTTACTTAGTATCGGGAGAGATAAGTATACGAAAGGAATAAGAGCAAGTTCTCTAGTTTATAGTTGAACTATCTCGGACCTAGGGATAGGACGAGGTTAAGTGGCTAATGAAGAATTCATCAACATCGGTGTTCATCCTTCGATTCACGCCGGGAGGTATCATCAAAGACGTGATCATCGACAGACTTGGACCTAGGGATAGGCCAAGGCACAACAGTGATTCTTGCCAAACTTGAAGTACTGAGTTGAGTGTTCGCTGCCGCGACAAGCAACTGACTGCTGCCGCGACAGGTGCTGCCGCGACGGGGACGACGACAGAACTGGATTTCCCAGACTCAGCAATACCTACACTATTGAGCAATTCAATACCAGCCCATTCTCTCTATCTTGATTTCTCTACTCTTTTATTTAAGTTCTCTTTATTATTTTCGTGACAACTTTCTCAAATATTTTCTTTACTCTTGTGCAGCAATCTAAGGTGAAGCTATTAGCCCAGTCCCTGTGGAGACGATATCCGATACTTCGTATCACTTTACTACTTGCGTCGTGTATACTTGCACTACAATTGCGATAGACTATTTTACACGCAACAAGTTTTTGGCGCCGTTGCCGGGGATTGGCAACATAACTCTACCTTTTCTTTTACTGCACTTTTTGTTTTTGTTTTTATTTTTATTTTTCTGTTTTTCTTTGGTTTGTTCAACTCTTGCTTTTCACAAGGTTCGTTGTTTATGCGCAAATCGAAACGAGGTGAAATCCTGAGTATCCATTAGATCCGGAAATCGAACGTTCATTCAATCTTAGGAACCGACTTCGTCACGTACTAGCCAGGAACGAATACCTTGAGAAACAGTTAGAGACAATGGCACACCAAGGAAACAACCCTCTTGCTGGTGATGGAGCTGTTATACCGCCTATCGGCGACCCGCCTGCCGCTGCCGGATGACGGTCCTGTCGAGATTACATGCTGAATGACCATGTAGAACTAGAAACCACGCTGCCGGATGTTGAAGTCGACAACTTTGAGCTGAAACCTGTCATGTTTAGCATGATCAACAATGCCAGTCAATTCAGTGGTGCTATTACAGAGGATGCTAGGGAGCATCTCAAAATGTTCCAGGAAATCTGTGGTTCGTTTAGACTACCAGGAGTTAATTCGGAGATACTGAGGCTTCGGTTATTTCCCCATTCATTGAGGGACAGAGCAAAGACTTGGTGGAATAAACTTACGCCGGGTTCAATTAGGACTTGGGCAGATTTGTCTCGTGAATTTTTATCTCGTTTTAATCCTTCACATTTATCTGAGCGATTACCTAACGAAATCACTACTTTTCAACAGGAAGATGACGAGCCGGTGCACGAGGCCTGGGACAGATTTACCACTCTTCTACAGAACTGCCCAATGCATGGATTCCCCGTCTGGAACCAGGTAACTAAGTTTTATAATGCTGCCAACTTACAAACTCGTATTCGAATTGATTCAGCAGCAAACGGATTACTATTGGACAAAGACCCAGATGAGGCAATGCAAGTATTGAAAAATCTGGCTAAGAATGAGGAGCAGTTTCCGACAGCAAGAAGAGGGGGTAAACGGGTCCTAGCTTTTAAGGATTATGAGGCCGACAGCACGATGAAATCACAGGTGGCATACCTCACTAAGGCAATGAAAAAGCTCTTGAACGATGATGCACAACATGGATTTGTTGTCGAGGAGGTATGTGACATTTGTGAAGGAAATCACAGTTCGAAGGAATGTCCAATACAGTTAGAAGAGGAAAAGTATGTTGGAAATTACAATAAGCCGAATTACAACTCCAACAACTATAATCCCAACTGGAGAAAGGATCCAAAGTTTTCTTGGAGTAATTCTAACAATGCCCTAAATCCTCAAGCACACAATAATCAGAATCAGGGAGGACCTAGATTGTTGACTCGACAGCAGCCGCAGCAGCAGCAGCAACAGCCACCAGCTACCTCAAATAGTATACTGGAAACAGACTCTGGCTACGTTTATGTCTCAGACAAGAACTTACATTGAAAACATGAATCAGTTTGTCAAGAAGACGGAGACATTCATGGATAAAAAAGAGATGCGGATGACAAATCATAAAGCTACTCTGAAATCATTGGAGACACAAATGGGCCAGGTTTCCCAGCATATCAACCCAAGGCAGATTGGAGGATTTCCTAGCAATACTGAAAATGCTAGACAGCCCACACATGAGCAGTGTAAAGCCATTACTACAAGGAGTGGGAAGAAACTACCAGGGCCAGAGAAAGAAGCTGAAACAGTAAAGAAACCAGCCTTGGACAGACCTGCTGAGGAAGCTGCCCCGACAGGTAACAAACAACCTGCTGCCGATGAGCCAGTCACGACAGCAAAAGCGACAGAGGAGAAAAATGATAAACCCAAACCTCCTCAGATTCGTATGCAGTGGGAAGGATGTATTGCTGATTATCGTCCCCCACCCCCTTTTCCTTAACGGTTACAGCAATTGAAGCAAGAATCTTAGCTTAAAAAGATTTATGATATTTTTAAGCAGGTTCATATTAATATTCCGCTGTTAGATGCCGTGAGGGAGATGCCCGGTTACGCCAAATTTCTCAAGGATGTCATGTCAAAGAAATCTAAACTTGGGGAATTTGAAACGGTTAAGATGACAGAAGGATGCATGAGTATTCTTCATAGGCAGCCACCCCAGAAAAAGAAGGATCTGGGGAGCTTCATCATACCTTGTGTAATCGAAGATAAATATGTGGGTAAGGCACTTTGTGATCTTGGTGCTAGTATTAATTTAATGCCAAAACCTGTTTTTCAGAAATTAGGTATTGGAAAAGTTCGGCCCATGACAGTAATTCTGCAGCTGGCAGACCGCTCTTATGTTCATCTGGAAGGAAAAATCGAAGATATTCTGGTAAGAGTGGATAAATTTATTTTTCCTGCTGACTTTCTTGTGTTAGATTGTGAAGCAGATGAAAACGCACCAATCATCCTGGGGCAACCCTTCTTAGCCACGGGAAGATCACTGATTGATGTGGATAAAGGAGAACTCACCATGAGAGTGAACGATCAAGAAATAAATTTGAATGTTCTCCAAGCTATGAAGTATGCTGATGCAGAAGCGGAATACAAGGTTATCACTGAAGTTACCCTTGACCAACCCTACATCAGGTCGGGCTGTCACGACATCAACATTGGTCACTACCTCGGTAGCCACTTACAGGACTGTCACGACAGCACCGACGATAGCAACTCCTCCGGATCCAATACATCTGATACTGAAGATCAGGAGGAGGTAAACTGGATAGGCGATCGTCCAGGTAAGTTATTCGAACCTTTAAATTATACTTCGGATAACCATGCAATCCAAAAGCCATCAACTGTTGAGCCCCCTGTTTTAGAACTGAAGCCCCTGCCAGGGCAGCTTAAATATGCTTTTCTCGGTTCAAATGATACATTGCCCGTAATCATCTCTTCCAAGTTGATGCAGGAACAGGAACAGCAGTTAATAGGGATGCTGCAGCAGCACAAAAAGGCTATTGGATGGACGATAGCCGATATTCAAGGCATTAGTCCGGCATTATGTATGCATAAAATCCTTTTAGAGGATGATCATAAGCCGACTATAGATGCTCAAAGGCGGCTAAACCATGCGATGAAGGAGGTGGTGCGTAAAGAGATAATCAAATGGTTAGATGCTGGTATAATTTACGCCATCTCCGACAGCAAATGGGTGAGCCCGGTGCAATGTGTTCCCAAGAAAGGTGGAATGACCGTGGTGACCAGCGAAAACAATGAGTTAATCCCAACCAGGACTATGACCGGTTGGAGGGTTTGTATGGACAATCGGAAGCTTAACAAAGCTACCCGAAAGGACCATTTTCCTTTACCATTTATTGATCAAATGCTTGATAGATTAGCGGGTAAACCTTAATATTGTTTTCTTGATGGTTATTCAGGTTACAATCAAATCGCTATCGCACCGGAAGATCAAGAAAAGACGACATTCACATGCCCGTACGGAACATATGCTTTTAGGAGAATGCCTTTTGGACTATGCAACGCACCAGCTACCTTCCAAAGGTGCATGATGGCCATATTCTCCGATATGGTGGAGGACTTCCTTGAAATTTTTATGGATGATTTTTCAGTCTTCGGGGACGATTTTGAGAGCTGCCTCGGCAACTTACAAAAGGTACTCGAAAGATGTGAAAAAGCAAACTTAGTTCTGAATTGGGAAAAATGCACTTCATGGTGGATGAAGGGATAGTCCTTGGCCATAAAATTAGCTGTCGTGGCATAGAAGTCGACAGGGCTAAGATAGAAGTGATCGAAAAGCTGCCGCCGCCCACCACAGTCAAGGGAATCAGTAGTTTCTTAGGACATGCTGGTTTTTATCGAAGGTTCATTGCGAATTTTTCAAAAATAACCAAGCCCCTATGTCATCTTCTAGAGCAGAACTGACCCTTTGACTTTAATAATGAATGTACTGAAGCATTCAAGGTTCTGAAGGAAAAGTTGGTAACAGCCCCAATAGTACAGCCACCAGATTGGACACAGCCATTTGAGATCATGTGTGATGCTAGTGACTATGCTGTCGGGGCAGCACTTGGGCAGCGGAGAGACAAAATTTTTCATGTCATATACTATGCCAGCAAGACACTCAATGACGCCCAAGTAAACTACACAACCACAGAAAAAGAGTTATTAGCTGTAGTATTCTCCATTGACAAGTTTCGTTCTTACATACTTGGAACGAAGGTAATAGTGCACACAGACCATTCTGCCCTGAAGTATCTGTTCGCGAAAAAGGATGCAAAGCCTCGATTGATACGTTGGATCCTGTTATTGCAAGAATTCGACCTCGAAATCAAGGACAAAAAAGGACAGAAAATCAGGTGGCAGATCACTTGTCAAGGTTGGAGAAGGGACAGAGTCAACCAACAGATGAGACAAACATACTGGAGACCTTTCCAGACGAGCAGCTCTTTGCTTCCGCAATCACTGCCGCGACAACCATGGCGGCAGGTAAGTTTTCTGAACTCCCTTGGTATGCAGATTTCGTTAATTTCTTAGTTAGCGGAATAATTCCTTCTGACCTTAATTATCAAGCCAGGAAAAGGTTCTAAAATGATGTTAAGCATTATTATTGGGACGAACCTCTTCTTTTCAAAATCTGTGCAGATCAGGTTATAAGGAGATGTGTACCACAGAAGGAGCAAGAAGACATACTTCATCACTGCCATGCTTCACAGTATGGAGGACACTTAGAAGGCAACAAAACTGCTGCCAAGGTGCTACAGTCAGGGTTTTATTGGCCGTCACTGTATAAAGATGCTCAAATCTTCTACAAGAGCTGTGATAGGTGCCAACGGACAGGAAACATCTCCAGAAGAAACGAGATGCCACTGCAGAACATTCTAGAAGTCGAGATCTTCGACGTTTGGGGGATTGATTTTATGGGACCATTCCCATCTTCATGTGGGAATCTATACATCCTCCTGGCAGTAGATTATGTTTCTAAGTGGGTTGAAGCTATCGCAACTCAAAAGAATGATGCCAAGACAGTTCAACGGTTTTTACACAAAAACATTTTTTCTAGGTTTGGCATCCCTAAGGCGATTATCAGTGATGAAGAGAGACATTTCGACAACAGGGTTATTGCTGCTGCCTTGAAGAAATACGGTTTCAAGCATCGGATCGCGACAGCATATCACCCACAGACCAATGGACAAGCTGAAATATCTAATAGGGAAGTTAAGAACATTCTTGAGAAGATGGTTAAGCCAACTAGGAAGGATTGGTCTTTACTCCTCAATGATGCATTATGGGCTTATAGGACAACTTTTAAAACTCCATTGGGAATGTCTCCGTACCGATTGATTTATGGGAAAACATGTCATCTACCTGTCGAGATAGAGCACAGAGCATACTGGGCAATCAAGGCAGTGAATATGGACTTGGACAGGGCAGGGCAGAAAAGGCTGTTAGATCTGAACGAAATTGAAGAAATCCGGACAATGGCCTATGACAATGCAAGAATCTACAAGGATAAAACTAAGAAGTGGCATGACAAGAAGCTGCTGCCACGACAGTTCTGCCTAGGGCATCTTGTATTGTTTTTCAATTCTAGACTGAAACTTTTCCCAAGGAAACTAAAGTCTAGATGGTCGGGCCCATTCCAAGTCGTACAGGTTTTTCCCCATGGTGCCATAACAATCCGATCATTAAAAGACGGACACCAATTCAAAGTCAACGGACAATGCTTAAAGCATTATCAGGGGACTGAAGCCCCAGGAATGCAGGAAGTGGTTACCTTAGGAGATGCCCCACCTGGCAACCCTAATTTAACCTAAATTTTCTTTTTTCTTTTTTCTATTTTATTATTATTATTATTATTTATTAGGAAATAAAATTTAGGAGATAAGATTTATTTTATTTGAATAATGTTTTTATTTTTCTTGTTTTTAGGAAATAAAGGAGTCAAGAGGAACAGGAGAAGTGAACTCAGCCCACCATCCATCCACCAGCCCAAAAAAGCCCAAAAGTTGAAGCATGTCGTTCCAGCTGCCGCGACAGACATGCAAAATACAGGCTGTCAACACGCTATCACGACAGACGCGAAAACACGTCACAGACGCGCAACAGACGCAGAAACGCGTGACAGACGCGTCAGACACGCTAACGCATAACAGTTGGCCCCGTTATTCGCGTCTGCCGTTACAGCTTCAACGGGCAGTAAATCCTTCTATATATAACCCCGTTTCATTTTTCATTTTCACTCACTTCTACTCTTCTTACTTGCTTCCTCTAGTTTTTACTTGCTTTCATTTTTTTTATTTCCACAACCCTTGCAACAATGTCTTCCAGGCAAACCCGTAGGAATGCTGCTTCTAGTTCCACACCGACAGCAACCATCCCATGCCCCTTTGCGATCAGAGATATGTGGGAAGAGAGGGGTTTCATTTACAACTCAGAGGAGGAAAATCTGGGCCTCCAACCATTCATAGCCCGGAAGATTCGAGCATTACAATGGCAGACTTTTGCGGAGCAGCCTGAAGAAATGAACGTCACGTTGGTTCGAGAATTTTATGCTGCCATCAGCAGCAGGACGTCGACAGCGGTGATTGTCCGAGGGAAAGAGGTGCCGTTTGCAGCTGAGTACATTAACACATTGTATGGGTTCTACATCGGCAATAATGACGATGCCCACCAACAGTTCCTCAACACACTAGACCCTGCTGCCTATGACGCTGTCATGGCAGAACTGACAGAGTAGGGAACTAAATGGAACACCAGCCGGAAGAATCCACGGACAGTAAAGCGGACCCAGCTGCTGCAAGAGGCGAAGTTATGGAATGCCTTCATAAAAAAGAGGATCATGCCGTCATCCCACAATACCATGGTCGACCAGCCGAGGTTAGCTTTGATACACTCCATTTTACATGAACGGCCCATTAATGTGGGCAGCTATATTCGAGAAAGCATTTTGGAGTGCGCGCACAGACCGACGGGTCCTCTTTACCTCCCATACCTCATCACCTCACTCTGTCGTGGCCATGGCGTCCCAGAAGTAAACACTGACCATCGAGTCCAAGGGAACGGTTGGACAGAAAAGAAAATACTGAGCCTCATGGAACTAACCGCTGCCACCCCTCTTTCGTCATTTGATCCAGCTGCCACAACAACCAACACGACAGCGCAGCCACAGACTGAACCAGCTGCCGCAACAGCCGCCCCGACAGACTCTTCCTCCCAAATCTTAGCTGTCATTCAGAAGCTGGAGGAACGACCGCTGGGTTTAATGACCTTCATCAGGGATTTTGCTGCCTCTACGGTAACTTTTATACAAAATTCTTTAAATTTCCATGATGTTGTCTTCCCCACATTTCCTGCACATTACTTTACTGTCACTACACCTGCCCACACTCCCACACCTGCTGCCACACGACAAACACCTCCTGCAGCATCTACACCAACACCTGCCACGACAGTTGTTGGCAGTAACCCTACAGCAGAGACTTCTGCCCTTGGGACAAAGAAAAAAACGGCAATGGAAGAACTTGACGCCTTCATTGCCGGTCTATCGTCCTCTTCCGTGTGGGCCGCCAGCGACAATGAACCCTCCATCAAGAGGAATCTCTCGAAGGAGTTTTCACCGGTCAAAAGGCAGAAGTGCATGGCAGACAAAGGCAATATGCAAAGAGCCAGCAGCAGCAGCAAAGACGGCAACAGCAATAACAGTAGTAGCGGTGAGGAAAACAGTGGCAGTTCTGAAGTTCAGGTTATGGAGCAACCCCCTCACATCTCCCCAACCAGGATCCGGCCACCACGAGAGGCCAAAGCAAAGAATAAATCTGCCTCCCCCGTGCCCCAGCCAGCTCCGAAAGCTAGAGCCCGCCGCCAGATTAGACTCAGCAGCAGCAACGAAGACAACGATTAAAATTTAAGTTTCCTATCTTATTATTGCTGCCTGCTATATATTTTGTGATGTACTGTTTTTCTTTTATTTTTATCTGTCATTTTGCATTGAGGGCAATGCAACCCTTGAGTTTGGGGGTGGCATCCCTCCATCAATGGAGTCTAATTTAGTTTTAAAATTGTGTCTTTTTACTCAGTTTGTTTTTAGTAAAAAAAAAGATGAAAATATTGAAAACTTTGGCTGAAAACTATGAACTGAACTTACCTGTCGTGACAGCTCTGTCGTGGCAGTGCCTTTAGGATAGTCTTAGGAGAAGTTTAGAGCCTTTCTATAGTTCTGAAAACTTAAACACCATTGTGACTGTTATACTGCTTAGAACTCTTTTAGTCAACTAGAATAGGAAGCTTAGCACTTGAATAGCCCCTAGAGGTGCCTAACACTGGCTCTAGAAAAGAAGTTTAGCAAAATAGACTCAACAGCCCTAGAGGTGCCCGAAACCGGCTCTAGGAAGTTAGCTAGAGGTGCCCGAAACCGGCTCTAGTGAAACTTTAGCTTAAAAAAATGAAATCGAGTCAAAACAGAAAATCAAAGGAGCATAAGAAGTTCCTTCAAAAAGATAAACTTGGCATAAAAATTTGAGTTATGAGCTGAAATATTCTAGTGAAAGTAAGAGAGTCTTGGCATATAACTGTTCACAAGCATGCACACACTGCACGAGGACTATAGGGAGACTCCGGACAGATTCTAGATTATCCGATAGAGTGCTGCCGCAACAGGGAACGAACGACGGGTAAGGTAAGGTTCACTGTTTAAAGCCAAAACAAAAATATTTCATTTTTCTTTTAAGTCTTGGTTGCTTGAGGGCAAGCAAAAACTTGAGTTTGGGGGTGTGTTGAGTGTCTAAAACTTCTATTATTTACCCCATATTTAACCCATATTTCTGCTGCATTCAAGCATTATTTATTGCATTTAGGTCAGTTTACAGTTAAACATCACAAATATATTAAAAGGCACAGTTTCTACTAAAATTGGTTGTTTTTGCAGGTTGCTGCTGTAGCAGACGGAAAGGGCAGGCGCTGGGCAGTGAAGCAGAAGAGCTGGAACTGGACAAACAGTCAAGGAGGACGATGCTGCCATGGTTGCCGCCGTGACAGCAACGGACGACAGCAGTTTTGAGGAGAAGAAGCAAAGTAGACCTCGACAGATAGAGAAAATTCAGCCCGTCTGTCGTGTGAAATCACCATATTTTTCCAAGCCCCAGATCGGAAGGAATGTCAAGCCCAAAGTTCAAGGAGAGAAAATCCCAAGAAAGAAGGAGGACGACTTAAAGATAGATTCTCTAAAGATTTAGTCTTTATTTGAGTTGTACTTTAATTTAAAGTTGTAATCCTTGCTAAATTAGAAAACTTGGACCCAAAGCCTATATAAGGGCATATATTTCGACCTAGGGAGAGATACACCATTCTCTAGCCTTCTTCCCAAAACCCTAGCCGTTTTCATCCTCTCATCATGTTCTAAATTCCCCTTAGGGCCACGAGTTGATTTGTAAAGTAGTTGCAAGGGTTGTTTTGTTTTAGGAATTTTCAGTTCAATAAAATAAACTTCAAGTTCTCTTATTCTGGTTATTAATATCTTGCAAGAGCATCGGGAGAGCATTGTGAGGTTATCAATTTACTTAGCATCGGGAGAGTTAAGTATACGAAAGGAATAAGAGCAAGTTCTCTAGTTTATAGTTGAACTATCTCGGACCTAGGGATAGGACGAGGTTAAATGGCTAAAGAAGAATTCATCAACATCGGTGTTCATCCTTCGATTCACGCCGGGAGGTATCATCAAAGACGTGATCATCAACAGACTTGGACCTAGGGATAGGCCAAGGCACAGCAGGGATTCTTGCCAAACTTGAAGTACTGAGTTGAGAGTTCGTTGCCGCGACAAGCAACGGACTGCTGCCGCGACAGGTGCTGCCGCGACGGGGACGACGACAGAACTGGATTTCCCAGACTCAGCAATACCTGCACTACTGAGCAATTCAATACCAGCCCATTCTCTCTATCTTGATTTCTCTACCCTTTTATTTAAGTTCTCTTTATTATTTTCGTGACAACTTTCTCAAATATTTTCTTTACTCTTGTGCAGCAATCTAAGGTGAAGCTATTAGCCCAGTCCCTGTGGAGACGATATCCGATACTTCGTATCACTTTACTACTTGCGCCGTGTATACTTGCACTACAATTGCGATAGACTATTTTACACGCAACACTTATACGTTCTAAAAGGTGAAAATGAGGTAAATTGATTCGAAATGCCTTAAAATTTGACATGCTATTAGAAATATAAATGTTAGACTTTCTGGTAAAACTTGGTAAGGTTTGGAAACTATTTGATAGGCTAATCCGAATAAAAACATATTTGAATAATTTACAAAACAGTCAATAAATATTGTATCGTCTCATCGGATAGGTAAATGACCTTCGTTGGTAATGATATTTCACAAGCTAATAATTAGTAAGTTTAATTTCAGTATGGTAACATGAATTCAGATAAGGACCCTTATTTTGTAAAAATTACAATTTAGTCCCTAAGTTCGAAAAATTTTAAAATTGACCCCAATTTGAGTAAGCTGTTAATAAGTTAATGTCTTAAGTCTTAAAAGAGATTAGTAAAATACTCCGAAATAATTTTTGGACTCTGAATTAAGTTCTGATCTCTAAATATATTTTTCGATAACACTGTCGGACATGATTCTCTACAAGGTCGGGAAGGGGGTGTTACAATTGTGGTATCAGAGCTTAGGTTTAGTCGATTCTAGGACTAACCAGGCATCTGTTATGTGTCTGTGTCTGCATATGTCACCTAGGAGTTTATTTGTATATGTTGTCTGTGACTTGCAACCAACACGATTTAACCTTTTTAGTTTGATTAAATTTAGGAATATTTGCGCCCGACAATAGACATATCACAATAAAACCACATCCCGATTCTACGTAATCCTTTATTAGTGAACCATTTATTGGGAAGTATGCTTTAGAACCCAAACCTGTCACCATTGAGATAGTTGTCTCTAACCCACTAATGGATAGTGTGGTTATACAAATAATCTGTAAAGCTTATACTTCGCGGATCCAAGGGATCCTATTTTCGACCGATTTGATAACCCTACCTTTCCATGAGTTCGATCTATCCTAGGTCTTGATTGGTTAGCTGAACATCAAGTTTGGGTAGACTGTTCGAAAAAGAAGCTATACCTTCGTGGACTTGATAAGAGCATAACCCTGATAAAAATCAAACTCGATCCTAATAAAGCTATCATGTATGAAAACTAAATAAGATCCAGAACTCGAAAATGTGGTGATAGAATTTTCTAATGTATTTCCGATGAAATACCGGGACTCCCTCCCTCCCGTGAAATAGAATTTGAGATATAAGTACAACATGGAATTACTTGGGTTCTATTATTCCATAGCTCCGGTAGAGTTAAGGGAATTAAAAGCTCAAATTTAAAACCTTCAAGATTAGGGATTCATCCAACCGAGTTCCTCACCCTGGGGAGCATCAGTTTTATTTGTGAAAAAGAAAGATGAATCGATACATATGTGCATTGACTATCGCCAATTGAATAAAATAAAGATTAAGAATAAGTATCTATTACCGAGGATTGAAGATCTCTTCGATTAATTGAAAAATATTTATGTCTTTTCTAAGTTAGAACTGCGATCCGGGTACTATAAAATGTTAGTAAAGGAGTTTGATGTTTCAAGGACTATCTTTTGGACTAGACATGGTCACTACGAATTCCTAGTGATGTTTTCTAGATCACAAACGCACCTACAACCTTCGTAGATTTGATAAACCATGTATTTCGGCCCTATCTTCGTGGTCATGTTCATAGAAAACATTCTGATCTATTCTAAAGATTCTACTGCTCATGAAGGACATCTCCGGATTGTACTTCAGACTCTCCGGAAGAAACAGCTATACGGTAAATTCAGTAAATGCGAATTCTAGCTAACTAAAATATTATTTTTTGGGGACATGTGATCTCTTTTGCGAGAATATGAGTTGATCCAAATAAGATTCGTGCAATCTTTAATTGGATCTTTTTTTAGCTAAACTAAGAGTTCAGTCAACCATTGTATCCCGAATCAAGGCACTCCAAGAATCTAACGAGGAGTTGCAAACCTTTATCGCTAATGACAAACCGAATCTTGACCTTGCTATGAATTCTGAAGGGTTATTGTGCTTTCGAAACCGTATTTGTGTTTCCGATAATGATGATCTTTGGAATCAAATTCTAAGTGAAGCCACTCTAGTCCCTTTTCTGTTCATCCTGAAACTATCAAGATGTATAGGATCTAAAGAAGTTATTCTGGTGGTCTGATGTAGACTTTATAGCTAGGTGTTTGACCTGCCAACGGGTTAAAGCCGAGCACAAGGTGCCCAATGGTCTCTCGCAACCCATGGAGCTTTCACAGTGGAAGTGGGAACGTATTACGATGGATTTTGTAAGCCGTCTACCAATGACACCAGAGAAGAATAATGCTATTTGGGTCATTGTGGACCGATTCACCAAACTTGCTCATTTCCTTCCAATAAGAATGGACTATATCTTTCCTAACTGGTTGAGTTGTATATTTGTGAAGTTGTTTGTTTGCACGGACTTCATGTGTCCATTATTTCCGAACGCGAGCCACGTTTCGTGTCTCGAGTTTGGAAGGCCTTACATGAGGCTTTGGGAACCCAAATGCATCTAAGCACTGCTATCCATCCTCAAACCGATGGCTAATCTGAATGGGTTATTCAGGAAACCCTATAATTTCCTTCAATTCGTATATATAAGTATTCCGTACCAATTCCAATCATTCTTTGAAGATTCTAGAAAATACAAGCACGTGTTATCAATTTTAGAAATACGTGAGAGAAATCCCTACCCTTAGAAGAGTTTGCGTAAAATATTAGTTACCATCAACAGCCCTGTACGAAACTCTTTATGAAAGAAAATGCAGAACCCCTCTTTAGACCAAGCTTGGTGAAGGCAAAATAATAGTCTTTGACTTATTTTAGGAAACCGAAGAAAGGGTAACCATCATTCGTTATCGACTCAACGTTGTATTTGATTGATAGAAAGCCTATACAGATTTGAAAAGAACAGACATTCAGTATGACGTTGGTGAGAAAGCCTTCCTTAAAGTGTCTCCGTGGAAGAAGATCCTTCATTTTGATAAAAAAGAGAAACTAAGTCCTCGATTCATAGACCCATTTGAAGTGATCAAAAAAGTAGGACTTGTTGCCTACCGACTAGCTCTCCCCGAGAAGTTAAGTCAAATCAATAATGTTTTTCATGTGTCTATGCTACGAAAGTACCGATCAAATCCTTCCCATATGATCGAGTCGGAGTTTGTAAAAAATTCAGCCCGATCCAACTTACGAGTAAGAACCTGTTCAAATCCTCGCACGAATAGTCAAGAGGTTTTGAAATAAATTTTTACCCTTTGCGAAAGCTTTACGGCGGAGTCATTCGGTTGAAAATGCAACATGAGAACCCGAGGAGACTATGCAGAAACAATATCCTCATCTACTCGCCTGAAGTGAAAATTCGAGGACGAATTTTCTTAAGGGGGAGAGAGTTGTCACATCCCAAAATCGGTCTAGTCGGAATTAGATTCCGATGACCGAGTATTTTATATTGGTTCTATAAGTTATTCGATCTTATTAGGATATTTGGATCAATTTATAAATTCGGGGTCAAGTTCCAACAATCGAATATTTTTGTTTCGATTATAAGTTGGTTTGATCTTATTTCTAAATTAAAATAGTAGGTATTGATATTGGTATTGGTTTATTATTATTATTAAAAAGAATTACCGTGGGTAATTCCTTCAAAGTGAAGGAATTGCCATAAGCAATTCCACGTACAAGGCCATTCGGCCGAATGAAATTCAATGTGGCACAATTGCCACTTGCGTGGCATTTTCCAAGTAAATAAGGTGGCCACCAAAGCCACACGTGGCTTAAGCCAAGGGATTCATATCCCAAATTGTGCCACAAACTCCCATACGTGGAACATGGGAAATCAATTGGTGGCCAAACATTTTGGTTATAAATAGGAGGAAGAAATGGAGTTAGAAACATACCGAAATTACGAAGCAAAATCGAAGTAAGAGAAAAGGAAATTAGTGAAAGGGAACATAAATAAAAATATACGATCCAGTGTTCCATTGGCGATCCGATAATTTCGATATAGTAATATCGAATTTTTACCAACGTCGGGTTCAAAAAGTCGAGAAAGAACAACCGTCAACTAAGAGAAAAGATGTCATTATACAGGAATCCTAATATCGAGGTGAGTGTAGTTGTGTCAAAGGATAGGCTCGGTGTCGTCCCGTTACATTATTTATGATTATGTTTGCATTTGTTAAGGGCTCACGTAGAGTAACTATGTTCGAATGGAAAATTTGGTAAGTGCCTAGCATTACTTTGATATGTTCGAATATGACTATGATATGCTACATGTATGTGAAAATAATAAGAAATGCTACATGATATGGAGCTACGGCTCATCTTGTTATTTGATATGATATGATCTGAAAATCATGGATTATGTGTATTTGTGTGTATTTATGGACATTGGATACAATTGGCATGCCATAGGATTATTCGAGCTCACCATGTAAGGGAGGACTACGGTCCAGGGCTACGGCCTATATGTGGGAGATAAAAGGATGGATGTGTAAGGGATATATGGAGCTACGACTCATTTTTTGATTATGTGTTTTGGTGTACAGGGAATCCGCGTATCCAATGGTACCTAATATGATATATGCCTATGAATTTTGTTATGACAATATGATTATGTGAAATGTATATGTGAATATGAAAGCATGTGAATTGGGAAATAAGCATGATGATATGTCTATTGGATTATATCTATGTTATGTATTTTTTCATCATGCCATTCATAATTGTGGACATTCATTACATTTGTTGTAGCTACCTCACTAGGCTATGTAAGCCTAACATTCATGTGTCTCATGCATTTCAGGATCATAATGAATTTTGACCTTCGATCGTGTTGTTGCGGTTGCAAGTCACTCTTACGAATCTCATGTAAGTTAATTTTTGCCCTGAACTCCTAGTATGGTGGCATATGGTCTAGACATGTCATATGTGTGCTTTTTGATAGAATAATGTTGTGCAATAGTTAAATATGGTATTTATCATGTTCGAGAATGGTTAAAACTAGTAAATTGAGCTTATACGTGCTAAAAGGTGAAAATGAGGTAAATTGATTCGAAATGCCTTAAAATTTGACATGCTATTAGAAATATAAATGTTAGACTTTCTGGTAAAACTTGGTAAGGTTTGGAAACTATTTGATAGGCTAATCCGAATAAAAACAGATTTGAATAATTTACAAAACAGTCAATAAATATTGTATCGTCTCATCGGATAGGTAAATGACCTCCGTTGATAATGATATTTCAAAAGCTAATAATTAGTAAGTTTAATTTCAGTATGGTAACACGAATTCAGATAAGGACCTTTATTTTGTAAAAATTACAATTTAGTCCCTAAGTACGAAAAAGTTTAAAATTGACCCCAATTTGAGTAAGCTGATAATAAGTTAATGTCTTAAGTCTTAAAAGATATTAGTAAAATACTCCAAAATAATTTTTGAACTCTGAATTAAGTTCTGATCTCTAAATATGTTTTCCAATAACACTGTCCGACCCGGTTCTCTTCTAGGCCGGAAAGGGGGTGTTACAGGCTGCAAATAGCTCTTCAAAATTAAAAGGAATGCAAATGGTTAAGGCTTCAACTGTTAATGTGATCATTGCTTTGGCAGTGTCAAACGGATGAAAGATAAGGCTGGTTGATGTGAACAATGCCTTTTTGAATGGGGTCTGAGTGAGGATGTCTACGTAGAGCAATCTCCTAGTTTTGAAGAAATGTCATCAGAAGGAACAAAACATGTATGCAAGCTACAAAAAACCTTTTATGGGCTTAAAAAGCTCCAAGTAATTGGCATGCATGACTCAAACTTGCTCTACTTTAGTTTGGGTTCAAGAAAACTGCAGCAGATCCATCTTTGTTCATCCAGAATTGTAGAGGTACATATGTTTGTACTCTTGTATATGTGGATGATATTCTGGTTATAGGAGGGTCACAAGCTAAGGTAGAAGAAGTCATTGGGATGCTTAGCAAGGAGTTTGCCTTAAAAGATCTTGGTGAGTTGGGATATTTTTTTGGTATTGAGATGCTAAGGTCTGGCAATGTGCTAAAGTTAAGTTAAAGAAAATATGTGTTGGAGTTACTAGAAAAGACAAAGATGACTCAGGCAAAACCTGCATCAACCCCTATGACCACTACCAGCAGGTTAAATCAGAATCAAGGGAGTCCTATTGAGAATGTTCAAGGGTATAGAAGCACAGTAGAAGCTTTACTGTACTTAAGCCATACAAGGCCAGACATTGGTTTTGATGTGGGCAAAGTAGCTCAGTTTATGCATGCTCCTCATAAAGCTCATTGGGATGTAGTGAAACGAATTCTCAAGTATTTGAATGGTACACTCGACTATGGGCTGGTATTTACACCCTCTAAAATGGGGAATGAATTGACTACATTTGCATATGCAGATTGGGGGAGTAGTCTTGATGACAGAAGGTCTATAGCTGGGTATTGTGTGTTCCTTGAAAATAATATAGTGTCGTGTTCCAAGAAACAAAATAATGTCTCTAGATCCACCACAGAGGCAGAATATCGAAGTATTGCAGACATTGTGGCAGAAATCACTTGGTTTAATGCACTTCTGAATGACATGGGAGTTGTGTTGAAAGAAAGCCGTGTGGTATGGAGTGACAATACCAGTGCAGTGGCCATGAGTGCTAATCTAATATTTCATGCACGGATAAAACACATTGAACTAGACATCCATTTTGTAAACCCTAAGAGTAAACTATATACCAGGAGCGTATCAGACAGCTGATGGACTTACCAAGCCTCTATCAAGTCCATATTTCATTATGTTCAGGAAAAAGTTGAATGTTCGCTCGATCGAACAATAGAAAAGGAGTGAAGAAAGCAGGGTAAATATTGAAGCTACCTAAGCTAACAGCTGGATAAGACTGGTGGTTAAACAGTTAGCTGACAGTTAAGCTGTTAGACTGTTAGGGTGCGTTTGGTTCACGGAATGTAAGATTACTTTCAGGAATAAGATTCTCGAAATGTAATATTACATGTACTGGGAATGTTATATTACCTTGTTTGGTTTATTTGGCAGTAATGTAAAATAACAGTGTTTGGTTGAGAGATTATATGATTACCTCGATTTGTATTTTACCAACTTGTCCTTGTGATTATTTTCTTTCTAATAAATTAAACTTTTCATTCTTGTAATAGATTTTACCAAAAATTCTAAAGTAAATTTATGAAAATGATAAAAAAATTAAAATACATAACGAAAATTATTTATACTAAAAATGTTTTTTTAAATAATAATTGTTTACGATAAACTTTACCATTGTGCTTTTTATAATAATAAGGTTTAAAGGTTTTTTTTATTACAAACTTTGCTATCAAACATTAAAATAGAAATATGCAATTAAGTTTTATAGTAACTCATTATTATTATGTTTTTACATATGAAATATTTAAAAATATAAATTTTAAAGATAAGAAATTAATATATTTAACCTGTTACAATTAAGTTTTAGAATTCCATAAATGAAATGCAATTGTTGTGTATCAAATTAATTTGTTTTTATTAAATGTAAATTAAGAACAATTATTTCATAACTTCTTGAAAATATAACTTAACACGATATGATTATATGATATAAAATTTAAAATAAAAAAATAAAAATCCAAAACACAAGCAATACAAGAATTCGGTGTGAATATGTATAAAAAGATATAAATAAAAAGTGAAAACCGAAACATAAGGGAAAATACTATACATATGAAATTTTCATTGATGTCCGCAGTTTTTATGAAACAAAACTTACAACACTCGTCTAAATGTGTAGTAGATATGAAACTCTATTTGAGCATTCTACAATAATCAAGCACATAAATCCATATTGAAGTACCATTAAGCAACAAGAAAAAGTAGTCTCTATTACATGCATACAATGAGCAGCAGATTAAGATTTACCAATTAGCCTTCCAAGTGTATATCTATTATATTGTATGCTACTACATAACAACATCTCTTGTGCTCCTCACTTGGAGTACAACACTCCTCAAATCGAGAAGATGTTGCAATATTTCTTGAAAAAGATAGATTCTTTTATCTCATTTCCTCAAAGAGCTAACACAGTAATTTAAAAATTCCCTATCTGCCTCAAGTGCTTGCAGTCTCTCATAAACATGGTCCAATTCTTCCTATATAGCCAGCCTTTTACTTTCTAACTCGGAGTTGGCAGGCGAGGACAATTGCAAGGAAACAGAGTCGAAGCCATTTTCGTATCCATTCAATATCTCATTCTTGATTTCTGCTTCAGCAGCATCAAAAAGTGGGAGGAGTCTCTTTGTAGTTGCAGCCATGAAAATTTTCTTTTGGTGATGTTTCTCATTCACCCCCTCAAAATGACCATTGACAATCCCATTTATTTCGTAGGAAATATCAAAACTCTCATAGAAGTCATTTCCATTCTCTTTATACAAATATTCAAGCGATTTGACATCTTTAAAATGTTCCTCTTCATCATTCAAAGAAACCAGTTTCTCTTTCAAAACTTTGAGCAGCTCTAGGATCGATAGCCTCTCTTCCTCGAAGCTAGCCAGTGACTCCTCCAAATACAACACTGCATCAGCAGAGGTATTCTGGTTCTATCCTCTTGATGGTTGCCAAAGTAATCTTCCGTTACGGATGATACCACCCCAACCATGCATGACACGGGAGAGACGGCTCACCATGCAGGACCTGCAACCAACCGTACAGACGAAGGACACGTGGCACCCATGAACCGTAGGAGCCAACGAATTCGCAGGCAGCCAGCTCACTTTGAGGATTTCGTTATGCCTTAGGTTTAGTATATAAAGAAAGCTTGTACTGTGAAAAAGACATTCTATGATGTAAAAACTCTCTATTCCTCTCGAATATATAAACTTCTTCTTCTTCCTCCCGCGAAACCATTCACCAGATCCATCACCATAACATTTGGTTCTTTCATTCTCGAACAACCATGGTAAACAACAACGAGGCAATCAAAACCTTACAGGAAAATCACAGTGCGTTCCAAAAACAGTTGGAAGATCAATCCCGTTGGAATGAGGCCACTGATCGGACCCTTGATACTCTGACCCGCCACTTGACGGCGATCTCTGCACATTTGGGTCTAACTCCAACCGGTGACGGGGAGACCTCAACACTCAAAGGCAAAGCCAAGGTCAGAAACGAGACCGACGACGTATTTCCGTTTGCTCCACGCCCAGCTCAGGTGGAACTACCCATCTTCACGGGACTCGATCTAGAGGAATGGATCGCATCTGCCCAGGATTTCTTTGAGTTCTACCGGACGGAGGATCATCATCGGGTCACCATGGCGTCGTTCCGTATGGAGGGTACGGCAAAAAAGTGGTACCGCTGGATGCAACGTCAACGGCAGCTAGCTGGTTGGGATCATCTTGTGGACGCGATCCGGCGTCGTTTTTCTGTTTCAGAAATCGAAGCTCCAGAAGGTCAATTGACTAAGTTGGTTCAGACCTCAACGGTGGACGATTACCAATCCAAATTTGAGGACCTGGCTCTCCGTACTACAGTCGTGTTGTTAGATACATTCCTGACTCAGTGTTTCATATCGGGGCTCCGCAATGACATCAAAAATGAAGTTTTAGCGCAGCGACCATCCACGATGACTGAGGCTTTAGCTTTGGCTCGTTTCCATGAGGTACGTCTTACTGATCTCAAATGATACCAGTCCCGACCCACAGGTTCCAAACTACCAGCTCTGCTTCCCACCCCCACTAACCAGTCTACTGGAGTGACCACTCAACCGGGACGCCCACCCCCCACTGACAGTTCTTCCTTCAAAAGTTACGGCGCTCCTCCGCGACGGTTGACAGCTGCTGAAGCACAGGCACGTCGAGCCCAGGGTTTGTGCTATTATTGCGATGATAAATACGTTGCAGGGCATAAATGTCGTGCTCCTCAATTGTTTATAATGGATGATGAAGCTACAGTGATTTCTCCAGATTCTGATCCACCATCGCCAGGTTCCATTCACGAGGACACCCCCGATCCGCCTCTGGTTAGTCAGGAAATATGCTTAGTCTCCTTCAATGCATTAGCTGGTTGCATTACACCAAATACTCTTCGTGTTACCGGAACTGTCAAGGGAAAGGAGGTGCGTATTCTTATTGATGGGGGCAGCACCCATAATTTTGTTCAGTCGCGCACAGCAAAATTCCTTCGCTTGCCAATCACGGCGGCTCCGAACTTCAGGGTGTTGGTCGAAAATGGTGACAAGCTGGTCAACGAAGGTTGCGCTCAGAATTTACAGCTACGAGTCCAGGACACAAACATTCAAACGGACTTCTATGTCCTTCCCTTGGAGGGTGCAGACATGGTATTGGGTGTGGCATGGATGGCTACTCTTGGTCTCGTCACGATGGACTTTGCCAAGCTTAGTTTCCGTTTTCAGCTCAATGGTAAGAGCCACGTCTGGCAAGGTGAAGGCAGTCCTGAATTGCAGCCTGTTTGTTTGCAATCTCTTCGACGGTTGGCTGAAACCAAGGCTGTTGCTGCTTACTTTTATCTGCAACTGCAATCCTACACAAATACTGCTCCCAGTGAGGAAACGAGTGAGATGCAAACGCTGTTAGAGGCCTATGCCGATGTTTTCACAGCGAGTTCCAAGCTTCCGCCACCCAGGCCTCACGACCACGCCATCCATGTTCGAGCTGGGGCACAGCCGGTGAATGTGCGACCCTATCGCACTCCGTACTTTCAGAAGCAAGAGGTGGAACGCCAGGTTCAGTTACTGTTGGACCAGCAGCATATTCGACCGAGCCATAGTCCCTACTCGTCTCCGGTGATATTGGTTAAGAAAAAGGATGCTACCTGGTGCTTTTGCGTGGACTATCGGGCTTTAAACGCTATAACCATCAAAGACAAATTTCCCATCCCCACTACAGAGGAGTTGTTCGACGAATTGGGCCATGCCCAGTATTTTTCGATGTTGGATTTACTCTCTGACTACCATTAGATTCGGGTTCAAGACGCCGACATTCCAAAGACTGCGTTCCGCACGCACGCCAGCCACTACGAATTTCTGGTCATGCCGTTCGGCTTGACGAACGCTTTATCCATATTTCAGGCCACCATGACCGATATGCTGCGTGTATTTCTGCGTAAATTCGTCTTGGTTTTCTTGGACGACATTTTAATCTACAGTGGTACATGGCAGGAACATTTGAAACATGTTCAGCAGGTGTTGCAAACCTTACGTGAGAATGTGTTGAGTGGAACGCAAGATCGATATAAACCAAGAGGGGGGTGAATTGGAAATTTAAAGGTTTTGTGGTGGAAATTGCAAATTAAAAATGATGACAAGGGATTTTAGAGTGGTTCAAGTTCCAAATGAACTCTACATCCACTACCTTAGCTTCACTAAGGATTTGCAACAATTCCACTAATTGCTCTTCCCCTTTTCTAGGCTAAGGAGGTAACCCTTACAATTTCGGTTGATTTTTCTACCCAAAAATCAATCCAATCCTCACACAAGTGAACAAAGAAATTTGATGGCTAATAAGGTATCTCTCAATACAAATGATAGCCCAATTACAAGCACTCAACCCAATTGAACAAGATATGAATGAAAATTACAATTGGGGTTTCTAGACAAAATGGGATTTTTGCACAATTGCTTGGATTTGATGTTTGGATGTTTGCTTTTGGATCAATAGTTGTTGCTGGTGCTTTTAGAGGTCCCTTTTATACCTTCTCATTGATTTCTAGCCGTTGTGGTTGTTGCACTCATCAATAGAGCCGCTGGGGATGTTATCTCACCACCATAAATGCAGTCTGCAACAACCCGTTTCGAAACGCGGGGTACCTGTTTCGGAACGGACTAAAATAGAAAGAGCCGTTGGGGTGCATTTAAGAGCCCGTTTCGAAACGCCTTAGGGCCGTTTCAAAACACTTTTGCCACTGTCAAGGGTCGTTTCGAAACAGTCTTAGCCCGTTTCGAAACACCCTAACGGTTTTTCAGAAAATCAGTTAAAAACAATTTCAACTATCATATTTTTCAATTTAGACTTAAGAGCTGTTTCGAAACGTTTGGCATCGTTTCGAAACGGATTTGCTACTGCCAAGGGTCGTTTCGAAACAGTCTTGGCTCGTTTCGAAACACCCTATTTATCTTTAAATATTCTGTTAAAATATTGTAACCGTTGTGCCTTTTTAGATCAAATATTAAGAACAGTTTCGAAACGTGTGATACCGTTTCGAAACGGGTTCAAGTGTTCTTAAGCCGTTTCGATACTCGTTTTGGAATAGGGATTGGCAGTGATGAAAACGTTTCGAAACGCCTTAGGCCGTTTCGAAACAAGGACTTGAAAATTACTGTTTTGGCTTTAAACACTTAGAGAAATATTTGAAAAATATTGTTTTTAACTTTGGCATAAACTTAAAAATATATGGGGATGGTTTGAGGACTTAAAATTCGTTTTGACATTTTCAATTTAGTCCTTAGGTTTTTAGTTATATCAAAATTAAAATATTTGTTTCACAATCTCCCCTTTTTGATATAACAAAACCAAAGTTAGAATTTTTAAGAATTTTGAAAGTTTTGAAATAATTCTAACTCCCCCTTGATTTAAGATAGGTTTTTAAAGTTAAAAAAATGTTTGACTTAAAATCCAAGTTGTAAAGCTTAAAAAACCTTTTAAAAATTTTAAAACGAATTTTAGTTTGTGGCTCTTAAATTTCTTCTCCCCCTTTTTGTTAGATCAAAAAGAACAATGAAAGCTCATAGAAAAGACAAGGATTAGTACCAATAAGCATTAATAAGCAACAATAATATTAATTCATAATATCAAAATATCCAAAACATAACCAACATTAAGTTCATAATAAAATCCCAAACAAAAGATCAAAAGCATAGGTTCCTAAAACATAATAAAACATAAAGATGCAATCTTAAACCTAAAAAGCATAGATAATATGATATGATATGATATGAAGATCCTAGGCCTCGTCATCATCATCGGAAGTATCATCATCGCTCTTGACTTGAGAACGGTGAAACTTCGTCCATTGCCCATAGAGAGTAGAGAAGGACAAATCCAAGTTTGAATGGGAAGTCTCAAGAGTATGAAGACGATCCTCGACATTTTTCAAACGATTGTCCATGGCAGTAAAACCCGAAGCAATGCTAGTATCCAAAGCATTGAACCGCTCGGTAATGAGAGCCGTGAGGGCTTCATTGTTTCCAACTTGAACTTGCGGTGGAGGAGCAACGGGAGGAGGAACAGCTTCTCTATCAACTCTTTCCCAAACATCATTCACATATGTAAACCCGGACTTGCGAAGGGAGGACTCACCAATCTTGGACTTGCGAGGTTCCGGAGAGTCGTAGGTACAATCGATACCAAGATTATTAAAGATGTAGCTCAAGAGTGTGCCATAGGTAAAAGACTTCAACTCGTTTGTGTCAATAAGCTTAACATTATTGACTATCTCGGCAAAAATAATTTTAGGCACATTAGGCGCTCACCTCTACGGAAACATTCAAGCCAAAAATGATCAGTTTGACGGATATGAGAGTATTTACCTCCGGAAGGTCGAATGAACCATGAAACCATCAAGTGAAGAACGCGATCGTGCACATCCAAAGTAAGTGCCCGACCGGTGAAATTGCCAAAGTGACGTTCATCCTCAAGACCCTCATCTTTAAGTTTAAAAATTGACTCCAAGAGAGCAATATTAACAACAAACTTTTTGCCCAATATGAAAGATTCAATTCATATAATCTCGGTTTTGGTCTCATCATGAATAAAATGAGCATTAGAGTAAAAAAGGAGTACCATGTGTTTATAGCGAATATCCGGAATGCTCAAGAAAAAGATAAGATTCCACTCACTCAAACGCTCGAGATAACGAAATAGGAATCGCTCGGAATTGAGGAAATCAAGATCAATGACACGTTCTCTACGAACTGTGAAATCCTTGACAAAAGAGAAGCGAGCTCGCATCTCCGAAGTACGAAGGGATTTTTGAAAGAGCTGAGCGAGGTTCGGACGCATGCTCGAATCACCGGTTTGAATGGCCTTACGCTTTTTGTTAGCTTGTTCTGCCATCTAAGAAATATGAAGCAAGTATGTTTTAAAATTAAGTGTATGCATTGATATTTAAAATCAATCCAATAATAAATCCCACTTAGGTTTTTGAGAAAAAATTAAAATTTAAAAAATACGACAGAAAAATTTTATATTCGAATCAAAAATTTTGAGATTTTGAAATTTTTTTACAAGATATGGAAAACCCACAAAGGAAAACATATAATTTATACAAAAATAAAATTTTCTAACCTAAGATTCGAACGGAAATTGAAAGAAAAAGAAGAAATAAAAAAAATACCTTAGTTGGGGATTTTGGATGATTTGATGAAAATCCTTGCACAATGTTGATGAAACTTGCTTAGACTTGAGTTTTAGAGTAAAACCCCTCACAATTTTGTGAAAAACAATGAGTTTGAGAGGGTATTTATAGAGAGGGAGGCGGTTTAGGGTTTTAGGGTTTTTTAAGAGTTTGAGTTAAAGTAGGATTTTAACATTAAAAGCCCTAAATAAAGCTATCCGCGATGCCGTTTCGGAACGGTCAGGGCCGTTTCGAAACGAGACGACTAGGGTTTTGACCGTTTTGAGACCGTCAGCTGACCGTTTCGATACGGTGTTGACCGTATCGAAGCCCTGTTGACCCGTATCGAAACACGTTTCGATACACCCCATGGAAGTAGCCAAAACGTTTCGAAACACATTATAGGCGTTTTGAAACGCCCTTCTCTCAGAACTGGATTTAAGGTATCCGTATCGAAACTGGGTCACCCGTTTCGATACACCTGGGCCTGGAAGTGCAGATGAGGCTCTAAAAGTGCAGAAAAATGAAGTTTTAATAGTCCTAACATGCATAAATGTCATGAATGAGCAAGCAAAACATATTCAAGCATAAACATACTCCTCCTAACTATAGGCATGGATAAAATTAGGAGTTTAAACACATGAACATGGCATTTCACAAAATCAAGCATATTTAAGCACAAAAGAGGTCCTAAAAGGTCAAGATAGGCTAGCTAGACCTAACTCTCTCCTAAGGGACCAAAAACGCTCTTTGTCTAAGGGTTTTGTAAATATGTCCGCTAATTGATTCAAGGTGTCTACATACTCTATAACAACATCTTCCTTAAGGACATGATCTCTAATGAAATGATGCCTTATTTCAATGTGTTTGGTTCTAGAGTGTTGGATGGGATTTTTTGTTAAACATATTGCACTAGTGTTGTCACATTTTAGGGGTATGGTTTCAACTTTAATTCCATAATCTAAGAGTTGTTGCTTCATCCAAAGGACTTGAGCACAACAACTCCCTAAGGATATGTACTCGGCTTCGGTGGTAGATAAGGCTACACTATTTTGTTTCTTAGAGAACCAAGATATGAGCATACTACCTAAGAATTGACAAGTTCCCGAAGTACTTTTCCTATCAATTTTGCAACCCCCATAATCCGCATCCGAGTAAGCATGAAGGTTGAAAGTAGAGTCTCTAGGATACCAAAGACCTAAACAAGGAGTATCTCTAAGGTATCTAAAGATTCTCTTAACGGCTATAAGGTGAGACTCTCTAGGAATAGCTTGAAACCTAGCACACAAGCAAACACTAAACAAGATATCCGGTCTACTTGCGGTAAGGTAAAGCAAAGATCCAATCATAGAACGATAAAGCTTAGAGTCAACACACTTACCTCCTTCATCTTTGTCAAGCTTTGTAGATGAGCTCATGGGAGTGGCTTGAGGCTTTGCATTCTCCAAGCCAAACTTCTTGAGCATATCCTTTATGTATTTTGCTTGGTTGATGAAGGTGCCATCCTTCTTTTGCTTGATTTGGAGTCCCAAAAAGAATGAGAGCTCCCCCATCATGTTCATCTCAAATTCACCTTGCATTGACTTAGCAAACTCTTGACAATGACATTCATTAGTAGAACCAAAAATAATATCATCAACATAAATTTGAACTACTAAGATGTCATTTTTATACATTTTTATAAAGAGTGTAGTGTCCACCTTACCTTTTTCAAATCCTTTTTCAATCAAAAAATTTGAAAGCCTTTCATACCAAGCTCTAGGAGCTTGTTTTAAACCATAAAGAGCTTTGGTAAGTTTGAAAACATGATTTGGAAATTTTGAATCTTCAAAACCCGATGGTTGTTCCACATACACTTCTTCATTTATAAAACCATTTAAAATGCGCTTTTAACATCCATTTGAAAAAGCTTGAAATTATGATAACATGCATATGCAAGCAACATCCTAATGGCTTCCATTCTAGCTACGGGTGCATAGGTTTCATCAAAATCTATTCCCTCTTCTTGAGTGTAACCTTGTGCTACAAGTCTAGCTTTATTTCTTACAATGTTACCACTCTCATCTAGTTTGTTCCTAAAGACCCATTTAGTTCCTATTGTAGATTGATTACTAGGCCTATCAACTAGTGTCCAAACATTACTTCTCTCAAATTGATTTAACTCTTCTTGCATAGCCATAATCCAAAAGTCATCTTTCAATGCTTCTTTTATATTTTTAGGCTCTATGCATGAGATAAATGCAACATGGTTCATTAATCTAAGAGAAGAACGAGTGGTTACCCCCTTGGATGGATCACCCAAGATTTCACCATCTTTGACATAGTTCAACTCCCTTGGGTAGCTCACTTCCTTTTCCTCAATGGTCAAGTTCTTCAAGGCTTCAAGAGGTGGATCTTGTGAGTCCTCTTCTTTTGTTGGAATCTCATCCTCCTTTGAAGTTTGACCTCCATCAAAGGCATTTATGATCCCTACATCATCATCATCACAAGAATCCTTCCTAGGAAGAAGGTTATCATCGAATACAACATGAATAGATTCTTCTACTACTAAAGTTCTTTTGTTAAATACTCGATAGGCTTTAGAGGTTAAAGAGTAACCTATAAAAATGGCTTCATCACTTTTTGCATCAAATTTACCTAAGTTATCTTTTCCATTATTTAAAACAAAACACTTGCACCTAAAAGGGTGGAAATAGCTAATGTTAGGCTTTTTAGATTTTAAAATCTCATAAGGTGTTTTCTTTAAAATTGGCCTAATCATTACTCGATTTACAATATAACAAGCGGTGTTTGTGGCTTCTGCCCAAAAATATTTAGGTGAATTGTTTTCACAAAGCATAGTTCTAGCCATTTCTTGTAAAGTTCTATTTTTCCTCTCAACTACCCTATTTTGTTGAGGAGTTCGAGGGGCCGAAAAATTATGGCTAATACCATTTTCATTTAAAAAATCTTCAAACCCTAAATTTTGAAACTCGGTTCCATGATCACTTCTAATATGTGAAATTCTAAGTTCAAGATCATTTTGGGTTAATTTTGAAAATGTGATGAATTTTTCCAAAGCCTCATCTTTAGTACTTAAAAAGAGAACCCAAGTAAATCTAGAAAAATCATCAACTAGCACAAAAGCATAAGACTTACCACCCAAGCTCATAGTCCTAATTGGCCCAAATAAATCCATGTGGATTAGTTGTAAGCATCTACTAGTAGAAACATCATTAATGGATTTAAAGGAAGACCTATGTTGTTTACCCTTTAAGCATGCATCACAAATTTTTAAAACACTTATGCTAGCATGTCCTAGCTTCCTATGCCACAACCATGCATCATTTTCATTTTGAGCAACTAAGCATGCATGAGATGTATGAATGTCATCTAGATGCACCATGTATATATTCCCTATACGATGACCTATGAGCATAATACTATTAGATTTAATGTCTACAATTTTGCATCCATTTTTATCAAATAAAATATTAAATCCTTTATCACACAATTGACTTATGCTCAATAAATTGTGTTTAAGACCATCGACATATAAAACATTTTCAATGAGAATAGTAGAGTGATTACCTATGGAGCCAATACCCTTAATGTGGCCTTTGGAGTTGTCACCAAATGTTACTACTCCTCCACTTTTTGGCTTTAGATCCATGAATCTACTCTTGTCTCCGGTCATGTGCCTCGAGCATCCACTATCAATGTACCATGAGTTTTGACTTTGTGCTTTGGCCTTGTAGCAATGCTCCCCCTACAAACAAAGATATTAAACTTTGGTTTTTGGTACCCAAATCATTTTGGGTTCATGAGTGTTAGCTCCTAAAACCTTGGTTCCCTTAGGAATCCAAGATGACATAGCAATAATATTATTAGATTTAACAAGTTCCTTAGGAACTCATACACTTCTAATTCTTTTAGCTCTACTATGTCTAGGATAGCTACCTTGTTTGTAGTAGTTAGTCTTTTTCTTAGGTTGGTGTGTTCTAGAGGTTTCTCCTACTTCATGCTTGACATTACCAACATTTTTTAAAGACTTTTTGAGCTCATTTAGCTCACCCAACACCTTTTGGTGTTCACAATTTCATTGAGATAAAAGATTATTAAGATCAACATTTTCATCTTGAAAGAATTTAAGTTCATCTTTTAATCATAATATCTTTTTCTCAAATTTAGAATTAGCTTGAGTAAGTGAGTCATTTTTCTCATTTAATTCTAGAATAATCTTTTTATTCCTAATAACCGACTCCATATATTTCTCAACTAATTCATCATAGACCTCTTGTAACTCATCATATGCATCATTTAATTCTTCATATGAAAAATCTAAAGTAGATGAGTTAGAGGTTACCATGGAGGAATCTTCCTCAAGTGCCATGAGGCAAAGGTTAGCCACTTCTTGTTCGTCATCCTCCGATGACTCCTCATCACTCCAAGTAGCAAGCTTGGCTTTGAGCTTTTTCCTCTTCTCAAAGCCCTTCTTCTTGAGTTGAGGGCACTCCGAACGTATGTGGCCGGGTTGTTTGCACTCAAAGAAAATGATTGGATCCTTTCCATCTTCCTTGTTCTTGCTTTTGAAGTCCATCTTCCTTTGGATTTTTCTTCCCCGGTTGGACCTCATAAAGCGTGAGAATCGTTTGGCTATCATAGCCAATTCTTCAAGTTCATCCTCATCACTAGATGAGCTCTCATCATGTTGTGAAGCTTTAGCCTTGAGAGCTATTCCCATCTTCTTCTTCTTCTCAACTTCAAGCTTCTCTACTCTTTTCTCTTCTTTCTTTTTCTCATCTTCCCTTCCTTGCTTCATGATCTCATGAGTAAGGAGAGAACCCACAAGCTCATCAAGCTTCAACGTCTTCAAATTCTTTGCTTCGATGATAGCGGTTCTCTTCCCATCCCAAGACTCGGGAAGTGAATAGAGTAGCTTCCGGACAAGCTTGTCTTTCGGTATGATCTCTCCAAAGCCCTTTAGACCATTGACAATCATGGAGAATCGATCAAACATCTTTGACATCGTCTCATCGGGCTCCATCTTGAAATTTTCATAACTAAGATTGAGAATTCCAATCTTAGTTTCCTTGACATCATTGGTGCCTTCATAAGTGGTCTCAAGAGTGTCCCACACTTCTTTGTCACTTTCAATTGATGAGACCTTTGAGTAGATGTTCGGACCGAAAGCACAAAATAACATGTGGAGAGCTTTATCATTGACTTGAATCTTTTTCCTCTCCTCTTCACTCATTTCCACTTTCTTCTTTAGCACCATCTTGCCTTCACCATCTTGCTTCAATGGAATATATGGCCCATCCTCAATGACATCCCACACAAAATAGTCATTTGACTTGATGAATAGACGCATTCTATTCTTCCAAAAAGAATAGTTATCACCGTTGAAGAAGGGAGGCTTTATAGTGGATTATGACTCGTACATGCCGGAACCGGAGGTTGAAGTCATCTCTTGATATTTTGTTGATCACACTCTTCCAAGGATCTCCTCTTGTGGTTGTTAATCCTCAAAGAGTTAAGCTTTGATACCAATTGTTGAGTGGATCGCAAGATCGATATAAACCAAGAGGGGGTGAATTGGAAATTTAAAGGTTTTGTGGTGGAAATTGCAAATTAAAAATGATGACAAGGGATTTTAGAGTGGTTCAAGTTCCAAATGAACTCTACATCCACTACCTTAGCTTCACTAAGGATTTGCAACAATTCCACTAATTGCTCTTCCCCTTTTCTAGGCTAAGGAGGTAACCCTTACAATTTCGGTTGATTTTTCTACCCAAAAATCAACCCAATCCTCACACAAGTGAACAAAGAAATTTGATGGCTAATAAGGTATCTCTCAATACAAATGATAGCCCAATTACAAGCACTCAACCCAATTGAACAAGATATGAATGATATAACACCCGTGTTTTGGGCCTAGGAGTTAGCCGGGTTTTAGTTCGAGTCAAATAAAACTTAATTAAAACAATTCAATTTCAAATAATGGTCTAATTGAGTTTTAATATGAAGGGAGGGACCTATGTTGCTATTTACCCAAGTTTTAAATAAAGCAAGACCACTTTAACAAAAAAAAGTTGTCTTCCTCCCTCATTCTTCCCCCTTTTCACGTTTGAAAGCCCCCACCATTTCTAAAACCTTTCAAGCTTTGAGTTACTATTCCATCTATTTTAGCACCCGATTTCAACACCATTTTAAGAGGTAATTATATTTTCTTAACCTACTCTCCATCCTCTACTTGTATATTGTCTTAAATTTCAAAAATATGGGGTTTTGAGAAATTAGGGTTCATATGGAAATTTGGGGTTTTAATGGGGTTTTTCAATTTGTTTTGATAAATTGTATTGGGGGTTTGTTTAAGCACTATGAAATACACAACATATGTTAATTTGGTTAATTTTGGATGAAAATTCGTAGTATGGTCTTAAGGCTAGTTTTAAGGTTGTAAAACTTGAGTTTTTGGTGGGTTTTGTGTTGAAATTGAAGGGCTGTTGGTCTACCTATGATATGAGGGTGTTTTGGGATGATTTGGAAGTCATTTGGATGTTTGGAAATTGGTTTTTCAGCAAGTCTTTAGGGGAGCACGAAAATTGGAATTTTAGGAGATTATGTGATTTGAGAAATTGAGGAATTTGGGTTGTGTTAGCAAAGTGAGTGAATGGTTGAGTTTAGCATTGATTTTGGAAGTAATGTATGTGTTTTGTTTGACTAGAAGCAAGAGGAAACGTTGAGGAAGCTTTGGGACCGAATCCGGGTTCGTAGGAAGATTGGTTCGAATTTCTAAGGAAGGGCGGTGAGTGGTTCAACTTGTTTTTAAGTTTGGCTCGAGCATGTTTAGTGTGTGTGTGTAAAGTGTGCTTGGTAGGCCACTTCCATTTAATTCAAGTTGATAGCTTAGCTTTTGAAATCCTTAAATGCTATGTGCTTAATGACTATGCTCTTGTACTTGCAATTATATGGTGCATGTGTTTTTATATCATGTTGTGGATATATGTGGTGAGCATGAGTGTGGGTGATGACAAGTGATTAATGTTGATAATTGGCACTAAATAATTACCGGTTGTAAATGATCGATCATTAGGATAGTGTGCACACAAATTGAGTCAAAACGTACGTGGCCTTGATGGCGTTAAGTCATCAAGGAGGAGTACGGTGATGTAACATTCCACCGGAAGCTTTTTTTATATATTTCTACGGGATGATGAGTGGAATCCCATCCGTAGGGCATGTGGCGATGAGTGGAATCCCGTCCATGCAAGGCCGGTGATGAGTGTAATCCCATCGAGGTAAAGTGTTGTTGAGTTTTAAATCCGCACAATCGGGGTAATTAAAGTGGCCAATTAAACTTGTTTATGTAATGTGATATATGATGGTGATATGTGGTTTTGACATATGGTATTGTACATGATAATTGATATTGATGTGTAATCTTGCTAGGATTGAGAGACCATATATGCCACTTGAAAGACTAGCTAGGTCTACTCGACTTTATGCAAATGCTTGATATGTGTGAGATTAGGATTACATGCTTGAACCCTGCATTGTTGATGTTTTTCGTTTTAGAGCACCCTCACTAAGCTTATAGCTTACGCTCTCTATGTTCAACAATGCAGATCATTAGCGTGGTGTTAGCTCGAGGCAAGGCAAGAAGGGCTTCCAAGTTTGTAGCTCAAGTATGGTTATCGATTTTGTATTAGCTAGCAATGTGGCAAAGGTCTTTGTATGAGCGTGTGTGACTCATTTGATTGATGTTGATTTGGATTGATGTTTTGGATTGTAAGTATGTTATACTATGATGAATGTCTTGATGTGTGATGGTATGCTTGAGAATGTTTAGGTTGCCTTGTGTATGAGTGCAAACCTTTCAAGATGTCTTGTTTCTTTTAAGGTCTTTTGTGTTCTTGTGTATGCCAATATTGCATAAATTGCTCTTTAACTAGAATGTTATGTATGAATGCTTTAGTCCATGTTTGAATGAATCCCTTGGCTTAAATATGTGTGCTTACATGTTTGTATATGCTTAGGTGAGTCGAGAATTGCATCTAGAGTCGTGTTTGAGGTCGTTTAGCTAAAAATTGTGGACTTAGAGTGCAGGGTGTATCGATACGCCTAAGGGCTGTATCGATACGGCCTTGCTCAGAGAACACAATTTTGGCTGGGCGTATCGATACGTGGGGTGTATCGATACGGTCCCAACTCTCTGGAATCCTGGGGAGTCGTGGAGTGTATGGCGTATCGATACGGTGTACAAGCGTATCGATACGGTTCAACCTAGTTGACCAAGTGGTGTTGACCGAGAAGGGCGTATCGATACGCTCAAGGGCTGTATCGATACGGTCTTCTTATGTTGACCATAGGGTGTTGACCTTGGTCAAGGCGTATCGATACCCTCTGAAGGCGTATCGATACGACCTGCTTAAAAAGGTTAAATGGGTTGTTTTAAGGTGCTGATTTGGTTGGTCGTTGCTATGGTGTTTGTTTTTCCGCTGGCGTGTTTCACATAGGACTCAATAAGGCATTTAGACAAGATTAATTAAAAAAATATATAGGGTTGCTAACCGAGGGAGAGTTCCTTAGGGAGTTTTCACTCGGTTTTCCCCGTGTAGTTCACTCGGACCAGTCATCCGGCCAGACCGGGACGAGGGGGTTACATTTGTTGGTATCAGAGCCTGAGGTTACCGAGACCTCGGGCAGGTAAGTGAGGTAAACTTAATGTGTTAAATGCTTATGATGTTCGATGCATGCTTTGCCATGAATCCTTGATGTTTGCTTGATTGTATGTTGTTTTGAAGCATGAATTGTCGTGTCTGGTGTGAGTGTGTGCCCATTGCTACTATTACTTAATTTAAAAAGATTTTTGGAAAGAGGAGTACTTGAGCACTATTGGACCCTTGCCTTGACTAACGTAATCCTTATCTGTTTCTTGTTGTAGTTTACCTTGCTAGTTGAACCATGAGACCACGTGGGAGGCCTAGGATGGTTCGACCGGAACCACGGGAAGAGGCTCCGGGAGTAGAGTCGGTAGTTAGAGTTGAGGCTCAAGTGGGAGAGCCTGTGGTTGGAGTTGGAGCTCCTCCACCACCACCACCTCCTCCACCGGGAGGTGGAGGTGAGGCCGGGGCCGAAAGAGAGGGACCACAAGGAGGCCAAGGTGGCCAAGGTGGCCAAGGACCGGACGGGATTAACTTAGCTCCATTGGTTCAAGCGATAGCCGGGGCGTTTCAGGCTGCTGTAGCCGGAGGTCAGGCAGCACATCATCAGGGTGAGGGCACCGGGTTGCCATTAGAGAGACTTCGGGGCCTTGGGGCCGAAGAGTTTAGGGGTGCTACTCCGGAGAGGTCAGAGCTATGGTTTGAGAAGACTGTCCGTATTCTTGCTCAGATGGGATGCACTGGTGAGCGCAAGTTGGGATGCGTTGAGTCGCTGCTTCAGGGTGATGCCTACACCTGGTGGGTCACCGTTACTTCAGGGATGTATGCGGCCGAGATTACGTGGGAGTTCTTTGAGACAGCATTCCGGAAGAAGTATTTGGGTCCGCGATACCTCGATGAGAGGAAGAGAGAGTTTATGGCATTGCTTCAGGGGAGTATGTCTGTGACCGATTATGAGATCAGATTTGTTAGACTGAGTCAGTATGCACCCGAGCTTGTACCTACTGAGGTGGAGTGTTGTAACCGCTTCCGTTATGGGCTGAATGAAGAAATCAAGACTTATACTCTAGCTTCAGATTACACAGATTTTGATGTCTTGGTCTCGAGGGCCAAGGACTTGGAGCACAGTTTGAGTTTGACCAGGCGGTCAGGTGGATCTAGTTCGGGTAAGAGGTCCAGAAACTTTGATAGAGGTGATGCCAAGAGGCATCGAGACAACAGACATCAGTATGATCATAGGCGTGGTGGCGGCAACCACGGTAAGGGCCATCAGGGTCAGAGAGCTGGTGGGAAGTTGCCCACATGTGCTACTTGCGGGAGGAACCACACCGGTGAGTGTTGGGGGAACTACCATTCTTGTTGGAGTTGTGGTGCTAGAGACCACATTAGACGTGACTGTCCACATCAGGTGGGACAGGCACCAGCTCAGGCTCCTGCTAGAGCCAATGATTTTCAGAGAGGCCGCGGGCGCGGTAGAGGTAATTTCCAGCCAAGGAACGATGGTCAGAGGAACATAGCTCATGTTGTTGCAGTCCAGCCAGAGGGCGGAGGACAGGCTAGGGTTTACGCTCAGCGCGGGGAGCAGCATGACACCGATGTGATCGCAGGTAACTTCTCGATACAGTCTTTGGGTTTGCTTTCTTTGATTGACTCTGGGTCTACACATTCGTACATATTGAGTGAGCATGCACGGTCTTTGAATTTGCATTGTGAATTGTTAGAGGTAGGAGTTAGTGTTACTAGTTCTTTTGGGGACACGGTAGTGGTTAGGAAGATGTACCGAAGGTGTCCGTTGATGGTTCAGGGGCATGTGTTTCCAGTGGATATGATGGAACTTCCTTTCTATGGTTTTGATGTGATTCTGGGTATGGACTGGCTCACGGAGCATAGAGCTAGGATAGATTTTGAAACTAAGCGGATTTCTTTGAGGCTCACAGATGACTATGAGATTGTTGTGGTGGGTGAGAACGTGAAGTTCTTATCCAATGTAGTTTCAGTGCTAGAGGCTAAGAGATTAGTTGAGTTGGGGTGTGAAGCATACTTAGCGTATGTGATGAACCCTAACATGAGTGAGGTTAGACCTCAGGACATCCGTACAGTATGTGATTTTCCTAGTGTGTTTCCGGGAGAATTGCCAGGGTTACCACCGGACAGAGAGGTAGAGTTCAGCATTGAGACTTATTCTGATTCAGCTCCTGTTTCGATTGCTCCGTATCGTATGGCACCGAAATAACTGAAAGAGTTGAAGACTCAGTTGCAAGAATTGACATATAGAGGTTTTATTCGACCTAGTTCTTCACCTTGGGGTGCACCAGTGTTGTTTGTGAAGAAGAAAGATGGAAGTATGAGAATGTGCATAGATTATAGACAGTTAAATCAGTTGACAGTGAAGAACAAATATCCGTTGCCTAGAATCGATGACTTGTTTGATCAGTTGAGAGGAGCATCCGTCTTTTCGAAGATTGATTTGAGATCAGGTTACTACCAGCTAAAGGTAAGGGAGGTCGATGTACCGAAGACGGCCTTTAGGACTAGATATGGTCATTATGAGTTTTTAGTCATGCCATTTGGGTTGACTAATGCACCGGCTACATTTATGGACATGATGAATAGGATCTTCCACCAGTATCTAGATCAGTTTGTAGTTGTGTTTATTGATGACATTTTGGTGTACTCGCGAACTGAAGAAGACCATGACCGACACTTAAGACTTGTCTTGAAGACTTTGCTAGATCATCAGTTGTATGCGAAGCTCAGCAAGTGTGAGTTCTGGATCCGCGAGGTAGTCTTCTTAGGACATGTAGTGTCAGCTGAAGGCATTAGAGTTGATCCGAAGAAGATTGAAGCCATTGTTGAGTGGAAGCAACCGAAGTCTGTGACAGAGGTACGTAGCTTCCTAGGCTTAGCCGGATACTATAGAAGATTTGTAGAAGGTTTCTCTAAGTTAGCCGCTCCTTTGACACAGTTACTTCAGAAGAGTGTTCAGTTTGAGTGGACAGATGCAAGACAGAGAGCCTTTGAGAAATTGAAAGAAGCTTTGACCCAAGCTCCGATTTTGATTCAGCCTGAGTCCGGGAAGGACTATGTAGTCTACAGTGATGCTTCTTATGTAGGGTTAGGATGTGTTCTGATGCAAGACAAAAGAGTAGTGGCTTATGCCTCAAGACAGCTGAAGACTCATGAGCGCAACTATCCGACCCATGACATAGAGTTAGATGCAGTTGTGTTTGCTCTGAAGATTTGGAGGCACTATTTGTATGGTGAGAAATGCACAATGTACACCGATCACAAGAGTTTGAAATACATTATGAATCAGCGAGATTTGAATCTCAGATAGCGTAGGTGGTTAGAGTTGCTAAAGGACTATGATCTTACTATTGAGTACCATCCGGGTAAGGCCAATGTAGTGGCCGATGCATTGAGTAGGAAGGTGGCCGTGGACTTGAGAGCTATGTTTGCTAGATTGAGTTTGTCCGGAGATGGTGGCTTGGTAGCCGAGCTTCAGGTTAGACCTACTCTAGGTCAGTTGATTCGAGAGAAACAACTTTTAGATAGATCTTTGGCACCTCACGTGCAAGATATAGCCGAGGGTAGATCTTCAGACTACAGTTTCAGTTCTGATGGGGTTCTATGTTTCAAAGATAGAATAGTTGTGCCTGAAGACAGTGATTTGAGACGTACGATTTTGACTGAAGCCCACAGTAGTCCGTTTGCTATGCATCCTGGAAGTACGAAGATGTACCGTGATTTGAAGAATGAGTACTTTTGGGTTGGCTTGAAGAGAGATGTAGCCGACTTTGTGAGTAAGTGTTTAGTGTATCAGAGAGTGAAGGCGGAACATCAGGTTCCCTCAGGTTTGTTACAGCCGTTGAGAATTCCGGAATGGAAGTGGGAGAACATCACCATGGATTTTGTTTCTGGTTTGCCTTTGACTCCTACGAAGAAGAACTCAGTTTGGGTGATAGTGGATCGATTTACGAAGTGTGCTCACTTCTTGGCAGTCAACACTACTTACACTTTAGATAGATTGGCCGATTTTTACATTGGTGAGATAGTTAGGCTGCATGGTGTGCCGAAGTACATTGTATCAGATAGAGATCCGCGGTTTACTTCTAGATTTTGGGAGTGTCTGCATACAGCTTTGGGTACCCGTTTGAACTTCAGCACTTCTTATCATCCTTAGTCAGATGGTCAGTCAGAGAGGGTTATTCAGATCTTAGAGGATATGTTGCGATGTTGTATCATTGACTTTCAGGGTACTTGGGAGAAACATTTGCCTCTAGTAGAGTTTGCGTATAATAACAGTTTTCAGTCGAGCATTCAGATGGCTCCGTATGAGGCCTTGTATGGCCGGAAGTGTAGAACTCCAGTGTGTTGGGCCGAAGTAGGACAGAAATTGTTACCTATGCCGGATTTGCTCAAGGGGAAAACCGACAAGGTAAAATTGATTTGTGAGCGTTTGAAAGCTGCTTCGGATAGGCAGAAGTCATATGCCGATTTGAAGAGGAAGGAAGTTGAGTTCTCAGTGGGTGAGAAGGTATTCTTGAAAGTGTCTCCGTGGAAGAAAGTGATGAGGTTTGGCCGAAAAGGGAAATTGAGTCCGAGGTACATAGGACCGTATGAGATTGTGAAAAGGGTTGGTCCGGTTGCTTATCAGTTGCGTTTGCCATCCGAGCTAGAGAAGATACACGATGTGTTCTATGTTTCGATGCTTCGCAAGTATAGGTCCGATCCATCACATGTTATGCCCGTAGAAGAAATTGAATTGAATCCGGATTTGACTTATGAAGAAGAGCCAGTAGAGATCTTAGCTTCTGACAGAAAGGTGTTGAGGGGTAGGTCGATTGAGTTAGTAAAGGTGCGGTGGCGACGTAGAGGTGTGGATGAGGCCACTTGGGAGAGGAAGGAGGATATGGAAAAGTAGTTTCCGTATCTCTTTCAGTCAGGTAATTTCGGGGACGAAATTCCTTAAGTGGGAGAGAGTTGTAACACCCGTGTTTTGGGCCTAGGAGTTAGCCGGGTTTTAGTTCGAGTCAAATAAAACTTAATTAAAACAATTCAATTTCAAATAATGGTCTAATTGAGTTTTAATATGAAGGGAGGGACCTATGTTGCTATTTACCCAAGTTTTAAATAAAGCAAGACCACTTTAACAAAAAAAGTTGTCTTCCTCCCTCATTCTTCCCCCTTTTCACGTTTGAAAGCCCCCACCATTTCTAAAACCTTTCAAGCTTTGAGTTACTATTCCATCTATTTTAGCACCCGATTTCAACACCATTTTAAGAGGTAATTATATTTTCTTAACCTCCTCTCCATCCTCTACTTGTATATTGTCTTAAATTTCAAAAATATGGGGTTTTGAGAAATTAGGGTTCATATGGAAATTTGGGGTTTTAATGGGGTTTTTCAATTTGTTTTGATAAATTGTATTGAGAGTTTGTTTAAGCACTATGAAATACACAACATATGTTAATTTGGTTAATTTTGGATGAAAATTCGTAGTATGGTCTTAAGGCTAGTTTTAAGGTTGTAAAACTTGAGTTTTTGGTGGGTTTTGTGTTGAAATTGAAGGGCTGTTGGTCTACCTATGATATGAGGGTGTTTTGGGATGATTTGGAAGTCATTTGGATGTTTGGAAATTGGTTTTTCAGCAAGTCTTTAGGGGAGCACGAAAATTGGAATTTTAGGAGATTATGTGATTTGAGAAATTGAGGAATTTGGGTTGTGTTAGCAAAGTGAGTGAATGGTTGAGTTTAGCATTGATTTTGGAAGTAATATATGTGTTTTGTTTGACTAGAAGCAAGAGGAAACGTTGAGGAAGCTTTGGGACCGAATCCGGGTTCGTAGGAAGATTGGTTCGAATTGCTAAGGAAGGGCGGTGAGTGGTTCAACTTGTTTTTAAGTTTGGCTCGAGCATGTTTAGTGTGTGTGTGTAAAGTGTGCTTGGTAGGCCACTTCCATTTAATTCAAGTTGATAGCTTAGCTTTTGAAATCCTTAAATGCTATGTGCTTAATGACTATGCTCTTGTACTTGCAATTATATGGTGCATGTGTTTTTATATCATGTTGTGGATATATGTGGTGAGCATGAGTGTGGGTGATGACAAGTGATTAATGTTGATAATTGGCACTAAATAATTACCGGTTGTAAATGATCGATCATTAGGATAGTGTGCACACAAATTGAGTCAAAACGTACGTGGCCTTGATGGCGTTAAGTCATCAAGGAGGAGTACGGTGATGTAACATTCCACCGGAAGCTTTTTTATATATTTCTACGGGATGATGAGTGGAATCCCATCCGTAGGGCATGTGGCGATGAGTGGAATCCCGTCCATGCAAGGCCGGTGATGAGTGTAATCCCACCGAGGTAAAGTGTTGTTGAGTTTTAAATCCGCACAATCGGGGTAATTAAAGTGGCCAATTAAACTTGTTTATGTAATGTGATATATGATGGTGATATGTGGTTTTGACATATGGTATTGTACATGATAATTGATATTGATGTGTAATCTTGCTAGGATTGAGAGACCATATATGCCACTTGAAAGACTAGCTAGGTCTACTCGACTTTATGCAAATGCTTGATATGTGTGAGATTAGGATTACATGCTTGAACCCTGCATTGTTGATGTTTTTCGTTTTAGAGCACCCTCACTAAGCTTATAGCTTACGCTCTCTATGTTCAACAATGCAGATCATTAGCGTGGTGTTAGCTCGAGGCAAGGCAAGAAGGGCTTCCAAGTTTGTAGCTCAAGTATGGTTATCGATTTTGTATTAGCTAGCAATGTGGCAAAGGTCTTTGTATGAGCGTGTGTGACTCATTTGATTGATGTTGATTTGGATTGTAAGTATGTTATACTATGATGAATGTCTTGATGTGTGATGGTATGCTTGAGAATATTTAGGTTGCCTTGTGTATGAGTGCAAACCTTTCAAGATGTCTTGTTTCTTTTAAGGTCTTTTGTGTTCTTGTGTATGCCAATATTGCATAAATTGCTCTTTAACTAGAATGCTATGTATGAATGCTTTAGTCCATGTTTGAATGACTCCCTTGGCTTAAATATGTGTGCTTACATGTTTGTATATGCTTAGGTGAGTCGAGAATTGCATCTAGAGTCGTGTTTGAGGTCGTTTAGCTAAAAATTGTGGACTTAGAGTGCAGGGCGTATCGATACGCCTAAGGGCTGTATCGATACGGCCTTGCTCAGAGAACACAATTTTGGCTGGGCGTATCGATACGTGGGGTGTATCGATACGGTCCCAACTCTCTGGAATCCTGGGGAGTCGTGGAGTGTATGGCGTATCGATACGGTGTACAAGCGTATCGATACGGTTCAACCTAGTTGACCAAGTGGTGTTGACCGAGAAGGGCGTATCGATACGCTCAAGGGCTGTATCGATACGGTCTTCTTATGTTGACCATAGGGTGTTGACCTTGGTCAAGTCGTATCGATACCCTCTGAAGGTGTATCGATACGACCTGCTTAAAAAGGTTAAATGGGTTGTTTTAAGGTGCTGATTTGGTTGGTCGTTGCTATGGTGTTTGTTTTTCCGCTGGCGTGTTTCACATAGGACTCAATAAGGCATTTAGACAAGATTAATTAAAAAAAATATAGGGTTGCTAACCGAGGGAGAGTTCCTTAGGGAGTTTTCACTCGGTTTTCCCCGTGTAGCTCACTCGGACCGGTCATCCGGCCAGACCGGGACGAGGGGGTTACAAATGAAAATTACAATTGGGGTTTCTAGACAAAATGGGATTTTTGCACAATTGCTTGGATTTGATGTTTGGATGTTTGCTTTTGGATCAATAGTTGTTGCTGGTGCTTTTAGAGGTCCCTTTTATACCTTCTCATTGATTTCTAGCCGTTGTGGTTGTTGCACTCATCAATAGAGCCGTTGGGGATGTTATCTCACCACCATAAATGCAGTCTGCAACAACCCGTTTCGAAACGCGGGGTACCTATTTCGGAACGGACTAAAATAGAAAGAGCTATTGAGGTGCATTTAAGAGCCCGTTTCGAAACACTTTTGCCACTGTCAAGGGTCGTTTCGAAACAGTCTTAGCCCGTTTCGAAACACTCTAACGGTTTTTCAGAAAATCAGTTAAAAACAATTTCAACGGTCATATTTTTCAATTTAGACTTAAGAGCTGTTTCGAAACGTTTGGCATCGTTTCGAAACGGATTTGCTACTGCCAAGGGTCGTTTCGAAACAGTCTTGGCTCGTTTCGAAACACCCTATTTATCTTTAAATATTCAGTTAAAATATTGTAACCGTTGTGCCTTTTTAGATCAAATATTAAGAACAGTTTCGAAACGTGTGAGATCGTTTCGAAACGGGTTCAAGTGTTCTTAAGCCGTTTCGATACTCGTTTCGGAACAGGGATTGGCAGTGATGAAAACGTTTCGAAACGCCTTAGGCCGTTTCGAAACAGGGACTTGAAAATCACTGTTTTGGCTTAAAACACTTAGAGAAATATTTGAAAAATATTGTTTTTAACTTTGGCATAAACTTAAAAATATATGGGGATGGTTTGAGGACTTAAAATTCGTTTTGACATTTTCAATTTAGTCCTTAGGTTTTTAGTTATATCAAAATTAAAATATTTGTTTCACAGAATGGCTTTGTAGCAAAACGTTCGAAGTGCACTTTTGGGCAAACGTCGGTAGAGTATCTTAGCCATATGGTGTCCCGTGTTGAGTTAGCTGTTGACCCAGCCAAGGTGGTAGCCATTCGTAACTGGCCCACACCTACGAACGTCAGGGGAGTACGTGGATTTTTGGGCCTTGCTGGGTACTACCGGAAGTTCATTCGGGGTTTCGCTACGATCGCTGCTCCTTTGTCCGATCTACTGCGTCAAGGAGAGAAGTTTGTGTGGTCCTCCAAAACACAGCAGACTTTTGAAGCTTTAAAGGAGTGTCTGTGCACAGCTCCTGTTTTGAGTTTACCTGATTTCTCGAAGGAGTTCGTGGTGGAAACAGACGCGTCGGGCGTTGGCATCGGGGCGGTGCTACATCAAGGCCGGCAACCAATTGCTTTTTACAGTCAGAAACTCAGCCCCCGGATGCAGGCAGCTTCCACGTATCACCGGGAAATGTTTGCTGTAACTCAGGCGGTGGCTAAGTGGCGGCAGTATTTACTGGGTAGACACTTCACCATCATTACTGATCAACGCTCCCTCCGTGAACTGAACCAACAGATTATCCAGACGTCGGAGCAACAGAAATGGTTGACTAAGCTCATTGGCTACGATTTTGAGATCCGTTACCGGCCTGGAAAACTGAATGATGTCGCCGATGTGCTGTCTCGGGATGGGGTCACTGCTGAACCGACACCGGAATTTCTAGCTTTATCTCGGCCAGTGTTTGGCATATTAGAGGATATTCGCGCTGCCAGCCAGTCTGATTCTGACATTCTTACACTCTGTTAGCAAGTGCAGTCTGCCACTGCTCCTTCTGCGGCGTACATGGTTCAGGATGGCATCCTACTCTTTAAGGGTCGGATTGTGGTCCCACGCGAGACGAGCCTCCGTACACAGTTGTTACGCGAATATCATGATTCAAAGGTCGGGGGCCATGCCGGTGTACATCGCACCCACCAACGGCTCGCTGCGAACTTCTACTGGTCGGAAATGCGGAAGGATGTCCGCGAGTATGTCCACCGTTGTCAGACGTGTCAACGTATGAAGAGTGAATGCTTGTCTCCAGCGGGGTTGCTGCAACCCTTGGAAATTCCGGCTAAGGTTTTCGATGACATAGTGTTAGACTTTATTGTTGGCCTACCAAAATCCAATGAAAAAGAAGCAATCTTGGTCGTGGTTGACAGGCTATCGAAATACGGCCATTTCTTTGTCCTCCCCCAGAAATTTGACAGTAAACTCGTCGCTCAGACATTGGTTCGGGGACTCATTAAGTTGCATGGCATTCCCAAGTCCATGGTTAGTGACAGGGATCGAATCTTCACGAGTGAAGTCTGGTCCGAAATGGCACGTCTTCAGGGCACCCAACTGTGCCTGAGTTCTGCGTATCACCCTCAATCCGACGGACAAACGGAGGCCTTGAACCGCTGCTTGGAAATGTATCTCCGATGTATGGTTGAAGACGAGCCAACTCGCTGGGAAGCCCATCTGCCTTGGGCCGAATACTGGTATAACACGGCCTACCAGACATCAGCTGGTATGACACCCTTCAAGGCTCTCTATGGGCGCGATCCACCGGTGCTCCGAGATTACATGGATACGGGCACCACAAACGAACAGGTTGACCAGGCATTACAGGATCGTGATGAGCTTTTGCGCGTGTTGCGAACCAATCTCCTCAAAGCTCAGGCTCGCATGAAGTATCAAGCCGACAAACGTCGCCGTGTAGTGGAGTTTGAAGTGGGCAGTTGGGTCTTTGTGAGGTTGCAGCCCTACCGCCAACTCTCCTTAAGGCTTCGACGACAGCAAAAACTGAGCCCTCGTTACTTTGGGCCTTACCAGGTCGAGAAAAGAGTGGGAGCTGTTGCTTACAAGTTGACACTGCCGGCGGCCGCCCGCATCCACCCAGTTTTCCACGTGTCCCAACTGAAACTCTGCCGCGGACAGCCGGATCAGCAAATTACGCCCTTACCATTGTTAATGCCAGACGATACCGACGGTAACATTGCGAAGGAGACACTGGACGGGGCTGAGGTTAATGACAACCTTGAGAACAAGGTTGCTTCGGAAGGATGGGGCAATGTTACGGATGATACCACCCCAACCATGCATGACACGGGAGAGACGGCTCACCATGCAGGACCTGCAACCAACCGTACGGACGAAAGACACGTGGCACCCATGAACCGTAGGAGCCAACGAATTCGCAGGCAACCAGCTCACTTTGAGGATTTCGTTATGCCTTAGGTTTAGTATATAAAGAAAGCTTGTACTGTGAAAAGGACATTCTATGATGTAAAAACTCTCTATTCCTCTCGAATATATAAACTTCTTCTTCTTCTTCCCGTGAAACCATTCACCGGATCCATCACCATAACATCTTCTTCCTTTGGTTCATGATTCAAATCGATTGATAGTCTCTCATTGTCCTCATTATTGCTACAGGATGTAGAGGTTGCACTCCTAGTGATGTCATCATTCATGCTTCTCCATAGTATCATCTTCTCTCTAGTCTCATAGTCCTGCACCCTCTTACAATAAATCTTCAGCTCCTTCTCGAGCTCTACCTTCTCTCTCTTTCACTTGACCATAAGCTCATTCATAAGCTGCAAAGCTTCTTGGTCATACTCAAATTGTTCTTCCATCATCCTCTGACGCTGCAAGGCTTTCATCTGCATTGTCACCTTCTCTTCTTGATATGCAATTAAAAGAAAAAAAAGTTTGTTAATAGAAAAGAAACTAATGTAAATACCAAGATAAGTTAAAGTTCAACTATAAATTAGCAGTCTTAGGTGGTAAATATTTGAATCATTTATGTTTTAACTTCACACAATTTAAGAACTTCTATTTTTTCCTATTGAACTAACATATATTGCGTCTTCTTTTCACAATTAGGAGTTAAGCATAAAAAAATCAGTTCTTGAAAATGTCTCCCAAACGTGTTAGTGATACAAGTCAATAGAATTTTCTCAACCACATAAGTGAGTTATCAAATACTTTAAGCAGTTGCAAGTGATAAAGCGACTTTTTTTGTAATATGTATGTTCGTCTTACAGTTCATGTTCGAGGTGCGTGGCTGCCCCTCCCAACAATGTCATCTTCAAGGTTCGAACAGTGATAAAATTACTTTAGAAAGAGTAAGATTTCCCCATAACTAAATCATCTCAACTAGAATAATGGCTTAAAAATTCTTTCAAAAAGTTAGCACATCCCCTAAAACAAACATTGTATAGATAGAAAGTAACGCGGAGAGAAAAATAAGGTTGCAAACCAATAACAACCCACTTAACAGAGAATGATTTGAAGAACAAGAGTCGTGTTTCAATGGAAGAACAATCTAACAAAAACACAGATGACAAGAACTAGCACAAATTGATTCATGTCGTGACGTAGAAAATCATCATACATCCAGCAAGCCCCCGCCTCTACAATCAAGATTTCACATCACACATAATTAAAAAAAATTCTCTTCAAAACATGAAAGAAGTAAACCATTCAATCATAACTTTTCCTTCTTACAGTTTATACGCTAATTACTGGTAATGAAACCCATGAAATTTCTAGATAAATTATTTGTTTTCATTATCTATGAAGTAGCAAAAACTACAAAATTTCAGGCTCAAACATCCTGGAAAAAATACTTCATTTAAAAATCAAAGCGAAAAACACAAAAAATTCATGAACGAATTATTTCCATGGATGACACGCACGAAACCCATGAGAAGCCAAAATTCCAAGAAAAAACACAAAAAACTATTAATTGCTTACCTGATAGTCGTTGGAGTAGAATCAAAGAAAATTCATTTTTTTCTCTTCAATGGGCATTAAGGTCTAAAAGGACGGGAATTACACAATACCTAAGAAATCAAAGGGAATGACATTCCCATCTTAAACTCAAAAACATGTTACTGTTGGTGATGTTATATTACTCTCTATCGGGGATCTTTCCAATCCAAACATAGATAATACATTCTGGAAAGAAAAAAAATTCCCTCCCAGAATCCTTTTTTCCACCATCCAAACAGCCCCTTAGGGTTTTGGTTAAACGTTGTACTATTTGTTAAAGCTAGGCTATAAAAGGAAGCTTCATGCTTTTGTAACTTGACTTGTAAATACAGCTTTGATATCTGAGATTCAAGAATTCAATAGTTCTGAGTTTTGTTTTTCTCTCTTAATCTTTTTCACTCAAAGTTCTTTTTTCATTTCTTTGTATAAGTCATCAATGCACAGTCAAACACGTGGCTAGAGCCCGCCCATATTTTTATACTAGATGACGGCTTTTACACAGCACTGATTCATGAATAATATTATCAGGGTCAAAGATTAAAGTATTCCGAGTAAGCTACAGAGACCAGAGAACGGCACCGAACAACAAAGGCCAATCACAATTCCACTCCTCGACTGTACTCCTGGATGACAAATTGCTAAGAAGCCAAACATCCGTAGGTTGAGTGAAGAACTCCTGCAATTTCGTACTTGGAACTATAGACGCCCTAGTCACATAAGCCATTGGACAAAACTGGAACAAATGGTCAATAGTTTCCGACTGGTTACCACACGCACCACACCGATCAACCCACACAAGGTGCATGCGAACCCTCTCACTATTGGTTAAAACACGATCATGAGCCAAAAGCCACAGGAAAGTCTTTATCTGTTGCGTTCCTTTGAACTTCGAAATGTCCTTCCAGATTGGGATAGACACACTATGTTGACTCATACTTTATTCCTACAATAGACTTGATTTTTTTAATGAGAGTGAAAAATTATCGACAAAACATAAATGAGTGAGCCTAATTTTCTTAATTTTTGGATGACAAGAGAAAACTTCAAGTAAATTAATATCAGTTAATATAATTTTAATAATTATTTATAACAATGATTTGTATAAATTATAAGTTGATTTATTTGTATAAATCGCGATAAATATTTTAAAAATAACAAACAGAAGCACAAACCAACTTGGCTTAGTGGTTAAAGGAACGCTTATTGTTCTTAGAGGTCACGGGTTCGAGCACCAGCAGCTGCAGCAGGGTGATTGAGCATACATTGTTAAATAGTTAAGAATATATTAAGAACAGATACTACTTGTAATCACCTTAGCTTTTAAAAAAATAACAAACAGAATAGTAATTAGAGAATGAAAACATACTAATACGCTAAAGTATTGATGACTATTTCACGGCCTCACGGGTGGAACAAATGTAGTCCAGTTGAGTTGAACTTATCTCGCATGTAATATAAGTATACTTTTTACACCTAATTCGACGTGTATGATTGATATTTTATAACAAATAAAAAGTAATATTCTTTCTTTCCCATTAAATTTGTCCCTTATTGTTTTTTTTTTGTCAATTTTTAAATTTTAACTCGTTATTATTAAAATTTATTATTGATAAAAAGATGAAAAGAATTATGTTTTATAAACCTTCAATCAAGTAGTTTTAAAATATATATTTTATAAAATTTAATTGTTTAAAATATTTAAAATAACAATGGTAAAAATTTAAAATATTTAACTTTTAAAAAGTCAATAAATGACAAAATTAATGGGACGGAGGAGTATCAAAATTACTTAAAAATCAATATGTATGTCCATGGAGCTGATAATAATTAAATATTTTTCATCTAACATTAAATTTTAGGGTAAAGTACACCAATGGTCACCTAATTTTTAAGGCGCATTCATTTTGGTCATTGAACTTTTAAAATTTTCATTGGAGTCACTCAACTTTTATTTCGCGTTCATTTTGGTCCCTCCCGTTAGCTTCTGTTAAAAAATGCTGATGTGGCCAGTTAGTTTTCTATTTTCTTAATAAAATAATATATTTTGAGTCCCACTTCCATTTGATTAAACCATTTCATGTGACCATTCTCTTTCTTTTTCTTCTCCAAAAGCTTTTAAAGATGAAAATGGCATCTTCCATTCTTTAACGGAAGAATCTTGAGAATATGATTTTGCAACTTGAGATTAATCATAAATCAGTTCAATGTATAGTCCACAAGACATGTGATTTTAATAGAAACACTTGAGACAAAAGATTTTTAAAATCCTAGGAAATCAGATTGGGTTTTCAAGTTTTATCAACCCACATCCACGCCTTTTAATATCCCTCTACAATTATTTCAGTTGTGTTATTCTCATTGTAATTTATAGATATTTGAAAGTACTGGTTCTATTGGAGGTGGTCTAGTTCTGAGAAAAGAAGATCCTCTTGTCTATACTGGTTCTATTGGACAAGTAAGCACTTAACAATAGAAGTGTAGTAATTAATGTTAGGGTATCATTTCAGTTCAGTTTTATCTAAAAATTTCATGATTCAAGTGACTTTATTGACTTACAAGTTGTTTCTATGGTTTATCTTACAACCATTTGTTGGTTTCAGCAATAGTAGTGTATTTTAACAACTGTATATACGTTCTTCTACCTCCAAACTTTAATATTTCTTTATGTTTTATGTCTGGCATCTCTTCAAGAACTTGGAATGCATGCTAAATTTTCTTTCTAATTTTCTATGTTGACTCAGGGCAGATCCACAAAATACCATCTGAGTTCTAGTTTTCTTTCCATTCATATGTAAGTTCAGATATAGATCTCTATGGATATATATTGTAAGCTTATGCATATATTCGTCTTCAAATCTAACCTTCATAGTATCTGAACTTTGCTTTTGAAGGTTGAGGAGTCAACTAATGCGGCGTGTCTTTTTCACTTCTGCGATTGTGGCTGTTGTGGTGTGTGTTGCTATGGGGTGGTGTAAAAGTGGAAACTATGGACATTTTGGTGTTGTTGGCTTTATTATACAGGATATATCAGAGTAGGACCTTCCTTAAGCTTTTGGAAACTGTGGACATTTTTGGTGTTGATGTTTTTTTTTGTAACCCCTTTTTCCAGTCTAACCAATAGACCGAACTGAACGGGTTACACGGAGAAAACCGAAACGAAACCCGTTAAGATCTCACCCCGATTAGCAACCCTATTTTTTTCTTTCATTATCTTGTCTAAAAGCTTTAGTTAACCCTACATAAGATAAGCAAACAGCGGAAAAGCAACCATTAATTCGATCCAAACAAAACTAACAATTTTAAGACAAATTTTTATCCATTTAGCTAAAGGCGTATCGATACTCCAAAAGACTGTATCGATACGCCTTCAACGGTCAACCTTCCCCAGAGTCAACTCTGAGAGTCCGTATCGATACCCTCCAAGGTTGGTATCGATACGCTATCAACGGTCAAAATCTCAAAGTCAACCCTAAGACTGTATCGGTACGCCTAAGGCCCGTACCGATACCCCAATTTCTCGTCAAACTCTCAGATTTCCAGAGAACAAATTGGGTATCGATACGCCCCCGCGTATCAGTACGCTAGGCCTAAAAACAAGGGACCGTATCGATACCGCCCTTGAGCGTATCGATACGCCCTGCACAAAAGGTCTGCAGATTTTGATTTTTAAGCACAAATGGACTATCCTAAACAACTTAAGCAGGCATTAGATCATCATATAAACAAGTGTAACACTTTAGGCAAACAAGAAACATTCATTTAAGGCAATCAAATACATGACAAGGCTCAATTCATCAAACAAGATATAAAAAGCAATAAAACATGCTTAACATCCACCAAAGGAGTCAAGGGCCAAAATAAAACATGCTTCCACATTTAAACAAGTTAACAACATCAACAATAACAAGACTTAGGAGTTTGAACACCAACTCCATAACAACAAGCCTAGCATTCCCATTGTCTAAGCATTATTCCGAAATCAACATCACAACACGCATAAACACGTACATCAACAATCAACCAAACAAGGCAAGTATAAGCAAACTTACACTTGGGTTTAGGTTAGCCCTTAAGGCTCCATCGAAACCCCCAAGAATCCACTTTAAAATCATTTTAAACTTCAAAATATTATCACTCACCGATAGAGCCCAAACGAAAGCCAAAACATCGATCTCAAGCCTCTGTAACACCCAGTATCGCTTTCAAAGGACCCAAACCCGTTTCCCCTATTTTTAAACAATCAAAAACAAAGTATTACTCCCCTACTCTTCCATAAATTCACTGTCAAACATCAGTTCACAAATCCATAACATTCTCTCACGATTCAAAGACGAAATCTATCAAAATACCATCAAACTCGTTCTTAAGCAATACCCATCAATAACCCATCAAATTAAACATCCGAAACATACCAAAATCATCTAAAAACACTCATCCTAGATCTGTATACCTCCAGCCCTCGTTTTACCCCAAAACTAAGCCAAAAACACCACTTTTCACCTTCAAAACTTACCCACTGCCCTAGTTTCTAGTTTTATGGATTTAAGCCACTTATTAACATTATTACGGAACCAAAAATAGTTCAAAAATATCCCACCAAGAACCCATTAAAAACCCATACGAAAAATTCACAAACCCATCTCTTTTCCATCAAAACTTTAGAACTCTAATTGAAAAATCAATACTTTGCTAGGTTTTCGAAATGATAAGATTCAATAATTAAAAGACAATGTAAAAGTGATGATTACCTTTGGAAATACTCTATGGAAAACCTTTGATTCAAGGAGAGATGGTGGTGGAGAGATTTTAGGAGAAAGTTAAAGCTTTTTAGGTTTTGTTCTTTTGAAAAGAAGATGACTCTTCAATCTAAAAATCCTCTTTTCAAATTCATTAATGGCGTTATTATAATTAATGTTATTTCTTTATAAAATTAGCATTTTAATTCTAAATTTAACCCGAACTAGTCCTAGATCAAAACTGATAACTCTCGGGCCCTAAACCGGGGCGTTACAATTATCCCCCACTTAAGGAATTTCGTCCTCGAAATTACCTAACGGAAAGAGATACGGAACTGTTTTTCCATGTCTTCCTTCCTCTCCCAAGTAGCCTCTTCTATACCTCGGTGTCTCCACAAAACTTTGACTAACTCGATAGACCTCTCACGCAACACTTTCCTATTCGTAGCAAGAATCTCAACCGGCTCTTTATCATATGACAGGTCAGGGTTCAACTCAATCTCTTCCACTAGCATTACATGAGACGGATCCGACCTATACTTCTGAAGCATAGAAACGTGGAACACGTCGTGAATCTTCTCTAATTTTATCGGCAGTCTCAATCTATACGCAACAAGACTGATCCTCTCAACTACCTCGTAAGGTCCAATGAATCTTGGACTCAATTTACCCTTCCTACAAAACCTCATCACCTTCTCCCAATGTGAGACTTTCAAAAATACCTTTTCTCCCACGGCATACTCTATCTCCTTTCTCTTCAAATCGGCATACGATTTCTGTCTGTCTGAAGCTGCCTTCAAGCGATCACAGATCAGTTTTACCTTCTCGGTAGTGCTCTTAAGCAAGTCTGGCATCGGTACAAGCTTTTGTCCGGCCTTAGCCCAACATACTGGTGTTCTACACTTCCTACCATACAGAGCCTCATACGGTGCCATCTGAATACTAGCTTGATAACTGTTATTGTATGCAAACTCTACTAACGATAGGTGTTTCTCCCAAGAACCCTGAAAGTCGATGATATAACACCTCAACATGTCCTCAAACACATGAATAACTCTCTCTGACTGACCATATGACTGCGGGTGATACGAAGTACTGAAGTTCAACCAAGTACCCAAGGCACAATGCAAACACTCCCAAAACCTAGCTGTAAACATCGGATCTCGGTCTAATACAATCGATTTCGGTACTCCATGCAACCTCACTATCTCATTGATGTACAGATCGGCCAACTTATCTAAGGTGTAGGTAGTATGAACAGGTATGAAATAGGCACACTTAGTGAATCTGTTGACTATCACCCATACTGAATTCTTCTTCAAATGAGTCAACGATAAACCCGACATAAAGTCCATGGTGATAAGTTCCCACTTCCATTTCGGAATCTTCAACGGCTGCAACAAACCTGAAGGAAACTGATGCTCGGCTTTAACTCGCTGACATACCATACACTTACTCACAAACTCGGCCACATCCCTCTTCAACCCAATCCAGTAGTACTCTTTTTTAACCCACGGTACATCTTCGTACTACCCGGATGCATAGCAAAAGGATTGTTATATGCTTCATTCAAAATAGTACGCCTTAACTCGGCATCTTCTAGGACTACTATCCTATCCTTGAAACATAGGATCTCATTCTCACCAAAGCAAAAATATGTAGGTCAATCCTCGGCTATATCTTGCACGTGAGGTGCCAAAGACTCGTCTTGCAACTGTTTCTCTCGAATCAACTAAGCCAACGAAGGTTTAACATGTAACTCGGCTATCAAACCACCATCCCGTGACACACTAAATCTCGCAAACATGGCTCGCAACTCAACTGCTACTTTTCTACTCAAAGCATTAGCCACTACATTTGCCTTACTCGGATGGTACTCTATCGTAAGGTCATAGTCCTTAAGAAGCTCTAACCACCTACTATGTCTAAGGTTCAACTCTCTCTGATTCATCAAGTATTTCAAACTTTTGTGGTCGGTATAAACGGTGCACTTCTCACCATAAAGGTGATGTCTCCAAATCTTCAAAGCAAACACTACTACGGCTAACTCAATATCATGAGTGGGGTAGTTCTTCTCGTGAACCTTCAACTGTCTCGAAGCGTAAGCTACAACCTTACCCTCTTGCATAAGCACACAACCTAAACCTACATACGAGGCATCACTGTAAATCACAAACTCTTTCCCTGGTTCAGGCTGAATCAAAATAGGAGCTTCGGTCAAAGCTTTCTTCAACTTCTCAAACGCTTGTTGTCTTGCATTCGACCACTCATACGGAACATTCTTCTGAAGCAATTTAGTCAAAGGTGCCACAATCTTCGAAAACCCCTCGACAAATCTTCGATAATACCCCGCCAAGCCTAGGAAACTACGGATTTCTGTCACTGACTTCGGTTGTTTCCAACTCACTATAGCATCTATCTTCTTGGGATCCGCACCAATTTCATGGGCCAAGATCACATGACCTAAGAAGATTACCTCCTTAATCCAAAAGTCGCATTTACTCAACTTGGCATACAACTGATTCTCAAGCAAAGTTTGAAGCACTAGCCGCAAATGCTCATCATGCTCTTTCTCGGTCCTAGAGTACACAAAGATATCATCTATGAACACTACCACAAACCTATCCAAAAACTCGTGAAACACTCGATTCATCATATCCATAAATGCAGCTGGAGCATTTGTCAACCCGAAAGGCATTACCAAGAACTCATAGTGCCCATAACGTGTACGAAAAGCTGTTTTCGGTATGTCCACATCTTTCACCTTCAACTTATAGTAATCGGATCTGAAATCAATCTTCGAAAACACTGAAGCACCTCTCAACTGATCAAGCAAGTCATCTATCTGAGGTAAAGGTTACTTGTTCTTCACTGTTACCTTGTTCAACTGTCTATAGTCTATACACATCCTCATACTGCCATCATTTTTCTTCACAAACAAGACCGGAGCACCCCACGGAGAAATACTAGGCCTAATGAAGCCTCTATCTGATAGTTTCTGAAGCTGTGTCTTCAACTCTTTCAATTCTTTCGGCGCCATTCTATACGGAGCAATAGACACGGGTGCAAAATCAGAATACGTCTCAATAGCAAACTCAACTTCCCTATCTGGAGGCAAACCTGGAAACTCTTCCGAAAAAACACTCGGAAAATCACAAATTGTTCTAATGTCTTGCGGTCTAACCTCACTCATATTCGGATTCATCATATAAGCCAAATACGCCTGACAATTCGAATCCATCAATCTCTGAGCTTCTAAAGCAGATACAACATTGGACAAGAACTTAATGTTCTCGCCCACCACTACAACTTCAAAATCATCTGTAAGCCTCAAGGAGACTCTCTTGGTCTCAAAGTCTACCATAGCTCTATGCTCTACGAGCCAATCCATGCCCAAAATCGCATCAAAACCATAGAACGGCAATTCCATCATGTCAACCGAAAACACGTGGCCCTGAACCATCAAGGGACACCTCATATACATCTTCCTAACTACCACGGTCTCACTGAAAGAACTAGTGACATTTACACCTACCTCTAACCACTCATACGGTAGACCTAGGGACCTTGCATGTTCACCCAAAATATACGAATGTGTCGAACCTGAATCTATCAAGGAAAGCAAAGTCAAAGATTGTAATGAGAAATTACCTGTGATGAAATTCGTGTCATTCCCAGCCTCTCGGTGTGCATACACCCTAGTCGGTCCTCCACCCTCGGGCTGAACTGGCACCACATGAGCTAAGTTCCTTTAACCATCGTTCATCGGCTGAAAATTACCTCGGCCGTGCCCACGGCCTCTCTGGTGCTCAAAACCCCTGGCTGGAGTCGGTCCGCCCCTAGCCGGGTGTGGACAGTTACGCCTCAAATGATCTCGGGAACCATAGTTTAATATACCCCAAAGGTACCCATACACTCGCACGGATGGCATCTTCCGCATCTAGTGCACTCAGGAGTGTGAACAACAGCTTCTTGGCCCTGATGGCCCCATCCATGGTTACCGCCCCTAAGTCTCGAATCGGGCTGATACCTCCTATCTCTATGCCTCTTGGCATGATCTCTGTCCTAATCCGCATATCTCTTCCCGGAATCAGACCTACTCACACGGGTATTCGAGCCCAAGTTCTGCTCAATATCCTTGGCCCTAGAGACCAAAACATCAAACTCGGTGTAGTCAGAGGCAAGCATATAAGTCTTCACATCTCTAGTCAAACCATAACGGAAGCGCTCACACCGTTCCCTCTCACTGGGAACCAACTCGGGAGCATACTGGCTCAACCTCACAAACTGAACCTCATAATCAGACACCGTCTTACTACCCTGAACCAAGGCCATAAACTCTCTCTTCTTTTCATCCTGATATCGGACTCCGAGATACTTTTTCTTAAAAGCTGTTCTGAAGAATTCCCAAGTGACATCCGCTTCTGTCATGCCTGAAGTAACGGTAGTCCACCATGCATACGCATCTCTTTGAAACAAGGAGACAACACAACCCAACTTACGAGTGTCTGAGCACTCCATCTGACCTAAGATGCGTGTAGTGCTCTCGAGCCAAGCCTCTGACCCTCGGGAGTCAAACCACGGAACTCAACTCCACCCAAGCTACGAAGCCTCTCAAGGGGTAAACATATCCCCGCACCCTGAGGTAGTGTTGTAGCATGCATACCGGCCAAAGCTGTCTGAAAAGCCCCGGCTATAGTCTGAATCAAATGAGTCATGTCTGCACCTACCGGACCTTGACCTGCCTGAGCTCCATTACCCCCAACATTTGCATCGGCCTTAGGTCCATTACCATCACCTCCGGCATTCGCACCGGCCTGAGGCACATTACCTTCGCCACCCACCCCATTATCATCGATAGCAGGAGGAACATGAGGCACATCCCCTGTTGCCTGGTCACCCGCTCTAGGCCGTCTTTTCAGTCTTATCATAACGAAGATAAAATCTAAAACAACAAACACATCACACACAAGAAAACATGAGGTTAGCAAGGGCAAGGATCCAAGTTCTTAAGCTCTTTAAACCAAAACCATTTTCCAATAACAACACCTAGCAATGGGAACACTCGACTAAACTTCAACCAACAACAAGAATAATAAAGCATGCATTCATACACCGTGCAATAGCAACCAATCCAAACAAGCCAACTTACCTGACTTGCCTTCCCGGGAGACCTCGTAACCGAGGCTCTGATACCACCAAATGTAAACCCCTCTTCTCGATCTAGCCAACAGACCGAACCGAACGGGTTACACGGGGAAAACCGAAGTGAAACCCGTTAAGATCTCACCCCGATTAGCAACCCTATTTTTTTTCTTTAATTATCTTGTCTAAATGCTTTAGTTGACCCTACAGAAGATAAGCAATCAACAGAAAAGCAACCACTAATTCGATCCAAACAAAACTAACAATTTTAAGACAAATTTTTATCCATTTAGCTAAGGGCGTATCGATACTCTAAAGGACCGTATCGATACGCCTTCAACGGTCAACCTTCCCCAAAGTCAACTCTGAGAGTCCGTATCGATACCCTCCAAGGCTGATATCGATACGCTCTCAATGTTCAAAATCTCAAAGTCAACCCTAAGACCGTATCGGTACGCCTAAGGCCCGTACCGATACCCAATTTCTCGTCAAATTCTTAGATTTCAAGAGAGAAAATTGGGTATCGATACACCCCCACATATCGGTACGCTGGGCCTAAAAACAAAAGATAGTATTCATACCGCCCTTAGGCATATCGATACGCCCTGCACAAAAGGACTGCAGATTTTTATTTTTAAGCACAAAGGGACTATCCTAAACAACTTAAGCAGTCATTAGATCATCATATAAACAAGCGTACAACTTTAGACAAACAAGAAACATTCATTTAAGGTAATCAAACACATGACAAGGCTCAATTCATCAAACAAGATATAAAAAGTAATAAAACATGCTTAACATCCACCAAAGGAGTCAAAGGCCAAAATAAAACATGCTTCCACATTTAAACAAGTTAACAACATCAACAATAACAAGACTTAGGAGTTTGAACACCAACTCCATAACAACAAGCCTAGCATTCCCATTGTCTAAGCATTATTACAAACATAAAAACCATACTTTGAACTTAGCAAGAACTCCATGAATTTCTCCCTTGCCCACTTGCCTTCCGGAACCTCTAACGATCTGCATTGTTGGAAAAGAGAGCGTAAGCTTAAAAGCTTAGTGAGCGGAGCTCTAAAATACGACAACAATGTAGTTCAAAACATAAATCTTAGTTTTGGAAACAAAACCATTTAAGTAAGAGATGAAATAAACACAAGCATAGACCAAACATGGTTTGCACATGCACAACCATTCCCGGTGGGATTACACATCACCGTACACAACAACTAGTATTTTCCGATGGGACTACATATCATCGTACTCATCTACTAGTCACTACCGGTAGGACTACACATCACCGTAAACAACGACAACCATCACGTGAGGCTTAACATCCACTACGACAACACAACAACATTAAAACGAGAATAAAAGCATTCTGAAATCAACATCACAACACGGATAAACACGTACATCAACAATCAACCAAGCAAGGCAAATATAGGCAAACTTACACTTGGGTTTAGGTTAGCCCTTAAGGCTCCACCCAAACCCTCAAGAATCCACTTTGAAATCATTTTAAACTTCAAAACATTATCACTCACCGATAGAGCCCAAACGAAAGCTGAAACACTGATCTCAAGCCTCCGTAACACCCAGTATCGCTTCCAAAGGACCCAAACTCGTTTCCCATGTTTCTAAACAACCAAAAACAAAGTATTACTCCCCTACCCTTCCATAAATTCACTGTCAAACATCAGTTCACAAATCTACAACATTCTCTCACGATTCAAAGCCGAAATCCATCAAAATACCATCAAACCCGTTCTTAAGCAAAACCCAACAATAAACCATCAAATTAAACATCCAAAACACACCAAAATCATCTAAAAACACCCATCCTAGATCCGTATACCTCCAGCCCTCGTTTTACACCAAAACTAAGCCAAAAACACAACTTTTTCACCTTCAAAACTTACCCACTGCCCTAGTTTCGGGTTTTTATGGATTTAAGCCACTTATTAACATTATTTAGCAACCAAAAATAGTTCAAAAACATCCCACCAATAACCCATTAAAAACCCATACGAAAATTTCACAAACACATCTCTTTTCCATCAAAACTTTGGAACCCTAAATGAAAAATCAATACTTTGATAGGTTTTCGAAAAGATAAGATTCAATAATTAAAAGCCAATGTAAAAGTGATGATTACCTTTGGAAATATTCTATGGAAAACCTTTGAGTCAAGGAGAGATGGTGGTGGAGAGCTTTTAGGAGAAAGTTAAAGCTTTTTAGGTTTTGTTCTTTTGAAACGAAGATGACTCTCCAATCTAAAAATCCTCTTTTCAAATTCATTAATGACGTTATTATAATTAATGACATTTCTTTATAAAATCATCATTTTAATTCTCAATTTAACCCGAACTAGTTCTAGATCAAAACTGGTAACTCCCAGGCCCTAAACCGAGGTGTTACATTTTTTTGGAAAATTCTGTCACGCTCGACGAGCACCGATGAGCACATTAATTTAATTTATAAAGAATAAAAATCTAAAGGACTCACCGTATAATTATAAATTATTTAAAAATCAAAAGATAAATTAATTAAAATATATTATTTTTTTAATTTTCTTTTAAACATAGATCAAAATACCTATCTATCCTTAAATTACAAAACTCTAATTTTTGTTCATTTAAAATTCAAATCGTCACCGCCGCTGCCTCCTGCCGTCGACGACGGTTTTGGAATCAAACTTCGAATCATGCAGCTTTCTCGCACACCACAAAACTGTTGGGATTGATGGCAATGCTCTTTGTGCAATTATCATTTTTGTAGATTCCAACGAGCTGATCGGCCAACTCAAACACACACCATGGGATATCCAAAATTGTCGTTGATGGCAGGAGGCGGCGACGGCGGCTTGAATTTCAAATAAACAAAAATTAGGGTTTTGTAATTTAGGGGTAGATAGGTATTTTGATCTATGTTTAAAAGAAAATTAAAAATAAAATAATATATGTTAATTAATTTACCTTTTGATTTTTAAATAATTTAGAATTATACGGTGAGTCCTTTAGAATTTTAATCTTTATAAATTGAATTAACGGTGATCGTCAGTTCTCGTCGTTAGTGGTGCTCATCGGTACTCATCGAGCGTGGCAGACTCATCCGTGTTTTTTTTTTCAAGATTCTTCCGTTAAAGAATGGAAAATACCATTTTTATTTTGAAAAGCTTTTGGAGAAGAAGAGGAAGAAAGAGAATGGTTCACATGAGATAAGTTTAATCAACTAGAAGTGGGACTTAAAAAATATATTATTTTATTGAGAAAAAGGAAAACTAAAAGGCCATGTCAGCATTTTTTGACGGAAGTTAACGGGAATGACCAAAATGAAAGCGAAATAAAAGTTGGGTGACCCCAATAAACGTTTTAAAAATTCGGTGACCAAAATAAATGTGCCCTAAAAGTTCGGTGACCATTTGTGTACTTTACCCTAAATTTTAAATTAGATGACCATAGTTTACTATTATAGTAAGAGAATATTTACGCCACGGCGAAAATTTTGATTCTCACACGCGGATTTAATTTAAGATTTAGAGCTTTAGTTTGAGGTTTAGATTTTGGATTATGAATTTAAGGATTGACTTTAGAATTTAAGTTTTAGAGTTTAGAATTTTTGAGTTTAGAGTTAGAATTTAAATTTTATATTATGAAGTTTAAATAATCATGTTTGTATAAAAAAGCTATATTGATACATCAAATATTTACTCTTATATAAAATTTTGAAAAATCTCCTTTTACCAAGAACCGGTTGGTCTAATGGGATGAGACGTTAAGTCCCTTAAGCAAGGTTAGGATTCGAATTTTGACATTATGAATGGAGAAAATTAGGTTGGGAGGGTCGCTCCCATATTGGGCATTGTAAAACTCGATTCAAATTAGTCAGACAATAAATCAAATATTAGTGGTTAAAAAAATCTTCCTTTCTTAAGATATTATGTTGATATTTATATTTTAGGGTAAAGTACACCAATGATCACCGAACTTTTAAGGCGCGTTCATTTTAGTCACCAAACTTTTAAAAATTTTATTGGGGTGACCCAACTTTTATTTCGGTTTCATTTCGGCACATACAGGTGACATGTCCCGTTAGTTTTGCTTTTTCTTATTAAAATAGTATATTTAGGTCCCACTTTTAATTAAACTATCATTTCCATCATCATCTTCTCCTCCAAATCTCATCGGCAACTTCTTATGGATCCAAAAACCCGCTTTCCAAATCGAACAAAGCCTCCGCCACCTCCGCCGTACACTCAGCCCTATCCTCACTCTCCACATCAACCCTCACCCTTCCATCTTCGTATTCGATCGTAGCTTGGCTCACCAATCTTTAATCCAAAGCAGTTCACTATTTTCAGACCGACCCAAATCCCGCGCCGCTAACAATATCATGAACAACAACCAACATAACATCAGCTCCGGCTCTTACGGCCCGTTATGGCGGTTGTTTCGGTGAAACTTGACATTGGAGATCCTCCATCCGTCTCGTGTGAAGTCGTATGCTCGTGCACGAAAATGGGTTTTGGATATTCTTTTCCATTCTTTACAGGAACAGGCTAAAATTGGTGATCATTCGGTTCAGCTCATTTTCAGTATGCTAATCTGTGTTTACTGGGTTTGATGTGTTTTGGTGATAAACTTAGTAAAGAACAGATTAAAGAGATTGGAGCTGTTCAAAGAAGGGTTCTGACTGGTTTTGGAAGATTCAATTTGCTCAACTTTTGGCCTCGAATCACCAAAGTTTTGCTCCATAAGCAATGAAATCAATAGCTTAAGCTTCGCAAGGATCTTGAAGATGTGTTCATCCCATTGATAAGAGCAAGAAAAGAAGCTAAAAATGATGGTTTTGATTCTGATTCTGTGTTGGCATATGTTGATACTTTGTTTGATTTGGAATTACCGGAGGAAAAAGGAAGCTTGATGAGAAAGGGATTGTAACGTTGGCCTCTGAGTTCATAACTGCAGGCCATGATTCAACTTCCACAGCTTTACAATGGATCATGGCAAATTTGGTAAAACACCCTCATATTCAAGAAAGATTGTTTCTTGAAATCAAAGGTGGTGGTGTTGTTGTGAGAGACAATAATGGTGTTGAAGAAATCAGACACGATGATCTGCAGAAGCTGCCTTACTTGAAAGCAGTTGTTTTGGAAGGGATAAGAAGGCACCCACCAGCACACATGGTGACTTATTGTGTGACAGAAGACACTGTCTTGGATGGATATTTGGTCCCCAAGAGTGGAGCTGTCAATTTCATAGTGGCGGATATAGGGTGGGATCCGACGGTTTGGGAGGAACCGATGGCGTTTAAGCCGGAGAAGTTCATGGAAAGTGGTGGGGAAGTGTGGGGAGAAGGATTTGCCCTGGACTTTGGTTGGCCTTGCTTCACCTTGAGTATTTTGTGGTTAATTTGGTTTGGAGATTTGAATAGAATGTCATGGCTTTATTCCACTCAGAGAAGAAGAAGAATGAGATTTGGAGAAAAGATGATAACGACATGGATACTTTAATTAAAAGTGGGACCCATAATATAAGCCACGTCATCCTTTTGTAACATAAGGTAACGGGAGGAACCGAAATGAAATCGAAATAAAAGTTTGGTGGTTAAAATGAATTTTTTAAAAGTTCGATGACCAAAATAAACGCACCCTAAAAGTTCGGTGATCATTGATATACTTTACCCTATATTTTAAATAAAATAAATTTAATAAAATTTAATATCAATATTTAAAACTATATGTATTTACAAAGAACAATATTTTTTTTTATCAAAACATAACTTTCATTAACGTCAAAAGAGAAGAACAGAAACAGAAAACAAAAGATCTCGTACGCGTACGGGATCAACAAAACATCCGAGAAAAACTAAAGCAGAAGGCCATGCAAGACCTGAAAAGCCTAAAAACAAAACCACGAGCCATAAGCTACCGTGGGGACCAATAACAACATAAGATAACCAGCATACTCGAGATGCTGAAACAAAGGTAGCGTCCACTGGCACAGCCAGGGATAGCTTCAAATTACAACCGAAACTCGGCAGAAACAGCAACGAACCATCCACGATCAGTCGGGGCTTGAGACAACAGGGATACGTTCGAAACTCGCCTGAGAGCTCCTTCCGAAGGCAGGCTCCCACTCGATACGAGATGAGCCTTATCAAGGCAAGCGGAACGTAGCCCATACGTTGTGGCCACGACACGTAGAAAAGGAACGCATCAGCTGTGGTAAAACCATCCTAAAGCCAAAACACGATACGACTAAGAGCGTGATCAACCGAGAGGCGATGCCACACCATTCGAGCCATTACTATATCGTTAAATCCTCCTGGGTCCCATCCAAAGCTACTATCCAATAAAAATTGGAGCATGTTAAGAACCAAAGTCAAAGGCCGAGTGACAACGCCAGATCTCCAAGGATTTGCACACATCTAGATCCCATAAAAAAGGGATTTGTTTGACTTAAACAAAGTAAAACTGATCCCAGATCCACAAATTTCGGGAAGGTGATGTGAAAAGTTTCCAAAACAGGACATGTGGGTCCCTTGGTTGAAAAGCCTATGCAGAACGTGAAATGACCAATGTGCCCAAACCATTGTCTTCTTCTCCAAAATGACTACACTCAGTTTAGCCGATGAGAGGCCGGGCCGGATTCCGATAACCCGACGGTCAACGTGGAGACAATCATTCTGAACTGAAACCTCACCAAACCTTTGTCTTCGTGAGCCCAGCACCGTTTGTTTCCTTTTACTCCGTTCTCCACCGACGTGCAAGACCAGCGTTAAAAAAACACAGTGGTTTCCGGCTAGTAACACCAAGAGCACCCATGGCCACTCACTCCTCAATCCGCCCGGATCGAAGCATTCTTCAGCCGGGGAAGAATTAAGCCCGGGTCCATAACAGAGGAAACTCACGTGAAAGTCACCGGAACCCAGATCTTCAACACATCGGTTGTCGAAGGGGAAGTTGCAGGGGAGGGGAGCAGATGGCCAGGGGCTGGGACGGCGATTTCCGTGGTCAACAGTCGCCGCGACGGCCGCAAAGCTCCTTGCAGCGGTTATGGCGTCACCGGAAGGAGTCTGTAACAAGTACCAAAGTCAGACGCAACCGCGTCCCGTCCGCGAGCCTCCCTCTTACCTCCATCGCCGAAGCCCCTGTGTGCAAACCACCAGTCAACGTCGTCCCCTAAGATGCCGACGATCAGCTGGCCACCTGCCGGCGACGAAAGCGCCCGTGCATCGACCAAGCAAAAGGGCCGGCTCCGGTAGATCAAAGCGATTGTCTGAGGCTCGGATAGCTCTGGGGGAAGAAAGTTTGGCGCGCGTGGGGCGCGTTCACCTCCATCGTCTTATGTCATAGGATGATTATCCGGCCCTCTCTCGATCAATCCCTATATGCAATTTGATTTTGAAATTGAAATAACAATGATCTGGAAGGTGGAAATGAACCCAGTGTGGCAACAAAAGAAGCTAAGAGAGTTTTGCAAAGGCAAAGGGATCTTTTTGACGGCTTACTCTCCATTGGGAGCCATCGGAACCTTTTACGGAAGCAATAGAGTGATCGAGTGTGAGGTGCTTAAAGAAATCGCAAAGGCAAAAGGGAAAACTGTGGCTCAGGTACTCCTCCTCTCCCCCTATTTTTCAGAGTTTTTACAAAGAACAATATCTATTATAAACTTTTATTTTTATATTTATCTTCTTCATAGGTGGCTTATACTTTTTATCAAATATTTTAGTATTTAAAGAATTTATATTGTCAAGTTGGTTGATGAAAAGCTGCCGCCAGAAACTCTGCTACCACATTCAAACATGATATTTTTTTGAACAAAAATTGGCATTTTTCATATATATATATATATATATATATATATGTCGTTCGGATCGAGTTCGGGTCGCGTTGCTTTTCGGTTCAGTTTAGACTCGATTCGGGTCGGGTCGAGTCTGATTGGGATTTAGTTCGCGTCTCTGTTATTTCGAATTGGGTCGAGTTAATATTGGATCGGTTGATTTTTGAGTCGGGTCAATATCGGATCGGTTGCCTTTTCTGGTCGAGTCAATATCAGATCGGTTGGATTTTCAGGTCGGGTCAAAATCAGATCGGTCGGCTTTCAATTTGAGTCAATATATGAATATGATCTTTTAAAAAAGAAAAATGATATTAAACTATTACTAAAGGTTGTTGTTAATTAGTAATATAATAAAAAATGAGAATAAAACATACATATTTGAGGAAATTAAATTTGAGTTGCTTTTGGTTCGATTAATTTTTGGCTCGGGTTTCTTTCGGTTCAGGTTGATTTTGGGTTTCAGTTGCTTTCGGTTCGTGTTGTTTTCGTTTTCGGTTAATTTTGATTCGTGTTGATTTTCAGTTTAACTAAATTCAGGTCGATTTTGATTTAGTTCGATTTTAATTCGGACTCGAGTCAAATTTAATCTATTATGTTTAGGTCTATATCATGTCTTGAGTCAAGTTTGCCGGGTCTAGACTAAAGAATGGGGCAGTGGAATATGCTGGAAATTATTATTTGATATGTGGGGTAGGAGATGCGTTATAGTTTAAGTCGGAGCTTAGAAAAGGCCTGTTGTGGCCGGCAACCAACTTGTTTAGATGAATAATAATGCTGTGAATTTGATGTGATTTGTACCTTCTTGGCAATTTTAAAATCCAAGTTGAACATAGACTGATTAATTAATCGCCTGTTGATAGTTGAAGGAATCCATTTGCATCTACATGTTATATTATATTTATATTATGAGTTTGTTTGAATGATGATGCCACATAAATACGGAAAATTTCAAGCTTGCTAATTTAATCAAGGAAAATACGTTGATACATAGTTTACACTGTAATTAAGTCTTTTAATTTTAGGGTTTAGAGATTTAGGTTGTATTTTAGAGTTTAGAGATTTAAGTTTTATGATGTAGAATTTAAGGTTTATGGTTAGAATTTAGAGTTTAGAGGATAAGATTTAATGTTTAGGTTTTAGGGTGTTGAGGCTAGGAAATTAGGTTTTAGACTTTATAACTTAAATATGAAAGGTTGTGTAAAAAAAATTACACAACTTGTGTATCAAACTGTTTGACATTTTTTTATTTTTTTATTTAATTAAAAATGTTTATGACTTAACAAGATTAATTATGACTATTTTTGACAGATTTTGTGAGCTTTTTCGGTGTCATTTCTATGCCTCAACCCTAAAAAAAATTAAATTATAAGCTTTTAATCCTAAATTTTAAATTCTAAATCATAAACCATAAAAATATACCCTACCCTAATTTCGTACACCCTTACCGTAAACCTTGAATCTAAATCCTAAACCAAATTTTTTAGTGTGAGAGCATAAATAGTAGAGGTGTTCAAAACTACCCGACCTGGTTGACCCAGCCCGACCCGGAATGAAAAAAGTGGGTAATTTACTAAAAAAATATCTGACCCGGGATTTTTTTCTATGTAATTGGGCCAGGTCTGGGCCAAAAAAATTTATAACCGAGTATCCGGCCCGGCCTGATACTTTTAATATATTTAATTTTTTAGTTTTAAATTATATTTTTATTTTAGGTTCCTTAATAGTTTTACCTAAAACTAAATTTAAATCTCTAAATTATTTCTATGTTTGTATTATGTACTTTTAAGTTTTAAATTTTCAAATATATTTTTATTAATTTGTTAATACAAGATTGGAAAGAAAAAAACGAGATTAATATTTTTAATGTCTTTCTGGTGATAAGCTTTAATATATATATATATATATATCAAAATATTCATCTTAAAACTAACTTCAAATCACTAATTTTTGTGTTTGGATTATGTATTATGAACTTTTAAATTTTATTTTATGTATTTATTATGTAGTTTTTTATTAAAAAAAATTGAATTTAAAAATAAAAAATATAAACCAGGTACTCATTACCCAATTTTTCGAGTAGCTGGTTAAAGTTGGCCAGAACATTAACTAGCATAAGTGATACTCAAATAAACACCTCTAATAAATAGATGACAGAAAAATATGAGAGAATTTCTATTCAACCATTTTACCTTGTGTTTCCATTAGTCTCTTCCTATTTGAACATCAATATAGAATATTCCATTTAGATCATTGTTTAAACAAAGAATTACAACAACAAAAAATCCATACAAGTCCCCTAAACATATTGACATATAATTATAAATATGACACTGCAACTATCAGATTGGGTTATCTTAAGGCTAAACAAAACAAATCCTTTTTGTTTTACTTAAACACCAAATTAAACTTGATAAATAAACTCAATTAAGTAAATTCAAATAAGCTAAAACTCAAAGTGTTAAACAAATAAATACTCAAATAACCTAGATTTCATATTAAGCTGCAAGATCTCTCGTCTTGATTCTAAGCTAATTTCAGCTACATTTTATTAGTTTTATTTTTATTTTTTTGTTAGATTGCTTGTATGAGGAAACAAATACCATACTTAACAATTACGAATCTTCTAACTAAGAAACATTTAATCAATCTTTAAAACCAATATAATACTAATAAATAACGATAGGTCATCAGTTAGACCAACCAATCCCAAGGCACCTCAGCTTCAACCCCACCTTATAACCCATCTCCTCCTTCGCTTCCAAAAAAATATCCCCCAAATACAACAACAGCCATAGAGCTCCCCACCCAGGCGGGCGAGGTTCATCCGGACCTCCTCGGGGGAGCGGCTGTTCCCATGTCCTATCCACTCCCACCACCGCCGTCTAATAACAGCCTAGAATCCGAATCACTACAACAGCCACCGCCGATGACGATGCCACCTCTAGCCCCGCTTTATAAGCAGCGATCGTGGTCACCGGACATTTACCGTGACGAGGCTTGGCTCCGAAGGAAGGGAAACAACAAGAAGGGGAGAAGCAAGAGCGTGACCGACGAAGACCTTGATGAACTCAAGGCTTGTATCGAGTTGGGGTTCGGGTTTGAGTTCGACTCCCCCGAGTTGGATCAACGTTTATCCCATACTCTGCCTGCTCTGGGTCTTTACTACGCTGTTAACAAGAACTATAACGACGTCGCATCCAGGTCCGTGTCGTCTATTTCAGGCGCTTCCGATTGTGATAGTATCCCCTCCCCTGTTGGCAGCCCCCACACCATCTTTGGCCCTGGTGAGCAATATTTTCAACTCCGATTATCCTAAACTTGTTGGAATGAATTAATCTTGTGGTGTTGTTATTTGATGATGATCGATGAAGGTGATCCACCGCAGACGGTGAAGACAAGGCTGAAGCAGTGGGCGCAGGTGGTTGCTTGTTCGGTCAGGCAAAGCTCACGGTGAGGATGACGCTCTTCACACTATCATCATTCATCAAGGTTTTAGGGTAAAGTACTGAGATCCAAATCCAATAAAAAACCCAGACTTGTTACCAATGTAAAACCGGACATTTGTTTGGTTAGAAATTAAAGAAAAACAGTTGAAAATCCCAATGTTAAATTGAAGAAAAAAATATACCACTAGTAGATTGAGATTGACTGTACTGGTTTTAATTAGGCAATTTTGCAATGCTATCATACTTCGGTGTTTACATAATTTAAGGTACGTAGTTTTCTGTATGAACTCTGAACTATATGGACGTGAAAAAGGTCAAAAGATGGCGGCACCTTGTTTTATTCTTGCGTATATTTTCTTCGACTTTAAGAGGCTTTTATCCTCTCTGTCTTGATAATGGAATCCATCTGTTCCACAGATTACAGCTTGCATTCAGTCATGTCTGACAGACATTTCACTTCCATGAACAAAAAATATCAAACTATAAAATTAAAAAAAAACGTATTACAAAACACACAACTTGAAAAAGAAAAATAATACATAAAGACTTAAAAGAGCCTGAAAATAAAATAAAAAATCAAAATATTCCGTTCATTATATCATTAATCCTCTATAGAAATCTAGCAATAGATTTTTTTTTTATCTAACTAGACGTTTACGTAGAGATATAAGAGAGGTGAACAAAAGTAACTTTATAGACTACTTTGCTAATAGTTCTAAAAATATTGACAAACTATCACAAAATCAATTTTATAGACTAATTCGCTAATAGTTTTGAAAACATTGACAAACTGCCACGAAAAGAAATCTAACCATACAAGACAGCCGACTTTCCTTGATCAGAGACTTGTATTGTGATGATCGTAACACGAATAACGAATTACCACAAAGGTAGACGACAATTTTGCCATAAGACAACGAAAAATTGTATCATAAAGGCAAACAAAACACACAAAGACATGAAAAGGATACATCTAAAACAAAGAAATTCCTATCGGAAACAAAAATAAATAAACAAATCAACAATGATCGGTAACCAACACAAAATGTAGTATAGGTTATGTATAGACTAGGGAGCAGCAGGGACGGAGCCATTCACACAATGATAAAGATTGTGCCCCTAATTATTTTGGTACAATAATAATTTAGATTTTTTTGTTTAAATATTATTTAAATAAAATTTCGTTTCTTTCAATTTTTAGATTTAAATACTTAATAGATTATTTTTCTTCTCAATATTTGATCTTAACTCAATCCTTAATATAAATTATAGACTAATTATCTCGTGTAATTCATTCAGTTATCTGAACTCCTAAGAATTGAAATAAGTGTCATCGGGTTAGACTTTTGCTAGGCGAAACGTGCGGGCCTTAGTCGCTTTCTCGGCTGAAGCGTCAGCTAAGTCACCCTAAACACTCTAAGTAAGAGAACTTAGAGAAGTGCGGAAACGTAAGAACACTGATGGCAAGTAAAAGTAAAGATAGAAAGGCTTAGAGTGAATGCAGACTTGTATTCAATCTGAAGTGAAGTGTCAAATGAAGTGGGGTGATCCTCCTTTTATAGTTGCAGCCCCTTATAATCAAAAGTCGAGATTATAGTACATCAACGGTCTAGATCTGAGCATATCTGTAGAACTAATGTTTTGGTATAATAATCAAAAAATGGTTTGGACTGATTTAAAAAGAATTCAAAACTATTTCCAAAGTCCAAATATCTTGAAACTATGTTTAGGGGGTGTTTTCAAAGGTTTTTACATGTTTTCAAAGTCAAACTAAACAAAACCTTCCAGGAGTTTCGAAACACCCCAAGGTGTTTCGATACGCGGTCCTCTAGTGTCAAAATGTTTCGATACGGGTTTCGAAACGGGTCCTTTCTGGAAGAGGTTTTTGCCCGGCGTTTCGATATGGGCTATGTCGTTTCGATACGCCTACATGGCATCGACCACAACGATCATAAACCCCCAACGGCTATTTCCCAACTAACATTTAAATGCAGATCGTTTCGATACGGTGAAAGCCGTTTCGATACGGGTGTTCTGAAACGGCCAAGAGCGTTTCGATACGGGTGTTGTATCAGACTGCAATGGCTCTTTCTACTTAAAGGGCATATCGAAACAGGTTCGAGCGTTTCGGTACGGTTAGCAGCAGAACTGCATTTATGGTGGGAATTTATGTCTCCAACGACTCCAATTCAATCCCAACGGCTAGTAACGGTTACAAACTCATTAAGAAGTATAAAAGGGACCTCCAAGCATCAAGATATGGTTAATGCTTCAATTTTCAATCAACAAATGATCAAGAAATTGTCTTAGCACTAAATTGCCATTTCTTTGTATAGACAAACACTACTGAGCAAAATTTGTCAAATTTTCTCAAGTGTTTTAGGTTTTGAGTGAGAGCTTATTTGTGCAAACAATCACCTATTAGAGGGATTTAAGTTTGCTTATCTTTTCTCTTTGATCACCTTTGGGTAGAAAGCTTGATCGGTGTATAAGGGTTTCCTCCTAAGCCTAGAAAAGGGGACGAATTAATAGTGGATTGATTGGAAATCCTTAGTGGGAAGCTAAGGTAGTGGATGTAGACCTTGGTTAGAAGGTTGAACCACTCTAAAATAATTGTGTCATTTATCTTTTAGCTTCCACACCACATCCACCCAAAATTCCACCTCTCCACCACTTGGTGAGCAAGATCGGTTGAAGGAATCAAGCTCCTCAAAACTCAACAATTGGTATCAGAGCTTGACTCAATCGAAGAGGATTAACATCCTATTGAAAAGATCTGGCAAGCTCGATCATCATTTCACACAACCGGCTCAATAGCGCAATCCATTGACAAACCGCCTTTCTTCGACAAAACTCACTATGCCCATTGGAAGACAAAGATGAAATTCTTCATAAAGTCAAGAGACTACAAGCTATGGGACATAGTTGAAGATGGTTCGTTCGTGCCTCAACGAAGTAAAGCGGAGTGGAGTGCCGACGATCGCAAGAAGATGGAGCTAAATTGCAAAGCCTTGCACATCCTCTTTTGTGCATTTGGCCCAACCATCTATGAGAAAATGTCTTCTTGTGAGAGTGCCAAGGAGGTATGGGACAAGCTTGAAGTCACATACGAGGGAACCGATGAAGTTAAGGAGACCAAGATTGGGCTCCTCACCTTAGAGTATGAGAACTTCAAAATGGATCCGGAAGAGAACATCGAGAAGATGTTTGATAGGTTCTCCACTATCACCTCAAAGGCTATGGAAAAGCCATCCCGGAGGAAAAGCTTGTCCGTAAGCTCATCTACTCACTTCCCGAGTCATGGGACTCAAAGAGGACCGCCATCATCGAAGCTAAAAACTTGAAAACTTTAAAGCTTGATGAGCTCATGGGGACTCTTCTCACACATCAAATCATGAAGAAGAACAAAGAAGAGGGAAGAAATTAGAGCTATGGGAGAGAAGAAACTCAAAAGGCTTGGCATCAACACAAATGTCATTGCTCTCAAGTCCTCCACTTGTCATCATGTAGATTCTAGTGAGGAGGAAACTGAAGATGAAGAGATGGCCTATATCTTCAACAAATTTGTCCGGTTCATGAAAAGCGAAATGGAAAATTCCAAGCATGAATCGAGGAAGAAGATGAAGGAATCCCACAAGTCCAACAAGAGGGAATCATCTTCAAAACAAGCATATGTGGCTACATGGAGTGGTGAAGACTCCACCGATGATAAAATAGCCCACCTATGCTTGATGACCCTCAATGAGGGGGAGGTAACTTCTAATTCATCTATTTAAAATTCATACACATTTGATGAGTTGCAAGATGCCTATGATGATTTGCTTTTGGAATTCAATGCATCATTTTCCAAGAACAAAAAGTTGATTTCAAAAATAAAAATTGAAAATGATTTGCTTTCCAAAACAAATCTTGAACTTGAAGCAAAATTGAAAGATTTTGAACAAAAATGTTTTGATTTACAAAATTTGCTTCTTAAAGTTCAAAAAGAAAAAGATTTGATTTCCAATGAACTTCAAAACAAAAATGATTTTGGAAAATCAAATTTTTATGTAAGACAATCTAGTGCCCCTAGATTTGTAAAAGGAAAATGTTTTAGAAGTGTTCGGGTCCCAAAAGAACTTAGCACTTCAATTAAAAAGGATGACATTGAAAAATGGATTCCTAAGGGGACTAAAATTTGTGCTACTAACGTCTATGGATCCAAAGCAATTTTGATACAAAAAATTACTTGATTGTCTTTTGCTAAGTGTGATGGGGAGTGATCAACAAGTCCAATTAATGAGGGGGAGCTCCATGCACACTAAGGGAGAGCACTTGAAGAAGGAAGGCATCACATCCTCCCTTGAGTTTAAGTGTGGTAAAATCTAGTTGCTTTTGTTTTATTTGATTTATTTTTATTTATGTCAACTAGATGATCATAAATGTTGGACTAACACTTTTAATGATGCTTTGAGTAAGAGGGAGCCATTTTAAAACCAAATTCTTATTTTTTTTCAAAATTTTCCTCTATAGTTATTTTGAACTTAATGTTTTAAATTTTTTGATATAACAAAAAGGGGGAAAATGGTTTGAAAAATTGAATTTTCAAATGAATAAGGGGGGCTTTATTTGATTTCATATCTTTAATCTCTTATTCACATTTTTAAACTTAAAGGGGGAGAATCCCAAACAATTTTTCAAGTTGGTTTTATTATATCATAAAGGGGAAGATTGTAGAACTAATGTTTTGATATAATAATCGAAAAATGGTTTGGACTGATTTAAAAAGAATTCAAAACTATTTCCAAAGTCAAAATATCTTGAAACTATGTTTAGGGGATGTTTTCAAAGGTTTTTACATGTTTTCAAAGCCAAACTAAACAAAACCTTCCAGACGTTTCAAAACACCCCAAGGTGTTTCGATACGAGGTCCTCCAGTGTCAAAAAGTTTCGATACGGGTTTCGAAACGGGTCCTTTCTGGAAGAGGTTTTTGCCCAGTGTTTCGATACGGGCTATGCCGTTTCGATACGCCTACGTGGCATCGACCACAACGTTCATAAACCCCCAACGGCTATTTCCCAACTAACATTTAAATGCAGATCGTTTCGATACGGTGAAAGGGGTTTCGATACGTGTGTTCCGAAACGGCCAAGAGCGTTTCGATACGGGTGCTGTATCAGACTACAACGGCTCTTTCTACTTAAAGGGCGTATCGAAACGGGTTCAAGCGTTTCGGTACGGTTAGCAGCAGAACTGCATTTATGGTGGAAATTTATGTCTCCAACGGCTCCAATTGTCAATCAACAAATGATCAAGAATTTGTCTTAGCACTAAATTGTCATTTCTTTGTATAGACAAACACTAGTGAGCAAAAATTGTCAAATTTGCTCAAGTGTTTTAGGTTTTGAGTGAGAGCTTATTTGTGCAAACAATCACCTATTAGAGGGATTTTAAGTTTGCTTATCTTTTCTCTTTGTAAAGAGGGTTGGATCAAGGCTTTGGGTAGAAAGCTTGATCGGTGTATAAGGGTTTTCTCCTAAGCCTAGAAAATGGGACGAATCAATAGTGGATTGATTGGAAATTCTTAGTGGGAAGCTAAGGTAGTGGATGTAGACCTTGGTTAGAAGGTTGAACCACTCTAAAATCATTGTGTCATTTATCTTTTAGCTTCCACACCACATCCACCCAAAACTCCACCTCTCCACCACTTGGTGAGCAAGATCGGTTGAAGGAATCGAGCACCTCAAAACTCAACACTATCTTATCTACATCTCTGTTTGAATTTTAAATAAGAGATAATGTGAGAATTATCTTTACAAAATAAGATAAATGATAAGTACAATGGCTTATCGAATTTACCATGGTAAATACTATGCCTTTACTATTTACCAAGGTGATCGGGCCAGCTCTCCTGGGTCACCTGGCAAGCCCAAAATGTTGTAAAGATAGTCTTGGACTGCCTCCAATGCACTTATCTCGGTCGCGGGCTTGCGGTTCGTCACATTCTCCCCCACTTGTTCCAGCGATGCCCTCGTCGCGGGGCTAGAATCGAACTGGTTGGTCTGCTATCGGAATCGCCATAAGGCTTCGCAAGGTTCCCAACTCAGAATCGGGCACTGATGTCCTCCAACAAGGACTGCTCGCATCGGCTCACACCGTCTTGTAACATCTCGCTTGCCATCATCGTGTACATCTCGATCGTAAGAGCCCTCTCTTACAGGTTGTGATTTGTCTTGGCTTGAACCCTCTAGATCCCCGATCAAAGGCTTGGTCGCCTAAACATCGAACACTTGACGATCTTGTAAAACTCTGAAAGGCCTCTTGTGTCCCCGCCAAGTCTTTGAACTACTAGGTGGATTAGGCTTTCTGCTCCCTACACCCAACACAGGCGGCAAATCAAATTGACAACCACTCGCAGCGTGTTTGAGATGTACCTCTCTCGCAACACTGTCAGTGTCGCTCACTCTAAATAGCATCAACCCATCTTTCTCCATGATGCTTGATCCCTCGAGCATTGTCTCTTCTTCTTCTACAAAATCCAATGCCACATTCACCTCACCCAAGGGTGAATCTCCAACGGGATTCGTGTCCTCAACTGGCTTGGGAATCTCTCGCCCCTCCAAGGTAGTGTTCCCAACAGTAGACCCCAAAGCGATGCCTCATTGGCTCGGAGCATCCTCGGCAATCTGAATGGCAGTCAGCGTCTTTGTTCCTTTCCTTTTGTCTCGACAAATGGGCACAATACATTGTTGTTTGGGATCCAAAAGGCAGATAACATCAGCACAAGGAATAATGAGAGCATCTACACGGTCAAGGAAACTCAGTCCCAAAACAAAATCAAAGTCATCTAGGTTGATTACCTTCCATTCACCAATTTGCAGCTCAACTTTCCGTGCCCCCAACAACGGAACTTCCTCGGAATTTGCAGTCTTGATCTTACTGGTTGACCCCTCAAGTCTAAGACCAAGTTTCTCAGCAGCTTTTTTAGACATGAATAGATCAGATGCCCCAGTGTCCACAAGGGCACTCCTCGATCGTCCCGCAATGGTGATGTCAACAAACAACAACCCCTTCTGCTTCTGGCCTTTCTGCGCCCTGACAGAACTCAATATCATTGAACCAAGTTTTGCAGCCTCGCTACTCTCGGGCTTATCATCCTCCTTGGATGGCTTAACCTGATTAGGCCTCTGTGGCTCTTGGCATTGGTGCCGCTTCAATTGCGCCTCCACGGACCTTAGCTTGCTTGCCTTAACAGTGGCAATTGCACCAATCCTCATAGGCTCCTCTACCGATTCGTCCTCCTCATGACACTCGGCAGCATCAAGGTTACCTTTCACTGGACAGTCCCTCGAGATGTGTCCCTCTTTGTGGCAAAGGTAGCACTTGATTGGTCCCCTCTCGTCCCTCTGTTGACAATGGTACTTGGGCTTGCCATTCCCATTTGATGGCTTTTTCACACCCCTTGGAGCCTCGTCATTGCTATTGAATGACTTCTCCTCCCCTCGATCACCACCGTTGTGCTTCGGTTTAGAGTAGTGGTTAGGCTTACTACGCCCAATCTCAATGAAAAACTCAGTAGTTGTCAAGGCATTAGAGAGTTTGGTCACTTCCCGTCGCTACAACTCCATCTTCGTCCATGGTTCTAGCCCATCCATGAAGGTGAAGAACCCATCCTCTTCACTCAAACTCGGAACCTGCAAGCTCAACTCCATGAACTTCCTGGCATGGTCCCTCAAGGACTTAGAATCCTCATGCATAAGTTGCCTCAGCTTTGAGCGTGCCTCATCTTCCGCATATTTTGGATAGAACTGCACCTTAAACTCATCTTGGAACTCCTTGAAAGTTTCGATGGCAGCATCCCCATGCTTCACATCTTCGCACCTACATCGCCACCACATTTGTGCAAGATCAGTTAAATAAACAACATCATTGTTTACCTTTTTGACATCCTCCTCGATGCCCATGGCTTTGAAGTATTGGTCCATCCCCTAAAGAAAATTCTCCATTTCTTGGGCTGACCTCGTCCTCTTGAACTTTTCCGGTTTGGGGATATCACCCACAACTTTGGGTGTCGCATTCGCTACGCTATTCCCGATCGCAACTTTCAACACGAGCAACTCTGTCTTGAACAGCTCCACTTCCTTCTTCAGATCTTCATTCTCAGACTCTGAACTCACCTTGAGCTCCTTCACATCCTTCCATAGAGCTACCACTGATGCCTCTAAGGAATCGTCTTGCTTGATCATCTTCACATCCAACCCATTAAGAGCTTCCTGAATATCGTCCAAGGACTCCAGCTTCTCGAGATCCAACGTACCTAGCTTCTCCAGGTCTACAGGCTCTAACTGTTCCATCACCACCTTGACCTCTGCCATGGATTCCTCAAGCTTGGTGATCTTACCCTGGATCGATGTGATCGCATCCTTCGACGATCCTCGCTTGGTTTTCTCAGCTTGGCCCTACGCTACCTTCTTCACTGTAGTGCTTTCTCAGCTTCTCTGATGCCACTTTTCACGGGGCTAGACTTTTGCTAGGCGAACCGTGCGGGCCTTAATCGTTTTCTCGGCTGAAACGTTGGCTAAGTCACCCTAAACACTCTAAGTAAGAGAACTTAGAGAAGTGCGGAAACGTAAGAACACTGATGGAAAGTAAAAGTAAAGAGAGAAAGGCTTAGAGTGAATGCTGACTTGTATTCAATCTGAAGTGAAGTGTCAAATGAAGTGGGGTGAGCCTCCTTTTATAGCTGCAGCCCCTTACAATCAATGGTCGAGATTATAGTACATCAACGGTCTAGATCTGAGCCTATCTTATCTACGTCTCTGTTTGAATTTTAAACAAGAGATAATGTGGAAATTATCTTTACAAAATAAGATAAATGATAAGTACAATGGCTTATTGGATTTACCATGGTAAATGCTATGCCTTTACTATTTACCAAGGTGATTGGGCCAGCTCTCCTGGGTCGTCTGACAAGCCCAAAATGCTGTAAAGATAGTCTTGGACTGCCTCCAATGCACTTGTCTCGGTCGCGGGCTTGTGGTTCGTGACACAATGTTCCAATTACAGTCGATTGAAAGTTACTATTTACAATAATTATCGAAATATATTACATATGTATATTTATAAATAATTACATTCAAATCTAATTTTTGATGAGTTTCTAAATACATTTGTTTTGGGACTCAAACTCAATGTTCCTTGTTGATTTTTATTGATTCTATTATTGAAGTGTTCAATGGTCAGATTCGCTATAATTTCTTCCTATGTGATGAGTGATTTAAATAATAATAATAATTGTTATTAATTACTCCTTGTTTGTCGGTTTATGTTGTTAATTTTGGTGTTTTCTCTTATTTTTTGTGCAGGACATTGAATTTTATAAATTGTGCTAATAAGGGCAAACTTCTGCAATTTTATTTTCTAGAGTCAAGGCTAGGTTAGTGGGTATGAATCTGGGCATGAAAAGCTGACGGGACGCCACATCAACAATTTTAAAAGATGACGTCAGCAGTGGTGATAACTTATCAGTCGCATTTTGATAGCTTATCAGACGGATTTTAAATTCAAACTTGAAATTATCATTTGTATTTAATTTAAATATTTTTAAGATTTATCTTTTATCTTTTAGGTTGTTTTTAGGGTTTTAAGATATTATAAATACCCCTTTTAGGGTAAGTTAGAGGCATCATCCTCTATTCTTAATTTTTGTTTTAGCTTTTGAAGTTTAATCAAGGTTTATTTTTCTATTCTTTCTTTTTTTTACATTTTTATTTATTTTAGAACTAAGTATGATTGCTTCCATAATCATGCTTAACTAAATTCTTCGATTAGCCAAAGGCTAAAAGCAAAGCTTCAATTCACCTTGTGAGAACTAAAAAGCACTTAACAACTTCATTTTACCTTCTTAATTTTTTGGAAACCTAGATCGGCAATCGCCCTTTCTATTAAAATCTTTTCACTTCAAAAAGCTAGCGTTGACTTGATTGGTGTTAACATTTACAGTTGGGAGGAAGGATCGACGATAGTCGTAGTTTCAACTTCCTATGAACACACTTAGCGACGGATTCACTAAGGGAAATTGAGATCAAATTCGATTCTCATTGAGACAACATAGTCCGAGTCGGATTTTTTCAAAACTTTAAAAATTATTTTATTCTAACGACGATAGTCGTGGTTAGTCTAACTAGAAAATTGTAATTTAAAAATTGATTTTAGATTATCGATTTACCGGATGGAAAAATAAGTTACAAGTGTTGGGCCTTGTAGACTGTAAACGGCATGTATCCGGGGTGAAAATTCTTTTTCAATTATCATTTTGAATTGAAGCGGAGCAAAAGCTTGAGGCTAATTAATTTAATCGATTTATTTTTACTTCATTTATTCTCGTAGTCATTTTACACTTATTCTCTAGTTTTCTCGATCAACCCCTCATTCACTAAATTACCTTGCATCAGTCAGAGTTAGAACAATCGTATATTAGAAACTCTTTAGTCCTTGTGGACCGACACCTTCTTCTCTATATTACATCTTTATTTATTTAACTTGAGATTAAGACTTAAATTATTTGACAAAATACTATGTACAATACGAGTACGGTTTCAAGTTTATCTAAGCTTGGGATAACTTGATATATAAGCATAAAATTTTGTCTAGATTAATCCATAATGATAAATGATTGAGAAAAACTTTTGGCCCATCTATATTTTTTATTTTTAATAATTTATATGTTTTTTTCCTTTATTAAAAATTTAAACACGGATAAGTTAAAATATTTTGACGTAAAAAGATGATTTTATCCTTTAATGTTTATAAGTTTTATGATTTTGATCATCAACTTTTTTATATAAAAAAATAAACTATACATAATATCACTCAATTTTATCCTTTGACTCGAATATACCATTGAACTATAATTTGATACTATTATACCACTAAATTAAACTCTTGGCTTCGATGTAAGCACTCGACCGTTAACTTATAACGAGCCATTAAATTCAAAACGGCATCGTTTTGGTTTGGTTGTTTTGAAGCCTAATATAGGCCAAAATGACGTCGTTTTATTAGTAAAGAAAATAAAAAAAAAACGTTGCATTTTGGGAAGCTTGGACCCAAAACTGTTGAGTGTGTAAAAGTTCTATTATTTACACCCTTTTTAACCCACATTTCTGCTGCATTCAAGCATTATTCATTGCATTTAGGTCAGTTTACAGCAAAACATCACAAATATATTAAAGGCACAGATTCTACTAAAAATGGCTGTTTTTGCAGGTATCCGCCATAGCTGACGGAGAAGGCAGGCGCTGGGAAGAAAAGCAGAAGATCTGAACTGGACAAGCAGACAAAGAGGACGATGCTGCCATGGTGCCGCCGTGACAGCGTGATGACAGCAGTTTTGTGGAGAGAAAAAGCAAAGTGGACCTCGACAGATAGAGAAAATCCAGCCCGTCTGTCGTGTGAAAACCTCATATTTTTCCGAGCCCCAGATCAAAAGATATGTCAAGCCCAAAGTTCAAGGAGAGAAAATCCCAAGAAACAAGGAGCACGGCTGGAAAGTAGATTCCTTGAAGATTTAGTCTTTATTAGAATCATACTTTTAATTAAAGTTGTAATCCTTGTTACATTAGAAAACTTGAGCCCAAAGCTTATATAAGGGCATGTATTTTAACCTAGAAAAAGACCATAGCCGATTACCCCATAACCGACAACCAAAAACCCCTAGTCGTTTACCCGCCGTCGACATGTTCTAAATTCCCCCTAGGGCCACGGGTTGATTTGTAAAGTAGTTGCAAGGGTTGTTTTGTTTTAGGAATTTTCAGTTCAATAAAATAAACTTCAAGTTCTCTTATTTTGGTTATTAATATCTTGCAAGAGCATCGGGAGAGCATTGTGAGGTTATCTATTTACTTAGCATCGGGAGAGTTAAGTATACGAAAGAAATAAGAGCAAGTTCTCTAGTTTATAGTTGAACTATCTTGTGCCTAGGGATAGGGCGAGGTTAAGTGGCTAAAGAAGAATTCATACACATCGGTGTTCATCCTTCGATTCACGCCGGGAGGTATCATCAAGACGTGATCATCGACAGACTTGGACCTAGGGATAGGCCAAGGCACATCTGGGATTCTTGCCAAACTTGAACGTACGGAGTTGAGCGTTTGCTGCCGCAACGATCAACAGACTGCTGCCGCGACAGGTGCTGCCAGCGGCAGGCGCGACGACAGAACTGGATTTCCTAAACTCTGCAATACCTGCACTACTGAGCAATTCAATACCAGCCCATTCTCTCTATCTTGATATCTCTACTCTTTTATTTACGTTTTCTTTATTATTCTCGTGACAACTTTCTCAAACATCTTCTTTACTTTCGTGCAGTGAATTAAGGTGAAGCTATTAGCCCAATCCCTGTGGAGACGATATCCGATACTTCGTATCACTTTACTACTTGCGTCGTGTATACTTGCACTACCATTGCGATAGACTATTTTACACGCAACAAGTTTTTGGCGCCGTTGCCGGGGACTGGCAACATAACTCTACCTCTCTTTTACTGCACTTTTCGTTTTTATTTTTATTTTTATTTTTCTGTTTTTCTGTGGTGCATTCAACTCTTGCTTTTCACAAGGTTTCTTGTTTATGCGCAGATCGAATCGAGGTAAAGATCCTGAATATCAATTAGATCCGGAAATCGAACGTTCCTTCAATCTCAAGAAACAACTTCGTCACCTTCTAGCCAGGAACGAGTACCTTGAAGAACAGCTAGAGAAGATGGCCCACGTTGAAAACGACCCGCCTGTCGGCGACCCGCCCGCCACCGCCGGACGACGGTCCTGTCGTGACTACATGTTGAACGATCATGTAGAGCTGGAAACCACGCTGCCGGACATAGATGTTGATAACTTCGAGCTGAAACCTGTCATGTTTAGTATGATCAACACTGCCGGGCAGTTTAGTGGTGCTGTTACAGAGGATGCTAGGGAGCATCTCAAAACGTTCCAGGAGATCTGTGGTTCGTTTAGACTGCCAGGAGTTAATCCGGAGATACTGAGGCTTCGGTTATTCCCCCATTCATTGAGGGACAGAGCAAAAACTTGGTGGAATAAACTTACGTCGGGTTCAATTAGAACTTGGGCAGATTTATCTCGTGAATTTTTATCTCGTTTTAATCCTTCGCATTTATCGGAGCGATTACGTAACGAAATTGCTACTTTTCAACATGAAGATGACGAGCCGATGCACGAAGCCTGGGACAGATTCACCACTCTTCTACGGAACTGCCCAATGCATGGATTTCCCGTCTGGAATCAGGTAACAAAGTTTTATAATGTTGCCAACTTACAAACTCGTATTCGAATTGATTCAGCAGCAAATGGACTATTATTGGATAAAGACCCGGACGAGGCAATGCTACTTTTGAAAAATCTGGCTAAGAATGAGGAGCAGTTTCCGACAGCAAGAATAGGGGGTAAACGGGTACTAGCTGTCAAGGACTATGAGGCTGACAGCACGTTGAAATCACAGGTGGCATACCTTACTAAGGCAATGAAAAACTCTTGAACGAAGATGCACAACAGGGATTTGCTGTCGAGGAGGTATGTGACATTTGTGAGGGAAATCATAGTTCGGAAGAATGTCCAATACAGTTAGAAGAGGGAATGTATGTTGGAAATTACAATAAGCCGAATTACAACTCCAACAACTATAATCCCAACTGGAGGAAGGACCCCAAGTTTTCTTGGAGTAATCCTAATATTGCCCTGAATCCTCAAGCACACAATCAGAATCAAGGATGACCTAGATTGCTGACGCGACAGCAACTGCCACCGCAGCAGCAACAGCAGCCACCAGCTGCCACGAACAGTATACTGGAACAGACTCTGGCCACTTTTATGTCTCAGACAGGTACTTATATTGAGAATATGAATCAGTTTGTCAAGAAAACAGAGACATTCATGGATAAAATAGAGATGCGGATGACAAATCATGAAGCTACTCTGAAATCTTTGGAGACACAAATAGGTCAGGTTTCCCAACATATTAAGCCGAGGTAGACTGGAGGATTCCCTAGTAATACTGAAAATGCTAGGCAGCCCACACATGAGCAATGTAAGGCCATAACTACTAGGAGTGGGAAGAAACTACCAGGGCCAGAAAAGGAAGTTGAATCAGTAAGAAAACCAGCTTTGGACAGACCTGCCGAGGAAGCTACCCCGACAGGTAACAAACAGACTGCTGCCGATGAGCTTGTCACGACAGCAGAAACGACAGAGGAGAAAATTGATGAACCTAAACCTCCTCAGATTCGTATGCAGTGGGAAGGACGTATTGCTGATTATCGTCCCCCACCTCCTTTTCCTCAACGGATACAGCAAGCTAAGAAAGAATCTCAACTCAAAAAGATTTATGATATTTTTAAACAGGTTCATATTAATATTCCGCTGTTACATGCCGTTAGGGAGATGCCCGGTTATGCCAAATTTCTCAAGGATGTTATGTCAAAGAAATCTAAACTTGGGGAATTTGAAATGGTAAAGATGACAGAAGGTTGCATGAGTATTCTTCATCGGCAGCCACCCCAGAAAAAGAAGGATCCGGGGAGCTTCATCATACCTTGTGTAATCGGAGACAAATATGTGGGTAAGGCACTTTGTGATCTTGGTGCTAGTATTAATTTAATGCCAAAATCTGTTTTTTCAGAAATTGGGTATTGGAAAGGCGCGGCCCACGACAGTAATTCTGCAGCTGGCAGACCGCTCTTACGTTCATCCAGAAGGAAAAATCGAAGACATTCTGGTAAGAGTGGATAAATTTATTTTTCCTGCTGACTTTCTTGTTTTAGATTGTGAAGCAGACGAAAACGCACCAATCATCCTTGGGCGATCCTTCTTAGCCACGGGAAGATCACTGATTGATGTGGAGAAAGGAGAACTCACCATGAGAGTGGACGATCAATAAATTAAGTTGAATGTTCTCCAAGCTATGAAGCATGCTGATGCAGACGAGAAATGCAAGGCTATCACTGAAGTTGCCTTCGATCAACCCTGCATCAGGTCGGGCTGTCAAGACATCAAAATCGGGCACTGCCGCGGCAGCCACCTACAGGGCTGTCACGACAGCACTGACGACAGCATTGACGACAGCAACTCCTCTGAATCCGATACATCTGATACTGAAGATCAGGAGGAGGTAAACTGGATAGGCGATCGTCCAGGTAAGTTATTCGAACCTTTGAATTACACTTCGGATAACCATGCAATTCAAAAGCCATCTACTGTTGAACCACCTGCCTTAGAACTGAAGCCCCTGCCAGGGCAGTTAAAATATGCTTTTCTTGGTTCAAATTATACGTTGCCCGTAATCATCTCTTTCAAGCTGCCACAGGAACAGGAACGACAGCTAATAGGGATGCTGCGGCAGCACAAGAAGGCAATTGGATGGACGATAGCTGATATTCAAGGCATTAGTCTGGCGTTATGCATGCACAAAATCCTTTTGGAAGAAGATCATAAGCCGACTATAGATGCCCAAAGGCGGTTAAACCATGCGATGAAAGAGGTGGTGCGTAAAGAGATAATTAAATGGTTAGATGCTGGTATTATTTACGCCATCTCTGACAGCAAATGGGTGAGCCCGGTACAATGCGTTCCAAAGAAAGGAGGAATGATCGTGGTGACCAATGAAAACAACGAGTTAATCCCAACCAGGACTGTGACCGGTTGGAGGGTTTGTATGGACTATCGGAAGCTTAACAAAGCTACCCGAAAGGACCACTTTCCTTTACCATTTATTGATCAAATGCTTGATAGATTAGCGGGTAAACCTTACTATTGTTTTCTTGATGGTTATTCAGGTTACAACCAAATTGCTATCGCACCGGAAGATCAAGAAAAGACGACCTTCACATGCCCCTATGGAACATATGCTTTTAGGAGAATGCCGTTTGGATTATACAATGCATCTGCCACCTTCCAGAGGTGCATGATGACCATATTCTCCGATATGGTGGAGGACTTCCTTGAAATATTTATGGATGATTTTTCAGTCTTTGGGGATGATTTTGAGAGCTGCCTAGGCAATCTACAAAAGGTACTTGAAAGATGTGAAAAAGCAAACCTGGTCTTAAATTGGGAAAAATGCCACTTTATGGTGGATGAAGGGATAGTCCTTGGCCATAAGATTAGCTGCCGTGGGATAGAAGTCGACAGGGCTAAAATAGAAGTGATCGAGAAGCTGCCGCCAGCGACTACAGTCAAGGGTATTAGAAGTTTCTTAGGGCATGCTGGTTTTTATCGGAGATTCATTGCAAACTTTTCAAAAATCACCAAGCCCCTATGCCATCTGTTGGAGCAGAACCGACCCTTTGACTTTAATGAAGAATGTACTGAAGCATTCAAGGTTCTGAAAGAAAAGCTGGTAACAGCCCCAATAGTACAGCCACCAGACTCGACACAACCATTTGAGATTATGTGTGATGCTAGTGACTATGCTGTCGGGGCAGCACTTGGGCAGCGGAGAGACAAGTTATTTCATGTCATATACTATGCCAGCAAGACACTGAATGAAGCCCAAGTAAACTACACCACCACAGAGAATGAGTTATTAGCTCTGGTGTTCTCCATTGACAAGTTTCGTTCTTACATACTAGGAACGAAGGTGATAGTGCACACTGACCATTCTGCCCTGAAGTATCTGTTCGCGAAAAAGGATGCAAAGCCTCGGTTGATAAGATCGATCTTGCTACTGCAAGAATTCGACCTTGAAATCAAGGATAAAAAAGGGACAGAAAATCAGGTGGCAGATCACTTGTCAAGGTTGGAGAAGGGACAGAGTCTACCAACAGATGAGACAAACATACTGGAGACCTTCCCAGACGAGCAGCTCTTTGCTGCCTCAATCACTGCCGCGACAGCCATGGCGGCAGGTAAGTATTCTGAACTTCCTTGGTATGCAGATTTCGTTAATTTCTTAGTTAGCGGAATAATCCCATCTGATTTTAATTATCAAGCCGGGAAGAGGTTTCAAAATGATGTTAAGCACTATTATTGGGACGAACCTCTTCTTTTCAAAATCTGTGCAGATCAGGTTATAAGAAGATGTGTACCACAGGAGGAACAGAAAGACATATTACATCACTGTCATGCTTCACAGTATGGAGGTCACTTAGGAGGCAACAAAACTGCTGCCAAGGTGCTGCAGTCAGGATTCTACTGGTCGTCACTGTATAAAGATGCACAAATCTTCTACAAGAGATGTGACAGGTGCCAAAGGATAGGAAACATCTCAATGAGAAACGAGATGCCACTGCAGAACATTCTAGAGGTCGAAATTTTCGACGTTTGGGGGATTGACTTTATGGGACCTTTCCCATCTTCATGTGGGAATCTATACATCCTCCTAGCTGTGGATTATGTCTCTAAGTGGGTTGAAGCCATCGCCACTCAAAAGAATGATGCCAAGACAGTTCAACGGTTTTTACACAAAAATATCTTTTCTAGGTTCGGCATCCCTAAGGCGATTATCAGTGATGAAGGGAGACATTTTGACAATAGGGTAATTGCTGCCGCCCTGAAGAAATATGGTGTCAAGCATCGGATCGCGACAGCATATCACCCACAGACCAATGGACAAGCTGAGATATCCAATAGGGAAGTTAAGAACATTCTTGAGAAGATGGTTAAGCCAACTAGGAAAGATTGGTCTTTACTTCTCAATGATGCGTTATGGGCATATAGGACAGCTTTCAAGACTCCATTGGGCATGTCTCCGTACCGATTGATTTATGGGAAAACCTGTCATCTGCCTGTCGAGATCAAGCACAGAGCATACTGGGCAATCAAGGCAGTGAATATGGACTTGGATAGGGCAGGGCAGAAAAGGCTGTTAGATTTGAACGAAATTGAAGAAATATGGACAATGGCCTACGACAATGCAAGAATCTACAAGGAGAAAACTAAGAAGTGGCATGACAGGAAGTTGCTGCCACGACAGTTCTGCCCAGGGCAGCTTGTATTGTTGTTCAATTCTAGACTGAAACTCTTCCCAGGGAAACTGAAATCTAGATGGTCTGGCCCATTCCAAGTTGTACAAGTTTTTCCCCATGGTGCCATCACAATTCAATCATTAAAAGACGGGCACCAATTCAAAGTCAACGGACAGCGCCTCAAGCATTATTAGGGGACTGAAGCCCCAGGAATACAGGAAGTGGTTACCTTAGGAGATGCCCCACAAGGCATCCCTAATTTAACCTAAATTTTATTTTTATTTATTTTTATTACTTATTATTTATTAGGAAATAAGGTTTATTTTATTCGAATAATGTTTTTATGTTTACTGTTTTTAGGAAATAAAGGAGTCAAGAAGAATAGGAGAAGTGAACTCAGCCCACCATCCATCCATCAGCCCAACAAAGCCCAATATTGAAGCCTGTCGTTCCAGCTGCCGCGACAGACACGGAAAAGACAGGCTGTCACCAGACTGTCACGACAGACGTGGAAACGTGTGACAGACGCAGAAACGCGTGTCAAACGCGTCAGACACGCTAAAGCTCAACAGTAGCCCCGTTATTCACGCCTGCCGTTACAGCTTCAATGGGCAGCAACTTCTCTTCTATAAAACCCTATTTCATTTTCATTTTCACCCACTTCTGCTTTTTTTACTTGCTCTCCCCCTTTAGTTTTCATTTGCTTTCTTTTACTTTCAACAACCCTTGCAACTAACATGTCTTCTAGAAGAACCCGCCGCAGTGCTGCTTCAAACTCTTCACCGACAGCAACTCCTCCACCATCCTTTGCAACCAGAGATATATGGGAAGAACAAGGTTTTATCTACACTCCAAGAGCAGTTAACATGGGCCTCAAGCCTTTCATCGCAAGGACGATTAGAGCCCTCTTGTGGGAAACATTCGCAGAGCAACCAGCTGAGATGAATGAGACACTGGTAAGGGAATTCTATGCTGCCATCGGCAGCAGGACGGCAACAGCAGTGACTGTCCGAGGGACAGAAGTGCAGTTCGCAGCCGAGCGCATCAACTCTTTCTATGGCCTTCACTTCGGCCCCAACGATGATGCTCATCAGCAGTTCCTTGACACTCTAGATGAGACTGCCTACGACGCTATCATGGCAGAAGTGACAGAAGAAGGGACTGAATGGAACACGAGCCGCAAAAATCCCCACACAGTGAAGAGGGGGCAGCTGCTGCCGGAGGCCAAACTGTGGAACGCCTTCATTAAGAAGAGGATTCTGTCGTCCTCACATCACACCACCGTGGACCAGCAGAGGTTAGCCCTAATACACTCCATTATCAATAAACGACCCATTAATGTGGGGAGTTATATACGGGAGAGTATTTTGGACTGCACCCATCGATCGACGGCCCTCCTCTGCCTTCCCTACCTTATCACGTCCCTCTGCCGCTGCTCTGCCGTGCCGGAAGCTGACACCGACCGCATAGTGATGGGACGGGGCTGGACAGACAAAAACATCATCAGCCTCATGGAGCTGACAGTAGCAACCCCCCTCTCCTCTTTCAACCCCGCTGCCGCCCAAGCTGAATCAACAGAGCAGCCAAGTAATTAACCTGCCGCCACAGCAGTTGTGCCGGCAGAACCCTCCAACCAAATCCTTGCTGCCATTCAAAGGATGGAGGACAGACAGCTGGGTCTAATGACATTCATCAAGGATTTTGCCGCATCCACGGTAAATTTCATTCACCATACTTTAAATTTTCTTGATGTTGTCTTCCCCACCTTCCCTGCCCACTACTTCACCGTTCCCACCCCTGCCCACACACCTACACCTGCTGCAACTCCACAAACACCATCTGCCGCCTCCACACCATCACCTGCCAAGATAGCAGCCGGCAGCACCCATGCCGAAACATCCACTCGCGGAACAAAGCGACCAGTGCCAATGGACGACCTTGTAGCATTTGTCGATGGGTTTTCCTCCGCCTCGGTATGGGCAGCCAGTGATGATGAAACCCCTATTCAGAGAAATCCATCAAAGGAAGCCACGCCGGCAAAGAAGCAGAAAAGAATGGCAGTCAAAACAACTCTGCCAACAGCCCGCGGCAGCAGCAGCAGCAGTAGCAGCTGGGACAGCAGCAGCAGCAGTAGCAGCTGGGACAGCGGCAGCAACCCCGACATTCAGGTTGTACAGCAACCCACCCAGCCTGCCCCGAGAACCAGAATCCGCCGCCAAATCCACCTCAGCAGCAGCAGTGACGACAGCGCTTAAAAATTTAAGTTTCTTATTTTCTTATTGCTGCATGCCATTTATATATATTTTGTGATGTACTGCCTTCATTTATTTTGCTTTTTATTTTGTCATTTGCATTGAGGGCAATGCAACCCTTGAGTTTGCGGGTGGCAACCATCCATATTAATGGAGTCCAAGTACATCTTTAGTTAAGTTGTTGTATCTTTTACTTAGTTTATTTTTACTCTTAAAAAATGAAAATATTGGAAATTTTGGCTGAAAACTGTGAATTGAACTTACCTGTCGTGACAGCTCTGTCGTGGCAGAAACTTTAGGATAGTTTTAGGAGAAGTTTAGAGCCTTTCTATAGTTCTGAAAACTTAAAACACCATTGTGACTATTATACTGCTTAGATTTCTTTTAGCCAAACTAGAATAGGAAATTTAGCACTTGAATAGCCCCTAGAGGTGCCTAACACTGGCTCTAGGAAAGAAGTTTAGCAAAATAGACTCAACAGCCCTAGAGGTGCCCGAAACCGGCTCTAGGAAGTTAGCTAGAGGTGCCCGAAACCGGCTCTAGTGAAACTTTAGCTTAAAAAAAATCAAGTCAAAACAGAAAATCAAAGAAGCATGAAAATGTGCCTTCAAAAAGATAAACTTTGGCATAAAAATTCGAGTTAAGAGTTGAATATTCTAGTGAAACTAAGAGAGTCTTGGCATATAACTGTTCACAAGCATGCACACACTGCACGAGGACTATAGTGAGATACCGGACAGATCCTAAATTATCCGACAGGTTGCTGCCGTCACAGGGAACGAACGACGGGTAAGGGAAAGTTCACTGCTTGAAAGCCAAAACAAAAATATTTCATTTTTCTTTTAGGTCTTAGTTGCTTGAGGGCAAGCAAAAACTTGAGTTTGGGGGTGTGTTGAGTGTGTAAAAGTTCTATTATTTACACCTTTTTTAACCCACATTTCTGCTGCATTCAAGCATTATTCATTGCATTTAGGTCAATTTACAGCAAAACATCACAAATATATTAAAGGCACAGATTCTACTAAAAATGGTTGTTTTTGCAGGTATCCGCCATAGCTGACGGAGAAGGCAGGCGCTGGGCAGAAAAGCAGAAGAGCTGAACTGGACAAGCAGACAAAGAGGACGATGCTGCCATGGTGCCGCCGTGACAGCGTGATGACAGCAGTTTTGTGGAGAGAAAAAGCAAAGTAGACCTCGACAGATAGAGAAAATTCAGCCCGTCTGTCGTGTGAAAACCTCATATTTTTCCGAGCCCCAGATCAAAAGATATGTCAAGCCCAAAGTTCAAGGAGAGAAAATCCCAAGAAACAAGGAGGACGGCTGAAAAGTAGATTCCTTGAAGATTTAGTCTTTATTAGAATCATACTTTTAATTAAAGTTGTAATCCTTGTTACATTAGAAAACTTGAGCCCAAAGCTTATATAAGGGCATGTATTTTAACCTAGAAAAAGACCATGGCCGATTACCCCATAACCGACAACCAAAAACCCCTAGTCGTTTACCCGCCGTCGACATGTTCTAAATTCCCCCTAGGGCCACGGGTTGATTTGTAAAGTAGTTGCAAGGGTTGTTTTGTTTTAGGAATTTTCAGTTCAATAAAATAAACTTCAAGTTCTCTTATTTTGGTTATTAATATCTTGCAAGAGCATCGGGAGAGCATTGTGAGGTTATCTATTTACTTGGCATCGGGAGAGTTAAGTATACGAAAGAAATAAGAGCAAGTTCTCTAGTTTATAGTTGAACTATCTCGTGCCTAGGGATAGAGCGAGGTTAAGTGGCTAAAGAAGAATTCATACACATCGGTGTTCATCCTTCGATTCACGCCGAGAGGTATCATCAAGACGTGATCATCGACAGACTTGGACCTAGGGATAGGCCAAGGCACATCTGGGATTCTTGCCAAACTTGAACGTACGGAGTTGAGCGTTTGCTGCCGCAACGATCAACGGACTGCTGCCGCGACAGGTGCTGCCAGCGGCAGGCGCGACGACAGAACTGGATTTCCTAAACTCTGCAATACCTGCACTACTGAGCAATTCAATACCAGCCCATTCTCTCTATCTTGATATCTCTACTCTTTTATTTACGTTTTCTTTATTATTCTCGTGACAACTTTCTCAAACATCTTCTTTACTTTCGTGCAGTGAATTAAGGTGAAGCTATTAGCCCAATCCCTGTGGAGACGATATCCGATACTTCGTATCACTTTACTACTTGCGTCGTGTATACTTGCACTACCATTGCGATAGACTATTTTACACGCAACAAAAACCTTTAAGATGAAAGGCTTATACCAAACCACCAAGCCAACTTAAATACTTAATATCATTCTAACGAAAAATAATATATAAATAATATTGTAGTTGAACTTAATTTCATTTATCTCATAATATAATTTTATAATATTTATAATATAATTTTATAAATATATTAACTTTATAAATAAATATTATTTATAATATATATATATATATATATTAATAGATATAATATATATAATTAAACCCTAAACCCTAAAACACAAATTGTATATTAATTAAAACCCTAAACCATATATATAAATAAATTCTAAACCCTAAACCATATATATACATATATTAAATTTATAAATAAATATTATTTATAATTTATATATATATTTGAATAGATATAATATATATAATTAAACCCTAAACCCCTAAACCCAAACCTTAAACTATATACATAAATAAATCCTAAACCTTAATCCCTAAACAATATATGTAACTAAACCCTAAACCTAAACCATATATTACAAATCCTAATATATGTTATAAATAATATTTTAATTTTAGGATTTTGGGTTTGTGATTTATGATTTATGATTTAATTATATGTAGGATTTATTGTTTAGGGTTTGGAATTTATTTATATATATATGGTTTAGGGTTTTAGTTAATATATGGTTTAGGGTTTGGGTTTTTATTTAATATATGATTTAAGGTTTGTAGTTTTTAGGGTTTTGAGTATGGTGTTTTAATTAATATTTGATTTAGGGTTTGTGTTAAATTATATAAATTATATCTATTAATATATATAAAAATTATAAAAATTATTTATTTATAAATTTAATATATTTATAAAATTATATTATAAATATTATAAAATAATATCATGATATAAATGAAATTAAGTTCAACTGCAGTATTATTTATATATTATTTTCGTTAGAATGATATCAAGTATTTAAGTTGGCTTGGTGGTTTGGTATAAGTCTTTCATCTTAAAGGTTTTTGGTTCAAGTTTCCCAAAATGCAATGTTTTTTTTTTATTTTCTTTAGTAACAAAACGACGTCGTTTTGGCCTATTTTAGGCTTCAAAACAACGAAACCAAAACGACACCGTTTTGGATTTAACGGCCCGTTATAAGTTAACGGTTGAGTGCTTATATTGAAACCAAAAGCTAAGTTTAGTGGTATAATAGTATCAAATTATAGTTCAGTGGTATGTTCGAGTCAAAAGGTAAAGTTGAGTGGTATTTCGTGTAGTTTACCCTAAAAAATAAATTTTAAGTTTTAAAAAAATTGAATAAGTGTTTTTAGCATAAAAATAGGGGTGGTAATTTGGTGGGGAATATCAGAAAATCGCGGGGGTTCGAACCGACGAATATGGGGAATAACCGAAATTTTTATCCACGGGGACGAAGACATGAAGTTTTATAACCGAAGCTCATATGGGATGGGGACGGGGATTATTATATCTGAACCATGGGTTAACCGAACTATAACCGTATAAATAATCGTAGGGATTCGTAGAAAATATCCGCAAGGATCCCGATATTTTACAAGATTTTTAATATATATATATATATATATATACCCCCAATATATATCTTAATAAAAAAATTGTAACTATATTATTATCATTTACTTTCTCTCAAACCTAGTCACACTCAAGTTTCTCAACATGTTTCTATCTTAGTTTTTAGATATAAGTTAAAACTCTTGTTTAAATCTTCCTCAACACAACATCCTTTCAATCTTCATAATCTCGTAATTGCTTTTAATCGAAGTATCCAAACTTTATATTTTAAAATGAATTGGTCATTTATTTTGATTAGTAATTTTGTTTAATATTTTTCGGTATGGTAATTCACCGAAAATCGTGAGAATCCGAGCGGGGAGGGTATGAGAACGAAAAAATCCCTAAATCATTTAATAGGAATTCTCTAAAACTGTAACCGCAAGTATTGGGGACGAAGTGAGGAATGTAAAACCGTCCCCGCCTCACCTAATTCCCACCCCTAATAAATAATTACTAAAACACTAAGTTTTTAATGTCATGGCATCCAATTTAACAGTACATTTACTTTATACATTTTTTTTCAATATATATATATATATATATATATATATATATTTCTATCATTTTTTCAAAATATTTTTAAATTTTAATTAAATTATTTGTTGATAGTCATATTAGACAAATTTAAAATTTAAAAAGGGCCAATTTAGAAATAAGTGTAAACGTTGAAACGTAAATATATATTTATATCTATTTTGTAATGTTTATATTATAATAATATATATTACATAAAACATAAAAATGAAACGAAATAATAAATTATAAAATTAAAATAAGATGGGGTCAACTTTAAGTAGAGGTGGCAAACAGGTCAATCGGTTCGGGTTCGGTTCAGGGTCATTTCGGTTTCGATTATTTCGGGTCTGATATCATTCGGTTCAGATTCGGTTCGGGTTCGGTTCGGTTCCAGTTCGGTTCTATTGTTCGGTTGATTTTCGGGTCGGTTGATTTTCGGTTCAGTTGATTTTCGGTTCTGTTCGGTTCGGGTCAATTTCTGGTTGATTGGAGATCGGTCGGTTTTAATCAAGTTTTTAGGTTGGTCAGTTTTTTTACACCCTTTATATGGCTTTATAAAGCCAATATATTTAACTTTTTGGTGAGTTGTGCGATTGTTCATATCTCATCTTTTTTTATTTCTATTAATATCTTTTTTTATTTCGGGTTGTCTTCGGTTCGGGTCCATTCGGTTCGGTTTCATTCGGTTCGGTTCCATTCGGTTCGGGTCTATCGGTTCGGGTCCATTTCGGTTCAACTAAAAATCAGTTCATTTTCGGTTCGGTTTCGGTTCGGTTTCGGGTTTCGGGTCAAATTTCGGGTAAGCATGTTCGGTTCGGTTTCGGGTTCGGTTCGGGTAAATCGGTTCGGTTTTCGGGTTTCGGGTCAAGTTTGCCAGGTCTAACTTTAAGGTTCTAAAGTTAGAGTTTAAACTTGATCTATTTTTAAATGATTTAAATTTTGAGTTTGCTATTTAAGATAGGATCTTTCTACACCATGTAAAATTTAAAAGTTTTACATTTTAATTGGTTCTTTGGAGGAAGGTAAATTGATGGATTAAATAAAATAATAAATTATAAAATTAAAATAAGATGGGTCAACGTTTGGGGTTCTGAAGTTAAAGTTTAAACTCGATACACATAAAAATGATTTAGGGTACGTTTGGTTCTTGAGAACATGAGCCATTTTCATTTTCTTGTAAAACAGAAAACGTTGATGAAAACACGTTTGGTTCTAAGTTAGAAAATGAAAACAGAAATTAGTGAAAATTTGAAAACATTAAAAAAAAATGTTTTCATTGTTTTTATTGAAAAGTGTTTTAGAAAAATGTAAAACATGAAAACAATGAATTTTTAAAATTTTAAGTTTATTTAACCCGAGATCAAATCCTTCTAATGCCAATTTTTTATATCTTTTTAACCCCTTTTCAATCTTTAAATATCATTTTTTAATTTTTCAAACATAAGCTCTCCACTTTTATATTTCGTCAATCATTTAAATTCTTGTTCTCCTCTTCTTCTTTGCTATGTACAATTAAATCTACCTTTATTTCTATTTTTATTATTAATATTTGTAAATGTGAGTATTCATTTTTACTTTTGCTTGAAAAAAATTTTTGTGGTAGTTTTGTTGTATTTTAGTTTTAATATTGGTGTATTTGTTTCATAAGCGTGTGAATATCCAAACATATTGAGATTGTTAGCACTATTTCATGGACAAAGATACCATACATGTGACTTTATAGGTAGGCAAAATGTGATTGAACGAAGTATTATTTAGGGAAAGAAGAATTATTTAATATAAGACATTCTTTTGTTCGAAATGTTATTGAGCGAAATATTGGTGTGTTGAAAAAAATATTTGCTATATTTAGGGATATACTAAATTATCCTCTTGAAAAACAACATTGTATACTGAAAGCATGTTGTACTATGCAAATTTTATTAGGTTGAAAGTTGAAAAAGATGAATTGTTTGAAGAGGGTGAAAGAGAAAATAAACAAGAACGTGACGACACGAAAACAAGTTTTTCTGATTCAAACGAGGGGCACGTCATACTTGATACGTCACAAACTGCTGAAATTACTCAAGTTAGAGACCAAATTGCAACATCATTATGGATTAATTATAGGCAAAATTTAAAATAAAAAAGATAGTCATTATGAATACATTTTATATTATTCTTATTAAGAATAAAAAATCTTATTATGAATAAAAATGTTTTTATTGATTTTAAATTTTTTGTCTATTTATATTTAATTTATTATATTTTTAATAATTTGTTTTAACTTAATTATTTGATAATTACTTGTTTATTTTCATTTTGAAAAATTAGATACCAACCACATTTTCACTATTTTTATTTTTTAAAAAACAAATTTTTATTTATATTAACCGAATATGTTTTCTATTTTTTAAAAACTTAAAAATAAAAATGATCTTCTAAAAATAAAAATAAAAAAATATTTTCTAAAATCAAACGGACCCTTAAATTTTTAGTTTACTATTTAAGATAGGATATTTTACACCATGAAAATTTTGAAAGTTTTACATTTTTTCTTTGAACATTTGGAGGAATGTAAACATATGGATGAGTGAAAAAAAATTAAATGAAATAATAAATCATAAAATTAAAATAAGATGGGCCAACTTTTGGGGTTCTAAAGTTAAAGTTTAAACTTGATTCATATTTAAATTTTTAGTTTGTTATTTAAAATATGATTTTTTATACCGTGTAAAATTTAAAAATTTTAATTTTTTTTGACCTTTAGAGGAAGGTAAATTAATGAGTGAGATTAACCTTAAGAAATGAAAAAATTATTTATTTACATTCATCTAATGGTTGAAAAAGTATAAAAGTAATCGAATTTTGTATAGTCTGGGTGGATTTTTTTTTAACAATAGTATTAGTAGATCCTAATCTATACTATTTTTTTTTTCGAATAATTCTATTTAAATCTTTTCAAATATCAAATTAAACTTTAAATTTGAACGAGTAATCGAACATTGTTGTGCTTGTAATTTCTAAATTAATAATGACTGGTTGAGGCGATGGTTCTAAACTTCAAATTGAATGCGGCAAAAGTCCGATGGATCTGTTCCTCTCCTTACTCCACTAACAAGCCCGATTGAGAAAAGCCCATTTCGGGACGCGTTTTGAAAAATTTTAAATAGTTAACTTAACCCCATTTACTAGAGGTCTGCATTCGGTTAAATCGGTTAACCGACTTAATTGAATTATTTAAAATTTACTAATCGATAATTGAATTTAAAAAAATATTCGTTAACCGAACTTACTTAAAATTAACATACCGAATTAACCAAAAAAAATTCAGTTTAGTCGGTTAATTTAGTTAAAACGAATAATGTACACCCCTAGATGTCACACATCCACTTTCTCTTGGGTTCTCTTATGGACGTGATAAAATTAAGTGTAAAGTTCACAAATGGTCACTAAACTTTGGTTAATTATTTAATTTAGTAATCGAATTTTTAATTTCTTTAATGTTATCATTAAACTTTGTGATTTGCTTCAACTTAGCCATTGGGCTCTTAACGGACATTAAGAAGATGACGTGACAGTTAACAAATTTTTATAATAACACATTTAGTCCTCTATATTTGTATATTCAAACAATTTACTCCTAGTTTAAAAAATAATAGTAGATTTAACCATCAATATTTACACGTTATTTCAATTTGACCCTATTTTTAATTAAAAATTATTTAACTCTAAACCTAAAACCCAAAACCCATAAACCTTAAACCCTAAATCAAAACCCAAAATCTACCTCTCCCTAAAGAGTTTATTCCAGCTGAAGTCTTGTCGTTGCTAGTAAGCTGCAGTGCTGCACAACAACCAATTAAGCACGAGGCAAGCGTTTAAGCATTTAGCAAACATACTGCAATAACCAATTTCACGTGACCAAATCTCAAGCAAAATTCGAGAAACCCAAGTAACAAAAAGGTTAGACCAATTTGATTCGAAGATACACTCGGCTACCAACAGTATCTCACTTTTATATATGAGAATCAAGCTAAGAAAAACACAAAAATCACTATGGAAATCAATATATAGTCGTACTTTAATTTCAAAACATACGGCTAAGATATTTGTTTTGATACATCCTCAACCGTATCGATACCTTTTAAGGTTGTTACAGGAAAAATTCAAAAGCGAAAGCCTATACCGGTACAAAATTAGCCGTACCGATACGGAGGGGGTCGTACCGATACGCATTGATGCGTATCGATACTCTTATGTTTTAAATATTCCAACGGCTATATTTTCATAAGGCAGGTATCGATACCAGTCCTCGTGTACCGATACCGACAAGCCTAGAAGTGCATTTAATGTTGGAAATAAGGTCCCTAATGGTCACCAACGACTAGGAACTCATTTGGAAAGATAAAATGACCATTTAAGCACCTAGAACAACTAATGATCACCAAGTTAACAATAGTTTGATTAAGAAATGTCTTGGTGCTCAAATTGTTGTATTTTATATAGACAAACACTTGTGAGCTAAATTGTCAATGTATGCTCAAATGTATTAGGTTTGAGTGAGAGCTTTAGTGTGCAAACATTCACCTTGTGAGAGAATTTTTCAGTTTGCTTTTATTTTTCTTGTAAAAAGGGGTTCCTAAAGCTTTGGGTATAAGCTTTGGATGCTAGACTTTGTGGTATAAGTCTAGATTGTAAAGAGTTGTCTCCTTAGCCTAGAGAAGGGGAAGAAATTCTTGTGAATTTGAAAATCCTTAGTGGGAAAGCTAAGGTAGTGGATGCAGAGCTTGGTTAGAAGCTTGAACCACTATAAATCATTGTGTTCATTTCTTTTTATTGCTTCCACCACCATCACTCAAAATTGGACTTCTACACCAATTTGACAAGTAAATCGGTTGAGGAATTCGAGTTCTATACATACTAAAAGACATGCCACCCGCCTTACTTTTAATCATCTAAATAAGTTCGTTTATCAATTATCAACTAGTTTATATATCACCAGATTCACATAAAAAATATTTGGTCACAAAATTTCCAGTTTAACTTAAATCGAACAAATGAAATGTATCTACTACTTTAGTAACCTTCAGATCAATGCGAACATCTAGATAAATTTTTCTTTTCTGAAAATTTTCTGACAACCAAATAGAAGATAACTCCATGAAGCACAGATCAATCAAGAAAATCAACAAAACTGAACATGAAAAAGCTTTAAAGAAAAAAAATAAGAAAAGAACAATTGAAACTTACACATCTATAGACTGAGAGAGGTGCAAAGACGATGTCAGGACGTCGAAATGAACGGAGCAGACCCGCCGTAGCCATAGCTATAACTTAGAAAGAGCAGGGAAGAATCAAACAGAGATAGAAACGAGGGTGTTGTGTGAATTAATATGGGTTAAATAATTTAGGGTTTAAGGTTTATGAGTTTTGGGTTAAATAATTTTTAATTAAAAATAGGGTCAAATTGAAATAATGTGTAAATATTGAGGATTCAATTTATCATCATTTTTTGAGTTATGACTAAATTATTTGAATGTGCAAATGTGGAGGATTAAATGTGTTATTATACAAAATTTGGTAACTACCATGTCATCTTCTTAACGTCCGTTAAGAGCTCGGTGGCCAAATTGAAGCAAATCACAAAGTTTAATGGTAACATTGAAATAATTGAAAGTTTAATTACTAAATTGAATAATTAACCAAAATTTAGTGACCATTTGTGAACTTTACCATAAAACTAAACAAACTCTAATTTTGTTGAGTGTTAAAATTTTTAGCCTAGTTCGGATTCGAATGTTTGATTTATCAAAAATAAATTATTGTTCTATATTTTATTTATATAGAAAATTAATATTAAATTTTTTTTAGGGTAAATTATGTTGATAGTCCTATTCTTAAAATTACTTGGGTGCATATATATACTGTGTATGGTGGGAACGAAACTGGAGACAATTTAAAATGATTTCTCGCAACGATGATGTTATTTTTAATATTGTACAGGTATAGTAAGAGATAGAATACAAGGAAATTGTATAGTCATTAGCGATACTGTAAATATTCAATTATGCAGAGACTGGAAGATCCTTATTTGACCTCTATTTGGGATTGTAATTTTTTTTTATTAATGAGGAAAGAATACTATGGCGAGCCTCGTTAAAAACCTCCCTAACCTAAATGGAGGAAAAGAGTACTCACCATAGCATTACATCAATAAAAACACATATCATCGAACATACTCCTAACCCAACTCGGGTAATTCATCATGTAACAAAACTAAGACCTCATCCGGTGGAGAAACCAAGTACATCACCTCATAGCCGGACCAATGTCCCAATTTAGCCAAAGCATCCGCAACACGATTAGCCTCTCGAGGAATATAAAAGAAATCACATCGTCGGAATTGACGAGTCAAGGCGCGTATCGCACTCACCATGGAAGGCTCGCCTCGCCTATCGTTACCATTGCGCAACATCCGGATAACCTCTAAACAATCCGATTCCACAATGACATCATCAATGTGACAATAAAGGGCGTATAGCAGCCCCTCGTGTATCGCCCAACATTCCGCTTCAATAGCACTACATCGGCCAATAAATTTCGTAAAACCCCCACCCCAATTACCTGCACCATCACGAAGCACCCCTCCGCATGACGCCAAGCCCGTACCCGTGTTCCATGCGCCATCGATATTCAGCTTCCACCTTGGAAGATCCGGAGGCATCCAGCGACGCTGCCCAACACTTGCACCCGAGACCTGCCCAGCTTGCACGCCACCAGCAGGTTGCTGCCCAGCACTTGCGCCCGACGACTGCCCAGCTCACGCGACACCAGCATGTGCGCGAGTCGTGTCCTGCACAAGCCGTCTCACACGGACAACAATGTCCTCCTCTTCGATAACCTCATCCGCAAAGATTTTTCGATTGCGCGCAAGCCAAATATACCACACAACGGCTCCAAACAACAAATCCCAACGTTCAACACCACCCCAACCAACATCACCAAGCTGTAAATTGGCTCGAACCCAATCAATAACCGATCCCCTACAAAACCAGTCCCATTTCGCGCGTGGTACTAGCATCCGCCAAACCATATTTGCCATAGTACAAGAACGTAGGAGGTGATCGACATCTTCGATATTTGCTCCACACGAAACACACGCAGCCGATCCCGCTAAATTCCTCCGCACACGCTCAGCATTAGTTAAAACCCGACCTTTACAAACCAACCATAAAAAGCATTTTACCTGTTGCGGCCCTTGAAACCGTTGCACCAACCGCCAAACCACATCTCCAGTGGAACCATTATGCACTTCGGAAATTGCATACGCGGATCTCACCGTAAACCGCATATCATCGTTCCAACTCCATCCCACACCATCTAGCGTACCGTCGACAAGAGGAGGCCTGATCGCCATAATGCAGTCCACTACAGCCGGGGCAAACCAACACTGAAACTGCGTCACCTTCCACTGCCCATTATTCTCACACATCGCGGGAAGAGAAACAAAATCCGCCGGGATCAAATTTGGATCCGTAACAGCCCCCTCAAGTGGACCAACTCCGCGGACCCAATTATCTCGCCAAAAATCAATTGATGCACCATTACCTACTCTCCAAAAAATACCCTCTCGAACCACATCCCACACTGTCGATAAACCTCGCCAAAGGTGTGAGCAATTACTACGTGAAATCGATACCGGCATAACCTCCGTGCACTTATATTTAGCACGCAAGAAACGCACCCAAAGCTGCCCCCGGTTGTCTATCAGCTGAAACCCAATTTTCATGAGGAATGCATCATTCTGTTCTTTCAATCTTTTAAAGCCCAAACCACCAAGATCAACCGGTTTGCAAAGCTCATCCCAGTTAACCAAGTGAATGCTCCGCTTATCCGCGCAACTCCCCCACACAAAATTACGAATTAGCCTCTCAATATCCTCGCAGACACCGATAAGAATCCGGGTTGTCTGCATAGCATAATACGGAATAGCCGACAAGACAGCTTTTGCAAGCGTAATCCGTCCCGCAAACGATAAATAACGAGCTTTCCAACCTGATAACCTATCACGGACCTTTTGAATTAAATAGGAATAAGTTGCGCGAGTTACCCGTTTATGTAGCATCGGGACTCCAAGGTACCGGCCAAGGTCTGAAACCTCCGAAAAACCCACCGTTGTACTCAAAGAATGGCGTATCTCTCTCACAACATTCTTTGAGAAAAAGATACTAGACTTGTGGACATTAACTTTAAGCCTCGAAAACCGACAGAAGTCAATCAAAACCTCCCTAATCACATCCAACTGTTCCTCAGATGCTTCCGCAAAAAGCACCATATCATCCGCAAACATAAGGTGAGAGATAATCGGACCTTGCCGAGATGTGCAGAAGCCCTTTCACTGCCCTGCTGCTACTTTCTGATTAATCGCCTGACTAAGTCGCTCCATACATAACACAAACAAATACTGCGAAATAGGATCACCTTGCCGGATCCCTCTCGATGGCGTGAAGGAGTCGGTTAAAGATCCGTTCCAGCTAATCTGAGTCGAGGCACTAGAAACACATCGTATAATCAACTCGCGAAGGTTATCTGGAATTCCAACATCTCTCAAAGTATCATCAATAAAACCCCACTCCAATCTATCATAGGCTTTCTCTAGATCAATCTTTAAAGCCATCCACCCACGCTTCCCAGTTTTCCGATTCATAGAATGAACAATTTCCTGAGCAATAATAATATTATCCGAGATAGCACGCCCAGGGACAAAACTGGTTTGGCTCTCTGAGATCCAATCTGACAAATACGGCTTGAGTCGATTAACCACCACCTTGGTTATAGCCTTGTAGATAACCGTACAGAGGCTGATAGGCCGGAATTGACTCATCGTCTCAGGAGATGAGACCTTAGGGATTAACACCAGAATAGTCCTGTTGATTTCCACAGGGAATGCTTCCCCCAAAAAAATACTCCGAACACACCGACACACACTATCTCCCACAACATCCCAGTTACGCTGAAAAAAGGCCGCATGCAAACCATCAATACCCGGAGCCTTCCACGGCCCCATATCAAATATCGCATCCTTAATTTCCTCATTCGTAACCATCCTACCTAAAGCCATCAACGCCCCATCACTCAAAGCGGGAAATAAACCTCGAATTCGGTAATGTCCCTGGCAATCCGGATCCGCTGTGAAAAGTCGCTGATAGAAAGCAATAGCTTCCGCACGCAAAGCCGCTTGATCCGTAATCCACTGCCCATTACTTGCTTTCAGGCCTGCAATAAAGTTAGCTCTACGTCGCGCCATGGTCGATGCATGGAAGTACCTAGTATTTTTATCCCCTGATACGATCCATTGGCTCCGGGATTTCTGAAACCACATGGATTCCTCCTGCTCAAGAATAAGGTCAAGTTCAGCCCACAAGTCTCTTCTTAACGCAATTAAGAATTCCGAATATGATTTTTGCAGGGACTTCTCAATACCCCTAAGTCTCGCCAGAATACGCTTCTTTTTTTCCCAATATGACCAAAAACATCGACATTCCACTGCTTTACTGCATGCTGAAAATTCTGAGCATTAACAACCATCGAAGATAAAGCATCCCAAGAAGATTCAAGACACGCCCAGAATTCAGGATGGTCCTGCCAAACCGCCAAGAACCGAAAAGGCCGTTCCGACATAGGAACCAATGAACCAATCGGCTTAAGTAAAAGAGGACAGTGATCACTACCCACCCTATCCAGATGAACCACAATCGACATCGGAAAATCCACAAACCACGCACTATTCGCCAAACACCGGTCCAAACGCTGATATAAGTTACCCCTACTCCATGTAAACTCATCCCCTTTGTAGTCCACCTCCATTAGTTCCGTATCGTCAAGAAACTTTTGAAAAAGAGAACTGACCCCTAGAACCTCACTTGAACCGCCACATCTCTCCTCTTTGCGAAGAATCACATTAAAGTCCCCTCCCAAAACCCAAGGAACATCAACCCCAGGGTTAAGCTGATTCAAACTATTCCACAAATACTTTCTAACGCAAACATTAGGACTAGCATAAACTGCTGTAAAAAAAATCCAGTGCTCAGAACTAACCTTACGGGCTCGCCCATGGATAAACTGATTACTAACAGAAAGAATCACAACCTCCACATCATCCCGCCATAAAAGCCAAACGCCACCACTAAAACCACGCGCCTCCACACGGAAAGAATTCTGAAACCCAAAGCTACGAATTACCCTATCAGCTTCACCAAAACTTACACGTGGCTCAAACAAAGCCACCATCTGCGGATTATTCACACGGACAAAATTTCGAAAGTGACGACGGAACTCCGCACTACCCGCGCCCTGTGTATTCCAGAACATAATATTCATCATAACTAAAAATAAAGACCAACAAAAGGGAATCTTACTGCGATGTCGGAACATTCTCCTTCCTCGCGTCCACTCCCTGATCAGTCGTCATAGCGCTATCCAAGCACTGTAGTTGTGCCGTCATACACATATCTCTTAGCGGTACCTGCGCCTGCCCCGTATCCTGCAGATTGTCGAGTTTCAACGTGAGATTTGACACCCATTCTGTTAACACAGGTCGCGGCGGAACTCGAGTCTCCGATTTTTTCGAGACTTTTAAGCTCTTCCGTTGTACTCCTAATAAATTAGTCCCTCCTTTACCAACGCTACCACCATTGCGGAACCGTGATGTAGACGTAAATTCCCCCTGTCCTTCTCTTATCGAAAGCGTCGTGTGAGAACCCGACGCAATCCCCGGTGAATGCACAGTCGTTTGCGGCTGACCCCCTACAACGGACGGAACAACATCCACCGCATGATCCCCCACACTAACCGAAACCCCTTGCTCATTAGCACTATCCATAACCGAAACCCCTACATTACCCAATTCCACGGCAATTTCCTTGACTTTACTGCTACTGTTTTGTTTACCCACATTTGCATCCACTTTAAATTTCCCACCGCCCACGTCACTCGTTCCTTTTGAATTGGAACTGGGACCCACGTTTCCATGCACAAGCCGCATGGAGCTATTCTTTGTGTGCGATTTCGGCCCCTCAACAGTGGAGCGAATCGCTCCCTCCTTTACCCCTGTTCGTGCATCACCATGCACATCCATCACCTTGTGACAGTTTCTCATATCATGGGGTATTCCACCTTCCGTCCCCGTACCATCCTCATCGCCCAAGTTTTGTAGAACTCCAAAACGAGAACCACCTCTAACCGTCTTACTACCACCTTCTCTATTACCATTCATCCGCGATCCCCGGCGACGATTCCTTTCCACTATCATCCATGGGCCAAACAACTCCTCCCTCGACAGCTCCTTCTTGGATGAAACTTGCGACTCACTAGCCACCGGAGGCGACGCCATATCCTTCTCACCACCACCGATCTCATTCACACACAAATCCGCTAAGTGCCCATACTTTCCGCACTTGAAGCAAATCACATTAAGGCCCTCATATTCCAACTTCTGCACAAAGCCATCAATTCCAATACATGACAAAAGAGGCTTGTTAAGATCAACTACCACAACAAGTCTTGCAAAATGGCCCCGCTCACCCATAGCCGTGCTATAATCAATCTTTATTACACGACCAATGACCTCCGCAATACGCCGAAATAACGCCTTCGAGTAATACCTGTAAGGAAGACCCGGGAGGCGTATCCATACTACAACTTGGGAAGGATGTTTCTCTGCAGTCGAAAAATTTCGACACCACGGTTGCACAGTCAGATAGCACCCAAAAAGAGTCCACGGACCACCCGTCAGCACTTTAGTGTAATCATCCATTGATTCGAACTTCACCAAGAAGTAATTGTTATCCAAGTCAATCACTTGAAAAATTTTCTCAGTCTTCCATATCGCATGCACACGATTAACTAGGGTTTTAAATCCTATCGATCTTCCCAACGGCCGAAGGATAATAGTTGTTTTCATGCTTTCATCAATTCGCTAATGTATCTTTTCCGAGAAATATATCTTGGGGAAAAGCCCACTGCGATCAACCACAAAATCAGCCTCCGAAACTTCGAGCCCCTCAACGGCGTCGCCACCACCAACGCCACTGCCATTCGACGAACTCTCCACGACCATGGCTGCGTAGGACTTCTTCTCACCAGCAGCCCCGTCCTGCGCAGTCACCTGCCCAGCCAACATCGGCTGTTCACCAGCAGTTTCGTCCAACGTTGACTACTCAGCCCCACCGCCAACCATGTCCACATCTCCTCCTTCAGGCCGGTCATCATCATCCCTCGGTTTCTTTAGAGACGGTTGCATCTCCATAGCCATCGGAGAACCCTGCCGCTCCAAGGTCGGTGGAAGAGACACGTCCACCACCCCTCCCGGCGGTTGCCCACTCGAGTCATTATACAACGCCTCCATCTGGACGCCGGCAGCCGGCGGAAGATTTGCACTCATCGCTAGGGTTTCCTAAAAACTCGGACTCTTCTACGTGTTTTTTTCCTCTTATTTGGGATTGTAATTTGTAGCTGCCTCTGAAATTTTAGAACGTTTTTATTTTGGTCATAAAACTTTTAAACTTGTGTTACAATCTCTAAATTTTTAATTCACTTTCATTACATCATTGTTATTAGCATCTGTTAAGAAATATTGATGTGACATGTTAAATTTTTTTTAAAAAAACTCAAGTTCTACATTTGCAACCGTTGTCAAAGCCAAATTCATGATAATGAAGTGGATGTCGATCAATCCCAATGGTAGAAATGATACATTTGGCCGAAAGATTAACATAATTTGGTTTCAAGTCGATTTGAAGGTTAATAATGAAAGGTTGTAAAGTTTTAATTAGAATATGATTGAGATGTGAAGAGATTGAAAAGTTTTCGATGAATTTGAACATAAGAAAGTGAGTAGTTTGGTGATCTTTTCGACCAAAGAAATCACCAAATGATAAAAGAACTAAGATGAAAAGAGGGTAAAGATCTAATAGAAACTAAAAGCTAAAACTTTCATATTTGTCACTATTAAACGTTGGATTAACTTGAAATCAAACTATGTTAATTTTCTTATCGACGGGACTTTTCACATGGTTGAGATTGACCGGCAACTCCTCCGTTTATAAAAAGAAATTGGCATTGGCAACAAATGCGAATTTGAAAATTTAAAATTATTTCTTTTTAAAATATGACTTTAACATGTTACATTAACATTTCTTAAACAACAACTGTAATAATAATTGTCATGAAAGCAAATTAAAAAGTTTATTAAGTGTAATATATTGAGGACCATATTCGGGAACAATAAAATTTACGTCATCTTCGTCAAAACCATGTGCAAGCATGTTCCCCTGCCGAGGGATGTGCAATACTTGAACTTCCCATTGCCGTTTGGTAAATGAAATGAACCGGTTGAATTCTAACTCGTCTTATTACTCCTAACTCTTAACAATCGGACACGTTTGGTATATGAAATGAAGCGGTTGAATTCTACTAGCGAAGATAGAGTCGGCATTCAAATACCAACAAATATATATTATTACTGAATAGCATTAGCAAGTAAACGACGTAAGTGGAATACCAGTTTCAATGGATAAGTTAAAGTCCCATGGACGGCGCCCGCCATGCACGTGCCCTCTTTTTTTTCACGCTGGATGTTAGAAAATTTTGACTACAAATTTATGTCTATTCGATATTTTTTAATTAATGTAAAAGTTTCGAATTAGATATTTATGATTATTATAAAACCAACACAGCTACCGCCTAAAACGGTATTGTAATATTTTATATACGGTTCGAAAACGAGTAAATGGCCAAGTATCCTTCAAGTTTCTAAGAAGATGGTTCATTTGATAAAGTAAAAGGGGTTTGGATTTTTTTTTACTATTGGAAAACTTTTTCAAGTTTGAATTTAGTCGAGTTTCAATATGATTACGAAACTTTAAATAAATAAATAAATAAATAAAAACTTCAAGTAGGTGGATGAAGACAAAGGAATATGCGAGCGAGCGAGTGAGAAAACAAAAGCAAAAGCAAAGCAGTTTTCTATATTTCGCACTCGTATGTTGGTCCACAATGACTATATGGAACAACATCTTTGTTTTTTATTTCAGTGTGGAGCAGCCGAAAACACCCTTTTTAAAAAATAATAATAATAAAGTCAAGCCCTTGGTTTTCAAACAATTTTTTCTTTTGAAATAAATAAATTATACATAAATTTTAATTTAATGTAAATATAATACATTAAATAATATATTAAAAATAATGTAAACTTCATTAACACAATAATTTTTAAAATTTTAATTTCAATCATTAAATTCACTTGATCTGCTAATCCCTAATAAATATAAGATTTAAAAAGTTATACGAAATTTTACCAGAAAATTGTGTTGGAATTTTTTTTCAAAGTATTGCACTGCCCAAATTAATTCTAAAAGTATTGCACTGTCCAAATTAATTCCAAAACTATTGCACTTTGAACAGTACCCTAAAGTCGGAATTTGATGCCGCCGAGTATGCAAAAAAAATTTCTAAAATCGAATACATCTGAGTCCGGTTTTGGGGGTTTTTTTAACTCATGCCTAGCTGAGTTCGACTTCACTTTGATATTGTTCAAAGTACAATAATTTTAGAATTAATCTGGGCAGCACAATATTTTAAAAAAAAATCAACTCAATTTCCGGTAAATTTTCCAAATTATACTGTATAAATAAATTTTCACTCTGAAAATATTTGGGTATATATATGTTAGAGTGAGTGATTAATACCTAACCAATCCCCAGTGTGAATGGGTTGCTCCTTTATTCAGCACAGTTGATTACGTTACGTCTTTGACAAATTGTCAAAATCGTGGAAAACAAAGAGAAGGAAATAAAATAAAGTCAGTGATGTTACAGACAGGAAATGAGGTTCTTTTATCTCATGCTGATGCTTGCTTCTGTTGGGGATTGTTAATGTCGAATCTTGGAAATACTTTACTGTTCATTATTACATGTGGCTCCTTACTTTATCCTTATTAACCAAATATTTACTTTATAATATAAAAATAATGGTACTCAATCAAAGTGAACCAAAAAATTATATTAATAATACATTCCGGAAACAAATGATATTTTCACATAAGGTGAGAATTTAACTTTGATTTTCAAAGATTTCAATGTAGGAGAAGATGATTTTTGTTCATAAAAATATAAATTTGAGTAATTTTATTTACAAGATGTATATATATTGTTAAAAGATTAAAAATATACAAATAAATATTACTTTATAATTCCTTTAAAGTTAATTTTTAAAAAAAAAAATTGGATCCTCAAATATTAATCACTTCATTCTTACCATTTGAGTTAAGCTTTCAACAACTTTTAAATAGGAGTGAAGGGAGATTTATTTTCTGAAAAAAAATAGTTAAATTATAAAATTTTTGAAAAAATTATTATTATTATTATTTAAAACTATATAATTTTTAATAGGGTTAAACTGAAATCTATCATTTTGGTGCCCAAAAACAAGTTATCATGGCCTTAACTAAAAGTGAAATTTTACCATTTAAGAGGGGTCAAGGCACATGCCAACCCTTTATTCTGACCACTCCTTTAAATGACAAAGTTGTTTTCTAGAGCAAGTAGAAATTAAATTTAAATAGTAAAATCATTTTAATTAACCCATGCCATCAACGTGTATGAGAAAGTATATCATGAGTTATTTTCGCCACGTTATTTATAAGACCAACCAATAAAAATTACTAATTTTATTATTTTTATGGTATATTTTTACCAAGTAAATTTCACTTGGTAAAAACTGTTTTTAAAATTAATTTTAATAAATTTAAGTGAAGATTTACTTGGTAAAAATATGACAAGGAAAAAATAATGAGAATGATAATTTTTATTGGTTGATCTCATAAATAACGTGGCGAGAGTGACCCATGATATAATTTCTCCAATATGTATACATATAAATATTGGATATTAATACTATCGATGACTAAATATAAATATGAAAAAGTGATCAGATAAATTCATAATTAATATATATCAATCAAAGATAAAAAAAATGATGGGTGAGGACGATAGCCCTTCCCAATTTATAAACAGATCCATCTCAAAATATTATATAATTTATTAAATAAGAAAATCAAGGTTATAAAACTATAACTCTATGAGGATGTTTGGGGGAAAGAAATTTACGAGAGGAAATTTCTCTATTTTTTTACTTTTTCAAAGATGAGAGAGAGCTGATGTTTGCCCACGTACCAAAACGATCATTGAGGAACATTGTACTCTATTTTGAAAATTTGTTATTTATTTATTTATTTTCACTATCAAACATATATATATATACTAAGAAGTTTCGTTAATCGTTAGGTTAATGAAACTTTTGAACGGGTCATTGTTTATGTAATTAAGTTGTCTTCTTATCTTTAAATTTACTTTATCAATTCGAAAGAAAAAAAAAACTCACTTCCGAAAATTTAATAACTAAAAAATTTATTTTAACATAATTTAAGTAATTATTTAACATAGTGAAAATACGAAAGATCTCTCCAACTATGGGAAATTATATTAATTTATTTAAACTTCAATCATAAAAGATATTTAGGTGAAAGTGTTTAACCAAACTCTCAATTATTAAAGTATTAATTAAAATATTAATTAATTAGCACCCGAAATTTATTACCACATGATTCATGAACATTTCCTTGCTTTTTCGAATCACTCTTTTCCTCGAATCAAAATTAATTTAATTAATCAACTATACGGAAATCCAAACACTTTAATTAAATATATAATGGTTTACACGTGCATGCCCCATGTGATGCATGGTGATATAATCTACTAATACTCCAACTAGTATATATATATATATATATGGGTTAGGATCAACTTACACTGTGTAAAACTCTTTAAGTTTTACACCTTTTTTGGATAGTTGGATGGGGGAAATGGATGGTTGAGATTAACTCCGTGTTTTTAATTCCCAAGTGATAATCTTCACATATTTTACTGTTAATCTCAACCATCCATTTCCCCCATCCAACGATCCAAAAAAGGTGTAAAACTTAAAGAGTTTTACACAGTGTAATTTGATCATATCCCTATATATATATATATATGTATATATATATATATATATATGAGCGTTTGTATCTATGATTTTACCATATGAGCGTTTGTATCTATGATTTTAGGGTAATTTTCACTAGTGGTCCCTTTTGTTTAGAATGTGTTCTATTTTGGTTACTAGAATTCAAAAAAAAAATTATTCTGGTCACTTACGTTTAGAATCGTCTTTATTTTGGTTCTTTGACCGTTAGTCTCCGTTATTTAAAAAATTAGTTTTTAATTTAACCCCCAAACTTTCAAAATTTTATTTTTTATCATCTTCCCCAAAAATTATAAAACTAAAACCCCAGAAAATTAAATCAATGGCTATAATCCAACACTACAATACATTTCCCCAAGATTAAAAGCGTCAGCTTCCATTGCAAATGGCTATAATCCAACACTACAACTCATTCCACCAAACTTTCAAAATTTTATTTTTCACCATCTTCCCCAAAAATTATAAAACTAAAACCCCAGAAAATTAAATTAATGGCTATAACCCAACACTACAACACATTTCCCCAAGATTAAAAGCGTCAGCTTCCATTGCAAATGGCTATAATCGAACAGTACAACCCCTTCCACCAAACTTTCGATGATTTGCTTCTTTATACGCCGATAAGAGATCAAGTATGATATTATGCTTCTAAATTTCCGTTTTCTTTTCATTTCACCCTGTCAATTTGTTTTCGATGATTTGCAAGATAGCTTGTCAACTTCACCTACGAATCTCATACTTTGTAATAAATTACAATCATATTTAGTTAATTCATAATTGAAAAAATTGAAGAATCTTGCTGATCTTTCGTTATTGACATTCTTATGCTATTGATATTGGTAAAATATAGTTAACGGAGTGTTGTTAGATTGGATAGAATCAACTTAACGTGGACTTTGGATTATTGACTAAATGATCGCTTAATTTACTAAAGATAACTCTGGTTCCTCTTTCTAGCTTTTTGTTTTTGTTTTTGTTTTTAGATTTTTTTGCTCTAACACTATAATCTGTAACCCTCTGAGTTAAAGATTCATGATCACTTTTCTAACTCGTAGCTTAATCTATGTCTTTGTTGTATGTATTCTTTACCGTTTATTCTTTTGTTCTTCTTCGCGACACGAAATAGCTGACGGTCATAAAATCGATAAAAACATCGAGATTTGAAAAATAAAAAAACTAATTAAAGCACTGGAATCTGCGAGGGAAAATGGAACCAATATAATATCCCTTATAATGCCTCCTCGTGATCAAATTTCCCGTGTCACAAAGATGTTAGGTGATGAATTTGGAACTGCATCGAACATCAAGATGTTAGGTGATGAGTTAAAGATGTTTGTTTTTGAAACTATTAGAGAACCAAATACTGTTTAAACATATGTAATTCAAAGTATTGAATTTATAAAATTCAACTTAACTTGAACAGTTGAATTATTAAATTATTTTGAATAACATGATACTTTAAAATTTTAAAAAAATAATTTTTTAGATCGAATTATATTTACTCCATCTAACTCAAATATCTTCCCCCTAATATTTAAAATATTTTCATCATAGCAGTAGAAGTTTGACAGAGAAAAAAAAAAGGTAGTGGAGGAGAAAGTCAAGATGATATGTGATTAAATTCCAACATCTGTGCCATCACGTTATTTCCAGACAAAACTTTATCATAAACTTTACACTATCCGACACTACATGTTATAAGTTGTAATAATTACATCTGCTACTGCTAATATGTGTAAGAATCACGAAAAATAAAAAAAAATATGGATAAATTGCATAGGATGAGTCTACTATGTGTGACGATATCGATGAACACCACTAATGCTGAATACTGCTGAACAACATTAAATTAATTAATAAAGATTTAAAATTTTAAAGACTCATCAAATAATTAATAATTACTTTAAAATTTTTAATTAAATTATTTTATATATATATATGTATTATTTTTTAATAAGAGTAAACTATATATTTAGTACCTCACCTATTTTTGTATTTCTATTAAACCCTTATTATTTAAATATTATTTCAATTTGACCCTATTCTTTATAAAAAATAATTTAACCCTCAACCTAAAACCTTAAACTATTAAACCTATACCCTAAAACTTATTTGTATGAATTTGGGATATATATATATTCATTATTTAAATATTGACCGTGGAGAAGAAAATTTCTTTGGAGAGGATTGCCCATTTTAGGATGGTAATGAATTTACCTAAGAAGTTGAAGGATTTTCTGCTTCAGCATCAGGGGATATTTTATGTTTCGACAAGGGGGAATTATGAGAAATTTCACACAGTATTTCTTAGGGAGGCTTATAGTAATTGAGCCAAATGATTTGTATTTAGCGAGAAGAAAGTTGGGCGAGTTATTTTGCTGGGCTCTAGGAAGGCAAAGCTGGATAAGAATTTGGTTAGATATGGGAGGGATAAGGAAGTTGATGACATTGTGTGTGTTAGACCGGACTATATGAAAAACGACTTCAAAGATTTTAAGGTTGAGGATGAAATTGAGCACAATGAGGAAGGAAAAGATGGTTTCGATTTAGATTTGGTTTCGATTCAGGTTTAAGAGTTTAAGGTTTAATATTTTAGAGTTTTAGGTTGAGAGTTATGTGTTAAATTATTTTTTTATAAAGAATATGGTCAAATTGAAATAATATTTAAATAATGAGAGTTCAATAGAAATATGAAAATAAGCGAGGTACTAAATATATAGTTTACCCTTATTAAAAAAATAAAATTTTAATATATATATAAATTTAATTGAATTTTTTAAAATAATTATTAACGCTATGATGGATCATTGAAATTTTAAATCTCTATTAATTAATTTAATGGTGTTCAGCGGTGTTCAACATTAGTAGTGTTCAGCGGTGTTTGTCGGACGTCGTAGAATTTTCCAATTGCATAATATCGTTGTAGAGTTTTTTTATGTTTAGGGATATAATTTTTTATCTTATGATTTATGGTAAATTTTATTAAGTTAATAAAGTAATTAATAATTTTTGTTGAAATATGCTTTCATGAAGATTTTTTTTTTGTTCGACTGAATTTGACATATAATATCACTAACTTTCTTGACATTGTAACAACAGTTATAAATCATGAAATAAAAATACCTAAACATTAAAATAAAAACCCCAACAACATTGTTGATGCATTTACCCAAACAAATATATATATATATATAATCATTTTCTTTCAAGAGATTTTACATAAACATAAATAAAAAAAAAACAACCCGAGAAAGTTATAAATATTATTAACATTCAAGGTTAGATGTCAGCTTAAATATTTTTCTTTATGGATTGGAATCTAATTATCATGTTGGGTATAATTCATTCTAGAAATATTCCCCAAATACAATAATATTATAAATATAGTATTTTGATTAATATTGAGTTGCTTAATTATACCAATTATAATGGTGTAGGCTGGGGCTGGGCTTTGATTTGATTAGAAAGAAGACCTACTCTGGAATGTGATGAAGGGATAGAAGAATGAACTGAACCTTCTGGTTATTGATTGATCCTCTTCACATTTAAAGTTTATTTTTCATTTAGATCAACTTTTTTTAATTTTTATTGATCATTCAAATGATATATAACTTGAACATTTTAAGGGATTGTAGATTTTTCTTAAAATATTCGTTGTCAGACAGCTTTAGAATTAATTTGTCAAACAATATCGTTCTTGTATATTTTCTATATGTATTACTACATGGACGAATCAAAAGTGAGAATTGAGGTCAAAACATAAATGTTAAAAATAGTAAGAACAAATTTATAATCAATTTATTTTTCAAAAGAATACAAAAAAAAACAAATAATTTCTTGTGGGTAGGGGGCAAGACCCATATAGGTTTGTCTCTGTATTAGGATATGAGTTCAAATCTACTCAAGTGAAAATTTATAAATTTTATTAGTGGGATGAATCGCTCTTGTTCTGTAAACAACGTGAATATTTGTGGACAACACTTTTAAATTTTTCCGGCTAAATTATTAAATTTTGTTTGATTGGGTGAAAAATGGAAGGATGGAAGGAAGAAAATAAAAAGTGAAGAAAATAAATATCGGAGTATGTTTGGTAGCAAAGAAGTGTGAGGAAAAGAAAATACAAGTAAACATAAAAAGCAAACAAATTTAAAAGAAAAAGATGAGAAAAATTAAGAGATATCAATTAATACAATATATATATATATATATATATATATATATATATATATTTATATTTCAAAACAAAATACATACATGTCAGTACAAATAATTAATGTATTTGAGATTTTATTACTATCGGACGACCTTATCCCTCATTTTGTGATTTTGTCATATGTTAAAAGGGAAATAAGTTATTGTTTCTAATCACCAAAGACAGAAAATGAATGGTTTTAGGAGTCAATTTCGAATGGAAAATTATGCCACGCTCGATGAGTGTTGATGAGCACCACTAACGACGAGCACTGATAAGAACCATTAATTTAATTTATAAAAATTAAAATTTTAAATGACTCACCGTATAATTATAAATTATTTAAAAATAAAAAATAAATAAATTAAAATATATTATTTTATTTTCAATTTTCTTTTAAACATAGATCAAAATATCTATCTACTCCTAAATTAAAAAACCCTAATTTTTGTTCATTTGATATGTCGTTAGTGGTACTCATCGATGTCCGTCGAGCGTGGTAAACTCATCCTTTAGAATGATATGCCATACTATATCAAAGGAAAAGAAAATATAAAGTTTCCAATCTTTTAAAGCAAAACACATTTTTATGTTAAAAACACATTTTATTTTAATTTTTTTGTATGAGTTTGAATCTCGACATAAAAATATAATATCTCTATTTAATTAAAAAAACACTTTTTCCCTTCTATTCTTTGATAGGAAAATGCAAGATAACTTCATCAAATAAAATTGCCCTTCTTTTACCTCTTCAAATTAATAGCCTGTCCATTATGTCAACAAAAAAAATAATAGCATGGCCTAGATTAATTTTTATCTATTCTTTTTACCGTGTTTTCAAGAAAAAAAAAGTTTTGGATGATTTAAAAGGACAATTTAACATTTAGTCCTTAAATTTAGTAGCTTTTAAACTTGAGCCCTTAATGTTTTTAATCCACTTAAATTCAAAATTTATCAATTTGATCTTTATTTTTTAATTTTTTATGACGAGACATTTTAAAATTGATCACGATATCACGTGAAATTTTTAACATATATATATATATATAATATGTCATGATATAATGTTAAGTGTAAAATTTTAAAAACTGTTATAATTTCAAATTTAATACTATAAAAATATGTAGAGACCACGTAAAAATAAAGGGACAAATATCATCTATCCCTTCTTGGTATTCATTTTTATATTTTAACACTACAAAATTAAATTTTAAATTATAATCTTACATTTAAATCTTAAACAATAGACTATATACTTTAAAAAATATATCTTACCTCTAATTCTCTAAGCACTAACCATAAACTATAACCTTAAACCTATTTTAGTGTGAGACATGAAAAGAATCACCGAAAAAAAAGACAGATTTCTATTAAAAATAAAGATACTTTATCCCTAATTCAAAAGGCAAATTTCCTCGTAGAGTTTTAAAATCTTGAAAAAGAAATAATATAATTCATGAAAATGGTATCAATGATGGTAACGATAATGGCGTGAATGGAAGCAATTCAGAAATATATTATTTGCAGGTAGTTAGGTGAGGAGGGGGAGCTTCTTGAGAGGCACGTGTAAGTTGTAACCATGTGAAAATTCCCCCAACTCTTCTTCCTCCCTCCCCTAAATCAAATCAAGTGTTTAGAAAATGTATTGGAAGCTTCCTTCAAGAAAAACAGAATCCCCATTAGAAAAGTCTACATTTTCTCCAATAAATAAATAAACCATCTTCTTATCATCTTAATCTTTGAAACAACGACCCTCTCTCTCTAGTGGAATACCAAGCGGCTGTTTATTGAAGGCTTCCCCTTTTTTTTTATTTTTTATTTTAAAAGGCGCCTGGCTGCCCCAATTTTCTAGAACCAAGTATCGTTTCCCTTTATAAACAAGCCACCCACAACAATCTGCAAGAGAGATAGATAATCCAAGTCTCTGTTCTTTTTTCTTCTGATTTTTCACCATCAAAGTTATGATCTTGTTTAGTGTTGTTAACTAATGGAAACGGATACCATCAAACGCTGCGACAGCCTCGTTCACTCTCGATTCTTTCTCTCTGGGTTCTATTGCTGGGGTTGGGAATTCTTGACCGCTCTTCTTCTCTTTAGTTCTTCTGCCTAAATCACTCCTGTTTTTTTCTTTTCTAGTCATAAATCATAATTGTTTGTTAGAATCCTTTTCTTTTTCTTTTTTGGTTTTACGTTATACTTCGGGAGGGGTTTGGTCAATCGGAAAGTCGGAACATATGGCGCAAAGGTCAGTTCCGGCGCCGTTCTTGATCAAAACGTACCAGCTGGTGGATGATCCGATCACCGACGCTGTGGTTTCGTGGAATGAAAACGGCACGTCCTTTGTCGTTTGGAATACTGCTGATTTCGCAAAGGATTTGCTTCCAAATTATTTCAAGCACAATAACTTTTCCAGCTTCGTCCGTCAGCTCAACACTTACGTAAGTAGTTCATATCCTGAATTATTCTAAATTTAGATCAGGTACGGAACAATTATATGAATTTGTCAATTAATTAGTTAATTATTCTAAATCTATATCAGATACGGAGTATATGCTAACTGCTTCCTTCCAACTTTGAGGAAGATGATGGGTGATTTCTTTAGATTTTTCTATTTTAAAAAAAAGGAAGTAATGTTTTTGGTTTGTCTTAAAAAAACAATTAAAGATTGAATAATAGGGTTGATTGTGATGGAAATAATGGGATAGGTGAACTAATTCAACCACTCTAATTTTATACGCTATTTTTCAAAAAGAAAATAAAGGTTTTACGATTTGTTAGGTGAGGGGTTACGATGTCTTTTTCCTGGTTCCAGTAACTCTACGGACTACGAAAATGAATGAATTTGCCGTTTTATTACAGGGATTTCGAAAGGTTGTTCCGGACAAATGGGAATTCGCCAACGACAACTTCAAGCGAGAGCAAAAAGAGCTCTTGTCCGAAATCCGTCGTCGGAAGACGGTGACAACATCGCCGGCTAATACTATGGCGAACGGAAAACCAACTGATGCGAGACCTTCCTCTCCGACTAACTCTGGCGAGGATCTAGGGTCCACCTCCACGTCGACATCACCGGACTCAAAGAATCCGGGATCGGTGGAAATGAAGCCGGCGGCCATGAACGGAATCGCCGATTTATCAGACGAGAACGAGAAACTGAAGAAGGATAACGAGATGCTAAGCTCGGAGCTGGCGCAAGCCAAGAAGCAGTGCGACGAGCTGGTCGCGTTTCTAACCGAATGCGTGAAGGTAGGGCCCGATCAGATCGATCGCATCATGCGGCAAGGAAGCTGTGGGTCAACCCATGGTGGCGAAGCTCGTGGCAGTATCCACGGTGACGAAGACAATGACGATGACGAAAACGGCGAAGCCGAAGAAGGAAACGGAAGTATGAAACTGTTTGGGGTGTGGTTGAAAAGCGCGGGAAAGAAGCGGGCACGCGAGGGGGAAATCCTGTACGGTGGACCACACGCAAAAGAGATGAAGACCGTCGATTTTAACCACGTGGCTATGGTGATGAAAAGCGGCAAGGTTTGCAACTGAGCCAATAGGTGGAAATCGGTGGCAAATCAGAATTGATTTCGGATAAATCATAATTAGGAACAAGATTATAAGGTTTTATTTTATAATTTTAGGAAGGATATGGTAGTAAGTAATTTTATAAATAAATAATATATACATGGAATTGTATGTTTGTAGTTTCTTTTCCCAATGTTAGGTGGGTCAAACAGTCAGCAATTGTGGGAGACTAATGTGTCCTTCAACTTGCTTTAATGTTACAAAATTTCAACATTATACTATTATTTTGTAATTGGGGTGAAATTTCTTGCAATTGACCATTTAGCTTTTGACGAATGGAATTTTTTTTTTTGAAATAAACTGGATTATATTAAAAGTGATAGGATTACAAAGGATCACACCTAAACATTGAAAATTCAATGTATAAAGATAAATACAATAAAACTTAAGGATATGAAAGACATTAAAGAACAAACCTATCACTTTCAGAAGACAACTTCTGAAAAAAAATCCAGGAAACTATAGCTTTAACCAGAGTGCTCTATGAAGACAGCAAATTCTTTTGCTACTTGTTCTTGGCATATCGACACAACCACAACAGGGAATCATAAGCATTTATAGATCGGTCTCCTTCGCTAAAAAACGCTCGCTGAAATTTCGTCACTCGAACGCTATACTGTCAAAAAATAGACTAAAACTACCATAAAAGCAGACGAAGAAACTGCCATAAAAGCAGACAAAAGAACTGCCATGAAAGCAGATTTGATATGAAACTGGCAAAGCAAGGAAAAAACAAGAAAAACATAAAAATAAAACATTCATCACCAAAGATGAAAGTTATTTATATACAAAACCAGCAAAACGGCTAAAGGCCGTTGCCGGTGAAGAAGAAAATGAACGAAGAAGATAAAGAACTTGTAAACTTTTTGTAACCGCTGCAGAGAAAATGGGGAGAGTGGTTTTTCAAAAAATTGTATACAATCACCTGACGAATGGAAATTTTTAATTAGCAGCTTGCTGCTGAAAGTTTTAAGATAATATGATGTGGATTCAAATTACAAGCCAAGTGGTTTTAGAACCGTATTTTTATGACTATCTAAATATAGGTGATTCCAGTTTCATCCTTTCATCTCTTTTAATAAGAACATTTAACTACTTAAGTGGTATATCGTTTAAAAAAATTATTTAAATGGTATCAATTAAGTCAATTGTCGTTAAAATGGTATCAATCAAGTCACTTGTCGTTAAAATCCAACGAAGAAGGTGATGTGGTAGTTATTTTTTTATAATTACGCTTTGATCACTGTTATTTATTTATTATATTAATTTAGTCATAATATTAATTAAATTTAATAAATTTAATTAGATGATGACACTCGTCATTATTTGATAGGTTGATTTTTTATTATTTTTATTAATTTATTTTACCATCCGTTAAAAATCAACCTATCAAATGGTGACACGTGTCACGACACATGTAATCATCTAATTGGAGATTAAATTTAATTAATATTATGACTAAATTGAGATAATATATAAATAATAGGGACCAAATGTATATAAAAAAATAACTGTCACGTAACCTTCTCTGTTAAGTTTTAATGGCAAGTGGCTTGATTGATACTACTTAAATAGTTAAGTGGTCTTGTTGATACAATTAAAAGTATGACAGTCAAATTAAAACCATCCTTATAGTTAAGTGATCATTTAAGTAATTTATCCTAAATCTTATATTCAATACCAGATATGATAAATCTTTTTAAGTTTTTCAAACCTCATAAGATACTATAAAGGTGGTCCATGAAAAAATGGCAATCTAGATTGTCCACTGTCAGCTTTATCATACCATTCATAAGTCTCTTATCTTCTTGTAGGCTGTAGCACATGTTTGAACATAGCCTTCCAAGTAGGATATAGTAGAAGCGTAATGTGTTTGAACATAGTCTCTTATCTAGTCTTGAATTCAGCCCTTTTCTTACAATTTTTGACTACTTTTCCCAAACCAGTTTGGATCTCATTTGAATTAAGATTGACTTGTTAGCCCTAATGTTGCCATGAGGTACCATTGAAGCCAAAGAGCTAAATTGTCCCATGAGGTATATACATTATATATATATATAAGTTAAGATTCACTTACATTGTTTTAGGGTTTAAAATTTATGAGTTTATGTTTTAGGGTTTAGAATTTAAAGTTAGTGTTTAAAATTATGGGTATAGAATTTAGAGTTCATAATTAAAAATTTTGAATTTGAATTTAAGTTTTATAACATTAAATATATAGGTTTGTGTAAAAACACAGCTTGTGTATCAACATTTTACTAATGTGTTCATACATTAACAATTTTGAATGAATGCAGAAGATGGTAAGGTAAGGTAAATATGAATGATTTCATGAGGATGATGAAGACAACAACATTAGTTAATAAAGATACACTGATAACCAATGATGTCTTTACAAACTCAATGATGTGCGACAGAGGAAGGTTATCACCATATCCACATGTACAAAGCACTTGCTGTGGACCTTTGTAAGTTAAGTAGTGGCGGATTTAAAAATATTTTTTAAGGTGAACACACATAAAATCTTAAAATTTTAAGGTGAGTATAATTTTAAATATTAAAAATAAGACTCAAAGACTAACTCATAAAATTTTAAAAAAATAAAACCAAATGTATAAAGTTTAAAAAATATACTTATTCTAAGATGCCCTTACATCCGCGTCCCGCGACTAAAGTTACTAATGAATTATAGCGTGGCATATGCAGCACTTATTATGTACAAAATAGGTTCCATTAAATGGCAAGAAATTCTAGTTCAAATTGAAAGTGTCCCTGGGTGGGCTGGTCTATGGTATCGGTTGTTAGGTCCTAACTCATATGAAATAAAAAATTTGAAGTCGGTAGAATTGAGGTGGTGAGGGTTATACGGGATGAAATTCATGAACAAATCATATGTCCCTAATTATGTCTTTTTTATGTCTTACACTAAAAAATATTAAAAAAATAATTCTAAACTTTAAATCCTACACCATAAAAAATATACCATACCCATAATTTCTTAAACCCTAACATTGAACCCTAAAATCACTTTTTTTTAAAAAAATGGGCACTAAAATGGGCATATTTGAAAACTAATTTACTTAAAAAATCCTAGATTTTTAGAAAATTGATTAAATGGGAAATTGCATTAAAAACGTGTTTTGGAAAATAATGAAAACTTGGAGTCGCCACCGGTGACTAAGGTAGGCCAAACACCATAAAAACCAGAGATTCATTTGAAAGGGTTCGGGAGTTGGTTACGTGAGGGGAAGGGTTAGCACCCCATCATGTCTGGAAATCGGTACCAAAATATTTGTTGCTTTTTATTGATGGAAATTGATAAATTTTAAAATGAATTTAATTAGGGGTTCTTAATTGAAAATTAACCTTAATCGTACGAGCTTTATCAAATTGGTGAGTTTGAATTAATCGGACATTTAATTAATAAGGATGATGGTACGTCAGACCATATTTTAAACCGACACTGAATAAGCCCGACTACCGTGTTAATTTATGGTTCGACTTTCGTACGTCACCTTTATGCATGATGCAACCATTTAAGTATGATATTATGATGTCAATTTTAAATTAATGTTTACCTTCAGACGATGATAATTAATTCGAATATTTGGTCAATGACCTAATATGAGCACGTGTTAACTGATTGTACCACCTCACCGCGGGCCCCGCTAAGCTATCTTGAAAGCAGTGAATTAGCAACCTCTCATTGTGTAAAACTAAAATTGATTTTGATATAACATAAAAATTTAAGGACCAAATTGCAAAATAAATAAATTTTTAAGAACTCTTTAAAGGTTCAAATATTAACAAAATGTTTTGTATAAAATATTGTTTGAAGATCGGATCTCAAAACATTAAGTTTCTCAAACCTTTTTCATGATTTTCAAAACCAAAATTATGCAAAAATGGCCTTGCGTATCGATACACTCACTGTATCGATACACTTGAAACTTACTGTAATTCTGAATGAACATTGCGTATCGATACACCCTTCATACGTATCGATACAGTGTTCATCTGGGCAACCGTACCGATACGCTTAATAAACGTATCGATACGCTAAGCATAATTATTTGAAAATTTATTTTGACCGTTATAACGTATCGATACTCTTGGTCACAGTATCGATACACATTGATGCAACAAATAAAATGGTTTTACAGAGACTTTGGACCGTATCGATACGACCCGTATCGATACGCTTTGATGCAACAAACTTAACAGAGAGTTTGGACCGTATCGATACGCCTAGTGTATCGATACGCCCTGTTTTTACGCACAACGGCTAGTTTGAATTTAAACTAGCGTATCGATACAGCCTTGTCGTGTATCGATACGCGGTGCTGGGGAGCTGCCTTAATAGCTGGAAAAATGTTCCCAACGGCTCCTTCAATAAGTCAAAAGATCCAAACGGCTAGAAACTGATTCAAGGGTATAAATACAAGCTTCATTTCACCAGGGAGATCAACAATACACATTCAAGCATCATCAAAGCAAAAAATCCAAATCCTAGAGCTATTTAAAGCTATATTCTTGTGCCCAACTCTTTGTATTTCATTTTGTCATATTATTGAGAGTTTTTGGGTTGCTGTAATTGTAAGTGGGTAGACAATCATCCTTTGAGAGGAAATACTTGAGTTTACCAAAAATCTTCTTTGTATTTGAGTGGATTAAGCTTGGGGTTGAAAAGCTTAATCGATATTGTAAGGTTTCCTCCTCATCCAAGAAAAGGGGACGAATTCAAGTAGTGAATTGTTTTGGAAAATCCTTAGTGGGAGCTAAGGTAGTGGATGTAGAGTTCGGTTGTTGAACTTGAACCACTATAACCCCTTGTGTCATTTTATTTTCCAATATTCTCTTCACAAAAAATTTTAATTGCCAATTCACCCCCCCTCTTGGCCATTTGCAATTGTTTGATCAACTCAACAATTGGTATCAGAGCTACACTCATTGGAAGGATTACAACCCTCTTGAGTCGATCCTTGGAAAGTTGAAAGTTTGATCAACAACAAGTCAAGCAATGGCATCCACCTCCAACTATGAATCTCAATCCACCACCAAGCCACCATTCTTCAATGGGGATAACTATCTTTATTGGAAGAATAGGATGAGGCTCTTCATTAAATCTACCGACTTTATGGTGTGGGATGTAGTTGAAGAAGGTCCATACATTCCCATGAGGAGAGATGGAGAAAGGCTTGTCCCAAAAATTAAAGCCGAAATGACCGATGATGAAAGAAGAAGGATGCAAGTGAACGACAAAGCTCTTCATGTAATATTTTGTGCACTTGGTCCGGATATCTACTCTAAGGTGTCTTCAATCGAAAATGCCAAGGAGGTTTGGGACACTCTCGAGACAACATATGAAGGGACTAGCGATGTAAAGGAGACAAAGATTGGACTACTCAATCTAAACTATGAGAACTTCAAGATGGATCCCGATGAAAGTGTTTCCCAAATGTTTGATCGATTCTCGGTCATTGTCAACGGTTTAAAGGGTTTCGGAGAAATCATTCCCGAAGACAAGCTAGTGAGAAAGTTGTTATACTCTCTTCCGGAATCATGGGATAGCAAGAGAACGGCCATAATTGAAGCCAAAGATTTGAAGACTCTTAAATTAGATGCTCTTGTTGGATCTCTACTCACACATGAGATTATGAGAAAGGGAAGAGAACAAGAGAAGAAGATAGTAGAAAAGAAGGAAGCTGAGAAAAAGAAAGTTGGAATCGCATTAAAGGCTTCACAATTAGAAAACGATTCTAGTGAGGATGAAGAAGAGGAAATGGCTATGTTGGCCAAACGATTTACTCAATTTATGAAGTCAAATCGTGGAAGAAAATTCATGAGAAGAAGGGACTTCAAGAGTAAAAACAAGGAAGAGGAAATAGACCCAATTACTTGCTATGAATGCAACAAACCGGGTCACATTCGTTCTGAGTGTCCTCAATTGAAAAAGAAAAGCTTTGGGAGGAAGAACAAGCTCAAAGCACAAATTGCAACTTGGAGTGATGATGAGTCTTCCGAGGAAGAGGAAGAAGTGGCCAACCTATGTCTCATGGCCATCGATGATGAATCAAAGGTAACCTCTAATTCATACAATTTAGATTTTTCTATTGAAGAACTTCAAGATGCTTATGATGAACTTCAAGAAGTGTATGATGAGTTGGTAGAAAAATACAAGGAGTCCATTTTGAAAAACAAGAAAATAATTTCTGATTTAAAAATTCAAAATGAGACATTTTTAAAAAATAACTCCGAATTGGAAAAGAAAGTTTTATCTTTAGTTAATTTTTCAAATGATCTTAAAACTAAAAATCTTGAACTTGAAAAACTTCTTTCCGATTTTCAAGATTATCACACAAAGGAAGTAGATAATCTTAAAACATCTTTTGATATTGGGAAAAAGAATTTTGAGAAAGAAAATCATTTTAAACCCCAATATACAAAAAGAAAATATTTTATACCTAAACAAAGAAATTTTTATAAGCAAACTAAAAGTCATAAAATTAGAAATGTTTGGGTTCCTAAAGAACTTATCACTTCTAATAACTTAAATGCTATTGCTTCTTGGATTCCCAAGGGAACCAAATTGTTAAAGGCTAACACTCATGGACCCAAGATGATTTGGGTACCAAAAACCAAGGCCTAAATTCTTTGTTTGTAGGGGGAGCATTGCTTCAAGGCTAAAGCTTCAAGCAAAAATTCTTGGTACCTTGATAGTGGATGCTCAAGACATATGACCGGTGACAAAAGTAGATTTGTGGAAATAAAGCCTAAAAGTGGTGGAGTAGTAACCTTCGGCGATAACTCAAAAGGACTCATTGAAGGAATAGACTCTATTGGTAATCACTCTTCTATCTACATTAAAGATGTTTTGTATGTCAACGGTCTTAAACATAATTTGTTGAGCATTAGTCAGTTATGTGATAAAGGTTTTAATGTTTTATTTGATAAAAGTGGTTGTAAAATTGTAAACATTAAAACAAATCAAACAATGCTCATAGGACATAGAATAGGCAATATTTACATGGTGCATTTAGATGACATCCATTCATCCCATGCATGTTTAGTTGCACATGATGAACATGACTCATGGCTATGGCATAGAAAGTTAGGACATGCAAGCATGAGTGTTCTAGAAAAATTAAATTCCCTTAATCTAGTTAGAGGTTTACCCAAACTTAATTTTTCAAATGATAAAATTTGTGATGCATGTTCAAAGGGTAAACAACATAGGAGTTCTTTTAAATCCATAAATGATGTCTCTACTAGTAGATGTTTACAATTGATTCATATGGATCTTTTTGGGCCAATTAGGACAATGAGCTTGGGTGGAAAATCATATGCATTTGTGCTTGTAGATGACTATTCTAGATATACTTGGGTTCTATTCTTAAGTACAAAAGATGAGGCTTTAGAAAAATTCATCACATTTTCTAAAATAACTCAAAATGATCTTGAACTTAAAATTTCTCATATTAGAAGTGATCATGGAACTGAATTTCAAAATTTGGGTTTTGATGAGTTTTTAAATGAAAATGGGATTAGCCATAATTTTTCTGCACCTCGCACTCCTCAACAAAATGGGGTAGTTGAGAGGAAAAATCGAACTTTAGAAGAAATGGCTAGAACCATGCTTTGCGAAAATAATTTACCTAAATATTTTTGGGCAGAAGCTACAAATACTGCTTGCTATATAATAAATCGAGTAATGATTAGGCCAATCTTAAAGAAGACATCTTATGAGATTTTAAAGTCCAAAAAACCTAACATTAGCTATTTTCATCCTTTTGGATGTAAGTGTTTTGTTTTAAATAATGGTAAAGAAAACTTAGGTAAATTTGATGCTAAAAGTGATGAAGCCATTTTCTTAGGGTATTCTTCAAACTCTAAAGCCTACCGTGTATTTAATAAAAGAACTCTAGTTGTTGAAGAGTCAATACATGTTGTTTTCGATGATAACCTCCTTTCGAGAAAGGAATCTTGTGATGATGATGATGTAGGAATCATTGATACTATTGATGGAGGACAAACATCAAAAGAGGATAAGATTCCAACTAAAGAAGAAGACTCACAAGAACCTCCTCTTGAAGGCTTAAAAGACTTAGCTCATGAAGAAAAAGAGGTATCTTACCCAAGGGAGTTAAACTATGTCAAAGGTGGTGAAATCTTAGGTGATCCATCCAAGGGGGTAACCACTAGATCCTCTCTCAAATTAATGAATCATGTTGCGTTTCTTTCATGCATTGAGCCTAAAAACATTAAAGAAGCTTTAAAAGATGATTTTTGGATTTTGGCCATGCAAGAGGAATTAAACCAATTTGAGAGAAGTAAAGTTTGGACATTAGTAGAAAGGCCTAATAATCAATCTACTATAGGTACAAAATGGGTTTTTAGGAATAAATTAGATGAAAACGGTAATATAGTGAGAAACAAGGCTAGGCTTGTTGCTCAAGGCTATACTCAAGAAGAGGGAATTGATTTTGATGAGACTTATGCACCCGTAGCAAGAATGGAAGCTATTAGAATGTTACTTGCATTTGCATGTTATCATGATTTCAAGCTTTTTCAAATGGATGTAAAAAGTGCCTTTTTAAATGGTTTTATAAATGAAGAGGTATATGTTGAACAACCCCCAGGTTTTGAGGATTCAAAATTTCCAAACCATGTGTTTAAACTAACAAAAGCTCTCTATGGTTTAAAACAAGCTCCAAGAGCTTGGTATGAAAGACTTTCAACTTTCTTAATTGAAAAGGGTTTTGAAAAAGGAAAGGTGGATACAACACTCTTCATAAAAAGATATAACAATGACATCTTAGTAGTTCAAATTTATGTTGATGATATTATTTTTGGTTCTACTAATGAGTGTTATTGTAAGGACTTTTCTAAGCTAATGCAAGGTGAGTTCGAGATGAGCATGATGGGGGAGCTCTCATTCTTTTTGGGACTCCAAATCAAACAAATGAGTGATGGCACCTTCATAAATCAAGCTAAATACGTAAGTGATATGCTCAAGAAGTTTGGCTTAGAGAATGCAAAACCTCAAGCCACACCTATGAGTTCTTCCATAAAGCTTGACAAAGATGAAGGAGGTAAATGTGTTGATTCTAAACTTTATAGATCCATGATAGGTTCTTTGCTTTATCTTACCGCAAGTAGACCGGATATTATGTTTAGTGTTTGCTTGTGTGCTAGGTTTCAAGCTAGTCCTAAAGAATCACACCTAGTTGCCATTAAAAGAATTTTTAGATACCTAATAGACACACCGACCTTAGGTCTTTGGTATCCTAAGGATTCAACTTTTAGTCTTCATGCTTTTTCGGATGCGGATTATGGGGGATGTAAGATAGATAGGAAAAGTACTTCCGGTACATGTCAATTCTTAGGTAGTATGCTCGTATCTTGGTTCTCTAAGAAACAAAATAGCGTAGCCTTATCTACCACCGAAGCGGAGTATATATCCTTAGGGAGTTGTTGTGCTCAAGTCCTTTGGATGAAGCAACAACTCTTAGACTATGGTGTTAAAATGGAAACCATACCCCTTAGGTGTGACAACACTAGTGCCATTTGTCTCACTAAGAATCCCATTCAACACTCTCGAACTAAACACATAGAAATTAGACATCATTTTATTAGAGATCATGTTTCGAAAAATGATGTTGTTATAGAATTTGTTGACACCTTGAACCAATTAGCGGACATATTTACTAAACCTTTAGATAAAGAGCGCTTTTGGACACTTAGAAGAGAGTTAGGTCTAACTTGTCTCTCTTAATTTTTTTTTGGTCCCAAAATGACAAAAATTTGCTTGAGATTGTTTGTAATTCATGTTTATGTTGATATTGTTCTTTTTGCTTCTACACATATTGCTAAGGGAGTATGTATCATGTTAAGTCATTAAAACTTGTTCATATAACACATACATGCATTTAGGGGCGTTTCAAATTGGATTTTTGCACATAAAAATACCAAAATTGCAGAAACAGGCAAGCGTGTATCGATACTGCGTATCAGCGTATCGATACGGTATTCAAATCTGGGATTTTTGCAGATGAATGCGTATCGATACAGCATAGTGTATCGATACGACAAGAGTCAAGGGAAAAAGTCAACACCGGTGCGTATCGATACGTCAACTGTATCGATACACATAAAACGACAAAGATAAAATTAGGTTATAGCGTATCGATACGCATGCATAGCGTATCGATACTCGACGGACGGAGAGCCTATTTAGGGCTGTTTTAATCAAAATCCCACAATTTTAAAACTCCTCTTCTCCTCTTCAAAAACCCTAACCGAAAACCCCTATAAAAACCCTCTAAATTCTTCAAAATTTTACACAAATCTTCAAAATTTCTTGAGGGATTTTACTTCATACATCAAGGCTATCCTTGGGCATCAATCTTGTGCACTAACACACCCTCTTTCATCCACTCTAAGAAATCAAGGTAAATTTTTTTTTTCAATTTTTTTAATTTTCGTCAATTTTCAATTATTATTTCAACTGATTTTTATATACATTATGATTAACTTACTATGGGTTTCATATTGTTCATAAAATTTTTCAAAAATAAATTTTTTTTTGGTTCGAATATATTTTATATTCGATAAAATTTTTTCGAAAACTAAAATTTGTTGTAAATATTCTTTAAAACATTTTTTTTAAAACAAAATTACCTTGAATTATTAGAATCTATTGGATTAAATTGGATGTTAATTGCATACATATTCGAATCTTTTTGATGTATTTTCAGGATTATGGCACCTAAAAAGGGGAATAAGAGACATCGCACCGCTTCCGTTTCTAATGAGGATGAGGGTAATCCTACTCCTAACCTTCCTCATATTATCCAAACTAGTTTTCCCACAGCCCTAGCTAGAGAAGCCTATAAGCTTTGTATGGGAATCAATCTTAGGGAAGAACGAATCGTGTCTATTCCGTTTTTAAACTCTGCTAAATTTAAATTTAAATATCTCCCTTTAATTAGGCAATGGAAACTTTTAACCTTTTTAAACATTCCTCCTATTTTATATAGGAATCTTGTCATTGTCTTCTTTTCAAATGCTTATTGTGTCAATGATGACGCCAATGAGCATGTTATTGCCATTGAATCCTCGGTTATGGGAACTCCTATTCGAATTGATCAAAAAGTCTTATGCACTGTTTTTGGTTTTGAGGATGTCGGGATTGATGATGAACACTCTTTAGGTTCGGGTTACATAGGTCCGGCAAAAGTTTTAGATGCTCATGATCGTATACTTCATCTTATTATCTCTTGGTTTATTCGTCCCTCGGGTGGTAGATATTCTACCATTCGTCAAATTGATGATTTTTGGCTTACATGCTTTAGGGAGGGTAAACGACCAAATCTTTGTCAAATCATGTTTGCCGATCTTGTGTTTTTGGTTCAAAACCGTTACACCAAACTTGTTCAATCTTTTTACTACACTTCGGCCTTGAGTTGTCTATTTCATTCCCTTGGTGTTGACTGCACACATGACCTTCCCGAAAAACTTGGCCAACCCATTGATGAGCATTCCCTTTCTCGCTCTGGTTTCTCTTTTGTCGGTAATGAATGGGTTCGCAACCCTCAAGCTGATCCTCCCGCTGCCCCGGTAAATGCCTCTCGCGCATCCTCTAGCCGTGCTTCTCATGACTCCTCCTCCATGGCAAATCTCATGACTTTCCTCAATGAGAAGTTCAATGCTATGGACGGTCGCTTCACCGCTATAGATAATCGGTTTACATCAATGGAAGAACGACTCCAAGGCATGGACAAGAAAATAGATACCTTGAGTGCTCGCCAAGACTCAATGGATCTTTCTCTTACAGCTTTCCATGGTGCTTGGATCAACCAAAACCAAAGGAACTAAACACCTCGAGAAGACGAAGACGAGGAAGAAGATGATGAGGATGACCATGATGATGGTGGAGACGCGTAGATGCATCTCATATTAGGATTTTTTAGGATTTCATTGCATTTTTATTAGAACTTGAATTATGCCTATTTTCTATGTTTTAGGATTTTTAAAAGGTTTGGATTATTATGCTTGCTTGCTTGGTTTATGAATTTGGAGCTTTATATTTATTCTTATGATTGATATTCCTATGCTTGATTATTCTAATCCTTGTGTTTCTTTTTGATCTAACAAAAAGGGGGAGAAGGATTCATTGTGTAAAGGTCAAAATTTTTCAAAATTCTCTATCTTTAAGTAAGGGGGAGAAACAAATTTGTTTTTAAACATTTATCTTAAAGCAAGGGGGAGAAAAGCCTTTTTCAAAGTTTTCAAAAACTTAAAAATTTATTATGGTTTTGTTATATCAAAAAGGGGGAGATTGTAAAACTAAAATTGATTTTGATATAACATAAAAATTTAAGGACCAAATTGCAAAATAAATAAATTTTTAAGAACTCTTTAAAGGTTCAAATATTAACAAAATGTTTTGTATAAAATATTGTTTGAAGATCGGATCTCAAAACATTAAGTTTCTCAAACCTTTTTCATAATTTTCAAAACCAAAATTATGCAAAAATGGCCTTGCGTATCGATACACTCACTGTATCGATACACTTGAAACTTACTGTAATTCTGAATGAACATTGCGTATCGATACACCCTTCATACGTATCGATACAGTGTTCATCTGGGCAACCGTACCGATACGCTTAATAAACGTATCGATACGCTAAGCATAATTATTTGAAAATTTATTTTGACCGTTATAACGTATCGATACTCTTGGTCACAGTATCGATACACATTGATGCAACAAATAAAATGGTTTTACAGAGACTTTGGACCGTATCGATACGACCCCCGTATCGATACGCTTTGATGCAACAAACTTAACAGAGAGTTTGGACCGTATCGATACGCCTAGTGTATCGATACGCCCTGTTTTTACGCACAACGGCTAGTTTGAATTTAAACTAGCGTATCGATACAACCTTGTCGTGTATCGATACGCGGTGCTGGGGAGCTGCCTTAATAGCTGGAAAAATGTTCCCAACGGCTCCTTCAATAAGTCAAAAGATCCAAACGGCTAGAAACTGATTCAAGGGTATAAATACAAGCTTCATTTCACCAGGGAGATCAACAATACACATTCAAGCATCATCAAAGCAAAAAATCCAAATCCTAGAGCTATTTAAAGCTATATTCTTGTGCCCAACTCTTTGTATTTCATTTTGTCATATTATTGAGAGTTTTTGGGTTGCTGTAATTGTAAGTGGGTAGACAATCATCCTTTGAGAGGAAATACTTGAGTTTACCAAAAATCTTCTTTGTATTTGAGTGGATTAAGCTTGGGGTTGAAAAGCTTAATCGATATTGTAAGGTTTCCTCCTCATCCAAGAAAAGGGGACGAATTCAAGTAGTGAATTGTTTTGGAAAATCCTTAGTGGGAGCTAAGGTAGTGGATGTAGAGTTCGGTTGTTGAACTTGAACCACTATAACCCCTTGTGTCATTTTATTTTCCAATATTCTCTTCACAAAAAATTTTAATTGCCAATTCACCCCCCCTCTTGGCCATTTGCAATTGTTTGATCAACTCAACACATTGTCGATGAAACCTGTCATATTTCTACAAAACATGGTTATATGGGCAGTAGGGCAAGTTATCCCGTCAAACTTTTCAAACTCTGGTGTCTTGAACTTGGGTGGAATTACCAAGTCTGGAACCAAACTAAGATCTCTAGCATTCATCCCATATGACCCTTCTTCTTCCTCATTTGTTCAGAATTTCTCCTCGAGGTCCTTCCGTGTCTCTTCTAGTGCTTCGAGAACTCTGCCTTGACCTTGTTCAATTTCTTAATCTCATCCAAATCCGGGACACTATCCCTAACATTTTCTACATGATTAAAAATCAAACCTGATGGAGCACGGGTAGAGGCAGCCGTCTGATGCGATGTTGTCCCATCTCCTTGAGTAGCCGCTCCTTGAGAGGGCTTAAGGGTGTCAGCGGCAAAAATGAGGGAATATGAGGGGTCTCTCATCTCTTGACTAGGGTTTTCAACAACACTCTTTCCTCTTAGATTGGATTGTATTAACTGAGATATCTCTTTCATCATATCTTGTTGGGACTTGATGATGGTGTTCCTCAATTCTTGCTGAGTTCGCTCCAATTGACCTCTCAAATCAGCTTCCAATTTAGCAAAACTCTACTCCATTTGCTTATTTTGATGGCGAGTAAAGTGTGGATGCGGAATCTTTGATAGTCAAGAATACTACAATGACCCCCAATAGTTAATTTTATGTGTTTTATGATTTAATGTATGCAATGTGTCGTATGCATAACAGAAACAGATGATTAAAGGCAATAAATTAAAAAACACAATCGAATGCGAAGAAGTGTTGATTCGACAAACATCCTTATTAAATAACTTTCATAATGAAGATCAAGTCTCAATACAACGAGAGAAGAAAATAGGTACATAGGGTACAATTTTCAATAAGTTTTGCTCGTCTCCTCCCTCTAAATTAGCACGTTTCGGAAACTTCGTTGCTATATGTGCTAAGACTTGAATACAATGAGGTACTCTTTGCTTTGGCGATCAAAAGACTTGATTTTTAGGGGCTCGAGATCAACTTGGATCTTTAACCATGGTAGCACATCAACTTGGCCCAAGCCAACTAGATTGGCTTCATTGTTCATTGTTCATTCCATAATCGCTTTTGAGCTACGAAATTCTTCAACTCGTTGTTATTGACTATTTCTCTCGTTATGATAGTTTTTAATTTTAGAATGTTCTCGAATCAACACTTCGTATGAAAATGCCATGAATATGCGCAAAAATAATCAAACAAAACAAGAAGAAGAAAAAAAACAAATGAATTAGAAACAAAAATAATGAATATTGAATGAAAAAAATAAATAAATAACAACGTAAAGACCTAGCAACCTGCATTCTAGCTTGCTACGGTTATCCGCATGGCTCTAATGGGTGGGTTTATTAAATTTTCACACATGTGAGTTCGGTTCTAAAAAAGGGTACCCGAACCTATCTTATCACATACTAAGGTAACACGAACCCCAATTCTGGCCCATTACAAGCTTGCGAATTGGATTCAGTCCGAGGGAAAGCACAACCTAATGACGTGGAGGGCTGCTCACGTGTCAAAGGTGTGAATTCCGGAAGTGAATTACCGACCTGTGGAGGGATGCTCACGTGGGTATGTGGCGTTTCACTCCCACTTAAGGGACGAAGCTCGGGTATAGAGCTTAATGATCATGATGCAACACATATCGGCGATTCCTTAGAAATTAAATGAAAAATTAATTCAAAGACCACCAATTATCAAAGCTCGTACAATCTAAGTCACATTTTCAAATTAAATTTCAAAAATTTCCATCATTAAAAGCAACAATTATTTTCTTGGCTTAACTCTCCTTGTTTCGTAAAAAATAAAATTCGGTCCCCAACGGAGTCGCCAAGCTGTAATAACGTTTTTTGAAAACTAATTTGCTTTAAAATATCCCATATTTTTAGAAAATCGATTAAATGGGGAATTGCTTTAAAAAACGTGTTTTGGAAAATAATAAAAACTTGGAGTCACCACCGGCCACTAAGGTAGGCCGGACATCACAAAAACCAGAGATTCATTTGAAAGGGTTCGGGAGTTGGTTACGTGTGGGGAAGAGTTAGCACCCCCATCACGCCTGGAAATCGGTACCAAAATATTTGTTGCTTTTAATTGTTTGAAATTGCTGAAATTTAAAAGGAATTTAATTATGGGTTCTTAATTGAAATTAAACTTAATCGTACGAGCTTTCTCAAATTGGTGAGTTCGAATTAATCGGAAATTTAATTAATAAGAATGACGGTACGTCGGACCATAGATTAAACCGACACCGAATAAGCCTGACTGTCGTGTTAATTTATGGTTCGACTTTCGTACGTCACCTTTGTGCATGATGCAAGCATTTAAGTATGATGTTATGATGTTGTCAATTTTAAATTAATTTTTACCTTCAGACGGTGAGAATTAATTCGAATATTTGGCCAACATCCATTAAAACATGACTGTTATGATGCAAATATCTGAATTAATAAATACCTCATTTTTATAGTCTAAGTTAATTACCATGCAATCAAAATATTAAGTCATATAATACCAATTATAAATACATATCACGTATAAACATTACATTAAAATATAAGCAAATTATACTATGTACACATTAAAACCATATATTATAATATATATTTTAATTCTACACATTACATAAAAACTTTGTTACATGAGAAAACCTTATATTATACTATATATATATACTATATATTATATTAAAACCATATGTCATGTAAAAACTATATATCATATAAAAACCTTATAATATATATATATACTATATATTATATTAAAACCATATGTTATATATATACCTTATATTATGTAAAAACATATGTCGTAGACTTTATTATGTGAAAACCACATACATTATAAAAATATAGGTTAAATACAAAACTAGGTATTATATAAGGAAAACCATATAGTAAATATAAGCTATAACATATGTAAGACCTATAATAAATATGAATCAAATATAAAACACAACCATGTAATATTTCCACATCCACAACAAACTAACATAAACTGACATGGCAACCATATACTAACACATATCAACATGGCAAGGCATAAAAAGGACTGAAATCAAAGAAATGTAAATACGAGGCAGAAATTAAAATGCATGAGAACAAGAGGATTAAACAACACTGGAAACAGGACCAAAATGAAAAAAAAAAGATTTCAGGGACTAAATAGACATTAAACCGTTCAAAGACTAGATTAAACTTTAAGGAGGACGAAATTAAAAATATTTAAATAAAATTGAGGGACCACGGGCGTGGTTTAAAGCCGCGTAGACCCTCCCTCATGCAATAAGGGAGACGAGGAGGGGTTTATAACGTAGATAACCCATTTTTAAAACCTAAAAGCACTATAAAAACGCGTTTAACCCCCCAAAACACCCTTTTTGTCATTTTGAGAACACACTTCCGAAAACCCTTCCCTCCTCTCATTTTCTCTGAAAATCAGCGAATGTCGTCGTGTGTTGTCGCTTCGGTCGCCGCTAGCCGACGCCGAAAACCTAAAAAAAACTGTTTCTTTCTTCGAAAACCATATTTAAAACAAAACCAAAGCAAACTTTCATTTTTCCTGAAAGCATAAGCAAAACCCTTATACTTTTTGAAAACCCAAAACTCCTTTCGGTCACCACCTTACCGTTTCACCATGCAAGACCTTGGAAGGCCGAGTGGCTTGTCAACGACGAGTGAATGCGAACTGGCGCACAAAGAAGGCCAAACGCCGAAGGTAAAAACATCGAACCTAATTTTTATATGCTATGCTTCGGAAAAAAAGAGAGAGCAAATATACCTCTGAAAACTTGAGGTTTTTACTTCTATTGATTCTCTGAAATTTCCCCGTTCGAAAAAATTCTCGTTTACAATATTTAGGTTCGGTTTTTATAACCGAAAATTATAAATTTTAAAATGAAATTACATTGAATATAAATTCTCCATTTGCTGCTCCTGATTTGTTTGTATTCATCTGTGAAATGTTTGTTTTTCTCCAAAACGGCTCTGACGTTCTTGCATTTTTTTTTACTTGTTTGCACATGGTGTCGTGGCTGAATGAGGAGATTGGGGACCAGCCAGACGTCGTGGAGCGATCACAGGTGTCAATGAAGGATCTGGACGGTTATGGCAAGAAGCTGAAGAGGCTCAAACGGTGTGTGGTTCGCACTCGCGGAAAGCTGAAGAATCGCGCGTGCCGAAGTTGGAAAGCCGGGCATGTTCCATACGCACGTTGGATGCGATCTCAACCATTCGATGTATTCCTGATCCGACGATTGTAGTCGATGCGATGCCAGAGAAAAAGAGAATCATCTAGGGTTTCCCTTATCCGCGCAATCTGGGCCGTTTGATGTCCCTTCCAGATCTGACGATTCAAGATGCGGCGGCTGCACAAATAGAAAGATAGGAATTAGAGTTTCTGTTGTTTTAATTATTCGGGCTTATTGGGCCATGTAATATAATATGTATTATTTTTGTTTTTATGTAAATGGACTCTATTTTATTAAATTGGAATTTAATTTATTTAATTGGACATATATATTTTCCTTTCTTTCCTTTTCTACATAATAAGGAGGAGGAGGAGGAGGAGGGAGATACTATAATATATTAATAATATTTAGGTTTTTTCAAATGGATAATAACATAATAATAATAACTACACATGATAGTAAATAGTACTATATATATCACTTACGTATAAATAATACTAATAATATTTTTTGTTTTAGTTTTAATCACCATATATAGTTAAAGTAGGTAAACAAAGCCCATTTGTAAAATATAAAGAACGGGTTAATAACAAATATTAGAAACAAAATTAAATTTTAATAGTAGACCCTAATAACAAGTATTAAAACAATAAATTATAATAATAAATATTGAAAAAAATAAACTATCATTAAAATTAAATACTTATAATTATAAATTGCGTGCCCTGAATATGGGTGGGCCCTGGGCCGTCGCCCTTCTGACCCACCCTCATGGACGACTCTATAATCTAAAAGTGTTTATAAGGTAGTATATGTCATGGGCAGATTTACATATAAGTTAGTGGGGTCATGACCCCACTTAGGTTATAGAAATTCTTGTAAAAAGTAAATAATTTTGGGAGAGAGAAGAAATCAAATGTATTTGAACCCACTAAATCTGAATGAAAATCTTATGTCCTTTTTCGGTGTTATTTTTATAGTCTAGCACTACAAATTAAATTATAAGCCATAATCTAAATCCTAAATCATAAATCTTAAACCCTAAAAAATACATCCTACTCCAATTATTTAAACTCTAATCCTAAATTTATTTTTTAGTTTGAAGGCATAAATAAAGGCATCGAAAAATGACATGAGATTTCTATTCACTTATCCACTATTAAAAATTTTTAGTTCGTTTAATTTTGACTTTGACTTTCTTGAACCCACTTGATATGAAGTCTAAATCTGCCACTGGTATCTGTTCATATATATTCATAACCCTTTGAGAAAGCACAAACATCTTGTAAATAAAGCGATTGAACCCAAGTCTCCTAGTATAAACATCATCCGCTTTTTCACTAAGAACACTTATTGGGTTTAGAATAAATTTTTTTTAATTACTCATAATGGAAGAATACCATTCTAAAAAAGTTAAGGCACTATTGTGTTATTATTGAGGTAGTCTCCAATATTCATAATGTGCGACCTTGATATTTTTTTTGGTTTAGAATTTGGTATCTGGCTTATTGGTCGATTATTTCTGATCAGATTATGTAGAAGTTCAATATGGGGTGACCTTTTCAACTTAATTTTCTCTATTTACAATACTAAGGTTCGAACTTCTGATCTTGCTTAAAGGACTAAGTGCCTCATCCTCTAAACCAAGTGATTGCTAGTATTGCGATCTTGATATTTATTCGTAGTAAAAGAACATCCTTATTAGAATCGAATGAACTGCATTTCTTATTTTTAAAACATTTTTTAAAAATAAAGTTCACTTCATCTATTTACAATTTGCATTCATTCGGATCATATTTCAAGTTTAAATTTATATTTGTAACTTTTCACAAAACAAGACAACACATGTTTAGAAATGTATTAATTTTAGGCGGTGCTTTAACCATGGTGGAGCTACATTCAGAGTCAATTGACCTCACTTGATTAGTTGGGTATGAAATTTTTATGGAGTTAACATAGATTTTTTTCATAGAAAATATTCGAATTGATCTCACTTAATTTATTGAGAGTATGAGGTCAACAATACTTATTATAGTTATATGAGAATCTCTCATACCTCATGCTCCATTCTAACGTCCTTATATGAAAATCCTAGCCCCGCTATTTGCTTTAACATTCCCCACATGTAACCGGCTCTCAGATCCAACTTTCCACAAGGTTTTCAACATAAACTTTTAAATTTTAAAATGGATTATCAAAATTATTTCCGAGCGATTTTATAAATGACCCAACTCGAAATGATCAATAAAAACTCGAATTATTTTGAAACGTGGTGTTTTAAAGAAAAATATTTTCGAAGCTAAAAAATAATTACAGCTATAGATATTAGAAATTCGTTTGAAGTAGCAAAAAAATCATTAAAATGAAAAAAAAAAATACAAGTATTGAAAATATATAAAAAAAATCAGTATATTTTTGTATGTTAAATTTTTAAAAAATTTTAATTAGATTTAATCTATTTAAAAAATATAATTTTTTTTATAATATGCATGTTTGTCTTACCGTTCATGTTTGGGTACGAAGCTGCCTTTTCTAACAATGTCACGTTCAAGGTTTACAAATCAAAATTATTAAATAACTAAAAATGGAAAAGTTCCTTAAATTTTCTGTTTTTGTAAAAAAAAATATCATATTCGTTTTCAGAAATTTTCTTAGTGTTTAAATATTTGAAGGATTTTTTCTTCAATTTTAGTATTGTTTTAAAAACTGAGCATAATTACATCATCGAAATATAGTTTTTCTTAAAAAAATCTTAAAATTTGAGCTTTTTTAAAGAATTTGTGCTGTTTTTTGTTGTAAATTTTTAAAGATTTTCTATTTTTTATTACATGCAATTGAGTTTATTTTTTTAATAGTTTTAAAGTGATTATAACATAGTATATGTTCATACATTTTCTTAATCTTTTGATAAGACTCACACCTTCAGTGGCAGAACTTGGGGTAAGAGTTAGGGAGGTCAATTTAAATTTTAAAAGAAATATGGAGGCTTAAACTATACTTTTTAAAATTTTTAAAGGTGTATCTAAAATTTGTAATGATTTTGAAAAATTTAATAAGAAATTTTAGAAAAATTATGAGATGAAATTAATTAATAATATTTAAAATTTTAAAGTTTAATAATAATTTTCAAGAAAACAAATAATAAGCTTATATAATTTTAACGGCATGTGTCATCATCCTATGAAAATCAACGGTTGTGAGGAAGAATTATCGACACTTAGGCTTTGTTTAACATTGCTTTTCAAATAAGCTTTTGGTTTCAAAAGCTGGTTTGAGATTAAAAGCTAAACAGCTAACTTTTGGAGAGAAAAAAAAAACTGCTTTTGAAAAGTGATTTTTAACCCAAACGCAAAAGCTAAGATTTTTAGCTTTTGCGGTTGTAAAAGTGATTTTGAGAGCCAAATCATAATTTTAACATTCATTTGCTATTGTGTTTATTTATAATTTATAATTTTTTACGGGATATAATTAGACAATTAATAATTATTTTTTAATTTTAAAATATATATATTTATTCATGTCAAGGTTTTTTAAATAAAATATTTCAAATTTGTTATATTTTCATGGAACACATATAATTGTTAAAAAATATATTTATTAATAAAAATATTTTTATAATAATTTAAGCTGATATATTTCATATATTATAACATTAGAGAATTTGAATATCATATATATATATACACACACATATATAACTTACACTATCATGTCCAAAATGACCATTTATCTTCTTAAAAGCGTTTTTCAACAGCAATGCTGAACACTAAAATCTTATGACCAATTTTTAAAATTCCTTCTCAAAATCTCTTTCTAATAACACTTTTAAAAATTAATGTTAAACTAGTTTTTAAAGAGTGATGAAGCCGACCAATGCAATAATAAAGAATCCAATCCATGTGTCCATATCACACACACACACAAAAAAAAATACACTGACACACACTGGATAGACAACAAGAAAGATTGAGATAGCAGTATGATAGTAGAGTTGCGAGCTTTATTTCGTTTGCAGTAGCAAAACAAATTCAAAAAATCATTAAAATGAAAAAAAACCTTACAAGTATTGAAAATATATAAAAAAATCATATTATAATTTTGTATGTTAAAATTTTTAAAACTTTAATTACATTTAATCTATTTAAAAAAATCTAAATTATTTTTCTGTAATATGTATGTTTGTCTTACGGTCTATGTTCGGAGTGCGAGATTGCCCCTCGCAACTAGGGATGTAAAAAGCTGACCCGACCTGAAAACCCGACTGAAACCTGCTCGAGTCAGAACCTGGTTTAACCCGAGGATTCGATGACCCGAACCCGATCTGTAACCGACTGTTATTGACCCGAACTCGAGTTGGACCTGTTATTGTAGTAACCGGACCTGACCTGCATCCGACCGAGAATGACCCGAACCCGAAACCCGACCTGCACCTGACTAAAACGAACCCGAACCCGAGACGGACCTGTCAGATAATAGATATTACCTGACTGAATCGACTTGAGATTCGATTTTACCCGACCTGTTTTGGACCTGACCTGTTAATTGACCCGACTTGTTTTGAACCCGGCCTGTTGTTGACCTGAACTGATATTGACCTGGATTGATATTTACTTGACATATAATTGACGAAGTCTATGATTTGATGAATTTATTATATTATAATATGATAAACTAATTTTTACAATTTAAATTATTAATTTGTGTATTCAAAATATTTTGTTAAATACTCAATTATTGACTATTAATTTATTGGCTTATATATATAATCAATTTAAAGTGAATGGTAGGAGGAAAATTTTAAAGTGAATGGGTGAGAGGGAGGGAAACATATTTTTTTTCAATTCCCCCCGCAGTCGACACCTTTATGGAAACGGGTCTTGGCAGCAAAGTACAACGAAAATCCCGATCTCTTGTTCCCTCACAATACTAGTTCAAAAAACAGAAGCTGGGTCTGGAAAGGCATCACGGCTCCGCTAAACTCTTCTAACGATCCGTTTTGCTTGAACCTAAAGACAGTCATAGGAGATGGGAGAAAAGTTTATTTTTGGTCGGACAAATGGGTAGGCGACACCCCTCTGGCAGTAGCTTATCCTAGACTGTTTTCACTCTAAGTCAATAAAACTGGAGTCATAGCGGATTTTGGTCGAATTGTCGGTGGTCGATGGTTGTGGGAATTATCTTTTCGAAGAATCTTGTTTGATTGGGAAACAGAGCTATGGCTAGAACTTCAGGAACTTTTGAACTCTGTACCATGTTCCAACCTTACGACAGACAGCCTTAGATGGGGGGGAGACCCCAGTGGGTGCTTTTCGACAAGATCATGTGCTAGAATGTTGCAGTATAATGGTCAAGTGCCCTTACCCCAAGTCAACGCCGTTTGGAAATATGTGTGGCCAAACTTCGCCCCGCCTAAGGTCGAAGCTTTCCTTTGGAGAGCGATTCTTGGGCGTTTACCTACTAAAAACGAACTTGCAAAGAGAGGAGTGATTTTTAACAACAGTAAACTTTGCCCTCTTTGTGGCGAAGAGGAAGAAACAACCGATCACGTGTTATGTCTATGCAAAACTTCTTGGCGCGTATGGCAAATGTGGTTTAATCACTGGAATATCTGCTTTGTTTGTCCTAAGGACGTGGCCTCGCTCCTCCTAGTTTGGATGAACATGGATGCTCCTATAGCGTCAATGCAAATCTGGAAACTTGCCTTTTTAAGCATTTTATGGTCAATTTGGTTATCAAGAAACGAAGCAGTCTTCAAAACTAAGCAAGTTGATGCATCTTTAACCTTTGATTTGTGTCTCCTTAGATTTGGGTGGTGGTTTAGAGCTAAGTGGCCCAATTGTCCCCTCTCGATTGATGACATTCGTATGAACCCTCTGAACATTAAAATCGTTAACTTCAAACATCAGGGTAAGCCTCGGATTAGTTGGAGTCGACCAAATTTTGGTTCCCTTAAGCTCAATATTGATGGAGCAGTTGAATGTGGATATGGCAGAGCAGACATAGGCGGGGTATTAAGGAATCATGAGGGGTTAATGCTGATGATGTTCTCCAAAAACGCAGGTGTGATCGATGCAACGTCGGCCGAAATTCTAGCAGTGGTCGAAGGTCTACAGATTTTTAACTCGTCAATATGGGCGCGGAAATGCTCCCTAATAGTTGAATCGAATTGCGCAAACCTGGTGGAATGGTTCTGCCGACCATCCTCAGCCCCCCCAATATTCAGGCAGATTATCACAAATTGTGTTAGTCTCTTTAGCAATCTCCAATGGAAGATTCAAGCTATTAATAGAAGCGCCAATTCCACAGCTGACAAGCTAGCAAAATCAGGCATTTTGAGAGCAAATTCAACTTTATGGCTTAGAGACTGCTGCTCAGTGGAAAATGTTGATTTCCATTGGGAAGTAAAGAGGTTATGAAAATCCTACTCCCTTAATCTTGATTTAGTGCAAATATGCTTCTGTGTTTAAACATTTCAGAAAGGGGATCCCTGGGTGTTGAGGGAATTGAATGCTGTTGGTATGTTGTACGTTTCTATGGTTTTGCTATCATGCTGAATAATTTCGACATAGTAGATGTTATGTTCCTGGACATCCCCAGTGCAGGTGATATTGAACAAATAAAGGAAGTTTTGCACAGGTTCGCTTTATGGCAGATAGGGGCTAAAGACCAGTTTGACTATGGCCTCATGTGTACCATCTCTGGAAATTGGGTCGAAGATGGACTGTGGTTATGAACAGATGATCCTTGCAGGGAGTGATTTATGTCTCATAGTGGGGCTGCAATCATGTGTTTATCCAATGATAAGCTTGAGTCAAGAGAGAACCCTGTGTTGTATTAAATAATTACCGATTATGGTTTGTTTCTTGGGGGATCAAACACGGCTTCTGCAGCCTGAAAACCTGGAATCCCCATGAGTTTGGACGTTTCAATATGTTGTAATGCGTTCTTCATCCCTTGTCCCGGCGCACTTTTTTTCCTCCAACCTAGGCTAGGGAGATTTTTTAACGAGGCACGGGGCAACAGATCATTAATAAAAACATCTTAACTTTCAATATATATATATATGGGTTAGGATCAACTTACACTGTGTAAAACTCAATTAGTTTTACACAGTTTTTGGACCGTTGGATGATGGTAATTAATGGCTCAGATTATTTCCTTATCTTCTTTCCAAAGTGATAATCTTCACATTTTTTACTGTTAATCTCATCCATCCATTTCCCTTATCCATTTCCCTTATCCAATGGTCCTAAATTAGTGTAAAACTCTTTTAAGTTTTACACGTTTTTTAACCGTTGGATGAGTGAAACGAATAGATGAGATTAATAGTAAATATGTGAAGATTATCACTTGAAAAAAAGAGTAATGAGTTAATCTGAGCCATCCATTCCCCTCATCTAACGATCTAAAAAACGTGTAAAACTTTAGATCAATTAGATATATATAAATGGGTGAGAAGGAGGGAAAGTACCTGCTTAGATTTTTAGGATTGGATAATTAATTTTTTAGCCCCTCCAAACTTTAGATATTTTTCATTTAAAATCTTAATAGTCATTTTTAGGTTTTAGTTTAATTCAGTTGAGTCCAAATTTATGTTAATTTAATTGAGATTCGACATTTAATGTTGGAGTTATTTTTAATTAGGTATGTAATTTATGCTTCTAGGTTTTAATTTAGATCAATTAGATGTTTTTAACAGAAATTGACCCCTATTTATTTTAAATTTTTGTAATCTAATCCAATATTTTTAATATGATGATATTTTTCGTCATTCTAGTCCCTAAAAATTTATTCTTAGCCGAAATTGACCCCCCTACACACACGCACACACGCACACACACATTTAATTATAACAATACATACATATATATATATATATATATCATAATATGATATTATATATATATACATATTATACATACTAAAACTTACACAAATACACACGCACACGCGCGCGCACATACACACACAAAATAATCCAAATTGACCCCAATTTTTTTTTGTAATTTAGTCTAATTTTTATAATTTTAATTTAATATTTTTGTTTATTATAGTCCCTAAAACTTTATTCTTATTCTAAATTGACCCCTACTCATTTTTTTTAATTTAATCTAGTGTTTTTAATATGATGATATTTTTATTCATGTTTTTATTTTTCACCAAAATTTACCCTTATTAATTTATATTTTTTAATTTACTCCAATATTTTAGATATGAATCATTTGATGATATTTTTGTTCATTCTAGTGCTTAATATTTATTTTTAATGTCATTTCGTGTTCGTGATTCGTGAAAGGCTTTAAATAATTAACTCGAAATGAATGACAAACCCAAAGTCTATCGACTATTTGTATCAAAACTCAAACTTAATACAAATTCAAAACTCGAATTAACCCGACCTGAAATACACCGACTTAAAATGAACCTGACTTGAAATGAACCCGACCTGAAGTCTACCCGAGCCCGAATTAACCAATCAATTATCTGATTCGGACCCAAACCGTTTTGACCCGCCCTGTAATGAATCCGACATGAAACTGACCTGCACCCGACCCGAATCGAGTCAAAACATCAAATCGACCTGAAATGACATGTATTCGATTTGACCTGACCTGAAACCAATCTGATTACCTCTTTTTACATCCCTAATCGTAACAATATCGCATTCAAGGTTTAAAAATATAAATTATTAAATAATTAAAAATGGAAGAGTTCCTTAAATTTCTATTTTTGTAAAAAAAAATATCATATTCGTTTTCAGAAATTTTCTTAATGTTTAAATATTTGAAGGATTTTTTTCAATTTTATTATTGTTTTAAAAACTGAGCATAAATATATCGACGAAATATATTTTTTCTTAAAAAACTATTCTTAACATTTGAGTTTTTTTATAAAGAATTTTTGCTGTTTTTTTTTGTTTGTATTTTTTTAAAGATTTTCTATTTTTTATTACATGCGATTGAGCTTATTTTTTTGAATGGTCTTAAGATGTTTATAACATAGTATACGTTCATACTTTTTTTTAATCTTTTGATAAAAAATGTGGAGGCTTAAACTAAAAATTTCAAAAATTTTGAGGGTTTAACTAAAATTTTTAATAATTTTGAGATATTTAATAAAAACTTTTGAAAAATTTATGAGAGGGAATTAATTAAAAATATTTAAAATTTTAAAGCTTAATAATAATTTTTTATAAACCTTTGAGGGGAAAAATTGAAAATTTCTAAATTACAGGGGTCAAATTCTAGTTTCTCAAAATTTTGGGGGTCATGGCCCCTCTAGTCCCTTACATGTTTCGCACTGTATATCTTACAAACAAACTTATTTAAATTCGAAACTTTTAGAATGAATATCATCATCTTTTCTATTAAAACCACTTTTTGAGTTACCGTGTCTCATTAGACCATGTTATTTTCTAACAAATAAATTAAGGAATTAGTGTGATAACCTAACGAAAATAGGAAGACTGAATTGATAAAAAAAAAGTGTAAAATGATTATAATAATAATTTTCAAGAAAACAAATATTAAGCTTATATAATTTTAACGGCACGTGTCATCATCCTATGAGAATAAACGATTGTGAGGAAGAGTATATCAACACTTCCAAGTATGCAATAATAAAGAATCCAATCCACATGTCCATTACACACACAAATTGTGAATTAACATTTCAATTTAAATGTAAATATGAATATGAAATTATCATCACCACATTTTTTTTCTATATCTCACATCCTTGAAGTACAATAGGGATTTAAATAGCATTCGCGGTCGCGTCGTGGTTATCGCGGTTGCATACATAACATAGACTATTGCCGGTGTCACGGTCGTGATTTTTTTTTTAATTTGTACAATTTATTGTAAAAAATAATAATTATAATTATAAAAAATCATCTTTAATGATATTTAGAGTATTTTCTAAACAAAAATGAACATAAATTAAAATAGATAAAAAATATCTATTATAAATTATAATTGTGAGATAAAAGATTAAATTTCTTACGATTTTATCAAAGTGTTCTTTTCCACCAGCAAAGTCAAAAATAATATATATATATATATATATATTTTCAACTAGTCAATACTTAAATTAAAAAAATATCAATGTAAATATCAACAATGGAAAATTTAAATTATAAATTATAAAAAAATTTCCAACACTTATTAATGGATTTAATTGAAAGAAAATAAGACTTAAAGGCTCAATTGGAAGTTTCGTTATGGATTTGAAGACTTAATTGAAAATGGAATAAAACAAAACATTTTAATTAAAGTAAAAATCTGCTTTAAAGAACTAAATTGTAAGAGTACTAAAACTTTTAAGCCTCTTCAAAAATTCACTAAAAAATGAACCCTTCTTTTCACATTTACCCTTTTAATGTTATAACATTATCTTCAACCCGATTCTCTCTTTTTTTTTCTTCTCTGTAACATTTTCCTCCTCTTCAGCCACCATATGCGATTGAGCTGAAAACGGGGATAGCGTCCCGCTATCGCCGCAACAGCCTCTATCTCGTTATTTCGCGTTCGCGACAACCCACTATCGTCGTGATTTCGTTGTCCACCGTAATTTTTTTTTTCTATTGCGAATTCGGACGACGGCACGACCGCAATTTCGCAGTTGCACTTCACTATTTGAAACCCTGGGTACAATCCCTTCTTTTTCTTTCAAAATAAATACATGCTTAATGCTTTCACAATGTTGTGTAGTTGAATAATAACAACACAAAAGTAGCCAAAAGGATTAGGTTGGATTGACATTTGGCAGGGTGGAATATACAACTCATGTAATCTACGAATGGATCAAAATATCTTGAGATAATGTCGGCTGAGAAAGCGGATGTCTGATTTCTTTATGTGAACTATGAACGTCTGTTTTAGATGATAGATACCCAGATTGAAACCGTCAATTTAACACCTGAATCTCATGTCTAAATTCTAATACATGACACGTGTTATTTACCAGAATGGAAAGTCTAAAACCAATCCCAAATGATTTCGAAGTGTTGAATTTGTCACGCGTGAAGATTTTTATTTGAGGATACCTTTCCGTCCTTTGCGGATATATACCACACATTTATGTTTGCAAAACGGTACAAGAGGTAATCGGTTTGTTTTATTTATGACGTGGCATCAATTTGACTTGTTCATTACAAGGACCGCCGATTTGACTTGTTCATTACAAGAACCGCCGTCGCCGTCAGCTGTGGGTTCGTACATAAATTATATATACTCGAAACCCATTCATTTCTTCCACTTTGCACAATAACAGAAAGACCAAAGTCGTCTAAAGTAACTAGTCAAAACTCAAAACTATTACTTTTACTTTTTAAGCCATGGAAAATTACAACAGATCCTTTCCTTTGAGTCGCGAAAAGGAGCATGAGATCATGGTCTCCACCCTCCTGCATGTAATCAACGCCACTGCCACCTCTGATTCCAACAATGGCCTTTATAATTTTAACGGTTCTGATGAGGACGCTAATGTCCTGCTCCTGCCAACCCACCAACAAAGAGTCCCAATGCCACCAAAGAGGAAGCGTTACAGGGGAGCACGACAGAGGCCATGGGGGAAATGGGCGGCGGAGATTCGAAACCCGAAACTAGGGGTTCGGGTTTGGCTGGGGACGTTCGACACGGCAGAAGCTGCTGCCAGGGCTTATGACAGGGCGGCTATTGAGTTCCACGGAGATAAAGCAAAGATCAATTTCCCATTATCAGATTACACAATGGTGCAAGAAGAAGAAGAAAGTGAGGAGCATAAAGAGGAAGAGAAGAGCAATGGAGAAAAAGGAGATGAAGAGGAAGCATTGGAAATATTCTCAGAGGAGGAGCTTAAGGAACTGATGATGATGATGGATTGAATGGTTAGTTTATTTAATTTTGTAGAAACTTTTGCAGTATATAAGCAGCTAAATATAAAGTAGTGATAAGAATGCCACGTGGACATGACTTTCCTTCTCTCTTTTTCTTACTAAAATTCTCAAAAGAAGATACACACGTGTCTGGTGGATAAAAATTTATTTGGATAAGTGTGATTTACTATCCAAGTAGCAGCAAGGTGCCGAAAAAACAAATACAATTAGTACGGTATCTCCCAATCTATACACATATGTACATTAATCCTATCTGTAGTATCTATACCCTTCTTATGTATATGTAATTACTAATTTTGTTCAGGTTTTAAACCCGCTATAGTTTGTGTTTATATTGGGCTTAGTCAGGGGCGGAGTCAGAAATTTATTTAAGGGGTGTCATTTTTTCGAACAGTATTTAAGAGGAACTAATTATTTATAAAGGGGTATCATTTTATTTGTAATAGGGGTGTCATTTTATTTGTAATGGGGTGTCAATTACATATATTTTTTGTTTTTTATATACAAATTATATAGAAAAATACAATTTCTAAAAAAATTTGGGGTGTCAACCGACACCCCAATGATCAAGGTAGCTCCGCCCATGGGCTTAGTAATATGAGATTAACAAAAAAAGAGAAAAAAGAAAAAAAAATACTATTTATACTATTTATATTATTATTATTAGTATAATTGTTTTTATTTTACTATTAATATAATATATTATTACTTATGCGGTTATTGTTAGTTGTTTTATTATTATTATTAGTATGATTTTTTTTTGTTATTATTGTATTTGTTATTATTATTATTATTTATACATAAATAAAATAAATAAATAAGCTCATATTTATTAAAAAATGTTACAAATCGGTCCGATAGGCCCAAATAATAAAAAATCCGAAGTCCATTACACATGAACCCTAATCCTTGTCTTATTGGCGCAATCGTCAAATATATTTTAAATTTGACGGCCCAGATCGCGTAACGAAAGGAAGCCTTAGCTAGTCACCCTCTACCCTGGCGCCGCAACAACAATAGCTGTTAGATCTGACCCTAGATCTCATGTTGCATAAGATATTGTTCTTGCCTTGTTTTAGACGTATCATACATAATATGGCTCGGATGTACATGCATGTTGCGTTAGTACCTAATATATTGTTTCCCCCTAGCACATAAACAGCGATTTCGATGCATATGTTATGTAACTTGTACATTATCTATTGTATGGTATATATATATATATATATATATGGCTATACGCATATATAACATACACCTGTATTATAATTTCGTGAGGTTATATATATATTACATAAGATTCGTATGTACATATATTTTCTTACCTCTTAATCTTGCCACGAATATATATATATATATATATATATATATATATATATATATAGTACAAGGTTTTCACATAGCTGTGCATAGAGGTGACAATCGCGTCGTTCGGTTCGGGTCGTTTCGATTCGGGTCGCTTCAGGTCTATCTAGAATCGGTTTCAATTCAGTTCGAGTTTAGTTTGGGTCTAATGTGATGGGTTGGATCAGGTCATAATCGGATCGGTTATTATCGGGTCAGGTCAATATCGGATCGGTCACTTTCGGTTCGGGTCAAAATCGGGTCGTTCTAGTCAATTTCGGGTCGGGTCAATATTTGAGTTTTTGGGTCAATTTGGTTTGAGTTGGGTTTAGGGTTTGGGGTTTAGTATTTATGGTTTAGTTTAGAGTTATTGGTGTATATGATTAATTCTGATTCAACTTGTTAATCTATGCATTTGAATTGATTAAATATTTAAATCAAAGCTTCATGTATCCATATCAAAATTTTTTTGTATAATTATATTAAATCAAAGTTTAATAATAATAATAATAATAATAATAATAATAATAATAATAATAATAATAATAATAATAATAATAATAATAATAATAATAATGTTTGAAATGAATTAATTTATTAAACTTAGGATCTAAATGAGCTAACTAAAATCTAGAAGCATAAGTCACAAACATAATTAAAATAATTCTAAAACTAAATGTGAAATTTTAATTAAATTAATCTAAATTGAAACTCAGTTAAATTAAAAAAAGAAAAAGAGAAAGACAATTGGTAAAAATAGAGAGAGAAAGGACAAAATTTTGGAGGGAAACAAATCACTAATTTTTTAAGCTAGATTGAAAAAAAGAGAAAAAGACAATTAGTAAAAATAGAGAGGGAAAAGACAAAATTTTGGATGGAAATAAGCCACCAATTTTTTAAGCTAGAGATTAATTATTTTTTTAGGTCATGTCGCATTTAAAATGTTACATTTTAGTACTAATATTCAACTTTATGTTTTAGTTTAATTTAATTTAGTCACAAGTATCCCCACGGTTTAGACTTCGGATATACAAATCCTCTCCTCGTAGTGATATTTAGTCTCTAAAAATGTACTTTTAGTCGAAATTAACTAATCTTTTTAATTTAGTCTATTAATTTAATATAATGACATTTTTGTTTATTTTAATTTCTAAGATTTAACTTTTTAGCCAAAATTGACCCCTATTTATTTATATGGTATAATTATGAAATTGGTCATTGGAGTCTCAAATTTCTCCACTTCCAAATTGTCAATTTAGTCCACAATTTCAGTTTTATGCTATATTTTATGGTGAAATTATAAAATTGGTCATCAAGCTCTCAAATTTTATTATTTATTATATTGTTAAAAACAGATAATATTAAAAATAAATTATTCATTTATTTTACCTTAATTTTTGGGTTAAAATCGGGTCGATATTCGGTTCAGCTTTCGGTTCGGGTCAAATCGATTCGGGTCCATTTTGGTTAAAATTTTTTTGGGTCATTCCGGTTCGGTTTATTTCGAGTTTCAGGTCAAATTCGAATCATCATGTTTGGATCAAAATAGGGTCTCGGTTCGGGTAATTCGATTCGGGTTCCGGGTCAAGTTTACCAGGTCTAGCTGTGCATGTATATTCCTTACTACATCTCATGTTCATGCATTTAAGCACCATGTCTATACTTGTCTTTTTTTTTGTTCTATTTCATGCCATTTATTTTTGTGGATTTATTCATATTGTTTCATGCCCTATTTATTTGTTCTCGATATTCCTTTGGACGTATACTATGTTAGGTTGCATTTGGAATATAAAATGTTATGCGATGTTCATTTATTCGGAAATAAACGAGGCCAGTACCAGTCGTAGTGGTGGTGGTTCGGACGTTTCTTTTCGAATATTAGGGCTTTTGAATTTCACTCACTTGTATAACCAAATTTCGATTTAATTTGTCACTTTAATTCGTAAAATTTGATATTAATTAAGCGGTAATGATCTTGGTACCAATTTTGGGCACGACGGGGGTGCTCACTCTTCCCCGCGTGTAACCAATTCCCGAATTCTTTTTCGAATCTCTGGTTTTGTTTGTCGGTGTCTGGTCTACCTTTTGAAATGGCCGATGGCGACTCTAATTTTAATCGAGTTTCTTTAAAACTCATTATAAAGTAAACCAGGTTCTTCTAAGTGACATCGGAGGAGGGGTAGCGATACCTCGATCAATTTCAAAAAACGTCGTTACAGCATGGCGACTGCGCTGGGGAAAATTTTCGTTTAAAAAAACAAAAAAGAGAGTCAAGCCAAAAAAACCTTACCCGCTTAATTAATATCGAAATTTGCAAATTAAAGTGATAAATTCAATCGATATTTGTTTATAAAAGTGAGTTTATTTCAAGCACATTTAAAATTGGACATATAAACTTGTTTGTCTAAGTGGGGGGAAAACGCTAGTGCTTTCGTGGGGGATATTGTTCCTCCGTATGGGCCTAGTAAGTACCTTCGGGGCTCGAATACCCTATATCTTCATGGGAATATCGTTTCTCCGTACGAATATAGCTAAAGGGTCCCCTCGAATTGAACTCGGTTGAAATGAGCCTATAATGGGTGATGATCGGGGGCTTTGCTACCCTTAGTAGGGGACAACAAGGACAATTCAAGTACCTTCTAGAACCAAAATTGCATGTAGCGAACATAGAATACCCACCCCTTTAGAGCCATGCGGATAACCTAGGTGTTAGACGAGATAAATAGGGTTGCTTGTTTTGTGCTTGATTTATTTCTCTTATCATATTAATCGTGTTCATCCGGCACTAACACATTTCTTTTATGCTCTATTGCATTTATTTTTTTGCATGCATTTTATGACCAAAAGGTGTTGAGTCAAGGTGGTTTTACCTAGTTTAAGGGCTATCATTATGGACAGGAGGTTGCTAAAAAGTAGGATGCCAATTCACAAGTCCGACATTGAATCAGAAGGGTCAAAGGGACAGTTTACCGAGCGAACACATAGTGTCAGGTCATACTTATAGAAGATCTAATGCCCACCATTGAATAATACACAACCTTTCTCCATCATAATGGGGTCGAGCGAGATCAAATCTACCCCGAACATCCAAAGTCACAAAACTATCCAACCAAGCTTAAAGAGGTGGCCGGAAAGAACATGTATTAGGTCAAGGGATTGATTCAGCTTCGAGGAGATGGTTTGGTTTTTTTCATGAGAATGCATCCGGGACTTGATACCGACAGTTTTAGATGTTCTTGAATGGCTAGAGAAGAAAGCAAATTCGGCCTCAACAATCTTAGCCGAAACCTTCATCTTCTTGAACGCAATTCGGAGACATGAGGAGGGATGTTTCAGAGGTTGCTCTCAGTTACTCCAGGTTTGGATTCAGAGACGCTTTTAGGTAAGCATAGCCAAGGAGTGGCGCGAGGATATTAAAAAGGGCGAAGTGGCTGCAATCCTTAGCCAAGGAGTGCCGCGGAGGCCGAAACACTACGTCCTTTCATCGCCCCGGAGATGAAGAAAGCGCTGAGGTTCATCCAGTTGCTTCAGGCTATGGAATAATTAGAAGTTAGGATGTGGGCTTGTTTGTAGGAATTTGCTATGACTATCTTGTAACAAGGAATCTCCTTTACGTTCAAATTAAAGTTGACCTAAGAGGAATCACCTATAGGACCAACACCTTTTATTTGCATACATATTTGCACATCTTTTATTGCATCATCCGTTCCATACATCATTTCATAACATAATTATTCGCAACATTAAAAATGTTAATCATACATTCATTGCATCACGTCATTTGCTAAATTGGACATTTGAAGTTTCTTTAATTCCATAATACATTCATTGCATCATGCTCATGGATAATCGGGGAAAGCTTTCGCCTCAGAAGGTAGAAGTGAAAAGAGAATGACCTCAAGCCAGTACAACTTTAAAAGCATGAATGACCTAGTGGCTAGGATGGATAAGCTCGAACAGCTTTGAGAACATTTGGTTCAGAATCAAAGGGAGATAATATCGTATGTGAGGAAAATAAATCCTTCGCAAAAATCAAATTTTCATGATTGGGGAAAACTGATTGTACCCAGGGGAATGGTACATCAAGCCCGAAGCAAACGGCGACCGGTAAATGCAATTCAAATCCGTTAATCCCTGTGCATTTGGGAAAAATGCAAGTCTCAATTCAAGAAAAGAGAATTGTAGACATTACATCACTTCAAGAAAGAAGAATCGATGTTTGGCAAGTTGTAGAGCGTTTAAGTGTTCTCCATTTATGAGCGCAAGTGCACACTCTTGTCAAGTTATAGTATAAAAGATATCGTCTCCCACAGGGATTGGAATAGCTCCTATGAATGGTTTCCTGCACAAAGATTTAGTAAATGCGCCATTAAACCTCATGATGTGGAAATATAAAAACACAAGTAAAAATAAAGATAGTGATGAGAGAGATGACGAGGAGATATTTGGGCGATAAGTTGGGTAAGACTAGTGCAGCTCAGTAGCTTGGGGACTACATTGCAAAGTCTGAGTATGTTTTGCGCTGCCACGATATGCTGCCTCGGCGGGTACGGTGGGCGGCAAACTACGACCCTGCCACGCGGCCGCAACAAGTCACTGCCACAACAAGGGTGTGTACTGTCTCTGTAGGTGAAACGAAAAGAAGTCCTGGTGGCAAGTCTGGCACACATTCCAAGTTCGGCAGGATAGTTGATAATGATCCCTTCTATTTCTAGGTTAGGATGCTCGAGATTGCTTAACTTGTGGACTAGTGTGGAACCAAATTAGACAACTCAGTTGGTAATCCCTTTTAGCCGCTGAAACTTGAGGACTAGTGTGGAACCAAGTTAGTCACGCCTTTGTGAGTTATGACCGTGCTTAACCCTTTCGTGAGCCTTGCACTTTCGTACCCGACAAAAATATTTTCTCTTCAATTGACTGGTGTAGACTAATTGAGCGAACAAGGAGCATGAACTAAGCAAACTCAGAACTTTATTGAAAACAACTCAAAGCTATACAACTGTTTCCCTCAAACTACTTTACATACACACGCCTAAACCCTAAGAGAGTTGGGCCGCGACCCCCAACACTCCAACTTATCTAGCTAACCCCCATCTTCACTCTCATCGGCAGATGCCATTGATTCCCTCACGATATGCCCCTATACATTTACATACAATGGGTATATATAGGGCTCATGACCTAAATTTGAGTCCTCCTTGAAGTAGGAGTTCTAAAAGTAAATTGCATTAAATACATACTCATTTATACTTTAAATACGGACTCTTTGGACGTTGCCTTCCTCCGCAAGTAAGGATAAGTGCGTCTACTTATCGATCTTGAATCAGCTCTACCGGCCACTACAGGCTTCAGGAAATTGCAAGTTTGGGCTCATTGGGCTTAGGAAATTGTCCTCTTGAAATCGCAACCCATCTTGGCTAAGTCGGTGTAACTTCTTCCTGGGCGGCTCTTGGCGGCAATGTTGCTTCGGCAGCTTCTTTGGCGGCATCTGGAGCTGCTTCAGTACAACTCCTTTAGTTCCAGCTTTCTTGTTTGGTCATGTCCTTTCCTCTCCTCTCCCATCTATAGCACCTGAAAATATAAACTAAACTAAAACAATAACTTTTCTCAACCAAACATAAAATATTCAATAAAAGCATGGTATAAGAGAAGATATTGTTATGATGCTTACAATGCACCTAAATATGCCTAAATGAGCTTAAGAACAACAATAATAAGGGCATGAATGTGTACAAAATATAAAACTCATGGACAGTCTACACACCCCCAAACTCGAACTATTGCTTGTCCTCAAGCAATGCAACCTAACTAGTAAATCTACCATTTTTTGCACAAATTTAATAGAAACAATATCTTGCAAATTGATTTCGTACCTCAAGGTTGTGACACCTATTTAATGTTAGTGATAGGGATTAGGGAATGTCATGAAATAACTTAAATTTAATTTTCTTAATGCCAGTGCAGTGTGTGAAGGTCTGTGTTCATGCTAAACATGCTGAAGTTACCAAGTTAACAAAGTATGTCTATAATAATTAAGCTACTGGAAATGATATGAGTTGCTACCTGGGCAGCACAGTTGGGCACTTTTGTTTTCTTTTTCTGATCATGGCTTTAAGGGCTTCAGCTCATCACAACTATTCTCCGGGTTTGAAGCTAAGATAGGTGCACTCTACAAAACTCTGAACCCTTTGAATAGAGTCATCATGTGAAGACTTTCATTCACTCTTGCTAATTTGTTCGTCACTTGGCTTAGATTCATGGACTTTTGATAGCAGCGGAGTGTCCTTGCTCATGATTCTTCCTAGAGCTTGTTTCGGGCACCTCTAGGGTTTTAATTCTTTCTACCTAGAGCCTGTTTCGGGCACCTATATGGTTTTCATCTTCTTTTTTGTGCTGCCCCGTGCTACCGTGGTGGAAAACCTGTATTCAATCAAGAAACTTTTATTAAGTAAGACAGGCAATGTTAAACTCAAAACTCAAGCAAAAATTCAGCTTTTAACAGACAAGTGTAAAGATAATTGGCAAAAAGAAAAAAATTTCTAAGTATTTTTCATACTTCTTCCCATAGTTAGATTAATTTTTTTTTAGAATGGTGCGAGTAATCGGCTAATCTATCATAGGCACAAGTTTTGAACTAAAGATTTCTATTTCATTAAGTGATAGGGGGCAGAATTTACATATGCATCTAAATACTATGAAACTAAAACAAAGAGGACTAATTCCTCCCAAACTCAAGGTTGGCATTGTCCTCAATGCCTCTACAAAACAAAACAAATCAAAAAACAAAATATAAAATATAAAAGAAAGAAAAATTAAAAACAGGAAAACGAAACATAAAAAGAAAATAAAACAAAACAAAACAAATTAAAAAGAAAAAAATGGTGCTATAAACTGGGGAAGTTCCCCTCTGTTGTTGTCGCGTCAGAGGAGGAATCTAAGGAGGCAGGTAGGACAAGGCGGCACGTAGCGGATGGTATTTCTGCTGGGCTCTTCTTCGAGCTATGCCGCGGCTGGATGCGGCTAGGGGTGGCTTTCTTGGTTTATCGTTCAGCTTCTTCACCCTTGGGGTCTGCTGCTGGCAGCTTTCTCTTTTTGGCTGCCTCTGCCGGTTCGTCGTCAAGGGAGTCTGAAATCTCCATGTCTGAGTATCTGGAATCCTTGGCAGCGGTCGTTTTGACTACTGGGGAGGCAGTAGTTGTCTCCTCTAATTCTGAGAATGAGGTGAGGTCATATGGCTGGATGGGGGTTGGGGAGGTTCTTCTCTTGGGGCGGCGGTGCAGCCCCTCGCTGTCGTCGGCGGTAGGAGTAGCAACTGGTCTTGGAGTTATCTGAATTGGATTGGATGCTGCTAGCTCCGTTGGAAAGGCGGGCAACTTTGGTACGACGTCCTGGTATTTGTCCAACAGGTAGGCCACAAAGGCCTCCTGCACGTCTGCTACGTATTTGGTGAATATCACCCGCTTGTGCTCGATCCTCTGGCAGCTTTCCACTAGGCTGCGTAGAAAAGGAATTGCGGCAGACGTGAGGGCAGCATCAGTACTGCCTGCTGCGGCTTGGGTGGCTGCAGCTTGGGACAGCGGCTGGGCAGTGGAAGGTGTGTCAGGCTCTGCACTATGCATCATTTGTTGGCGTACCCTTCTTGTCCATCCCTCTTTGGCAGGAATAATTTTATCTTTTGGGTGTAGCGGCACGCCAAAATTGGCACACAGGCCAGTGATGAGTGCATGGAAGAATAGTGGACCTTTGACGGTGGGCTTTTCTGCGTGGGCGTAGATCTCCTTTATTATTACGTCGCCAAATTTTATCGGCCACTCCTAATTATGCTGCAGATAAGGGCGAGCCGCGACATGTTTACTGTCGATCCGTGCGAGGTAGGCATCAGGCGACGCTGGACAAAATAACTCCAAAGGGCTACCTCTGGCAGCAAGTCTCTGCGATTGACTGACCCATTATTTTTACCTGTCAGCCATTTGATGTTTAGCTTACAGAGTTCCTTCTTGATCTTGTTGTAGTCAGCCCCTGTCAGATATGATTCCCATTCTCCGTGTGGGTCACCGCTGACCTCTATGCTGTAAAAGTTGTTAATCATGTCAGCAGTCAACTTAACACCTTCTCCCCGGACGTAGATGAAAGGGTTCTCTAGGTTTGGCCGATGGGCATAGAACTCTCGCACATGCTTGCTGTTAATCCTTTCTAGCTGCCGTGCGAATTGGTCCCAACCCATATTATTGATTCTCTCGAATAGGGAAGGTTCCAACCCAAAATCACCACCAGGATGGGTGTATTGGAAGCCTATCTCCTCCCATAGTTGCCTTTCTCTATAAAACTGGTTGTAGGTCTCCTCGACAGAAGGTTTCAAGAACCTTTTGAATGAAGTTTTGGAGGTGGCGGCGGGGTGCTGTGATGAGGCCATAGTTTGTGGAACGATTGTTTTCCTAAAGAAAGAAAAGAACGTGAAAGAAAAATAAAGCAAAGAAATCTTGGAAGCAAAGACTGTAGAAATAATTCATAGAAAAGAGAGAGCAAAGTGAAGAACGGGGTGGTAGAATAGTTGGCCTTATATAGCTGTTTCTCTCCACTGCCTTGGCGGGCACGCTGTCAACGGGCGACAATTATTGTGGCGCGAATAACGGGGTTCTAGCCGTTATACAAATATTCGTTTGGCTCGTTGCGGTAAACTAGCCGTTGCGGCTAGCCATTATGAAGCCACTAGCCGTTATGCTCGTCTGCTTTGGGCTGCCTTGGCCGCTAGTTGGGTCTCTCCTTTATTCTTTCACCTTTCTTGGTCTTTCCTTCATACCTAACCTGAAATAAAATAAATACAAAACTTAAGTAAAAAATTAAATCTAATCCTAATGCTGAAAAATAAAAAATTAAAAACTAAAAATAAAAATAATAATTTGGTTATGTTGGGCTGCGCTTTTCCCAAGCATAACCACTTCTTGAGGGTCTTTGTGTTTGGCTGGATGTCTGGGTATGTCCTTCCCCTCCTCAGGTGGATGTTGCTGCCAACCTTGCTGCCCTGGCGGGACATACACCAAGAAAACAAATAGGCTTTTTTTAGAGCAAATAAATAAAAAGAGATTTAATGTGCAAAAACTAAATAGAAGTGCAAAAATTCAAACGTAGTTGTTGTTGCTAATCTCCAGCAACAACGCCAAAAACTTGTAGAGCGTTTAGGTGTTCTCCATTTATGAGCGCAAGTGCACACTCTTGTCAAGTTATAGTATAAAAGATATCTTCTCCCACAGGGATTGGAATAGCTCATATGAATGGTTTCCTGCACAAAGATTTAGTAAATACGCCATTAAACCTCATGATGTGGAAATATAAAAACACAAGTAAAAATAAATATAGTGATGAGAGAGATGATGGGAGAGATTTGGGCGATAAGCTGGGTAAGACTAGTGCAACTCAGTAGCTTGGGGACTGCATTGCAAAGTCTGAGTATGTTTTGCGCTGCCACTGCAGGGGTGTGTACTGTCTCGGTAGGTGAAACAGAAAGAAGTCATGGCGGCAAGTCTGACAGACATTCCAAGTTCGGCAGGATAGTCGACAGTGATCCCTCCTATTTCTAGGTTAGGATGCTCGAGATTGCTTACTTGTGGACTAGTGTGGAACCAAATTAGACAAATCGGTTGATAATCCCTTTTAGCCGCTGAAACTTGAGGACTAGTGTAAAACCAAGTTAGTCACGCATTTGTGAGTTGTGACCGTGCTTAACCCTTTCGTGAGCCTTGCACTTTCGTGCCCGACAAATAGATTTTCTCTTCAATTGACTGGTGTAGACCAATTGAGCGAACAAGGAGCATGGATTAAGCAAACTCATAACTTTATTGAAAACAGCTCAAACCTATACAATCGTTTCCCTCAAAATACTTTACATACACATGCCTAAACCCTAGGAGAGTTGGGTCGTGACCCCCAACACTCCAACTTATCTAGCTAACCCCCCATCTTCACTCCCATCAGCAGATGCCGTTGATTCCCTCACGACATGTCCCTATACCTTTACATACAATGGGTATATATAGGGCTCATGGCCTAAATTTGAGTCCTCCTTGAAGTAGGAGTTCTAAAAGTAAATTGCATTAAATACAAACTCCTTTATACATTAAATACAGACTCTTTGGACTTTGCCTTCCTCCGCAAGTAAGGATAAGTGCGTCTACTTATCGATCTTGAATCAACTCTACCGGCCGCTACAAGCTTTAGGAAATTGCAAGACTGAGCTCATTGGGCTTAGGAAATTGCCCTCTTGAAATCGCGACCCATCTTGTCTAAATTGGTGTAAATCCTGCCTGGGCGGCTCTTGGCGGCAATGCTGCTTCGGCAGCGTCTTTGGCGTCATCTAGAGCTGCTTCAGTACATCTCCTTTAATTCCAGCTTTCTTGTTTGGTCCTGTCCTTTCCTCTCCTCTCCCATCTATAGCACCTGAAAATATAAACTAAACTAAAACAATAACTTTTCTCAACCAAACATAAAATATTCAATAAAATCATGGTATAAGAGAAGATATTGTTATAATGCATGCAATGCACCTAAATATGCCTAAATGAGCTTAAGAACAGCAATAATAAGGGCCGAAATATGTACAAAATATAAAACTCATGGACACTCTACACAAGTCCGACAGAAATGTTGGTACAACGTGCTTAAATACGGTAAAGTTTAAGACAATGAATAATTCAAATGTCCATAAAAAAATTCAATTTTACGAATGGTCAAAGGGAAATAAATCCTTTGGAAAAATCCAATGTCATGATTGGTGAAAACTGATTGTATCAAGGGGAATGGTACAACTAGCTCGGAGCAAACGACTACCAATAAAGGCAATTCAAAACCGTTGATCCATGTGAATTTGAGAAAAATGCAAAAGAAATAAACTAAGTTGTAGGTTTTTTTAAAACTAAAATGTAGAATATAGTTATTTTTATCACAACGAAAGTTTCATTTCGTTATTTAGAAAATATTTCTGCATTCTTTGATTCTTTAAACATTTCATTGTTTATTATTATTATTATAAGCTTACTCTTGTTTTCCAATTACACATATATATACCTTTTGTAAGATTAACTTTAATTCAATTTAAAAAGAAAATTTTTCCGAAAAACCGAATGTTGTGAGGACACTATAAATATGATAACCCTCTGTTCTACTTAGGCCAAGAGAGGAATGACAATGAGTGTTCAGGAATAATGGGCCACTCCCATTGAGTGAATTTTCCTCTCGGGCATTGTTGTTCAAGGTCCTTGAATGAAGCAATAACCCCAAAACACCTACCCCCTAAAGACTATTTTTGATATCCATGTATGGGAGGACATTTAGCATTCCTTCATTTCTCTTCACATAGAAAGAAAATAAAAAAATATCCATTGTTGTCCCTGTTTGAGCCTGTTAAACTTTTTTTTCTTTCAATTGAACCCAAACCAAGGATCACCCCTACACTGGGGGGTAAAGAAGGTAGAAGTTTGTGGACAAGTAAATGACATTGGATTATGATTATGCTATGAATATGATGCCTTCTTAATTAGAGGGAGATAAAGGAGAATAGATGCATTGAATACAATTTTTTTAGTTTGAGAAACAAAAACATCAAAAGGAAACGATGAAAGGAAAGTTGGTGCTCAAAGAGCTACCCAAATCAAGTCAAAAGTTACCAACATGAAAGTTGAAGAAATCAAAAGTGAAAGCACTAAATCGAAAAGTGCAGTTTTTGAGAGGTAAATAATGAAAAGGGCTACATGAGTTCCCTATCCAAATGAATCTCTATCTAGAAGGGCCGTGAAAGATTGATCGCCTTTGAATGGAGATATGCATCAATACAATACGAAGGTGCAATTTGATCCGAAACTACACTTGATGAAAGGAAATGAACTCTGGGTGAAAACCCGAAAATGGGCAGTCTAGAGCAATCCAAAAAATGAAAGGGAAATGTTTTTCGTCCGGGCATACTCAGATCAGATGGTATGTAATGAAGATTTTCAATTGCAAGAATTGATCCTTGGTTTCACCACCCTTAAACACTTGTTTGGGCCTATTTACCCTTTCTTTCATAACCACGAGTCGTAGCCTACATTACAAGCCATAAAAGACCATTTGTACCATACACTGATGGATAAACTTGTCTTCAGATCACATCCCGCCTATCGGGTTTAACCTTTCTTCAAGTATTATCACATTTCTAATGCCTGATTGAGATCAGAAAAGAGGGAAAGATGGGGCACGGTGAGTTAGTGAGTTAAAGAGAGCCACCCTTAAATTTGGTAGAAATTAGGTATGGGAGTTGTTCCTCTCGGAAGCCTAATAGCCCAACAAGGTTTTCATATGTATATCTCCACAACATTCATGATCTTTTGAGCAAAGAATGTCGTTTGGGTTGATATTTTTTCCAAAACCCAAGCTTGATTCTCATAAATATTGCTTGTCGTGTTTCTTTAAAATGTATGTATATATATATAATAAAATTATTTTTACCTTATCAACTTCTTAAGTCTCTTACATCGAAATGAACAAGCAGACTGACGATTTTGTGTCACCGGTATCTGTGACTTGAGGGAAGAATGGGCAACGCAAGTTTGAGGGTAAATCTTGTCGAGACATGGGATCGATGAGTGGAAGTAATCCCAAGATGATGACCACCGACCCTAAAAATGAAGACAAGAAAAATTCATGCATCTTTGCGTTCTCATGAACACATGCATCTTTGCATCATGAAATATGCTCATGCATCATCGATAGCTAGATATCACCCATGCTAGGAGCATGCTAATTCATATCATCGTAGCATTTTGTTTTCTTTAAATAGGCACTTGAAGATTGGTAACAGAATGGATCTACAGCTTCACGGGAGTAGAAACAGATCTCACAAGAATCAAGAGTCCTTCGACTTGCATAATTAAGATTTCCAAAGGCCTTCAAACCCACAGTTTTAATTTTCCTTAAGGATATTTTTCTCAAAACTCAATTTCTCAATTTTATCCTTCCAAATGGATGTTATTTCTCAAAACTCAAATTTTCAATTTTAGTCTTCCTTAAGGATGTTTTTCTCAAAACTCAATTTCTCAATTTTATCCTTCCAAAAGGATGATTTTCTTAAAACCCAAATTTCTCAATTTCATCCTTCCCAAAGAATGTTTTTCTTAAAACTCAAATTTCTCAATTTTACCCTTCCAAAAGGGCGTTTTCTTCAAAGTCAAAACTCAATTTCTCAATTTTATCCTTCCAAAAGGATGTTTTTCTTAAAACCCAAATTTCTCAATTTCATCCTTCCCAAAGAATGTTTTTCTTAAAACTCAAATTTCTCAATTTTACCCTTCCAAAAGGGCGTTTTCTTCAAAGTCAAAACTCAATTTCTCAATTTTATCCTTCCAAAAGGATGTTTTTCTTAAAACCCAAATTTCTCAACTCCATCCTTCCCAAAGGATGTTTTTCTTAAAACTCAAATTTCTTAATTTTACCCTTCCAAAAGAGCGTTTTCTTCAAAGTCAAAATTTCTCAATTTTATCCATTTCAAAAAGATGTTTTCCTCAAAACTCAATTCCCCAAGGATGTTTTTCTTAAAAAGATCATTTTTTTTTCAATTTTATCCCTTCCTCAAGGATTTCAGGTGAAGCCTTTCATGATCACCACTCAAGGATTTCAGGTGAAGCCCTTCATGTTCACTGCTCTCAGATCCCAAGATGAAGGATCCTACAGAGAAGGGGTCCAAAAAGTCTCTATATAGAGAGGAACTTGTGACTTCAGGATCTAGAAAGCGGAGGGTCCTATGGAGAGGGGACTTGTAGATCCTTGATTTTAGATATGCGAAGAGGGGAGATCTATAGAGGAGAAACTACTACTCGAAGAGTACGCTAAGGAAGAAGAGTTCTATGGGGAAAGAAATCAAAATTCCAAGGCTTCAGGATCTCGAAAACGGAGGGTCCTATAGAGAGGGGACATGTAGATCCTTGGTTTTGGATATGAGAAGAGGGGAGTCCTATATAGGAGGAACTGCTACTCGAAGAATACACTAAGGAAATGAGTTCTATGGAGAAAAGAACTCATGTTCTTAAGGCTTCGGAGAGAAAGTTACTCGGACAAGCGCGTTGCCGTCTCGAGAGAGAAACCGTCTGACGGAGAAGTATGGCAAAAATAGTGCTTATGGTCTTTGCTTTATTCTTGTTCCACAAGTATAATCAAAGAGGGGCAGCTGTAATCACTAATTTTGTCTTGGCCTTAAACTCACTTTAGTTTGTGTTTATCTTGGGCTTAGTAATATGGGCTTGACAAAAAAGAAAAAAAGGAAAAAAAGAAAAGAAAAGAAAAAATATATACTATATTATTATTATTATTATTATTATTATTGTCGTCGTTGTTGTTGTTGTTGTTGTTGTTGTTATTTCATTTACTATTATTGTTACTATTAATATGATATATTATTTCTTATGCGGTTATTGTTAGTTGTTTTATTATTATTATTAGTATGGTTTTTATTTTTGTTATTATTTTTGTTATTATTTATTCTTATTATTGTTTGTTATTATTATTATTATTGTTATTTATTAATATTATTATTATTATTATTAACACATAAAATAAATAAATAAATAAATAAATAAATAAGCTCATATTTATTAAAATGATGTTACAAATCGGCCTAATATGCCCAAATAATAAAAAACTCTAAGTCCATTACACATGAACCCTAATCCTTGTCTTATTGGCACAACCGGCTACCAGCCGTCAGATCTAACGATCCAGATCGTGTAACGAAGGGAAGCTCTAGCTGGTCATCCTCTACCTCGCCGCCGTAGCAACAACAGCTGTTAGATCTGACCCTAGATCTAACGGCCTAGATCGCAAGGAGCGAAGAAACCCTAGGAGCCCCTTTTCATTTTTGCGCTACGCTACCCATGGTCGTCAGATCTGGGAGGCATCGAATGGCTACGATGATTCCTCGCGTGCATGCAATCCACGCGCGACCATTCGAGCTCCTCACGCGTGCATGCGAGGCTGAAGCGCCTGACCCTTCTGCAACCAGCCTGATCACGCGTCTACACCAGTCGTGTCTCCCTCCCCGTCTCGAGCAAACCCGGCATGCAATAGAAGAAAGGAGAGTATTAGACAACAAAAAACGAAAAAGAGACAAACTCAGAAATCACAAGCAACATCGCAATGGCAGAAATTAGAGCCGACATATTCAGGAGATAACATGAATCCGACCAAAAATTGTACAAAACAGCCAATAGGATTGTTAGAATTTATTTCCCTTCTTGCATGTAATATCGGTATAAAAACTGAAGCCCCAAAAATTTTGTAACCATTCGACAATTTTCAAGAAAAAAAAAACAAAGCAAAGAGTTTCGAGGTATTGGTTTTTATTTTTTGCATGCAATATCAACAAGAAAATAAAAAGAAAAAAGAGGAGAAGAAGAGAGTTTACCCTTCGGTGTTTTATCCTCCTGTGTGCGTCGCTTCAGCTACTCGTCCCCAATAAGCCGTTGTGCCTTCACCAGGCTGTGCACGGTGAGGCGACAGAGTGTTGAACAGAAAGGGGTCGTCGACTCTTAAGAGGATGGATTATCGGGCTTTGTTTTTAGGGTTTCAAAATATGGAGAAAGCTCGGTTTTTGTGGTTTTAAATGGATTCGAAGGGCAATCTTTTGAAGCTGTTAGGTTCCATTTTGAACTCCGGAGTAAAAGCGTGACCGATGCCGGTGAACGGCGTCCGACGAAAGAGAAAGGTAAGAGAATTTCTCTTTTTTTAGGGTTGTCGATATAAAAAAGATTTTTCAGATTTCTTCTAAAAGGAAATTTTGCCAAAAGAGACAAAGATGAATTTTAGAGGCCGATTAATACTACCGTATTTTCTTTAAAATGGTTTAATCATCAATAAACCCTCCCGCGTCTCCCTTCTTACGCGAAGAGGCCATTTCATCTTTTTAAATAGCAACCTCCATCCCTGTAATTTTCTCTGGTCTTTCAATTCAGTCCCGTTTTGAGTTCTATCGCTTTTTATGGTTTAATTCCCCTTTCAGTCCTCGTGAGCCTATAAGAGTCATCCCACATCCTTTCCACATTTTCAAATCACGCCTACATCCCCCAAACTTTCAAGATGCTTTGCAATTTGGCCACTTCCTCTATTATCTATTTAACCGTTTAACGGTATTATTGCCATTGTGGGTCCCTGTTATCATGCATTTTTATATAACACTGCATTTTTGTTTTCTTTTCTTCGATCCTGTTCATCATAGATATCTATTGTTCTTGCCCTGTTTTAGACGTATCATACATAATATAACTCGGATGTACATGCACGTTGTGTTAGTACCTAATATATGGTTTCCCCCTAGCACATAAACAACGATTTCGATGCATATGTTATGTAACTTGTACATTATCTATTGTATGGTATTAATAAATATATATATATGTTACATAAGATTCGTATGTACATATATTTTCTTATCTCTTAGTCTTGCCACGAATATATATAGTACAAGGTTTTCACATAGCTGTGCATGTATATTCCTTACTACATCTCATATTCGATGCATATGTTATGTAACTTGTACATTATCTATTTCATGCCATTTATTTTTGTTGATTTATTCATATTGTTTCATGCCCTATTTATTTGTTCTCAATATGCCTTTGGACGTATGCTATGTTTTTTTTATCAATAAAAGTATGATTTTATTCAAGATCCCAAATCATACAACCTACCATATGCCTCCTTAAAAAACCTCCCTAACCTATATTGGAGGAAAAAGAGTGCATCATGGTAAGTAAGAAAGCAAACAACACCACTAGCAAGAACCGTTATGACACCATACAAGGATCCGCAAGTACATGAAACCAAGACACTCTATCCACACCCCCTTTTGCCAAAGCATCGGCAAAGAAGTTCGCCTCACGGAAAACATGGTTAAAGCACACACATCGCAGCTGCATACATGCACTATCGATCTCGCTAAACAACCACCAATAACGCCACGGCCTCCTTTCCTTGTGAAGCACCCATGACAATGCAATCTGCGAGTCGGATTCGATGATAAACGACCAATCCGACCGCCACTTAGTCTCAGCAAGCAAACGTATGGCATGATAAATAGCCCACACCTCAGCTTCATTCGAATCCATGCAACCCAAAGGCCACTAAAACACAGCAAGCACCACTCCCCTCTCATCCCGCAATACACCCCCACAGCCCGCCATCCCCGGCTTCCCTCTCGCAGAACCATCCACATTAAACTTTAGAACCCCTGCCAACAGCGGACACCAACGGATACCAACTCGAGGCCCCACCGTACACGACGACACACAAGTCATCGGCCAAAGCCACCAAGCAGCTTCGGTAATGTCCCTCCCTCGCACTGTGACTTTGATCCAATAAAAGGATCTCAACTTAACAAGAAACATGATCTCCTCAATCGCTAGCTGTTTTTGATTGAATATCACCTCATTCCGCGCAAGCCAAAGAGACCACATCACCACTGCACAGCTAACAATCCACCAATCTCTCCCCACCCCCAACAAAACTCCATGCATACAATGCACCAAGAAATCTGCAAGAGACCGCGGCCTCACCCATGATATCTTCCACCACGTAAAGAATGTCTCCCACACCTTTTCCGCAAACGGGCACGCAAAAAAGATATGCTCTTCCACATCAATACCCACCCTACACCACACACATTGAACATCCGCCAAAGGCATACTCCTATCTCGCAACATCGCCAAAGTCGGCAACCGACACAATTGCACAAACCATAGGAAACATTGTACTTTCGGGGGGACCTCAATTTTCCAAATATTCAACCCATCCATACCTGCATCGGAGATACCAAGCAATGACATGAGCTTCATAAGGCTCCCAACCGAAAACTGCCCATCCGCACTTGGCTTCCATATTAACACGTCCGCCCAGCTCCCACGGATCATAATCCCCCGCACGATCGCCCGCATCTGCCCAAGCTGCTGCTGCTCAAATGATCGCAGGCTACGACCAAAAAACAACATCCATTTATCGTGATTCAAACTACCCTGTAGTGCATAATCACAAACACGTGCTGCCTTATTACTAGCACAACGAAATAGATGCGGAAACACCTCGCACAACGGCACCTCGATGCACCAGCGATCATACCAAAACAGCACCCGCTGTCCATTCCCCACTTGCCACATGAAACACTCCTCGCGCATAAAATTATAGACGGCACCCCCTCTTGAACCTCTACAATCCGCCTCCACACAAACGACATATGTCGCTTCCCCACCCCACTCGGCAATCGCCCACTCGTGGCTACCCCATATTTCTCCACCACTATAGTCTTTTACAACGAATTAGAAGTATCGGCATATCGCCACAACCATTTTGCTAGCAAAGCCGAATTCCGTAGTTCAATGTTCGCCACCCCAAGACCTCTCAACTTCTTCGGTCTACAAAGCGACGACCATGCTACCCGTTTTAACCTTCTTTTTAAGTCCGTATCGCCCCAAAGAAAGGCCCTTCAAATCTTATCGATCTTTGTAATCACCATCTTCGACACTTTAAATATACTCATGTAGTAAAGAGGCAATGTCGATAAAACCGAATTCACTAGCGTCACCCTCGCTGCAAACGACAAAGAGTTCTTCTTCCACCCTGCTAAACATAGTCCCATCCTATTAATCACCGGTTCCCATACTTTGTCATTCCGTGGATTGATTCCAATCGGAATCCCCAAGTACTTGAACGGCAATTCTGCCCTTAAACAGCCCAACTCTCGTGCCATCTCCACCGCCACCTCAAGGTCTACTCCCACATCATACAATGCTGATTTTGAAAAATTAATTTGCAGCCCCGACCCATACTCGAAGCATGTCAACACGCGCTTCAAATTTCGTGCAATCTCTACACTCCCTTGGATGAAAATTGCAGTATCATCCGTAAACTGTAAATGCGATAGGCGACAATCCGCAGCAACACTCACCCCGCGTATAAATCCCAATCTCTCTGCATTCACCAAGAATTGGTGCAACGCCTCAGCAACAATAACAAACAACAGCGGAGACAAGGGATCCCCTTGTCACAATCCCCGTTCCATTGCAAATTCCGTGGTTGCACCACCATTCACAAGAACTGATAGTCGCGCCGTACTCACACAATTAAGTATCCATTTACGCCATACAACCCCAAAATTCATGCGGCTCATCACATCATCAAGAAACTCCCACTTGATACAATCGTACGCCTCTGCGAAGTCGATCTTCAACACCACCCCCTCACTAAAACGCCTCGTTTGAAGAGAGTGCACTACTTCATTTGTTAATAAAATGCCACCGACAATTTGTCTCCCTTTTATAAAAGCTAATTGTTCCTCACTTATCAACGAATGCAGCACCTTCTGAAGTCTACCAGCTAAAACCTTAGCCACAATCTTGTACACGGAATTTAATAAACATATCGGCCTGAAATCGCTTATCACTTGCAGATTATCCTTCTTCGGAATCAGCACCACAAAAGTCGAGTTAACCCCCTTTGGTAACGCTCCCGTTGCATAGAATGTCTCAAACATTTGCATCAAATCTGCTTGCATAAACTCCCAACCATGCTTAAAAAAGCAAAACTGAACCCGTCGGGTCCCGGAGCTTTTGCGCCATCACAACTCATGATCGCCTCCCTTACTTTCGATATCAGGAACCTTGCTTCAAGCATGTCGCAACATCCCTGCTCTAGCCTATTGAAACGGACAACAGCATCCAACGCCCCTTTGCATGGTTTACATGCAAAATGCTTCCGAAATTCCAAGTATATATGACGTTTTAACCTCTCCGGATCTACCACCCATTTACCATTAATCCGCAAACCGTTTATCATATTCTTTGCTACCCGAATTTTTGCCGTTAAATGGAAATAAGATGTATTTTGGTCCCCCTCCCTAAGCCATAATGCTCTTGACTTTTGCCTCCAAATTGACTCACGTAATTTATGCAAACGCCACAATTCAATCTTAAGCCGACGAATCTCTTCAGCTCGTTGCACACCATCCCTCTCCTCCTCCACAACCTCATCCAACCTATCAATTCGATCTGTCACCTCCCCAATTTTAGTGTCCACATTCCCAAAACACTCTCTATTCCACACTCGCAAAAATTTCTTCAAATCCTTCAACTTAGCATGTATCGACTACCCCTCATTCTCTGCGGAATTTCTATCCCATTCCTTAGCCATTGTTTCTACATGTTTCTTCCTCTCTAACCATACATTTAAGAACCATAAAGGGCGAGGCCCCCAATCACCTTCCTCACTAGTGAGCCGTATCGGCGTATGATCCGAAATCCCCCGCGGGAGATTCAATTGATACAACAACGAGAAACGGTCAATCCATTCAAGCGAAACCATAAATCTATCCAGTCGACTAGCCTTATTCCCCGACCCAAACCACGTAAATCTTTTTCCCACTACCTTAATATCAAGCAAACCAGCATCCTCCACAAACTCATTGAACGCCTCGGTTCCCCTCGATGAGTCGACACACCCACACCTCTCCTCCGCCACCCTTACTACGTTAAAGTCACCTCCCACACAACACAAACCATCCATCAACGCAATCAGCTCCCGCAACTCACACCAAATCCGCCCTTGTTTTTCCAAGGCACATGGTGCATATACATTAACCATCCAGCAAGGCCATCTCTCCTCCGTCCACTCCCCCTTAATCAATATAAAATGACGATACACTTTTGATTCCACCATCCGAAATTTAGCACAATCCCATATTAAAATTAACCCCCCTGATAACCCAACAGAAGGTGAAAAAACAAAAGCAAAATTATCCGAATACTACAGTTTACTTACCAAATTCGCGAACAGCAGCTCCATCTTCGTTTCCTGAAGCAATGCCATCTCGCATCGGTGTTGTCGCACCCTATCTCGCACTGCTCTCCTCTTCGCGGCTGCACCCAATCCGCGAATATTCCACGACAACACCCGCATCACCGTTAGCTAGTTGCTTTGAACGCACGACTCAATTATCCGCGCAATATCATGTACAATAGCTTCTCCGTTACCCACCGTAGATGCCCCTATCAATTTTCCCAAGTCAAGCGTTTCCTTCGCCTCCCTTAATATCACCTTCTTCCTATTTAAAAAATCAGAATCGGATAAAGACCCGTTAGCAACCCCAGTGTTATCCTGAACCTTCTTCTTCGGTCTCCCCCTTGACTTTTTCGTTAATTTAGTCTCTACTTCAGACCTCTCCTCTGGATTTAAAACACTTAAAATGACATTCGATAAACTTCTAACCTTTCTAAGGGCTCCGTTATACTCAATAATTTTTGCATCCGAGGCCCTCTCTTGATGAGGCCCATCCGTATCCTTCCCCACTGCTGTCGCACACACCGCTGCATCCTCTAGTGCCCCATCCATACCCCTCACCACTGCTGCCTCACGCAGCTTTGCACCCTCCCCTGTCTGAAATTCGAATTGTGCAATGTCCATACTAACGCGATCCCCATCCCCCTCCCTATGTAACAAAGCAATCGCCTCATCCGATATCCATGAATTCCCACCACTCAAAGATTCAACTCTTAGGTCCTGTTGCTTTTCATAATTTAGCACACTATGATCACAAATGTCACCCCCTTTTGAACAAACTTCCTGCTGAACAACATGGTTTCCACCACTCGTATCCATATTATTGTCCTCAGCAATAAGCTATCCTGCACAAACGATTGCAATAACGAGTCCTCACTATCGTCCGACGTGCGGATAACCTTAGGTGCCTCAACATTCTCACGGGAATTAGTTTCCGAGGTTGCATCCAATTCACTCTCTTCATCCTCCATGTCCGCTTGCACCAACACACGTTCCCATTCCTGAACCCGTATGCTATAAAAAATTCCTTCGACCTCCAATTCAAGAACCTCGTCAATCCGTTCGAACACATTAGTTTCGATGAGTATCCTACTCCATTCAAATGATGAAGGCGATATCATCGTGTGATTCACTCTTAGCAATGAGCCCCATACTTTAGTAATATTCTCAAACGTTTTCGTTGCCCATGCATGAATTGGAATCCCACTCATGGCTAGCCACACCCTTCTCGTCGACATCTGAATCTCTGGCGACCATGAGCGTAAATCCACAAACCATCTATCCAATCCTACACACGAAATAATTTCCTCACTGTCGCAGGAATCACTTGGCATTAATAGGACCATTCTCCCCGTCATATGCATAATTGAAAAACCCCTCGCATTATTCTCATTTAATACCTTCACCATCCTATCAATTGAGATCGAATTGCGTCTCCATCCTACCACACAGTTCTTCAAAATCTCCAATTTGTCGCCATCGACCGCCCCTTGGATCCTCCCCGTCTGTCGTTGAATCGTAACAGAGTTCACACTCCCACTCTCCTCTCGATCGACTCTAATTTTCTCCTTTCCCAGCTTTGATTTTTTCCCCATCGAGGATTTGGGGATTTGATCACCCAATCTTTTCTTACGCCAAAATGAATCCCTCACTCCATCTCTAGCGAACACCACTGTGATCAGCGATCCATACAAACGAAATCCATTTAATCTCTCAATTGCTCTATTTGCATCCTGAATATTCGTCATCCGTACGAACCCAAACCGCGCTCAATCCCTCCTCTTTTTCGTAGGGATGAAAACATCTACCACTACTCCATGCCTATCAAAGACCTGCCACACACCTTGCTAGTGCAATTGCGGCGGTAGATTCGAAGCGAAAAGGGTCCATACCCGACGTCTGCCATTCCTCTCATGCTCTCGCCGATCTCCCATTTTTATACGTATGCTATGCTAGGTTGCATTTGGAATATAAAATGTTATGCGATGTCCTTTTATTCGGAAATGAACGAGGTTAGTACTAGTCATAGTGGTGGTGGTTCGGATGTTCCTTTTCGAATATAAGGGCTTTTGAAATTCACTCACTTGTATAACCAAATTTCGATTAAATTTTTCACTTTAATTCGTAAAATTTGATATTAATTAAGCGGTAATGATCATGGTACTAATTTTGAGCACGACAGGGGTGCTCACATTTCTCCGCGTGTAACCGATTCCCGAATCCTTTTTCGAATCTTTGGTTTTTTTGTGTGTCTAGTCTACCTTTTGAAATGGTCGGTGGCGACTCCAATTTTAATCGAGTTTCTTTAAAAATAATTTTGAATTAAAATTCGGTTCATCTAAGTGACACCGAAGGAGGGGACCCAATACCTCGATCGATTTCAAAAAACGTCGCTACAGTATACGAAATCCAACAAAATCTTTAATGCGTCTAACAACACCATCGCTAGAGCGATTGACACCTCTAAAATGTCTATAGTTCCACTCCTCCCATATATAATAAATATATGCATTGCAAGCCATCTTAAATAGAAAAACTGAGAGATTTTACCTTTATGTTTTTCAACGCCCGCTGAAGTTTTTCATCCCATCCAGATATAATAAATATTCAAATGAGAATTTTGAAAGTCGAAGAAGGGAAAAATTTCATGTGAACGACATTTACACATGGGTTAGTCGATTTTAAGAGGCGGGGAAAGGTGCCGCAAAATTCTTGAACCCGGACGCAACGGCTGACGGCAACGTTAGGGAGTCCAGAGACGTCGACAGGAGCATAAGGAAGATTTTTTTTTATATAACGACATGTCCACTCTGAAAACAGTTCAACCAAAGGTAGGGTTCACCAACTAGAAGAACACCGCACGTCGCGTGGTGTCCGGTGCACTCCGACTGTCTTTGATGTAACACATTGGTTTTGGGTCTAGAAGATTCGGTAAGATTTCGATGTCCGAAGGACCGGTGTTGGGAGTTGTGGGTGAGTTCAGGGAAAATGGTCTTCGGATGGTCGAAAAAATATGAAATAAATTCCTAAAATCTTTAAATATTATATATAAGGCTTTGGAAAAAAAATTTGGAAAAAAATTTCTGAAACATGACATTTCGGTTTAGTGACCAAAATGTAAAGATTGCAAAATATGTTTTTAGTGACCATTTTGTAAAAGAGTTAAAACATAGAATCTTTAAGGAGCTAAATTGGTTGGGCCAATATAGTTATTTTCCCATTTATTTTTGACTATTCAAATATTTTAAAAAGGGTTTTATAATTAAAATTAAAAGGGTTGATCATCTTTTTCTCATTTTACGTCAAAAGCACATTTTGAAGCTCTTCTCATTTTATCTTCATCCAAACAACCATCTAGGCTTAATTTTGTTGAGTGTGTAAAAGTTCTATTATTTATACCCTATTTTACCCATATTTCTGTTGCATTCAAGCATTATTCATTGCATTTAGGTTAGTTTACAGCAAAACATCACAAATATATTAAAGGCACAGATTCTACTAAGAATGGTTGTTTTTGCAGGTATCCGCCATAGCTGACGGAGAGGGCAGGCGCTGGGCAGAGAAGCAGAAGAGCTGAACTGGACAAGCAGACAAAGAGGACGATGCTGCCACGATGCTGCCGTGACAGCAGAGGACGACAGCAGTTTTTGTGGAGAAAAATCAAAGTGGACCTCGACAGATAGAGAAAATTCAGCCCGTCTGTCGTGTGAAAACCTCATATTTTTCCGAGCCCCAGATCAAAAGATATGTCAAGCCCAAAGTTCAAGGAGAGAAAATCCCAAGAAACAAGGAGGACGGCTGGAAAGTAGATTCCTTGAAGATTTAGTCTTTATTAGAATCATACTTTTAATTAAAGTTGTAATCCTTGTTAAATTAGAAAACTTGAGCCCAAAGCTTATATAAGGGCATGTATTTTAACCTAGAGAAGATCCCAGACCCAATATCCCATAACCGATAACCAAAAAACCCGTAGCCGTCTTCCCGCCGCCGACATGTTCTAAATCCTTCCTAGGGCCACGGGTTGATTTGTAAAGTAGTTGCAAGGGTTGTTTTGTTTTAGGAATTTTCAATTCAATAAAATAAACTTCAAGTTCTTTTATTTTGGTTATTAATATCTTGCAAGAGCATCGGAAGAGCATTGTGAGGTTATCTATTTACTTAGCATCGGGAGAGTTAAGTATACGAAAGAAATAAGAGCAAGTTCTCTAGTTTATAGTTGAACTATCTCGTGCCTAGGGATAGGGCAAGGTTAAGTGGCTAAAGAAGAATTCATACACATCGGTGTTCATCCTTCGATTCACGCCGGGAGGTATCATCAAGACGTGATCATCGACAGACTTGGACCTAGGGATAGGCCAAGGCACATCTGGGATTCTTGCCAAACTTGAAGTACGGAGTTGAGTGTTTGCTGCCGCGACAATCAACGGACTGCTGCCGCGACAGGTGCTGCCCGCGACAGGCGCGACGATAGAACTGGATTTTCTAAACTCTACAATACCTGCACTACTGAGCAATTCAATACCAGCCCATTCTCTCTATCTTGATATCTTTACTCTTTTATTTACGTTACTTTCATATTTTCGTGACAACTTTCTCAATTATTTTCTTTACTCTCGTGCAGTGAATTAAGGTGAAGCTATTAGCCCAATCCTTGTGGAGACGATATCTGATACTTAGTATCACTTTACTACTTGCGTCGTGTATACTTGCACTGCCATTGCGATAGACTATTTTACACGCAACAAGTTTTTGGCGCCGTTGCCGGGGATTGGCAACATAACTCTACCTTTTCTTTTACTGCACTTTTCGTTTTTATTTTTACTTTTCTTTTTATTTTTCTGTTTTTCTTTGGTGCAATCAACTCTTGCTTTTCACAAGGTTTCTTGTTTATGCGCAGATCGAATAGAGGTTAAGATCCTGAATATCAATTAGATCCGGAAATCGAACAATCATTCAACCTTAAGAAACAACTTCGTCACTTACTAGCCAGGAACGAGTACCTTGAGGAACAGCTAGAGAAGATGGCCTACAATGGAAACGACCCGCCTGTCGGCGACCCGCCCGCCGCTGCCGGCCGACGGTCCTGTCGTGACTACATGTTGAACGATCATGTAGAGCTGGAAACCACGCTGCCGGTCATAGATGTTGACAACTTCGAGCTGAAACCTGTTATGTTTAGTATGATCAACAATGCCGGGCAGTTTAGTGGTGCTGTTAAAGAGGATGCTAGGGAGCATCTCAAAACATTCCAGGAAATCTGTGGTTCGTTTAGACTGCCAGGAGTTAATCCGGAGATACTGAGGCTTCGGTTATTCCCCCATTCATTGAGGGACAGAGCAAAAACTTGGTGGAATAAACTTACGCCGGGTTCAATTAGAACTTGGGCAGATTTATCTCGTGAATATTTATCTCGTTTTAATCCTTCGCATTTATCTGAGCGATTACGTAATGAAATTGCTACTTTTCAACAGGAAGATGACGAGCCAATGCACGAGGCCTGGGACAGATTTACTACTCTTCTACGGAACTGCCCAATGCATGGATTCCCTGTCTGGAATCAGGTAACAAAGTTTTATAATGCTGCCAACTTACAAACTCGTATTCGAATTGATTCAGCAGCAAACGGACTATTATTGGATAAAGATCCAGACGAGGCAATGCAAGTTTTGAAAAATCTGGCTAAGAATGAGGAGCAGTTTCTGACAGCAAGAAGAGGGGGTAAACGGGTTCTAGCTGTCAAGGACTATGAGGCCGACAGCACGATGAAATCACAGGTAGCATTCCTTACTAAAGCAATGAAAAGGTTATTGAATGATGATACACAACATGGATTTGCTGTCGAGGAGGTATGTGACATCTGTGAGGGAAATCATAGTTCGGAGGAATGTCCAATACAGTTAGAAGAGGGAAAGTATGTTGGAAATTACAACAAGCCGAATTACAACTCCAACAACTACAATCCCAATTGGAGGAAGGATCCCAAGTTTTCCTGGAGTAATCCTAATAATGCCTTGAATCCCCAAGCACACAATCAGAATCAGGGAGGACCTAGATTGCTGACGCGACAGCAACTGCCGCCGCAACTGCCGTCGCAGCAGCAACAGCAGTAACCAGCTGCCACGAGCAGTATACTGGAACAGACTCTGGCCATTTTTATGTCTCAGACAGGTACTTATATTGAGAATATGAATCAGTTTGTTAAGAAAACAGAGACGTTCATGGATAAAACAGATATGCGGATGACGAATCATGAAGCTACTCTGAAATCTTTGGAGACACAAATGGGTCAGGTTTCCCAACATATCAAGCCAAGGCAGACTCGAGGATTCCCTAGTAATACTGAAAATGCTAGGCAGCCCACACATGAGCAATGTAAGGCCATTACTACTAGAAGTGGGAAGAAACTACCAGGGCCGGAAAAGGAAGCTGAAACAGTAAAGGAACCTGCCTTGGACAGACCTGCCGAGGAAGCTGCCACGACAGGTAACAAACAGACTGCTGTCGATGAGCCTGTCACGACAGCAGAAGCGACAGAGGAGAAGAATGATGAACCCAAACCTCCTCAGATTCGTATGCAGTGGGAAGGACGTATTGCTGATTATCGTCCCCCACCTCCTTTTCCTCAACGGATACAGCAAGCTAAGCAAGAATCTCAGCTCAAAAAGATTTATGAAATTTTTAAGAAGGTTCATATTAACATTCCGTTGTTAGATGCCATTAGGGAGATGCCCGGTTATGCTAAATTTCTCAAGGATGTCATGTCAAAGAAATCTAAAATTGGGGAATTTGAAAAGGTAAAGATGACAGAAGGTTGCATGAGTATTCTTCATCGGCAGCCACCCCAGAAAAAGAAGGATCCGGGGAGCTTCATCATACCTTGTGTAATCGGAGATAAATATGTGGGTAAGGCACTTTGTTATCTTGGTGCTAGTATTAATTTAATGCCAAAATCTGTTTTTCAGAAATTAGGTATTGGAAAGGCGCGGCCCACGACAGTAATTCTGCAGCTGGTAGACCGCTCTTACGTTCATCCAGAAGGAAAAATCGAAGATATTCTGGTAAGAGTGGATAAATTTATATTTCCTGCTGACTTTCTTGTTTTAGATTGTGAGGCAGACGAGAACACAACAATCATCCTTGGGCGACCCTTCTTAGCCACGGGAAGATCACTGATTGATGTGGAAAAAGGAGAACTCACCATGAGAGTAAACGATCAAGAAATTAAGTTGAATGTTCTCCAAGATATGAAGCATGCTGATGCAGACGTGGAATGTAAGGTTATCACTGAAGTTGCCTTTGATCAACCCTGCATCAGGTCGGGCTGTCATGACATAGAGATTGGTCACTGCCGCGGCAGCCACCTACAGGACTGTCACGACAGCACCGACGACAGCAACTCCTCTGAATCCGAAACATCAGATACTGAAGATCAGGAGGAGGTAAACTGGATAGGCGATCGTCCAGGTAAGTTATTCGAACCTTTAAATTACACTTCGGATAACCATGCAATTCAAAAGCCATCTACTGTTGAACCACCTGCCTTAGAACTGAAGCCCCTGCCAGGGCAGCTAAAATATGCTTTTCTTGGTTCAAATGATACGTTGCCCGTAATCATCTCTTCTAAGCTACCACAGGAACAGGAACGACAGCTAATTGGGATGCTGCAGCGGCACAAAAAGGCAATTGGATGGACGATAGCTGATATTCAAGGCATTAGTCCGGCGTTATGCATGCACAAAATCCTTTTGGAAGAAGATCATAAGCCGACTATATATGCCCAAAGGCGGCTAAACCATGCAATGAAAGAGGTGGTGTGTAAAGAGATAATCAAATGGTTAGATGCTGGTATTATTTACGCCATCTCCGACAGTAAATGGGTGAGCCCGGTGCAATGTGTTCCAAAGAAAGGAGGAATGACCGTGGTGACCAATGAAAACAATGAGTTAATCCCAACCAGGACTGTGACCGGTTGGAGGGTTTGTATGGACTATCGGAAGCTTAACAAAGCTACCCGAAAAGACCACTTTCCTTTACCCTTTATTGATCAAATGCTTGATAGATTAGCAGGTAAACCTTACTATTGTTTTCTTGATGGTTATTCAGGTTACAATCAAATAGCTATCGCACCGGAAGATCAAGAAAAGACGACTTTCACATGCCCATACGGAACTTATGCTTTTAGGAGAATGCCATTCGGATTATGCAATGCACCCGCCACCTTCCAAAGGTGCATGATGGCCATATTCTCCGATATGGTGGAGGACTTCCTTGAGATTTTTATGGATGATTTTTCAGTCTTTGGGGACGATTTTGAGAGCTGCCTAGGCAATCTACAAAAGGTACTTGAAAGATGTGAAAAAGCAAACCTAGTCTTAAATTGGGAAAAATGCCACTTTATGGTGGATGAAGGGATAGTCCTTGGCCACAAGATTAGCTACCGTGGCATAGAAGTCGATAGGGCCAAAATAGAAGTGATTGAAAAGCTGCCGCCATCGACTACAGTCAAGGGTATTAGAAGTTTCTTAGGGCATGCTAGATTTTACAGGAGGTTCATTGCAAATTTCTAAAAAATCACCAAGCCTCTATGTCATCTTTTAGAGCAGAACCGACCCTTTGACTTTAATGATGAATGTACTGAAGCATTCAAGGTTCTGAAGGAAAAGCTGGTAACAGCCCCAATAGTATAGCCACCAGACTGGACACAGCCGTTTGAGATCATGTGTGATGCTAGTGACTATGCTGTCGGGGCAGCACTTGGGCAGCGGAGAGACAAATTGTTTCATGTCATATACTATGCCAGCAAGACACTGAATGAAGCCCAAGTAAACTACACCACCACAAAAAAGGAGTTATTAGTTGTGGTGTTCTCCATTGACAAGTTCCGTTCTTACATACTTGGAACGAAGGTCATAGTGCACACAGACCATTCTGCCCTCAAGTATCTGTTCACGAAAAAGGATGCAAAGCCTCGATTGATACGGTGGATCCTGCTATTGCAAGAATTCGACCTTGAAATCAAGGACAAAAAAGGGACAGAAAATCAGGTGGCAGATCACTTGTCAAGGTTGGAGAAGGGACAGAGTCTACCAATAGATGAGACAAACATACTGGAGACCTTCCCAGATGAGCAGCTCTTTGCTGCCGCAATCACTGTCGCGACAGCCATGGCGGCAGGTAAGTATTCTGAACTTCCTTGGTATGCAGATTTCGTTAATTTCTTAGTTAGCGTAATCCCATCTGATCTTAATTATCAAGCCAGGAAGAGGTTCCAAAATGATGTTAAGCATTATTATTGGGACGAACCTCTTCTTTTCAAAATTTGTGCAGATCAGGTTATAAGAAGATGTGTACCACAGGAGGAGCAGAAAGATATATTACATCACTGCCATGCTTCACAGTATGGAGGTCACTTAGGAGGCAACAAAACTGCTGCCAAGGTGCTGCAGTCAGGGTTCTACTGGCCGTCACTGTATAAAGATGCACAAATTTTCTACAAGAGCTGTGACAGGTGCCAAAGGACAGGAAACATCTCACGGAGAAACGAGATGCCGCTGCAGAACATTCTAGAAGTCGAAATCTTCGACGTTTGGGGGATTGATTTTATGGGACCTTTTCCATCTTCATGTGGAAATTTATACATCCTCTTAGCAGTAGATTATGTCTCTAAGTGGGTTGAAGCTATCGCCACTCAAAAGAATGATGCCAAGACAGTCCAAAGGTTTTTACACAAAAACATTTTTTCTAGGTTTGGCATCCCTAAGGCGATTATCAGTGATGAAGGGAGACATTTCGACAATAGGGTTATTGCTGCCTCCTTGAAGAAATATGGTGTCAAGCATCGGATCGCGACAACATACCACCCACAGACCAATGGACAAGCTGAAATATCTAATAGGGAAGTTAAGAACATTCTTGAAAAGATGGTTAAGCCAACTAGGAAAGATTGGTCTTTACTCCTCAATGATGCGTTATGGGCATATAGGACAGCTTTCAAGACTCCATTGGGCATGTCTCCATACCGATTGATTTATGAAAAAACCTGTCATCTGCCTGTCGAGATAGAGCACAGAGCATATTGGGCGATCAAGGCAGTGAATATGGACTTGGATAGGGCAGGGCAGAAAAGGCTGTTAGATTTGAACGAAATTGAAGAAATACGGACAATGGCCTACGACAATGCAAGAATCTACAAGGAGAAAACTAAGAAGTGGCATGACAGGAAGTTGCTGCCACGACAGTTCTGCCCAGGGCAGCTTGTATTGTTGTTCAATTCTAGATTGAAACTCTTCCCAGGGAAACTGAAATCTAGATGGTCTGGCCCATTCCAAGTCGTACAAGTTTTTCCCCATGGTGCCATCACAATCCGATCATTAAAAGACGGGCACAAATTCAAAGTCAACAGACAGCGCCTCAAGCATTATCAGGGGACTGAAGCCCCAGGAATGCAAGAAGTGGTTACCTTAGGAGATGCCCCACCTGGCATCCCTAATTTAACCTAAGTTTTATTTTTATTTTTATTTATTATTATTATTTATTAGGAAATAAGGTTTATTTTATTCGAATAATGTTTTTTATGTTTATTGTTTTTAGGAAATAAAGGAGTCAAGACGAACAGGAGAAGTGAACTCAGCCCACCATCCATCCATCAGCCCAACAAAGCCCAATATTGAAGTCTGTCGTTCCAACTGCCGCGGCAGACACGGAAAAGACAGGCTGTCACCAGACTGTCACGACAGACGCGGAAACGTGTGACAGACACGTAACAGACGCAGAAACGGGTGTCAGACACGCTAAAGCTCAACAGTCGCCCTGTTATTCACGCCTGCCGTTACAGCTTCAACGGTCAGCAATTCCTCTTCTATAAAACCCCGTTTCATTTTCATTTTCATTCACTTCTGCCTTTCTTACTTGCTCTCCCCATTTAGTTTTCATTTGCTTTCTTTTACTTTCAACAACCCTTGCACTAACATGTCTTCCAGAAGAACCCACCACAGTGCTGCTTCACCTTCTTCACCGGCAGCACCTACCCCACAATCCTTTGCTATTAGAGATTTATGGGAAGAAAGAGGTTTTATTTACACTCCAAGAGCAACGAATCTGGGCCTCAAGCCGTTCATCGCAAGGACGATTAGAGCTCTTTTATGGGAATCATTTGCAGAGCAACCAGCAGAGATGAACGAGACGCTGGTGAGGGAATTTTTGTTGCCATCGGCAGCAGGACGGCAACAACAGTGACTGTCCGAGGGGCAGAAGTGCTGTTCACAGCCGAGCGCATTAACTCTTTCTATGGCCTCTACTTCGGCCCCAACGATGATGCTCACCAGCAGTTCCTTGACACTCTAGATGATGCTGCCTATGACGTTGTCATGGCAGAAGTAACGGAAGAAGGGACTGAATGGAACACAAGCCGCAAAAATCCCCACACAGTGAAGAGGGGGCAGCTGCTGCCGGAGGCCAAACTGTGGAATGCCTTCATCAAGAAAAGGATCCTGCCATCATCACATCACACCACCGTTGACCAGCAGAGGTTAGCCCTAATACACTCCATTCTCAATAAACGACCCATTAATATGGAGAGTTATATGCGGGAAAGTATTTTGGAAAGCGCCCATAGATCGACGGCCCTCCTATGCCTCCCCTACCTCATCACGTCCCTCTGCCGCTGTTATGACGTGCCGAAACCAGACACCGATCGAATTGTGAAAGGCCGGGGCTGGACAGACAAAAATATCATCAGCCTCATGGAGCTAACAGTAGCAACCCCTCTTTCATCTTTCAACCCTGCTGACGTCCCAGCTGAATCATCAGAGCAGCCCAACCCTGAACCTGCTGCCACAGCAGCTGCTCCGACAGACCCATCCAATCAAATCCTTGTTGCTATTCAAAGGATGGAGGACAGACAGCTGGGCCTCATGACATTCATCAAGGACTTTGCCGCATCCACGGTAAATTTTATTCACAATATTTTAAATTTCCCTGATGTTGTTTTCCCCACCTTCCCTGCCCACTACTTCACTGTCCCCACCCCTGCCCACACACCTACACCTGTTGCAACCCCACAAACACCATCTGCCGCCTCCACACCATCACCTGCCCCGACGGCAGCCGGAAGCACCCATGTAGAAACATCCGCTCGAGGAACAAAGCGACCAGTGCCATCGGATGATCTTGAAGCCTTTGTCGATGGGTTTTCCTCCGCCTCGGTTTGGGCAGCCAGTGATGATGAACCCCCTATTCAGAGGAACCTGTCAAAGGAAGTTACACCGGCAAAGAGGCAGAAAAGAATGGCAGTCAAGAAAACTCTGCCAATAGCCAGCGGCAGCAGTAGCAGCAGTGACAGCAACGGCAGCAGCTCTGACATTCAGGTTGTACAGCAACCAAGAACCAGAATCCGCCGCCAAATCCGCCTCAGCAGCAGCAGTGAAGACTGCGCTTAAAAATTTAAGTTTCTTATTTTCTTATTGCTGCCTGCTATTTATATATATTTTGTGATGTACTGCCTTCATTTATTTTGATTTTGATTTTGTCATTTGCATTGAGGGCAATGCAACCCTCGAGTTTGGGGGTGGCAACCCTCCATATTAATGGAGTCTGAGTACATCTTAGTCAATTGTTGTGTCTTTTACTTAGTTATTTAAGTTCTCTTAAAAAAATGAAAAATATTGAAAATTTTGGCTGGAAACTGTGAACTGAAATTACCTGTCGTGGCAGCAACTTTAGGATTGTTTTAGGAGAAGTTTAGAGCCTTTCTATAGTTCTGAAAACTAAACACCGTTGTGACTGTTATACTACTTAGACTTCTTTTAGCCAAACTAGAATAGGAAGCTTAGCACTTGAATAGCCCCTAGAGGTGCCTAACACTGGCTCTAGGAAATAAGTTTAGCAAAAGAGACTCAACAGCCCTAGAGGTGCCCGAAACCGGCTCTAGGAAGTTAGCTAGAGGTGCCCGAAACCGGCTCTAGTGAAACTTTAGCTTAAAAAATGAAATCGAGTCAAAACAAAAAAATCAAAGGAGCATAAGAAGTACCTTCAAAAAGATAAACTTGGCATAAAAATTCGAGTTAAGAGCTGAAATATTCTAGTGAAACTAAGAGAGTCTTGGCATATAACTGTTCACAAGCATGCACACACTGCACGAGGACTATAGGGAGATTCCGAACAGATCCTAATTTATCTGACAGGTTGCTGCCGTCACAGGGAACGAACGACGGGTAAGGGAAAGTCCACTGTTTGAAAGCCAAAACAAAATATTTCATTTAGGTCTTAGTTGCTTGAGGGCAAGCAAAAACTTGAGTTTGGGGGTGTGTTGAGTGTGTAAAAGTTCTATTATTTACACCATATTTTACCCATATTTCTGTTGCATTCAAGCATTATTCATTACATTTAGGTTAGTTTACAGCAAAACATCACAAATATATTAAAGGAACAGATTCTACTAAGAATGGTTGTTTTTGCAGGTATCCGCCATAGCTGACGGAGAGGGCAGGCGCTGGGCAGAGAAGCAGAAGAGTTGAACTGGACAAGCAGACAAAGAGGACGATGCTGCCACGATGCCGCCGTGACAGCAGAGGACGACATCAGTTTTTGTAGAGAAAAATCAAAGTGGACCTCGACAGATAGAGAAAATTCAGCCCGTCTGTCGTGTGAAAACCTCATATTTTTCCGAGCCCCATATCAAAAGATATGTCAAGCCCAAAGTTCAAGGAGAGAAAATCCCAAGAAACAAGGAGGACGGCTGGAAAGTAGATTCCTTGAAGATTTAGTCTTTATTAGAATCATACTTTTAATTAAAGTTGTAATCCTTGTTAAATTAGAAAACTTGAGCCCAAAGCTTATATAAGGGCATGTATTTTAACCTAGAGAAGATCCCAGACCCAATATCCCATAACCGATAACCAAAAAACCCGTAGCCGTCTTCCCGCCGCCGACATGTTCTAAATCCTTCCTAGGGCCACAGGTTGATTTGTAAAGTAGTTGCAAGGGTTGTTTTGTTTTAGGAATTTTCAGTTCAATAAAATAAACTTTAAGTTCTCTTATTTTGGTTATTAATATCTTGTAAGAGCATCGGGAGAGCATTGTGAGGTTATCTATTTACTTAGCATCGGGAGAGTTAAGTATACGAAAGAAATAAGAGCAAGTTCTCTAGTTTATAGTTGAACTATCTCGTGCATAGGGATAGGGCGAGGTTAAGTGGCCAAAGAAGAATTCATACACATCGGTGTTCATCCTTCGATTCACGCTGGGAGGTATCATCAAGACGTGATCATCGACAGACTTGGACCTAGGGATAGGCCAAGGCACATCTGGGATTCTTTCCAAACTTGAAGTACGGAGTTGAGTGTTTCCTGCCACGACAATCAACGGACTGCTGCCGCGACAGGTGCTGCCCGCGACAGGCGCGATGACAGAACTGGATTTTCTAAACTCTGCAATACCTGCACTACTGAGCAATTCAATACCAGCCCATTCTCTCTATCTTGATATCTTTACTCTTTTATTTACGTTACTTTCATATTTTCGTGACAACATTCTCAATTATTTTCTTTACTCTCGTGCAGTGAATTAAGGTGAAGCTATTAGCCCAATCCCTGTGGAGACGATATCCGATACTTAGTATCACTTTACTACTTGCGTCGTGTATACTTGCACTGCCATTGCGATAGACTATTTTACACGCAACAAATTTCTCAAAGGTAAAAAATGTTTTCTTATCTTCTATCTCTAAAACCCATGTTTTATCCTTAGTTTTCTCAAGTGTTTTTTTCAAATCAAGGGGAAAATACTATCATTGGAGGTGAGCGACGAAATTCTCATATGATGTAAGGTTCTTTATTGATATTCCCATGTTTTTTATTCTTTTATTTATTAAGGTAAAGATTTTCTAAAAGGTTTCTAATGAAAATTTGGGTAAACTATAGTAAAATGAGCTTTTGGGTGGGATCTTGGTTTAGATCTTTCAATGTTGAGTTTGAAGATGCTTATATCTTAGTTTTTGATGTGGAATAATATTGAGATGATGGGTGAATGATAGAAATCCCGAATTTGGGTTTTGTGTTGAAGTTTGATGTGTGTAAAAGTGAGTTTTTGGGTGAGTTTTGTGATCAATCAATAGCTGATGGTACAATGATGATGGGTTGATGTTTTTAGATGTTTATTCATGTGTTTTGATGATGTATAATGCTGGGTTTATGCTGGAGGTTACCCGATTTGAGTTTTCCGATGTTTTCGGTTTGTTTCGGTAATGTTTCGATAGGCGATTTGAATGAATTGTTCAATTTCCGTTTCCCATCAAGTTATAGTGTTGAAAATATCTCTAATCATCTATTTTGGGTTGGTTAGTAGTAGGGGTTGAAGATCTGGAATCGTTGGATACGTTTGTGGGCGAACTGAGAAGATAGAAAAGTGTTTTGGCTTGATTTTGGTATTCGCTAGTGAGTGGAAATGTTTTTAACGCCTTAACAAGGTTAAAGAAGCTTCTTGGGGGTTTGGGTTGTGCCGTTAGGCCAATCCAAGCTCAAGAGTAAGTTTTGAGTTATTTTGGTATTTTCGTCGTTTTATATGTTGGTCATGTTTTGATCATGAGCATATCATTTTTAATGATGTCTTTCCACTGTTGTTGTGCATCAATGCATGTTGATTTTGCCCCATGAGAATACCATGTGATTTATGAAAATGTTGCTTGAGTTCATGCTATGCATGGGCTTGTGTTTATGGTATTTGGGATGTGTTTGTGGAGGTGTTTAACCCCGGTGTAAAACAATGGAATGAGATGTTGCGATGAGTATATTGACACATGTGGATCTTTATATCGGATAGATTGATCGATCAATAGGATGTGAAGTGCACTATATATATAAAATTCGCGCGTGAGATAAATTCTTCGGTTTCACAATAGGGGTTGTACTATTGTGATGCGAGTGATAGGGGTTGTGCTATCACCAACAGATAATGTGAGTTATGGCATCCCGGCCGATGTGAGTTTGTGGTAAGGGTTGTTTCACCATGTAGCTTGATGGGGGTTGTGCCATCAAGGTGTCTGCTTATCCGAGGAACGTGTCAATGATGCTGGTATACTCAATCGCTTATGGTTTTAATAGGAGCTTGGTAAACTCATATGGCTATGTTTATATGCTTGAAGCATGTGAGTTGAAAAGTAGCCGATAGGCTTGGTTTTCATATGTGGTTAACATATGGTTTATGCATGGTTGATGCATGTGTTGTGCCTATGGCATGTGTTGTTGCAATTGCTTATACTTGATTTAAGTATGGTATGTTTGAAAAGAAATGATTTGCGAAAATGATTTTAAGAAATTGTTTTGGTTTCCAAAATGATGTTGGTTTACAAAACTGCATTGTTGTAGCTTTGTTTTGAGCCCCGCTCATTAAGCTTCGTAGCTTACGCTCTCTTTTCCAACAATGCATATCCGTAGTCTATCTTGGGAGGCAACGGTGCAAGGGAAGTGATCCAAGTGTCCGCTTGAAGCTCAAGTATGGTTTTGTTTAGATAACAGTGTGTGTGGCAATAGGGATAGACCTTGTTTATGTTTTGGGAGTGTTTTGTAGACTCATTGCGATGCGAGCATGTTTATTATGCATTGGTTGTCTTGTTTATACCTTGAGCATAATGGTTTCGGCTTTCTATCTTGTTTTGCTTAGTTCATGGATTTTGATGTTTCTTATCTTGTCGTTTGTTAATCGTGAGATTGTTCTCTTGCTTAATTGTAAGTTTGGTTGTCTATTCTTAGTGTTCGTATGCTTATCTTGTTGATATCTTGTTGCATGTGTTGGTTGGAACCAAGGGGAACAGCCTTGGAGATGCTTGATCTACAGATTTTTCTGTTCTGCTGCAGGGTGTTTCGAAACAGGCCTTAACGTTTCGAAACGACCCTTAAATTGGCCTTTGCGTTTCGGAACTGGTATCGAAACGGGTCTAATCGTTTTGGAACGAAAGCTCTCTAGAATTTTAAACTTCAGACCCGTATCGATACTATCGGGAGTGTTTCGAAAAGGGGGTCGTTGGAAGTTAGTTAGGAGCATCTTTGAAGTTGTTTTTCTTGCATTTTGGTCCAAGCTTGATGTGTTATCAATTGAGTTTGATCTAGGGCTTGTTTTGAGTTGCATTTCAGCATGGAAGTATGAAATGAGACTAATTTCAAAGTGATCACCTTAATTTCATCATAGGTCCCTGTTTTATGCTAGTTTTGCATTTTGGTCCCTAGTTGCTCTATTGATCGTTCGGTGCTCGTCTTGTCGTGTTGTCTTCTGCTGTGTGTTCTTGAAATATAAGGTTTAATACGAGCATCTAGAAAAGATATTAATCAACACGTTTAGGGTTGCTAATCGGAGGGAAATCTCCGGATTGTTCTTCGGTTAGTCTCGTGTGATTCACTCGATACGGTCTGGTGGCTAGGCTGGGTCGAGGAGGTTATATCTGTTGGTACTAGAGCCAGGTTCGGAAAGGCTTGTATTGGTTTTCGTACAACCGGAAAGGTAAGTGTGGTAGGTTTATTTGTTTTTGGTGTTTGCTTGCTTGTTTGTGGTAGCTTGATTTGTAAGGTACCCATTGCTACATTTTATTATTGGGAAAATCTTTACAAGATACTTAAGCACCTTGGACCCTTGACGTTGCTGACTCAAATCATTTCCTTTTGTTTTATCTGTTGTTGTTGTAGCATTGTATCTATCTATCATGGCTAGACCTAGAAGAGGTCAAGTGGGTGTTGAGTAACGGGATGATCAGGTTGAGGATGCCGGGCATCCGTAAGAGGGAGATTTACCTAGAAGATGATCTCGTTAATTCAGGCTATTAGTGGGGCTTTTCAATCTGCTATGGCTGGGTTGCAGTTGGCTGCACCGCAGCATGGACAGAGGGATAGGTTGCCCCTCGAGAGACTCCGTAGTTTGGGCGGAGTAGAGTTCTGTGGGTTATCACCCGAGGGAGACAAGGCATGGCTAGCGAGCACTTCCAGAATTTTGGGTCAGATGGAGTGCAGTGATACACGAAAGCTTGGCTGTGTGGTATCTTTGCTTTAGGGTGACGCGTATGTTTGGTGGACTACGATCACTTCGGGTATGGCCACCGCAGATATCACTTGAGATTTCTTTCGTTCTGCCTTCCGAAAGAAGTATCTAGGGCCGAGATATCAGGATGAGAAGAAACGTGAGTTCATGGCTTTGGTTCAGGGAAGCATGACCGTTTCTGAATATGAGATCTGGTTCGTTAGACTAAGTTAGTATGCGACCGAGCTGGTTCCCACTGAGAGAGAACATTGTGAGAGGTTTTGGCATGGATTGATTGAGGAGGTAAAGACTTACATGTTGGCTGCTGATTATACAGATTTTTGATGTGTTAGTCACCCGAGCCAAAGATATAGAGCATAATCTTGGTTTGTCTGCTAGAGGGGGCGGGTGCAGTTCAGGGAAACGACCTACAGAGTGGAATCGTGATCGTTCTAAGGGGCACAAGGACAAGAGGTAGCGTTTTGACCACAGACATGGGGGTGGTAACTCCGGGCGTGGCCATCAAGGCCAAGGTTTTGCTCACCATGCACCCAAGTGCACAAAGTGTGGTAGATCTCATCCGGGAGAATGTTGGGGAAATTATGGTACGTGTTGGCATTGTGGATCGAAGGATCATCTCAAGCGAGATTGTCCCCAGCTAGCTAGAGGTGGTCAGGCATCGGCACGAGCTACCGAGTACCAGCGAGGCCGTGGGAACTTTCAGCCACAGAAAGATGGTCAGAGGAATGTGGCGCATGTAGTTGCAGTTCAGCCCGAGGGAGGTGGACCACCGAGGGTATATGCACACCGAGAAGGCAGGAACAACACTTATGTTATCGCAGGTAATTTCATGTTACAGTCTCTGACATTACATTCATTGATTGATTCTGGCTCTACATATTCTTATATTCTGAGTGAGTGTGCTAAGTTGTTGGACATATCGTGTGAGATTCTGGATGTAGGTATGAGTGTGACTAGTTCATTCGGTGAGACAATTGTGGTCATAAAGATGTATTAGAGGTGTCCGTTGATGGTTCAGCGTCACGTGTTTCCGGTCGACATGATGGAGTTTCCATTCTACGAGTTTGATATGATTTTGGGAATGGATTGGTTGGTAGAACACAAGGAAAAGGTAGATTTCGAGAGTAAACGAGTGAGGTTGAGGTTATCAGACGATTATGAGGTGGTAGTGGTTGGTGAGAATGTTAAGTTCTTATCCAACGTTGTTTCTGCTTTGGAGGCTCAAAAGATGATGGATTAGGGGTGTCAAGCATACTTAGCCTATGTGATGAATCCGGTTATGAGTAAAGTTCAACCAAAAGACATTAGAACAGTTTGTGACTTTCCCGAGGTATTTCTGGAAGAGTTGCCTGGTTTACCACCAAATAGAGAGGTCAAGTTTGCTATTGGGTTATATTCTTATTCTGCTCTCGTATCGATTGCTTTGTATTGGATGGCTCTGAAAGAGTTAAAAGAACTGAAGACTCAGCTTTAGGAGTTATTAGTTCGTGGTTTTATCCATCAGAGTATATCGCCTTGGGGTGCACCTGTACTGTTCGTTAAGAAGAAAGACGCAAGTATGCGTATGTGTATCGATTACCGTCAGTTGAATAAGTTAACTGTGAAGAACAAGTATCCTTTGCCGAGAATAGATGATTTGTTTGATCAGTTATGGGATGCGTCAGTGTTCTCAAAGATAGACTTGAGATTCGGGTACTATCATTTGAAAGTGAAGGAACAAGACATACCGAAGACAATTTTTCGTACACGTTATGGGCATTATGAGTTTTTGGTAATGTCGTTCGGGTTGACTAATGCACCAGCCGCGTTTATGGACATGATGAATCGTGTGTTTCATGAGTTCCTAGATTAGTTTGTTGTGGTGTTCATTGATGATATATTGATTTATTCGCGCACTCATGAAGACCATGATAGACATTTGCGACTTGTGTTGAAGACTTCGCTAGACAATCAGTTGTACGCGAAGTTGAGCAAATGCGAGGTTTGGATTAAAGAGGAAGCATGGAAGTATGAAATGAGACAAATTTCAAAGTGATCACCTTAATTTCATCATAGGTCCCTATTTTATGCTAGTTTTGCATTTTGGTTCCTAGTTGCTCGGTTAATCGTTCGGTGCTCCTCTTGTCATGTTTTCTTCTGTTGTGTGTTCTTGAGATATAGGGTTTAATTCGAGCATCTATAAAAGATATTAATCAACACGTTTAGGGTTGTTAATCGAAGGGAAATCTCCAGATTTTTCTTCGGTTAGTCCCGTGTGATCCACTAGATACGGTCTGGTGGCTAGGCCGGGTCGAGGGGGTTACACTTGAAAATCCGGAGGAAAGAGTGTCGTCCACGTCTGATCGTATTCATAACTGCATCAGTTCTCCAAGGTGAATAACCTCTAGTCGATAAAACAATGTAGGCAAAAAAAGTCGAAAAAATAGTTATGTAACATCGGGGTAACTTCTTTTCATTTCATGTGTTTTTTTGTTTTTTTTAAATAATTGTTATTATAACACTCTGGAACGCAATCATCAGTCTCTCAAACATACAAAACCTAGAACGTCTCTTTTAATAATAATAAAAAACAAACAAAAATTATTCTCAACCTAGCCGTTTACTCTTTCTTCTTTCACCCTTACTCTAGCCGTTTATTTTTTTGTCTTTTTGTTTTTTATATTTTATTTTATTTGTTGTATTTTTTCTTCTCGTATCTTGTTGCGCTTTTCTCTGCCTCTATAACACATTTTTTTTTTGTTTTATGACATGTCTCTGTGGTTACTTTTGTGGGTGTTAGTGTTTGTATGATGACCCTCACGACATTTGTTTCTAATTTGTGTTTGTCGGTGCTCACGGATAGTTTGATCCTTTTTTAGTTGTTTGCCGATATAATCTATAGTGGATCATCGCCTTTGGGAATATATGTAGGGATGGGCACGGGTCAGGCCAGGTTTTTGGTCAACTCGAACCCAAAAATAATTACCCTAAACCCTATCCCGACCTAAAAACTATATGCCTTAACCTGAACTTGACCCGATATATTAAAAAAATCAATTTTAAGGACTTAATTGTAAAAAAAATTAATTAATTTTAAGAACCTAATTGTAAAATAATTAATTTTAAGGACCTAATTATAAAAATATATAAAGAATGGGTATTATTCTAAAATATCCATAAAATATAGAGGAAAATTACACTATCAGTCTCGAGTCGGGTCGAGTATATTTTTTCACCCTAAACAAAAACCCGACCCGAACTCACCCTCACTAAAAACTCGAACGCAACTTTTCATACACAAAACCCGACCCGATCGGACCAGATCGAGTCAAAACCCATCGAATCCGGTGAAATGCCTGTCCCTAAATAGGTGTAAAAAATGATTACCAATTTTAAAGATTTTATCTTATTTGTGTTTTGACCATTCTCAATGTACCCTTCCTACCATAGACGTGAAGATTTTCTTTGCGGCAAATAAAAGGTGTTTGAATTGACTGTGCAACATTTATTTTTCTTTGTAGATTTACTTTTTTTATATATTTATTTATATTTTAAAATTTATGATATATTGTGTTTTTAAAAAATTATAAACAAAAATATTTTTATGGACGGTTGAGTTGTGACCTACAAAGAGTTATATCTTGTCATAATATGGTTGACTTTTATTTTTTTTTAGATTTTTCAACAATATGATGTGTGTGTTTGCGCGCATTTTTTTATTGCCTTATGATTTTCAGAGTATTCGCGTCGCACATTTAATTTTAATAAATGAATCTCTCAACGAGAATTTTGCGCAGGTTTTTTTAGCTTTAAATAATTATATTTGTTTAACTTTTTTTTGAATATGCTGGTGTGATGCAAGGGTAACATATGTTTAACTTTCTTAGTCTTTTCAAAGACGGCACACACAACATGCATTATTAGTGCTCGAACCCTGGTCTTAAGGGATGATGAACATCTACCTTTACCACCAGGACACAAGGAGATGAGCTTATTTGTTTAATTTTTAAACCATAATTAATACAGTAATTGTATAATATTAAAATTTATAATTTAATTTTTTTAAGGAAAATAATTTGAACAAGCTGTATAAGTGAAACCATCTTGACTGAATAAAATATATGAATTAAAATAAATTGTAATATAAGAGCTATACAAATATGATAATTTTAATGTGATTGTCAAATTATATATATATATATAGATGCAATATTCAAACCGAAATAGTACAAAAAAACAATGGGGGGAATCGTGGTTCTTCAATCGAGCCAAATGATTTTCAGTTCAACACGCAACAAAAGGTTGTCGTCCGTCGGGATTGAGGTTAAGGGATTACTGGAGGTTAGGTTCCGATTATGTTCCAGGATTTGGGTTTAAAATCTCGAATGTGGGTTAGGTTTTAGATTTCAAGATTAAGAATTTGAAAGGGGTTAGGTTTGATTAGGGATATGAAGGTTGTAATGGAATTTTTTAGTAGAGAAAGAAATTGCATGTAAGAATCGGGACTTTTACAAATAAATATATTTAAAGGATATTTTTAGGGTTGACTACCCTGCTATTAATAAAATTATGTTTTCCTCACTCGACTTTTGAAATTGATGTTTCCGACAATAGACTAATTGTTTCGTATCATTACAGTCACTACGTTATTTTTTTTTATCAAAGTCAGTAAGTCACTACGTTGTTAATATAAAAGAATGATTGGTCGTTGAATAATGGCTTAAATATGCTTTTTAGTATATAAATTAGGCACTTTTTTTAAGTTGGTACTTATAAAATTTTTGTTTTTAAATTGGTACTTGAACTAGACACATTCTCTAAAGTTAGTATCTAAAGAATTTTTGCTCACAAGTTGGTACTTGAACTAGACATCTTCTCCAAAGTCGGTACCTAAAGAATTTTTACTCTCAAGTCGGTACTTGAACCAGATATCTTCTCCCAAATTGGTACCAAAACCTATACATTCTATCAATTTGGTCCTAATTCAAAACAAACCAATAAATTCAATCTTTTATATTTAAAAATTATATTAATTTACTATTTGTTATTCTCCTCAATTGTTTGTTGGCTAAAGGGGTATTTGCCCCCAAATTCGACCTAAATTAACAATTTAGCTCATAGCGCGAAAACGCAATCAATTAGGTCCTCCTATTTGCAAATTGCAGCAAATTATCCCGACCAACGTTGACCGACGAAAGCGTTAATTGCATGCCACGTCACAGATGACATGTCAGAAATGTAGACGTGGCATCACAATTTTTTTAAATAAAATTATTTTTTCATATTAAAATTTAACCAATCAGATGATGACGATTTTGTCGGTCAAGGGGCTAATTTGCTGCAATTTGTGAACTGGAGGACCTAATTGACTGCATTTTTGCGCGAGGGGCTAAATTGCTAATTTAGGTCAAACTCAGTGGCAAAAATAACTCTTTAGCCTTGTTTGTTCTTCGCTAAAAAATGTTATATTACTTTCCTAGTATAATAAAAGTTTAATAGTAACTTGTTGTTTTATTGTAGAATGCAACTATCCAACTGTTGCTTTAATCCAATAGACTCGGTTGTTTTAAAGGTATTGTAAAAATGAATAAATTGATGTAATTTTTTAAATATGAAGCGTTAAATTATTTAAAATTAGGGTCAGATTGATAGAATGCGTAAGTCTGGGACTAAACCCGTTAATAAAAGTATCAAAACCGTGGATGAAATTAAAGTTCGGGTACCAACTTGAGAGAATATTTTTAGTTCAAGTACTAAGTTGAGAGCAAAAATTATTTAGGTACCAACTTGAGAGAAGATGTCTAGTTCAAGTACCAAAATATATATTTAAGCTTTAATAATTGACATAATAACACATTTAGGCTTCAAATTTTACATATTTTATCAGTTTAATTCATAATTTAAAAAAAATCACTCTCAATATTTTTTTCCTTTCAGTTTAGCCCTTAAAAATAACAAATCCCTCTTTCATTTTCAGGGCGTTATTAACAAATCACTAAAACTTTATTTTCACGTTCAATCTTAAAATAATGAATTATGCATGTTTGTTGCTTGCGAAAGGCCCAGGCAAACCACAATACACAAATATATTAAGGGTAAAATACTTAAATCATCGCTCAATTTTGCTCTGTGACTTATTTTAGTCATTCAACTTTCAAAATGCTTAATTTTAGCACTGAACTTTAAGCATTGATCTATTTTGGTCACTCTACCGTTAAATCTCTAACACTGTTATGACGTGGAAATAAAAAATAATAAAATATACATTTTATAATATTTTTATACACTTAATTAATTAGAAAAAATCATGATTCTCTCACCTCACCTTCCTCCACTCTCACCCACCCATTTCTCACCTTCACCGACAACCCTCTTCTTCATCCACTAACATTGTTCCGATGAATTTTTCGGTGAACAAAAATCACTGACCGACTCCTCTTTTTTCCTCATTTCCTTCTACCAGTTCGCTTCTTCTCCTCTTCTTCATCTACTCATCTTTTCACCAATCTTAATCCTCTTTTCCTGCACCAAAGTTTAGTGTTTTTATTTCAACTTCACAGATTTCAAGCACAATAAAAAAAATATGTTGTTGAGCGACAATCCACTATTTTCAGAAACCCACGACTACATCATCAGAAACATAAACATATTCTTGATCTAAAACCTTTGTGTCAAAACCAGAATGAAATGAAAAGGCAAATCAGAGCCACAATGACAAAGCGGACAAGGCATGAAAAAGCAAACAAGAACAATTCAAATCCAATCAGAACAAATCAGAGCCAAAAATAAAAAAAGGAAAATTAAACTGAAATCTAAAAAAGGGGAAAGTTTTACCTTTTCATTTCGGTTTCAACGACCGGAGCGTCGGACGGTAAATCCCAACGATCATTCGAGGTGCCTTGGTAAGGAGATCAACATACTTCAGTTTTAAGATGATCCGACGGTGGACGACGGTGAATCACGCTCTCAAGATGAAAACGTTTTGACTCGTTTTGGATCATTTGAGGGTGATTTTTAGAAAAACGAACCTGTAGAAAGAAAAATGAGAAGAAGAGGAGACGGCAAGTGGTTTTGGTTCGTTGAAAAACTTATCAGAACGGCATTAGGGGGTTGCAGGTGAATGTGAGAAAAGGGTGGGGTGGGGGTTGTCGATGAAGGTAAGGTGAGAGAACAAATGTTTTTTAGTTAATAATTAAGTGTATTAAAATAGTATTAAAAATATATTTTTATTATTTTTTGTTTCCACTTCATAACAATGTTAGAGATTTAACGGTGGAGTGATCAAAATAGGTCAATGTTTAAAGTTTAGTGCTAAAATTGAACATTTTAAAAGTTGAGTGACCAAAATATATCACAGATCAAAGTTGAATGATGATTGTAGTATTTTACCCATATATTAAAGAAATTGTAGTTTTCATAAAGGACGAGTTTCAAATTCTCTCCATTAGTGAAAAAAAAACAGAGAAAGACAAATTAGTATGAGTTAATTTCTGTCATGTTGTCCATGGTTTAAGGTAAGATAACCTGCGCAAAGCCCTGCTGGAAATGAAATGAGAAGTTTGTTAAATTATTGTTTTTTGATAGAGCTAATGTCATGATTTTTTTTTGGTGTTGTGCAACAATCTAATCTTGATTACTTATAAAGAAGGGAAGATTAAGGATTTTTCATAAATTCCATTCAAAATTATATAATTAGAATTTCAAAAAGTTGTTTTAAGTTTTGAATTTAATTTGGTTTGAAGGAAAATAAGATGAGAAAATCGAAGACTTGGTTTGAGGTATTTATTGCTAAAAATGAAAGAAAAATGTGTTTAACTTTTTAAGGACCAAATTGAAAAATGGAAATTTTGAGGGTATTTTTTTATAATGATAGAACACATTTGATAAAGTGAGTAAATTTTCTTGACAAAAATCTTTTATGCCTTTTTGGTGTCTTCATGTATGCTTCAACACTAAAAAATTAAACTCTATATTCTAACCTTAATTTTTAAATTTTAAACTCTAAACATTAAAATTTAAACTTTAAATCCTAAATTATAATTTTCAACTCTATTTTTTTAATATTAAAATATACATAGAGACACTTAAAAAAGATTTCTATTCAAATTTTGTGGCCTAAATAGTGGTTCAAGAGAAAATGAAAAAAGAAGCTTTGGAGTCCAATGGTTCCTCCGCGTTGAATATCAAGTTGTATGGAGAGAAATGAAATTTTTTGGAATAAGAAAATCAAACTCAAATTCCCTTTTATTAGTTTAGATCCACAAATTCAATTAAAAGTGATATTCTACTTGATCTTCCAATTTGATTACTTGTTAGGCAAGTAAGATTATATATAAAGATAGGCACCCGGCATAGAAGATCATATAAGAAAGAGTTTTACAATTCCTTACAGAAACATCCGAGGAAATGTTGAAATTGAGTTTCATCGAGTTCAAATATGTTTCACTTCCGAGGAAATTGTCAAGAAAACCAACTCAGTTGAGCATCATCAAAGAAAGACAGAACTCGAACGTGTCATCAAGGACTTACCAGCCAAACATGGAAGAAATGAAATGGGTGTTCGACAAATTTGACACCAACAAAGATGGCAAAATATTCAAGGAAGAATACAAATCAGCTTTGAAAGTGATGGGAAAAGGAGTTGGAGAAAGAGAAATGGGGAAAGCATTTTCTGCCATGGACACCGATGGCGTCGGCTTCATCAACTACAAGGAATTCACTGAGATTATGCATAACATGGGGGAAGGGATATCCAAAGCGCATTTCGGGTGTATGATTTGGACTGAGATGGGAAAATAAGTGCAGAAGAATTAACGGTGGCGATGAAGAAGATGGGGGAAAGATGTAGCTTGGAAGCTTGTCGTAAAATGATTCGAGTATTGTTATACCTTCGTCTACAACGGTTATGTCTTCGTCTATCTATGCTTCCAAAACTCTTAGTTTCTATGCCGCGTTTCAACATGTGAAGCATCATAGTCTCCGAAAATTTCTTCGAAAATTTTGTCTCTGGGTCACTCTTGACATGTCAACCATCATGTATGCCTGACTCGCCAGCTAAGCCTATTACCTAACAGCCGAATCTACTCTATCAATTCACGTGATCAGGTTAAAAAGTCTATTGACTGGAAATCGAACTTAATCCTACCAACCCACTAATAGCCGTCACTAGGCCTGACTTTGTCTCATCAAACAGTATCACTTTGCTTTAAATACCCATTGAACTAAAAATAACCAAACAAGCCCACGCTCCAACACTTTCTCCTCTTCTGATCCTCTCTGAATTCCAGTCCGACCACTATCATTGACTCTCCGCCCATACTAAAAGTGGTAAACCACCATAAACCGCCACCAACCTCCTCCTTGACATCCATCTTCATAATCTTATTCGGTGTTGACACTTTTGGCATCAACAAGTATAAAACTGAATAAAACATGGTTCGTAAAATAGAACAAATACCAAAAAACAATGGAGTTGAAAATGTTGCAGAGGTTCGAGTATATCTCTAAAAATCGTAAACAGCAATGATGTAAGTTGGACAAGAGCAGAGGACAAATAATGAGTCTCAAAACACTCCAAGCATAATTTATAGTGTTTAATCGAGTAAACCCTGATAGTGTATATTGTTTTTGGGAAATTGGCATTACTGTTGGATCCAATCTTGTATATCGTGTTCTTTGTTGCCGACATGATCTAGAAAAATTAAGTTGCACAAATACAGATACGGGGACAGATACGGGTACGGGGACGGTGACAAAAAACGGTAATTTTTAAAATTAGAGGGTACGGGTACGGCGAAGGTACGGCAAATATAAAATAAAATTTAATATATATAATAAAAAATATTAAAATTTATAATACAATATGGACTAAAATTATAATTGTATTAAACAATAATTATAATTGTAGTTATTTAAATTCACTTCTAATAATTTTAAATTACTTTTTAACACTTAGATTAAGAGATTACTAAAATTAAATGACTAAATTGAACGAAAATTTAACTTTACATTCTAAATAAAGAGAAAATGAATGACTAAAATAATAAAATTAAAAGATGACATGGCTGAAATATATATTTATCCATTCCTATTTAAAGCTTGAGTGATTACATTAAAACAAGTTACAAATACAATACACAACTAATATCCCACATCCTTAAGATACATAAAGCAAGGAGAGAAAGCAGCCTATAAATAGGCATTTATCAGATAGAACAAAGAAATAATTTAGTCTTGGCCTTTTGACTGAGATTAAGTTTTAAGTTTATAGTTTTTAGGTGGAGTGTTTAATTTAATAGTTTTTTAAGGATAATTTTTTAATTTAATTATCCTTGAGCTTTTTAAGTTTGGATAAGTTTAATGGTTTTTAAAACCTTCCTCACAAAAAAGATGGGGGTTTTATTTTCCATTTTTTTAAGTAATATATTCGGATACGTCCTCGAGTATGTCCCCAATAAGCGTTGACTATACCCAATATAAATTTGACCGTCCCCGGTAAAATTGGGACGCCCCCGAGACGTCCCCCAGCCGTCCCCGCATCGTCCCCGTCTTGGGAACGTATTGGGTACGCGGGACGCCACCTTAGGGCCGTCCCCGTGCTTCATAGGAAAAATATTTGTTGTGGAAGAGTTGACCTGTAAATGTATGTCCAAACGAGTTTGAACTCGGGAACAATTGTAGTTGCTTCTAATAATTGGTATTAATTTGTAGTAGCACCTGTAAAACCGGTCAATACGTGAGTGCAGTCAACGCCTGCTTTTGTCTTGTTTGACCATAGACGTATTGGATTGTAGCAGGAAGATCATAAGCTACCAATTCATCCCAGATAGCCTAAAAACAGTAAAGAATCCACAAAGATTCCTTTCAAAAATATTCTCTCAACTTCCATCAACCTCATATATTTACCGATTGAAACCTCGGAAATTAAATTTTGTTCAGAGGGAAAGAAAACCAGCGCTAATCCCTTGTTTTCTGACCCGTGTCGCCCTTTTCATTTTTTATTTAATTTTTTTAATAGAATTTTAAATGCTTCTAAATACTACTAAATAAAATTTCTACAATATTTAAGTCAAGGCAAAGATCGGGTTTCATGTCTTGAGGAATAGATGTTTCTTTCCTAGAACTATGGGTTCAAGTTCCCTCAACAACAGATTTTATAGTGTGTTTTTAACTAAACCAATAAAAAGTATTTAAAAAATAAAATTTTATTTTTTTATATGTGTTATTTCGTCATGTCAACATCTATTTACACGTGAATGTTCAATGTTTTATTATTTTGTCAAGTTATCTCTAGCTTTTAACTATTTGTTGGTTATTGATTTTTATTGAGGAACCCAATAAGTGATCTCAGTAAAAAAAAGCGGATAATGTTCATCATAGGAGGCTCAAGTTCAAATCGTTTTGTCTACGAGGTGTGTATATTGTCAAAGGGTTAAGAATATGTATGAACATATACTACCTTGTAATCACCTTTAAACAATAAAAAATTAATTTTCATTAGGACATTTTTGCACTAAAATAAAGGCATAAAACTAAAAAAATGCTCTTAATGTTTGACTGAATAGTCACTTTGGCCTCTATTCTTTTTTTTGGAGCAATTCAACCCTCAAAGTTTCATTTGGGGTCAAAATGGCTCTTCTGTGGATGAAAATTATCAGTCAACTAAAGGTAAATAATTTGAAATGATGTGACAAATCTATATGATTGTGCACACTGACATGGCAGTACATAATATAGACAAATGTGTTGACTTGAAAAAATATTACATTAGTCAAAAAATAATTTTATAAAATTATATAAAATATAAAATATTTTTTTTGCTGACTTGTCATTTTGTCAAGTCATTTCAAACTGTTTACCGTCAGTTTTCGAATAATTTTCCTCCGTAAAGGGGTCATTTTGACCTAAAATGAAACCTTGCGGGTTGAATTGCTCCAAACATAAAAATATGGGTCAAAGTGACTATTCAGTCAAACGTTATAGGTATTATTTTACTTTATACCTAAAATAGAACGCTAATAGTTAAAGTGCTAAGTAGGAGAATTAAATGCATATTCAAACAAATGTTATGGACAACTTTGATATTATATCATTTTAAATCTTCGACTTTGATATTTTTTATGCTAGACTTAAAAATTGATTTTTTACATAAAACTGTCATTATTTATAAGAATTTGATACGTCATATTATTTACAATGAAAATTTTAAATTTGATACTTGTAATTTTAATTACCTTTCAATAGAACAAGAAGTACAAAATTTTTTATAAAAATTCTGAAAATTTTCTTGTTTGGTATTTGAACTTTATTTTATTTTAGGGTAAACTTACTAATGACCACCAAACTATAGGGTTGGTGTCGATTTGACCACTATATTTTTAATTGTGTCAAATATACTACTTAACTATTTAAATGGTTCCAATTAAGCCACTCACCGTTAAAAAAACGAAAAAGTTGACGGAACTGTTAAAAAAATTGGTATAATTACACATTTGGTCCTTTATATTTATATAATATATCAATTTAGTCCTAATTTTAATCTAATAAAATAAATTAATTATTCAACAAGATGGTGACACGTGTCACCACCTTATTGGAAGTCTTTAATTATTTTTATTTAATTTATTTAATTAATTTTCCACCTCCAATCAGGTGGTGACACGTGTCACCCAATTGGAGGTGGAAAAATGAGAAGAACAAAACGCCCCCATCATGGATCGAACTTGTGACCTTAGAGCAACCAAGGTTTGTGTTTGCCACTGAACCAAGCACGCTTTTGTGCTATAGGGTAGAACATTTAATATATGTGTTTAATGATAGTTAATGCCCAGAAAAATGAAAGAAAAGAATATGCACTTGGGTGGATTCGAACCAAGGACCTTAAAATGCAAAGCACAAGTGCTTGCCACTGCACCAAATATATACTTTGTGATATATTGTACAACATTTAATATATCTCTTATATAATTTTTAATGCTTGGAAAAAGGAAGGAAATGTAATTTTAAGAAACTCGAACATAATATTCTTATGATGCGAGTTTTGCAGGGATTCACCCCACTTCGCATCTAATTGGGCATGGACGGTACAAATTTCACGGGTCGTGGGGCGGACATGAAGATAATAATTAGATTCATCGTGGGTAGTGGGGAAGGCGTGAATATTACTTTGTACTCGCCCATCCCCACCCGCCTCGCATCATCCCCACCACCCAAATAGATCTTACATGTTATTATAAATATTATTAAAAATATAATTGAGTCTGATATTGGTCAGATCAATTATATAAATGTTTTTTAGAAAATATCAATTGAATAATAGTCAAATTTAATGTAATTCATATAGGATATTAATGAAAAGTTTAATGTGTGTGTGTGCACGTGTGCGTGTGTGTGATTGATCAAATCAAATATATATATTTAATATTTTAAAAAGTATCAATTTGGATCAGAATCATATATATAATATTTAGATTTATCGATTTATTCTTTAATGTTGTCTGTTGTCAAGCATTCTTTCTAAAGTTTGTTTTATTTTCTCAGTCCTCACTATAGGTATGCTATTCTTCTAGACACTTTTAAATCAAAAACCCCTTTTAAATATTTAATTAGAAGAATAACCCCTGCCAACATTATTTAGAAAAATGGTCCCCTTTCAGTCCACGTAAGGTGAACTCGTGTTCTACAGAAAGTGAGTTCCAAACTCGCGTCCTACAATAAGCGAGTTCCAAAATCGTGTCATATAGAAGAAAAGATCTATGTGAAAAAAAATGCGGTAAATTAATTTTTGTAAAACTAGTATTTGATTTTGATATAACAAGTAATTCAAAGACTAAATTACAAAGTAAATAAATTTTTAAGTAATCAAAATACTTGATTTTGACAAGTACAATGGTTTGAAGTCAAAACTTAAAGGGTAAACTACACAGTTGACCACCGAACTATGGGGTTGGTGTCAAAATGACCACTATATTATTTTTCGTCGCAAATGCACCACACAACTATTTAAATGGTGCCACGTTAGCCACACGCCGTTAAAAAAACGAAAAAGTTGACGGAACTGTTAAAAAATTGGTATAATTACACATTTGGTCCTCTATATTTATACAATATATCAATTTAGTCCTAATTTTAATCTAATAAAATAAATTAATTATTCAATAAGATGGTGACACGTGTCACCACCTTATTGGAAGTCTTTAATTATTTTTATTTAATTAATTTAATTAATTTCCACCTCCAATCAGGTGGTGACACGTGTCACCCAATTGGAGGTGGAAAAATGAAAGGAAAAAAATCAGCCCTACCAAGATTCGAACTCAGGAACTCTGGGTACAGAGGTTGTGTGCTTGCCACTGAACCAAGAACACTTTCATGCTATGGGGTCATTAATATATGTATTTAATGATTGTTAATGCCCGGAAAATTAAAGAGAAGAAAATGCAATTACAAGGATTCGAACCAAGGACCTCATGGTCGAAAGCACATGTGCTTGCCACTGCAACAAGTGTATTTCTTGTGATATAAAGTACAACATTTAATATACGTCTTATATAGATTTTAATGCTTGAGAAAAGAAATGAAATGTGGTTTTAAGAAATTCGAATGTAATATTTTTATGACCCATAAAAAAATCTAACCCAATTAAATAAATCTAATAACTAAATTAAAGTTAACATTATTTTGTATATATTTTAAACTATAGTTAGTGCACGATTTAAAATAATAAAAAAATTAATATTATTTTCAATATAAATATCATTTTAAAATTTTTATATTTTAAACTAAATTTAATATATTTTTCAATTTTAGATTTCTTTTTATAATTCCACGTATATAATCGTTGAATTGATTTTTTTACTTAATTAATAATTTTAATATTTATTAAAAATTTAATTAAATTATTATATATAATTATCTTAAACTACTCCAAATTATATTAAATTCATTTAGCGAATTCAAACTCACAAACACAATTTAATAATGTTAACTTTAATTTAGTTATTAGATTTATTTAATTGGGTTAGATTTTTTTATGGATCATAAAAATATTACATTCGAATTTCTTAAAACCACATTTCATTCCTTTTCTCAAGCATTAAAATCTATATAAGACATATATTAAATGTTGTACTTTATTTCACAAGAAATATATGTGGTGTAGTGGCAAGCACATGTGCTTTAGACCATGAGGTTCTTGGTTTGAATCCTTGCAATTGCATTTTCTTCTCTTTAATTTTCTGGGCATTAACAATCATTAAATACATATATTAATAACCCCATAGCATGAAAGTGTGCTTGGTTCAGTGGCAAGCACACAACCTTTGTACCCAGAGGTCCTGAGTTCGAATCTTGGTAGGGCTGATTTTGTTCCTTTCATTTTTCCACCTCCAATTGGGTGACACGTGTCACCACCTGATTGGAGGTGGAAAATTAATTAAATAAAAATAATTAAAGACTTCCAATAAGGTGGTGACACGTGTCACCATCTTATTGAATAATTAATTTATTTTATTAGATTAAAATTAGGACTAAATTGATATATTGTATAAATATAGAGGACCAAATGTGTAATTATACCAATTTTTTTAACAGTTCCGTCAATTTTTTCGTTTTTTTTAACGGCGTGTGGCTAACGTGACACCATTTAAATAGTTGTGTGGTGCATTTGCGACGAAAAATAATATAGTGGTCATTTTGACACCAACCCCATAGTTCGGTGGTCAATTGTGTAGTTTACCCAAACTTAAACCCTATAAATTTTTCTAAGTGTTTCAAGACCAAAATATACAAAATCGCTCAAGCGTTTCGAAACACCCTTAAAGTGTTTCGATACGTTTTGCCACTAGAGAGATTTGTTTCAAACAGCTCACACTCGTTTCGATACGACCTTCATTTGGGCTTTTACTTTTAAGTATCATTTCGAAACGGCTCACACTTGTTTCGATACAAGGGTTAAGTAATTTTAAAAATAGACATTAAATAAACTAGCCGTTTCTTGTCAGAAACTGATTTTTGAAGATTTGGTTAAGTGTTTCGATACACCTCTAAGCTGTTTCGAAACACCAATGGACAGTTTCAAAAAGTTTCGATACTGCCCTTATCCATTTCGATAAGGCCTTCTTTTTGCCATTACTGTTTCGATACAGCCTATAACCGTTTCGATACGGGCACATTTTACACATAACGACTCTTTCTTTTTTGAGTGTCCGTTTTGATACAGGGGTCCCGTGTTCCGATACGGGTAGTTGCAGAACTGCATTTATGGAGGGAAGAGAGAGCCCCAACGGCTCTATTGATGATCTCAACCACCCAAGCGACTAGAAATCAATGAGAAGGCATAAAAACAAGTCTCTAAAGCTACAACAACAACAACTATTGAGCCTTCAAGCAACATTAAAGCATTCAAATCCAAACCTTGATCATTTAGAGTTAAATCTCTGTACCCAACTCAATTGAGTTTTACATTGTAATTTTTATTGAGAGTTTGGGTGTGATTGATTGTATTTGGGTAAACATCAACATTTGAGAGGAAATTGTAAGGTTTACCAAATTCCATCTTTGTAAGAGTGTGTTGGATTAAGCTTTGGGTAGAAAGCTTAATCGATCTTGTAAGGTTTCCTCCTCATCCAAGAAAAGGGGAAGAATTAATTAGTAGATTGGTTGAAAATCCTTAGTGGGAGCTAAGATAGTGGATGTAGAGTTCATTTAAGAACTTGAACCACTATAAATTGCCTTGTGTCAAATTTTTCATTAATTCAATTTCTCCCTTCAAATTTTAATCGCCAATTCACCCCCTCTTGGCCATTTGCAATCATTTGATCAACTTAACAATTAGTATTAGAGCTACACTCATTGGAAGGATTACAACCCTCTTGAGTCGATTTTAGGAGAGTTTGATCAACAACAACTTGAAACAATGGCATCCTCCTCCGGCCCCAACCTCTATGAGTCTCAATCCACCACTAAACCACCATTCTTCAATGGGGATAACTACCCATATTGGAAGAATCGGGTGCGACTCTTCATCCTATCCAACAACTACATGGTATGAGACGTTGTAGAAGACGGACCAAGAATTCCTTTGAAAAGAGATGGTAAAGGAAGATTAGTCCTAAAGATCAAAACCGAGATGACTGGCGAAGATAGAAGACGGTTGCAAGTCAATGATAAAGCCTTGCATATGATCTTTTGTGCTCTCAGTCTCGATATCTATTCAAAGGTTTCTTCCATCGAAAGCGCCAAGGAAGTTTGAGATACCCTCGAGACGACATATGAGGGAACTAGCAATGTTAAAGAGACGAAGACCGGGATACTCAATTTAAGCTATGAAAATTTCAAGATGGAACTCGATGAAAGCGTCTCCAAAATGTTTGATCGGTTCTCGGTCATCGTCAACGAATTAAAAGGCTTCGGTGAAGTCATTCTCGAAGACAAGCTAGTTCGAACACTCCTATATTCTCTTCCAAAATCCTGGGATGGAAAAAGAATGACCCTCATCGAAGCTAGAGATTTGAAGACTCTGAAGCTTGATGCCCTTGTTGGATCTCTACTCACTCATGAGATCATGAAATAAGGGAGGGAAGAAGAGAAGAAGGATTAAAAGAAGAAGATTGGAATCGCACTTAAAGCTCCATACAACGATAGCGATTCTAGTGAAGAGAAAGATGAGGAAATGGCCATGTTGGCCAAAAGATTCACACGATTCATGAAATCCAATAGAGGAAGAAAATTCAATAGAAAATGGGACTTCAAGAATAGGAGTAAAGAAAAAGAGAAGGACCAAATCATCTGTTATGGGTGCAAGAAGACCGACCATATTCGATCCGATTGCCCTCAATTGAGAAAGAAATGATTTGGGAAGAAGAAGATGAAGTGGCCAACCTTTGTCTCATGGCATTTAAGGAGAAACCAATGGTAAACCCTAACTCAACATCTCTTACTTACAATGAATTATATGATGCCTATAATGAGTTACAAGATGTTTATGACGAGTTGGTTGAAAAATACAAATAGTCTATTTTGAAAAATAAGAAAAATATTTCTAATTTGAAAAATCAAAATGAGTTTCTTTTAAAAACCAATTCCGAATTGGAAAAGAAGGTTTTGTATTTGATTAATCTTTCAAATGATCTAAAAAGAAAAATCTTGATTTATAAAAACTTCTTTCCGATTTTAAGATTATCACACCAAGGAGGTAGATAATCTTAAAACTTCTCTTACTATTGGGAAAATGATTTTGAAAAAGAAAGTTCTTTAAAAACCTAATATTTTAAGAGAAAACCACTTTAATCCAAACAAAGAAACTTTCAAAAGCAATCTAAAGTAAAAAGAATTAGGAGTGTATGAGTTCCTAAGGAACTAATTGTTTCTAATAATGTAAATGATATTGCTTCTTGGATTCCTAAGGGAACCAAGCTTTTGGGAGCTAACACTCATGGACCCAAAATGATTTGGGTACCAAAATCAAGAAACTAATCTATGTTTGTAGGGAGAGCATTGCTACAAGGCCAAATCTTCATGTCAAAACACGTGGTACCTTGATAGTGGATGCTCAAGACACATGACCAGAGACAAGAGTAGATTCTTGGAGCTTAAACCAAAAAGTGGAGGTTGTGTGACATTTGGTGATAACTTCAAAGGGCACATTGAAGGCATAGGCTTCATTGGTAATCTCTCATCTACACTCATTGAAAGTGTGTTATATGTCAATGGTTTAAAACATAATCTTTTGAGTATTAGTCAACTTTATGATAAAGGCTTTAATGTTCATTTTGATAAAAATGGGTGTAAAATTGTGAACATTAAAATAAATAAAATAATGCTTATTGGTCATCACATATGAAATATTTATATGGTGCATTTAGATGACATACATTCATCTCATGCATGTTTAGTTGCACATGATGAGAATGATGCATGGTTGTGGCATAGAAAACTTGGGCATGCTAGCATAAGTATTTTAGAAAAATTAGCTTCCCAAAATCTAATTAGTGGTTTACCCAAACTAAAATTTTCATTAGATAAAATATGTGATGCTTGTGCGTAGGGTAAACAAAAGAGAACTTCATTTAAACACATTAATGATGTTTCGACTAGTAAGGTATTACAACTAATCTACATGTATTTATTTGGGCCTATTAGAACTATGAGCTTGGGTGGTAAGTCATATGCATTTGTATTGGTAGATGACTTTTCTATATACACTTGGGTTCTATTCTTATGTACTAAGGATAAGGCTTTAGAAAATTTTATTACATTTACAAAAATTACCCAAAATGATCTTGATCATACAATTTCACACATTAGAAGTGATCATGGAATCGAATTTTAAAATATGAGTTTTGAAGATTTTTGTATGAAAATGGTATTAGCCATAATTTTTCGGCACCTCGCACTCCTCAACAAAATGGGGTAGTTGAGAGGGAAAATATAACTTTAGAAGAAATGGCTAGGACTATGCTTTGTGAAAACAACTTACCTAAGTATTTTTGGGCGGAAACCACTAATACAGCTTGTTATATTATTAATAGAGTAATGATTAAGCATATTTTAAAGAAAACACCTTATGAGATTTTAAAACCCAAAAATCCTAACATTAGCTATTCCCACCCTTTTGGTTGTAAATGTTTTGTTTTAAACAATGAAAAAATAGCTTAGGTAAATTTGATGCTAAAAGTGATGAAGCAATATTTTTGGGTTATTCTCTAAACTCTAAAGCCTACCGTGTATTTAATAAAAGAACTTTGGTTGTTGAAGAGTCTATACATGTTGATTTCGATGATAACCTCCTTCCGAGGAAGAAATCTTGTGATGATGATGATGTAGGGATCATTGAAGCCATTGATGGAGGACAAACATCAAAGGTGGATGAGATTCCAACCAAAGAAAAAGATGTATAAGATCCACCTCTTGAAGCCTTGAAGGATTTGGCTCTTGAGGAAAATGAGGTAACATACCCAAGGGAGTTCAACTATATCAAAGGTGGTGAAATCTTGGGTGATCCATCCAAGGAGGATAACTAATAGATCATCTCTCAAACTAATGAACCATGTTGCATTTATTTCATGCATTGAGCCTAAAAATATCAAAGAATCATTAAAAGATGATTTTTGGATTTTGGCTATACAAGAAGAACTTAATCAATTTGAGAGAAGTAAAGTATGAACATTAGTTGAAAGACCTAGTAATCAATCTACTTTAGGAACTAAATGGGTCTTTAGGAATAAACTAGATGAGAGTGGTAACATAGTGAGAAACAAGGCTAGGCTTGCTGATCAAGATTACACTCAAGAAGAGGGAATTGATTTTGATGAAACATATGCACCCGTAGCTAGAATAAAAGCTATTAGGATGCTTCTAGCATTTGCATGTTACCATGATTTCAAGCTCTTTCAAATGGATGTAAAGAGTGCTTTCCTAAATAGTTTTATAAATGAAGAAGTGTATGTTGAACAACCACAAGGTTTTGATGATCCTAAATTTCCAAATCATGTTTTTAAATTAACCAAATCTCTTTCTGGTTTAAAACAAGCTCCTGGTGCTTGGTATGAAGGCTTTCAAACTTTTTTTATTGAAAATGGTTTTGAAAAAGTTAATGTGGACACTACACTTTTCATACAATTTATGTTGATGATATTATTTTTGGTTCTACTAATGAATGTAATTGCAAAGAATTTTCTAAGCTAATGCAAGGTGAGTTCAAGATGAGCATGATGGGGGAGCTCTCATTCTTTTTGGGGCTCCAAATCAAACAAATGAAGGATGGCACCTTCATCAATCAAGCAAAGTATGTGAATGGTATGCTCAAGAAGTTCGGCTTGGAGAATGTGAATCCTCAAGCCACTCCTATGAGCTCTTCTATAAAGTTTGACAAAGATGAAGGAGGTAAGTGTGTCGATTCTAAGCTTTATAGATCTATGATAGGTTCTTTGCTTTACCTTACCGCAAGTAGATCGGATATTATGTTTAGTGTTTGCTTGTGTGCTAGATTCCAAGATAGTCCTAGAGAATCACACTTAGGGCATGTTTTTGGTTGCGTTTCGCAACCAAAAATCACTTTTTTAAGTGCTTTTAGTTAAAACAGGCTGTTTTTGGTTGCTTTTAAAACTAGCTTTTCCACCCAAACCAAGAAGCTGGATTTTATAGCTTCTTGGGTGGAAAAGCTAGTTTGAAAATAAAATTACTTTTTTACCCTTATTATTTAATTATAATTTATTGTTAAAATAATGTTTATGCATACATAATTGTAAAATAATATGTATTTTATAATATTTATATTAAAATAAAATTGTTTTATTTGTACTTTAGTTTATATTTATTATTAATGTGTAAGTGGTATGCCCGTATATAATCTAGAATGTAGTTTATATTTTCAAATTAAATTTTATAAAAAAATATTTTTTTATTATAATTGAAATTGATTTATTTCATAAATCATAACATTAATTAATTTGAACAATCACCCAAATTTACTTTTACTTTTCAATATCATGTCTAAAATAGACATTTTATCTCCTCAAAATCACTTTTTGACATCAATGACAAACACTAACCAGCTTTTCAAAACTACTTTTCAACAGCTAGTTTGAAAATCACTTTTTTCACCGCACTTTTTAAAAGCAACCACAAACTAAGCCTTAGTAGCCATTAAGAGAATTTTTAGATACCTTAGAGATACACCTAACTTAGGTCTTTGGTATCCTAAGGATTCTTTCTTTAGCCTTCATGCTTATTCGAATGCGGATTATGGGGGATGCAAGATAGATAGGAAAAGTACCTCCGAAACATGTCAATTCTTAGATAGTATGCTCATATCTTGGTTATTTAAGAAATAAAATAGCGTAGCCCTATCTACCACCGAAGCGGAGTACATATCCTTAAGGAGTTGTTGTGCTCAATTCCTTTGGATAAAGCAACAACTCTTAGATTATGGTGTTCAAGTAGATGTTATACCCCTTAGGTGTGACAACACTAGTGTCATTTGTCTCACTAAGAATGACATCCAACACTCTAGAACAAAACATATAGAAATTAGACATCATTTTATTAGAGACCATGTTTTGAAAAATGATGTTGTTCTAGAATATGTTGACACCTTGAACCAATTAGCGGATATATTTACCAAACTTTTAGATAAATAGCGTTTTTGGACCCTTAGGAGAGAGTTAGGTTTAATTAGCCTTTCTTGACCCTTTTAGGTCTCATATGGTCAAAATTTTGCTTGAAATTGGTTAATACTCATGCTTATGTTAATTTGCGTCATTTTGCTTCTATGCATGTTGCTAGGGGGAGTATGCATCATTTTTAGCCATTAAATCTTGCTCATATATCATTCACATTCATTTAGGCTCGATCTAAGTTGACTCTTTGGATATGGAACTAACTAAACTATAGTTTCTAGTAAGGGTGTATCGAAACAACTAAATATGTTTCAATACGGGCTTAATTTAGGGTGATTCCAGTAATGAATCATATCGAAACAGGCTCTTTGCGTTTCGATACGGGTTTGTGGTGTCGTTCCGAAACAGGGTCAACCTGTATCGAAACGTGTCTGGTACCGAAACGGCTCGATAGCATTTCGAAATGGGCGTTCTAAAACGCCAAGTGGCGTATCAAAACACGATCACGCAGACTTCTTTAAATAGGCATTAAAAGGTCTCAAACTTTAATTAAAAACACCAACTCTTTTTCCTATCAAACCCTAACCGTAAAACCCCTATAAAAACTCTTCAAATCACTTGATTTTTCACATCAAAACCTAATTTTTTTTAGGGTTTTCAATCTACATATCATGGCTAGAGCTTTGCAAGCAATTTGGTGCATCAATCATCCCTTATTCATCTTTATCCCATATCAAGGTATAAAACATTTTTTCTTTTTATTTTCAATTTTTGTTTAAATCTATAGGTTGTTTTTAATTCCGTTTTGTATAAAACATATACATATAGTATAGTTTTTCAAGTTTTTGTAAAAAAAATTCAAAATCTGAATTTTTTTATTTGAATATAAATTTATACCGTATAATTTTTAATATCTTTTTTAAAAAATTATTTTCACTAAAATTTCATTTATGTTTATATATATTTTAAAAAAACTATATTGTATAGTTTTTATTAATACCTTGATTATAGGATTGTATATTTGATTGAATTTGGTTGATTTATGCATACATATGTTTTTGTCTTGATTTCATTCCAGATTTCAAACATGAGTTCTAGGAAGAGAGTTAGAACTAATGAGGCTGGTGGAAGCTCCAACGTTGATGACGATTCTACTCGTCTGAATCTTAATTTGCTCTACCAAAAGTCTCTTCGCAACAAAAATGCCTACACCAATTTTAAATTTTTTCAAGATCATGCTATCCGACGTGAGTGTATCATTTCTCTTCCCTTTTTGGATTGCGAGCACTTTCAATTCCGCTATCTTGATCTATTGAGGCGTTGGAATTTTATAGTTTTCTTGGGTTTACCCGGTACCTTGTACCGTAACATGGTCTTTCTATTTTATGCCAATGTTCGTTGCATCTCCAATGTCGGTCAAGTGGTTGCTATTGAGTTCTATCTCATAGGAAATAAGTTTAGGGTTGATCCGGAAGTTTTGTGCAATGTGTTCGGGTTTGAAGATGAGGGAATCTTGGATGAGAACTCGTTGGGTCATACCATTGGTGGCTCCGTCACGGTTCTTGATGCTCATGATCGCATCCTACACCTCATGGTATCGTGGTGGTTTCGCCATTCCAGGGGCAAGTTCTCTCATATTAGGCAAGTGGATGACTTTTGGATTCGATGTTTTCGTGAGGGACATCACCCTAATCTCTGTCAAATCATATTTGCTGAGATGGTGTACCTTGTCAAATATCGCAACTCCGATATTTTTACCTCTTTCACCTATGGCACGAATTTGAGCTACTTGTTTTCTAAGTTGGGAATTGATTGCTCGCTTGATTATCCAGGACCACTCAAAGATCCCATCGATGAGCGCACACTTCTCCAGAGAAAATTTCATTATATTGTTGGAGAGTGAACTCGTGTTGAGAATCCTTCACATGTTGCTGCCCCCGAACCTTAACCTCAAGTTGCTCCACAAAACAACAAAGCCCTCATGACCTTTCTTACTGAGCAATTTAATGGCTTGCGCACTCACATGGACTCCAGTTTTGTTACTATTGATACTCGCCTCACTACCGTGGAGGAACGTATCCAAAATGTTGAGAATCACCTCACCTCGGTTGAAACTCAACAAACTTCTATGAACATGTCCTTTACCGGTTTCTATGGCGAATAGAGACAATTCCGAAGGAGCAATGCCAATGATGAAGATGATGAACCTTAGATCATTGCATTCCATTGCATCTCATCTAGCTTAGGATTTCCCTATTTTCATGCACCTATTTATGTTTGGATGTTATGGTTTGGATATTATGTTTCGAATTTATGAACATAACTTGATTTGATTTTTAATGCTTAATTAAATTATGTTGCTTTAATTGTGGTTTGACTTGTGCAATATTGCTATATTTCTTCATTGATTTTGATCTAACAAAAAGAGGAGAATGATTAATTTAAATTTTTAAAATCTTTTTCAAAATCTAGCTTAAATTTAGGGGGAGTTTACTTAAAAATTTACTTTGGTTTTGTTATCTCAAAAAATGGGAGATTGTAAAACTAGTATTTGATTTTGATATAGCAAGTAATTCAAGGACTAAATTACAAAGTAAATAAAATTTTAAGTAATCAAAATACTTGATTTTGAAAAGTACAATTTATACTTAAAATGGTTTGAAGTCAAAACTTAAACCCCATAATTTTTTCTAAGTGTTTCAAGACCAAAATATACAAAATCGCCCAGGCATTTCGAAACACCCTTAAAGTGTTTCGATACGTTTTGCCACTGGAAACATCTGTTTCAAACAGCTCACACCTGTTTCGATACGGCCTTCATCTGAGCTTTTGATTTTTAAGTATTGTTTCGAAACGACGCACACCCGTTTCGATACAAGGGTTAAGTAATTTAAAATTGGGCATTAAATGAACTAGCCGTTACTTGTCAGAAACTGACTTTTGAAGATTTGGTTAAGTGTTTCGATACACCCCTAAGCTGTTTCGAAACACCAATTGACAGTTTCAAAACGTTTCGATACTGCCCTTATCCGTTTCGATACGACCTTCTTTTTGCCCTTATTGTTTCGATACAACCTATAACCGTTTCGATATGGGCCTTTTTTACACATAATGGCTCTTTCTTTTTTGAGTGTCCGTTTCGATACAGGGGTCCCGTGTTCTGTTACGGGTAGTTGCAGAACTGCATTTATGGAGAGAAGAGAGAGCCCCAACGGCTCTATTGATGATCTCAACCACCCAAACGGCTAGAAACCAATGAAAATGTATAAAAACAAGTCTCTAAAGCTACAACAACAACTATTGAGCCTTCAAGCAACATCAAAGCATTCAAATCCAAACCTTGATCATTTAGAGTCAAATCTTTGTACTCAACTCAATTCAGTTTTTCATTGTAATTTTTATTGAGAGTTTGCAGTGTGATTGATTGTATTTGGGTAAACATCAACCTTTGAGAGGAAATTATAAGGTTTACCAAATTTCATCTTTGTAAAGAGTGTGTTAGATTAAGCTTTGGGTAGAAAGCTTAATCGATCTTGTAAGGTTTCTTTCTCATCCAAGAAAAGGGGAAGAATCAATTAGTAGATTGGTTGAAAATCCTTAGTGGGAGCTAAGGTAGTGGATATAGAGTTCATTTAGGAATTTGAACCACTATAAATTGTCTTGTGTCAAAATTTTCATTCATCCAATTTCTCCTTTCAAATTTCAATCGCCAATTCTCCTCCCTCTTGGCCATTTGCAATCGTTTGATCAACTCAACAATTTTTTTCTTTTTTACCAACTTACTCAACACGAAACTCGCGTTTTGTAAAAAGCGAGTTTCGAACTCGCGTCCTATAAAAAACGAGTTCGCCTTGCGTGGACGATTTGGAGGTTATTTTTCCAAATAATGCTGACAGGGTCGTTATTCTAATTAAATATTTAAAATAGTTTTTTATTTAAAATTACCATTCTTCTACTTCTTTTAATTTTATTTTTCTAATATTGTATGTTAATTAGATTCTATTGGTATTTGTTCTTATTTTCTAAAACTTGTTTTTTTCATTAATATTTTTCTTTTAGTTCTTTCTATATTGTTTATTTGTTTTCACAATTGAAATATTATTTTACATGTTATTTGTATTATTTTCGGTCTTTTACAATAAATTTTAGTTTTTTTTAATCTAAAATTTTGTGTTGTCCAAAATTATTTTTTTAAAATGATGACAGTTGAAATAATATCACATATGTAGTGGGAGTTTGAATGACATGTATTTCATACTTTTTCCATAACAAATTTGATTTATATTTATTTAACTAGTGCTTATGAATATATTATATGAATGAGTCATGTGACGGTAAGAAGAGATTAAGTGGATCTCAAGACCTATGTGAATGGTGAGGCGAAAATAATTTTAATCTTATAAGTTATGAGATGGAAGTATGAAAAGAGTACTTTTCGCACCCGTCCTGCCCAATTGACATAAATAAGAACAACCTCATTGGTAAACAACAACACTATTAATTGTCTTTTGCACACCATTTTGTTTAAATGTCTTAATTTTTGAACATTTTCATTTTAATTCTTTAGTTTTAAAATGTTCCATTTTAATCTAAAAAAATCAAAATCATCAACAACCGCCGACGACGTTCTCATCCCATATCAAACGACGACTTTCACTAGAATGAGCACCGCTGAATATGATTCTCTTCATCCTCACATTATAAATTTTGCATCAATTCTCTGAATAAAGTCTAATTTATATTATTTTCCTAATTTTTTAAAAATATATTTTATCCCTAATTTGAAACAAAAAAAATATATTTTATCCCTAAATTTTTACAAATTGTTAAAGATAGACTCCACGTTGACGTTAGTGACGTGCCAGTTAAACTTGACGGGATAACACTAGGCTTAACCCATAAAATTTACCTGACACGTGGCACCTATATAATCCCCAAACTCCATCCCTCACTTTTTTTCTCTTGACCTCTTATCGCCGCCTCTCTTGCTCTCGGGGGAATTTTTGCTTTCCCCTTCCCAAACACGAAAATTAGAAAAAGAAGAAATAAATAAAGAAAAAAGAAAAACAGATCAGGAATTTACATTTTACACGTTCCATCGTTTTCTGCTTCTTTTCTTTCTACCAAAAACTTTCCCGAGAAAATTTAACCAAACCCATGGACTCTTGGCCTGTAAACTGGGAAGCACTCGACGCTCTAATCATCGACTTCGCCAAATCAGAGAACTTGATCGACGACTCTTCGCCACCTTCTTCCCCTCTCTCTTCTTCTTATCATTCGAGGTTAATCATTCGCCAGATCAGGCGGTCGTTAGAGGTCGGTAACATTGACGCTGCCATTGATTTCCTCCGAGTTCACGCTCCTTCTGTCCTAGAAGATCAGCGCCTCCTTTTTCGGCTGCAGAAACTGGTTAATCTCATAGTCTTATCTCTTTTCTTAAGTTAATAAAATTGCGCTTTGGTGGAATTAGTTCTTTTGTTTTTGGAGTTTGGTTTTTTTTATCGTTGATTGCATTTCCATTTTTCCTTTTGAAGAAATTTATTGAGCTGCTTAGGAAAGGGACAAGGGACGATCGTGCCTTCGCAATTGATTACTCGAGGAAGTTTCTTGCTCCTTGTGCTCTCAATGCCTATCCGGTAACTTCTTCCGCTTTTAGTTAATGTATTCCTCTTTCTGATAATTACTGTTTGATTTTGGGATTTAATGACAACTATTTTGACCCCGGTGATGCTAATTTTTTAATTGCATTCGTTTTTATTACCATCCATTTATTCATCGCCATTTTTTTATTTGAATTGAATAATTGATTGTAAGGAAATAGTTGAATATAGAGTTTGTAACAAAATTTCTAGAAAAAAAGATTGGTTGATTTTAGAGAAATTGTGGAGAGATAGGAGTAATGAGTTATCATGTTTTCCCATTTCCGTCTTTGCTAAGTACTTAATCTGGTTTGAAAGATTGTGATGTATAATTGATGGGGGAAATTATTGTAAAGAGGCTTAGTGATCACTGTGCTGTTATTATGTGTTGAGAAGTCTTTTCTTAAGTGACATCTACTAAAGAAGCCTTTCTTTAAGTCATCCTGTCACCTAATGTGTTTGTGTTCTACTAATACTTGATTGAGATTTGGAGGCTTAATTCGCCCAAACCTTCAGCAATGGATTGGAAGATGAATAACTTCCAAGATAAGCATTCATGTTATTGACCATAGGGAATGTGCAATATATTCATAAAAAAATATTGTATACTAATGCTCTTAGACTTGGATGTTGTGACTTGTGTCATGCAACCCTTAAAATGTTGAATTTTACTTTCTGGTGGGAGAAGGAGATCCAAATCTGGTCACTCTATTACAAGTATACATTGCTAACTTCTTTTTTGATGGTTTTGGCAATTAACTGCTGCTTTGGAGGACCCACTTTCAAGAACAGAATTAATGCTTTTAAAAGATACCTGGAAAACAATCAATTTAGTTCAGATATATTGTGTCCATGGTGTTGCTCATAGTGTTTTGTTCATCCATATAGGAAGCATATGAGGAATTCAAGCACTTGCTTCTTGCCTTTATATATGACAAAGATGATCAAACTTCCCCTGTGGCAAATGAGGTGAGTTGGAGTTTGGCCTTATAAACAACTTTTTTTTATAATTGCTGAAGAATAGGAATCTTGTTCTTAAGGAATTTCGTGATCTTTTGTGTACAGTGGGCTGAGAAGAGGAGGTATGAGATTGCTGGATTAGTGTCTTCTGTTTTAAGAGCTTATTTTCATGCATATAATCCCATCTTTTCAATGACAATGAGTTATCTGATGAGGTATTACTATAACTTCTGATGGATATAATTTTATTGAGTACTCTTTCAAGATTTGTAGTCACTTGTATTGATTCTGATAAATCTGCAATGATTTCCCTTCTCTTTTTAGCATACATAAAGGATTTTGCTTTAGACAAGGAATTGTATCACCCATTTCAAATCTTACTGAGAGATTGCTCCTTGAGGAACGTGACTTCCCTGCAATACCTCCAGAGAGTTTGTATGAAGCACAAGTGTTTGATGAGGTGCTTTTTTTTCCTGTCTTGTGTGTTTTAGATGTTTCTTGGGGAGAAAATGAATCATATATTAGTCTGGCTTGATGCATGAATTTTCAGTGCTATGTATTTATTTGTTAGGTTATATGGATTCCTCTTATAGTTTCATGTTGGTTTTGAAATTCAGGTGGATATACAAGCTCTTGCACATGCTGTAGAGCTTACAAGACAAGGGGCTATTGATAGCTTGAGATTTGCCAAGGGTGATCTGTTTGAGGCATTTCAGGTTGTTGAAACTTTTACCAATCTATACCTTCCTCCCCCCAATACCTTACTTTTGGAAACTCAGGTTTTTTGTTGTCTCTTCTGAATCAACGGTGATACTATTTCCCTTAACTCGGAGATGAATGTCGACAGAGTACTAAGTTTTTTCTTCGGATAAAAGTTTGAAAATGAATTTCAATAATTGTCTAGTTATTATGAATGTCGACAGAGTACTAAGTTTTTTTTGTCGGATTAAAGTTTGCAAATGACTTCCAGTAATTGTCTAATTATATCTTCAGATTTTCACTGGACATGAGATGCGCACTTAGTATTTCAAATTCTGAATATCTCTTTCATGCATCACTTAATCTTTCTGGATCTGGGTCTAGAGTCTATACTCGGCATTTTTGGTTATCAGTTGATAAGTTATGACTTTGCACGCAGAATGAAATATGTCGAATGAGATTGGATGATGCAATGCTTGACGAACTTGTTCGTGAGTACTGTGTTTACAGGGGAATTGTAGAATCTGGTATTTTCATTCCCTTTAGTAGAACTCTTAACATCAATTTCTTTTCACTACATCTGTCTTCACTGGAGTGCTGATCAACTTGCCCTTTCTCAGGAATGAAAACACTTTCTGAACCTCTGAAAGGTAATCCACTAGAGTCTGGGTGTTGTTCATCACCAGAATCTTCCATTGATGTGGATCATAGAGGTGCAAAGCGTTCAAGTAGTGAAACTTCTGCTACTACTGATCTGAGCAGCATGCAAGGAACTGAGCCCACCAACATCCTCGAAGATTGTAGCCCCAGTGGGTCACATCATTCTGAAAATTCAAGTCTCTTGAGAAACAGAAGCCATGGAGCTGGTGAAAGAAGTAAACGTAAGCGTTGGAGGGGAAGATGTGATGAACTGGATTTTATTTCCGATAATCATTTTAATCGATGCAGAAAACAAGAGGTTAGCACTGCATTACAAGTTGCCAGTACAACTATATCAAAGGTATAACAGTTGCATTTTGGATTTTTTTGCGTGTGTTTTAGGAGAATTCATTGATAATAGCATAACTTTTATTACGCAGGGAGTGGAACATACCAGTGTGGAAGACAAATATGAAATTGTTCTTCGGATGAAGGAGCTAGCTAGCACAGGAATGGCTGCTGAGGTTGTGGAGGAAATTAATGCATTGGATCCAAACTTCTTTGAGGAAAATCCTGTTTTGTTGTTCCAGCTCAAACAGGTTAGTTGAGTTTGTACTGGCTGTGGCTTCATTATTAAAAAATCCAGGTAAATTTGTCTAAATTGCCAATAAGATGCAAAGAAAGTTAGCTCGACCATTCTGTTTGTTTTAGGTTGAATTTCTGAAACTGGCTGGATTGGGAGATCATTCTGGTGCTCTAAGGGTTGCATGCTCCCATTTAGGCCCCTTAGCCGCTCGTGACCCCAATTTGCTGAAGCCCTTGAAGGAGACTTTGGTATCGCTGCTTCGGCCAAGTGAAGATACACTTGTGACAGGCTTGCCTTTACATGCTCTTGCAACTTCACTCCAAGTACATTAAAATTTGTAACTCAATTTATATACAGATATTTTCTTGTTCTGTAATTTTGCAACTGAAGTATACGATTTTCTGTCTTGGTTAGGTTGCTTTTGGGAAGAGGCTTGGTATCGAGGAGCCTCAGCTGATGAGGATAATGAGAGCAACCCTTCACACACACTCTGAATGGTTCAAACTTCAGATGTGTAAAGATCGGTTTGAGAGTCTTCTGAGAATTGATTCTTTGAAGGAAAATAACACTGCTGTGTTAACTTCCTTGACTGCTTCAAAGTCAAATGCCGAAAGTTGCACCCTTGGGTCCTCACAGGCTACTATCTCTTCAGCCACCCGTGTATCAGATGATGGCGGCAGTCCCAATCAAGCATCATCAAGAGATGTTATTTGTGACGAGAACGCGATACTCAAAGTAATGGTAAGTTAAACTAATATTCCTTTTACGCTTCACCAGCCATATATCAATTGTTTATTTAACCATGCAGTTATTGTTGTTATTATTTTTAATTTGCTTGAAATTTAGTATGCGTCTTTAGGTTAATAAAGCATTTGTTTAACTTATAAAATACCATAGGTTAAAGTATGCTCCAAGTCCCTGTCTACTCTTTTGTAGATTTGAAATTTAATCCTCCTACATTAATTTTTAGGAATTTGGTTCCTCTACTTTTTTGGTTTAAAAATTCATGTCTAATTTTATAGCCATATAACAAAAAGTAGCATTGTAATGGACTTGAATTTACCATAAAAAAATTTAAACGATTGAACAATTTGACTTGAATTCTTAAATCAGAAATGTTGAGGGATTAAATTCTTTAAAAAAAATAGAAATAGGAGGAGTAAATTTCAAGTATTAGAAGGGTACATGGAGATGGAGCATATTTTAACCAAAGTTATTGAAAGCATTTGTTTTATTATGTTACAAACTCAACCCCTGATGTCCTCTTGTTGTGAAAGCTAGTTGCAGAATTAGCTCCTCTTATTTACTTTGGTTTACAGTTAGACGTTAGACAATAAGTATAATGGTGTGATATAATTTGAGTTTTGGGTGTACGCAGGAATTCCTGGCATTGCCAAGGGCTGATGCAATCCATCTTCTTGCACAATACAATGGAAATGCGGAGACAGTAATCCAGCAAATATTTGCTTAGATATTTGCATGCAATGTAAAAAACACACTTGTTAGTGGTAAGAATGATGATTTTATTTGTTTATTATTTTTATCGAAAAAATACTATTTTATTCAATTTATATATATCGGTTGTAGATATTAATATTATTAACAAAAATAAACTCATTACACGGAGTTGGCATTTCTTTACAGAAAAAGGGGTTTTCGTGCTTATTTTTGTTTTTAGATAATTTCTTCCTTCAAATGCATAGAAAGGACACTTCACGATGAACTGTGTACAAATTAGAAAACCACAATCTAAAAACTTGGAATATATTTTTTGTAGGGAAAACAGAAAATGCATTTTCTATTCCAAGTGTGATCCTATTTTTTTTAATTCTTATGGTAAAATGAAATGGAAGGATTTACTTTAAAACGGTGTACAATTAAATTTAAGGGTAAACAAAATATAACAAATGAAACCTTGGCTTGGATGAGAATTGAACTCATGACCCTTATAAGGGAATGAAACAATTTTACCTGACATATGATCCAAAATACACAATGTACTATATATGTATTAGTTACATCTTGGCTCATTAAAAGGAACGATAACTGGACGCTTGACGACGACGAACTCGTCGGTCTATGTTCAGAGTTTCTCAACGGAGGAACTCACGCCACAACCTCGACACTACAATGGGTAATGGCGAATCTGGTAAAACATGTTTCTACTGATTTTAAACATGCTTTTTGGAGTTCAAAAGAATCTAATGATTTTCTGCTTAGACTGCACTAATCTTTGTAGGGACAGTGGATGAAATTAATTAAACATTTCATGTTACTGCTTATTCCGTTTATTTTGACAGATATCTACTGTATCGAGTTTGGCTCAAAGTTTCAAATATCCAGTTTCCAGCTCAAGGATTTGGGCATCTATAGCAATCCAAACTGATAGGCTTTAAACCTGCTTTCTCTAATCCCGCAACTCTATAATGATAGCCATTTTTAACATGTAGGCAAGTGAAATAAAAAGCTCATATATTGGAAGGAAATCGAAACAACACTTCCAAGGCAGAACGAGGAACTTGAACAGATCAAGCAGCAGAGATATAAAGCACGAAAAATTGCCATAACTCAAAAGTTGTTATTGGAAAATCAAAGTGCCAACCCCAATCATGGTGACAATGAAGAAGCCATTGAAGGCAATTTTAGTTCCTAGGTTCTACATTATCATCAAATCCTTGCTTTGATCATATAGTACATTGTGTATTTTGTATTACAAATGATCATTTGGTTCAGCAGTAAAACTACTTCATTCCCTTTCAAAGGTCATGGGTTTGATTTCCATTGAACCCAAAGTTTTATTTATTTTATTTTTCTCATCCAATCAAGTGACACGTGTCAACTAATTAAATGATTAATTTATTTAATTAAATTAAAATTAAGATCAAATTAATAGAATATGTAATTAACATGAATCAAATGTATAATTATACAAATTTTTATTAACAGCTACGTCACCCTTCCGTTAGATTTTAACGGTCGGTGATCAAAATAAGTCCAATTAAATAGTTGAATTAAATAGTTGAGAGTAAGAAAAAACTGCACTTTTTTATTTATTTTCATTATTTCGATCAGAATAAATAAATAGATGTGGCGCCTCTGTATCCAACTTGTCTTTCTTTATTGGAGCATAGAAGTCAGTAAGTGGTGCATTTCACCGACACAAACAAACTCAAACATTTGTTGTTTTTTATTTTTAACATCCAAGTATAAAAATGTCTCTTTGATAAAATATACATACATATATATATATATATATAAATGTCTCATATTCGTTGTTCCATAGATAGTTTAAAATTTAAAACGCTAGCCAATGTCTCTTATGCCATAAATTTTGATAGAATTTCCAATAGATAACAATTTAATGCTTTATTTTAATAGCGGTTTGTTCTATACGAATCTTAATAAATTTTCACCATCTCAACTTTTTTTAATCCCAAAAACCTCACTCAACCACAACCAAAAAACAAAGAACTCAATTTTGGATGCAACAAATATGATAAATTATATCATAGGCCCGTCCTGTCATGTCATTTATGGTCTCAACCAATAAAAACTAATCATTTCATTAATTTTTTTCATGTCATTTTTACTAAGTGAATCTTCACTCATATTTACTCTTAACCAAATTTAAAAAAAAATGTTTTTACTATGTGAAGATTCACTTGGTAAAAAGATGACATTGAAAAACTTAATGAAATGGTTGGTTTTTATTGGTTGGGACCATGGATGGCATGGTAGGACGGACCTATGATATAATTTCTTCACAAATATAGACGACGTGGCGTGGGGTTAGCGTCGGCAAACATTTAATATCTTTTTTATTGGAATGGAACTATTACCATGAGCCTTATTAAAAACCTTAGAACCTACACAAGCGATCAGAACCTACAAAACGTAAAACCATAACAAAACACAAATTAACTACTCATGAATATTCACAGCAAGAAACGACACAACCTCGGCAAGTGGCTGATTGTAAACAACTTCACCCACATCGCGGCCACGAGCAAGACCTGCCAAAGTATCAACAACAACATTTGCTTCTCGACTAATTTGCACAATATGTGTATCCCAAGCACGTAGGTGAAGCTCCCGAATGCGAGTAACAAAAGCACTTTCCGCAAGGTCTACGGACTCACCATTAAGGATTCAAATGATCGCAACATTGTCACTCTCAAGCACGACCTTTCGATAACCAAGTCGTCATGCGAGCACCAAGGCATCATTCGCCGCCCATAGCTCTGAGATGATGATGAAACAAACACCCAAGCTTCTGGGTGCACCACAAATCCAAGCTCCCAATGCATCACGTAACACCACACCCATGGGAATCATGCCTCTACGCCATACGACACGATCGACATTGGCTTTGATCCATCCCTCACTTAGCGGTTGCCACCCGACTAGGGACCAGTGATACACGCACCTGAGGCCCTCTGACTGGAACAACATGTTCCACCTTACCACAGAGCTTACGGCTATATGAAGCCACATCGTGTAGCCAACCCGGCTCACCCCCAAACACTATAATACAACGACGCTTCCACAATGCCCAAATGGTGATCGCAAACAACACAGTCCACTTCTGTTGCGTAGGCTTGAGCCGCCCCCCTCAAATTTGCTGCAAACCAAGTCTCAAAAGGTTGATCCAAAAAAACTCGTAGCTTATACCGATGGACCAATTTAGACCAAGTCTGTTGGGCTGCCCCAACACATGCTCAAGCGACTCTACACCATGACTGAAAATCGAACACGTACTCGAAGAAGCAAGATGACGACGGTTTCTTTCTATGTTAGTCAAAGTTCTCCCATGATAAGAAAGCCTTGACGCTTTGAGGCATATTCATTCGCCACAACCACTGCCATAGATGATTCACCAGACGTGAAAGAGGTGGTCCTAAAGCCGCATAAGTCGAAGCAGTAGTAAACATACGCTTGTCAGTCCAACACCACCCAGGTTTATCTCGCCCAAGCGAAGCATGAGGGGGAACAATAGTAGCAATTTTCAAAAGAATATCACGGGGAAGGGTATGCTCCAACAAACTCCAATTCCATTGACCCGAAGCATCCAACATTGTTGCCACTAGTGTGGGCAACAAAAGAACATCATGGCCGCAAAAAGCCGCTAAAGGTCCGGACTCATCAAGCCACACATCCCACCAAAAATCAGTGTGCCACCCATCGCGAACATGCTAGTAAGTGCTTCAATAGATATCCTCCCATAGCTGGCTTAAACCCTTTCAAAGTCTAGAGCAATTCGGACGACAAATACTATCCAGTAAAGAAGATTCACATCGATACTTAGCTTTGAGTACGCGAACCCACAGCTTATCATCGTTGGTTACTAGCTAGAAGCCAATTTTCATAAATAAAGCATGATTATGCCTACTCAAATTACGAAATCCTAGTCCACCCTCACATGGCGGCGAACAAACCGTGCTCCATCGAACTAAGGAAATTTTTGTCGAGCCATTAAAAGATCCCCACACGAATCTTCAAATTATTTTCTACATAGAATCACAGACCCCTTTAGGAAGCCAGGCAGTCTGCATCACATAGGTAGGAATTTCCTGAAGAACAATATTTGCTAAAGTAATACGGCCCACAAAAGATAGAGTTTTCACTGCCCAACCAGAGAAACGTTGCTCAATCTTCTCTGTTGAGTTGATCAAACAATTGCAAATGGCCAAGAGGGGGGTGAATTGGCAATTAAAAATTTTGTGAAGAGAATGTTGGAAAATAAAATGACACAAGGGGTTATAGTGGTTCAAGTTCAACAACCGAACTCTACATCCACTACCTTAGCTCCCACTAAGGATTTTCCAAAACAATTCACTACTTGAATTCGTCCCCTTTTCTTGGATGAGGAGGAAACCTTACAATATTGATTAAGCTTTTCAACCCCAAGCTTAATCCACTCAAATACAAAGAAGATTTTGGTAAACTCAAATATTTCCTCTCAAAGGATGATTGTCTACCCACTTACAATTACAGCAACCCAAAACTCTCAATACAATATGACAAATTGAAATACAAAGAGTTGGGTATAAGAATATAGCTTTGAATAGCTCTAGGGTTTGGATTTTTGCTTTGATGATGCTTGAATGTGTATTATTGATCTTCCTGGTGAAATGGAGCTTGTATTTATACCCTTGAATCAATTTCTAGCCGTTTGGATAATTGAAATCATTGAAGGAGCCGTTGGGAACATTTTTTCCAGCTATTAAGGCAGCTCCCCAGCATAGTGTATCGATACACGACAAGGCTGTATCGATACGCTCATTTAAATAACAACTAGCCGTTGTGCCTGAAAACAGAGTGTATCGATACGGTGGGCGTATCGATACGGTCCAAACTCTCTGTAAATCCCATTTTATTTGTTGCATCAAAGCGTATCGATACGGTTACCAAGCGTATCGATACTGTGCAACGGTCAAAATAGTTTTTCAAAAATTATGCTTAGTGTATCGATACGGTTATGGAGCGTATCGGTACGGTTGCCCAGATGAACACTGTATCGATACGTATGAAAGTCGTATCGATACGCTATGTTCACAAAGAATTACAGTGAGTTTCAAGTGTATCGATACAGTGAGTGTATCGATACGCATGGGCGTTTTTGCATATTTTGTTTTTGAAAAACATGGAAAAGGTTTGAGAAACTTAATGTTTTGAAATCCAATCTTCAAACATTATTTTGTACAAAACATTTTGTTAATTTTTGAAACTTTAAAGAGTTCTTAAAAATTTATTTATTTTGCAAATTGGTCCTTAAATTTTTATGTTATATCAAAATCAATTTTAGTTTTACAATCTCCCCTTTTTGATATAACAAAACCATAAATAAATTTTTAAGTTTTTGAAAACTTTGAAAAAGCTTTTCTCCCCCTTACTTTAAGATAAGTGTTTCAAAAACAAAATTGTTTCTCCCCCTTTCAAGAACTTTCAATGATCCTTCTCTCCCTTTTTGTTAGATCAAAAATGAAACACAAGGATAAGGCAAGCATAATATTTCAAGCATAGGAATATAAGAATAAACTTAAAGCTTCAAATTCATAAACAAAGCAAGCATAGTAAGCATCCAAACACTTAAAATCCTAAAACATAGAAAATAGGCATAAATCAAGTTCTAATAAAAATGCAATGAAATCCTAAATGTCCTAACATGAGATGCATCATCTACGCGTCTCCACCATCATCATGGTCATCCTCATCATCTTCTTCCTCGTCTTCGTCTTCTCGAGGTGGTTGGTTCCTTCGGTTTTGATTGATCCAAGCACCATGGAAAGCGGTAAGAGAAAGATCCATAGAGTCTTGGCGAGCACTCATGGTATCCATTTTCTTGTCCATGCCTTGGAGTCGTTCTTCCATGGATGTAAACCGATTATCTATAGCGGTGAAGCGACCATCCATAGCATTGAACTTCTCATTTAGGAAGGTCATGAGATTTTCCATGGATGAGGAATCATGACTAGCACGGTGAGAACTTGAGGATGCGCGAGAGGCATCGACCGGGGCAGCGGGAGGAGCACCTTGAGGGTTGCGAACCCATTCATTACCAACAAAAGAGAAACCAGAGCGTGAAAGGGAATGCTCATCAATGGGTTGGCCAAGGGTTTCGGGAGAGTCATGTGTGCAGTCAATACCAAGGGAATGGAATAGACAACTTAAAGCCGTAGAATAGAAAAAGGATTGGACATGTTTGGTTTGACGTTTTTGAACCAAAAAGACAAGATCGGCAAACATAATTTGACATAGATTTGGGCGTTTACCTTCCCTAAAACATGTAAGCCAAAAATCATCCATTTGACGAATGGTTGAATATCTACCACCCGATGGACGAAGAAACCAAGAAATAATAAGGTGAAGGATACGATCATGTGCATCTAAAACTTTTGCGGGACCTAAGTAACCCGAACCCAAAGAGTGTTCATCGTCAATCCCAACATCTTCAAAACCAAAAACAGTGCATAAAACCTTTTGATCAATTCGAATAGATTTTCCCATAACCGAGGATTCAATGGCAATGACATGCTCATTGGCTTCATCATTAACACAATAGGCATTTGAAAAGAAGACAATGACAAGATTTCTATATAGGACATGAGGAATATTTAAAAAGGTTAAGAATTTCCATTGCCTAAACAAGGGTAGATATTTAAACTTGAAACGAGCAGAGTTTAAAAAAGGAATTGACACAACCCGTTCTTCCCTAAGACTCATGTCCATACAAAGTTTATAATGTTCTCTAGCTAAGGCTGTGGGAAAACTAATTTGGATAATGTGAGGAAGGTTAGGAATAGGATTACCCTCAACATCCTCATTAGGGTCGGAAGCGGTGCGACTTCTCTTATTTCCCTTTTTAGGTGCCATAACCCTTGATTTCTTAGAATGGATGAAAGAGGAGGTGTTAGTGCACAAGATTTGATGCCCAAGGATAGCCTTGATGTATAGAGTAAAATCCCCCAAGAAATTTTGAAGTTTTGTGGTAAAAATTGAAGGATTGAGAGGGTTTTTATAGGGGTTTTCGGTTAGGGTTTTGAGAGAAAAAGAGGGGTTTTATAAATTTTAGGTTTTTGATTTAAAAGGGCCTAAATAGGCTCACCGTCCACACAGTATCGTTACGCTATACACGCGTATCGATACACCTTAACCTAATATTATTCTTGTCGTTATCTGTGTATCGATACAGTTGACCGTATCGATACGCGTTGGCTTTGACTTTTCCCTTGACTCTTACCGTATCGATACACTATGATGTATCGATACGTATTCATCTGCAAAATTCCCAGATTGAATACCGTATCGATACTATAATATGCAGTATCGATACACCCTTGCATGTTTCTGCAATTTTGGTAGTTTTAAGTGCAAAAATCCAATTTTAAACGCCCCTAAATGCATGTATATGTTATATGAACAAGTTTTAATGACTAAACATGATATGTACTCCCCCTACCAACATGCATAGAAGCAAAAAGAACAAAATTAACATAAGCATGAATCACAAACAATTTCAAGCAAATTTTGTCATTTTTGGGACCAAAAAGGTATCAAGAAAGACTAGTTAAACCTAACTCTCTTCTAAGAGTCCAAAAGCGCTCTTTATCTAAAGGTTTAGTAAATATATCCGCTAATTGGTTCAAGGTGTCAACAAATTCTATAACAACATCATTTTTCGAAACATGATCTCTAATAAAATGATGTCTAATTTCTATGTGTTTTGTTCTAGAGTGTTGAATGTGATTCTTAGTGAGACAAATGGCACTAGTGTTGTCACACCTAAGGGGTATGGTTTCCATTTTAACACCATAGTCTAAGAGTTGTTGCTTCATCCAAAGGACTTGAGCACAACAACTCCCTAAGGATATATACTCCGTTTCGGTGGTAGATAAGGCTACGCTATTTTGTTTCTTAGAGAACCAAGATACGAGCATACTACCTAAGAATTGGCATGTACCGGAAGTACTTTTCCTATCTATCTTACATCCCCCATAATCCGCATCCGAAAAAGCATGAAGGCTAAAGGTTGAATCCTTAGGATACCAAAGACCTAAAGTCGGTGTGTCTATTAGGTATCTAAAAATTCTCTTAATGGCAACAAGGTGTGATTCTCTAGGACTAGCTTGAAACCTAGCACACAAGCAAACACTAAACATAATATCCGGTCTACTTGCGGTAAGGTAAAGCAAAGAACCTATCATGGATCTATAAAGCTTAGAATCAACACATTTACCTCCTTCATCTTTGTCAAGCTTTATGGAAGAACTCATAGGTGTGGCTTAAGGTTTTGCATTCTCTAAGCCAAACTTCTTGAGCATATCACTTACGTATTTAGCTTGATTTATGAAGGTGCCATCATTCATTTGTTTGATTTGGAGTCCCAAAAAGAATGAGAGCTCCCCCATCATGCTCATCTCGAACTCACCTTGCATTAGCTTAGAAAAATCCTTACAATAACACACATTAGTAGATCCAAAAATGATATCATCAACATAAATTTGAACTACTAAGATGTCATTGTTATATCTTTTTATGAAGAGTGTTGTATCCACCTTTCCTTTTTCAAAACCCTTTTCAATTAAGAAAGTTGAAAGTCTCTCATACCAAGCTCTTGGAGCTTGTTTTAAACCATAGAGAGCTTTTGTAAGTTTAAACACATAGTTTGGAAATTTTGAATCCTCAAAACCTGGTGGTTGTTCAACATATACCTCTTCATTTATAAAACCATTTAAAAAGGAACTTTTCACATCCATTTGAAAAAGCTTGAAATCATGATAACATGCAAATGCAAGTAACATTCTAATAGCTTCCATTCTTGCTACGGGTGCATAAGTCTCATCAAAATCAATTCCCTCTTCTTGTGTATAGCCTTGAGCAACAAGCCTAGCCTTGTTTCTCACTATATTACCACTTTCATCTAATTTATTCCTAAAAACCCATTTTGTACCTATAGTAGATTGATTATTAGGCCTTTCAACTAATGTCCAAACTTTACTTCTCTCAAATTGGTTTAATTCCTCTTGCATGGCCAAAATCCAAAAATCATCTTTTAAAGCTTCTTTAATGTTTTTAGGCTCAATGCATGAAAGAAATGCAACATGATTCATTAATTTGAGAGAGGATCTAGTAGTTACCCCCTTGGATGGATCACCCAAGATTTCACCATCTTTGACATAGTTTAACTCCCTTGGGTAAGATACCTCTTTTTCTTCACGAGCTAAGTCTTTTAAGCCTTCAAGAGGTGGTTCTTGTGATTCTTCTTCTTTAGTTGGAATCTTATCCTCTTTTGATGTTTGTCCTCTATCAATAGTATCAATGATTCCTACATCATCATCATCACAAGATTCCTTTCTCGAAAGGAGGTTATCATTGAAAACAACATGTATCGACTCTTCAACAACTAGAGTTCTTTTATTAAATACACGATAGGCTTTAGAGTTTAAAGAATACCCTAAGAAAATGGCTTCATCACTTTTAGCATCAAATTTACCTAAGTTTTCTTTACCATTATTTAAAACAAAACACTTACAACCAAAAGGATGAAAATAGCTAATGTTAGGCTTCTTGGACTTTAAAATCTCATAAGGTGTTTTCTTTAAGATTGGCCTAATCATTACTCGATTTATTATATAGCAAGCGGTATTTGTGGCTTCTGCCAAAAAATATTTAGGTAAATTATTTTCGCAAAGCATGGTTCTAGCCATTTCTTCTAAAGTTCGATTTTTCCTCTCAACTACCCCATTTTGTTGAGGAGTGCGAGGTGCAGAAAAATTATGGCTAATCCCATTTTCATTTAAAAATTCATCAAAACCCAAATTTTGAAATTCAGTTCCATGATCACTTCTAATATGAGAAATTTTAAGTTCAAGATCATTTTGAGTTATTTTAGAAAATGTGATGAATTTTTCTAAAGCCTCATCCTTTGTACTTAAGAATAGAACCCAAGTATATCTAGAATAGTCATCTACAAGTACAAATGCATATGATTTTCCACCCAAGCTCATTGTTCTAATTGGCCCAAAAAGATCCATATGAATCAATTGTAAACATCTACTAGTAGAGACATCATTTATGGATTTAAAAGAACTTCTATGTTGTTTACCCTTTGAACATGCATCACAATTTTTATCATTTGAAAATTTAAGTTTGGGTAAACCTCTAACTAGATTAAGGGAATTTAATTTTTCTAAGACACTCATGCTAGCATGTCCTAACTTTCTATGCCATAGCCATGAGTCATGTTCATCATGTGCAACTAAGCATGTATGGGATGAATGGATGTCATCTAAATGCACCATGTAAATATTGCCTATTCTATGTCCTATGAGCATTATTTGATTTGTTTTAATGTTCACAATTTTACAACCATTTTTGTCAAATAAAACATTAAAACCTTTATCACATAATTGACTAATGCTCAACAAATTATGTTTAAGACCGTTGACATACAAAACATTTTTAATGTAGATAGAAGAGTGATTACCAATAGAGCCTATTCCTTCAATGAGTCCTTTCGAGTTGTCACCGAAGGTTACTACTCCACCACTCTTAGGCTTTATTTCCAAAAATCTACTCTTGTCACCGGTCATGTGTCTTGAGCATCCACTATCAAGGTACCAAGAATTTTTGCTTGAAGCTTTAGCCTTGAAGCAATGCTCCCCCTACAAACAAAGAATTTAGGTCTTGGTTTTTGGTACCCAAATCATTTTGGGTCCATAAGTGTTAGCCTTTAACAATTTGGTTCCCTTGGGAATCCAAGAAGCAATAGCATTTAAGTCATTAGAAATAATAAGTTCTTTAGGAACCCAAACATTTCTAGTTTTATGACTTTTAGTTTGCTTATAAAAATTTCTTTGTTTAGGTATAAAATATTTTCTTTTTGTATATTGGGGTTTAAAATGATTTTCTTTCTCAAAATTCTTTTTCCCAATATCAAAAGATGTTTTAAGATTATCCACTTCCTTTGTGTGATAATCTTGAAAATCGGAAAGAAGTTTTTCAAGTTCAAGATTTTTAGTTTTAAGATCATTTGAAAGATTAACTAAAAACAAAACCTTCTTTTCCAATTCGGAGTTATTTTTTAAAAATGTCTCTTTTTGAATTTTTAAATCAGAAATTATTTTCTTATTTTTCAAAATGGACTCCTTGTATTTTTCTACTAACTCATCATACACTTCTTGTAATTCATCATAAGCATCTTGAAGTTCCTCAATAGAAAAATCTAAATTGGATGAATTAGAGGTTACCTTTGATTCATCATCGATGGCCATGAGACATAGGTTGGCCACTTCCTCCTCTTCCTCGGAAGACTCATCGTTACTCCAAGTAGCTACTTGAACTTTGAGGTTCTTTTTCTTTCCAAAGCTTTTCCTCTTCAATTGAGGACACTCGGAATGGATGTGACCCGGTTTCTTGCATTCATAGCAAGTGATTGGATCATTCTCTTCTTCCTTGCTTTTATTCTTGAAGTCTCCCTTTCTAATGAACTTTCTTCCACGATTTGACTTCATGAACCGAGTAAAGCGTTTGGCCAACATAGCCATCTCCTCATCTTCATCCTCACTAGAATCGCTATCTTGATATGAAGCTTTTAGTGCTATTCCTACTTTCTTCTTCTCAACTTCCTTCTTCTCCACTATCTTTTTCTCTTTTTCTCTTCCCTTTTTCATGATCTCATGGGTGAGTAGAGATCCAACAAGAGCATCAAGCTTGAGAGTCTTCAAATCTCTAGCTTCAATAATGGCCGTTCTCTTGCCATCCCACGACTCCGGAAAAGAGTACAACAACTTTCTCACTAGCTTGTCTTCGGGAATGATTTCGCCGAAACCCTTCAAACCATTGACAATGACCGAGAAACGATCAAACATCTTGGAGACACTTTCTTCGGGATCCATCTTGAAGTTCTCATAGCTTAGATTGAGTAGCCCAATCTTTGTCTCCTTGACATCACTAGTTCCCTCATAAGTTGTCTCGAGAGTGTCCCAAACCTCCTTGGCACTTTCTATTGAAGACACCTTGGAGTAGATATCCGGACCAAGTGCGCAAAATATCACATGTAGAGCTTTGTCATTCACTTGTATCCTTCTTCTATCATCATCCGTCATTTCGACTTTGACTTTTGGGACAAGTCTTTCTCCATCTCTCTTCATGGGAATGAATGGACCTTCTTCAACCACATCCCACACCATGTAGTCGGTAGACTTGATGAAAAGCCTCATTCTATTCTTCCAATAAGGATAGTTATCCCCATTGAAGAATGGTGGCTTGGTGGTGGATTGGGACTCATAGTTGGAGGTGGATGCCATTGCTTGACTTGTTGTTGATCAAACTCTCCTAGAATCGACTCAAGAGGGTTGTAATCCTTCCAATGAGTGTAGCTCTGATACCAATTGTTGAGTTGATCAAACAATTGCAAATGGCCAAGAAGGGGGTGAATTGGCAATTAAAAATTTTGTGAAGAGAATGTTGGAAAATAAAATGACACAAGGGGTTATAGTGGTTCAAGTTCAACAACCGAACTCTACATCCACTACCTTAGCTCCCACTAAGGATTTTCCAAAACAATTCACTACTTGAATTCGTCCCCTTTTCTTGGATGAGGAGGAAACCTTACAATATCGATTAAGCTTTTCAACCCCAAGCTTAATCCACTCAAATACAAAGAAGATTTTGGTAAACTCAAATATTTCCTCTCAAAGGATGATTGTCTACCCACTTACAATTACAGCAACCCAAAACTCTCAATACAATATGACAAATTGAAATACAAAGAGTTGGGTATAAGAATATAGCTTTGAATAGCTCTAGGGTTTGGATTTTTGCTTTGATGATGCTTGAATGTGTATTATTGATCTTCCTGGTGAAATGGAGCTTGTATTTATACCCTTGAATCAGTTTCTATCCGTTTGGATAATTGAAATCATTGAAGGAGCCGTTGGGAACATTTTTCCAGCTATTAAGGCAGCTCCCCAGCATAGTGTATCGATACACGACAAGGCTGTATCGATACGCTCATTTAAATAACAACTAGCCGTTGTGCCTGAAAACAGAGTGTATCAATACGGTGGGCGTATCGATACGGTCCAAACTCTCTGTAAATCCCATTTTATTTGTTGCATCAAAGCGTATCGATACGGTTACCAAGCGTATCGATACTGTGCAACGGTCAAAATAGTTTTTCAAAAATTATGCTTAGTGTATCGATACGGTTATGGAGCGTATCGGTACGGTTGCCCAGATGAACACTGTATCGATACGTATGAAAGTCGTATCGATACGCTATGTTCACAAAGAATTACAGTGAGTTTCAAGTGTATCGATACAGTGAGTGTATCGATACGCATGGGCGTTTTTGCATATTTTGTTTTTGAAAAACATGGAAAAGGTTTGAGAAACTTAATGTTTTGAAATCCAATCTTCAAACATTATTTTGTACAAAACATTTTGTTAATTTTTGAAACTTTAAAGAGTTCTTAAAAATTTATTTATTTTGCAAATTGGTCCTTAAATTTTTATGTTATATCAAAATCAATTTTAGTTTTACATTCTCAATAAAAAATCTATAGGTATCCTTCGTGACCCGCTTATGAAGGAGAGGCACCCTTAGATAATTACAAAGATCATCAACCCTCTCAAAACCAAAACCATTCGTAAGAAAACGGCTTTAAATCCGCACCACAGTTCCTTGAGAAGAAAATTTTGGTTTTAGCCACACTGGCATGATGCCTATTGTTGAATGTGTAAAAGTTCTATATTTTACCCCCTATTTAACCCATATTTCTGCTGCATTCAAGCATAATTCATTGCATTTAGGTTAGATTTCAATTATGCATCACAATTATATCACATGGCACAGTTTCTACTGAAATTGGTTGCTTTTGCAGGTAGCTGCTGTAGCAGATGGAGTGCAGTGGAGAAGCAGACACTGGGCAGTGAAGAAGCAGAGCTGAATCTGGACTGCAGACGAGAAGAACGATGCTGCCATGGCCGCTGCCGTGGCAGCCAAGGACGACAGCAATGGTGAAGGGAAGAAGTGAAGTGGGCCTCGACAGAAAGAGAAAATTAAGCCGGTCTGTCGTGGAGCACCCTTATATTTTTCCAAGCCCTAGATCAGAATGAAGGCCAAGCCCAAAGTTCAAGGAAGAAACTCCAAGCAAGAAGGAAGGACGAATTAAAGATATATGCTCTGAAGATTTAGTCTTTAATAGAGTTGTACTTTAAATTAAACTTATATTCTTTCCATATTAGAAAACTTGAACCCAAGGCCTATATAAAGGCATGTAATTCGACCTAGGGAAGGATATCTTACTCTCTAGCCTTCTTCCCAAAACCCTAGCCGTTTTCCCCTTCTCATCATGTTCTAAACTTCCCCTAGGGCTAAGGGTTGATTCTGTAAAGTAGTTGCAAGGATTGCATTGTTTTAGGATTTTCTTTGTTCAATAAAATAGACTTCAAGTTTGCTTATTCTGGTTTTCAACATCTTGCAAGAGTATCGGGAGAGCATTGTGAGATTACACATTTACTTAATATCGGGAGAGTTAAGTATACGAAAGGAATAAGTACGGGTTCTCCAGTTTATGGTTGAACTATCTCGGACCTAGGGATAGGACGAGGTTAAGTGGCTAAGGAAGAATTCAACAACATCGGTGTTCATCCTTCGATTCACGCTGAGAGGTATCATCAAAGACGTGTTCATCGACAGACTTGGACCTAGGGATAGGCCAAGGCACAACAGGGATTCTTGCCAAGCTTGAAGTACAGAGTTGTGTGATCGCTACCGCGACAGGTGCAATGACAGAACAGAGATTCCTAGACTTTGCAACACCTACACTACTGAGCAAATCAATACCATCTCATTCTCTCTATCTTGAATATTTTACTTTTCTATTTTCAGTATTATTCATTATCTCGTGACAACATTTAAACTCTTTCTTTTCCCCTTCGTGCAGGAAATTAAGGTTGAAGCTATTAGCCCAGTCCCTGTGGAGACGATATCCGATAATTACGTATCACTTTACTACTTGTGTCGTGTACACTTGCACTACATTGCGATAGACACTTTTATACGCAACAAGTTTTTGGCGCTGTTGCTGGGGACTAGCAACATATCTTTGCCCTACCTTTTACTGCACTTCTTTTATTTTTCTGTTTTACTTGGATTGTTCAACCTATACCTTTCACAAAGTCTTTTGTTTGCTTATGCGCAGATCTCAACGAGGAAAAGAACCTGAGCACCAGTTAGATCCTGAAATCGAACGAACGTGCAATCTCAGGAAAAGAGTCTGCCTCCTTGTTGAAAGAAACGAATACCTGGAAGAACAATTAGAAGCAATGGTGAACGAAAGGCACGAAGAAAGAAGGGACAACCAAGAGAATCTCCGAGGTCCTGAAGATCCTCTCGGAGATGGGAGGAACGAACACCCTGCCGATCCTCCTGCCGCTGCCGCACACCGGACATGCCGAGACTACATGATCAATGATCATGTGGAACTAGAAACCACCCTGCCAGATGTGGAAGTTGAAAATTTCGAGCTGAAACCTGTCATGTTCAGCATGATTAATAACGCTGGCCAATTTAGTGGTGCTGCTACAGAGGATGCTAGGGAACATCTGAAAATGTTCCAGGAAATTTGTGGTTCGTTTAGACTACCAGTAGTAAATCTGGAGATACTGAGGCTTCGGTTATTTCCTCATTCATTGAGGGACATGGCGAAAACATGGTGGAATAAACTAACGTCGGGTTCAATACGAACTTGGGCAGATTTAACTCGTGAATTCTTGTCTCGTTTTAATCCTTCACATTTATCTGAGCGATTACGTAACGAAATTGCTACTTTTCAACAGGAAGACGACGAGCCAATGCACGAGGCATGGGACAGATTTACATCTCTGCTAAGGAACTGCCCAATGCATGGATTCCCCGTTTGGAATCAGGTAATTAAGTTTTATAATGCTGCCAACTTACAGACTCGTATGAGAATTGATTCAGCAGCGAATGGATTGATGTTGGACAAAGATCTAGATGAAGCAATGGTAGTATTGAAATACCTAGCAAAGAACGAGGAACAGTTTCCTACAGCAAAAAGAGGGGGTAAACGAGTACTAGCTGTGAAAGATTATGAGGCGACAGTTCCCTAAAAACACAGGTGGCATATCTCACAAAGGCAGTGAAAAAGCTCTTGAAAGAAGATTCACAACTTGTCTACTCCGCTGAAGAGGTATGCGAAACTTGCGATGGGAATCACAGTTCTGAAGATTGTCCACTACAGTTAGAGGAAGGGATGTATGTTAGGAACTACAACAAACAGAACTACAATTCCAACAACTACAATCCCAACTGGAGAAAGGATCCCAAGTTCTCTTGGAGCAACCCTAATAATGCCCTAAATCCTCAAGCACAGAACACTCAAAATCAGGGGGGACCTAGATTACTCACTCGGCAGCAACCACAGCAGCAGCAGCAACAGCCATCAGCTGCCACGACTAGTATACTGGAGCAGACCTTGGCTACGTTTATGTCTCAAACAGGAACTTACATTGAGAACATGAATCACTTCGTCAAGAAGACTGAGTCATTCATGGATAAAACAGAGATGCAGATGACCAAACATGAAGCTACTCTGAAGTCACTGGAAACACAGATGGGTCAAGTTTCCCAGCATATTAAATCGAGGCAGAATGGAGGATTTCCTAGCGATACTGAAAATGCTAGACAACCCACACATGAGCAGTGTAAAGCCATCATGACAAGAAGTGGGAAGAAATTACCAGAGCCAGAGAAGGAAGCTGAATCAGTGAAAGAACCAGCCTTGGAGTCGACTGCCGAGAAAGCTGCCCCGGTAGACGATAAACAGCCTGCTGCCGATGAACCTGTCACGACAGCAGAAGGGACAGAGGAGAAGGATGAAGAACCTAAGCCTCATCAGATCCGAATGCAGTGGGATCGTCCCCCACCTCCTTTTCCACAGCGGCTACAGAAGTTGAAACAGTAATCCCAGCTTAAGAAAATCTATGACATTTTTAAGCAGGTTCACATCAATATTCCATTGTTAGATGCCGTTAGGGAAATGCCCGGTTATGCCAAATTTCTCAAGGAGGCCATGTCAAAGAAATCCAGGCTTGTGGAATTTGAAACGGTTAAAATGATAGAGGGATGCATGAGTATTCTACACAAGCATCCACCCCAATAGAAGAAGGATCCTGGGAGCTTCATCATACCGTGCATAATCGGAGATAAATTTATGGGTAAGGCACTTTGTGATCTTGGTGCTAGTATAAATTTAATGCCCAAATCTGTTTTTCAGAAAATAAGTATTGGAAAAGCTCGGCCCACAACAGTTGTACTGTAGCTGGCAGACTGCTCTTACGTTCATCCAGAAGGAAAAATTGAAGATATTCTGGTAAGAGTGGATAAATTTATTTTTCCTGCTGACTTTCTTGTCTTAGATTGTGAAGTAGATGAGAATGCACCAATCATCCTGGGGCGACCCTTCTTAGCCACAGGAAGATCACTGATTGATGTAGAAAAGGGAGAACTCACTATGAGAGTGAACGATCAAGAGATCAAGCTGAATGTTCTCCAAGCGATAAAGCATGCTGATGCAGAAGAAGAATACAAGGCTATCACTGAAGTTATCCTTGACCAACCCTGCATCAGGTCAGACTGCCATGACATCAAATTTGGCCACTACCCCAGCAGCCATTTAGAAGACTGTTACGACAGCAACGACGACAGCAGCTCCTCAGACTCTGACTTATCTGATACTGAAGATCATGAGGAGGTAAACTGGATAGGCAATCATCCAGGTAAGTTATTCGAGACCTTAAACTATACCTCGAATGAACATATAGTCCAAAAGCCATCAACTGTAGAGCCACCTGTTCTAGATCTTAAGCCCCTGCCAGGGCAGCTCAAATATGTTTTCCTTGGATTAAATGATATGTTGCTCGTAATCATCTCTTCCAAGTTGATACAGGAACAGGAACAGCAGCTGATAGGGATGCTGCAGCAACACAAAAAGGCTATTGGATGGCCGATAGCTGATATCCAAGGCATCAGTCCGGCACTATGCATGCATAAAATCCTCTTAAAGGATGATCACAAGCCGACCGTTGATGCCTAGAGACATCTAAACGATGCTATGCGAGAGGTGGTTCGTAAAGAGATCATTAAATGGCTAGATGTTGGAATAATCTATGCTATCTCGGATAGCAAGTGGGTGAGCCCGATGTAGTGCGTTCCTAAGAAAGGAGGAATAACCGTGGTAACCAACGAAGAAAACGAGTTAATCCCAACCAGGACTGTGACCGGTTGGAGGGTTTGTATGGACTACCGGAAGCTTAACAAAGCTACCCGGAAGGACCACTTTCCCCTGCCTTTTATTGATCAAATGCTTGATAGATTAGCGGGAAAGCCTTACTACTGTTTTCTTGATGGTTACTCAGGTTACAACCAAATAGCCATCGCACCGGAGGATCAAGAGAAGATGACGTTCACTTGCTCATACGGTACTTACGCTTTTCAAAGGATGCCATTTGGACTTTGTAATGCACCAGCAACCTTTCAAAGGTGTATGATGGCAATATTATCCGATATGGTGGAGGATTTCCTGGAAATATTCATGGATGATTTCTCTGTCTTTGGAGACAATTTTGAAAGCTGCCTAGGTAACTTACAAAAAGTACTCGAGAGATGCGAGAAAGCAAACTTGGTATTGAACTGGGAAAAATGTCACTTCATGGTGGATGAAGGGATAGTCCTAGGCCATAAAGTGAGCTGCCGCGGCATAGAAGTCGACAGAGCCAAAATTGAGGTAATTGAAAAACTGCCACCACCTACCACGGTCAAGGGAATCAGGAGTTTCTTAGGACATGCTGGTTTTTATTGGAGGTTTATCGCAAACTTTTCGAAGATCACCAAACCCTTGTGCCATCTTCTAGAGCAGAACCGTCCCTTCGACTTCAACACGGAATGTACTGAGGCATTCAAGGTTCTGAAAGAAAAGCTGGTAACAACCCCAATAGTACAACCACCAGATTGGAAACTACCATTTGAGATCATGTGTGATGCTAGTGACTATGTTGTCGGGCAGCATTTGGGCAGAGGAAAGACAAGCTCTTTCATGTTATATATTATGCCAGCAAAACACTGAACGACGCCCAAGTAAACTACACCACAACAGAAAAGGAACTGTTAGCTGTGGTGTTCTCGATTGACAAGTTTCGTTCATACATACTTGGAACGAAGGTCATAGTCCACATAGACCACTCTGCATTAAAGTATCTGTTCGCCAAAAAGGATGTAAAGCCTAGACTGATACGTTGGATTCTGCTACTGCAAGAGTTCGACCTTGAGATCAAGGACAAAAAGGGGACAGAGAATCAAGTTACAGATCACTTTTCAAGGTTAGAGAAAGGATAGAGTCTCCCAACAGACGAGACACACATCCTGGAGACCTTCCCTGATGAGCAGTTGTTCGCTGCCACAAGCACTGCCGCGACAGCCATGGCGGCAGGTAAGTTTTCTGAACTCCCCTGGTATGCTGATCTCGTTAATTATTTAGTTAGCGGAATAACTCCTTCTGACCTTAACTATCAAGCTAGGAAGAGGTTTCAAAATGATGTTAAGCATTATTATTGGGACGAACCTCTTCTTTTCAAATATTGTGTAGATCAGGTTATCAGGAGATACGTACCACAGGATGAACAGGAAGATGTGCTTCATCACTGCCATGCTTCACAATATGGAGGACACTTAGGTGGTTGTTGAGTGTGTAAAAGTTCTATTATTTACACCATTTTTAACCCATATTTCTGTTGCATTCAAGCATCATTGCATTGCATTTAGGTTAGTTTACAGCAAAACATCACAAAATTAGTAAAAGCACGGATTCTACTGAAAGATGGTTGATTTTGTAGGTTGCTGCCATAGTTGACGGAGAAGGCGGGCGCAGGGCAGAGAAACAGAAAAGCTGAACTGGACAAGCAGACAATGAGGACGATGCTGCCATGGATCTGCCGTGACAGCAGAGGACAACAGCAAGTTAGTGGAGGAAAAGCAAAATGGACCTCGATAGATAGAGAAAATTATGCTCGTCTGTCGTGTGAAAACCATATATTTTTCCAAGCCCCGGATCAAAAGATATGTCAAGCCAAAGCTCAAGGAGAGGAAATCCCATGAAACAAGGAGGCGGCTGAAAAATAGGATACTTGAAGATTAAGTCTTCATTAGAATCTTACTTTTAATTAAAGTTGTAATCCTTGTTATCTTAGAATACTTGAGCCCAAAGCTTATATAAGGGCATAGATTATATCCCATATCCCAACCCCATAACCGATAACCAAAACCCCTAGCCGTTTTCCCGCCGCCGACATGTTCTAAATTCCCCCTAGGGCCACGGGTTGATTTGTAAAGTAGTTGCAAGGGTTGTTTTGTTTTAGGAATTTTCAGTTCAATAAAATAAACTTCAATTTCTCTTATTTTGGTTATTAACATCTTGCAAGAGCATCAGGAGAGCATTGTGAGGTTATCTATTTACTTAGCATCGGGAGAGTTAAGTATACGAAAGAAATAAGAGCAAGTTCTCTAGTTTATAGTTGAACTATCTCGTGCCTAGGGATAGGGCGAGGTTAAGTGGCTAAAGAAGAATTCATACACATCGGTGTTCATCCTTCGATTCACGCCGGGAGGTATCGTCAAGACGTGATCATCGACAGACTTGGACCTAGGGATAGGCCAAGGCAGATCTGGGATTCTTGCCAAACTTGAAAGTACGGAGTTGAGTGTTTGCTGCCGCGACAATCAACGGACTGCTGCCGCGACAGGTGCTGCCCGCGATAGGCGCGACGACAGAACTGGATTTCCTAAACTCTGCAATACCTGCACTACTGAGCAATTCAATACCAGCCCATTCTCTCTATCTTGATTTCTCTACTCTTTTATTTAAGTTCTCTTTATATTTCTCGTGACAAAATCTTAAATCATTCTTTTTCCCCTTGTGCAGATAGCAAAGGAAAGGGTTAGCCCAGTCCCTGTGGAGACGATATCCGATACTCTAGTATCACTTTATTACTTGCGACGTGTACACTTGCACTCAATTGCGATAGACTCTTTTACACACAACAAGTTTTTGGCGCCGTTGCCGGGGATTGGCAACATAACTCTACCTTTCTTTTATTGCACTTTTTGTTTTTATTTTTATTTTTCTTTTATTTTTATTTTTCTTTTTTTTCTTTGGTGCTTTCAACTCTTGCTTTTCACGAGGTTTTCTTGTTTATGCGCAGATCTAAAAGAGGTGAAGATCCTGAATATCCATTAGATCCGGAAGTTGAACGTTCCTTCAATCTCAAGAAACAAATTCGTCACCTTTTAGCCAGGAACGAGTACCTTGAAGAACAGCTAGAGAAGATTGCCGACGACCCACCTGCTGGCGATGTTATACCGCCTGTCGGCGACCCGCCTGCGGCAGCCGGACGACGGTCCTGTCGTGACTACATGTTGAATGATCATGTAGAGTTGGAGACCACGCTGCCGGATATTAAAGTTTAGTATGATCAACAATGCCGGGCAGTTTAGTGGTGCTGTGACAGAGGATGCTAGGGAGCATCTCAAAACGTTCCAGGAAATCTGTGGTTCGTTTAGACTACCAGGAGTTAATCCGGAGATACTGAGGCTTCGGTTATTTCCCCATTCATTGAGGGACAGAGCTAAAACTTGGTGGAATAAACTTACGCCGGGTTCAATTAGAACTTGGGCAGATTTATCTCGTGAATTTTTATCTCGTTTTAATCCTTCGCATTTATCTGAGCGATTACGTAATGAAATTGCTACTTTTCAACAGGAAGATGACGAGCCGATGCACGAGGCATGAGACAGATTTACTACTCTTCTACGGAACTGCCCAATGCATGGATTCCCCGTCTGGAATCAGGTAACTAAGTTTTATAATGCTGCCAACTTACAAACTCGTATTCGAATTGATTCTGCAGCAAATGGACTATTATTGGATAAAGATCCGGACGAGGCAATGCTAGTTTTGAAAAATCTGGCTAAGAATGAGGAGTAGTTTCCGACCGCAAGAAGAGGGGGTAAACGGGTACTTGCTGTCAAGGACTATGAAGCCGACAGCACGTTGAAATCACAAGTGGCGTACCATACTAAGGCAATGAAAAAACTCTTGAATGATGATACACAACATGGATTTGCTGTCGAGGAAGTATGTGATATCTGTGAGGGAAATCATAGTCGGGATGAGTGCCCAATACAGTTAGAAGAGGGAAAGTATGTTGGAAATTACAACAAGCCGAATTACAACTCCAACAATTATAATCCCAATTGGAGGAAAGATCCCAAGTTTTCCTGGAGTAACCCCAATAACGCCCTGAATCCTCAAGCACACAATCAGAATCAGGGAGGACCTAGATTGCTGACGCGAAAGCAACTGCCGCCGCACCTGCCGTCGCAGCAGCAACAGCAGCCACCAGCTGCCACGAGCAGTATACTGGAACAGACTCTGGCCACCTTTATGTCTCAGACGGGAACTTATATTGAGAATATGAATCAGTTTGTCAAGAAGACAGAAAATTTCATGGATAAAACAGAGATGAGGATGACAAATCATGAGGCTACTTTGAAATCTCTGGAGACACAAATGGGTCAGGTTTCCCAACATATTAAGCCGAGGCAGACTGGAGGATTCCCTAGTAATACTGAAAATGCTAGGCCACCCACACATGAGCAGTGTAAGGCAATTACTACTAGGAGTGGGAAGAAACTACCAGGGTCGGAAAAAGAAACTGAAACAGTAATGGAACCAACCTTGGACAAACCTGCCGAGGAAGCTGCCCCGACAGGTGATAAACAGACTGCTGCCGATGAGCATGTCACGATAGCAGAAGCGACAGAGGAGAAAATTGATGAACCTAAACCTCCTCAGATTCGTATGCAGTGGGAAGGACGTATTGCTGATTACCGTCCCCCACCTCCTTTTCCTCAACGGATACAACAAGCTAAGCAAGAATCTCAACTTAAAAAGATTTATGATATTTTTAAGCAGGTTCATATTAATATTCCGCTGTTAGATACCGTTAGGGAGATGCCCGGTTATGCCAAATTTCTCAAGGATGTCATGTAAAAAAAATATAAACTGGGGGAATTTGAAACGGTAAGGATGGCAGATGGTTGCATGAGTATTCTTCATCGGCAGCCACCCTAGAAAAAGAAGGATCCGGGGAGTTTCATCATACCTTGTGTAATCGGAGACAAATATGTGGGTAAGGCACTTTGTGATCTTGGTGCTAGTATCAATTTAATGCCAAAATCTGTTTTTCAGAAATTAGGTATTGGAAAGGCGCGGCCCACGACAGTAATTCTGCAGCTTGCCGACCGCTCTTACGTTCATCCAGAAGGAAAAATCGAGGATATTCTGGTAAGAGTGGATAAATTTATTTTTCATGCTGACTTTCTTGTTTTAGATTGTGAAGTAGACGAAAACGCACCAATCATCCTTGGGCGACCCTTCTTAGCCACGGGAAGATCACTGATTGATGTGGAAAAAGGAGAACTCACCATGAGAGTGAATGACCAAGAGATTAAGTTGAATGTTCTCCGAGCAATGAAGCATGCTGATGCAGACGAGGAATGCAAGGCTATCACTGAAGTTATCCTTGATCAACCCTGCATCTGGTCGGGCTGTCACGACATAAAAATCGGGCAGTGCCGCGGCAGCCACCTACAAAGCTGTCACGACAGCACTGACGACAGCAACTCCTCTGACTCCGAAACATCTGATACTGAAGATCAGGAGGAGGTAAACTGGTTAGGCAATCGTCCGGGTAAGTTATTCGAACCTTTGAATTATACTTCGGATAACCATTTAATCCAAAAGCCATCTACTATTGAACCACCTGCTTTAGAACTGAAGCCCCTGCCAGGGCAGCTTAAATATGTTTTTCTTGGTTCAAATGATACGTTGCCCGTAATCATCTCTTCTAAGCTGCCGCAGGAACAGGAACGGCAGCTAATCGGCATGCTAAGGCAGCACAAAAAGGCGATTGGATGGACGATAGCAGACATTCAAGGCATTAGTCCGGCGTTATGCATGCACAAAATCCTTCTAGAGGAAGATCATAAGCCGACTATTGATGCCCAAAGGCGGCTAAATCATGCGATGAAAGAGGTGGTGCGTAAAGAGATAATCAAATGGTTAGATGTTGGTATTATTTACGCCATCTCCGACAGCAAATGGGTGAGCCCGGTGCAATGCGTTCCAAAGAAAGGAGGAATGACCGTGATAACCAATGAGAACAATGAATTAATCCCAACCAGGACTGTGACCGGTTGGAGGGTTTGTATGGACTATCGGAAGCTTAACAAAGCTACCCGAAAGGACCACTTTCCTTTACCCTTTATTGATCAAATGCTTGATAGATTAGCGGGTAAACCTTTATATTGTTTTCTTGATGGTTATTCAGGTTATAATCAAATTGCTATCGCACCGGAGGATCAAGAAAAAACGACCTTCACATGCCCCTACGGAACGTATGCTTTTAGGAGAATGCCGTTTGGATTATGCAATGCACCCGCCACCTTCCAAAGGTGCATGATGGCCATATTCTCCGACATGGTAGAGGACTTCCTTGAGATATTTATGGATGATTTTCCCGTCTTTGGAGACGATTTTGAGAGCTGCTTTGGCAACTTACAAAAGGTACTTGAAAGATGTGAAAAAGTAAATCTTGTTTTGAATTGGGAAAAATGCCACTTTATGGTAGACGAAGGGATAGTCCTTGGCCATAAGATTAGCTGCCGTGGGATAGAAGTCAACAGGGCTAAAATAGAAGTAATTGAGAAGCTGCCGCCGCCGACCACAGTCAAGGGCATTAGGAGTTTTTTAGGGCATGCTGGTTTTTATCGAAGGTTTATTGCAAATTTCTCAAAAATCACCAAGCCCCTATATCATCTCTTAGAGCAGAACCGTCCCTTTGACTTTAATGAAGAATGTACTGAAGCATTCAAGGTTCTGAAGGAAAAACTGGTAATAGCCCCCATAGTACAACCACCAGACTGGACACAGCCATTTGAGATTATGTGTGATGCTAGTGACTATGCTGTCGGGGCAGCACTTGGGCAGCGCAGAGATAAGCTATTTCATGTCATATATTATGCCAGCAAGACATTGAATGACGCCCAAGTGAACTACACCACCACAGAAAAGGAGCTATTAGCTGTGGTGTTCTCCATTGACAAGTTTCGTTCTTACATACTTGGGACGAAGGTAATAGTGCACACAGACCATTCTGCCCTCAAATATCTGTTCGCAAAAAAGGATGCAAAGCCTAGATTGATACGATGGATTCTGCTATTGCAAGAGTTCGACCTTGAGATCAAGGACAAAAAAGGGACAGAAAATCAGGTGGCAGATCACTTGTCAAGGTTGGAGAATGGACATAGTCTACCAATAGATGAGACAAACATACTGGAGACCTTCCCAGATGAGCAGCTCTTTGCTGCCGCAATCGCTGCCGCGACAGCCATGGCGGCAGGTAAGTCTTCTGAACTCCCCTGGTATGCTGATTTCGTTAATTTTATGGTTAGCGGAATACTACCTTCTGATCTTAATTATCAAGCCAGGAAGAGGTTCCAAAATGATGTTAAGCATTATTATTGGGACGTACCTCTTCTTTTCAAACTATGCGCAGATCAGGTTATAAGGAGGTGTGTACCACAAGAAGAACAAGAAGACATTCTCCATCACTGCCATGCTTCACAATATGGAGGTCACTTAGGAGGCAATAAAACTGCTGCCAAGGTGCTGCAGTCAGGGTTCTACTGGCCGACACTGTATAAAGATGCACAGAACTTCTACAAGAACTATGACAGGTGCCAGCGGACAGGTAACATCTCGAGGAGAAACGAGATGCCACTGCAGAACATTCTGGAAGTCGAGATCTTCGACGTTTGGGGGATTGATTTCATGGGACCTTTTCCATCTTCATGTGGAAATCTATACATCCTCTTAGCAGTGGATTATGTCTCTAAGTGGATTGAAGCCATCGCCACTCAAAAGAATGATGCCAAGACAGTCCAAAAGTTTTTGCACAAAAACATTTTTTCTATATTTGGCATCCCTAAGGCGATTATCAGTGATGAAGGGAGACATTTTGACAATAGGGTTATTGCTGCCGCCTTGAAGAAATATGGTGTCAAGCACAGGATCGCGACAGCATACCACCCACAGACCAATGGACAAGCTGAGATATCCAATAGGGAAGTTAAGAATATTCTTGAGAAGATGGTTAAGCCAACTAGGAAAGATTGGTCTTTACTCCTTAATGATGCATTATGGGCATATAGGACAGCCTTTAAGACTCCATTGGGCATGTCTCCATACCGATTGATCTATGGGAAAACCTGTCATCTACCTGTCGAGATAGAGCACAAAGCATATTGGGCAATCAAGGCAGTAAATTTGGACTTGGACAAGGCAGGCCAGAAAAGGCTGTTAGATCTGAACGAGCTTGAAGAAATACGGACAATGGCCTACGACAATGCAAGAATCTACAAGGAGAAAACTAAGAAGTGGCATGACAGGAAGTTGCTGCCACGACAGTTCTGCCCAGGGCAGCTTGTGTTGTTGTTCAATTCTAGACTGAAATTATTCCCAGGAAAGCTAAAGTCTAGATGGTTTGGCCCGTTCCAAGTGGTACAAGTTTTTCCCCATGGTGCCATCACAATCCGATCATTAAAAGACGGGCACCAATTCAAAGTCAATGGACAGCGCCTCAAGCATTATCAGGGGACTGAAGCCCCAGGAATACATGAAGTGGTTACTTTAGGAGATGCCCCACAAGGCATCCCTAATTTAACCTAAATTTTATTATTTATTTATTTTTATTATTTATTATTTATTAGGAAATTAGGTTTATTTTATTCGAATAATGTTTTTATATTTTCTGTTTTCAGCAAATAAAGGAGTCAAGAAGAAAAGAAGAAGTGACCCAAGCCCACCATTCGTCCATCAGCCCAACAGAGCCCATTTATTGAAGCCTGTCGTTCCAGCTGCCGCCGCAGACACGGATAAGACAGGCTGTCAACAGACTGACACGACAGACGCAGAAGCGTGTTACAGACGCGTAACAGACGCATAATTACGCGTCAGACACGCCAAACTCAACAATCGCCTCGTTATTCCCGCCTGCCGTTACAGCATTAAACGGGCAGCAACTCTACCGCTATAAAACCCCGTTCTCATTTCCATTTTCCTCACTTCTGCTTATTCTTACTTGCTTTCTCCTCTCGTTTTTATTTATTTTCTTTACTTTCACAACCCTTGCAACTAAAATGTTTTCCAGACAGACCCGCCACAGTGCTGCTTCAGCCTCTTCATCAGCAGCACCCACACCGTCGGCCTTCGCAACCAAGGACTTATGGGAAGAAAGAGGGTTCATCTACATCCGAAAGGCACCAAACATGGGGCTCTGGCCATTCATCGCGAGGGCAATAAGGGCTCAACTATGGGAGCAGTTCGCAGAACAACCAGCAGAATTAAATGACACATTGGTGAGGGAGTTCTATGCTACCATCAACAGCAGGACGGCGACATCCGTGACCGTCCGAGGGGTAGAGGTACCATTCACAGCCGATAGTATTAACCATATGTATGGCCTCTATTTTGGTCCCAACGACGATGCCCATCAGCAATTTTTGGATACCCTCGATTCTGCCGCCTATGGTGCTGTCATGGCAGAGGTAACAGAAGAAGGAACGGAGTGGAATACGAGTAAAAAGAACCCCAACTCTGTCAAAAGGGGGCAGCTGCTTCCAGAAGCCAAACTATGGAACGCTTTCATCAAGAAGCGTATCCTGCCGTCCTCCCATCACACGACGGTGGACCAGCAGAGGCTTGCCCTCATTCATTCGATCATGAACGACTGGCCTATCAACGTGGGTCGCTATATGAGGGACAGCGTCTTGGATTGCACATATCGATCAACCTCCCGCCTCTGCCTACCATTCATGATCACATCTCTCTAGCGCTGTGCTGCTGTCCCAGAGGCATCCACCGATAAACTGGTCCAAGGACGGGGCTGGATCGATAACAATATTACCAGCCTCATGGAGCTGATAGTCGCAACCCCCCTCTCCTCCTTCAACCCGGCTGCCTCCCCAGCAGAATCATCCGAGGAACCTACTCATGACCCTGCCCATGAACCTGCCGCAGCAGCCACTCCGACAAATCAATCTGCTCAGATCCTTGCCGCCATACAGCGGGTGGAAGACAGACAAATGGGGCTGATGACATTCATACGGGATTTCGCCAACTCGACGGTAAATTTCATTACCAATACTTTAAATTATCCCGATGTTATTTTCCCCACCTTCCCTGCCCACTATTTCACCATCCCCACCCCTGTCCATACACCTACACCACCTACCTCCCCACACACATATTCTGCTGCTTCCACCCCATCACCTACCCAGCCGGCAGCTGGTAGCCCTCCGGCAGACACCTCCGCCCGAGGGACGAAACGACCACCCTCAGCTGACATCGAGGCAGAACCTCCTATTCGGAGGAATTTGGAGAAAGAATTCACGCCTGTCAAGAGGCAGAAACGAATGGCCAACAGAAAGCTAATGCCCAAGGACAGCACCACCACCACCACCAGCAGCACTTGGGATAGCGGCAGCAGCTCAGACATCCAGGTCGTGGAGCAGTCTGCCCAGCCTGCCCCACCACCCAGACGCCGCCACCAAATCTGTGTCAGCAGCAGCAGTGAAGACATCGATTAAAATCTAAGTCCTTTATTTTCTTTTTCTTGTTGTCTTCTTATCTATATTTTGTGATGTACATGTCTTCATTTTATCTGTCATTTGCATTGAGGGCAATGCAACCCTCGAGTTTGGGGGTGGAAACCCTCCATTTTAATGGAGTCTTAGTACATCTCTTTAATTAATTATTGTGTCTTCTATTTATTTCTCTTAAAAAAAATCAGAAAAGACTGAAAATTTTGGCTTAAAACAGTGATTTGAACTTACCTGTCATGACAGCTCTGCCGTGGCAGCATCTTTAGGACAGAGTAAGGAGAAGTTTAGAGCCTTACTATAGTTCTGAAAACTTAAACACCATTGTGATTGTTATACTGCTTAGATTTCTTTTAGCCAAACTAGAATAGGAAGCTTAGCACTTGAATAGCCCCTAGAGGTGCTTAACACTGGCTCTAGGAAAGAAGTTTAGCAAAATAGACTCAATAGCCCTAGAGGTGCCCGAAACCAGCTCTAGAAAGTTAGCTAGAGGTGCCCGAAACCGGCTCTAGTGAAACTTTAGCTTAAAAAAATTAAAAAAAAATCAAGTCAAAACAAAAAATCAAAGAAGCATGAAAATGTGCCTTCAAAAAGATAAACTTTGGCATAAAAATTCGAGTTAAGAGTTGAATATTCTAGTGAAACTAAGAGAATCTTAGCATATAACTGTTCATAAGCATGCACACACTGCACGAGGACTATAGTGAGATTCCGGACAGATCCTAATCTTTCCGACAGGTTGCTGCCGCCACAGAGAATGAGCGACGGGTAAGGAACAGTTCACTGTTTGAAGGCCAACACAAAAATATTCATTTTTCTTTTAGGTCTTAATTGCTTGAGGGCAAGCAAAAACTTGAGTTTGGGGGTGTGTTGAGTGTGTAAAAGTTCTATTATTTACACCCTTTTTAACCCATATTTCTGCTGCATTCAAGCATCATTGCATTGCATTTAGGTTAGTTTACATCAAAACATCACAAAATTAGTAAAAGCACGGATTCTACTGAAAGATGGTTGATTTTGTAGGTTGCTGCCATAGTTGACGGAGAAGGCGGGCGCAGGGCAGAGAAACAGAAAAGCTGAACTGGACAAGCAGACGATGAGGATGATGCTGCCATGGATCTGCCATGACAGCAGAGGACGACAGCAAGTTAGTGGAGGAAAAGCAAAGTGGACCTCGATAGATAGAGAAAATTATGCTCGTCTGTCGTGTGAAAACCATATATTTTTCCAAGCCCCGGATCAAAAGATATGTCAAGCCAAAGCTCAAGGAGAGGAAATCCCATGAAACAAGGAGGTGGCTGAAAAGTAGGATACTTGAAGATTAAGTCTTCATTAGAATCTTACTTTTAATTAAAGTTGTAATCCTTGTTATCTTAGAATACTTGAGCCCAAAGCTTATATAAGGGCATAAATTATATCTCATATCCCAACCCCATAACCGATAACCAAAACCCCTAGCCATTTTCCCGCCGCCAACATTTTCTAAATTCCCCTTAGGGCCACGGGTTGATTTGTAAAGTAGTTGCAAGGGTTGTTTTGTTTTAGGAATTTTCAGTTCAATAAAATAAACTTCAAGTTCTCTTATTTTGGTTATTAACATCTTGCAAGAGCATCGGGAGAGCATTGTGAGGTTATCTATTTACTTAGCATCGGGAGAGTTAAGTATACGAAAGAAATAAGAGCAAGTTCTCTAGTTTATAGTTGAACTATCTCGTGCCTAGGGATAGGGCGAGGTTAAGTGGCTAAAGAAGAATTCATACACATCGGTGTTCATCCTTCGATTCACGCCGGGAGGTATCATCAAGACGTGATCATCGACAGACTTGGACCTAGGGATAGGCCAAGGCAGATCTGGGATTCTTGCCAAACTTGAAAGTACGAAGTTGAGTGTTTGCTGCCGCGACAATCAACGGACTGCTGCCGCGACAGGTGCTGCCCGCGATAGGCGCGACGACAGAACTGGATTTCCTAAACTCTGCAATACCTGCACTACTGAGCAATTCAATACCAGCCCATTCTCTCTATCTTGATTTCTCTACTCTTTTATTTAAGTTCTCTTTATATTTCTCGTGACAAAATCTTAAATCATTCTTTTTCCCCTTGTGCATATAGCAAAGGAAAGGGTTAGCCCAGTCCCTGTGGAGACGATATCTGATACTCTAGTATCACTTTATTACTTGCGACGTGTACACTTGCACTCAATTGCGATAGACTCTTTTACACGCAACAGTGGTAACAGAACTGCTGCCAAAGTTTTGCAGTCTGGATTCTATTGGCCGTCACTATTTAAAGATGCCCAGATATTCTACAAAAACTGTGACAAGTGTCAATGGACTGGAAATATCTCAAGAAGACATGAGATGCCGCTGCAAAACATTCTTGAAGTCGAGATCTTCAATGTTTGGGGGATTGATTTTATGGGACCATTCCCAACTTCATGTGGGAACTTATATATCCTCCTGGAAGTGGACTATGTGTCCAAATGGGTTGAAGCAATCGCTACTCAGAAAAACGATGCCAAGACGGTTCAAAGGTTTTTGCATAAAAACATATTTTCCAGATTTGGCATCCCCAAGGCGATCATCAGTGATGAAAGGAGGCATTTTGACAATAGGGTTATAGTTGTTGCCTTGAAAAAGTATGGTGTCAAACATCGGATCGCAACAACATATCACCCTCAAACCAATGGACAAGCTGAAATATCCACCGGAGAGGTTAAGAACATTCTTGAAGAGATGGTTAAGCCAACTCAGAAAGACTGGTCTCTACACCTCAATGATGCATTATGGGCTTACAGAACATCATTCAAAACTCCATTGGGAATGTCACCCTACCGGTTGATTTATGGGAAAACATGACATCTACCTACTAAGATTGAGCACAGAGCATACTGAGCCATCAAGGCAGTAAATATGGACTTGGAGAAGGCAGGACAGAAAAGACTACTTGATCTGAATGAAATAGAAGAAATTCGAGCAATGGCCTATGACAACGCAAGGATTTACAAAGACAAGACAAAGAAGTGGCATGACAAGAAGTTGTTGCCACGATAGTTCTGCCCAGGGCAGCTTGTGTTGTTGTTCAATTCTAGGTTGAAACTCTTCCCGGGGAAGCTGAAATCTAGGTGGTCTGGCCCTTTCCAAGTGGTGCAAGTTTTTCCCCATGGTGCTATCACAATCAGATCTTTAAAAGACGGGCACCAATTTAAAGTCAACGAACAAAGATTGAAGCATTATTAGGGGACTGAAGCCCCAAGAATGCAGGAAGTGGTTACTTTAGGAGATGCCCCTCCTGGCATCCCTAATTTTATTTTTATTTTTATTTTTATTTATTATTTATATATATTAGGTAATTAGAATTATTTTATTCTTAGGAACTAAGTTTTTATTTTATTATTTTTAGGAAATAAAAGAGACAATGAGAAGAGAAGAAGTGAATTCAGCCCACCATCTTTCCATCAGCCCAAAAAGCCCAACTTTGGAGCCTGCCGTTACAGCTACCACAATAGACGCGGAAAATCCAGACTGTCAACACGCTATCGCGGCAGACACGCAAATGCGTAACAGACGCGCAGCAGACACGGAAACGCGTGACAGACGCGTCAGAAACCGCGTAACAGCTGTCCCCGTTATCCGCGCCTGCCATTACATCTTCAACGGGCAGCAAACTCCCCTTCTATATAAACCCCGTTTTACTATTCATTTTTCACTCATTTTTACTCTCTCTACTTGTTTCCGCAAGAATTTTATTTGCTTTCATTTTCTTTCCACAGTCCTTGCAATATGAGTACCAGAAATACCCGCCGTAGTGCTGCCTCAGGATCTTCCCCAGCAGCATCCACTCCTAGCTCTTTCCAGATCAGAGACATGTGGGAGGAGAAAGGTTTCGTCTACACCACCAGAACGGAGAACTTTGGGCTACAACCATTCATAGCCCCCAAAATCAGAGCCCTGCAGTGGCAGATGTTCGCCGAGCAGCCGAAGGAGATGAACGTAACTCTCGTCCGAGAATTTTACACTGCCATCGACAACAGGGAAGCAACAGCAATAACGGTCCGAGGAAAAGAGGTACCTTTTGAGCCCGAATACATCAACACACTCTATGGGTTCTATGTTGGGAGAAAGGAAGATGACCACCAAAGATTTATAGAAAGCTTAGAGCCGGCAGATTATGATGCTATGATGGTAGAACTCACAGACGAGGGTACCGAGTGGAATACCGATCCTAAACATCCAAGGGCGGTAAAATGAGTTCAAATCACGCCGGAGGCAAAGCTTTGGAATGCATTTATCAAGAAGCGGATTATGCCCTCCTCGCACAACACAATAGTAGACCAACCCAGGTTAGCCCTCATCCATTCAATTTTAAATGAGAGGCCAATTAACGTTGGGAGATATGTTCGGGAGGGAATATTGGATTGTGCATACCGGCCGTCAGGACCACTCTTCTACCCATACCTCATTACTGGCCTATGTCACGGCCATAATGTACCGGAAGCTGCCGAGGACTTAAGAGTTCGAGGAAAAGGCTGGACAGACAAGAACATCCTCAGCCTAATGGAACTCAAAGCTGCCACACCCCTGTCGTCCTTTGACCCCACTGCCGCGGCAGGTGAGCCGACAGAGCCCACCCAAACCGAGCCTGCCACCACAAAACCCAGGCAGCCCACCGCTGCAGCTCCTCCAACAGACACCTCCACACAAATACTCGCTGCCCTACAGAAAATGGAGGAACGGAAGCTAGGCCTGATGAGTTTCATCCGAGACTTCACCACCGCAACGGTACATTTCATCCACACCTCTCTTAATTTTCCTAATGTACTGTTCCCTGCCTTCCCTGACCATTACTTTGCTGCACCCACACCTGCCCATACCCCTACCCTTGCTGCCACACCGAGAACACCGTCTGCTGCTTCCACTCCGACCCCGGCCACGACAACTGTAGGCGGCAACCACACCACACCAGTCTCTGCCCGGGGAATCAAGAGAAAAGAACCCATGTCAGACCTCGACAGGTATATAGCTGGTTTCTTCTCCTCTGAAATTTGGGCGGCATCCGATGACGAGCCCTCTGTCAAGAGGAATTTGTCTAAGGAGTTCACCCCGGTGAAACGGCAGAAACCAGGCTCCGGAGTCGGAACATCCAACCAAGGCAAATCTGACAGCGGCAACAGCAGTAGCAGCAGCGGCAGCTCCTCCGAGGAGGTTCAGGTGTTGGAGAAACCACCACATATCTCCCCCACCCGCATCCAGCCTCCGAGGGAAGCCAAGACAAAGACCATCTCTGCCTCTCCCAGCCATCTGCCGGCACCGACAAGAAAAGTCACTGCCTACCGGCAGGTTCAGATCAGCAGCAGCAGCGACGACGACAGCACTTGAAAATTTAAGTTTATTCTTTTATTCTTGCTATCTGCCATTTTGTTATGTTTTGTGATGTTGTTTTTATTTTTCTTTTTCATTTCTGTCATTTGCATTGAGGGCAATGCAACCCTTGAGTTTGGGGGTGGCATCCCTCCATTAATGAAGTGTCTTTAAGTTTAAAAAATTGTGTCTTTTACTTAGTTTATTTTTGCTATAAAAAAAGATGAAAATTTGGCTTAAGTCTTTGAACTGAACTTACCTGTCGTGACAGCCTCTGTCGTGGCAGTGCCTTTAGGATAGTTTTAGGAGCAGTTTAGAGCCTTACTATAGTTCTAAATCTTAAACACTATTTGTGACTTTTATACTGTCTAGAACTCTGCTAGTAAACTAGAATATAAAGCTTAACACTTGAGTTGCCCCTAAAGGTGCCTAACACTGGCTCTAGGAAAAGAAGTTAAGAAAAATAGACTCAATACACCTAGAGGTGCCCGAAATCGGCTCTAGGAAGTTAGCTAGAGGTGCTCGAAACCGGCTCTAGTCAAACTTAAGCTTGAGAAAATAGAATCGAGTCTAAATAAAAACTAAAGGAGCCTAAGAATTGCCTCCAAAAAGATGAAAACTGGCATAAAAATTCAAGTTAGAAGCTTAACTATTCTAGTAAACTAAGGGAGTCTTGGCATATAATTGTTCACAAGCATGCACACACTACACGAGAATTATAGCAAGATTCCGGATTAATCCTAAATTATCCAACAAGGTGTTGCTCACAATAGGGAATGAATGGTAGGTAAGGAAAAGTTCACTGTTTTAAGCCAAACAAAAATTTTTATTTCTTTTTTAGGTCTGAATTGCTTGAGGGCAAGCAAAAACTTGAGTTTGGGGGTGTGTTGAGTGTGTAAAAGTTCTATATTTTACCCCTATTTAACCCATATTTTTGCTGCATTCAAGCATAATTCATTGCATTTAGGTTAGATTTCAATTATACATCACAATTATATCAAATGGCACAGTTTCTACTGAAATTGGTTACTTTTGCAGGTAGCTGCTGTAGCAGATGGAGTGCAGTGGAGAAGCAGACACTGGGTAGTGAAGAAGCAGAGCTGAATCTGGACTGCAGACGAGAAGAATGATGCTGCCATGGACGCTGCCGTGGCAGCCAAGGACGACAGCAATGGTGAAGGGAAGAAGTGAAGTGGGCCTCGACAGAAAGAGAAAATTAAGCCGGTCTGTCGTGGAGCACCCTTATATTTTTCCAAGCCCTAGATCATAATGAAGGCCAAGCCCAAAGTTCAAGGAAGAAACTCCAAGCAAGAAGGAAGGACGAATTAAAGACATATGCTCTGAAGATTTAGTCTTTAATAGAGTTGTACTTTAAATTAAACTTATATTCTTGCCATAATAGAAAACTTGAACCCAAGGCCTATATAAAGGCATGTAATTCGACCTAGGGAAGGATATCTTACTCTCTAGCCTTCTTCCCAAAACCCTAGCCGTTTTCCCTTTCTCATCATATTCTAAACTTCCCATAGGGCTAAGGGTTGATTTTGTAAAGTAGTTGCAAGGATTGCATTGTTTTAGGATTTTCTTTGTTCAATAAAATAGACTTCAAGTTTGCTTATTCTGGTTTTCAACATCTTGCAAGAGTATCGGGAGAGCATTGTGAGATTACACATTTACTTAATATCGGGAGAGTTAAGTATACAAAAGGAATAAGTACGAGTTCTCTAGTTTATGGTTGAACTATCTCGGACCTAGGGATAGGACGAGGTTAAGTGGCTAAGGAAGAATTCAACAACATCGGTGTTCATCCTTCGATTCACGCCGGGAGGTATCATCAAAGACGTGTTCATCGACAGACTTGGACCTAGGGATAGGCCAAGGCACAGCAGGGATTCTTGCCAAGCTTGAAGTACAGAGTTGTGTGACCGCTGCCGCGACAAACAATAGACCGCTGCCACGACAGGTGCTGCCGTGACAGGCACAACGACAGAACAGAGATTCCTAGACTTTGCAACACCTACACTACTAAGCAAATCAATACCAGCCCATTCTCTCTATCTTGAATATTTTACTCTTCTATTTTCAGTATTATTCATTATCTCGTGATAACATTTAAACTCTTTCTTTTCCCCTTCGTGCAGGAAATTAAGGTTGAAGCTATTAGCCCAGTCTCTGTGGAGACGATATCCGATACTTACGTATCACTTTACTACTTGCGTCGTGTACACTTGCACTACATTGCGATAGAAACTTTTACATGCAACACCTATAGCAAGCACAGAAAGCTACAAGAATATCACAGATAATCCTCAACTACCTAGGTGACGCCTCAACAAAGAGAACAAGGTCGTCCGCAAAGAAAAGGTGCGAGAGACTGGAACCAGAACGCAACATGCAGATTTGCTTCCAATCACCACCCTCCACCTTACGATATATTACATGGGAGAGGCGTTCCATGCATAGCACAAATAAATAAGGGGAGAGAGGATCCCCTTGCCGAATCCCTCGAGATGGAACAAAACAATCAGACAAATCACCATTCCAAATCAATTGCATCGACGATGAACTCACACAATACATAATCCATCGAATAAAACAATCCATAATTCCTAAATCACCCAAAGTTTCTTCAATAAAGCTCCACTCAAGCCGGTCGTATAATTTTTCAAGATCGATTTTAATAGCCATCCATGGCTTAGCCCCTTGCTTTTTGTTAATAGAGTGAATGACCTTTTGCGCCAAAATAACATTATCAATAATGTGGCGGCCTGACACAAAACTCGTTTGCGTTTGCCCAATCCAATCAGAAAGAAAAGGTTTCAGACGATTAACTAGAATTTTAGTAACCACCTTATACATAATTGTACACAGACTTATCGGTCAAAATTGCTTGATAGAATCAGGGTTCGCAACCTTAGGTATAAGATCTAGAAGAGTCTGATTGGCACAAGCCGGCATGTTCCCAGTCGTAAAGAAATCCTCAACAAATCAGAAGACAAACTCACCGACAGTAGCCCAATTCGACTAAAAAAGTCGCGTTGAAACCATCTACACCCGTGGATTTGAGAGAATCCATGCTGAAAACCATATCACGCACTTCCTCAAAATTAATCAGGCGTATTAATTTCTGCCGGTCAGTACCACTAAGCGGTCGAAACCCACCTCTAAAATCTTCTCTCATCTCAAGATGTGGTTCAAACGTGAACAGATTCAAGAAAAACCCACTGTGTGATCTTTCAGACTGGTCGCATCCTCACTCCAAGCCCCACCCTTCAATTTCAACCTTTGAATAGCATTACGGTGTCGGCAAGAAAGAGTAAAAGCATGATAAAATCTCGTGTTACGATCACCCTGAGAAATCCACTAACTACGAGACTTCTGATGCTATTAGCTTTCCTCTTGGGATAACACATCAAGAAGCTCCTTCTTAAGCGACCTCTCAAGCTACAATAAGGACGACAGATCATATCTCTCAATCGCCATTTCAATACCTTGGATCCAAGCTAGTAAACGCGCCTTACGATGACCAATATGCCCAAAAACCTCTTTATTCCAACGCCTACTAGTCTCTTGAAAAACAACTAGATTGTCAAAAATAGCCAAATTAGAATTCCAAGACTCCTCCAATAACTAATCAAAATCAGGGTGATCATTCTAGGCACAAATGAACCTGAACAGACGAGCACTGGAGCGATTAGCATACTGATCCAACGAAAGCATAATCGGTCTATGATCTGATTCTAGACTCTGAAGGTGCACCACCCCAGACAAAGCAAAAGTCTCATACCACCGAGCATTACATAAGCAATGATTGAGGCGCTGACTAAGCGTACCACACTTTTAGGTAAAGCGAGGGCTAAAAAACCCCATATCTATCAGCCCAGACTGAAACATAAAATCACAGAACTTAGCACAAATCTCATTTCTATGAGGAAAGCCTCATTGGCGATCATCTGTAGAGAAAATAGCATTAAAATATCCCTCTAGCACCCACGACCACTCATTACCAAGATCAAGAGCACGAATTTGATCTCACACACCACTGCAACGACTATAATTGGGGATAGCATAGCCAAAAGTGATGAAAAATGACTTTTAGATCCAACATCCAGATAACAACTATGGATAAACTGATTCGAAACATCCAGTATATCATACACACAACATCCTTCCATATAACCTAAATACCTCCAGAAAAACCATTGGCCTCAACGCGAAAAGAGAAAGTAAAAGTAGACCGACAAATGAAAGAATCAGCATCAGGTCCACTCACTCTCGGTTCCATAATTGCAACAATATCAAGATTCTGCGAACTAATCAGCAACCTCAAATAACTGTTAAATCAAGGCCCATGGTGCATTGAGCATTCCAAAAATGACTTTAATCATTAAATAAATCAAAAGTGTCAAAAGAAAACCAAGGAAACATAGATCATGAAGACATTGATCCCAACGCTCCTTCAAACGTAGAATTATCAATCCACTAGACTGTATTTGTAACATTTAATTCAGACATCGAAGCTGACGCTCTCGCCTTAGTCAACGCACTCGAAAGATTAACAGCTCAATCAGCCACCCCCTACATGTTTCGATGATAACTCGTCCTTTTTTTAGATTTGGTAGTCTTCCGCGGAAGGCTTTTAGCATTCACAACACCACGGCTAACCCCTTTCGCACTATTGTTACGTATTGGTCTATAAAAGGGGCCTCCCGTTACTATCTTTCAGCACCCTTTTCGCATCCTCTTCCACCACACGGACCATTGTGTGCTTATCGAATTGAAGCGATGTAGCCACAACTACCACTTTATCCTTTGCTGCCACCTTAGGTTGTACATCTTGGCCTACCAAGCGAGGCGACACACTAGCCTCAAAATTAATCAATTGTAACTCAACCACCTCAACATTGCTTAAGTCTACAGAATCCTGCCGCACTCCATGTATCCCCACAGACTAATCACCCTCAGAAACAATTGTCTACTCGTCACATACCATTTCTGCAGCAACCAAGGGCTCTATACTTTAAGTGCTAGGAGCATTACCACGTTGACCAACCACCTCATCCCTAATAATATATGTCACTGGAGCAGTATGCAAATTTTGTCAGGGTTCTCTTTGACGCATAGGAGAGCTACTTTGGATCGGGATATTGTCACCAACATTGGCAAGGGCACTAAAGCGTGATTCACCATAAGGGCCCTGCATCGAAATCCCCGAAGACCCCACATTACGAGTGGGAGTAGGCCGACGCTTTCTGTTGGTAACCTGCATCCATGGACCGAACTTATCCTCTGCCGGAGGGGCTTGCTTCTGAGCAGTGAAGGGTGGTGCCGATGTAAAAGCATGTTTATCACATAACTCTCTCGAGTATCTGTATTTTCCACAACCATAACAAATGGCCAGCAATCCTTCATACTCAATCGCTTAATACGTATCGTCAATAACAATACCAAGAATTAAAGTTTCATCCAAATTGACCACAATCGCAAGTCGAGCAAAACGTCCACGACACCCCTCCGTTGTGTTTAGATCAATGCGAATCACCTTCCCCAACAAACTAGCAATTGCCTTGAAAAGGCTCACCGAATAGTAGCAATACGGTAGCCCAGGAAAACGGATCCAAGCAAGGATCTGATTCGGATGATCTAAAGCCGTAGAGAAATCCCTAGACCAAGGTTGCACGGTGAGATAGTTGCCATACACCATCCAAGGACCATCAGAAAAGCCTCGCTCATAGTCATCAGTCATGGCGAACCGAACAATGAAATAATCATTGTCCAAATCAATAAGGCTTATCTCCCCCATAGGGTTCCAATACCCAATCGACTTACCCAGAAGACGCACAATCAAAGACTTCGAAAGCTTCTCATCAATAGCGGCATAAACTCTGTCGAAGAAAAAAAATTCCGGAAAGGACCCCTTAGTATCAATTATAACATCCTCCTCATGCAATTTCACATCAAGATCATTGATAAAATTGTCCTTCCAGCCAGTTCTAATATGCCCGGTGACCATATCACGAAAAGAAGGGTGCGCTGGGGAGGGTAAAACAGATCCTGACTTCGTTTGATGTACATCAGTAGCATTCAAGTCCTCCCCTATTATTAGCACCAACACTCGCACGGCCCTCGCAAGGAACATGAGGCGTATCCATCCAATCCCCCACGGGATCAGAAACAACTCAGTCGGTGCACCACTTATACCAAAGCCAACACCCGCCAGCGAAGACGCCGGCACAACAACGTCGGGCGGCCTCCTAGAGGGCGCCGACATAGGCAAAGAAATAGGGTTTTCGATATTCATAAAGATTTATCCAGAGTCAAATTATTAATGATTAATTATTTTTTACTATATATTTTTTGAACATCAGGCAGACATTTAATATTTGTGATCATAATGTTGGGACACTTTTTTCTTGAAACTTCAATTTTAAGAAAAAAAAAAAGGGTTTGACAACACACATGAAATGGATAAGTTGTCAGAACTCAGAAGAGATCGTTGCATATGCATAGTGAATGAGCTTTCTTTAAGCGGTCACTTCTGATTATTTTTTATTTTGATCATTCAAAAATAACATTTTTATTACTTACTTTATTGATTTATCACGAGATAATCACTCGAATATTAACTCGTTATATTGATGATGAGATACATTAACAAAAAAAAGTGTTATTTCTAATTTATCTTTTGAACTTTAACCCAAATATAAATTTAATTTTTCTAATTTTTTAACTATAATGCTCGTCTTGTTCCCTCATATTTCTTTAGATCATGAGTTCTAGACTCTCTAGAACACCTTCTTCTTTCCCGTAAAATCCTCTTCTCCCTCTAGGTAAGTTTAGGAGTATATTTAAGATTTGTAAAAAAAAAAAAACTATAATGCTAACTTAATTAAAAAAATATTAAAATTTTGTGTGAATTTTTAACTTTTTAAAATTCAAAAGTGTATGTATATATATATATGTATATATTAAAATTATGCATAAAATTTTAAAATAAATTTCCAAGAAATAATATAAAGATAAACAATTGAAATTATTATGCTAGTTGCATACGCAAAATTGAAAAACACAATGATTAATTTATATTAATATTAAACATATTTTACAATTAATTTTATTTTTAAAATAAAAATTGAGTTCTTATATATAAATTTGAACCGTATTGATTCAAATTTATTAAATTTCTATCCAAGTTGCTTAGGGAAATAAAATCAATTACTATCAACGAAGTTTCATTTGGAAGTAGGGTGAGAATTAATCGTATTAAAATTATTTTGATGTTACATGATATATATGATCGAAGAATTTCCAGTAATATTGTTATTAAATTTTTTTTCAACAATGTGGTTTATTCTTGTTTATTTCTTAAGCTATTGTTATTTACTGTTCAAATCAGAAGACCAACAGTAAAATGTTATATTTTTAATATTTTTTGTTACAGTGTTTTACCAGAAAACATTAAAAAATCTATGTTATTGTTCAAAGTCGGATTGTACACTATCCGTCTTTGAATAGTGCCCTTATTTTTTAAAATATTTTTTGTTAAAAAACGTGGAGTGTGTCCTTATTTTTGAAGATGACACTATTTGAAGACGGGGGACACTCCGACTTTGAATAGTGCCATTATTTTTTTAATATTATTTGATTGATTACTGTTCAAAAACGGGAGCATCCATAAGTCTTCTGATCCAAACAGTAAAATGTTATAATGTTGAAAATAATTTAAGGGGAATCATATTTTTAGAATAAAAAATTTCAACCACAATATTTATGTAATTCCACCATATATGATCGTTTGTCGATGATATTTCCTTTTATTGTTAATTTTTCATTAATATTTTAATCCAACATTAAAAAATAAGAACACTTACCTAATAAGACATGGATGTTTTTATCGTGGAAAATGGCCTATTTGCAAGAATTCAAAAGTTGTGTGGAATTGCACAAACCAACTTGCCTCAGTGCTTAAGGGAAAAATTATTGTTCCTAGAGGTCACGAGTTTGAGCACTAGCAGCTGCAGCAGAGTGATTGAGCATGCATTATCAAATGATTGAGAGTATATTCAGAACATATATTACTTGTAATTTACTTTAGTTTAAAAAAATGTGTAGACTTAAGCGTTTAAGTGTCTTCTGACTTAATTAAAGGGTTTAGTTAGAACTGACCAGTAGGAAATGTATAATATTTATACAATGCATCCATCATTCTTTCGTTTAGACAAAGATAAGAAAAGTAGAATAAGAATAGAATAGAATGGAATAATCAACACTCATGCAATTCCAATATGGAAAAGCAGAAGAACAACTCATTAGCGATAATAATGGGGCATTCCACGCGTGACAACATGGGTGCCATTACCCCCCCTATATATCCTCAGACCAGGCTTTTGAAATTAGATCACTTTAGCTTTGTTAGAATATATATATACTCGGATGAATGGTAATGGAATGGCCATTCCCATTGCCAATGGGGCCTTCTATCTAAATCCCACCCTCAAATCTATTTATTTATTTTTGGTCAGAAGCTTCAAATTTGTTTAATGTTATATTTTAAAAATAATTATGTCATCCGATTATATTAAATTAGGAGTTCGAGACATTATTTATTCTCTAAAATAAAAGATAGGTTATAAAAAATGAGTGAGAGAACTTTTTCAAGTCAATATGAAAAGAAATCTATTAAACATGGACAGTTGAGAGTCATCTTAAAAAAATAGGGTTAGAGTGATGAAAAGGATAACGGTTAAGAGTTAAATTTATCACTATAGCAAAAAATAATAGCACACCACTAAATATATATCAAAACAACTATTATTTGAATAAATTAAAAATATTGGACCCTTTATCGATGGAAATAAAGATTAAACCATTCTCATAACAATAAGGCTGCTACTGGCGGTGTTATTTGTGACAATAATAGTGAGTGGCTCTTTAATTTCGCTCGAAGTATTAGAGTTTGCTCGATCTTTTTTACGAAATTATGGGCAGCTTTTGATAGTTTGTCGCATATGTGGAGGTTAGGCTTCCGAAAGATGGTGCTTGAGCTCAATAACAAAACAGTGGTTATGATTTTACAGGGCTCATCTTTAGCTTTAAGTCATGGCAGTCTTGTTGTTAGAGTGAAAGAATTATTGGCCAGACATTGAAATGTTCAGATTATTCATGTTCCGCGTGAGGCGAGTATAGTGACCGATGGTCTAGCGTCTATGGCTCACGATCAGCCGATAGGTGAACGACTTTTTGAGGCTCCTCCACCAGAAGTGTTTGACTCTTATTCTTCGGATAGGGGATATAGTAATGTTTGGATGGTTTAATGTCTATATTTATGTTCGATTTCTCTCAAGTTCATTGTAATAGTTGCTACGAGTACTTTTTTTCCATTTAAGTTTATAGAGATTTTTAACGATGCTCGTGGCATTGAAAACCCTTTTCCCATTAAAAAAAATTAAACCATTGTTTGAGTATATTTAAAAATATTAAACTTTTATTCCCACGTTTTAAAAGATAAAAGAAAGTTAGTAATTTGAGTTGAACTTGTAAAATTTAAGAAAAAAAATCATTAAGACATCTATTCTAGCAATGGATGAGTCTAGAGCGGGCGTCGCACACCGATGCACACTATTAAATTTTTAATGACTCTTTAATTATTATTAAAAATCTTAAGGATTAAACATGTAATTAAAATTATTTTAGAATAAAACTAAAATTTTAATTTAATGAACTCTTATCATCAACAAACTCTAGTCTCAACCCCAAACTTTTTTTTTTCTTTTAGCCGTGGCTGCCATTGATGGCCATCACATTGCATCAGCTTCTACCAGATATGTATAAAAGCTGGTCAGTGTATCCAAAGATAAATCACAGTATAAATCGAACAACCCTAAACCCAAATAAAAAAAAACTCGTATTTTCAATGTAAAAAAAAAATACAATCGTTAAAAAACACATTAATATCATTGATTTCATTTTCCAGTGTACTATGAACTGAGTTATATTAGAGATTTTCTCTTACAGTCCCGATGGTGTCTTTAACATAACAAAGTCATCTAAAGTAAAGAAAATTAAAGAAACAAATTACAGCAGCCATTAATGGCTGTGGCAGCTAAAAATTTTAGGGGTTGAGACTAGTGTTTGTGAATGATAAATGATTTGATTTTAATATTTTTAATTTAAAAATATTATAAAACAAATATGAATGGTTTATTTAATTAAAATTTTATTTTTGTTTTGAAATAATTTTGATTACATGTTCAATCCTTGAAAATTTCAATAATAATTAAAGAGTCTTTAAAAATTTAATGGTATGTAGCGGTGTATTACCCATAATATGTGAAAGTATCGACGTAATTTCATAGAGTCATTCGGTCTGAATGCTACATGAAGAACATAAATCAGATGACGGAATGAGACGTTATTAGTGTGTAGCAATGTGCGACGTCCGCTCTAGAATTTTACTTTAGCAATCGCTATTTTTCTATTTTTCTTGAATAACTTAGAATCACTAGTTAAACAATTGTGGCGAAAGAATTAAATAAAAGGGAATTCAAGAAGACGTATACTATTGAATAATTAGTTGCTTGTAAACAGGATTCTCATGACATATCAACAAACCCTTAAACCAATTCCAATTATTTTCCAACGGAATTGGTTTGATTTTACTAAGTTTGAAACATTCAAAGATTGAATCATCACGGAAGGAAATACCACTAATCGCAAAATGACAACAAAATATTTAAAAGAAAATTAATAAAAATCAATGTATAAAAGTCAAAATCATAAACATTTTATATAAATTAAATAAACAAACAAAAATTGTGGTCATAAAATTGGCAATTTTGGGGCAAAAACCCTTTTAAAAAATATTAGGGAAAATGGCTCCCAAAAATATTATTTGGCAAAATGACCCCTAAATTTGTCACGTCGGTGTACCTCGCGTTATGTAGGAAGCGAGGTTTGATATCGCGTTCTGCATAACGCGAGTTCAGTCTACGTGGCCTTGTTGTTTGTGTTAACGGTTTTATAGGACCTCGCGTTCTGCAGAACGCGAGGTCCCCGAGAATTTGAAAGGGCGGCTGAATATATCGCACAGACCTCGCGTTCTGCAGGACGCGAGTTCTGTGCAAATCTGGGCTGAAGAACTAGAGAAAACAAGTGTGGGTAGGCCTGTTCGAGCCCAATTTCGGGCGTGTAAATCGTATATTTTTAACGAACATCGAGTTTGGGGTCTCAGTACTAGAAATTCTCTATCGTATGACACCAACAAGTTAATTTCCGTCCATTCTACACTGGTTTAAAATGGCTTCCAAAACCCTATGTTATCATCCTTTTTTGAATGAAGTTTTCCTTTGAACAAATGTCGATAGGCATGTTCGAGCAGAATTTCATACGTATAAATTGTAAATTTGTAGCTAACATCGAGTTTGTGGTCGTAGTACTGTAAATTCTCTATCGTATGGCACCAACACGGTCAATTTTCGTCCATGCTACAATGGTTTAAAATGGCTTCGAAAACGCTATCATAACGTATTTTTTTGAATGATTGAAAATATAAGATGACCTACTGTATAAATCGAAGTAGACTAACTTTATTGATTCGATTGTCATGGGCGAACTCGCATATACAAATTACAAATAATTAATTAAGACGAGGGGCTGAGCGATTAGGACACTTAGGAGTTGTGTGTCCAGGATTTAGGCATACACTACAATGCTTCCTTTGTCCGGTTTTTTTCTCGATGTTCGACCATATCCTCGGCACAGTGTATTCTTGTAGACCGTGGACGTCCTTTGGCTCTTAGTAGTGCTGGATATGGGCGAATGGTCGGTTCAGTGTCCACGACATTCGGATCAACCTTATTTCCGATTGGAGGAAACTCTTTTTCGTAAACCTTAAACATCGTTTCGAGTAAGTATACTGGATCAACCATATGCATGTATTGTATCTGTTGGTTAGTGCAAGCAGCAATGGCGTGTGCACACGGGTAATTGAAATTTTGGAAAATTCCGCACTCGCAGGTTCTTTCCCTCAGATTTACCACGTACGCGTTGTGTTGAATGCCTTCCAACCGACTGGAAAATTCTATAACACGAAACTTGTGTCCTTCTCGCGAAAAGAGAGTTGCAGTCATCTGTCTTGATTGGCCCAATTGAGTATGTAGTTTTGTGCGGAAATCCGGATGGACTTTGTGTCCACCTGCCATGTACTCAGTTGCTTGCCTTCCCAAGGTTGCAAAAAGGGTAGCCAAACGATAATATGTCGCTTTGACAATGGAAGTGATAGGCAACTGCCGCACTCCCTTCAGTGATGAGTTCACTGCCTCAGCCAAGTTTGTTGTCATGTGACCATAGCGTTTACCCTCGTCATACGATCGGAGCCGTTTTTCCCTCGAGATTTTTTTAAGGTATTTTGCACCCTCTTTGTTTCTCGCTCTCAGTTCCTCGAGCAGGTCATCCACATCTTGTTTGTAGTGCGAGTTGCCTACGGGATTACAGTTGAATAGTTATGGGCGAAAAACACATGCAAAAAGGTCGTAAATGAAAACGAGTAACAAGTAATATAGTAAATAAAAATGACATAAAGGACATACCCATATTGAGCACCATTTGACGTTCATCACGGTTCTTGAATTGCTGCAGGTAGTTTGCGGCTATGTGTCGCAAGAAAAAACGGTGGTGAATGTATGGAGGCTTCCAATAGTCACCCAAATGGTCTATCGCCCACAACAGCGCTGTGCCTCTGTCAGAAATAACACATACCCCTCCATCCCTTGATCGTATTACAGGATCAAGGACATATTTTCGTAGGTTCCGAAGGAAGAACTTTCAAGACTCCAAATCCTCCTTCTGGACGATTGCGAATGCAACAGGAACGTATTTTCGATTGTCGTCCTGTGCAATAGCTAGAAGTAGGGTCTGTGTATATCTTCCGTACAACCATGTGCCGTCGATTTGGACCATCGGTTTGCAGTGCTTGAATGTGTTGATCCACTGGGCGAAAGTCCAAAATAACCGGTGGAATTGACAAACACCTCGGACGACACGATCATTTTTGTATGCCGGAACTGTATCAAGTTTGACAACCATTCTGGGGATGTGTTTATGCAGGAGATTTAGCCACGGGCGCAACTCTTTGTTAGATTCCTCTCATCGGCCATACATTTCCTGTTTGGCCCGCTTTCTTGCATACCATGCTTTGTAATATTGAGGACGGTAGCCGGTGACAGCTTGAGCTGCAGCCTGACATATGGGGACCGACACTGTGGGATTTGTTTTCACCAGTGGCGAAAAGATGTCGGCGAGGTACTTTGCATCAAGGTTCTTGTGATCCTGGCTGAGGCTAGCAACGGTGCATGTATAGGGCCCTTCAAGTTTTGTTGTTTTCCAACGGTCGACTGCCCTCTTCAATTGTGATATACGGATTTTCCATTTACAACCTTGAACCTTTTGGATGCAGTGAGCCTTGTAGTATCTGGCTTGGGTTTTCTTGACTGTCGTCTTAACATTCTGACGAAGGTTGTACTGCTTAACTGCCGCCACCGCAATATCCTTTGTGAAGAACGTTATACCAATTCTCAGTTCACCATCAGAACGGTTGAATCTGCCGTCTATTGTGTCGTCATGCGGAAAATCAGGGACGTCCATTGCATCCATATCAACCGTTGTGAAGTGGGATGGTGGCTGGAACATAGAAATTGGTGTTGCGTCTACATGAAAGTTGGTGGCAGTCAGTTGTTCGTCGAAATCTGGTGGTGGAACGGTATCGTCTTCCGGTAGAACTGTCAAGTCTTCTGGTTCATCATAGAATGGCCCAGCTCGTCTCTATCGGGCCCGGGTTCTCTAATCGGTTCTTCGTCAGAAGCATCCTCCGGGAGCTGGAATAGTAAAGCTTCATCGATCACTACCATTGGAGGCTCGGATGGGGGTCGACGATCAGGAGACCTCTCACGAGATCGCTCACGAACCGCATTTCCAAGACCAAAATCAAGATCACCATAAGAAGAATGTCTCCCCATAGATGGTTGAACGTACTTCGTGCTAGGGACATACGTTGAGTGTCGTCCATATGAGGAATCATGGTTGTGCATAGCGTAAGAGGACGACGCTCCCTCACCTCCAAAAGAAGAATGTCTCCCCATAGATGGTTGACCGTAGTCGGTGCCAGGGACATACATTGAGTGTCGGAAATATGATGCTTCATGGTCGTGCACAACGTAAGTAGACGACGTTCCCTCCCCCCCAAAACTATAAGGATTGTATGGATTGTACGATGCATTTGATGGTGTATCGAATTCATCGTTTGGGGGTTAGTTCAGGTCGAACCCGATACTAGCTACGCACGACTGCCTTGGCACAGCAGACGACGATGCACCAAACTCGTTGACTTGGCACAGTAGGTTAAAATCATGTAGTAAACTTGCGGTCGGGCTATCAACGTTGGCATTCGGATCGAAGTCGAAATTTGCCCGGCCCCAGCTTGGTATTTCGATAACTAGATTAGACTCCGAGAACGATGCATACAGCTCGAGGGGCCCCCCAATGAATAGTCGATGTGGGTTTCTAGCATCATCTCCACATCAGTAGTTTCCGCAATGCTGCATACAGAGTACCTTAAAGGGGCTATAGATGTTGGCACCCGATACTTCACGTCGGACAAATGGTGGTTTTCGAAATGAGGGACATTTGTCTCCAGTTTCTTTACCAACTTCTTGAACGATAATCTCCTCGGAATCTTTAGCGTTACTGGATCTTCACAGTGAAAAACGACTCCGAGTTCGGGATCGTTGAATATCTGCCCATCGTAGTAAACTAGAGTACTGACTCCTCGTCTCGCCATTTGAATATTTTGTCAAAGACTTGTGAATTTTTAATACTTGAAAATTTTGAGGAATTGTTTTGGCAATTCAAACATATATTTATGCTTTATGGTTCTGCTTCATATAAGGAGACAGTTATGGGTTATTATTTCCACTTGAAATCCCAGAGAATCCGGGTGTGTAAGGGAAATAATGGTACCGGGAGGCAACTTTAAGAAAATCGCGTTCTATAGAACGCGATATGCAGGACCTCACGTTTTGTAGAACGCGAGTTCTTTTGAATATCGCGTTATATAGAACGTGAGGTCCCTTTAATTACTTTGTCGCAGATATTCCGTCAGAATTAATAATAATTGTACTGTGTACTCATTGTCTGTTTGTGTAATTGAGAACATGTTTGAATAATTGAGACAATTGTAGTCTGGTAATGTAATTGAATACTACAAGTGCTACATAACGCGAGGTCCCTTTATATATATTGAGACATAGATTCCGTCAGGATTAATAAAACTCGTACTATGTACTCGTTTTCTGTTTGAATAATTGAGACAATTGTAGTCTAGTAATGTAATTGAATACTAGCAGTTCTACATAACGCGAGGTCCCTTGAACATTAATAAAGGATGAAAAAAGACGTCATATAACATAATTGGACGATAATTTCAGAAGTTTATGGTTAATCTGAATCATCGTAGTCAGTGGACACGTCTGAACTTAGGTTTAGTTCTTCGATCAGCTATTATTTTCTTTGTCTACGCCTGTACATAAAAAGTTGCAGCTCGTCGGCAGCCGTATCAACATTCAATGAAGACGGTGCGTGTTCATTGTTCGGAGCAGGTTGTCCGGGTGCAGACGTACTACCTTCGTCGGCGTTAACCTCATCAAACTTAACATTTAAATCGACGTATTTAGCTCCAACGGAATTGAGCCGGTCATACATGTTACGAACGTTTGTTTCGTTCGTAAGCTTCATAACGTAGTGCGTTTCGTTTGTTGACGGTGTTAGGATTCGATATTCCAAGGAAGAAATTTGTTTGTCGATGCGTTTACTAACCTCGCTTGCTGTAAACTGTATTAAATCTTTGAGTGACATTTTGCTGGTGATTATTGATTCAAAATAAGTATCGAGAAAATAAAATGTTGCCTGAAATTTTTCCGTAAGGGGAGCAAAGATTGGGTGTTTAGGGAGGAATTGGAATGAGTAAATGATGGTGGAATTCGTGGGTATTTATAGTCAAGGAAAAACACCACATAAGTAAATTTAACTCGAATGAAAACTTTATTTCGCATTTCATTTAACAAAACTTTCAACTTTCAACAAGTATTCTTTAATAAGTAAATTGAGACAACTCGATACAATATTTACAAAAAATCGAAACAGTATATGTAAAAAGTCCGGTGGAGAAATATAATCGGCACCGACTTCTTTCACTCTAGTCGATCTGAATCCGCCCTTGCTTCTTTGACTCTGGACTTCAGAAAAGAGTCCCCAAGAGTCTCCTAGATGGTTAGGGGAAGCGGCGGATTTCACAAAATATTCTTTAAGAGGCTCTAGAAAAGTTTTACTGGAAACTCTCTAGGCACTTCTTGACGAACAACGACAGATGACCACACGCTCCCGAATATTGCGATATGTCGGTAAGTATTCTTCAATCAACGTATCATGCGGGGGTCTCAACCCAACTGAACACAAAATCATGACTGAACTCCAACTATCATGAACGAACAGAAAATAAAAAAATTACAACTTCAAAATCACAGCAAAACACGAAATCATGAAAAACTTTCACAGGTACGAAAATCCATCCGCATGCAAATATATAGATCAAACTCACGTTTTGAATGAAGCGAGATCCACAGTGAACTCACGTTCTGTATAACGCGAGTTCCTTGAGACCTCGCGTTCTATAGAACGCGAGTTCCCTTTTCTCAGAGTTAATAATAGTCCTACTGTATACACGTGTTATGTTTGAATAATTGAAAACATGTTTGAATATTTCAGACAATTGGAGATGTCGGTAAGTCATTTAACGCTAGCCCCCAACATAAGTGACATTTTCTATGTTATCGTTGATTCAAAATGATGGTAGAATTGTTCGATATTTATAGTAAATGATGGTGGAATTCATGGGTATTTATAATAAAGGAAAAACGCAACATAAGTAAATTTAACTCGAATAAAAACTTTAATTCGCATTTCATTTAACAAAACTTTCAACTTTTAACATGTATTATTTAATAAGTAATTTGAGACAACTCGATAAAATATCTACAAAAGTCGAAACAATATATGCAAAAAGTCCGGTGGGCAAATGTGATTGGAGGTCTGCTTGGAAAAGAAAGCAAAGGTCTAGTCTTTGTTATCACTTCTTTTAACTCCGAACGTTTTTCAGATTGTGCTGGAAAGCTGCGAACTTCACAAAAGAGTCCCCAAGAAGTGCCTCGAAAGTTTTACTGGAAACTCTCAAGGCACTACTTGGCGGTAAATGGCAGCCGCCCACAAGCTCCCGAATATTGCGATATGTCGGTGGGCAAATGTGATCGGAGGTCCCGAGTGAAAGAAACAGAGCGCGAAAATCAGATTTCTTCTGAAATGGTAGCAGCTTTGATCCACATTAGCAAATGTAATCGGCACCGGCCGCATCCGAAAAGTAGGGCTGCCTCGGCAGTATGGTCGATCTGAATTCGCCCTCGCTTCTTTAACTCTGGACTTTTTGTTGATTGTGCGAGCAAGCTACGTACTTTAGAAAAGAGTCCCCAATAAGTGCCTCGAACGTTTTACTAGAAACTTTCTAGACACTTTCTAAAAGTCGTTTCGTTTCAAAACTGTAGCCGAGGATCCTCTCGACGGCGGCTACAGAAGCTTCCATTGAAGGGGACGCAGCCGCCCACAACCTCCCGAATATTGCGATATGTCGGTAAATATTATGAACGTATCATACAGGGGTATGTACCCCGCAGAACACAAATCTTTAAGTGAACTCCAACTATCATAAAGGAACAAAAAATACAAAAAAAAAAATCAACTGCAAAAAACGCAGCATAACACGAAATCGTATTCAACTAAAAAAAAACTTCACTGGTTACGAAAATCTACTATATTTTTTAGAATGCCTTTATTAATTTTTTAGGATGCATTTATTAAATTTAGGATGAAGTTACAACTATTTTTTTAAAAAATTAGGATGTCTTTATTAAATCTTTATTTTCACAGCGGTTTGCGCGTGCCTACATCTTGCGCATTATCGGCGGGATATTAATTCCAGACAAATCCCGCACCAAGGTGCACGTGATGTGGTTTCTTCATCTTACAAATTTCGATGAGTCTGGAGGAAAATCTTGGGGAGCAGCTGTCTTGGTGTTTCTTTACAGAGAGCTCTGCAGAAACGTTGATGCATCTAGATCATCGATGAGAGGATGTTGTTTACTCCTACAGTCTTGGGTTTGGTTTCAGATGCCTATTTTAAGTACACCGCTTTTTTATTTTCGCTTCTACGGAGGTACTACGTAATCTACTATATTTTTCCTATTTTTAAATTATTTTATTTAACGATTTTTTTCATTATTGATAGGTGGAGCGGAACACTGACCCACAACGGCCTGCCGAAGACCCAAAAACAATTCAGGATTGTTTTCGATAACTTGAGGCACGACCAGGTAATTCGAAAATTAATTTGAATTTTTTCATACTATCTTTTCCAATTATATTTCATATAATCGTTACAAACGTTTTCATTTTTTTAAGTTCGTGTGGAGGCCCTATGCTTCAGAGGATATTCAGCAGATTACTCCACCCGAGATTCTGCGTGACCAACAGGTATGGATTTCCGTAGTGCCGCTGTTCAACTACGAAATTGTCGTGTTGCATTCTACGGATAGGGTTCTCCGACAGTTCGAGTTCATCCAAAATATTCCACCCCTGGCTCCACAAAATTTGGACCGATTCCACCATCTGACGCGCCAGGGGAAGACGGAGGTTGACTGGTCCGAGTACCACGCTGACTGGATAGCGGTTTGGGCTAATCGATTTGCCCAACGCCTGATAAGTTCTCAAATGTGACTACTTCATTTGCTATTTTTCTAGTTATTAGAACTTCTTGTTGCTTAATACATGTCGTTTTTGTTATATTTTGTGCAGGGACCCAATTCTGGAAATAGCTGTGAAAAAGGGGCATTTCTGCAGTTTTTATTATTATTCTGTCATGACTGGCATCGTGGGCACGACGCGTCTGACGTGGCAGTGACGTGGCAACTTCTAGAAGATTCTGGACGATCTGAAAGATCTTATCAGTTTATCCGTTTCGTTTTGTTGTATTTAAATTTCAAAATATTTGAATTATTTATCTTTTGTTTATTATTTTAAATTATCTCATCACCTTATCTTTGTAAATCTAAGCCTATAAATACCACCCATTGGTAAAGGCTTAGATCATCAATCATCAATCATCAATCATCAATCATTTTAGTTTTCATCTTCTAGCTTGAAACGTTTTTAGCTTTAATAAAAGTTCTTTTACTTTATTTTCTTGTTCAATTTTTTATGCTATTTAATTATTTTCCAAAAACCAAGTTAAGTATGATAATTGATATCATGCTTAGCTAAATTTTTTGAGCCAAGAGTTAGCCAAATCAATTCTAATCGTGAGAATTGAACATTGCCTAAATTCCTTCGGGAATACATTTTTATCTTTCTGTTTAGATAGTTTGGCAATCGGTCTTACTAAAGATTTTAATTATTTTTCAAATCAAAAAGAGCTCGTTGGTTTGGAATCGTTTAAAAACATAGTTGGGAGGAAGGATCGGCCTGTGACAATTTCGACTTCCTGTGAACACTCTTAGCGGCGGTCCGCTAAGGAAAGATAAAATCAGAAGCGATTCTTTTTTAAGACAATTTCTGAGTCGGGCTTTTCCTGTTTTTAAAACTAAACATTTTAACGGCGATAGATGTGGTTAATTTGTTTAAGAACCAACCTTTGAAGATAGACTTGGGAGGATTGGTTACGCGAGAGAGAAGCAAGTTGCGACGAGTTGGGCCTCGCAGACTGTAACCGACATGATCCCCGGAGTAAAAATCCATTTCAATGATCGAAGGAATTGGCAAGGCAAGCTCGAGGCTAATTTGCATATTTGGTTTTTCTTACTATTTTCTTTAATTCTTGCATTTTATTTTATTACTTCACTCAATATCAGTTCACCCCCTTTTTATTTCCTTGTCTTTACAGATATTCCTGGGAATTCAAATCCGACAAAATTCAAGTCAAGAATTCTAACTAATCTCCTTGTGGATCGACCATCTTTCCCTATACTACTTAATTTCTTTATTTTATTATTTGTTGAAAGAGGTTAATTTATTTATTTATTTTGACGGGTAAAACGACGCTTGTCAACGCCCACCCCTTCTCCGACCCATTATTGAAGGGACCGATTCGATCGATTTCAATTACCTCCAGTGGTACGCGCTCAATGGGAAGCAACATATCCTTACTCAGGCCGAGCGCGAGGAAGAGCTTCCCCAAAACCGCCCACGCGGCATCCGTCGAGCGACCCAGAGGCAGAGCCAGTCGAGCCAGCGCGGTCCGAGACCACGACATGACACTGCAGGGGCCTCATCTTCTGGCACAACATTTCATACTTATAGCGGTCCTTCGAGTTTCCAGCAGATGATGCCTCCACCCCAGTTCGGCTCCTCCGATGCCTACCGTCCCCATATGTCAACGACTGACCTTCAGCTTATCGATTTTCCACCGTTGGCATCTCAGTATGACTTTAGCATTGTGGAAAATACGCCGGTGGGTAGCTTGTTTTACTCCCCGCCTGGGCCCAACACAGATCCGCATATCGCACACGATGGTGACGATGATGGGGACCAGGGACCACCACACGATGTTCGGAGGTATCCAGATCGTGATCGTCGTCCACCCGACTGCGGAACAGGTGGACATAGGCGTCATTAGTCTTTTTTTTACTGATTTGTACTTATGTTTTTAATATTTATATTCCAGACATTTGTTTTTTATAATGTCATATTATAATTTTGTTTATCTATTATAATTAAACTTTAAAATGTTTATTTAATTTCAGTTTTGAATAAATTTTATGCGATTACTAAACCGAAAATCGACATTTGTTCAAAGACAACTTCATTCAAAAAAGGATGATAGCATAGGGTTTTGGAAGCCATTTTAAACCATTGTAGAATGGACGGAAATTAACCGTGTTGGTGTCATACGATAGAGAATTTCCAGTACTACGACCCCAAACTCGTTGTTCGCTAAAATTATACGATTTACACGCCCGAAATTGGGCTCGAACAGGCCTACCCACGCTTGTTTTCCCTAGTTCTTCAGCCCAGATTTGCACAGAACTCGCGTCCTGCAGAACGCGAGGTCTGTGCGATATATTCAGCCGCCCTTTCAAATTCTCGGGGACCTCGCGTTCGCGAAGTTCTGTAAAACCGTTAACACAAATAACAAGGCCACGTAGACTGAACTCGCGTTATGCAGAACGCGATATCAAACCTCACTTCCTACATAACGCGAGGTACACCGACGTGGCAAGTTTGAGGTCATTTTGTCAAATAATATTTTTTAAGAGACATTTTCCTTAATATTTTTTAAAAAGGGGTTTTTGCCCCCAAAATTGCCCATAAAATTTGTATTTACATTTTTTTTTTGCTCGAAGCAGCATAAGGCCGAATGTTTTTGTTTAGATTCGAGTTTGGTGCTTTCATGGGGCCTTTACCAGATTTCATTCAGGCATCCGTCCTTTGCTCGTACAATAATTTTATATTTCTACTTACTCTAGTCTGTGTAGACTTGTCTTAGTAAACTAAATTTTTGATAAACTAGTTTAAAAAGAAACAGCTGTTTCCCTGTTTCACTTTCATTGTTTTCCCACGAGCCACAAAATAAAGAAGCTTAACAAGGACTTTGCTGCCTCTTCTCTTTGGCTTCTTCTTCTCTTTTTTGTTCTTTGGTTTCAGCTTTTCTTTAGTAGCCGAGAATCTAAAGGAAAACGAGATGGATTTTTAATTCCAATAAAACCTCTTCGTCTTGGTCTTTGTGATTATATACACAGATACACTCACATCTCTTGCTCTTTTCTCTTCTCTAGTTGCTTCAGCTTCTGCAAAAATAGCAATGGCCGAGTATATCTGTGTATTTAACAAGGTACCCTTTATCCCAAGCTTCTTCTTTTTTTCCTGTGTTCTATGAATGCTTAAAAAAGACTCAATTTTTTTGTTAAATGGCCCTGGGTTGTGTCGGTTGGTGTTAAAAGCATGAAGAAAATGTTTGTTTTTTCTTGATTTTCTAGTCAAAGTTTTCTTTTTCTCAAGTTAACACTTCAATTTTGTAAAGGTTATTGCTTTATTTACCTCTTTGCATGTTTGGATCTGGGTTTTCTTTTCACTTGTTCTTATGCTCTAATTTATATTCTTAATTTTAATATGTTTAAAACCAACATTGCTTTTAAATTTTCTTTCATATTCTAGGTCCTTTTTTCCCCATATTTTCAGTGTACATTACTAAATTAACTACTGTTTTAACTTTACTCTTCTATTCCCCTTTTTTTTCTTTCTCATTTGAAATATTTTGTTTCCCCCCCTATTCTCCTCTAGGAACTACTGGCTTGCAATGCATGCCAGTCCTTTTAATCTTTTCTTGTTATCTCCTTCGATTTGATGATAATTTTGGTTATGTATGCTTTCTTTTTCAATGCAGGATACTCTAATTATAAAGCCTTCTAAGAAATCTCCACTGTTCTTGAGGACAATAGTTTTATTGTTTGCTATGGTTTGTGGTGTTTATATCTGTACAATCTGTATGAAGCAGATAAGTGTTGTAACCAAGATGAACGTCCAAGTCATTGGGAGTCCATCTCCAGATACTAACATTGCTACACAATTAGAACCTCAAATTCCTACCTTACATTACCCGAAACCCGAAACCTTTAGCAGGTAACCTAAATTCCCTTTTATTTTCACCATATTTTCTTCCTTATGGTTTTGGGTTTAGCCAAATTTGCTTGCTTAAATTACTGTTGTTGATCCTTTGCCAGGGGTGAATGTACACAGAATCCGGTGCGCTTCTTTGTCATATTGTCGATGCAAAGGTCGGGAAGTGGATGGTTTGAGACTTTGTTAAATAGTCATACCAACATTAGCTCAAATGGGGAGATATTCTCTGCTATGGAGAGGAGGAAAAATATTTCTACCATTATACAAACTTTGGAGAAAGTTTACAGTTTAGATTGGTTCACTAGTGCTTCCAAGAATGAGTGCTCTGCTGCAGTTGGCTTCAAGTGGATGCTAAATCAGGTAAAATAATGTAGTTGACTTTTTTAAATATGATAGTGGAAATTTGTGGTTGTGATTGTATTTGGAACTGCGGAGGCCGGTAGCCCGGTATTATATCAGCTATGTCTTCAAGGTCTCTAGTGTTTGTTCTTGGCTGAAATACCATTATTAGCTGTTACAAACTGCATAACTTTGATGTTTGATTCATATAGATGGCAGGTTCATATTTTTCTTGTTTTTGTTTGTTAGGTTACGTGGAATCTGGTGTGAACGTTAGATGTAGACATGTTCATTTTTTTTCTTTAAGGTTTTTCATGGATTTGGTGCGTCTTTGGAAAGTTGTATCCCATATCAATGTCTAAATATGTGCCGGACACTGGTTTTCAAGCAAAGTTAATATTTGAAGAATCAAAGTTTGTGTTTGTCTTGACCTAGATATTTTATGAAGTTCAGGTGAGAAAGTCATAATGTTTATCAAGTTGCCATAAATGTACGAGAAAGGATCAAAGCTAATAATCTATTTTGTATTGGCATGATGCATTCACAATTTCACATAAGGCATCTAGGATGCATTGGTGTTTGTGTTTGGTCTGTCTTATGCGTATTCTCTAATAAATTAAAGAAGTTCGCTAAAGTTCCTTCTAAAAGAAAATGAATTTGTGAGGCTTTGGCCAATGGATTTTGGATTGCCATTGAATAAAGTTATTAGGGGATTTCAAGTAAAATATTTAGGTGGAGGTCCCTATTCAGATTTGCTTGTTTTGGATCGGCTGAGAAAACTGTACTTATTTTTAGATACCTGATTTTCTCGTCTTCAGATTCCCTACGGTGATTAGCTGTAGTGCAACAGTGCAAAAGATTGCAATTAAGATGGTCGTAACCACAGTGATGGATGGAGATTATTTGCATTTCAGTAGCCACTCGATGGTCAATTGCTAACGGTAGATGTATTCTTATGTAGGGATTGATAGCGCACCACGAAGAAATCATGGAATACTTCAAACACCGGGGTGTTTCTGCCATATTTCTCTTCCGAAGGAATTTGCTTCGAAGGATGGTTTCAGTTCTTGCCAATTCGTATGATCGCTATGCTAAGCTATTAAATGGAACCCACAAGTCTCATGTTCATTCACATCAAGAGGTCTCCGTCCAACCTTACCCCTCTCTCTGCTCTTGATCACATTCCTTTACATTTCGCCTTTTCCTTTGTCATCAATCTTGATCTTATTGCTTGTTTCTTAATGTAGGCCGCTGCTCTTTCAAGTTACAAGCCGGTAATCAATTCTACATCATTAATTAGTGATCTGAAAGAAGTAGGATTGGCTGCTGCCAAGGCTTTAGAATACTTCAACAGCACCCGTCACATAGTTTTGTACTACGAGGATCTTGTCACGAACCGTACGGTAAGATAGTGACAACCTGTCACTATATCTTTTTAGTATTTTATTTGGTAGTTCTATGTTTCATTAAATGTGCACGTATCTATCTCAATGGTATTTGTAGTGTAAGAGCATTCTTGTCTGATACAATTATCCGCTCCATGTTGTTCATCATGCTTGTTGCAGAAACTAAAAGACGTTCAAGAGTTTCTAGGGATTCCACAGATGGAATTAACAAGTCGCCAGGTTAAGATACACAAAGGTCCGTTATCGGATTTTGTGAAGAACTGGGATGATGTGAACAGGACACTGAGTGGAACAGAATATGAAAGTTTCCTTGGGGCCGATTACTAAGAATGAGTCACTAACAAAAATGAATAGTGTGGATACCATCTTCAGCTAATTTTTGTTACCGAAGCTGATCAGACTGTTTGATGGCTGGCATGATGTTTCAAGTTGAAACATGCTGACAAGTCAGGCGATTAGCACTGTAACATTTGTTTTGTTGATTTGAATTTCGTCAGCTTGTATATGAAGAAAAGATGGTGAATCAATTGTTCACCCTTACATAGTGGTTTTAATTTCATAAGTTGCACTAAAAACTTCTCTTTCTGTGTTGATTGGAACCATGTGCGATAATCCAGCTTGTAATCTCTTCTTCTTCTCCTGTCAAATCAACTAAATGAAAGTATTCCACAGAATTCTCAAGTATAGTAGAAACCAGCGTTTTGCCTGCCAGTGCCACCTACTATGCTCTTCTTGTAACCCACATGTTTCTATAACATTCCTCCACAGTTCCTTTGTACACAAATAAATGCTCTTGCTTGTGTGTTTTGCTTCTTTTGTTTTTCCAGCTTTGTGCTTGCTGTTATTTCGATCTTGTGTTTTTCTTTCTCCCCATGTGTCTCTCTGTTTGTTTATGTATCTTTCTTTGTTCAATGAATGCTGGCTTTTAGTTCAAAAAAGTGGAGAAAATAGTTTTTTTATTAATTATTTTAGAGTTCTTGCATGTGACTTATCATCTATTAATGTAAATTCGTTACGCCAACAAAAAAAAAGAAAGGCTTTTAGTGCTCAGCTTGGCTACCTCCAAGGCTTGAGTATGGGCTTTTCTTCACTACTCTTTTAACTCATTGGAAACAAAGGTTATTCCTTTTCCTATTTAATGTCCATTTTTCAGTTTAGACACGGCCCAACAGGGTTTACAAGCCCAATATAAGTATAATAAACTTCACCTGCTACTGCTGGAGAGGGTTTTGTGCTTCTGAAAATCTAGCTATTGACATCAGTTTCATGTTTAAAAGCTACAAAGTTATAAAAGAAGAAGTTATAGTATCAGAAACAGCTAAGATTTCCAGTTGGGAAGCTGAACACGAGATTAATAAATAATAAAAAAAAACTTTATTCTGGACAGATTGTTTTACTGGTGAGAAACTAGGGGCTAAATTACTTAATAAAACCATTACTTTTCCAATCAAGGTATTTAAATATACTCTAATAAATCATATGGAATAATATACAGCCCGACCATGACAGATGTTCAGTAATTAACTGCAAAGTTTATAATTAATTACCCTTCATTAACCTTAATCATCTCATATTGTTTGGGTCGAGTAAATAGTCCACCCCAGAAAAATATAAGGGAGATACTATAATATAACATCACTCTTTGCATATTACCAAGAGACGGGAAGGAGATTAAATAAATAATGAACAGTTGCATGGCCCATGCGAAGTACTGTTGTGTGCGCATGTGAACAAAGATCTCAGTATCTTAACGACTTTATTTATTTAGTACCAAAATAAAATACAGATTTTACATGGGAGACGAGGAAGTGTTTGCAAATAAATTCTCCAAATAATATTATTTTTAAGGACTGTATTGAAGCAGGCCTACAGAACGGAGAAGTAGCAACGGTGAACGGTTAACAGAAAAACAGAGAGAAAAGGGGATCGGGATAACTGGGAAAAGGAGAGAGGAAAAGATATCAATGTAGGCCAAAAACTTCGTTGGGCCAGTGCCACAAATGTGGTTTATATAACACAATATGGCTAACTGAATTGAGAATTGGGGCCCAATCAGTTAGACCAAGTGGGTATCTAACAAATTCAGCTTTGCCGTTACAACAGATGCAACCAAAATAATTCTGAAGGCTCAACATTCACTCTACTTCCTTGATCTCTTGAGTAAACTTGCTTGACCACACACAAAGCTGGGTTCTCAATTCTTGAAATCTTGCGACAGGTAACGGTTTAGTAAGTATGTCTGCAGACTGATGTTGTGCTGGAACGTAATTGACCTCAAGTTGCTTGGCCAACACTCTTTCGCGAACAAAATGTAGATCCAGATCTACATGTTTAGTTTTGGTATGTAGAACCGGATTGGCAGCCATAGCCACTGTACTGGTGTTATCACACCAAACCTTAGGACAATCTTCAAACTCCACTCCCATGTCACTAAAGACAGCTTTGATCCATAACACCTCACTTGAAGCATCAGCCAAGCTTCTATACTCTGCTTCGGCAATGGATCGAGAAACAGAACGCTGTTTCTTTGAACTCCAAGAAAGCAAATGGGACCCTAGAAAAATGCAATAACCTGATATGGACCTTCGATCATCTACATCTCCACCCCAATCAGCATCCGAATAAGCTTGTATAGACATCCGCATAGCACGATATGACTCTTGTGAAGCAAACCACAAACCAAACTCGGTTGTTCCTTTGAGATATCTTAAAATACGTTTCACAGCAGCCCAATGAACATCTTTAGGATCTTGCATAAACTGAGCTACTTTATTTACGGTAAATGCAATGTCAGGTCTGGTATGACATATATACAAGAGAGCACCTACAACACTTCGATATCGTGCAACATCAGTACATTGAGCGCCATCAAATTTACTAAGTTTAGGCGAGACAGCCATAGGTGAATCGACTGCTCGCGTTCCTAACAAGTCATGTTTAGCCAACAATTCTGAAACATACTTTCTTTGTGAAAGAAACAAGCCTGCAGTAGAGCGAACAACCTCTATACCCAGAAAATAGTGCACAGTTCCTAAATCTTTAAGACCAAACTGATCATTCAAAGCATTCAAAATGCGTGTGATGTGGAAATCAGAAGTACCAGTAGCCAAAATATCATCCACATATACTACCAAATATACAACATCACTACCCTCACGAAAAACAAATAATGAAGGATCAGCACGCGATGCAACAAAACCAAGAGTAAGAAGAAATGTACGAAGCTTACTAAACCAGTTTCGCGGGGCTTGACGCAACCCGTAGAGGGCTTTCTTGAGCTTGCAGACTAGTTTGCCACCATTTTCATCACATTTTTCAAAACCAGCAGGCTGCACCATATAGACATCTTCTTCTAAATCCCCTTTAAGAAACGCATTATTTACGTCCACCTGACGAATTGCCCATTTGCTAGACACGGCCAATGACAATAAGATATTAATAGTAAAGAAACGAACTACGGGACTAAATGTTTCAGAGAAGTCAAAACCAGGTACTTGAGAATACCCTTTTGCAACTAACCGTGCTTTGTACTTGTTGACCGTCCCATCTGAATTATACTTTACCTTAAACAACCACTTTGAACCAACAGCTTTGCGGTTTTCAGGTAAAGATACTAACTCCCAAGTCCCATTTTGTATCAAAGCTTCATACTCTGCCATGACAGCAGCATGCCACTGAGGATGAAGAAGAGCTTCATGTACACTGACAGGTGTCTCATTACATTCAATAAGATACACCTTGGGCTTGAACACACCCACTTTACTTCGAGTAACCATGGAGTGGGTGTTGGACTGATTATGAGAAATAGAAGCACCTCAGCCTAAGATGAAGGCATTGGAGATTGGTGAAAAGGCTAGGGATGCAATTCTGAGCGGCAAATTTGACCAGGTGCGTGTAAACATACCAAATGGTGACATGGTGGGTCATACTGGAGATATCCAGGCTACAGTCGTGGCATGCAAGGCTGCTGATGAAGCCGTCAAGATGATCATCGATGCGATAGAGCAAGTTGGTGGAATATATGTTGTGACCGCAGATCATGGCAATGCTGAGGACATGGTATCATTCGCCATTGAAGATCCTGGCGTCGTCTTTGTTCCGCTGCTGCCGTTTGAGATCTGATTCATCGCACTCTTGTTCACCGTTTGTGCTTTGCCGCTTTGCTTTTCGATTGCTGTCAAATATTCGCTGCTTTCATCTCGGGTTTGATCCTGCCTCTCAATCTTCATTCTTCTGCTGCTTTCATTCGGATATGGTTCATCGCTATTCATTCCCAGCGTCAATGGCGTCAGTTTTCTCTACTGATATCTGGTTTGGTTGTGCTTTCATTTAATGCATTGGATTGTTGTTGCTTCTTTGTTGATTGGCTGACTACTTGGCTATTGTGTGATGATTTGGGTTCTGCTAGTGCTACACTTGGTGTAGATTAGAGATTGGTTGCCGGTTGTGCTTTTGAGGATAATCTGGGAATTCACATAGTGACACATAGTAATGCTAGCTTAGGTTCTGTTTTGAATAATAGACCATTTATTTTCTACCTTCATTGTTTTTTTCTGATTTTGATGGTGGTGGAGATCGGATTCGCTGGTTTATATCCTTCAGAGTAACATTTCCATGGAAACCACAGGGTTTAGTGAAAGCAAATGGGTAGGCAACAGAAGATGCAATCTTAGGGGCTGCGTGTATGAAAGACTTTCGACCTTTGTACACAACTTTTAGAGGAGTTCGAATTGCTTGCTTTTTGTACAACATTAACCCGAGACTCAGGTTGGGTATTGCACAAATCTGAAATATCAATTTGAACATCAGACGTGCCACTAAGATTCATATAATCAGAGCAAAGAAGCATTTCTGCATCATTAAAATATTTGTGAAATTAGCAGGTTCAGCAATCTCAACACAACCCCACTTGTCCACGGCAAGCCTCATTGATCCTTTAAACATGTCAATTTTTGCATTGCGAAAAGTTACAGTAGTCCCCTCCTTCATTAAGTCCACTTGTTCATTTCTAGCAGTAAAGATAATCATTCCGGTCTAATCTCCAACCAAGCATTCAGCGATTCACATTTTTTCTGCTATGTTTTTCATACTTTCTAGGATTGCAAATGAGTTGGATTGCTGAAGAAATTATGAGCTGAACATCTTTGCTATATCTGCTTGTTGGTTCTGAGCTGTGGTAATTGGTTCTCAGTTGGTATAGAATGTTGGCCACTAGTGCTAAAGGTTTGGATGATTTTGTTAATGTCAGATTTCTGAAAATGTCATATTTCTGAAGGAGTTCTGAATGGGAAAAAAATGTATGACAAAAAGGTGAGTAAGAAGAACGAAAGGATGAAGAACACCTTCGATTCTCAGTAAACCACCGAGTAAGAAATACAAATTTTGTTTCTAACGGAACTCTGAATGAAAGAATGATGATTGAAGGAAGAATGCATCTTTATCATCTCTACTAGCTCACTTTGACCACTGTGTTTGTTTTCAATTCATTGTTTACCAGCTAACAATCCAGCTTAGACAATCAGTCAACTCATTGAAGAAGATTGAAGAAGTTCAGAAAAGTTAGAAAGCAGGGTGAATGTTAGAATAAGAATTGTTTAGCAGAATTGTTAATTGGTTTGTTAAAGGTTTGTTATTAATCAGTTGAAATTGTTAGGTTGCTGAGTTTGTTATTAGTTTGGGCTATAAATAGCCAATATCATTGTAATCCAAAACATGGTCCATTATTAATAAAATTTCCTATTCCCATTTCTCTGTATTTTAGAATCCCTATCTGCCGTATCTTCCTCATCTCTCTCACTCACAAACCACCACCATCACTAAGTAATCCGATCAGGTGCAGAGTTCCCTTTTCAAAACTTTCACTTATATACTTAAATCCTTCTCCATCATAGATTTTCCCAGAGGCAAGAGCAAAATCAACAAAGCTGGGTTCTCAATTCTTGAAATCTTGCGACAGGTAACGGTTTAGTAAGTATGTCTGCAGACTGATGTTATTGAAGCAGGCCTACAGAACGAAGAAGTAGCAACGGTGAACGGTTAACAGAAAAACAGAGAGAAAAGGGGATCGGGATAACTGGGAAAAGGAGAGAGGAAAAGATATCAATATAGGCCAAAAACTTCGTTGGGCCAGTGCCACAAATGTGGTTTATATAACCCAATATGGCTAACTGAATTGAGAATTGGGGCCCAATCAGTTAGACCAAGTGGGTATCTAACAAATTCAGCTTTGCCGTTACAACAGATGCAACCAAAATAATTATAAAGGCTCAACATTCACTCTACTTCCTTGATCTCTTGAGTAAACTTGCTTGACCACACACAAAGCTGGGTTCTCAATTCTTGAAATCTTGCGACAAGTAACGGTTTAGTAAGTATGTCTGCAGACTGATGTTGTGCTGGAACGTAATTGACCTCAAGTTGCTTGGCCAACACTCTTTCGCGAACAAAATGTAGATCCAGATCTACATGTTTAGTTTTGGTATGTAGAACCGGATTGGCAGCCATAGCCACTGTACTGGTGTTATCACACCAAACCTTAGGACAATCTTCAAACTCCACTCCCATGTCACTAAAGACAGCTTTGATCCATAACACCTCACTTGAAGCATCAACCAAGCTTCTATACTCTGCTTCGGCAGTGGATCGAGAAACAGAACGCTATTTCTTTGAACTCCAAGAAAGCAAATGGGACCCTAGAAAAATGCAATAACCTGATATGGACCTTCGATCATCTACATCTCCACCCCAATCAGCATCCGAATAAGCTTGTATAGACATCCGCACAGCACGACATGACTCTTGTGAAGAAAACCACAAACCAAACTCGATTGTTCCTTTGAGATATCTTAAAATACGTTTCACAGCAGCCCAATGAACATCTTTAAGATCTTGCATAAACTGAGCTACTTTATTTACGGAAAATGCAATGTCAGATCTGGTATGACATATATACAAGAGAGCACCTACAACACTTCGATATCGTGCAACATCAGTACATTGAGTGCCATAAAATTTACTAAGTTTAGGCGAGACAGCCATAGGTGAATCGACTGCTCGTGTTCCTAACAAGTCATGTTTAACAAACAATTCTGAAACATACTTTCTTTGTGAAAGAAACAAGCCTGCAGTAGAGCGAACAACCTCTATACCCAGAAAATAGTGCACAGTTCCTAAATCTTTAAGACCAAACTGATCATTCAAAGCATTCAAAATGCGTGTGATGTGGAAATCAGAAGTACCAGTAGCCAAAATATCATCCACATATACTACCAAATATACAACATCACTACCCTCACGAAAAACAAATAATGAAGGATCAGCACGCGATGCAACAAAACCAAGAGTAAGAAGAAATGTACGAAGCTTACTAAACCAGTTTCGCGGGGCTTGACGCAACCCGTAGAGGGCTTTCTTGAGCTTGCAGACTAGTTTGCCACCATTTCCATCACATTTTTCAAAACCAGCAGGCTGCACCATATAGACATCTTCTTCTAAATCCCCTTTAAGAAACACATTATTTACGTCCACCTGACGAATTGCCCATTTGCTAAACACGGCCAATGACAATAAGATATTAATAGTAAAGAAACGAACTACGGGACTAAATGTTTCAGAGAAGTCAAAACCAGGTACTTGAGAATACCCTTTTGCAACTAACCGTGCTTTGTACTTGTTGACCGTCCCATCTGAATTATTCTTTACCTTAAACAACCACTTTGAACCAACAGCTTTGCGGTTTTCAGGTAAAGATACTAACTCCCAAGTCCCATTTTGTATCAAAGCTTCATACTCTGCCATGACAGCAGCATGCCACTGAGGATGAAGAAGAGCTTCATGTACATTGACAGGTGTCTCATTACATTCAACAAGATACACCTTGGGCTTGAACACACCCACTTTACTTCGAGTAACCATGGAGTGGGTGTTGGACTGATTATGAGAAATAGAAGGTTCTGTAGAAGAGGGAAAAATTGCAGCATCAGATTGTTCATGAACAACAGCATCAGATTGTTCATGAACAAATTGCACATTATCCTTAGCTAACTGACGTTCACCAACAGATTGTAACTCATCGTGCACCTTAGCTTGCAAACCACCATCAGCATGCACCTCATTTTGCAGCCCAGGACTTGATTCAGTAGCTTGAACATCAGAAATGAACTCAGGGACCAAAGCTGCAGGCTGAGCCAGGGGCTGACAATTAGAAACAGTTGGCCCTGCAGAACTAGGCCCAGCATCAGATTGTACAGCAGCAGTAGGTTGCACAGGACTGTTCTCAACTGTAGCTACTGCAGGACTGCCTAAGAACGATCATTCCATTTGATGACCATCAGGAGAAACACCTGCTGCAACATCAACTGTACAAGTCTCCTCAGAATGCAGACAAGAACCAGAATTTGTATGAGAGGCAGTAGAAACAGGAAAAGAAGGTGACTGAAACACTTCAGATGCAGTAGAAGACCGAGACTCATTATGGGAAGCAAACGGGAAACACCCCTCATTGAACTTGACATTACGAGAAATAAAAACACGCCCAGAGCTATCTAAACAATGATATCCATGATGTCGTGGAGAATATCCAAGGAACACACACGCCTTGGAGCGAAAATCAAATTTGTGACTGTTGTAAGCACGCAGACATGGAAAGCATTGACTACCAAAAACACGTAAAAACTGATAATCAGGAGCTGTACCATACATAATCTGATGTGGTGACTGTCCTTGAAGAACTTCAAATGGTAGCCTATTAAGCAAATACACTGAACTCAAAACTGCATACGACCAATAAGCAAAAGGAACTGAGGCTTGTGCAAGTAGAGCTAAAGCAGTGTCAATGATGTGTCGATGCTTTCGCTCGACAACCCCATTTTGCTGCGATGTATGAGGGCAGGAATATCGATGCTTAATACCCATTTGAGCTAACAAACTATCCAAGGCCTGAAATTCACCACCATTGTCAGTCTGAAGAGCAAGAATTTTAGATGAAAATTGAGTTTGCACAAGAGCAGAAAACATCTTAAATGCATCAGAAACTTCTGCTTTATTACGCAAGAGATATAGCCAACAATTACGGCTGCACATATCAACAAAAGACACGTAATAACGAAAACCACAAGACTTAATTGGTGCTGGACCCCAGACATCGGCTTCAACAAGTTCGAAAGGCTTAGTATAGACAGTGGTAGAAGTGGGAAAGGGCAACTGGTGACTCTTCCTTAATTGACAGGCCATACAAACAGACTTATCAACAGGTACAGTTTTATTCAAAACCTGACTGACAACCCTGGGTGCAGGGTGCCCTAACCTATTATGCCACAACCAATATGTGGACTTCACACTCGAAACAGAATTAGAAGAACAATGAAACAAGGTATTATTAACCAAACCAGTAGCAGACGACACATCCTCAGAAGTAAAGCAATATAAACCATCTTCCAATGCCCCTCGAAGAAGAATTTCCCATGTGTGCTCATCATTCATAAAGCAATCACGAGCATGAAATTCAAAATAAACACTATTATCAGTAGTAAAGCGTGAAACAGAGAGCAAATTTCGTGTAATTTGAGGTACTAACAGCAGATTCTCAAGACTCAATAAACGAGAAGTACCAGCCAAATTAGCACACCCTACATGAGAAATATCTAGAGTAGACCCATCTCCAAGATAAACTTTGCCCTTACTAGAGTAGGGATGACTGCAAGACACATTTTGCGGACTGCCAGTGACGTGATGCGTGGCGCCCGAGTCTGGGTACCAAACTAAGTTAAGTTGCAAAGCTCCAGTTGCAATCAAAGAATTAACATGTGCTGTGTCATCAGAAACATCCTCTTGAACATCAGCAACTCCTGTAGCAACACCAACAAACGGGTCATAGCAAACATTAGGTTTCTCTTCAGAAACATGACAAAGATTTGCCTGAGAATTATTTAGAGAAGAGGAGCCCGTGGATAGTTCCTTGAAATTTTGATTAAATCGATTCCAGCAACGATCAGCGAGATGCCCAAGCTTGCCACACAACTGGCACTGCGGACGACGACCACTGTTGCTGCGAAATCTAATAACAGGCTGATTATGATTCTGCTGAGAAGAATTAGACTTAGAACCACCATTTTTCTCTTTGTTGTTACCAAAACGAGTAACATTGATCCCAATCGGCAATCGCATCGGATCTGAGACTCGCGTTTCTGCATCCATAAGCATAGAAACCACTGTATCGAGTGTATGAACTTCTCGACTCATCGTAATCGCAGCCACAAACGGCTCATACTCGGCAGACAAACCATTAAGAACTGTGGCAACCTTTTCAACCTCAGCAACATGATTGCCACATGTAGCCAGCAGATCACACAATTCTTTGACTTGCATTGTGTAATCACGCATAGTCTGAGATCCCTTCTTCAAAGCACGCAGATGGCAGTGAAGATTCATAATCTTCGTAGCTGACAAATTGGAGTTAAGCTTGACAATAGTATTCCAAATCGCAGCTGATGACTCGGCTCCCACAAGCTGTGAAAGCAAATTAGGGCTAATAGTAGAAAGTAACCAAGAGGCTAAAGAATTATCCTCTTTCTTGAAACGCCGAAACTGAGGATTCAAAGATTTGATTCCAGATGCACTAGTGACGTACCGCGGCGGCACCGGAGTAGCCTCATCGAGGTAGTGCTCAAGCTCATGACCTCTCACCATCAGAAGCACCTGTTGCTTCCACAATATGTAATTGTTGTCGTCGAGACGCACGCTGATGTGCTTGTTGGCGAATATTTGACCGAAACCTCCATCGGTGGTCTGAACTTCGTCAACCGGCTCAGATTGAATTTCTGAACTCTCCTCAGCGTTTGGCATGACGACGCAACTTTATCACAGAAGAAACAAGGACGAAGATGAAACAGGTGAGCGGAATCACAACGACGATCAGCAGGTGGCCGGAACGGAAGACACGACGTCAGGATCGTAGTTGGCGATTGATACCATATTGAAGCAGGCCTACAGAACGGAGAAGTAGCAACGGTGAACGGTTAACAGAAAAACAGAGAGAAAAGGGGATCGGGATAACTGGGAAAAGGAGAGAGGAAAAGATATCAATGTAGGCCAAAAACTTCGTTGGGCCAGTGCCACAAATGTGGTTTATATAACCCAATATGGCTAACTGAATTGAGAATTGGGGCCTAATCAGTTAGACCAAGTGGGTATCTAACAAATTCAGCTTTGCCGTTACAACAGATGCAACCAAAATAATTCTGAAGGCTCAACAGACTGAAGTTGAATTCGTGTAATGTATGTTACAACAGCATATTATTATTAACAAGTTGCTCTTCCTTGAAATCTTCTATAAATAGCAATCGGGTGTATAGGCAAAGTTGGTAATCAAGTGTCTTGTTTTCTTTAGCTAATAGCTATTGCTTGGCTATCTTCCTTCCCTTTTTCCCGCTGATATTATGGCACAAAACAAACAACTCTCCCTCCTTGTTCTCGTTTTGCTTGTTTACTCCCTACAAATTCAGTGCATTGTAGCAAGGCATATGATATTGGACCAGAAGGAAACAAGGAAGATTCTTGGTCACAAAAATAATGATGTCAACGTCGATAAAGCAACTGTTGACAACACGCAGTCTCCACCAGCACCAAGTGACGTAGTAGGAGAAACCCAAGCCCCGCCACCCAAAAATGCAAACGATTTCAGGCACACATCTCCTGGCCACAGTCCAGGAGCCGGTCATTCCCTTCAAAACTAGCTCAAAAAGTTTCTTATATACAAAGTGCTTCATCGCCATACTAATCGTGCATTGCATGCAAACAGATAGTATCTTATCATGCATGGTGAGTGGTGACAGTAACTTTAATCCTTGAAACATTTCAACCTGATTGAGTTTCTCTATTTTACATGTCTTTGCGTTTCAATTTCACCTTAGGTTTGAGACTTTAGTGTTGTTTGGAGGTTGAGAAATTAAATCATTTGTACTTTGTGTGTTGTATATAATGCTACAATCTTGGAAAAGGAGTATTTTCCGTTTGTAAAAGTATTTGTCGTGTCAAGTAACAATGAAATTCAAGGGTTTTTTATATCTCTGTCTTATATTTAACTCTCATCAGCTTACTGTCGAAACAATTTTAAAAAACACAGAATATGTTCATTATTGTTAAATAATGTGTTGTTAAGTGTATCTAATTGGACCGAGAGTGAAAAATTTTAGTGAATGTATGTATTAATTTTACTAGGATGGATGCATGTATTAAACCAAAGAGTTACGTAATATTCAAAAAAAAAATATTCAAAAAAAAGTAAGCAAAAAAATTAAATTTTAACTGTTATCTCTTTTTACCGTATTTGTTTTTTGAATGATCTAAAGGTGATTACAAGGTAGTATGCGATTTGAACTCGTGTCTCCTAAGATAACATTATTCGCTTTTTCACTGAGACACTTGTTGGGTTCTTTACCTTATCTAGATTAACTCCAACAATTATAAGTTATATAATTTCTTTTCAGCATGTGACTGTCCTATATGATCTATCAGATGCTATCTTTAAGTATATGTTTGATTCTCCGATTTTTAGAATAGGCGGTTAAAAAGTTTTCATTAATACAAAAAGAATTTTTTTCCCTTCTCTCTAGTAGGACTTGTTAAAAAAATATATATACGCTTGACTGTCATATACATGTCATAATTCATATAGCCTTAAATAATTCTTTTTGTCTAATATAACAACACTCTCTTTAGGGAAGGTGTGTATGAGTGGATGAAACATCTATAATTTTAAGGATTTTTCAGATAACAACCTAGATGAATGTCTTGAATCAAAAAAGATAAACGTCAAAGGCGAAACCTCTAGGGATTAGGGAGACCATAGCCCCACAAAAATAAAAAATAAAAAATAAAAATGTGGCAATTACAATATTTTATTTTTATCCCCTTTAATATACATATATATAATTTATTATTGTCCTCCTATATTTAGAAATTTTTAAAAAACTATCAATAAATAATATTGAGTTATATCATTATCTAACCCTATAAAGATATTTCATATTACAATCTAAATAGCGAAAAAGAAAGTCGCAATTCATTACAACGCAATTGAATCCTTGTACTCCAAAAAAAAAAAGACTAACAACATAGAAACTTATTTAGTCTAAACTAAAACACTAATAAGATGAATACTCATTAAAATAAATATTATAAGTTATCTAAATCTTTTAATAAAATAAATTATAAATATGATCTCAAATCATTTTTTTAATCATCGGTATTTAATTTATTGGTTGACTAACCTGGATCATGTATTGAAAAAACTCGTTATAAGAGCGACCCTCCCAATTTAATTTGTTTCATTTAAAACATTATAATTCGAACCCCTGACCTTACTTAAAGATATTAAATCATATTTAACATATAACATAGAGTTCTAGGCTAACTTTAATTATAATAAACAATAAAAGTACTATAAATTTGTAATTGCTTAAGAATCTCATATTAAACCCGTATATTTTTTTCTGCATAACATATACAAGTTTACTGATGTTTTAACTTTTAAAAATTTTGTTACTTAATATTTTTTTTGGGTCATGGGTTTTAGACTCACTAAAAGCATTCATCTTCATTCTTTTAAAATTCCTCTTTTCCTTCCCCTCTGAATAAAATTAGAATTAAATTTAAAATTTATCAAAAACAACTTTAATAATGTGTTTAAAAATGAATTATTTTACCTCTCCAATGTTGTATCACATGTACTTTTTGTTTAATCAATTTTCTTTATTTAGCTGAGATAAATTCCTTGAATTAAATTCACCTTAAGGTCACATAAGCAAAAGAGACCCTGGGCATATATACTTTCAACAAATAGTGTAATTATTGCTATCAACTCTAATATGATCTCAAGCAAATATTAGTCGTGAATGTAACCATTTTGTCACCAGGAGATCCATTCGTCGAGCTTAAACAATTTCCGTTTAATCTCATCCATCCATTATATTCATCCAATGGCCATGAATTAATGTAAAACTAGATGAGTTTTACATCAAGTAACTTGATCCTATCTCATATATGGTTAGGATCAAGTTACATGATATAAAACTCATCTAGTTTTATACTAATTCATGGCCATTGATGAATATAATGGATGGATGAGATTAAACACCCTGATTTTTTCTCTCCTTAAAAAATTCTTTATTTTTAACTTTTAATCTCATACATCCATTATATTCATCCAAGAAAAAGAATTACCAACTTGGTTATAGAATTGAAGATGACCGCCATGATAGTCTTCATCACGTATTGATGGCTCAGTTAGGATGAATCTGGACATATGGATGAACGAATTTGGTAAAAGACCCAAACCTACTCTACCGTAGCTCAAGATTTCAAGTCCCTAGACATAGATGCCAAGCAGCGTTATATATTTTATGTTAAATTGTGGCAATCATAGATATTATTATTATTGATAAAGAAAGAAAGTTAAAGAAGTAGAGGACAAAGTCATACGTATTTATATGCTGCAATACTCCGTATGATGAAACTGGGCTCGTATATATTAGGAAGCAAAAGAATATGTGCATGGAAGATTCCTTCTGCCCGAACTGATTTAATTATTTCCAACTAATACTGAAGTTACATTTTACAGCCTAGCATGGGCATGACAGGGAATCATACGAGCTTTGTTAACTTGTTGTGACTCTGCAAAGGCTAAAAAAGCTACTAGCAGTCTTTCAAGGGTTGGCAGAGGGTGGGGACTTCCTCGGATGTAGGAACCAACCAAACCATTAAAAAAACAGCACTTTAGGACGGTGAATTGGTGCTCCTCATTTGCTTAATTAGTGTTTTGACTTGATCGACCAAATGCAAGATTTCTTTAGTATAAAGGAATGCAAGTGCGTGGAGGTGGAGGGACCTCTCTTGGGTAATATAATTAAATAATAGAAAAACTATACTGTCTCACTCACGACAATTGTCTTTGATAGTTGATACTGTACTAACTCACCTAGCTAGTAGACTGTATGTAAACTTTTTTCATAAAGTGGACGGATCTCAATTGTTAATGTGACATGCCTTCGATTTGTTTTTTGATGGCGTGAGTTTTATAAAGAAAGATGCTCCCACTCCATAGGAGAGAGAGAAAATATTCACTACTTCAAATTCGATAAAGTAGCACTCAAGTGTCATTTTTTTGAACCTGCAAAAAGCAAAAGCAAGATTCATATCAGTATCAACTTGGTGGCACTTATATTTGGTTAAATTCTGGCTGTCCTATGAATCGTTCATACTTTTCTTTTCTCCTTTTCCATTTGTGGAAACCCCGTAAAATATTGGTCTGAAATAATTCTTTTGGTTTGCTAATGTGCATGTTAAAGGTTTCTTTAATCAGACTGAAATGCAATTTTAAAAACTTATAATTCAGACCGGTGGTGGTGTTAGATCGGGGCAGTTCCAATTTTCATTTTCTTAAACTTCTCATCTTCCACACTTGCATTCGGTTCATGTTCATAAATTATTATAACAAACAACGATGTCCATTTCATTCAATTCTAAAGAGAGGTATTGTAACTAGTTAATTATCTATGGTTTTCCACCAGGGGACCTTTCTTCAGCAGTCCACGCATTAATTTAGTTGAAACATGAAAGTTTGCAACTGTCATAAACAAAAGAGAGTCCCAACAAAAGAAGTACTATAGGACATAACATATGTGTTTTCACTAAAATTTGTCGATCAAAAGAGTTCCAAGCTTGCACAACAGCCATCGGAATAATATATATATATTCATTTGCAAGTGGAGTAGTACAGGAGAATCCTTTACCTTTTCGGTGCAATCTGTGGTGGGGGGAGTCCAATATTTCATAAATATTTGTTATCTATAGGGAAAAGAGTTTACAAACCAACACAGTTGGCTTAGCTTCTACAAGTGACCATTTCAGCACTATGAAAGGTCAAGGATCCAGCTTTAAGCTTCAAGAGGTACCTTTCTTCTTGATTTTTTTTAAAGAAGTGTTAGAGGAATTAAGTCACTATTTCATTTGAATAGTTCTGGTATTGTTATAAATAAAATGACTACATTAGTGTTGAGTAACAAAGTTTTTTTTTAACATTCAATATATAATATTTATACTACTCAGACCCCTTTTCAGACCCATTCTCACACATAGATTAAAAGTATTTAAACACGTTCAATTTACGTCCTCATATATATATATATACAAATAAAAATATCAATTGAATCGTACTCAATTCATAATACCATAAGCTAAGTTAATTAAGAGCTCCGGCGCTTCTCCATTGTCTCGGTGTTGTGATTAACTCTAATAAATCATATAGTAATATACATCGGGAGTGCGGATCATGATAGATGTTCAGTAATTAATTATAATTATCATCTCATCATTAATCGGTAAATGTTCAATAGCAGTCTTCGTGTTATTTCTCACACTATATTTTGACCTTTTTACTAATAAAAAAGTTAATCGGTCATGCACATTTCGAGAAGAAACAAATTGGTTTCTCTGTTTGATCTATTTTATAATTGATTGTTGACCGACTATTATAAAAATTCATAGATATCAGAAAACATTAAAATTTATTAAAAACATTAACAAACTATACCATCAACAATGTTTTTTTTGCAACAAGTCGTTTTAGATTTGATAGCAAGTGATAGGTACAAAAACTCTAGTCTTGTAGCACGTTGTCTCTCTGCTCTTGTAGCACGTTTTTTTTTCCTTCTTTTTTTTACTCTGATATAGTATCACAATCAAAAGGCTGATGTGGAGACTGATCTTGCGAATCTTTCTCTTACTGGTGGTGAGGATGACGGCTTGCAGATTGAATTGGATCAAAATGACTCTTCGTTGCCTTTTGAGTTCTGTTTTGTGGGCTCGTTCCTGACATCTAGTGTGATTAATTTCCAGTCGATGCGGTCTACACTGGCGGCGGTTTGGCACCCCTGGGGGGATCTCAATCTCAGATTTGGGTGAAGGGCGATTTCTCTTCCGGCTGTACCACGTACTGGATGTGGAACGGATCTCAGCCGGAGGGCCTTGGTTCTTTAATAGCCATCTTTTGATTCTACATCGCTTGCAGAGTGGTGAAGATCCGATGTCTGTCCCAATCCATTTTGTGGACTTTTGGATTCTAGTCCATGAAGTGCCTTTAGGTTTTATGTCGGAGAAAGTGGCACGAGTGGTTGGAAATTTTATTGGGCAGTTTTTAGAGTACGACTCAAAGGCTCTTGCCTTGGGCTATAAGCGAGTGATGAAAATACGTACTCGTGCGGATGTGAGGGAACCACTTAAGAGGAGGAAGAAGATAATCCTGTCAAACGACGAACATCACTATATCTGGTTCCAATATGAAAAGTTAACCCTCTTTTGCTTCCTCTGTGGCATTCTCGGGCATGGGGAGAGTTTTTGCCCCTTGAAGTTTAGTGCAGGAGGAATGGAGTTGAGTCCAGGATGGGATGCCTCGCTTAGGGCACCGTCCCGGCGTGCGCCGCCGACGCCGAGTAGATGGTTAGTTGAAGATGGAATGGAAAGATCTCAGGTTCGCATGATTTCTGCAAAATCGAAGTTAAAGGAGAATATTTCGCCGAATTTATCGCCTATCAATTCTGATATGGTAGACGGTTCGACATCTTCAAGGGCCCCATTAGGGGAGTTCATTTTGACTGGTGGTCAAAACTCTAGTGGACCTGAGCTTCATCTAAGTACTGGGCCTATGATTCATGGGGGAATAGTGGGAGATTTGTCCAACCCGTTGTCTGTTACAGTTAAACAACAAAAAGAAAATTTAGTAACTGATGGGCTTGATGTAGTTATGGGCCAGGTTGATGAGGATGTCCCCCTCTCGAATTGTGATAGTGCAAAAAGAGCCTGTGTTCAGACCCCCCTGTTGTTTCTCCTCTTCATGATGTGCGTGATAACCCATCTCCTATTTTGGCAGGCTCCTCGAAAGAGGCCAACCGTTCTCAATGAAGATTTTGAGCTGGAACGTTCGGGGCCTGGGGATGGACCGAACCGTTAGTCCTTTTCGCGCAGTTTTGCGTGATTTATCCCTGTCGGTAATTTTTATTATGGAGTCAAAATTGTCGGCAATAAAGATGGAACGTGTGAGGAAGTTATGTGGCTATGTTAACGGGGTGGAGGTGAGTTCGAATGGCAGAAGCGGAGGTCTTTGTTTAGGATGGAAGGATATTGTTAGTATATCGGTGTGATCTTTCTCTGTGCACCACATTGATGCTGTGATTACGGAAGCTAATGGGGGGTATTGTTGGAGAATGACTGGATTCTATGGTGCACCTGAGGTGGGTAACAAGATTCATTCTTGGAATCTCCTTCACCTTTTGAATGATCGACCATACTTGTCGTGGTGTGTTATTGGGGATTTCAATGAGCTGTTGTTTCAGTATGAGAAATCTGGTGGCAGTCTTCGACATGATTGACATATGAGAAACTTCCATGAAGCATTGGATGATTGTGGGCTTTCGGATATGGGCTACAAAGGGACCTGGTACACATGGGAGTGGGGCCGGACGGTTGAGAACAACATTCGTGAGCGTTTAGACCGAGGAGTGATGTCATCCGCTTGGGACGAGTTGTTCCCTAATTACCAACTCGATCATCTCCCACATTCTCTTTCAGATCATTGCCCTCTGTTACTTAATACTGCACTGAATCTGTACCAACCAGATCAAATTTGACATTTTAAATTTGAAGCGGCTTGGCTTCTTGAAGATTCGTGTGAAGATGAAGTTCGACGACTATGGGGTAGTTCTGTGGGTAACGTACCTGAACGGTTGTTGGCCATTAGCTCTGGGTTGGATAAGTGGTTTCGAAGATTGAGAAAGGAGAAGAAGTTATCTGTTCGTGACCTACAAGCTCACATCACTGAGCTTTCGGACCAGCAGGTTACAGAAGATACAATTGGTGCTTTAATTGAATCAAAACTGGAATTGAATTTGGAGCTAGATAAGGAGGAGGTTTTTTGGGAACAACGAGCACGGGCGAATTGGTTGAGAAATGGAGACAGAAATACGAGCTTCTTTCATCGGTATGCTAGTCAGCAGAAAAGGCAGAAATTCATCAATGGACTAATTAATGATGATGGTACCTTCCATGAAGATTGTGTTGAGGTAAAACGTATTGATGTTGACTACTTTTCAAATTTATTCACGTCTGAGTGCAATGCAGATCCGCATAATGTTTTACAAGGTATCACTCATTGTATTAGCTCGGATATGAACCATTCCCTTCTAAGACCTTTCACTAAGGATGACATTTTCTGTGCTTTTAATTCAATGAGTCCTCTTAAAGCTTCTGGAGCGGATGGTTTAGGTGCGGTATTTTACCAAAGATTCTGGGGTATTATTGGGGAGGACATTGCCAATTTTTGTATCGGTGTTCTTGGTGGTGAATTCCAAATTGAGGAGATCAACAAGACCCACATTGTTCTAATCCCAAAAGTTTCTGATGCTCGTTCGATGAAGCAATTTCGCCCAATCGCACTCTGCAATGTGCTTTTTAAGATCATCTCAAAAATGCTGGCTAATAGGCTCAAGTTGGTCCTTGAGGGCTGTATAGACGATGCCCAAAGTGTGTTTGTACCAGGTCGATTAATTTCTGATAACATTGTAGCGGCCTATGAGATTTTAGATTCTCTAAAGAAGACAAGATACGGTAAGCGTGGGTCTTTTGCACTTAAGCTCGATATGAGTAAGGCATATGATCGGGTTGAGTGAGATTTTGTTGAATGCGTTATGCTCAAGATGGGGTTTGATAATGTTTTTGTCAACATGATCATGTGGTGTATTCGCTCTGTCTCATATTCAGTCATTGTGAACGGCACCACGAGTGACTATGTCTTCCCGACAAGGGGCTTGCGCCAAGGGGACCCTATTAGTCCTTACTTGTTTCTTTTATGTGGTGAGGGTCTATCATCGCTACTATGGTCTGCTGTCTCATCTGGTAGCCTCCGGGGTATCCGCATTACTCGTAGTGCTCCACTGGTAAGCCATCTGCTCTTCGAAGATGACTGCATTATTTTTGGGGAAGCATTGGCAGAAGGTGCAAGTAATCTTAAATCCCTCCTCCATGAGTATGGTGAATGTTCGGGGCAAGTAGTAAATTATGATAAATCGAGCATCTTTTTTAGCAATAATGTTATCACAGAAAACCGCGAGGATGTTTGTCGTATTCTTAATGTTCCGGAGATTACATGTCCTGAGAGGTATCTGGGCTTACCAGCCATTCTGGGCCGTGAGAAGAAACGAGCTTTTAGCTACTTGAAGGACCGACTTGGTTGCAAGGTTGTTTCGTTAAGTGCTAAAACGCTTTCGCAGGGTGGTAAAGAAGTTTTTATAAAATCGATTCTCCAGGCTATTCCCCTCTTTGCAATGTCCTGCTTCTTGCTCCCGATTACTTTCTGTAGAGAATTAGAATCTATCTTAGCAAGGTATTGGTGGAATAAATCAGCTTCACGGAGAGGTATCCATTGGTGTACTTGGACGGAGCTCTGTAAGCCCAAAGAAGATGGTGGTCTGGACTTCCGTGATTTAGGGAAATTCAATATCGCTCTGTTGGCTAAACAGGGTTGGCGTCTGTTGTCGAAGCCCAACTCCCTTGTGGCCCGGTTGCTGAAGGCTAAGTATTACCCACACTCAACTTTTCTTAATGCTGGATTAGGCTCCTCGCCATCAATGGTATGAAGGAGCATATGGAGTTCGAGGAAACTTCTTGAAATGAGCCTCGGCTGGAGAATTGGATCTGGATCCAACGTGTCCATCTGGAACGACTATTGGCTCCCGGGATTGCCACCGAGTCGGGTTCAATCTTTTCTAGTGGATGGGTTTCATATGGTTTCGGATTTAATTCTTTGCGACACGAACATGTGGGATCAGCACCTTATTCGTGAGTTTTTTTACGCTGTGGAGGCTGATATTATCCTCAAAATCAAGCTCCCTATATACCATCAAGAAGATTATTTGTCTTGGAAGGGGGAGGGTTCAGGAGTCTACTCGGTTTGAAGTGGATATAAGCTTCTTTTAGGCTATCCTACTACGGATGATACTCAGTCTACTTGTTTTAATTCTATATGGCGGGTCAAATGTCCATCGAAGATTATGATCCTCAACTGGAGAATGGCTAGGGATTTTATTCCTACCATGCTTAATTTAGTTTTCAAGAAGGTAACAAACAACCCACTTTGTCCTAGATGCAAGTCATACATAGAGAGCTCTTTACATGTCATTCGAGATTGTTTTTTTGCGTCTGAGGTATGGTGTCTTCTTAATGTGTCCGACAACAACTGGTTCCAGTATACAAACGTTCAAGCATGGCTACTTTATTTGTTTAAGTCTACATCTCAGTCCATTCATAATATGATTTTGATTGCAATATGGGCTCTATGGCATTCACGCAACATACTAATTTATGAGGGGAAAATACAACGGACGGAGGAGGTGTTTACCTTCGTTAAGGGATACTGTCAGGGGCTAACTGTCAACGCCTCACGCTTTGAACATCAGACCCGCCATGCAGAGGCTCAGTGGACTCTGCCGCCAATGGGAACCTAAAAAATCAATGTGGACGCAAGCTTTCGAGGTTCAGATAATATTTTTGGATCTGGTTTTATCATTCGGGATAACAACGACTTTCTGATCGGAGCTGGCCATCGGAGAAATTTAGGGGTTACCTCAGTTTTTGAAGCAGAAGCTTTGAGTGTCCTTCACGGTCTCCGATTTGCATGTGACTTAGGCCTTAGGAATGTTATGCTCGAGGGTGATAACAGATCCATTGCCCTTAAACTCAATTCACCAGAAAACAGATTTGTCAAGAATTGGGCCTTTAATCCGTGATTCGAAGGAATTGAGCAAGGAATTTACCTCGTGCTATTTCGTCTTCACTGGGCGTACCGGAAATTGACCGGCACATGCGTTAGCGGCGGAAGGATTACGACATGCAGAGGAACGATTTTGGATTGAGGATGTTCTGTACCACATCCGGCATCTGGTGGACGGCGATCGACGCTTTGCTGATCCGCCTTAGGCCTGTCGGTTCGAGGGGTAATCAGAGGGGTTTTTCGGCATCTACATCTCACTGAAGTGAAGCCCCCTCTTTTCTTTTGCTTCTACCGTTTTTCTCTCAAGCTTTATCCCCACCGGTTAGAAGAAAACCATCGGTCATCTACTTTGTGTCCTTTCATTTTATTTCTTTGCTTATTTATTATTTTTATACTTTCTTTTCGCTTCAATAAATTGACCGATTGTTATTTAAAAAAAACAATGTTTTTTTGCAGGTTACCAAGAGAATTTTAAAGGAGATTAAATAAATAATGAACAATTGCATCGGCCATGCAAAGTTATATGTTGTGCAATGCGAATAAAGATAACGGGTATTTTAATGATTTAATTAATTCATAGGTTGTCGGTGCAGTGAATAAAATTATTTTTTATAAACAAATTATTTATATAAAATTATGAGTTTTGTGTTTAAATATCAAATTATTTTAAAAATAAGAGATAAGTCACATTTTATCTCCTAAATATATCCACTTTTCTTACATTAGTATCTAAACATTTTTTGTCTACAAATTTGTTTATTTTTTTAGGATAATTGATGTGTTATTACTCAAGAGAGCTGATAATTGTCACAAAAAATAAGAAGTCTTTACAAAGCAATTAGTAAATAATTCACCAATCTATACAAAGTTGCATATTTACAGTATATATATAATCTATCTGACGTTTGAGTAATCAGATTCGAACTATATCTTTTATACAGTCAAGAATTGCATCCGCAATACGAGTTAATCCTCTGAATTGTCGGAGATTTCTCTAGTCCAAATAACATAGATGTGGGCGCTCCAAGCAATTTTAAGTATACTAACAATCAAGGACTTACCCATTATATTTTCAATAGCCTAACGCAGTTCGTCATCCCAGGTGGTAATCTGTTGGGTTGTTCGGTGCTCGATTCCTTCAACCGTTCTTGCTCGCCAAGTGGTGGAGAAGTGGAATTTTGGGTGATTGAGGTGTGGAAGCTAAAAATGATAAAGACAAGATGATTTATAGTGGTTCAACCTTCAAACCAAGGTCTACATCCACTACCTTAGCTTCCCACTAAGGATTTCCAATCAATTCACTATTGATTCGTCCCCTTTTCTAGGCTTAGGAGGAAACCCTTATAAACCGATCAAGCTTTCTACCCAAAGGCTTGATCAAACTCTCTTTACAAAGAGATAACGATAAGCAAACTTAAATCCCTCTAATAGGTATTTGTTTGCACAATTAAGCTCTCACCCAATCCTAAAACCCTTGAGCAAATCTAACAATTTTGGCTCACTAGTGTTTGTCTATACAAAGAATTGACACTTAAGCACTAAGACACATTTTGATCATAAGTTGTATTACAATTGAAGCATTAACCATTACTAGATGCTTGGAGGTCCCTTTTATACTTCTCTTTGAGTTTGTAGCTGTTACTAGCTGTTGGGGTTGAATTGGAGCCGTTGGAGACTTCATTTCCCACCATAAATGCAGTTCTGCAGCTCCCCGTTTCGAAACACTCTTGAAATAGAAAGAGTCGTTGCAGCACCCGTATCGAAACGCCCTTGGCCGTATCTAAACGGCGTATCAAAACACTTGTCCCTGTATCGAAACGCTCTGCATTTAAAAGGTAGTTGGGAAATAGTCGTTGGGGGGTTTGTGACCATTGAGTTCGATGCCACATAGGCGTATCGAAACGGCAGAGGCCGTATCAAAACTCTATGCAAAATCTCACCCAGATTAAAGCCCGTTTCGAAACGTTTTGTCACTGTAAAGACCCGTATCGAAACACCTAGGGGCGTTTCAAAACGCCTGGATGATTGTGTTGAATTTGGCTTTGAAAACACTTAGAACCCTTTTAAAATATCACATAAACATAGTTTCAAGTTGTTTGGACTTAGAAATGGTTTTGAATTCTTTTTAACTTTGTCTAAAATATTTTTCAATTATTATATCAAAACATTAGTTTTACATAATCAACTCTTGTACTCCACATAACAAGAGAATATATTCCCATATTCTCTTTGACAAAAAATATTCGAAGAATAAGTGGTTATGTGACTCGAAACTAGCTCCACACATTCGACATGGCTCATCAATAATAATTCTCATTCGGTGTAGTCTGTCTTTGGTGGGTAATCGATCAAGTATTATCATCCAAGTGATGATGGCATACTTAGGGATATGAAGGGAAAACCATACAATCTTGTGTCAAGAAACTCTAGTTTTTTGGTCTCTAATTTCATTCCAAATTCACCGTGTTTCGACTAGTATCAAATCAGTAACATTAGCAAATAGAACTGCAACCTCATCTTGAATCTTGAGTAATTTTTTAACAAACCAGCTATAATGAGACTTGTAGGGAAGGTGTCAAAAATATGAACCTTTTAAGACATACTAATTTATCCAAGCCACACAAAGTGTGCCTTCACCTGCGAGGATATCTTTCAAGAGTTGCAACATGCAAGCACGATTCCAACTACTTAAATTCTTCAAACCCAAGCCACCCTCAGATTTTAAGGCGTAAATTTGTTGCCAACTAATCTTTGCTCCTTTTTCTGAAGCATCACAGCCTTTCTAAAAGAACTGGAGCACAACTGTTTAATTTTGAGGATCAAAGATTTCGGCAAGACTAGTTGTCTACACCAATAATTTGGTAATGATGTATATAACAACACAGATCAACTGTAATAGACCTTCGTAAGTCAGTTTTTTATTCGATCAATGACTCAATTTTTCTTTAATTTTATCGATCAAGACAACACAACCCTTCTCTGTCAATTTCCTAGTCACAAGTGGCACCCCAAGATACTTCACAAGTATTTGGGGCTCAATCCTAGTCGAAAACAATTCAGTTTTGGAGGCATTTAATTTCAATCTAGACATACTTTAAAATGATTTTAAGACAACTTGGATTCCAAGGACTAAATCAAGAGACCCCTTGCTGAATATAAGAAAGTCGTCGGCGAAGCATAAATATGTTAAAGGGCCCTTTTGCATTTGGGGTAAATGTGTTGTTGAGGGAACTTGAACCCATAGTGCTAGAAAAGAAACATCTATTCCTCGAGCCATCAAACCCAATCTTCCCCTTACAAAGTGTAGGTACTATAATGAAAAAAAAGTTAACGTATTGATGTAGAAGAAAAAAAATCAAGTGCCGATGTGAGAAAATAAACAAGTTCAATGAATAAAATGTGGTTTATTCTTAAAAATTATATAAAATTATAAAAATTATAAAAAATAAAAATATTATTAGAATGATGTTTTTATCATTTAAGAAATAATAATATTTTAATATTTCTGAAGTGATTGATAAGCAATTAACCTTCGATACCAACTCGACAAGAGATTATAAAATAATAGAAATGATTGTTGTTGTTATTTATTTATTTATTTATTGATATAAGTAAATAAATTTGACAACGAGATATAACTCTAACATAATGTCAATGGACCATTGATGTTACTATACTAGTAGGTTTTTGACAACAATATGCCAACATAACAACACAAATACAAAATATGTTATAAATTTGAATTTGAAATTTGTTAAATATTGTTACAACTTGTTGTTCCTTGTGATCTTGTATAAATAGCAATCCGGGGAGGAAGAGTCGTATAGGCAAAGTTGGTAATCACGTTTTAAGATATTTGAATTTGGTTATCTTCCCTCTCTTCTGTCCCGCTGGTCATACATAGATTTACAAAAGAAGTCACATTATGGCACAAAACAAACAACTCTCCCTCCTTGTTCTTCTTCCTACAAACTCAGTGCATTGTAGCAAGGCATTTGGTATTGGATCTAAAGGAAACAGGGATTAACGTCAGTAAAGCAGTTGTTGCCCACACGCAGTCTCCGCCAACACCAAGTGTGGCTGTGGCAGTAGGAGGAGGAACCCAAGCGCCGCCACCCAAAAATGAAAACGATTTCAGGCCCACTGCTCCTGGGCACAGTCCAGGAGCCGGCCATTCCCTTCAAAACTAACTCAAAAACTTCTCCATTGCATTGCAAACAGATATCATTCATGGTGACAGTAACTTCGATCCTTTCTTCCTGATTACTTAATTAGGTTTCTGTATTTGGATTTAATTTCAGTTTGAATGCCTTTGGTTTGAAAGTTATGTACTTTGTGTGTTGTAGCTGAAGTCTTGTAAAAATATTATTCAAATCAATTAGCTAATGAAATTTGAGGATTTTCAGAACTCTTCAACTTATTCTCAAATACAATTAAAAATGACAAAAATACTTAACTGCATGATTAAAAAGATCGAAGAACAACTAATAGCATGGCATGGGAAGGAGTCAAATGAGTTTTGTTCCCTTGGTGTGACTTTACAAAGGGTTAGCAGTCTTTCGGGGGTTGCCAGAGGATGGGGACTTCCTCAGATGCAGGAGCCAAACATTTTTAAAAAAAATGAAAATACCCTTTTGCAAGATTCTTCATATACATAATCAATTATTCTTCTCTAAGTGGAGGGCGGCTTTCGGACGGTGGATTGGCGCCCTTGGTTTTGGGTTTTGACTTGATCGACCAAGACAAATGCAGTATTTCTTTAGTATAAAGAAATTTGCTGCTGGCTCCAGCTCCACTGTTAAATTAATGTAGTAGTAAAACTATACTGTCTCAGTCATGAACATTGCCCGTGATGCTCTACTTTCTAGTTTGTTTAAGTCACCTAGTTGAGCGATCTATCTATACTTATTTTCATACAGTGGGAAACTCTAAAATTTTGATGTGACATGCCTTCGATTTGTTTTTTGATGGCGTGAGATTTATAAATACAAAAGTCCCCTCGCGGTAGAGTCTAAAATTAAACAGCTTATCGTTAAGTTAAAATTAAGCGCATTTTTATGTAGTTACATAATTTCTTATTATTTTGATAAGGAATTGTATAAGATGGATAAAAAATTGTGTAACTACAAAAATCGTTACCATATATATAACTACGTAATTATTGTGTAACTACACAAATTCTTATATGATAACTTAAATTCTTACTATTTTATAAGAAATTGTGTTGATTGTAAGAAATTGTATAATTACACAAATCTTTATTATTTTTATAAAAAATCATGTAACTGGCGCCTAATTTTAACCTAATTATAAGGGTGTCTAACCCTAAAAGCTCTCCTCGCGGTAAGGGGGAGAGAAACTTTTAGTACTTCAAATTCGATAAAGTAACATTAAAGGGTCAACTTTTTGCATTTAGAAACCTGCATAAAGCAAAAGCAATATTCATTTTTTTTAATCAAGCAAAAGCAAGATTTATATCAATATCAACTTATGACTAGATAGGGTAAATTTGACCCGAGACTCGAAATCGACCGAATATGATGATATGAATTTGATCCAAAATTTGAAATAAATTGAACCGAATTGAAATTGAACTAAATTTTAGTTGAATAAAGAATAGACCTGAACCGATTTTCAACCGAAGCGAATGGACCCGAACTGAATGAAACTGAACCAATTTCACCCGAACAGAAATTAACCTGAACTGAAGGTAACTCGAAATAAAGAAAATATATTAAAATAAGTAAATAAATAAATATAAGATGTGAACTGTCGCACAACTCACCAAAAAGTCAAATATACATGCTATATAAAGTCATATATATGGCAGAAAAACCTAACTCGGCCTGAAAACACGACTAAAACCGATCGATCTCCTATTAAACCGATATTGACCCGACCCAAAATCAACCGAAACGAAAATCAATCGACCTGACGTCCTGACCCGATACCCGAATCGAAATCACCATAGACCTGAACTAAAACCGAACCAGACCTAAACCGAACTTAAATCGAATGTAGTCAAAATCGAATAACCCGAATCAAAACCGAACCGAATGACTCATTTGCCGCCTCTAGTTATGACACTTATATTTGGTCAAATTCCGGCTGTCCTATGAACCATCCGTTAATGAGAACGATATCATAATATCCAATGAATGTAAAGGTAGCTCATATCACAGTAATGAACCATCCTAACAACTCCATCTTGATTCAATAATTTTGAAGGCAGCTTGTCAACCATTGAAAACAATCTCATTCAATTCCAAAGAGAGGTCTTGTAATTTAGTTCATTATTTATGATTTCCACCAGCGAACCTCTCAACATACAGCAGTCAAACAATCATTCCACCACGCATTTAGTTGAAATTTGAAAGTTTGCAACTATCGTCAACTACGGAGTTTGGACAAAAGAACTACAGGACAGATGTGTTTCACTACAATTTGTCGACCAAAAGAATTCTAAGCCACCGGTATATAATATTATAATACTATATATACATATGTGTGTGCATTTGCAAGTGGAGAAGTACAGGAGAATCCTTTTACCTTTTCGGTGCATTTCGATGGTGGGGTAAAGTCCAATATTTCCTAAATAATTGTTCTCTAGGGAATAGGGTTTACAAACCAACGCAGTTAGCTTCTAAACATTTGATTGAATAGATTGCCCCTCGTCACTGAAATCAGATATTTCAGCACCATGAAAGGTCAAGGATCCAAATTCAAGTTTCAAGCGAATAGCGATGCCTTTGTTCTTAAAAAATAATTAATGTAGAATTATTGAGTAACTTTGAATAGTTACTTATTATTCACATTTATTGGCTAATATGCATTTAGAAATTAATGTTAGGTATGTATGATGCTTCATATACCATGAAAAATATATTAAAATGTCCGTATTGGACAAGTACTCGTATTCCATACATTTAAATTTGTATAATTCAGTCTGAGGTTTTTATTAGAGTACTATTATTCTTATTAGAGTACTATTATTCTTATGGAAAATGATAAAGTAAGAGCACAACTAGTAGGGTAGTGAGAAGAATACATGGAAATCTTCTGCCTTTTTTCGGTGCCTATACTTATCTCTTCATGCTTAAATTTAGGTTTAGGGTTTAGAGTTTAGGATTTTAGGTTAGGGTTTATGGTTAGAGTTTAGAAAATTTAAGGTATGGTGTATTTTTTAGGGTATATGATGTAGGGTTTAGGATTTAGAATTTAGGATTAGGACTTGGAATTTAATTTTGTAATTTTTTTAGTGTTGGGACATAAGTAAGGGCACCGAAAAAAGGGTAGGGGATTTTTATCCGACTAGAGAAGCATATTTGTAAAGGGATAAAAATCCTATGCCCCTTTTCTGTGCCCATTTTCTATGCCCTAACACTAAATAAATAAATTTCAAGCCATAAACCTAAATTCTAAATCCTAAACCCTACACCTTATACCCTAAAAAAATACACCCTACCCTAAATTCTCTAAACCTTAACTACAAATCCTAACCCTAAACCTAATTTTTAGTGTGAAAATATAAATAGAGACACTGAAAAGGGACAGAAAATTTCTATTCGTGGTAAAGATGCAAATTATGAACTATATATTAGTCTTCAAGAGAGGAAATACTATCTCCTCATTAATGTATCAAATAAATGGTTGAAAAGAGGTTTTTTTTTTTAAAAAGAAATTCTTCAAACCATCCATCATTGCCAATTGATTATTCATCCCCACATTATAAATCCCAGGGGATTCAAAGCAGAACTCACTATAGTGCTTAGTTCTTCTTTCTTTCCTAAGCTAATTTCTCATACCATAACTTACAAGAGACATTTAAGTACCTAGAGTTAAAAAAACATTACTTAGAGTTCTTTTCTAATAAACCTTTGTATTAAACAAATACATAAGAAAACAAAGGGAAATTAAGAAAGTTTCTACTTTCAAAAAGGCACTGATATACTAAGGAATCTTGGACCAACTCAATTTTTTTTTTTGTCTATGAAAAAGATATTATATTAAATACAAAGTCGGCAACTTGGCAACTACCCTCCGGCCTCCACAACCTAGGGAGATGTTGTCCCTTGAGTATTTTTGTAATAGTTTCATTGAATACTCTTTAATCTTTGTTTTTTCCCCCTTCACTTTAACTGCAAGTGAAAAGTGTGGTTTAAGTGGTGGCGCTGGTGATGTCGTTGGGGCGGAGCCAAACCTTTTAAAAAGCTTGAAAAACCATAGTAAAGTTGAGTGGTGCCAGCTCCCGCAGCCTTTTAAACAATATACAGATTCTAAGCTGCAAGAACCGGCCAAATAAACTGTGTTGTGTAGTGGAAGTGAGTGTTAAGTGGGGGAGGCGCATGGGAGTAATAAGGTGAAGTGGAAGATATATTTGAACACATTAGGTTTCTGAAAGATTTGAAAATCCTTGCGGTTGACAACTATATATATATATTAAATCAGTTGTAAAAATTTAAAAGCTCATGAATACACTAGTAAAAATCAATTTTATATTTAATGTGTTGATAATGTAATAAATTTATGAATTAAATTTTTTAAGGGAAAAATATTTTATATACCGGCTGTGGAAAATATGTTTTTCACAAGTGTCTAGTTTTTAGGGTTTAGATGTTAATATTTAGGGTTTATATTTAGATTTTTAGTGTTTGTGTTTAAGTTTTAAGGTTTGGAAATAAATTTTATGGTTTAAAATTTAAGATTTAGAATTTAGATCCTCTAAAAGAGGTACAAGACAATTTTAAAAGCCCGCTTGTGGAAAAAAATTCATTTACAGTACATCAAATAATTATATTTTTTGATGTGTTATATCATTTAATTTACTAATAATATTTGCGTCTCGTTTGGATAGAGACAAGGAGATTCAGGAACGATTTTAGATTTTGACGGTATGCTAATATCTATGAAAGTTTTTTCTTTTTTGCACCTTTGAGTTTTTTTATGAGATTTTGGTACACTAATCTTCATTACTTTCTCTTATGAATATGTTGTATTTGTGATATTTTTCATAGTTTTTTTAATAAAATTCAGTTTTCATTGTTAAAAATAAATTACTAATAATAGTTGAAGTTATATACAATGGATAAATCAGATATAAATATCGATAGTTTTTCCTTGTTTTAGGTTTGATCTCAAACGGGAAGAAGACCTTATAAAATATATGGGTTATGTTGTAGTTTTTGTACGTAAGAGTTTCATAACAAATAATGTTTATTGGGTCAGTAAACTGCCTCTGTCTGTATTAGATTTGGGAGAGTTTCAAAGAAGCAAGAGGAAGCATAGGTGAGTTTAATGGGAAATATTGGGTAATGAACAATAAATAAAGTAGCTGAAGCCCAATACTAATAAAACCCAAAGTTCATACCCTGAGGCCATTTCCATGGGATTTTGTCTACCAAAGAAAATTACTACTGGGATTTAAGCTCCCAATCACAACTTTCTATTAGTTAACCATTTTATTAAGGATTAATATCCTATACACAGGCGGTGGAAACTGAAAGTTTCCACAAGCGCCTTAGTTTTAGGGTATAAGGAGTTAATTTAGGGTATAGGGTTTAGGGGTTTAGATGTAAAGGGTTAGAATTTAGGGATAATTGTTTTAATTTAAGGTTTAGGGTTATAATTTAGGGTTTATAGGTTAGGGTTTAGTTTTTAGGGTAATATGATGAGGATTTAGTTTTTAACCTATAAACCTTAAATTATAACCTAAACCTTAAATTGAAATAACTATCCCTAAATTCTAACCCCTACACCTAAACCCCTAAACCCTATACCCTAAACTAATTTCCTATACCCTAAAACTAAGGCGCTTGTGGAAACTTTCAGTTTTCACCGCCTGTGTATAGAATATTTATCCTTTTATTAATTACCCTCCCTAATTTATCTCTACTCATTTTCCCATTTGATCAACTTAATTGCAATTCAAATCATTTGCAAGTTCTAATATATATCATTAATTATCAACTTCATTAGTTTTGTTTGGTTTAATTGTAAAATAATTATAGAAATTATGTGAACAAGTACATTTGGTTGGTTGGCCAAGCTGCTCATCTTTATTCCCTCATATTTCCTTAGGTCATGAGTTTTAAACCCAATAAGAACACTCACTTTACTTCCCCTGGAGTCCCCTTTCCCCTCCTCTCTAGGTAGGATTAGGATTAGATTTAAGATTTGTCATATATATATATATATATAAATTATGTTTTTTCGATATCTAAATTATTATTTAGTCAAGATAGATATCTAGCGTGATATGTTAAAAATAATTAATAATTTACATTAGAAATTATTTTAGTTAAAAAAATCCCTCTCCAATTTGGAGAAACTTGGTGGATAATTCTAACCCAAGTTAATATTGGGAAAATAGAGTATGTGGCGAGAAATTTGAAGATTTACGGCAAAATCTACAGAAAAAGGGAAGGACGCCCCCTTTGTTTATATTTTTTTGGTTCGTGTGGAAAGGCGCCACCTAATATTCATCCAAGTTTGTATATTTCTCGAAAGGGATCTGCCTGTTTTTTTTTTTTTTGCCAACACAAAAGACTGCAACAACATACACATCATAATAGATCAAAAGATAAGACATTTCTGCATGAATCTATTAAAAAAAAGTATACCTTGTTTTTTCCTAATCAAGCCGGATACTAAGAACAACTCATGACAATGTAAGGAAAAAAGAAACAAAGTAAAAGGCTGCCTACATATCAAATTATGTTTAGTACACAGTGTAAACTTAGATAATCAGAAAACCAAATATAAAGCTTGTTGTTGTACCATAATTTTGGCTCAAGATCTACTGAAACATTTTAGAGTACGCTTTTTTCTCCTGGTCTTGTCTATCAGCGATCTGCAGTAGTTTTACAAACTCAGTTACCTCCAGGGATGAATTTAAAGGGAAGTGCAGGAAGGAGAGCATTATATATTTAACATCTTTAATAAAAAGAATAAATGATGAATCGACCTTCTTCCTTGCAGCTGCAAGCTCTTTCTTTATTCCACCTGTAGGGCAGAAAACACGGTCTAGATGATGAGTACTAAGGATAATGCAAATAATCTAGATAAACAATTGATCAACATTAGGTTCAACACATTTCTGTATGCAATTTAACCTGGTGACTCAAAGCCTTACGATCCCCTTTCAGCCTCAAAAGAATAAAGGGGGAGGAAGAAAATGGGAGTATTTTTACTGGAGACAATATTGTACTGACCATTATTTGGCTCCAAGTCCAATGCCTTTTTAAAGCTTTCTACTGCAGCATCAATGTTATTAAGTGCCATATATGCCTGAAATCAGTTAAAAATCAAAGCACTTATAAAAGGCATCCAATGTAAAAAAAATACAATACGCCTATTTAAGAGTCTGAACAGCTTGCAATTCAGTACAAAAACAACATGCATGTATCTTAGGCTAAGAATAAGAAATGAGACCTAACTGACAAAAACACAAACACAACTTTTGAATTTGTCAGTTTATTTTATTATAAAGATGCAAGGTTCAACCCTCAAATCAACTACAAAAATACGGGAACTGCAAATTATGTAAGCTTGGGAAAGTTCCGATATAGTCGACCAATAAAAGAAATGGAGAACTTGGCTTTGTATGGCATAGAGATTGCAAGTTTTGACCTGGCCTTGGCGAAAGAAAGCTTTCACATTATCTTCTCCATCTCGAATTGCAAAGTCTGCATCCAGCAATGCTCCTTTAGATCACCTAGTTTCAGCTTGCAGGCCTGACGCAGACAACAAAGACAACAGTTATACGAAAGGAAACAACCATCAATTTCAGGAAAATAATATGCATAAGTGACAACAAGTAATGATGTAGAGAAACCTCAACCAACCATTACAGAGTTGTTCCACTAATGAGAATCTAGAATATGAGAAAGAAGATAACAATGATCTAAATTTACCATTAAGATGCCTAAAACTATGAACCATAGATCACATAATATTTTCAAGGAATTCAAAATCTTACAGAACTGTTTGTAAATATCTGAGATTTGGTCTTCCGCAACGATGAGCTCTTCGTTGTTCAATGACAAATTAAAGAGGATGAAAATGGTTATCAGAAAACTAAGGATTCATGGCAATAACATCACAATCATCAAAGAAAGAAATTAAACTATGCACCTTCATCAATGCCCTCTTGCTCCCAACATACATCCAAGTAGCGCAAAGCCTTCCAATATTTTCTGAGAGCAACTTTATAGTCTTGTTTCTGTAAGAGGGGAAAGCTAGGAATATCTAATGAGTGACATTTTAGCAGTAAATCAAATTTCCAAACAACATATAATGATAATCAAAGGAATGCTCCATCATTAGGCATTCATAATTCAAAGTAGAAATCTTAATCATGCATAAGAGAGAAAACGACATGTGCAATCTAAAAAAAAGGGAAACAAGGTGCAAATTATACCATAGAAGACCTTATAATGATATCAAATATCTTGTATTGCTTATTTCCAACTGTTTTGATCGAGTCCACTGCCTCCATCCACCAAGAAATTTCATCAGGTTTTTTGTCAAGGTCAGTCGGCCAATCAGGATAAATATCACCATCCTCGAAAAAGTTTGATATTCCATCATCTGCCCCTTCAGGAATTTCTCCACAATCTGCAACTATAACCTCTTGAATGGGGTAATCACCATCCTCAGTAGCAACATGCTCAATCGAACAAACAACACCCATTCCCTTTATAACTTTCCCAAAAACCACATGTTTTCCATCAAGATGAGGCATGTGAGTAGTTGTAATAAAGAATTGAGATCTATTAGTATTAGGCCCCATATTAGCCATTGATAACATTCCTTTTCTTTCATGTTTTAACTCAAATTTTCATCTTTAAATTTCAAGCCATAAATGGATTCTCCTCCAGTTCCATCACCAGCTGATATATCCCCACCTTGTATCATGAAACCTCCGATAATACGATGAAATCGTACACCCTGTAATTAACATTGTTTACAAATTTATTTACAAAAACACTGCGTGATTCTTTAAAAAAAAGCAATTTGAACGTGCATAGTCATATCCAAGTGATTAATTTCTAAATTGAAGAATTTAAAGAAAACTCATACATCTCTTAAAAATGTCAAATTATAAGGCGGTCTGCATCAGAATCCTTAAAAATCGATTACACAAATGTAAAGGCAAGGTGGGAAGCAACGTTAATTTTCTTTGAGAATTGAATTAAAAAGTAAAAGCGTGTAAACCGAGTGCATCCAATCATTCTACCCAAGTAAAATTTCTTACAATCAAGAAACCATCTGAAATCTGAATCATACAATAATTTGCTTGTCTTATTCTCAAAACTTGCATATCATGTTCACATGCAGTAACATTAGAAGCAAACTGCTTAATTGATTATATATATATACTACTGCATTATTCTATCACTTTTACATCAATTCCAAGCTGAAAAAGACCTGAAGTTGGAGCCTATAAATATTCAAACACTTTACTACTAAATTAATTGTAGTTTATATCATATGTAATTATGTATTATCACACGATACAGTACAAAGAACAAAATGTAAGCTCTAATAAACAATCGTTTATCTTAAGATTAAGATTGCTTGGCAGCTAAAAATTCATAAAAGAAGCACAAAAGAAAAAGGGATTTTACTTTACTCAAACAAACCCACATACCCCACCCTAACTTTACCGCCCACTAAACTCAAATCAAAGAATGCAAACACTTTAAGACAAGCCAGGACGAAAGAAAGAAAAAAATAAACGGTAAACAAGACACAGTCTCATGCATTTACATAAACATGTTACTGTTGTTTTAAAGAAAAAGAGAAAAAAATTAAGAACCTTGTAATGTAGAGAAGCACCAGTGTTGGGTCCAACGCCTTTCTCACCGGTGCACAGAGCCCTGAAATTTTCAGCAGTTTTGGGCACAACATCCTTATACAACTCAATCACTATCCTACCTTCGAGTTCTCCTCCTATACATATGTCCAAATAACATCTCGGGTTCATCATTTCCCCCCACTTCTCTCTCTAAAAACTCTTTACTTCAACAACCAAAAATAAGAATAACTCAAAACAACCCTAATCTCGTTTTTTCCCTTTTCTTTTTAAATGAGAGCTCCAGGAGAGAACATAAAAGAAGGGTCTGGCTTTGACTGTTCGTTTGCCGTGTTGGTTTGTTTTGGCTGCTGAAAGTGCTGAGTGCTGACCCCCACGGCTAATCCTGCTGCTGCTGGTAGCTATTTTTTGGGTTGTCTGTTCAGTGACGGTACATTTTAGCTATTTCTTGTTTGAAGGCGGAGGGAGTGTGCTAATGTGTGGCTCGGTGTATGGTGTGTTTTAGGTTTAGAACCGTCGGATTATTGTATACAGACCTTGCATGACACGCATTTTGAGGTTAAAGGAGAGGATGTTGATGTGAGGGGGCTGTCCATTTGGGTTGGCTTTGGAGCCGTACGATAGGATGAGTCTACCACGTGCGACGAATATCGATGAACACCATTAATGATGAACACCGATGAACACTATTAAATTAATTAATAAAGATTTAAAATTTCAAGGACTCATCATACAATTAATAATTATTTTAAAAAATTTAATTAAATTATTTTTTTATATATTAAAATTTTATTTTTTAATAAGGGTAAACTATATATTTAGTACCTCACTTATTTTCGTATTTCTATTGAACTCTCATTATTTAAATATTATTTCAATTTGATCCTATTCTTTATAAAAAAATAATTTAACTCGCAACCTAAAACCCTAAACTATTAAACCTTAAACCCTTAAACTCTTAAACATATACCCTAAACCATATACCATTAAAAATAATTTCACCATCATCGATTTAATTCAATTCAATGAATCGTTGAATTCTCCTAAAAAATTTAATTAAATTATTTTTTATATATATCAAAATTAATTAAACTCGAATATCCTAAAAGATTCGAGTCAAAGGACTCCATGAGTCCTCAACAAATGAGTCAAAGGACTCCCATGAGTCCTCAACTGAGTTCAGGAGCTACCCATGCACAAAGTGCTGGTAATCAAGAGGCTTGTCCAGCTAGCCCTCAATTGAGCTCGAAGACCCTTGGCTCAGTTAACAGCATTGCAAATTCTCCCGTGGAGCTCGGTGTTAACAAAAGCAACTCTGTTGGCAATACGTAGCATATTCGGAGCACTCTTTTCGTAAACTAAATTCTCCATAGATATATATGGTGAAGAATGTCTTCAGACCTATCTAATATATTCCATTGAAGAAAAAAAACTTATTGGAGATTCAACTGTTCAATGAAAACGATAGTAATATCTAGTAAAAGCTTCAGCCATGCAAACAATTGCCTTTCATTACAATTTGTTTTTATCACCGTAAACAAAGAAAGTGATTTTCATAGACGAAACAATAAATTTCGGGGGTTACGTGCGGCATGTTTAGGGTGTGGCTAAAAGACGGCAAGTTTCAAAATGTGATTACAAACTAAAAATGTTAGACTTTTTGATAATATTTTCGGTTGATTTTTTTATGTTTTTTATTTCAAGTATCAACACTTATTTTGTAAGTGCCGATACTTTGTCCCGAACTAAAAATTTATCACAAAAAATTAAGTATCGATACTTGAAAAAAAAACTGAAACCGATCAAAAATATTATAAAAAAAGTCTAACATTTTTAATTCGTGAATAAATTTTAAAATTTATCGTCTTTTAACTGTATCATAGACATGCCGCATCACAAACATTGTACTGCTGATTTATACAGAGACGCAATTTTTTCGATTGCCTCAAATGGATGAAATATATAACAAAAGAGGTCATTCACCTTTCAATGAGTCAGTTTAATCAGAGCAATTATCTAAACAAATTTATGAAAAAGCTTATATTACAAATAAGTTATAGCATACGTACTTTAGTTAATTTTGATATATATAAAAAATAATTTAATTAAATATTTTAGGAGAATTCAACGATTCATTGATTTAAATTAAATCGATGATGGTGAAATTATTTTTAATGGTATATGGTTTAGGATATATGTTTAAGAGTTTAAGGGTTTAAGGTTTAATAGTTTAGGGTTTTAGGTTGTGGGTTAAATTATTTTTTTTATAAAGAATAGGATCAAATTGAAATAATATTTAAATAATGAGGGTTCAATAGAAATACGGAAATAAGTGAGGTACTAAATATATAGTTTACCCTTATTAAAAAATAAAATTTTAATATATAAAAAATAATTTAATTTAATTTTTTAAAATAATTATTAATTGTATGATGGGTCCTTGAAATTTTAAATCTTTATTAATTAATTTAATAGTGTTCATCGGTGTTCATCATTAGTGGTGTTCATCGATGTTCGTCGCACGTTGTAGAATTTTCACGTACGATATCTCGTCTCTTGGTGTAGTAGTACAGAATCAGAGCCCGCCTGTCATTTGATTTTCTGGATATTTATATTTATTTATTGTGTTAGTTAGTATATTTTGGTTAAATTATTTATACCCATTAAAAAATAATTAGACAAATATCTCTGTTCAAAATTATTTAGAGTAATTTCTCTTTTTGAACATGTAATGATCTAAGATAAAGTTGTGTCTCGTACATAGATATATTTGTATACTTTCCATATATTTTTAGATGAGTCTACCACGTGCGACGAACATTGATGAAAATCATTAACGATGAACATCGATAAACACCATTAATGTTTTAAAATTTTTAAAATTTTAAAAATTTAAAGGATTAAAAATAAAAATAAAATTTAATAATTACTTTATAATATTATTTTAATAAGTTAGAATTAAATATATTCAATTCTCCTAAACCCTAACAAAATCAATCTCTTAAAAAAAATAGAAATCAGTTTATAATTTTTTAATAGATTAGAATCAAATATACCCAATTCTCATCTATTAACAAATTATAAATTGATTTCTATTTTTTTAAGAGATTGATTTTGTTAGGGTTTATGAGAATTGAGTATATTTGATTCTAAGCTATTAAAAAAATATTATAAAGTAACTATTAAATTTGATTTTTATTTTTTAAGGGATAATTTTAATTATAATTTTAGTCCTTTAGATTTTTAAAATTTAAAAAAATTAATGGTGTTCATCGGTGTTCGTCGTCAGTGGTGTTCATCAATGTTCGTCGCCCGTTGTAGAATTTTCCATATTTTTATCCGACATATTATTATCCTTCCAAGGTTGAACTTCAGTCTATTAGGATATTTATTTTTTTTAAGGCTTAATACTAAAATAAGTGTTAAATTATTATATTTTTATTTTTTAAGTGTCTAAACTAATTTTTGTCCTTTTTAGGTGCTCTAACTATTTTATTTTTTCTTTTTAGATGCCTAAACTACTTTTGTTCATTTCAAGTGCTCAGTCTATTTTTTTAGTGCCCAAACTATTATTTTTTTGGTCAAAATAAGTATCTCGATTTGACTTTAAAAGGGGTAAAAATGATAGTTTAGGCACTTAAAAGGGGCAAAATAGTTTAGGCACCTAAAAGAGAAAATATAATAGTTCGGGTACCTAAAATGGGTGAAAAATAATTTAGGCACTTAAAAGGGAAGAACATGATAGTTTAGGCACTTATTTTGACAGTAAGCATTTTTTAAACACAAACAAACAAGTCATTATCCATTAAAACTGTAGAGGTGTGGACGAGGCCACTTGGGAGAGGAATGAGGATATGGAAAAGCAGTTTCCATATCTCTTTCAGTCAGGTAATTTCGGGGACGAAATTCCTTAAGTGGGAGAGAGTTGTAACACCCGTGTTTTGGGCCTAGGAGTTAGCCGGATATTAGTTCGAGTCAAATGAAACTTAATTAAAACAATTCAATTTCAAATAATGGTCTAATTGAGTTTTAATATGAAGGGAGGGACCTATGTTGCTATTTACCCAAGTTTTAAATAAAGCAAGACCACTTTAATAAAAAGGTTGTCTTCCTCCCTCTTTCCTCCCCACTTTCACGTTAAAAGCTCCCCCACCATCTCTAAACCCTTTCAAAACCTAGTTACTATTCCATTCATTTTCTTCTTCATTCCAAGGTGCTTTTCAAAGGTAATCACATTTTCTTAACCTCCTTTTCAATCTCTATCTATCCCTTGCTTTAGATTTCAAAAAATATGGTGTTTTGGAAATTAGGGTTTATGTTAAAGTTTGAATTTTTAATGGGGTTTTTCAACTTGTTTTGATAAATTGTATTGGGGGTTTGTTTAAGCACTATGAAATACACAACATATGTTAATTTGATTAATTTTGGATGAAAATTCGTAGTATGGTCTTAAGGCTAGTTTTAAGGTTGTAAAACTTGAGTTTTTGGTGGGTTTTGTGTTGAAATTGAAGGGCTGTTGGTCTACCTATGATATGAGGGTGTTTTGGGATGATTTGGAAGTTAATTGGATGTTTGGAAATTGGTTTTTCAGCAAGTCTTTAGGGGAGCACGAAAATTGGGAATTTTAAGAGATAATGTGATTTGGGAATTTGTGAAATTTGGTTTATGTTTGTGAAGTAGATTGATGGTTGAGTTTAGCATTGAATTGGGAAGTAATGTGTATGTTTTGCTTGGCTAGAAGCAAGAGGAAACGTGGAAGAGGCTTTGGGACCGAATCCGGGTGCGTAGGAGGATTGGTTCGAATTGCTAAGGAAGGGCGGTGAGTGGTCTTAACTTGTTTTAAAGTTTGGTTCGAGTATGTGTAGTGTGTGTGTAAAGTGTGCTTGGTAGGCCACTTTTATTTCAATTCAAGTTGATAGCTTAACCTTTGATATCCATAAATGCTATTGTGCTATTTAGTTATGCTCTTGTGATTTTGATTGGTTGGTGCATGTATATTCATGAGATGTGTATATGTGTGGTGAGCATGGATTGTGGTTGATGATATATATAAATCATGGTTATGATAATTGGCACTAAATAATTACCGGTTGTAAATGATCGATCATTAGGATAGTGTGCACACAAATTGAGTCAAAACGTACGTGGCCTTGATGGCGTTAAGTCATCAAGGAGGAGTACGGTGATGTAACATTCCACCGGAAGCTTTTTATATATTTCTACGGGATGATGAGTGGAATCCCATCCGTAGGGCATGTGGCGATGAGTGGAATCCCGCACATGCAAGGGCCGGTGATGAGTGTAATCCCACCGAGGTAAAGTGTTGTCGAGGTTTATATCCGCACAATCGGGGTAATTAAAGTGGCCAATTAAACTTGTTTATGTAATGTGATATATGATGGTGATATGTGGTTTTGACATATGGTATTGTACATGATAATTGATATTGATGTGTAATCTTGCTAGGATTGAGAGACCATATATGCCACTTGAAAGACTAGCTAGGTCTACTTGATTATATGCAATGCTTGATATGTGTGAGATTAGGATTACATGCTTGAACCCTGCATTGTTGATGTTTTTCGTTTTAGAGCACCCTCACTAAGCTTATAGCTTACGCTCTCTATGTTCAACAATGCAGATCATTAGCGTGGTGTTAGCTCGAGGCAAGGCAAGAAGGGCTTCCAAGTTTGTAGCTCAAGTATGGTTATCGATTTTGTATTAGCTAGCAATGTGGCAAGGGTCTTTGTATGAGCGTGTGTGACTCATTCGATTGATGTTGATTTGGATTGATGTTTTGGTTTGTAAGTATGGTATGTTATGATGGATGTTGTGTGTGATAGCATGTTTTAGATGCTAGGTTGCCTTGTTTTAGTGCAAACCTCTTTAAGCTTATCATGCATCTTTTAAAGCCTTGGAGTTCTATGTATGACATTGTATGTTAAATTGCCCTTTGGGATGCCATGTATGGATGCTTAGATTGTGTTGGAAGGCTTAAGTTGCTTGATTATATGTGTACCTCTTTGTGTTGTTTAATGCCCTTTTGTTCTTGTGAGAGCATGCTATTATGGTTGGTTTGCCTTAGGGTTGATGATAGTGTGTTGGTTGAGGTTTTAGAGGGATTTAGGGGCCTCCTTGTGCCCTAAATCAGCTCAAACTTGTAAATTCGTAGCCGGGGTATCGATACCGTTGGTCTGGTATCGATACTGCCTTTTGGTTTCAGGCCTCGTGTATCGATACTCGAGGGAGAGTATCGATACCTTTTTGGTCACTGGAGTTTCTGCCAATCTCGGTATCGATACTGGCCTCTAGGGTACCGATACCGTTATCTTGGCGTTGACCGTGGGAAGTCAACTTTTGGGGAGGGTATCGATACACTCCTTGGGGTATCGATACGGTCTCCACGGGTTGACCAAACCCTGTTGACCTAGTCAAGGGGTATCGATACACCCCTTAAGGGTATCGATACCGCCTGCAGTTTAAGGTTTAAAATGGGCTTTTAAATGTTAGTTTGGGTTCGTTTGATTGCTTCGTAAATGTTGTTCCGCTGTATGATCACTTAGGATGTAACTCTCATCTAGACAAGATTTAAAATCAAAAAAAAAAAAGAAAAATAGGGTTGCTAACCGAGGGAGAGTTCCCTAGGGAGTTTTCACTCAGTTTTCCCCGTGTAGCTCACTCGGACCGGTCATCCGGCCAGACCGGGACGAGTGGGTTACATTTGTTGGTATCAGAGCCTGAGGTTACCGAGACCTCGGGCAGGTAAGTGAGGTAAGCTTAATGCGTTAGATGCTTATGATGTTCGATGCATGCTTTGCCATGAATCCTTAAATGCTTGCTTGATTGTATGCTGTTTTGAAGCATGAATTGTCGTGTCTGGTGTGAGTGTGTGCCAATTGCTACTATTACTTAATTTAAAAAGATTTTTGGAAAGAGGAGTACTTGAGCACTATTGGACCCTTGCTTTGACTAACGTAATCCTTGTCTGTTTCTTGTTGTAGTTTACCTTGCTAGTTGAACCATGAGACCACGTGGGAGGCCTAGGATGGTTCGGCCGGAACCACGGGCAGAGGCTCCGGGAGTAGAGCCGGTAGTTAGAGTTGAGGCTCAAGTGGGAGAGCCTGTGGTTGGAGTTGGAGCTCCTCCACCACCTCCACCACCACCTCCTCCACCGGGAGTGGGAGGTGAGGCCGGGGCCGAAAGAGAGGGACCACAAGGTGGCCAAGGCGGCCACGGACCGGCCGGGATAGACTTAGCTCCATTGGTTCAGGCAATAGCCGGAGCATTCCAGGCTGCAGTAGCTGGAGGTCAGGCAGCTCATCATCAGGGTGAGGGCACCAGATTACCTTTAGAGAGACTTCGGGGCCTTGGGGCCGAAGAGTTTAGAGGTGCTACTCCGGAGAGGTCAGAGTTGTGGTTTGAGAAGACCGTCCGCATTCTTGCTCAGATGGGGTGTACTGGTGATCGCAAGTTGGGTTGTGTTGAGTCTTTGCTTCAGGGTGATGCCTACACCTGGTGGGTCACCGTTACTTCAGGGATGTATGAGGCCGAGATTACGTGGGAGTTCTTTGAGACAGCATTCCGGAAGAAGTATTTGGGTCCGCGATACCTCGATGAGAGGAAGAGAGAGTTTATGGCATTGCTTCAGGGGAGTATGTCTGTGACCGATTATGAGATCAGATTTGTTAGACTGAGTCAGTATGCACCCGAGATTGTACCTACTGAGGTGGAGCGTTGTAACCGTTTCCGTTATGGGCTGAATGAAGAAATCAAGACTTATACTCTAGCTTCAGACTACACAGATTTTGATGTCTTGGTCTCGAGGGCCAAGGACTTGGAGCACAGTTTGAGTTTGACCAGGCGGTCAGGTGGATCTAGTTCGGGTAAGAGGTCCAGCAACTTCGATAGAGGTGATGCCAAGAGGCATCGAGACAATAGGCATCAGTATGATCATAGGCGTGGTGGCGGTAACCACGGTAAGGGCCATCAGGGTCAGAGAGCTGGTGGGAAGTTGCCCACATGTGCTACTTGCGGGAGGAACCACACCGGTGAGTGTTGGGGGAACTACCATTCTTGTTGGAGTTGTGGTGCTAGAGACCACATTAGACGTGACTGTCCACATCAGGTAGGACAGGCACCATGTAACCCCCTATTTTGATCTAGGGTTTTGAAATAAATTGAATTTGGCGAATTGGAAACTTTCCCCTCAAGTAAGGTCATTTAAGAAAAACTGTACCAAAACTATTATTCAAATAAAATAGTTATCGTTTACTGTTTCGTTTTAAAACAAGCATGCCAAAACAGTTATCAAATCCCAACATTTAATAAATGTCCAAAGTCCACGTTTACAACCAAATACTGAAAATACTTAAATAATTAAGTAAGTCTGGAACGAAACATACTGATAATTAGTATCAAATACTGATCGTACGTAGTCCTCCAAGTACCGTAACCTAAGTCTGGAATCTGAAACAGATACTAAGGGGGAGTCAGCTAAAAAGCTCAGTGTGTCTCTAAAGTGCAACTGAAAACAAAACAGAACTGTATTTTATTTTCTGATAAAAACTTTTCTGAAAACACAACAAATACCGGATCATAATGATATGATGTCTGATGCACATGAATCATAATACCCATCTCCGATACACCGAAAAGTAAGGTTCCCCAGAACCTACTTTCTCCATCGTCACCATCCGAAGTGGAACTCAGCCCGAAGGGTGGAACCACTAATCCGAAGCGGAATTCAGCCCGAAGGGTGAAACCACTGATCCGAAGCGAAGTTCAACCCGAAGGATGAAGTCGCTGAGCTTCCTCCGTACAATATACCAACCCAATGATATGACATGTAATCCGATTTCAAAGTCCGAATGCAATCTTGTTATAAAACTAAGATGCATGTACATAAAAATCCGATTCCGATGTGTTACATAACACGATCATAAAATCCGAGTATACATTATTTATCAAATAACAAAGCAGGATGACATACCAATGAGTCATGCAATATTTATCATACAAATCACAAAATCATGTAACACATAAAACTGTAGCACAAAACAGAGAACACACCTTAGGTAGCTAAATAGTCAACGTCGATAGTGACGTCTCCCACGATCAGCTCTAGCGGAAGTTCGGACAGAAACAGTTCCTAAAAATATAGGACACTATGTGAGATTTCCTATTATGCCATATCCGAATAATTTACGCTTAATAAATATCTTACTGGCAGATCTCGAAGATTGTGCCACCGAAGGTCTGCCTGGCGGTGGAGGAGGTAAAATCTCGGGATCTGAGTCCACGTCACCTGAACACGAAATTATTTGAGTCAAATTCCGATTTAACACTTTACTGAAAATCTGAGCTCAATATATAAAATTGATCCAAAACGGCACTTCGGGTTCGAATTTGAAGAAACGGACAGTGCCAATGGAACCGGGACGTCGAAAAACATAAAAGTGGCCTCGGTCGAAAAAGTTGACCAAAAGTCAACGCTGACGTCATCGCTGACGTCATCGCTGACGTCATCGCTGACGTCAGCATGACTGTGATGACGTCATCGCTGACGTCAGCATGACATCATCGCTGACGTCAGCATGACGTCAGCCTCTTATAAACCCACAGACCGGTTCGGCTCAACCCAGCCGGCCGGTTCACTTCTCCTTGAACCGGTTCGGTTCATATACAAAATCCCCAAATTAAAACTAAACCCTAACCCTAATATCACCCTAACCCTTCCCCCGACGGCGCCCTTCCCCGACGGGCCACCGCACATGCACGGCGGCCATGGCCCGACAGCCACAGGCCGGCGACGGTGCACCCGAAGCCCGACCGAAAACCCCGACCCTAAAAACCCTAACTCCCTTCCGACGGCGTCCCTTCCTCGACCAAATCCGAGAGCCACCGGCGACCACAAAGGCCACTGGAGGGTGGGTTCTGCTCGGACGGACGAGAGGAACCCACTGGTGGTGGCGGCGCAAGGAGCCGTCGCCGAACGGCGCCGGAAAACGCAACCAAACCCGCAGCGAGATAACCCTATAACGCGAACCTTCAACGGTCGATTACCGGCGACACGAACGGCGGTTGAGCGCGTAAAGGGCTGGGCTGAGACCTGGACGGTGCGGCGGTTCTCCTGGTACAGGCGGTGTCATCCACGGCGCGGCGGTGGGGGAAATCGGAGGTGGCCGACGATTATGAAAGAGGGGAAATAATAATGGGAAAATAATTCATCCCAAAATGAGCAAATCTGATCCCCTTTAATCATATCTGATAGTGGAGTGGTTGGGATATTTTTATTATTTAATTAATAATTTAATTTCGAATCTAAATAAGATTCAAATGGGGTGATTCCAGACCAAGAGCTTGCCTAGCTCAATTGGCTGGGCACCCAGCTGATAAAGCATGAGGTTGTGGGTTCGATTCCCACAACTCTCAACCTATCCTTATTATTTTTTTTTCTTTTTTTTTTTAGGGGTGTTACAATTCTCCCTCCCTTAAAAGAAATTTCGTCCTCGAAATTTACCTGGAGTAAACAAATGCGGATACTGAGCTTTGATGACATCTTTGGGCTCTCAAGTAGCCTCGTCATGATTGCGACCGCTCCACAAAACTTTGACCATCTTGATGGTCTTCCTTCTGAGAACTTTCTTATCCTGAGCAAGAATCTCAATAGGCTCCTCCTCAAAGCGCAGATCAGGACGAATCTCAATCTCTTCCACAGGTAAAATATGAGACGGATCAGCATGATAGCGTTTCAACACAGAAACATGGAAAACATCATGAATACGCTGAAGTTCTGGTGGTAATTCGAGTTGATAGGCAACAGGTCCAACTCGGCGAAGAATCCGATAAGGGCCAATATAACGAGGACTCAATTTGCCCTTCCGACCAAACCGAAGTACCTTCCTCCACGGAGATACTTTCAGGAAAACCTCATCACCAACCTCAAACTCAAGATTTCGACGTTTCAAGTCGGCGTAAGATTTTTGTCTATCAAAAGCAACTTTAAGCCGATCTCGAATCAATCTGACTGTCTGTTCGGCCTCACGGACTAGATTTGGTCCCAACAGTCTACGTTCATTAAGTTCAGTCCATCCAATCGGTGATCTACACCTGCGCCCATACAGAGCCTCATATGGTGCCATTTTGATACTGGACTGGTAGCTGTTATTATATGCAAATTCCGCGAGCGGCAAGAAATCCTCCCAACTACCACTATAATCCAGAACAGAGCCTCTCAACATGTCCTCAAGAATTTGAATCACACGCTCAGACTGCCCATCAGTCTGCGGATGGTAAGATGTACTGAAGTTCAACCGGGTACCCAAGGAAGAGTGAAGTGCCTTCCAAAACTTTGCTGTAAACCTCGGATCACGATCAGAAATAATTGATAGCGGTACTCCATGAAGTCGAATGATCTCAGAAATATAAAGCCGAGCTAACTTATTCAGAGGATAATTGACTCGAACCGGAATGAAATGAGCAGACTTAGTCAAACGGTCCACTATGACCCAGACAGAGTCCTTCTTGGACGGAGTCATTGGAAGACCACTGACAAAATCCATAGCCACTCGCTCCCATTTCCACTGAGGAATCTCAATATGCTGAAGCAGTCCAGGTGGACGCTGATGCTCTGTCTTGACTCTTTGACAAGTCATACACTTAGACACAAATCCGACTACATCCCGCTTAAGACCTTTCCACCAGTACCTCTGGCGAAGGTTCTTGTACATCTTATCACCGCCAGGATGCATAGAATAAGGGCTATCATGTGCCTCGCGAAGAATAACCTGTTTCAACCCAGATTTCCTCGGAATACAGTACCGGCCTCGGAAACATAATACGCCATCCTGATCGATAGTATAATCTACGGATGTACCTTCAGAAACCTCTCTAATACGATGCATAAGAAAAGGATCTGTAGGTTGTTCTGCTCGAATATCCGATATCAGCGTAGGAATGACACGAAGTTCTGCCATCAAATTACCGTCTTCAAACAAACTCATCCGAGCAAACAAGGATCTCAAATCTGAGATAGCATTACGACTCAAGGCATCGGCAACCACGTTCGCCTTTCCCGGGTGATACTCTATCTCACAGTCATAATCCTTAAGAAGCTCCAACCAGCGACGCTGTCTAAGATTCAACTCTTTCTGCGTAAGGAGGTATTTTAGACTCTTGTGATCAGTGAAGATATAACACTTCTCTCCGTAGAGATAGTGTCTCCAGATTTTTAGAGCAAAAATTACAGCAGCAAGCTCTAAATCATGGGTGGGGTAGTTACGCTCATGCACTTTCAACTGACGAGATGCATAAGCCACTACCTTTCCTTCCTGCATCAAGACACATCCTAATCCCGTGTGAGAGGCATCACTGTATACCGTATAGGCCTTCCCAGGCTCAGGCTGGATCAGAACCGGTGCTTCAGTCAACACGGTCTTAAGTTTATCAAAACTGGTCTGTTGAGCCTCAGTCCAAACAAAAGGGACTTCCTTCCTTAGAAGTTTAGTCAGAGGTGCTGCAATAATTGAGAATCCTTCCACAAACCTCCGATAGTAGCCAGCTAAACCTAAGAAACTTCGAATCTCATGAATATTCTTGGGCTGCCTCCATCCCAAAATAGCCTCAATCTTCTTTGGATCCACCTGAATACCTTTAGCAGAAACCACGTGACCCAAGAAGATAACCTCGGTTAACCAGAATTCACATTTACTAAACTTTGCATACAACTGCTTTTCACGCAAAGTTTGTAGAACAATCCGGAGATGTTCTTCATGTTCTGCCTCCGATTTGGAATAAACCAGTATGTCGTCAATGAAAACAACTACGAACTGGTCTAGATAGGGTTGAAATACCCTGTTCATCATATCCATAAAGGCTGCAGGGGCATTAGTTAATCCAAACGGCATCACCAGAAACTCGTAATGACCATAACGAGTCCGAAAAGCGGTCTTGAATACATCAGAATCCTTAACCTTGAGTTGGTAATAACCCGATCTCAGGTCTATCTTAGAAAATACTGTAGCTCCCCGAAATTGGTCGAACAAATCATCAATACGGGGAAGTGGGTATTTGTTTTTAATCGTCAGCTTGTTTAGCTTCCGATAATCAATACAAAGTCGAAGTGATCCGTCCTTCTTCTTTACAAACAAAACAGGGGCTCCCCAAGGAGAAACACTTGGTCGGATGAAGCCCCTATCCAACAACTCCTGCAATTGAATCTTTAATTCCTTAAGCTCTTTCGGAGCCATCCTGTAAGGAGCCATAGATACAGGAGCTGTACCCGGATATACATCAATGGCAAATTCAATCTCGTCACGCCTTGACGGTACTACTGGCAATTCCTCCGGAAAAACATCTGGAAAATCCCTAACCACCGGAATCTTATCCAAACCAGAATCTGACTGTCTCGAGTCAAGAATATAAGCAAGGTAAGCAGTAGCCCCATGTCGAATCATCCTTTCTGCTTTGAGAGCCGAAACAACATTGGTCATATAGCCTCTACGTTCTCCAACCATAACCACTTCGCCCCCATCTGAGGTTTTCAGAGTCGCCCTTTTCTTCTCACAATCTAAATGGACTCGATGAGTAGATAACCAGTCCATTCCGAGAATAAGGTCGAACTCTTTAAAAGGTAACTCCATCAAATCGGCGGAGAATATTTTCCCTTGAATCTCCAAAGGGCAATTTTTGTACACCTTAGTAACCTTGACCTGATCACCGACTGGACTATAAACGGAAATCGAGTTTCCGATATTCTCAACTGGAATTTTAAGTACTCTAGATACCGAACTTGCAACATATGAATGGGTAGAACCATTATCTAATAAAGCAAAATATGGAATAGAGTGGATAGAGAATGTACCAGCAATAACATCTGGCTCATCACGATCCTCATGTCTCCTGGTAGCATAAACCAAACCTGGCTGTCTCACCCCAGATCCAGCTGGTCCTCCACTCTGAGCTGGCCTATCTCTACCAGCAGATCCTGTAAAATCGGATCTACCTCTACCTTTACTCCTAGCAGGAGTCTGTACTGATGCCTGTGACGGAGTATGAGTTGACGAAGGTGCTTGAGGGCAATCTTTGAAAATATGATCAAAAGACCCACATCGAAAACATGCCCCGGACTGTCTTCTACACGCCCCAGAATGCCATTTCTTGCAGTAAGAACACTGTGGTAGCCCCCGCGTGTTAGACGATCCCCCAACACTAGAAGTCGGTACAAAAATATTCGTTGGTCTAGCTCTGGAATAACTCTGGTAGTTACTCTCATCTCTTGCCCTTTTTCTGGTCTGGTTATCTTGACCATGTTGAACTGTCGAGGTTGACTGCCTCTTACCCCGATCCATACCATGAGACTCAGCTTGTCTCAACTCCGCCTCATTACGTTCAGCAGTCCTAGCTCGTAAGGTAATATCCTTGTATTCTTTATCCATATGCAAAGATACACCCGTCTTGATCGTAGGTCGCAAACCTTTCAGAAACCAGCTGCATTTTTCTTCCTCCGTGGTAACTAACCCAGGGACATACTGTACCAGTCTTAGAAATTCAATTTCATACTGATTCACAGTCATATCATTTTGCTTCAAGTTTATAAAATCCTCGCGACACTGGGCTAGGTACTCAGCTCCAACATATCTGTCCCGAAAGGCCTGACGGAAATGATCCCAAGATATCCGACTAGCAGAAATGACAGTCTTCTCAGCCTCCCACCAGTTTAAGGCTTCACCCTTCAATAAAGATACAGCAGCTTTTAATTTTCTGTCTGCAGGGTAGTCCATCTCATCAAATAGTTGCTGTAATTTCTTCAGCCAATACTCAGCATCAGCTGGATCTGCCGTGGTCTTACCGTCAAACATCGACATGCCAGCAGACAAAAACTCAGCAGATATGGGTCTTCTAGAACCCTGTCGAAGATACTCCAGTAGCTCCAAATGTACTGCAGCAACATCCACTCCAGCAGTCTCACTGTTGCCGGCTGCACGGGGACCCTCACTATGAGTCTGCTGATCAGGTTGGTTGGTCTGTTGACCACTCGTATGAACCTCTTGTCGCACCTCAACCTGTTCAGGTTGTGGGTCCTCTTGATGTGGTGGAAACTGTTCAGGGGAATTAATGTCAACCGTATGGGCAGTGGTACGACCTCGTCCACGGCCTCGACCTCGGCCAGTCATAATTCTAGAACTCTTGCGGGGTGGCATAGTAGTCTATCTACAAAAGAAGAGTCCTAAGTCAAAATTGGTACTTGGAGACTTTGATTAAAACATGTATATATATATATATATGTATATATATATATTTTAAATCTGGACATTTATCTGAAAATCTCATAATTTCCGAAAACATTTATGATGCTTGCAATTTTTCGAAAACTTTAAAAATCAAATTTCCATCGAGTCTCACAGGCCGAGGGGTGTAACCTGGCTCTGATACCACTAAATGTAACCCCCTATTTTGATCTAGGGTTTTGAAATAAATTGAATTTGGCGAATTGGAAACTTTCCCCTCAAGTAAGGTCATTTAAGAAAAACTGTACCAAAACTATTATTCAAATAAAATAGTTATCGTTTACTGTTTCGTTTTAAAACAAGCATGCCAAAACAGTTATCAAATCCCAACATTTAATAAATGTCCAAAGTCCACGTTTACAACCAAATACTGAAAATACTTAAATAATTAAGTAAGTCTGGAACGAAACATACTGATAATTAGTATCAAATACTGATCGTACGTAGTCCTCCAAGTACCGTAACCTAAGTCTGGAATCTGAAACAGATACTAAGGGGGAGTCAGCTAAAAAGCTCAGTGTGTCTCTAAAGTGCAACTGAAAACAAAACAGAACTGTATTTTATTTTCTGATAAAAACTTTTCTGAAAACACAACAAATACCGGATCATAATGATATGATGTCTGATGCACATGAATCATAATACCCATCTCCGATACACCGAAAAGTAAGGTTCCCCAGAACCTACTTTCTCCATCGTCACCATCCGAAGTGGAACTCAGCCCGAAGGGTGGAACCACTAATCCGAAGCGGAATTCAGCCCGAAGGGTGAAACCACTGATCCGAAGCGAAGTTCAACCCGAAGGATGAAGTCGCTGAACTTCCTCCGTACAATATACCAACCCAATGATATGACATGTAATCCGATTTCAAAGTCCGAATGCAATCTTGTTATAAAACTAAGATGCATGTACATAAAAATCCGATTCCGATGTGTTACATAACACGATCATAAAATCCGAGTATACATTATTTATCAAATAACAAAGCAGGATGACATACCAATGAGTCATGCAATATTTATCATACAAATCACAAAATCATGTAACACATAAAACTGTAGCACAAAACAGAGAACACACCTTAGGTAGCTAAATAGTCAACGTCGATAGTGACGTCTCCCACGATCAGCTCTAGCGGAAGTTCGGACAGAAACAGTTCCTAAAAATATAGGACACTATGTGAGATTTCCTATTATGCCATATCCGAATAATTTACGCTTAATAAATATCTTACTGGCAGATCTCGAAGATTGTGCCACCGAAGGTCTGCCTGGCGGTGGAGGAGGTAAAATCTCGGGATCTGAGTCCACGTCACCTGAACACGAAATTATCTGAGTCAAATTCCGATTTAACACTTTACTGAAAATCTGAGCTCAATATATAAAATTGATCCAAAACGGCACTTCGGGTTCGAATTTGAAGAAACGGACAGTGCCAATGGAACCGGGACGTCGAAAAACATAAAAGTGGCCTCGGTCGAAAAAGTTGACCAAAAGTCAACGCTGACGTCATCGCTGACGTCAGCATGACTGTGATGACGTCATCGCTGACGTCAGCATGACATCATCGCTGACGTCAGCATGACGTCAGCCTCTTATAAACCCACAGACCGGTTCGGCTCAACCCAGCCGGCCGGTTCACTTCTCCTTGAACCGGTTCGGTTCATATACAAAATCCCCAAATTAAAACTAAACCCTAACCCTAATATCACCCTAACCCTTCCCCCGACGGCGCCCTTCCCCGACGGGCCACCGCACATGCACGGCGGCCATGGCCCGACAGCCACAGGCCGGCGACGGTGCACCCGAAGCCCGACCGAAAACCCCGACCCTAAAAACCCTAACTCCCTTCCGACGGCGTCCCTTCCTCGACCAAATCCGAGAGCCACCGGCGACCACAAAGGCCACTGGAGGGTGGGTTCTGCTCGGACGGACGAGAGGAACCCACTGGTGGTGGCGGCGCAAGGAGCCGTCGCCGAACGGCGCCGGAAAACGCAACCAAACCCGCAGCGAGATAACCCTATAACGCGAACCTTCAACGGTCGATTACCGGCGACACGAACGGCGGTTGAGCGCGTAAAGGGCTGGGCTGAGACCTGGACGGTGCGGCGGTTCTCCTGGTACAGGCGGTGTCATCCACGGCGCGGCGGTGGGGGAAATCGGAGGTGGCCGACGATTATGAAAGAGGGGAAATAATAATGGGAAAATAATTCATCCCAAAATGAGCAAATCTGATCCCCTTTAATCATATCTGATAGTGGAGTGGTTGGGATATTTTTATTATTTAATTAATAATTTAATTTCGAATCTAAATAAGATTCAAATGGGGTGATTCCAGACCAAGAGCTTGCCTAGCTCAATTGGCTGGGCACCCAGCTGATAAAGCATGAGGTTGTGGGTTCGATTCCCACAACTCTCAACCTATCCTTATTATTTTTTTTTCTTTTTTTTTTAGGGGTGTTACACACCAGCTCAGGCTCCTGCTAGAGCCAACGACTTTCAGAGAGGCCGCGGGCGCGGTAGAGGTAATTTCCAGCCGAGGAACGATGGTCAGAGAAACTTAGCTCATGTAGTTGCAGTCCAGCCGGAGGGCGGAGGACAGGCTAGGGTTTACGCTCAGCGCGGGGAGCAGCATGACACCGATGTGATCGCAGGTAACTTCTCGATACGGTCTTTGGGTTTGCTTTCTTTGATTGACTCTGGGTCTACACATTCGTACATATTGAGTGAGCATGCACAGTCTTTGAAATTGCCTTGTGAGTTGTTAGAGGTAGGAGTTAGTGTTACTAGTTCTTTTGGGGACACGGTAGTGGTTAGGAAGATGTACCGAAGGTGTCTGTTGATGGTTCAGGGACATGTGTTTCCAGTGGATATGATGAAACTTCCTTTCTATGGTTTTGATGTGATTCTGGGTATGGATTGGCTCACGGAGCATAGGGCTAGGATAGATTTTGAAACTAAGCGGATTTCTTTGAAGCTCACAGATGATTATGAAATTGTTGTGGTGGGTGAGAATGTGAAGTTCTTATCCAATGTGGTTTCAGTATTAGAGGCTAAGAGATTAGTTGAGTTAGGGTGTGAAGCATACTTAGCGTATGTGATGAACCCTAACATGAGTGAGGTTAGACCTCAGGACATCCGGACAGTATGTGATTTTCCTAGTGTGTTTCCAGAAGAATTGCCAGGGCTACCACCGGATAGAGAGGTAGAGTTCAGCATTGAGACTTATTCTGATTTAGCTCCTGTTTCGATTGCTCCGTATCGTATGACACCGAAAGAACTGAAAGAGTTGAAGACTCAGTTACAAGAATTGACAGATAGAGGTTTTATTCGACCTAGTTCTTCACCTTGGGGTGCACCAGTGTTGTTTGTGAAGAAGAAAGATGGAAGCATGAGAATGTGTATAGATTATAGACAGTTGAATCAGTTGACAATGAAGAACAAATATCCGTTGCCTAGAATCGATGACTTGTTTGATCAGTTGAGAGGAGCATCTGTCTTTTCTAAGATTGATTTGAGATTGGGTTACTACCAGCTAAAGGTTAGAGAGGTTGATGTACCAAAGACAGCCTTTAGGACTAGGTATGGGCATTATGAGTTTTTAGTCATGCCTTTTGGGTTGACTAATGCACCGGCAGCTTTCATGGACATGATGAATAGGATTTTTCATCAGTACCTAGATCAGTTTGTAGTTGTGTTTATTGATGACATTTTGGTGTACTCGCGAACTGAAGAAGACCATGACCGACACTTAAGACTTGTCTTGAAGACTTTGCTAGATCATCAGTTGTATGCGAAGCTCAGCAAGTGTGAGTTCTGGATCCGTGAGGTAGTCTTCTTAGGACATGTAGTGTCAGCTGAAGGCATTAGAGTTGATCCGAAGAAGATTGAAGCCATTGTTGAGTGGAAGCAACCGAAGTCTGTGACAGAGGTACGTAGCTTCCTAGGTTTAGCCGGATACTATAGGAGATTTGTAGAGGGTTTCTCTAAATTAGCCGCTCCATTGACACAGTTACTTCATAAGAGTGTTCAGTTTGAGTGGACAGATGCAAGACAGAGAGCCTTTGAGAAATTGAAAGAAGCTTTGACCCAAGCACCGATCTTGATACAGCCTGAGTCTGGGAAGGACTATGTAGTCTACAGTGATGCTTCATATGTAGGGCTAGGATGTGTCCTCATGCAAGACAAGAGAGTAGTGGCTTATGCCTCAAGACAGTTGAAGACCCATGAGCGCAACTATCCGACCCATGACATAGAGTTAGCTGCAGTTGTGTTTGCTCTGAAGATTTGGAGGCACTATTTGTATGGTGAGAAATGCACAGTGTACACCGATCACAAGAGTTTGAAGTATATTATGACTCAGCGAGATTTGAATCTCAGACAGCGTAGGTGGTTAGAGCTACTAAAGGACTACGATCTTACTATTGAGTACCATCCGGGTAAGGCCAATGTAGTGGCCGATACATTGAGTAGGAAGGTGGCCGTGGACTTGAGAGCTATGTTTGCTAAATTGAGTTTGTCTGGAGATGGTGGCTTGATAGCCGAGCTTCAGGTTAGACCTACTCTAGGTCAGATGATTAGAGAGAAACAACTCTTAGATAGATCTTTGGCACCTCACGTGCAAGATATAGCCGAGGGTAGATCTTCAGACTACAGTTTCAGTTCCGATGGGGTTTTATGTTACAAAGACAGAATAGTTGTGCCTGAAGACAGTGATTTGAGACGTACGATCTTGACTGAAGCCCACAGTAGTCCGTTTGCTATGCATCCTGGAAGTACGAAGATGTACCGTGATTTGAAGAATGAGTACTTTTGGGTTGGCTTGAAGAGAGATGTAGCCGACTTTGTGAGTAAGTGTTTAGTGTGCCAGAGAGTGAAGGCGGAACATCAGGTTCCCTCAGGTTTGTTACAGCCGTTGAGAATACCGGAATGGAAGTGGGAGAACATCACCATGGATTTCGTTTCGGGTTTGCCTTTGACTCCTACGAAGAAGAACTCAGTTTGGGTGATAGTGGATCGATTTACAAAGTGTGCTCACTTCTTGGCAGTCAACACTACTTACACCTTAGATAGATTGGCCGATTTGTACATTGGTGAGATTGTCAGACTTCATGGTGTGCCGAAGTCCATTGTGTCAGATAGGGATCCTCGGTTTACTTCTAGATTTTGGGAGAGTCTGCATACAGCTTTGGGTACCCGTTTGAACTTCAGCACTTCTTATCATCCTCAGTCAGATGGTCAGTCAGAGAGGGTTATTCAGATCTTAGAGGACATGTTGCGTTGTTGTATCATTGACTTTCAGGGTACATGGGAGAAACATTTGCCTCTAGTAGAGTTCGCGTACAATAACAATTTTCAGTCGAGCATTCAGATGGCTCCGTATGAGGCCTTGTATGGCCGGAAGTGTAGGACTCCAGTGTGTTGGGCCGAGGTAGGACAGAAATTGTTACCTATGCCAGATTTGCTCAAGGGGACAACCGACAAGGTAAAATTGATTTGTGATCGCTTGAAGGCTGCTTCGGATAGGCAGAAGTCCTATGCCGATTTGAAGAGGAAGGAAGTTGAGTTCTCAGTGGGTGAGAAGGTATTCTTAAAAGTGTCACCGTGGAAGAAAGTGATGAGATTTGGCCGAAAGGGGAAATTGAGTCCGAGGTACATAGGACCGTATGAGATTGTGAAGAGGGTTGGTCCTGTTTCTTATCAGTTGCGTTTGCCGTCCGAGCTTGAGAAGATACATGATGTGTTCCATGTGTCGATGCTTCGCAAGTATAGGTCCGATCCATCACACGTTATGCCCGTAGAAGAAATTGAATTGAATCCGGATTTGACTTATGAAGAAGAGCCAGTAGAGATCTTAGCTTCTGACAGTAAGGTGTTGAGGGGTAGATCGATTGAGTTAGTAAAAGTGCGGTGGCGACGTAGAGGTGTGGACGAGGCCACTTGGGAGAGGAAGGAGGATATGGAAAAGCAGTTTCCATATCTCTTTCAGTCAGGTAATTTCGGGGACGAAATTCCTTAAGTGGGAGAGAGTTGTAACACCCGTGTTTTGGGCCTAGGAGTTAGCTGGATATTAGTTCGAGTCAAATGAAACTTAATTAAAACAATTCAATTTCAAATAATGGTCTAATTGAGTTTTAATATGAAGGGAGGGACCTATGTTGCTATTTACCCAAGTTTTAAATAAAGCAAGACCACTTTAATAAAAAGGTTGTCTTCCTCCCTCTTTCCTCCCCACTTTCACGTTAAAAGCTCCCCCACCATCTCTAAACCCTTTCAAAACCTAGTTACTATTCCATTCGTTTTCTTCTTCATTCCAAGGTGCTTTTCAAAGGTAATCACATTTTCTTAACCTCCTTTTCAATCTCTATCTATCCATTGCTTTAGATTTCAAAAAATATGGTGTTTTGGAAATTAGGGTTTATGTTAAAGTTTGAATTTTTAATGGGGTTTTTCAACTTGTTTTGATAAATTGTATTGGGGGTTTGTTTAAGCACTATGAAATACACAACATATGTTAATTTGATTAATTTTGGATGAAAATTCGTAGTATGGTCTTAAGGCTAGTTTTAAGGTTGTAAAACTTGAGTTTTTGGTGGGTTTTGTGTTGAAATTGAAGGGCTGTTGGTCTACCTATGATATGAGGGTGTTTTGGGATGATTTGGAAGTTAATTGGATGTTTGGAAATTGGTTTTTCAGCAAGTCTTTAGGGGAGCACGAAAATTGGGAATTTTAAGAGATAATGTGATTTGGGAATTTGTGAAATTTGGTTTATGTTTGTGAAGTAGATTGATGGTTGAGTTTAGCATTGAATTGGGAAGTAATGTGTATGTTTTGCTTGGCTAGAAGCAAGAGGAAACGTGGAAGAGGCTTTGGGACCGAATCCGGGTGCGTAGGAGGATTGGTTCGAATTGCTAAGGAAGGGCGGTGAGTGGTCTTAACTTGTTTTAAAGTTTGGTTCGAGTATGTGTAGTGTGTGTGTAAAGTGTGCTTGGTAGGCCACTTCTATTTCAATTCAAGTTGATAGCTTAACCTTTGATATCCATAAATGCTATTGTGCTATTTAGCTATGCTCTTGTGATTTTGATTGGTTGGTGCATGTATATTCATGAGATGTGTATATGTGTGGTGAGCATGGATTGTGGTTGATGATATATATAAATCATGGTTATGATAATTGGCACTAAATAATTACCGGTTGTAAATGATCGATCATTAGGATAGTGTGCACACAAATTGAGTCAAAACGTACGTGGCATTGATGGCGTTAAGTCATCAAGGAGGAGTACGGTGATGTAACATTCCACCGGAAGCTTTTTATATATTTCTACGGGATGATGAGTGGAATCCCATCCGTAGGGCATGTGGCGATGAGTGGAATCCCGCACATGCAAGGGCCGGTGATGAGTGTAATCCCACCGAGGTAAAGTGTTGTCAAGGTTTATATCCGCACAATCGGGGTAATTAAAGTGGCCAATTAAACTTGTTTATGTAATGTGATATATGATGGTGATATGTGGTTTTGACATATGGTATTGTACATGATAATTGATATTGATGTGTAATCTTGCTAGGATTGAGAGACCATATATGCCACTTGAAAGACTAGCTAGGTCTACTTGATTATATGCAATGCTTGATATGTGTGAGATTAGGATTACATGCTTGAACCCTGCATTGTTGATGTTTTTCGTTTTAGAGCACCCTCACTAAGCTTATAGCTTACGCTCTCTATGTTCAACAATGCAGATCATTAGCATGGTGTTAGCTCGAGGCAAGGCAAGAAGGGCTTCCAAGTTTGTAGCTTAAGTATGGTTATCGATTTTGTATTAGCTAGCAATGTGGCAAGGGTCTTTGTATGAGCGTGTGTGACTCATTCGATTGATGTTGATTTGGATTGATGTTTTGGTTTGTAAGCATGGTATGTTATGATGGATGTTGTGTGTGATAGCATGTTTTAGATGCTAGGTTGCCTTGTTTTAGTGCAAACCTCTTTAAGCTTATCATGCATCTTTTAAAGCCTTGGAGTTCTATGTATGACATTGTATGTTAAATTGCCCTTTGGGATGCCATGTATGGATGCTTAGATTGTGTTGGAAGGCTTAAGTTGCTTGATTATATGTGTACCTCTTTTTGTTGTTTAATGCCCTTTTGTTCTTGTAAGAGCATGCTTTTATGGTTGGTTTGCCTTAGGGTTGATGAAAGTGTGTTGGTTGAGGTTTTAGAGGGATTTAGGGGCCTCCTTGTGCCCTAAATCAGCTCAAACTTGTAAATTCGTAGCCGGGGTATCGATACCGTTGGTCTGGTATCGATACTGCCTTTTGGTTTCAGGCCTCGTGTATCGATACTCGAGGGAGAGTATCGATACCTTTTTGGTCACTGGAGTTTCTGCCAATCTCGGTATCGATACTGGCCTCTAGGGTACCGATACCGTTATCTTGGCGTTGACCGTGGGAAGTCAACTTTTGGGGAGGGTATCGTTACACTCCTTGGGGTATCGATACGGTCTCCACGGGTTGACCAAACCCTGTTGACCTAGTCAAGGGGTATCGATACACCCCTTAAGGGTATCGATACCGCCTGCAGTTTAAGGTTTAAAATGGGCTTTTAAATGTTAGTTTGGGTTCGTTTGATTGCTTCGTAAATGTTGTTCCGTTGTATGATCACTTAGGATGTAACTCTCATCTAGACAAGATTTAAAATCAAAAAAAAAAGAAAAATAGGGTTGCTAACCGAGGGAGAGTTCCCTAGGGAGTTTTCACTCGGTTTTCCCCGTGTAGCTCACTCGGACCGGTCATCCGGCCAGACCGGGACGAGGGGGTTACTAAAACAAACATAAGAACAAAGACACAACTAAGAAGAACAAGGAGAAGAGAAAAGAGATCGAAGCAATCAGCAAAGGAAAAATAAGAGGAAAACAAGGGAAGAAGAACAACCAAGCAATCAACAAATAATCTACAACAACGAAACACAAAAAAAAAGGAAAACACCCCACATCCAACATAAGGGAAAAGACAGAATTGGCGAGGGAAAGGAAGAGACACTGAGCCAGCTAGTAATTTTGATTTTGCGTATCCACTTCTGACAGCACAGAAAGAAAATGATGAAGAGTAGGCAATGCTGCAAGAGATCCACCGATGTCAACATTTCAAGATCTAATCATAGCGATGACAAAGGGGAAGGTGACAAAGGGGTGACGTTCAGAACAACCACAGAAGAAAGCGGCTGTGAACAAACCACCAAAAAAAGAACCCGATAAAATCGAAGGCAAAGGCCCAACCAACCACACGACTGTGAACTCTAACTTTTTTTCACGGACGATGACTTAAACAAAGCCCTTGGCACTGAGAGGCTTCACAACCAAATGAGACTAGAAAAAAAGGTTTTTAAAGATTGGTCATAGACCAAATGAGATACTAAGATATTTATCTTGAATTTAATTTTTTAGTGTTAAAATATAAATAGGATAAAAAATAAAGAATTTTTACTCGTCCATCTTAGCAGCAGTAATTAATCTCTTGTCGGGTAAGAATGAATCTATTTTTTATGGAGGATCGGAATTAAATTACACACGTTTGACTTTTGAGGTCAAAGAGTATTATTATTATTATTATTATTATTATTATTATTATTATTATTATTGTTGTTGTTGTTGTTATTGTTATTGTTATTGTTATTGTTATTGTTATTGTTATTGTTATTGTTATTGTTATTATTATTATTATTATTATTATTATTATTATTAAAGGAATTAAAAAGTAAGGGTAAATTATATCACATACCACTCAACTGTGACCTCTGAGTCGAAAATGCCACCGAACTTTAAAATTGTTCAAAACTATCACTGAACTTTAATATGTGACTCGAAAATATGACTCTGCCGTTAACTCTTAACACACCGTTAAGTCAAAACGACGTCGTTTTAGTGCGACTGTTTTGAAGCCTAATTTAGGCCAAAACAACGTCGTTTTGCTAGAGGAAAATTATTAAACCAATGTGCTTACCTTTAAATGTAAAAGCTAAGTCTTAACCATTGAACCTACTTGATATTATATGACGTTTTGTTAAAATAGTATATATCTCACACTACATGAGATTAATTCAGATTATTTTATGAAAAAATAATATTATAAATAATATTAATATATAAATAATATAAAATATATCATTCTTATATATTATTTATAATATAAATATATTATTTTTAAAAACCCAAAATGTTCATATAAATAATATATTTATATTATTAATAATATATAAAACCCTAAAACCTCAATTGTTAACCCACAAACCCCAACCCTCAAATGTAAACTTGAAACCTTAGAGTTTAGGATTCAGGTTTTTTTATACATTACCGTTTATGAATATTTTAGATTTTTAAAAAATAATATATTTATATTATAAATAATATATATATATATAATATTTTATTTAAATTATATAATCTTAACCATTTGGTTCAACTAAATTATTTTATGAAAAAAATAATACTAAAAATAATATTAATATATAAATAATATAAAATATATTATTTATATATATATATATATATCAATAAAATTATATTAATTTTATGGTTTTTACATTTTATTTATAATATAAATATATTATTTTAAAAAAATCATTAAAATGATATATTTATTAAAATAATATATTTATATTATAAATAATATATAAAAACCTTAAACCTCAAACCACAACGTTTATGGTTTGTGGTTTGGGTATTGTAGTTTAAGGTTTAGGATTTAGGCTTTAAATTTTTTATATATTATTTATAATATAAATATATTATTTTTATGAATATTTTGAAGTTTTTTTAAAATAATAAATTTATATTATAAATATTATATAAAAATAAAAACAATACACTTTTATTTATATATATTGATATATATGTATATAAAAAATATATTTTATATTATTTATATATTAATATTATTTATAGTATTATTAATTTCATAAAATAATTTGAATTAATCTCATGTATTATGAGATATATACTATTTCTGGTAAAATATTATATAATATCAAGTTAGTTCAGTGGTTAAGGCATAGTCTTTACATTTGAAGGTTTCGGGTTCAAATCTCTCCAAGAACATCGTTTTAATAATTTTCTTCTAGCAAAAACAACGCCGTTTTGGCCTAAATTAGGCTTCAGAACAGCTGCACCAAAACGACGTCGTTTTGAGTTAACGATGGAGTGGTATTTTCGAGTCACATATTAAAGTTTAGTGATAGTTATGAAAAAATTTAAAGTTCGGTGATATTTTTTATTTAGGGATCGTAGTTTAGTGGTATGTGTTGTAGTTTACCCAAAAGTTAATTATACTATTTTCGAGGTTAAGGTTACTATAGACTCTTCTGCTTCGCCTCTATCACTATGGTGTATATTTTTTCTCATCATTTCAACTTAAAAGTTATCATACAAAAGGCAAACAGAGGCCCGCAGAAATAAAGGTTACGACAAGGCCAAAGCTTGGTAATCTAGGTAAAAGAAAAGAAATCTGCAGTAAAGCCTAAACAAGTAATATTAAACAACAAAATGTAACACTTCAATCCTAGCTGAAGAATCAGAAAGAGATGATAAGCAGGATGATTTTAGATGAGAGGAGAAATGAGAAATGTTTGAGAGAGACAAAATAGGGTTCATACATTCGATGCCCAACTCAGAGAACGACTAGGGTTACATAACTCACTCCCTAACCAAAACGACGTCGTCTTATCTAATTACAAGCATCCTTGAACACATAGTTTCATTAAAACAAATTAAAACATAACAAAAAATTAAAACTCTAATGGTCAATAATCTCTTTTCCTATTAACATCGTTGCAATGCCTCCTTTTTCAGACAATCCTTGACCTCAAGGATTCAAGTCTGAAAATTGCTATTGTAGCTAGTACAACACCTTCCAGGTAGCATCTTCCGGAAAAGTGTTTGACCATTCCACCAAGACTTCGGTAACAGCTCGATTTCCTCTCTTCCCGATCCTACGCTCAATAATCTTTACTGGTTCCTTGCTGATTCCTTCATCTGGCCCAATCAGAGGCAACTGACTTTGAACCTCATCAGATCCTACTTGCTTCTTAAGCTGGGAGACATGGAACACATGGTGGATTTTGGATCCCACTGGTAATTCTAACTTATATGCAGATGCCCCAGTTTTTTCCACAACTTTGAATAGTCCAAACCATTTTGGTGCCAATTTCTGAGAACTCATGTTTTGCACTGACTACTGCCTATAAGGTTGAAATTTTAAGAAAACCTTATCTCCTAATTGAAATTCACATTCCAAACTCCTCTTGTCAGCTTGTAGTTTCATTCTACCTTGAGCCCTCTTGAGATGAAACTTCAGCATTTTAAGAGCTGCTTCTCTTTGCTGTAATCCCCTATCCACTGTAGCTACCATTGATTCTCCCGCTATGTAAGGCACATGAACATCTGGTTCTTGTCCATAGAGAGCTTGGAAAGGGGAGGTTCCAATTGAAGCATGGTAAGATGAGTTGTACCACCAATCGGCCAAATGTAACCAATCACTCCACTCCCTTGGCTTTTCTTCTGTCATACACCTAAGGTAAGTTTCCAAACATTGATTCACCCTCTCAATTTGACCATCAGTTTCAGGGTGGTAAGCAGTTGAGGGTGTAATCACAATTCCTAGTTTAAGAAAAAGTTCTTTTCAGAACTGGCTCATAAATATCTTGTCTCTGTCACAGACAATTGTGTGAAGGCATGCCATGTAGCTTGAATACATTCTCCAAATACACCTGGGCAATGTCTTTTGTTGTATAAGGATGACTAAGTGCAATGAAATGTGCATACTTAGTCAGCCTGTCCACCACCACTAGAATAACATCATTCTTTCTAGAATTTGGTAAGCCTTCAACAAAATCCATACCTATGGAGGTCCACACTGTGTCTGGTATTGGCAAGGGTTGTAATAAGCCTCTAGGATGGTTCAGTTCCCCCTTATTCCTCTAGCAAACTCTACACTCTCTCACAAGGAATTTCACATTCTTCCTAAGTTCTTTCTAATAAAAAATGATGCTTAACCTTCTTGTTGTCACTTCAGCTCCCGAATGACCTCCAATGGGACTATAGTGGAAATACAACATCAAATCTCTCTTTAGTTCTTCATTGTGCCCCACAACTACCTTCCCCTTTCTTTTCAACAATTTCCCATCCCAAGAATATTTGTTATAACGAGGAGAGCCTCCCTGAATTGCATCTACAATTTTTCTCAACTTGTTAGCTGTTTTCCAGGATTCAGCAACTCTAGTCATTACATTGGTGTTAACACTGCTGATGGCTAGCAATTAACCTTCTCCACTTCTTGGTTTCCTTGATAGGGCATCATTAATCACATTAGTACTCCTTTTTTTTGTAGATTACCTCATAGTCATACCCAAGCATCTTAACTACCCATTTTTGATGTGCTGCGGTCACTACTTGGTTTTTTTCCAAGAATTTAAGGCTCTGGTGGTCAGTTCTAATTTTGAAGTGTCTCCCTACAAGGTAGGCTGACCATTTTTTTACTGCCATGAGAACAACCAGCATCTCCTTCTCATATATCGAGAGCCCTTGGTGTCTCACCCCCAAGCCTCTACTGAAGAAAGCTAATGGTTTCTCTTTTTGTACCAGAACTGCTCCTACTCCTATATCTGAAGCATCAGTTTCAATACTTAATTCTGCATTGAAATCGGGCAGTGTCAACACAGGGGTACTACTTATAGCTCTCTTCAATTTAACAAAAGCAGCTTTCTCTGTATCTAGCCATTTCCGCCCTCCTTTCTTTAATAAATTGGTCAAAGGCCTGCTTATAGTCCCATAATCCTTCACAAATCTTCTGTAGTAACCTGACAACCCAAAGAACCCTATGAGATCCTTCACAGTGGCAGGAGTGGGCCAATTTTGTATGCACTCAACCTTGGAATTGTCCATGGCAATTACCTCTCCAGAAATTACATAACCTAGGTAATCAACCTCAAGTGCCCCAAAACAACACTTGTTCTTCTTTGCATATAACTTATGCTCCCTTAATACACTCAGCACCTCTCTCAAGTGTCTCACATATGTCTCTCAATCTCTGGAATAAACCTGTATGTCATCAAAGAATACCAAGACTGATTTCCTCAAGTATTCTCTGAAGACTGTGTTCATTAAACTCTGGAAGGTGGCTGGTGTATTAGTTAATCCGAAGGGCATTACTAAGAATTCATAATGCCCGTCATGAGTCTTGAAAGTAGTTTTGTGCACATATGGTGTAACACCCGTATTTTGGGGCTAAGAGTTAGTCGGGTTGTAGTCCGAGTCAATAAAATTAAATAAAAATCTATTCAACCTAAATAGTGACCTAATTGAGCTTTAATAAAGAGGGAGGGACCTATATTGCGATTTGACCAAAAACTTTCAAAAGCAAGACCACTTTATTGAAAAAGTTGTCTTCCTCCATTTCCCCTCCCCCTTTTCACGTTGGAAATCATTTCCCCTCCCCAAACCCTCTCAAATATCAAAGTTACTATTCCATCAATTTGCCACTTGATTTCAACACCATTTTAAGAGGTAATTATGTTTTCTTAACCTCCTCTTTATCCCCTATCCAACCATTGTCTTAGATTTCAAAAACATGGGGTTTTAAAAATTAGGGTTTATATTAAAGTTTGGATTTTTAAGGGGTTCTTCAATTTGTTTTGATAAATTGTGTTGGGGTTTTTGTAGAACTAATGTTTTGATATAATAATTGAAAAATGTTTTGGACTGATTTAAAAAGTATTTAAAACATTTACAAAGTCCAAACAACTTGAAATGGTGTTTAGGAAGTTTTCAAAAGGGTTTTTAATGTGTTTCAAAGGCCAATTTATACAAACCAGTCCAGGTGTTTCGAAACACCTTAGGGCGTTTCGAAACAGGGGATTCCAGTAGCATATTCGTTTCGAAACGTGTTTCGAAACGGGCTTTCCCTGGACTTGATTTTTGCCCAGCGTTTCGAAACGGGCTAGGCCGTTTCGATACGCCCACGTGGCAATGACCACAACGGTCATAAACCCCAACGGCTATCTTCCCAACTAACTTTTAAATGTAGGCGTTTCGATACGAGCTTATAGCGTTTCGATACGTATTCCGAAACGGCAAGGGGGTGTTCCGAAACGGGTACCCTGACAGACTGCAACGGCTCTTTTTACATTGAGCGTGTTTCGAAACGGCCTCGAGCGTTTCGAAACGGGGAGCAGCAGAACTGCATTTATGGTGGGAATAAGGTCCTCAACGGCTCCAATTTGATCCCAACGGCTAGTAACGGCTACAAACTCATTTGGGAGTATAAAAGGGACCTCCAAGCATCAAGAGAAGGCTAATGCTCATATTGTCAAACATCAAATGATCAAGAAATTGTCTTAGCACTTAAATTGTCAATTCTTGTATAGACAAACACTAGTGAGCCAAAATTGTCAAATTTGCTCAAGTGTTTTAGGTTTGGGTGAGTGCTTATTTGTGCAAATAAACTCCTATTAGAGGATTACAAGTTTGCTTTGTTTATCTCTTGTAAAGAGGGTTTCAATCAAGGCTTTGGGTAGAAAGCTTGATTGGTTGTAAGGGTTTCCTCCTAAGCCTAGAAAAGGGGACAAATCAATTAGTGGATTGATTGTGAAATCCTTAGTGGGGAGCTAAGGTAGTGGATGTAGGTGCTTGTTAGAAGGCCGAACCACTCTAAAATCATTGTGTCTTTATTCTTTCTAGCTTCCTAAACCCTTCCACCCAAATATCCACCTCTCCACCACTTGGTGAGCATAATCGGTTGAACGAATCGAGCACCACACAACTCAACAATTGGTATCAGAGCTTGGCTCAATCGAAGAGGATTCACATCCTATTGAGAAGATCCGGCAAGCTCGATCACTATTTCATCAACCGGCTCAAATGGCACAATCAATCGACAAACCGCCTTTCTTTGACGGAGACCACTATGCCCATTGGAAGACAAAGATGAAATTCTTCTTGAAGTCAAGAGATTACAAGCTATGGGACATAGTTGAAGATGGTCCGTTCGTGCCTCAAAGAAGTAAAGCGGAGTGGAGTGCCGACGATCGCAAGAAGATAGAGCTCAATTGCAAGGCCTTGCACATCTTGTTTTGTGCTTTTGGCCCATCCATCTATGAGAAGATGTCTTCTTGTGAGAGTGCCAAGGAGGTATGAGACAAGCTTGAAGTCACATACGAGGGGACAAATGAAGTCAAGGAGACCAAGATTGGGCTCCTAACCTTGGAGTATGAGAACTTCAAAATGGATCCGGAAGAGAACATCGAGAAGATGTTTGATAGGTTCTCCACCATCACCAACGGTCTTAAAGGTTTTGGAGAAGCCATCCCAGAAGAAAAGCTTGTTCGAAAGCTCATCTACTCACTTCCCGAGTCTTGGGACTCAAAGAGGACCGCCATCATCGAAGCCAAAAATTTGAAGACTTTGAAGCTTGATGAACTCATGGGGTCTCTCCTTACTTATCAAATCATGAAGAAAAATAAAGAGGATGAAAAAAAGAGGGAAGAAATTAGAGCTATGGGAGAGAAGAAACTCAAAGGGCTTGGCATCAATGCAAGTGCCATGGCTCTCAAATCCTCCACTTGCCATCGTTTCTACTCAAGTGAAGAGGAGGATGAAGAAGAAGAGATAGTTCATCTCTTCAAGAAGTGTGCCCCGTTCATGAAGAAAGCCTTGAGAGAGCTTGAACGAGAACCTAAGAGAAAGGAGAGGGCAAGCACTTCAAGCCATAAGAAGAAGGCACATTTGGCTACTTCGAGTGATGAAGACTCCACCGACGATGAACAAGCCAACCTTTGCCTTATGGCCATCGAAGAAGATTCAAGGGTAACTTCTAATTCATCTACTTCATGTTCTTATTCCTTTGATGAATTACAAGATGCCTATGACGATTTGGTTTTAGATTTTAAAAGCCACATTTTGAAAAACAAAAAATTGGTTTCAAAGTTAAAAATTCAAAATGATTTGCTTTCTAAAACCAAACTTGAACTTGAAACAAAACTTGAAGAGTTTGAATTAAAATGTTTTGATTTACAAAAATTGCTTCAAAATGTTCAAGAAGAAAAAGATTTGATTTCCAAAGAGCTTGAAAAGAAAAACAATTTTGGAAAATCAAATTTTTATGTTAGACAATCTAGTGCCCCTAGATTTAAAAATGGTAAATGTTTTAGAAGTGTTTGGGTCCCAAAAGGACTAACCACTTCAATTAAAAAGGATGACATTGAAAAATGGATTCCTAAGGGGTCAAAAATTTGTGCTACTAACGTTCATGGATCCAAAGCAATTTGGATACCAAAAATTACTTGATTGTCTATTGCTAGGTGTGATGGAGATGTTCAACAAGTCAAACATTGAGGGGGAGCTCCATGCACACAAGAAAGAACACTTGAAGAAGAAAGGCTTCACAGCCTACCTTGAGTTCAAGTGTTGGTAAAATTTCTAGTTGTTTTGTGCTTTCATTTGTTTATTTCTTAGTTTAAATTCAACTAGATGATCATTTATGATGGACTAACATTTCAATGATGCCTTGAGTAAGGGGGAGCCATTTTTAAACCAAATTCTTATTTTTGTCAAAGTTTTTACCTCCATTGTTATTTTGAACTTAATGTTTTAAATTCTTTTTGATATAACAAAAAGGGGGAGAAATGGTTTGAAAAATTGAATTTTCAAATGAATAAGGGGGAGCTTTATTTGAATTAAAAATTTTCAACTCTTATTCACATTTTTAAAGTTAAAGGGGGAGAATCCCAAACAATTTTTCAAGTGAGTTTTATTATATCAAAAAGGGGGAGATTGTAGAACTAATGTTTTGATATAATAATTGAAAAATGTTTTGGACTGATTTAAAAAGTATTTAAAACATTTACAAAGTCCAAACAACTTGAAATGGTGTTTAGGAAGTTTTCAAAAGGGTTTTTAATGTGTTTCAAAGGCCAATTTATACAAACCAGTCCAAGTGTTTCGAAACACCTTAGGGCGTTTCGAAACAGGGGATTCCAGTAGCATATTCGTTTCGAAACACGTTTCGAAACGGGCTTTCCCTGGACTTGATTTTTGCCCAGCATTTAGAAACGGGCTAGGCCGTTTCGATACGCCCACGTGGAAATGACCACAACGGTCAAAAACCCCAACGGCTATCTTCCCAACTAACTTTTAAATGTAGGCGTTTCGATACGAGCTTATAGCGTTTCGATACGCGTTCCGAAACGGCAAGGGGGTGTTCCGAAACGGGTACCCTGACAGACTGCAACAGCTCTTTTTACATTGAGCGTGTTTCGAAACGGCCTCGAGCGTTTCGAAACGGGGAGCAGCAGAACTGCATTTATGGTGGGAATAAAGTCCTCAACGGCTCCAATTTGATACCAACGGCTAGTAACGGCTACAAACTCATTTGGGAGTATAAAAGGGACCTCCAAGCATCAAGAGAAGGCTAATGCTCATATTGTCAAACATCAAATGATCAAGAAATTGTCTTAGCACTTAAATTGTCAATTCTTGTATAGACAAACACTAGTGAGCCAAAATTGTCAAATTTGCTCAAGTGTTTTAGGTTTGGGTGAGTGCTTATTTGTGCAAACAAACTCCTATTAGAGGATTACAAGTTTGCTTTGTTTATCTCTTGTAAAGAGGGTTTCAATCAAGGCTTTGGGTAGAAAGCTTGATTGGTTGTAAGGGTTTCCTCCTAAGCCTAGAAAAGGGGACGAATCAATTAGTGGATTGATTGTGAAATCCTTAGTGGGGAGCTAAGGTAGTGGATGTAGGTGCTTGTTAGAAGGCCGAACCACTCTAAAATCATTGTGTCTTTATTCTTTCTAGCTTCCTAAACCCTTCCACCCAAATATCCACCTCTCCACCACTTGGTGAGCATAATCGGTTGAACGAATCGAGCACCACACAACTCAACAGTTTTGTTTAATCATAATGAAATACACATTATATATCAATTTGGTTGATTTTGGATGAAAATTCGTAGTATGTTCATGAGGCAATTTTTAGGGTATTAAAACTTGGGTTTTTGATGGGTTTTAGGTTGAGAACCAAGGGCTGATGGTTAGGGTATAATAGGAGGGTGATTTGGGATGTTTTGGAGGTCATTTGGGTGTTTGGAAATGGGTGTTTCAGCCAAGGGTTGTTGGAGTACGAATTTGGGTTATTTGGGGATTTATCTTGGTTGGAAAATTAGGGTGAAATTGATTTGAATTCAAAGGTTGTGTGATTATTGATTATTAGCATTTATTTTGGCTATCGGTTGTGTTTTGGTTGGTTAGAAGCAAGAGAAGACGATGGAGAAGCTTCGGGCTCGAATCCGGAATTTGGATGCTTGGTAGGCTAGTCGTCTTGTGCTATGAAGTGGTCGGTGAGTGGTTATTGTTTTTAAATGTTTTTAAACATTGGTTCAAGCATGTGGACCTAGGTTGGGCTTGGTAAACCCACCTAGAGTTGAGGTTAGGGTGGTAGCCTAATCTCAAGCTTAAGTTTAGGAAACTTTGGTTGAACTTCTAATTGCTTGTTATGCCTCTTATTTATATGTGTTTACGGTAGATATGTATATGGTGTTATACATGTTGTTGAGGCATGGTTTGATGCATTGCTATGCATGTGGTTTGGATTGTGAATTGTGCATGATGATGATCATGGTGGGTACATGCTAGGCATGGTATTGGGTTGTGAAATAAATGTATGTGAGACATGATATTTGATGCATTGTTATATGCATATGTAGCTATGAAAAATGGATTGCGTTTAATGTTGGCACTAGTATGCTTGGGTACAATGATCGATCATTAGGATGAGTGTGCACACAAATTGAGTCAAAACGTACGTGGCCTTGGTGGCGTTAAGGCACCAAGGAGGAGTACGATGATGTAATATTCCACAAGAAGCTTTTATATATTTCTACGTGATGATGAGTGGAATCCTATCCGTAGGGCATGTGGTGATGAGTGGAATCCCGCCCATGCAAGGACCGGTGATGAGTGGAATCCCACCGAGGTAATGTTGTTGTTGGAAATGCGTTCCAACGGGTTATCCGCGTATTCGAGTCATAGCTAGGTGCCAATATGAGGTTGTATGTGTATACCAATATGAGGTTGTGTGTGTATACCAATATGAGGTTGTATGTGTATACCAATATGAGGTTGTATGTGTATGCCAATATGAGGTTGTATGTGTATACCAATATGAGGTTGTATGTGTATACCAATATGAGGTTGTATGTGTATGCCAATATGAAATTATATGTACATATCAATATAAGTTTATATGCGCTTTTATGAATTGAGATGTGTTGCCATTATAATATGAGATGTGATTTTCCCTATGCTTTGAGATATGTCGTTATTAATACATTGCTATATGTATCTTGGTAAGTTGAACTTATGAGTTGTAGAGCATGGCATAATGTTGACTATATGTTCATGCATCATGTTCATTTTGGCTTGGCGGACCGAAGGTAAGACCATGCATTTCATCATGGAAATAACTCGTGTTTGGACCCTGCATTGTCGAAGGTTTGTTTTACGAGCTTACCCTCACTAAGATTTTATGCTTACGCTCTCTTTTGTTCGACAATGCAGATAAATAGCTTGTGGGTGGCAAAGGCAAGGAAAGGTCTCCAAGTGTTGTTTTTGGTGAGCTCAATGTATGAATTTTAAGTAATAGAATATAATAGTTAAGCAATGGGATAGGTGTTATTGATCACAGTTTTGATGCATGTCGTTGTTGGCTTGGTTCGTGGATGCCTTGTTCGATTGTGAATATTGCTTATGTTACATGCCATGAATGTCTGCATGTTTTGGTTGCTAAGGCATGAAATTTTAAGTGCTTGTATGTCCATATATGCATGAATTGCTCTTTAATTGGAATGCTATGTATGAATGCTTTAGTCCATGTTTGAATGACTCCCTTGGCTTAACTATGTGTGCTTGCATGTTCGTATATGCTTAGGTGTGTCGAGAAATGCATTTAGAGTCGTTTTGGGGTCGTTTAAGTTGAAATTGAGGAATTGTTGTACAGGGGGTATCGATACCCCTAGCTAGGGTATCGATACTGTCTTGCCCAAAGGCCTCATATTTTGCCTGGGGTATCGATACCCTAAGGGTATCGATACCCTCCAAAGTTACTGGAATTTGGAGTTTTGAGTGAGAGTAGAGCGTATCGATACGAGGTTCCCGAGTATCGATACGGGTCTACTCTGTTGACCAAGGAGGGTTAACCGAGAAAGGGGGTATCGATACCCCTGGTAAGGGTATCGATACGGTCTTCTCGTGGTTGACTTCTTGGGTTGACCTAGAAAGGGGATATCGATACCCCTGGCAAGGGTATCGATACGGTCTGCCCTGTAAGCTTAAAAATGGACTGTTTATGCATGGCCGTGGTTCGAATGTGTTTTCCTTTGTATGTTTTCGCTGTTGTGAATCACTTAGGATTTAACCATCCTCTAGACAAGATTAAAATGATAGAAAAAAAATATAGGGTTGCTAACCGAAGGGAACCTTAACGGGTTTCACTCGGTTTTCCCCGTGTGACCCACTCGGACCGGTCATCCGGCCAGACCGGGGCGAGGGGGTTACATTTGTTGGTATCAGAGCCTAAGGTTTCCGAGACCTTTGGCAGGTAAGTGAGGTAAGTTTAAGTTTTGAATTAATATGCACGGTGTTTGCTTGCTTCGTAAGTATGACTGCTTGTATGACAAGTATGTTGATTGTTTGTTTAAAAGCATGTTGCTCGTTATTCGTGAATGCTGTGATGTATGATTGTTTGATTGAGAATATATGTTGTGTGATAGTATGCATATGTTTGCTTGTTTAGCAAGTAAGCCTTGTTATATGCTTGGTTGAGCATGTATGTGTGTTGATTCGTTTGAAACATGTTTCGTAAAGTCCCATTGCTACTATTACATCGAAAAAGAGATTTTAAGTGAGGGAAACATACTTGAGCCACTTGGAAGCCTTGCCTTGCTAACCCAATTTTGTATGTTTTTACTGTCGATGTTGTTGTTGATTTAATTGCTTTTCGGTAAGTAGAAGTTGTAGTTTCTGAAAAGGTGGACGATGTAGAGGGAGTCCATCACCTTAGTTAGGGAGGTATGGTTGTACCGGAATTGAGGTACAATTTGTCCGTTTGAGACGGTGTGTATGTGGGTTGATTCCTGTGGATGAGGGACAATGTGATCAACACTGGCATCAGTTGGTAAGAAGAAGTGAAGGCCTGTGAGTGGGAGTCAGAGTAGTGTCGATGTTTTATCGAATGAGCCCTTGGTACAATATTAAGTTGGTTTCCTCCAGTTGATTCTAAATCCGTGCTTTTGAAATCGTTAGCAAGTATGCAAGTTTGAACATGCCTTGTAAAGTGTTAGTTGGTGACCGTTGGGGTTCGGCCTATGATTTTAATGCAAGATAGCCGGTCAGTGTACGTTGAGTTGTCTTCCAGCAAGCGGAAGAGATGAAGTCACTTCCGATACAGTTGAGCCGAGAAGAGAGTCTTGAGCTTTGACTCCAGGTTGTGTGGTAGGGGTAGAACAAGTCCAGCATGACTGTTTGTGGGTGATCAGAATTGAATCTTGGAGTTGCGAGATGCTCTAAGAACAGTTTAGAAGAGTCAGATTTTGTTGAAGAACCGGTCTGAAAACAAGAGGACCGAAGACAATCAGTTGTGTACATGTTAAGTTGCAATTTCTGCGGATACTTCCTTTTGTGTGATCATGTAAGAAATTAGATATCCTAGTTGAGACTTTAGGAGTAGGGACACGTGTGACTAGCCTTTGGGAGATAGTAGTGATCAGAAAGAGGTACATAAAATGTTTGTTGGTGGTTCAAAGTTGTTAGTTTCTAGTAGATATGAAGTGATTGTCTTCCTACGGTTTTGATGTACCTTTTGACAAGGTTTGGCTTGAAGAACACAGAGTTAGCGTATACGTTGAGACAAAGAGAGAGTTGCCTTGAAGTTGTGGATTTCTGTGCGACTGTAGTAGTAGGTGGGGAGGTGAACTTCTTGTCGAATGTTGATCCAGCTTTGAAGGTCGAAGATTGATTGAGTTTAGTTGGCAGGCTTGCTTAGCAAGTGTGATGAATTTGATTTTGAATGAAGATTAGACCGCAGAATGCTAGAATAGTTTGTGTTTTCCTAGAAGTGTTTAGAAGATTTACCCGGTTTGTCTCTTAATGGAGAAGAAGAGTTCGTTATTGAGACCGTCTCCGAGGTTGCTTCAGTTTTGTTTTCTCTGTAACTTATGAATCCCGGAAGAATTGAGAATGTTTAAGAAATAACTTCGAGATTAGCTGGACCTTAGACTCATTAGGCCTAGTACGTCATCTTAGAGTATGACAGTGCAATTTGTGAAGAAGAGAGAGGACAATACAAGAATATGTTTAGATTTCAGACAATTGAAACAAGTGATAGTGAATGATTAGCATCAGTTTTCGAGTGTCAGTGATTTGTTGGTCAGTTAGTGTGTGCTTCAGTCTATTTGAAGATTAGTTTGAGATCCGTTTACTACCAGTTGAAAGTGAGAAAGGTTGAAGTACCGAAGACAGCCTTCGGGCAAGATGTGATCACTTTGAGTTCTGAGTATGCCGTTTTGTTTGACTAGTGTATTAGTTACCTTCATAGAGATGTTGAACAGAATAATTCCCGAGTTCCTGGATCAGTTGTAATAGTTCTCATAGATGACACATGAGCATATTCAAGTACCGAAGAAGACCATGACAAGCTTTGAAGTTAGTGTGGTAGATCCTATTAGAGAATTAATTGTATACCAAGTTGTGCAACGTGAACTTCGAGTTAATGAAGATGTTCTCCTAGGACATGTAGATCAGCCGAGTGTATTAGAGTAAATCCCAAGTAGGCAAAAGAAGATGTGAGTTGGAGGAAATTGAAGACTGTGACAATATCTATAGTTCCTAGGTCTAACATTGTTACTTTCAGAGAATTGTAAATAGTCTTTTGAAGATAGCTGCTCATTTGACAAGTTGCTACAGAAGAACGTTCAGTTGTGTGGTTAGATGCGAGACAATGAGCCCTTGAGAAACCGAAAGAAACTTTGAAGAGAGCTCCGACCTTGAATCAGCTTATGTTGGAGAAAGAATGTGTGAACCATAGTGATGTGTTACATGTAGAGTTAGGTTGTGTGCTTATGCAAGACAGAAGATTGTGGCTTGTTTATCAAGATAGTTGAAAGACCGAGAAAATAGTTATCTCACACTAGACTTAGAGTTAGTTACAGTCTATTTGCTTCGAAGACTTAGAGACAAAGCTTGTATAGTAAGAAATGCACAGTGTGTACGTACATATTATCAGAACTTGAATTGTTAGACAACTTAGGAAGGGTTGAAACTTGAACAACATAAAGTGTTAGAACTGCTTGAAGACTGTAATATGAAGATTGAGTACCATCCGAAGATAGTCTATGTAGTAACCGATGCTTCGAGTTATATTGTTGCTAGACTAGTAGTTGAGATGCAAGTTGTATTTGCCAGATTCGGTTTATCTAATGGTAGTAGTTCTGTGGCCGATTTTCATGTCAAGCCTACTTTGAGTCAGAATATTTGAAGAGAAACAGTTGCAAGACGGATTCTTGGCACCTCACGTGCAAGACATAGCGGAAAGAAGACCTTCAGAAGTACAGTTCAGAGATGATAGAGCTTGTATTGTTAGAGATAGAATTGTTGTACTGATTAGCATAGTGTTTTGAGACGTATTGTTTTGGCCGAAGCACACGGTAGTTCATTCGTATTGCATCTGAGTAGCATGAAGACGTATTGTGAGTTGAAGATGGATACTTCGGGATTGAGATGATGTGTGATGTGGTTCAGTATGAAAGTAAGTGTGTAATTTGCCAGCGTGTCAAGACCGAACATCAGTCTTCTTCTAGTTTGTTACATCCGTGGGAGATTCTTAATGAAAGCGGGTATTAGAGATTCGAGATTTCTACTAGATTGATCTTGAAGACGTCTGCATAGTGTTTGATTACCTGTTGAAGACGTATGATCAGTCGAAGGAAGTTGTGGGTCAAGAATTCAAACAGGGTTGTATGAGATTGCGAAATCGGGCTAGTTCAGTTGTTTACTTGTTGCGATTACCACCAGGGTTAGAAAGAGGTTTGTGATGTATCATGTGTATCTGTGATTCGGAAGTGTGAGTCAGATCTGTTCCGTGCTATGTTTGTTGAAGAGATTGAGTTGAGTTTGAAATTGCGTGCAACGAAGAATCAGTCGAGATCTTAGTATCAAATATCTATTGTTGTGTGGTAAGTCTACCGAGTTGGTAAGTATGTTGTAGTGAGAAGAGAAAAGAAAGTGTGTAGGAGCAGTTTCCGTGGCTCTTCATGTTCGATGAATTTCGGGGACGAAATTTCCTTAAGTGGGGGAGAGTTGTAACACCCGTATTTTGGGGCTAGGAGTTAGTCGGGTTGTAGTCCGAGTTAATAAAATTAAATAAAAATCTATTCAACCTAAATAGTGACCTAATTGAGCTTTAATAAAGAGGGAGGGACCTATATTGCGATTTGACCAAAAACTTTCAAAAGCAAGACCACTTTATTGAAAAAGTTGTCTTCCTCCAATTCCCCTCCCCCTTTTCACGTTGGAAACCATTTCCCCTCCCCAAACCCTCTCAAATATCAAAGTTACTATTCTATCAATTTGCCACTTGATTTCAACACCATTTTAAGAGGTAATTATGTTTTCTTAACCTCCTCTTTATCCCCTATCCAACCATTGTCTTAGATTTCAAAAACATGGAGTTTTAAAAATTAGGGTTTATATTAAAGTTTGGATTTTTAAGGGGTTCTTCAATTTGTTTTGATAAATTGTGTTGGGGTTTTGTTTAATCATAATGAAATACACATTATATATCAATTTGGTTGATTTTGGATGAAAATTCGTAGTATGTTCATGAGGCAATTTTTACGGTATTAAAACTTGGGTTTTTGATGGGTTTTAGGTTGAGAACCAAGGGCTGATGGTTAGGGTATAATAGGAGGGTGATTTGGGATGTTTTGGAGGTCATTTGGGTGTTTGGAAATGGGTGTTTCAGCCAAGGGTTGTTGGAGTACGAATTTGGGTTATTTGGGGATTTATCTTGGTTGGAAAATTAGGGTGAAATTGATTTGAATTCAAAGGTTGTGTGATTATTGAATATTAGCATTAATTTTGGCTATCGGTTGTGTTTTGGTTGGTTAGAAGCAAGAGAAGACGATGGAGAAGCTTCGGGCTCGAATCCGGAATTTGGATGCTTGGTAGGCTAGTCGTCTTGTGCTATGAAGTGGTCGGTGAGTGGTTATTGTTTTTAAATGTTTTTAAACATTGGTTCAAGCATGTGGACCTAGGTTGGGCTTGGTAAACCCACCTAGAGTTGAGGTTAGGGTGGTAGCCTAATCTCAAGCTTAAGTTTAGGAAACTTTGGTTGAACTTCTAATTGCTTGTTATGCCTCTTATTTATATGTGTTTACGGTAGATATGTATATGGTGTTATACATGTTGTTGAGGCATGGTTTGATGCATTGCTATGCATGTGGTTTGGATTGTGAATTGTGCATGATGATGATCATGGTGGGTACATGCTAGGCATGGTATTGGGTTGTGAAATACATGTATGTGAGACATGATATTTGATGCATTGTTATATGCATGTAGCTATGAAAAATGGATTGCGTTTAATGTTGGCACTAGTATGCTTGGGTACAATGATCGATCATTAGGATGAGTGTGCACACAAATTGAGTCAAAACGTACGTGGCCTTGGTGGCGTTAAGGCACCAAGGAGGAGTACGGTGATGTAATATTCCACCGGAAGCTTTTATATATTTCTACGTGATGATGAGTGGAATCCCATCCGTAGGGCATGTGGTGATGAGTGAAATCCCGCCCATGCAAGGACCGGTGATGAGTGGAATCCCACCGAGGTAATGTTGTTGTTGGAAATGCGTTCCAACGGGTTATCCGCGTATTCGAGTCATAGCTAGGTGCCAATATGAGGTGGTATGTGTATACCAATATGAGGTTGTATCTGTATACCAATATGAGGTTGTATGTGTATACCAATATGAGGTTGTATGTGTATGCCAATATGAGGTTGTATGTGTATACCAATATGAGGTTGTATGTGTATGCCAATATGAAATTGTATGTACATATCAATATAAGTTTATATGCGCTTTTATGAATTGAGATGTGTTGCCATTATGATATGAGATGTGATTTTCCCTATGCTTTGAGATATGTTGTTATTAATACATTGCTATATGTATCTTGGTAAGTTGAACTTATGAGTTGTAGAGCATGGCATAATGTTGACTATATGTTCATGGATCATGTTCATTTTGGCTTGGCGGACCGGAGGTAAGACCATGCATTTCATCATGGAAATAACTCGTGTTTGGACCCTGCATTGTCGAAGGTTTGTTTTACGAGCTTACCCTCACTAAGCTTTTATGCTTACGCTCTCTTTTGTTCGACAATGCAGATAAATAGCTTGTGGGTGGCAAAGGCAAGGAAAGGTCTCCAAGTGTTGTTTTTGGTGAGCTCAATGTATGAATTTTAAGTAATAGAATGTAATAGTTAAGCAATGGGATAGGTGTTATTGATCACAGTTTTGATGCATGTCGTTGTTGGCTTGGTTCGTGGATGCCTTGTTCGATTGTGAATATTGCTTATGTTACATGCCATGAATGTCTGCATGTTTTGGTTGCTATGGCATGAAATCTTAAGTGCTTGTATGTCCATATATGCATGAATTGCTCTTTAATTGGAATGCTATGTATGAATGCTTTAGTCCATGTTTGAATGACTCCCTTGGCTTAAATATGTGTGCTTGCATGTTCGTATATGCTTAGGTGAGTCGAGAAATGCATTTAGAGTCGTTTTGGGGTCGTTTAAGTTGAAATTGAGGAATTACTGTGCAGGGGGTATCGATACCCCTAGCTAGGGTATCGATACTGTCTTGCCCAAAGGCCTCATATTTTGCCTGGGGTATCGATACCCTCCAAAGTTACTGGAATTTGGAGTTTTAAGTGAGAGTAGAGCGTATCGATACGGGGTTCCCGAGTATCGATACGGGTCTACTCTGTTGACCAAGGAGGGTTGACCGAGAAAGGGGGTATCGATACCCCTGGTAAGGGTATCGATACGGTCTTCTCGTGGTTGACTTCTTGGGTTGACCTAGAAAGGGGGTATCGATACCCCTGGCAAGGGTATCGATACTGTCTGCCCTGTAAGCTTAAAAATGGACTGTTTATGCATGGCCGTGGTTCGAATGTGTTTTCCTTTGTATGTTTCCGCTGTTGTGAATCACTTAGGATTTAACCATCCTCTAGACAAGATTAAAATGATAGAAAAAAAATATAGGGTTGCTAACCGAAGGGAACCTTAACGGGTTTCACTTGGTTTTCCCCGTGTGACCCACTCGGACCGGTCATCCGGCCAGACCGGGGCGAGGGGGTTACATATGGCTCTCATATCCTGATCTGATGATAACCAGCCCTCAGATCCAATTTGGAAAAGAACTTTGTATCTCCCAGTTCATCCAGTAACTCCTCTATAATAGGCATGAGAAATTTGTTCTTAATGGTCAGCTGGTTTAATTTCTTGTAGTCCACATAGCCTCCATGATCCATCTTTCTTCTTGACCATTACAATGGGGGAGGAGAAAGAGTTGTTATTGTATCTAATTATACCATCTTCCATCATTTCATTCACTTGCTTCTCAATCTCATCTTTTTGACTGATATGGTATCTATAAGGCTTTACTTTAACCACTTGTTGATCATCCAACAGGGTGACCCTGTGTTCTTGTCCCCTGATAGGTGGTAGACCTGAAGGTTCCTAGAATACGTCTCCATATTCACTCAACACTTCCTGTAGGTCCTATGGTAAGGAGTTGTCTTCTTTCCTCAACCCCAACTGCCCTTCCATTACCAACAGAGAAGTTGTTAGAGGGTTGTGATTTCCCCTTAAAAACTTGTTACACTCCCTAGCATTTACCCAATTGAACACTCCAGGCAGTAACCCCTTAAGTACCACAGTCCTGTTCTGATGGGTCCAACTCATTTTCATAGTAGTGAAATCTCAACTAATAACTCCCAATGTGACTAGCCATTGAATCCCCAGAACTACATCACAACACTTCAAGGGTAGAACTAAAAAATCAGACACAAATTCTTCCCCTTGAGTTCTCCAAGTCACCATGTTACACTCTCCCATTGTTCCAAGAGAATTCACATATGCTACTGTAACTTTCAAATTGGTTTTCTTGTTCACTCTCAATCCCAATTTCTTCACTACTGATGCACTCAAGAAGTTGTGAGTGCTCCCTAAGTTAATCAATGCTATCCATTTTACCCCTGCAATCTCAACCTTTAGCTTCATTGTCTCACAGTTGTTTGCCCCACACATTGCATTTAAAGACAAAACTGGCCCTTCTGCTACTATCCCTTCCCCTGATTCCTCACAATCCAAGAATATCCCAGCCTCTCTCTCTTCTTCAGTTCCATCAACAACAATTTGGAACACTTGACTTTTGGTACATCTGTGCCCAGGGGTGTATTTCTCTGCACACCAAAAGCATAACCATTTTCTTCTCTTCTCCTTAATTTCAATTGTGGTCATATTCTTCCCAATTCCCTTGTTACTGCTCTAGCCAGTGTTTCTAGTTTTACTAGGGCTCAAAATCGAGGGAGTGACACTCCTGGAAACTACAGTAGAAGGTGGCCCTGAAGTGCCAACATTCGAAAAGGTTTTGAAGCTAAGACTATAGTTCCTAGTAGGCATGCTTAAGCTAGGGGAAGCTATCCTAGCTAAAGGCTTCCCACTCACAGGAAAAATATAGTCTTTAATTTTTTAGCAATATGAAAGGCCTCGAGCAATGTCTTAGGTTGCAACAAGGTTAAGTATTGGCTAATTTCGAGTCTGGGGTGATTTTTAAACATACTCAAAATATATTTCTCTGGCAATTGTACCTGATTCACCAAATTGATAAACTCATCGTAGTATTCCACTTGCCGCAAAGCCAATAACTCCATAAATGGGTCACTGAAACCTCTGGGAGCAAAACGGTCCCTCATCAGACTCAAGTACTCTGACCAGCCCACATTACCCGCACTCCCTTTAGAGTTCATCAAGAACGGATGCCACTGTAACACCTTGCCTTCTAGATGTAGCATCACCATACGAATCTTGCTTTGTTCAGGCACAGACTCAACTTCGAAATACTGCTCGAGTTTAGAGTGCCATCCTCTAAAGTCCATTCCATCAAACTTTGGGCATGGAAATTTGCATGTCAGATTCCCCGTCGATTGAGGCGTTTCCTAATTCGTCTTCTGCACTTCCTTCTCTCAAATAATCACAACCTCATCCGAATTTCCCTTTTCCGACGACGACGGTCCAGTTTCCAAAATCCCAGGACTAGTTAACCATCCATTCCCCGTTGTTTCCTAGTTGACTGTGTCCGCCTTCTTCCCCATTGCAATCTCTAGCATCTTTCGAAAATCTTCACCCATTTGGGTCTGAAATTCCCTAAGCTTAGCATCCATTTTCGAATCGATGTTACTTTCTAGCCGCGATATCTCTTCTTGAAGCTTCGCAGCTTCCTGCTGCCACGACTGACTACGCGTAGTAGAAGCCCCGTCCACCATTGCCAGAACCTAGTAGCTTTGATACCCTTGTAACACTTCAATTCTAGCTGAAGAATTAGAAAGAGATGAGATGCAAAATGATTTTAGATGAGAGGAGAAATGAGAAATGTTTGAGAGAGACAAAATAGGATTCATACATTCGATGCCCAACTCAGAGAACGGGTAGGGCTACATAACTCACTCCCTAACCAAAACGATGCCGTCTTATCTAATTACAAGCATCCTTGAACACATCGTTTCATTAAAACAAATTAAAACATAACAAAAAAATTAAAACTCTAACGATCAATAATCTCTTTTCCCATTAGCACTGTTGCATAAAAGAATAAAGACGACGGTCGTCTGAACCAACAATAGATCGACTAAAAGAATAATTGAGTCGGCGACAACGATTAATATTTTAAGGGATTAAATGATAAAAAAATCGTTCGAATGCTTTTCGTCAAAACAATAAACCTCTTAAGCAAGGATGGACCGAGGGGGTGGCGAGGGCTCTCACTTCTCTTAAAAATTTAAAATTCCTATACAACTTAGAATTTTTCTATGTATTTTCTATTGAAAATTTATTTCATCCCTTAAAATTTTGTAAGTTCACCCCTAACTTACAATCATGCGTCCGTCTATGCTCTTAAAAAAGACACTAGAAAAGAAGCGAAACTCTAAAACTATACATAGACCGTTGTCGAGGTGATCTAACTTAATCAAAAGAAAACATTGAAATTATCATAACAGAAAAATAAAAGAAAAGAGTGGCATCTGAGGACAAAAAGAGAGAGAGAGAGAGAGAGTTACCATTGAAAAAACGGCCCGCCATATAAAGAGTAGAGAAAAGATAAAGGATTTTTTTAACAAAGAATGAAATATTAAAGATATTATCATCATTGATTTTTTTATTAGTCTTAAGGTGATTAAGATGCAATATATGTTTAAATTTTTTTAATCCTTTAATAAGGCACATATATTGTAGACAAAATTACTCTAACTCAAATTTTTTAAATAATTTTTTTACGCGAACTACTCGTTAGTTTCTATTACCATGATTTTTTAAATAACTAAATGATTGGTTGTAAGATATGTGAGATTTACAATTTAATTTTTATGTGATTTGACTCATTTGAGGGTTTGATTTTTTTCATTCATAATGAAAAATTGATCATATACAATTATAAAATTCGCATTAAGAGTCTTATAAAATAATCATATAAGATGAAAATAAGTCATTGTCATACATATATATGGATATGATCCTACAATTAGAGATGTAAAAATAGGTAATCAGATGAGTTTCATGTCACGTACTGTCAGGTCGAGTAAAATTGAGTACATGTCATTTTTCTATAATCAAACAACAAAGTCCATAGAAAGCAATAAGCTAGCTAGTAGATAATGGTCTAGTCAAACTAACTTGGACTCTCCTTTTAAAATTGTACTTGTTTCTTTGTTCGTTACGATAATAGGGGTAGTTCTGTTGTAAGGCGGTTAATATACGGTTAATATACGGCTAATATACGACATGACCGGTAAAAAAGGTGACCGATTAAAGATAACAAAATCGGTAAAATTACCTATTTTGTTGATCCGAATATCAACATATTCGGTAGCGCCTAATTTGTTGATAATTTTGAGCTGATGGGGCCTTGAAAAATCCCACGATAACAAAATCGGTAAAATTACCTATTTTGTTGATATGAGTATCAACATATTCGGTAGCGCCTAATTTGTTGATAATTTCGAAAGTATCTATACTTTTTAAAAAGTATGAATACCTTTTTAAAAGCAATGTAACCGCGATTGAAAAAAGTATCGAAAATATCGATACTTTGTGCACAGTATTTTGTAATGAATTTAAAAAAGTTTCGAAAAACATATACTTTTGTAACACTTTATACAATTTTATCGATACCAAGGGATCGAAAGTATCGGTTCTATTTCCACATTATTAATATAAGGTATCTATCCTTTAGAAGCTAATTTGACATTAACGGAAAAAAAGGTCAAACCGATTACATTATTAATACAAACAATGTAACATGTAAATTGTTACAGTATTGTTTGTTTGGCCGAGGAATTGCGTAGAAGGGGCACTTCGGTTGTTCCTCAAGGTAAAGCTTTTGGCCAATGAAGTGGTTTGAGAGATGCTGCTGCTATTGTCTCTCCCCCCCCTTCAAGCAACGAGGAAGCGGATCACCAAATACTTTGGCCACCCATGGTGATGATAATGAACACAGGGCTTCATCAAGATGCAAATGGGAAGGTAGTTATATAACTTCTGAATTATGTTTTCATGAATATTAGAATTCCTTAACTTCTTATTTTTTAAATTTTCTGCTTCAGTGGATTGGTATGGGAACCCAAGAGCTTCTTGACTACTTCAGTTTCTATTCTAGTGTTGCTAAGGCTCGCCATTCATACGGTCCTTAAGGCCATCGTGGGATGAGCCTTCTGAATTTTGAGAGCACGGCAACTGGTTATTTCGATGCTCAGCGTCTGCATACCCAGTTTGCTGCCCAAGGTTTCGATAGAGAGGCTTGGCAACGTTGCCAGGGCTTCATGTATGGTCCAGCGAGCCAGCGCCAACTTTATGGTTATATGGCTGCCAAAGAAGACATAGATAACTTCAACCGCCATACTCAAGGTTTTCTCTATCATTTTCTTCTATTATACAAGATGCACTTCTGCTCATACTTATGCAAACATGTTTTGTTCATTAGGCAACAATAGGGTCAAGTTTGAGATGCGACCATATGCAGAGATGGTTGGACAGCAAGCTGGAACAAGTGCCATGGGTAGTAGGGGGCATTGAGGTCGTTTTTCTGGCCAGGGATGACGATTGTGGACTTGAGGAGGCTCATTCTTTTACTTTCATTTTTTTATTTCAAATTGTAATTGGTAATTGAAACACTAAGACTTCATTTTTTATCATAATTTTTCTTCATCCTTAAGTATATAAACTTTTCATTGTGAACTTTTTATTTTCATAAATATAATTGATATAAACGATTATATTAAATTGTACCGATACTTTTAATATAAGTATCCATACTTTTTATGAAAGTACACATACTTCTAATTTAAGTATCGAAACATTTAATATAAGTATCCATACTTTTTATGCAAATACCCATACTTCTAATTTAAGTATCGAAACACTTAATATAAGTATCCATACTTTTTATGCAAGTACTCATACTTCTAATTTAAGTATCGAAGCATTTCATATAAGTATTCATACTTTTTATTTAAGTATCCTTACTTTTTATTTAAGTATCCATACTTTTAATTTAAGTGTCGAAACCCTAAACCCATACTTTTAATTGATATAAACGATTAAATGGAAGTACCCATACTTTTATATAAATAATGTAACCGGTCTGGCTACAACACTTATTTCTTCTTAGGACAAAGTTACTTGTGCAATAAGTTATAGTAAAATAACAATACAATTAAAGTAATTACCTATACTTTTAATATAAGTATCCATACTTTTAATTTAAGTGTCGAAACTTTTTATGGAACCGATTGAAACATGGCTAGAAAGTATCGATACGTTTTATATAAGTATAGATACTTTCGAGCCACAATTGAACAAGTTCCAATGTTTTTATTAAAATATCGACACTTTTGTAATAATGTATCGATACTTATTCGCTACCTATTATGTTACACTAGTATCGGTTTGTTTAAAGTTATAATATTAATGTAAACGATAAAATAATAACAAATTAGGCGCTACCAAGTATGTTGATACTCAAATCAACAATATAGGTAATTTTACCGGTTTTGTTATCGTGAGATTTCTAAGGCTCCATCAGCCAAAATTATCAACAAATTAGGCGCTACCGAATATGTTGATACTCAAATCAACAAAACAGGTAACTTTACCGATTTTATTATCGTGGTATTTTCCAAGGCCCCATCAACCAAAATTATCAACAAATTAGGCGTTACCGAATATGTTGATACTCATATCAACAAAATAGGTAATTTTACCGACTTTGTTATCGTGGGATTTTCCATGGCCCCATCAGCTCAAAATTATCAACAATTTAGGCGCTACCGAATATATTGATACTCGGATCAACAAAATAAGTAATTTTACCGATTTTGTTATGTTTGTATCTTAACTACCGATAACTTAAATTTGCCGGTTACCAATTTTTTATTATTTTTTTCATGTTTTCTACCGGATACATTATCTCATATCAACATATCCGGTAGCGCTTTACCTATTTTGTTATTTATCTTATAATATTTCCGATAACGTCGTTTCTTAACCGTATATTAGTCCGCCTTTCATTAGAATTATCCCGATAATAGTGCACAACGAGAATCTCACTCTCAGAATCACTGGTGTGGAATTCTTTTATTTATATTAAAACAACTAATGTTGTCATAGCGTAAGATATTTTGTTTCAATTCATTCTATATTTAGTGTTCATCGAATGTTGAACAATCAATCAAAACTCTTTTAAAAAATTTCTCTCAAGCATCGTTGCGTTTTTATATTTTTGTCGATGATGGTACTGATTTTGGACTGATCGTCACCCACTGGTCACTCTCTTTTTTTTATCAACCTCGCTTATAGGCAGCCCTAATTATTCCTTGCTAATGCCTAATGTACCAATAAAATATTCATCTTTGTCTCAAAATGTATAACGAATAGAGCCGTTAAGGGTTTGACATTTGGGAAAATTTGGACAAATTATTATGTCTAAAAATTGAGATTGAATAAAAGAATTATGTCGGTTTAAAATATAGATTGGGTTTAGGCCGTAGCAGATAATGGTAAAGAGTTTGGGCCTATTTAAAATTTTGTTAAAGCTCTCGATATTTTTTTTAGGTTGTGGGTTTAAAACTCATTAGGAGTAAATCTCTTCTTCTTAAAGTAAAAATTATTTATTTTTTTTAATTTAGCCTAAATTGAAATTTTAAAAAGTTTAAAGTGTTAAATTTAAAGATTTAATAAAATAGGGGTTTAAAAAAATTCAAAAAAAATTGAGACTTAAATGAAAACTTTTAAAAATTTTAAGAGGAGTTTAATTAAAAATATTAAAAATGTTGAAACATAATAAGAATTTCTAAAAAAATTGCAGGACCAATTTAAACTTTTTAAATAAAGGATTAAATGTTAATTTCCCAAAATCTTAAAGAGACTTGCCCTCTTGCCCCATTATAGTCCACCCCCTGGTTTAGACTCCAACATTCAAGATCTAACTTGCTTTTTAAGTTTATAATAGGGTAAACCACACCATTAGTATCCAACTATTATCACTCTTCTATTTTGATCACCGAACTATTTTTTATGGTAAAATCGTCACTGACGTAACGTTTTAATTCTATTTTGGTCACTTATCGTCAATTGTGACCGTTGACTTAATGAAAATAGTGATGTAACCTAGTATAATAATAGTTTTAGTCTCAAAACTTATACATTCTATCAATTAAGTCCTAATTCAAAATATCTTAACCCTATGTTAATTATTTGGGCCAAACCCAAAATTTTCCAATTTACCGCCCTCTTTCTTTTTCCTCCATCCCTTTCACTTCGAGTCTTCTCCGCAATTCATACCCATTTCTCTTCAATAATTTTAAAAAAATTGAAAAAAGAAATCAAGCTTTCTATTCATCTTCAAATCCAAAATCAAATAATAACTCATTCAAATTGACATTTTTTTATTGTTTTAGTTATTTTTTTAATTTTTTATTTCACCTACATTTCTTTATTATCACTAACATTCTTTTTTAAGGTTTCATTTATTTTAAAAAAACGAGACAATCTGTTATTTTTACGTATCAATTTTTAAACGCCGTGTGAATGCTCTAATCTTTCTCACGCGTAATCAACTCTCAAATTTGATATTGACCTCGTTGTTAAATGCATACTACAAAATTTATGGGTTTTAATCGTACCTAACTCAAAACGACACAGGAAGACTCCATCTTTCAATGGATTTTCAAAGGTCCAACAATTTCGAGCAAGACCAAAACGGGGTCAACAAAATAAAAAATAAAAGAAGTAATATCATGGTTGCAATTTTTCACTATCCATTGCAATGTGTACTGTCCTGCCAAATAGGCTCTTAGCTGCTAATTCAACTATACTCGGATTTATATGATAATAACAGTAAGGATACTAAGAACATATGCAGATGAGTTGGCGTACAAGGTAATTGAAAGTGAAAGCCATTGGGTTTTGCTTTAGAGTAGCTCATGCCAGTCTTTTTGAAACAAGAAAAGATGTAGCTAAAATTCTAAAGAAAATGGAAATTTATGGGTGGTTGAATTGGGTCACCATTATTGTTTATTGAAGTGAAATCTGTCATCATTTCCAGAAAACCATGATTGCGATTTGCGAATGCAGACTATTCGGGTTGTTGGATAAAACCCAAATATGAAGTACATTAGCTGTTAACATAGATGAAGAAATAACTCTGTAAAAGATTGTTATTTTGGTCCAACATTCAGACCAGGAACTCATAATCCATGGTATCTGCAAAAATCTCTTTAAAATTCTCCCCAACTCACTATAACTACGATCCGATTCCCTATGTTATTGCAAAATTCATGGGAACAAGTTATCTGACCATACTACATCAAATATGGCCGTCTGATTTTTCATCTTCTTCAGTTTCCATGCTGTCGCCTCCTCCGGTGGTACGAGAACCGGCAAGGAGGGGACCCTGTGGGGAACCATACTGTGGACTGTTTGCTTTCATGTGTTTATTATTGCACTGATTTTGAGCTGACTCTAGGCTGTTTCCACAGTATGGTTGACTCTAGGCTGAAGAAGCTGGAAGCTTTCGGAAATGAAGTCTGTATTTCTGCACATAAAACCAAATTCAACGCAGGAATTCAGTAAAACATAGAGGAGATAACAAAACTACAATATGCTAATTGAACATTAACCTGCAAATGGCTTTTCACTTCATCATTGGTGAGATCTTCAACTTGCATCACTTCCCTAATCTGTTTAGGAGTTGCCACTGTGAAACATTAAGACACCAAAAGAAGAATCAGATTCCAGTCTTTTGGTCCTAAAAAAGACATAACTCAACTTCCAAAACTAAATAAATGAATCCATCAAATTTGATCACTCTATTTGCAAAGGGAGGCTAACCTTTTGAACCTCCAAGCTGTTGAAGAGCCTCAACAAATCGTCTATGAAGCTCAGGTGACCAGCACCGCCTTTGTTTCCGAGAATTCTGCATCTGCTGCAGCTGTTCATGTTGTTGTTGATGTTTGGTCTGAAACTTAATTCGGTTTCGGTCTGAATGCAAGGAATGACTAAAACCAATTCCACAGCTACCATTGCTCTTCAAAATTGACTTACAAGAACCCAATTCAGAACTTGGAAACATGAGAGAAAGTCCTAAATTTTCCTTATCTACTTGTCCCTTAAATATTTTGTCATTACAAAGTTCAGTTGGCTTCTCACGCAGATCTTCTTCTTCTTCTTCTTCTTCTTGATTTCTCTGTTAAATTCAAGCCCCTTAAAACATTAGTTATACCGTGTCCCATAAAATAAGATTAAATCAGACAGCTATTTATATACCCAAAAAAATCAGACAGCTAGTCTGGGAATTACCAGCTTCAGTTCTGGAACTTTGTTTGATTTCTTCCTGTGATCAACGTCGTCGGAATCAGAGTTCCAGAGTTGAACAGAAGTCATCCAATTTTTCTTGTCACCGCCATCCTTTTCCTTATCTACCCTTCCATTTTCCTCAGAGTTTCTCTTCAATGGCAACATCAACTCTTCTGTCACTAACCCATCATCCATTTTCTTACACTGCATTTCTTCTTCCTTCAATCTCTCGATCACTAAAACCCCATGAAAAATCAAATTAAATGGAAGAAATAAAGTTAAAAAAATCAAAATTAAACACGAAAATTAAAAAGAATACCATCTTTCAAGAGAAGCATGCAAAATGGAAGTTCGCGTTTTAAGGCATCGATTTTCTTCATCTCATCTTCCAATCTTTTAACGAAATCACTAATCTTCAATAATCTTTGAAACCCGTTTTCGATCTTTGAAACCTCTTTCAGAAACTCAGTTATGCTTCCTGGTACACAAGGTAAACTTAAATCCAAACTCAACTCCATTATTTTCCTCTTCTAATTTTCTCTCTTTTTTAGAACATGGCAATGAACAGGAGATTCAAGATTCGCTGCCTGTGTCACAAACGGATCGTCGCGTATTTTAAAGTTTATGAGATTAAAAACTCGGCGATGTTTGTAAAGAATCTTTTAGGTTTCGTAAACCCCACGCCGCGAATTGTTTATAAAACATATCAACTTTTTAATTAAAATAAAATGTAAATATTATATTTTGTGCTTTTAAAGAAATTAACTCACTGTGTAGACGTTGTAAAAATTGACCAAAAACAGCTGACCCATTGGGGTCTACATGGTCGAAAATATGTGGAGAGCAGGAGATGTATTTTTAGTCAGCGATGTTGATAAAATAATTTAAGATTTGTTTTCTAAAAAGTACAGATTTAATTTTGATTTTCTTAAGAAAATAAGTGATATAATCTATTTTTAAAAGTATAGTTATATTTTTAAAATCGAGAGCTCAAAATAACTTTTTAAGATTTCGGGAAAAAATTAATTAAAACATTTAATATTTTAAAATTAAATGAGAATTTATAAATTTTTTGAAGAGGCCAGATTTTTTTTTTGAAAAATTATGTGCTAATTTTATGAAATTTCATGACCCGGGAAGAACCTCTATGGCCTCGTAACGTTTATTCTTTGGTATTTTGGTCATTTCATGATTGTAACGGATATTTTAGTTACAAAAAAGATAAGAAATATTTATGTTTGGTAAGAAAATGTCTCTAGATTTTTCTTTCCTAATTAAGAAAATGAAATGAAAAACCCTAATCGTTTTCTTCTCTCTTTTTTTCTTGTCTTTTCTTTTTGTTGATGGTGACGTCAACTTTGATTAGGCCGTCGATTGTTTTTTTTTCTTTCCTCACTTCTTCATTCGGCAATTTTGGGGCAAAACCCTTTTTTAATTATTATTTGGGAAAATGGCTCTCAAAAAATATTATTTGGCAAAATGACTCCCAAACTTGCCACGTCGGTTAACCTCGCGTAGGACGCGAGGTATGACATCGCGTTCTGCACAACGCGATTTCAGTCTACCTGGCCTTGTTGTTTGTGTTAACGGTTTTATAGTAGAACACGAGGTACATGAGAATTTGAAAGGGTGGCTGAATATATCGCACAGAACTTGCGTTTTGCAGGACGCGAGTTCTGTGCAATTGTGGGATGAAGAACAAGGGAAAACAAGTGTGGGTAGGCATGTTCGAGCCCAATTTTGGGCGTGTAAATCGTATATTTTTAGCGATCATCGAGTTTGGGGTCGTAGTACTGGAAATTCTCTATCGTATGATACCAACATGGTTAATTTCCGTCCATTCTACAATGGTTTAAAATGGCTTCGAAAACCCTATGCTATCATTTTTTTTAATGAAGTTGCATTTGAACAAATGTCGATAGGCATGTTCGAGCAGAATTTCATACGTAGAAATTTTAAATTTTTAGCTAACATCGAGTTTGGGGTCGTAGTAGTGGAAATTCTCTATCGTATGACACTGACACGGTCAATTTCCATCCATTCTACACTGACTTAAAGTCGTTTGGAAAACACTAGCATAACATATTTTTTTGAATGATTGAAAATATAAGATGGCGTACTGTATAAATCGAAGTAGACTGACTTTATTGATTCGATTGTCATGGGCGAACTCGCATATACAAATTAAAAATAATTAATTAAGACGAGGGGCTGAACGATTAGGACACTTAGGAGCTGTGTGTCTAGGATTTTTACACACAGTACAATGCTTCCTTTGTCCGGTTTTTTCTCGATGTTCGACCATATCCTCGGCACAGTGTATTCTTGTAGAACGTGGACGTCCTTTGGCTCTTAGTAGTGCTGGATCTGGGCGTATGATCGGTTCAGTGTCCATGGCATTCGGATCAACCTCATTTTTGATTGGAGGAAACTATTTTTCGTAAACCTTAGACACTGTTTCGAGTAAGTATACCGGATCAACCATATGCATGTATTGTATCCATTGGTTAGTGCAAGCAGCAATGGCGTGTGCGCGCGGGTATTTGAATGTTTGGAAAATTCCGCACTCGCAGGTTCTTTCCCTCAGATTTACCACGTACGCGTTGTGCTGAATGCCTTCCAACTGCTTGGAAAATTTTGTAGCACGAAACAAGTGTCCTTCTCGCGAGAAGAGAGTTGCAATCATCTGTCTTGATTGGCCCAATTGAGTATGCAGTTTTGTGCGGAAATCCGGATGGACTTTGTGTCCACCTACCATGTACTCAGTTGCTTGCCTTCCCAAGGTTGTAAAAGGGTAGCCAAACGATAATAGGTCGCTTTGACAATGGAAGTGATAGGCAACTGCCGCACTCCCTTCAATGATGAGTTCACTGCCTCAGCCAAGTTCGTTGTCATGTGACCATAACGTTTACCCTCGTCATACGATCGAAGCCATTTTTCCTTTGGGATTTTTTAAGGTATTCTGCGCCATGTTTGTTTCTCGCTCTCAGTTCCTCGAGCAGGTCAGCCACCTCTTGTTTGTAGTGCGAGTTGCCTACGGGATGACAGTTGAATAGTTATGGGCGAAAAACACATGCAAAAAGGTCGTAAATGAAAGCGAGTAACAAGTAATATACTAAATGAAAATGACATAAAGGACGTACCCATATCGAGCACCATTTGACGTTCATCACGGTTCTTGAATTGCAGCAGGTAGTTTGCGGCTATGTGTCACAAGCAAAAATGGTGGTGAATGTATAGAGGCTTCCAATAGTCACCCAAATTTTGTATCGCCCACAACAGCGCTGTGCCTCTGTCAAAAATAACACATACCCCTCTATCCCTTCTTCGTATAACAGGATCAAGGACATATTTTCGTAGGTTCTGAAGGAAGAACTTCCAAGAATCCAAATCCTCCTTCTGGACGATTGCGAATGCAACAGGAACGCATTTGCGATTGCCGTCTTGTGCAATAGCTAGAAGTAGGGTCTGTGTATATCTTCCGTACAACCATGTGCCGTCGATTTGGACCATCGGTTTGCAGTGCTTGAATGCGTTGATGCGCTGGGGGAAAGTCCAAAATAACTGGTGGAATTGACAAACACCTCGGACGACACGATCATTTTCGTATGCCGGAACCGTATCAAGTTTGACAACCATTCTAGGGATGTGTTTCTGTAGGAGATTAAGCCACGGGCGCAACTCTTTGTAAGATTCCTCCCATCGGCCATACAATTCCTCTTTGGCCCGCTTCCTTGCATACCATGCTTTTTAATATTCAGAACGGTAGCCGGTGACAGCTAGAGCTGCAGCCTGACATGTCGGGACCGACACAGTGGGATTTGTTTTCACTAGTGTCGAAAAGATGTCCGCGAGGAACTTTGCATCCAGGTTCTTGTGATCCTGGCTGAGGCTAGCAACGGTGCATGTATGGGGCCCCTCAAGTTTTGTTATTTTCCAACGGTCGCCTGCCCTCTTCAATTGTGATATACGGATTTTCCATTTACAACCTTGATTTTTTTGGACGCAATGGCTTGAGTTTTATCCACTAACGTCTCAACATTATGACGAAGGTTGTACTGCTTAACTACCGCCACCGCAATATCCTTTGTAAAGAACGTCGTACCAATTCTCAGTTCACCATTAGAACGGTTGACTGGGCCGTCTATTGTGTCGTCATGCGGAAAATCAGGGACGTCCATTGCATCCATATCAACCGTTGTGAAGTGGGATAATGGATGGAACATAGAGTGACCCCAGCTCGTCTCCGTCGGGCCCGGGTTCTCTAATCGGTTCTTCGTCAGAAGCATCCTCCGGGAGCTGGAATAGTAGAGCTTCGTCGATCACTACCCTTGGAGGCGAGGATGGGGGTCGACGATCGGGAGACCTCTCACGAGATCGCTCACGAACCACATTCCAAGACCAAAATCAAGATCACCATAAGAAGAATGTGCCCCTATAGATGGTTGAACGTACTCCGTGCTAGGGACATACGTTGAGTGTCGTCCATATGAGGAATCATGGTCGTGCATAGCGTAAGAAGATGACGCTCCCTCACCTCCAAAAGAAAAATGTCTCCCCATAGATGGTTGACCGTAGTCGGTGCCAGGGACATACATTGATTGTCGGCCATATGATGCTTCATGGTCGTGCGCAACGTAAGGAGTCGACGTTCCCTCCCCCCCAAAACTAAAATGATTGTATGGATTGTATGGATTGTACGATGCATTTGTTGGTGCGTCGAATTCATCGTTTGGGGGTTGGTTCAGGTCGAACCCGATACTAGCTACACACGACTGGCTTGGAGGAGCATAAGACGATGCACCAAACTCGTTGTCTTGGCACAGTAGGTTAAAATCACGTCGTAGACTTGCGGTCGGGCTATCAACGTTGGCATTTGGATCGAAGTCAAAATTCGCCCGGCCCCAGCTTGGTATTTCGATAACTGGATTAGACTCGAAGAACGATGCATACAGCTCGAGGGGACTCCCCAATGAATAGTCGAAGTGGGTTTCCAGCATCATGTCCACATCAGCATTTTCCGCAATTTGGCATACAAAGTACCTTAAAGGGGCTATAGATGTTGGCACCCGATACTTCACGTCGGACAAACGGTGGTTATCGAAATGAGGGACATTTGCCTCTAGTTCCTTTACCAACTTCTTGAATGATAATCTCCTCAGAATCTTTAGCGTTACCATATCTTCGCATTGAAAAACGATGCCGAGTTCGGTATCGTCGAATATATGCTCATCATAGTAAACTAGAGTAGTAACGCCTCGTCTCGCCATTTGAATATTTTGTGAAAGACTTCTGAATTTTTAATACTTGAAAAATTTTAGGAATTGTTTTGGCAATTGAAACATATATTTACGTTTTATGGTTCTGCTTCATATATAGGGAAAATTATTGCCACTTAAAATCCCAGAGAATCCGGTTGTGTAAGGCAAATAATGGTTCCGAGAGGTAACTTTGCTTGTCCATTTCCTAAAACCGATAAGCAGGTAAATAATGGACAAGTAAGGGATAATGGTGCCCGGGAGACAGTCCCTTAACTTTGGACAAGTAAGGGATAATGGTACCCGGGAGGCAGGCTTTACGAACATCGCGTTCTACAGAACGCGATAAGCAGGACCTCGCGTTCTACACAACGCGAGGTCTTATGAATATCGCGTTCTGTAGAACGCGAGGTCCCTTTAATTGCTTTGTCGCAGATATTCCATCAGAAGTTATAATAATCGTACTGTGTACTCATTGTCTGTTTGTGTAATTGAGAACATGTTTGAATAATTAAGACAATTGTAGTCTGGTAATGTAATTGAATACTACAAGTGCTGCATAACGCGAGGTCCCTTTATATATATTGAGACAGAGATTCCGTCAGAATTAATAAAACTCGTACTATGTGCTCGTTTTATGTTTGAATAACTGAGACAATTGTAGTTTAGTAATGTAATTGAATACTAGCAGTTTTACATAACGCGAGGTCCCTTGAACATTAATAAAGGATGAAAAAAGACGTCATATAACATAATTGGAAGATAATTTCAGAAGTTTATGGTTAATCCGAATCATCGTAGTCAGTGGACACGTCTGAACTCAGGTTTAGTTCTTCGATTAGCTGTTGTTTTCTTTGTCTACGCCTGTACATAAAAAGCTGCAGCTCGTCGGCAGCCGCATCAACATCCGGTGAAGACGGTGCGTGTTCAGTGTTCGGAGCAGGTTGTACGGGTGCAGACGTACTACCTTCGTCGGCGTTGACCTCATCAAACTTAACATTTAAACCGACGTCTCTAGCTCCAACGGAATTGAGCCGGTCATACATGTTAAGAACGTCTGTTTCATTCGTAAGCTTCATAACGTAGTGCGTTTCGTTTGCTGACGGTGTTGGGATTCAGCATTCCAGGGAAGAAATTTGTTTGTCGGTGCATTTACTAACCTCAATTGTTGTCAACTGTATTAAATCTTTCAGTGACATTTTCCCGGTGATTGTTGACTCAAAATAAGTATCGAAAAAATAAAATGTTGCCTGAAATTTTGCCATAAGGGGAGCAAAGATTGGGTGTTTAAAGAGAATTTGGAATGAGTAAATGATGGTGGAATGAGTGGGTATTTATAGTAAAGGAAAAACACCACATAAGTAAATTTAACTCGAATCAAAACTTTATTTCGCATTTCATCTAACAAAACTTTGAACTTTCAACAAGTATTCGTTAATAAGTAAATTGAGACAACTGGATACAATATTTACAAAACAGTATATGCAAAAAATCCAGGTGGAGAAATATAATCGACACCAGCTTCTTTCACTCTAGTCGATCTGAATCCGCCCTTGCTTCTTTGACCCTGGACTTCAGAAAAGAGTCACCAAGAGTCTCCTAGATGGTTAGGGGATGCGGCGAATTTCACAAAATATTCCTCAAGAGGCTCTAGAAAAGTTTTACTGGAAACTCTCTAGGCACTTCTTGACGAACAACGACAGAGGACCACACGCTCCCAAATATTGCGATATGTCGGTAAGTATTCTTCAATCAACGGATCATGCGGGGGTCTGAACCCAACTGAACACAATCATGATTGAACTGTATTAAATCATGAACGAAGAGAAAATACAAAAAAAAATTATAACTTCAAAATCCCAGCATATGCATGAAATCATGAAAAACTTATACTGGTTACGAAAATCCATCTGCATGCAAAAATATAGATCAAACTCGCGTGCTGATCTCCACAGAATCAAATTGAACTCGCGTTCTGTAAAACGTGAGGTTCTTCAGACCTCGCGTTCTGTAAAACGTGAGGTTCTTCAGACCTCGCGTTCTATGAAACGCGAGGTCCCTTTTTTCAGAGTTAATAATAGTCCTACTGTATACACGTGTTATGTTTGAATAATTGAAAACATGTTTGAATATTTCAGACATTTGGAGATGCCCATAAGTCATTTAACGCTAGCTCCCAACATAAGTGACATTGTCTATGTTATCGTTCATTCGAAATGATGGTGGAATTGTTCGATATTTATATTAAATGATGGTGGAATTCGCGAGTATTTATAGTAAAGAAAAACACAACATAAGTAAATTTAACTCGAATGAAAACATTAATTCGCATTTCATTTAACAAAACTTTCAACATGTATTCTTTAATAAGTAAATTGAGACAACTCGATAAAATATCTAAAAAAGTCGAAACATTATATGCAAAATAGTCCGGTGGGCAAATGTGATTGGAGGTCTGCTTAGAAAAGAAAACAAAGGTCTGGTCTTTCTAATCACTTCTTTAACTCCGGACTTTTTGCAGATTGTGCGGGCAAGCTGCGAATTTCAGAGAAGAGTCCCCAAGAAGTGACTCGAAAGTTTTACTGGAAACTCTCAAGGCACTACTTGGCGATAAATGGCAGCCCCCCACAAGCTCCCAAATATTGCGATATGTCGGTGGGCAAATGTGATCGGAGGTCCCGAGTGAAAGAAGCAGAGCGCGATAATCAGATTTCTTCTGAAATGGTAGCAGCTTTGATCCACATTAGCAAATGTAATCGGCACCGGCCGCATTCGCAAAATAGGGCTACATATGCAACATGGTCGATCTGAATCCGCCTCGCTTCTAAAAGTCGTTTCGTTTCAAAACTGTAGCCGAGGATCCTCTCTACGGCGGCTACAGAAGCTTCCATTGAAGGGGACACAGCCGCCCACAACCTCCCAAATATTGCGACATGTCGGTAAATATTATTCAATGAACCCCGCGGAACACAAATCTTTAAGTGAACTCCAACTATCATAAAGGAAAAATATTTCGGACAAAAAAATTTCAACTGCAAAAAACACAGCATGACACGAACTCATATTCAACTGAGAAAAACTGAACTAGTTACGAAAATCCATCGTCGTGCATCTATATATATACCAACATCTAAAATGACCTCGCGTTTTGTACAACGCGAGGTTCATAGGACCTCGCGTCCTACAGAACGCGAGATTGCCACGTCAGCAGATTCACCTCCCTCTATAAATAGCAAACTCTTGAGGAGGCAAGGAACACCCACAGAAATCATGTCTAAATATTTGCAGTTTTTGTAGTTGCGTATATACGTCATCATATTCACGTAAGCAGTTTTCGATTGCAGCTACTAATGGCAACATAGCGCGTATTTGGGAAGTTTTTTTCAAACTAATTTCCCAAATATTGCGCTATGTCGTTATTTGTAGTTACTACTGACAACATATTGTGTATTATTATTATTATTATATACTTAAATACATTTATTATTATTATGTTTATTATTATTATTATTATTATTATGTTATGAATATTTATCTATGTGGATGTCTATCATGATTAGAACTTTATCAAAGGAGTTTGATTTATTTATTATTAGGAATATTATCTCTATGAATTAGAGTTTAATGTATTATGTACTTCTTATGCCTATAAATAGATGATTCATTGAAGGCATTGTATACAATTCTATATTTTGAGAATAATACAAATCTCCCTCTTTCTCTCATCTCTTTGTTCTTCTTGTTCTTATTCTTGTTCTTCTTTATTTTATTCACAACACGTTATCAGCACGATTTTGCTCAACTATCATGGTTCTTGTTGGTGATTCTCTAAAAAGATTTCAACTTGGTATTGGCGACTGCATCTACTATTTATTCAAGTTAGTTTGAAAAAAAAAATCGGTATGTTTTGCTTATTTATATATTGTTATATTGATTAGTTAATTATTCTAAAATTAAGGTTAGTATATTTCGATTCATTATTTGGTTATTATTTTATTCTAATATTCGTACTTCCTCTTGAAACATATTTCCTCTTAATTAATTATTTTATTTTTATAGCATACTAATTTATAGACGCCTTTCGTGTTTACATGGAGCTTTCAAGATTAAAAAAAAACATATCTTCGAAAAAGATATTTTTAAGCAGAAGTGTTGAAATCGGTAATCATGGGAAAGTAATTTTGAAGGTATGTTTTCTCCATAAGAATTTATGTTATTAAATCTATATTTACTATGTTTATATGCGCTAACATTAAAATATGGAAGAAAACCCATAATCTATATTTGTGCGCTAACATTAAAATTGAAATTCTTTTCCCACCCTCAGTCTACGCATAATCAAATGGCGTTTGGCAAGTAGTTTGGTCCTAAATAGCGTTTTTTTATTTATAATTCAATCATATCATTCATGCTTATGTTTAGTTCAATTTAGCTCATGACTTATTTTATACATTTTAATCTGACTTTAAATAGTCATTATTTTATGTTATTTCATTGATGAGAATTGATATTTTTCGTGTTTTAAGTTTTATATTATTTAAATGGCTTGGAAAGAGACGTGATATAAAAGGATTATGAGAAGCTGTCTCGATCATTCACTATGTCTCCATCGTCATCGAGAGGAAAAATATTATCGGTAAACTCTATTTTATTTTATTTTATTTTCCTTTAAACTATAATTTTAAAGTGCGATATATTATGGTGATTTTGAATCTGCAAGAGACTGTTATAAAGCCTATGTTTGCTCGAAAGCAATATTTCTTCTTCGTCGAAAAACTCGACCATAGACTTCTCCCAATTTCAAGTTACGAAAATTCGTCTTGATTCAAAAAATTTTATGGGAGGCATTCCCTGAAGTGAATGCAAAGCATGATGTTTATTCCATGCGATTATTAATGATGGGGCATTCCTTGAAGTGAATGCAAAGCATGATGTTTATTCCATGCGATTATCAATGATGGGGCATTCCCTGAAGTGAATGCAAGCATGATGTTTATTCCATGCGGTTATTGGATCTATTTCATTCCCTGAAGTGAATGCAAACATGGTAAATCATTATTCAATTAGAGACATAATTTTGATATAATCCAAGTATAATTGGCTGGACATCCCGTTCTGCGAGGCTACTGGTCTCAAAGGAGGTTTTTAAAGGACCTTGTGGACAGGTTTAACAATGCCGCGTACGAGGATTAAATCTTTGTTCTCTGTGATAAGGATATGTGAAAAAGGTTTTAAAGGCCCACTGGCTCTACTCCATTCCCTGAAGTGAATGTGAGATTATATTATGGAAGGAATAAAAAAAATCACATTAAAAGTTGTGGTCGTGGTCGAGGCTATGCATATACATATGAAAAATATAGTCGTTTTAAGAATACTTCTACCCGCTGGTAGCGAAGTTATAAGGATGACAAGAGTGATAAAGATCATTCTAAGGAAGTGAAATCATTTTACCAATGTGATGTTATAAACCATTGGTTTTGTACTTGTCAAACGCCAAAGTATTATGGACTTTATCCATAATCATGAATGATAAATGAAATAAAATATAAACAAAATTTGTTTATGGCGAAAATAATTATGGCGTTATTGGTCCAACTCAATTGGATATTGTTAATTTTATTTATTTATTTTATGTTAATTTGTTTTATTTATTATTTATTTATGTTAGTTTGCTTTATGTTTATTTATTTCACATATTATTTATTTACGCTTTATGTTAATTTATTATTTGAAGAATATGATTACTTCCGGAATAAAATATACAATGAATTGTGGCTATTTATGCCTAGAATTGTGGCTATTTATGCCTAGCAGATAATGCAAGTACTCATATTGTACTTAAGCATAAGAAATATTTTTCCCATTTAAATGCAAGGGGAAATATGAGTAGTATTTCTCAAAGTACTAAAATATCAATACTTCGGAAGAGCACTTGAAAGTTTATCTCTGATAGATAATCGACTTGATATGATGTGCTATATTTTATATTTTTCATTCCTCGAAGTGAATGATACAAAGTACATATTTTCATCACCTGAAGTAAATGAAACAAAGCACATTTTGAAAGGTGCACAATTATGCATTTCTCGATTAAAATGCAAGGGAATAATGTGAGTACTATATCCGGAAGTACTAATATCACAAAAGGCTCTGGTTGAGCAAATATGTTATTGTCAAATGGAACTTTATTCCATATTCACAATGCGTTATACTCGTCAAAGTCATAAAGAGAGCAATATGAGTTCGCAAACCATCCTTTTTGGAATTATAGATAACATATGTTATCAATTGGCATTTGAAATAAATCAATATGGATATAAGTTTTGGTAGCCAAAAAGTCAGTTGAAAGCTCTAGAAGAGCTATATATTGCTACCAAAAGATAATTTCAATTGAAAGCTCCGAAAGAGCTAAATATATTCCTATTTAAAGGAACAATTTTGATGGTCGTACTAGACATGTACGAGTAAGATTGAATTACACGTTATGGTAAACAAGAAGTTTACAAATTCAGAGATATATACACATATATATAGTTGGCATAATCGGTTAGACCATCCTAATCAATAATGGTGCAGAAATTATTGAGATTTACATGCACGTGTATTAAAAGAACCTGTAGTTCTTGTGGTGCTTATTCTCAAAGGAATGGATTAAATTCCACTTATTAAAGAACCTGAAGTTCTTGTGTTGCTTAAAGGAATTGATTAAATTCCACTTACTAAAAGAACCTGAAGTTCTTGTGTTGTTTGTTCTCAAAGGATATAGATGATCCCACTTACCAAAAGAATTAGAACTTAAAGTTCTTGTACTGAAGTTAAGACTGTATGTCTTTGCATATCTGAACGAAATATGGGCCCATATATCCACAAATGTGGAAAGTTTTATATGATTTTAGTAGATGCATCTACATTGTTTTATTGACTTACAACCAGAAGTTTGTGAGATTGATTCTAAAAGATTCAGATTATGCAGTTAGACTATTCGTCTTGAAAAGTTAGTGGGTTTATATTTTAGGCTATATCAGTTATTACAAAGCCTATTGATTATGAAAAATATAGTTTAGCAAAATTTCAATTGGATGCCTCCTATTTAATAGCTAAACTATGAGAACAAAAGAGTTATTATTTATATGGTGTTTCAATATAGCAACACTTATACGCATCAAGCCAACGAGTTATAATAAACTCCCCGTTATGATTGGGTTTTGGTCAGAAACCATACATTTCCCATTTTATGATTTTTGAATGTGCGATATGAATTGCTCCACCACAACGCACAAAATGGGTAAATAAAAAGGGTTGAGAATATATATTGAGTACGAGTCTCCCATTTTATGATTTATGACATGATTTTTCTCAACATCAGGGGGAGATAATAATCAACTGGATAGAGGAAAATGAATTATCGTTATCTAGATCCTCGTATATGAACTAGAAGTTCATAAGATAATTCATGTTATTACATGTCAACTGCCAGACATATTTACTGACCCAATGAGAGTAATTAAGTCTCATATACCAGCTGAAACGCTCTAAGTTTAAATTACATGTTAGAGCGAGAGAATGTAAATCATGCCTGAAGCATGATAGTTGAAATGGTTCCAATGATCAAAATTCTCGTAAATAGAAAGTAATATGAGATGGTCATATATTGGAGGCGGGTGCTCTTGAAGAGACCCAAGACATAACAAATAATAAAACTCTAGAAGAGTTCCAGGTACCTGAAATAAAGATTGAAATCTTGAAGAGATCTCGATGAGTTATGTCATTACGAGAATGAAACCATAAAATTGGAAAGTTGTCGACAACGATTTTACAAACAATTTTACATAAAATACTTCTATAGAAGTAAAGAAAGAAATCGAGGATCTTGTATAAAATCTATCCAGAAGTATAGATATTGAATTGGCCGATGTTGAAAGACGCTTTGAACTTCTAAAATATAAGTATTTGGACCAGCAGTCCAAACACCTAAAGGTGTAATGCAAGTGAGGCACAAATAAGTAGTCGTAAATACGACTTGAACTATGATTTATAAAAAGTTTTAATTACTTCATGGTGGATGCAATTACTTTGGCAGTTATGAAAATTTTACATGCGTCTAATTATTTGTGGATCCATATTTATCCTTGAATGATCTAAAATGCTATAAGCATTTGGAAATTTCTGAGGAAATTTATTTAGACATGTCTCATGAATATTTTGGCGCATTTGGTATAATCGCCTTAGTGAATACTAATTGAGAAAATACTATAAGAATGATCAGATTTTCTTATGTATTTTATAAAGGAGTTTGGATCAAGATCCATTATGATAATTTTAGAACTCCTAAAGAGCTTCAAATTGGAAACTCATGAAGTACTTTCAATACAAGTACTTGAATCTTGACATCAAGTTTATCTCGACCTGCAGATCGAACATTTTTATATATTTCTTTTGTCTATGAATAGACATAAGCTGAAAGAATCTTAAAGAAGATTCAATATGAATAGAGCATATCTATTGAGTATCCCAATAGTTGTAAGATTGTTGGATGTGAATAAAGATAATTATATTTTTTCTTGGTCTTGAAGCACTATATATTAGTTGGTCAAGAAATATCTATGATTATACAAAGATCATTACATTTAGATCTTCAAACATTCGTTGATGCCTCTTCAAATGTCGTAGAAATAATTGTTATGAACGAGGCAAGCCAAAAAAATGTGTTTGGCTAAGACCATTGACCCAACATATCCAAAAGATATGTGGATTTACTTTTACCAGATATGATAAAAGCTATCTTGTGTAAAGATAATGCAAGATGTTTATCTCAGTTTGAAAGTGGATACATCATGGAACATATTACTCTAAAGTTTCATTCATCACGATCTTTAGAAAAATGATATTCAAGATTAAATTATGAAGATTCAAAGATCTTCTGTGATGTTTGCATGAGGGGGAGTAAATACGCGTTGCACTCTTTTTCCCTTAATCGAGGTTTTGTCCCAATAGGTTTTCCTGGTAAGGTTTTTAACGAGGCAACATGTTATGCGTATCAAAGATGTGTGTACTCTTTTTCCTTCACTAAAGAATTTTTTTCCCACTGGGTTTTTATCTTAGTAAGGTTTTAACGAGGCACATTATCTTCATAGACATCCAAGGGGGAGTGTTATGAATATTTATCTATGTGGATGTCTATCATAATTAGAACTTTATCAAAGGAGTTTGATTTATTTATTATTAGGAATATTATCTCTATGAATTAGAGTTTAATGTATTATGCACTTCTTATGCCTATAAATAGATGATTCATTGAAGGCATTGTATACAATTCTATATTTTGAGAATAATACAAATCTCCCTCTTTCTCTCATCTCTTTGTTCTTCTTATTCTTATTCTTGTTCTTCTTTATTTTATTCACAACATATTATTATTATTATTATTATTATTATTATATAGTTACTATTAATAATAATTTTATTCTATTTTTTTATTATTAATTTTATTATTATTATTATTATTATTATTATTATTATTATTATGATTATTATTATTGTTATTATTATTATTATTATTATTATTATTATTATTATTATTATGATTATTATTATGATTATTATTATTATTATTATTATTATTATTATTATTAAATGACTTTCCCGCCTGGGAAGTCATCTTTTAAAAAACCCCACGACCTCGCGTCCTGTAGAACGCGAGGTCTTTATAAACTCGCGTTCTATAGGACGCGAGGTCACTTCTGACCGTTCAGTTCACGCGTCTGTTCTGTGACGCGCCTTTTCAATGAACCTCGCGTTCTATAGGACGCGAGGTATATGGATATCACGTTCTACAGAACGCGAGGTTCATTAACATCGCATCCCAAAAGGCGCGAGGTCTTCTATAAATTGGAGGCCCTGCCCCCAATATCAACCACAGAACGCGAGTTCTTTAGCTTTTTTACAATAAATTATCGGCAACTTTTATATTTCATTCGATATAATGGAGCCCTTATTACGCAACGAGGTGACTCACTGCAATCAATCTTGGAGAAAAGATCCAGCGGTATTACTTTTCCCTATTAATTTTTTTAAAAAAATTAATTAAATTTTTTATTTTACTAACTATTTTTTTGAAGGGATACGAACGTAATTTACAATGTTACCTTAACCGTATCAACACCCCACCAGTTGATGTTGTTATGGAGTGGATTCAGCGCACCGGTTTTGGCCACATAGCACGGTATATAGGGGGTGAAGGTAAAACCATCGTTGATTAGCGCGCTGATAGAACGGTGGAGGCCCGAGACGCACACGTTTCATCTTCCATTTGGCGAGGCAACAATCACGCTGGAGGATGTTGCCTACCTTCTGGGGTTGCCTACAGACGTCAGCGTTATTACGGGTGTAGCGTTGGCCCATTGGCCAACTCTATTTGCTGAACAAATGGTCGTGATGCCCCCTGAGGAAGTGTGGGACGGTGGAAAAATCAACCTATCATATTTGGAGGCTCAATTTGGAACCCCTCCCCCCAATGCGGATGAAGTTACACTTCAGGTATTTTTTCTATTTAAAAATTAGGATGCCATTATAAAATATTTAGTATGCTTTTATTAAATTTATGATGAAATTACAAATATTTATTTCAACATTACGATGGTTTATGAAATTTTTAGGATGCCTTTATTAAATATTTAGGATCCTTTTAATAAATTTAGGATGCAATTACAAATATTTACTTGAAAATTAGGATGCCTTTATTAAATATTTAGGATGCCTTCATTAAATATTTAGGATGAAGTTACAAATATTTATTTGTAAATTAGGATGCCTTTACTAATTTTTTTTGGATGCCTTTAATAAATTTAGGATGAAGTTATAATTTTTTTAATTAGAATGTCTTTATTAAATCTTTATTTTCACAGCGGTGTGCGCGTGCCCACATCTTGCGCATTATTGGCGGGATATTAATGCCAGACAAATCCCGCACAAAGGTGCACGTGATGTGGCTTCGTCATCTTACAGATTTAAAGAAAATCTTGGGGATCAGCTGTCTTGGCGTTTCTTTACAGAGAGCTCTGCAGAAACGTTGACGCCTCAAGATCATCGATGGGAGGATATTGTTTACTCCTACAGTCTTGGGTTTGGTTTCGGATGCCTATTTTGAGACCACAACTTAGACAGCCCACCGCTATGTTATTTCCGCTTCTACGGAAGTACTACGTAATCTACTATTTTTTTTAAATTATTTTATTTAAGGAATTTTTTTTCATTAATTATAGGTGGAGCGGCACACTGACCCATATCGGCCTGCCGAACTCCCAAAAAGAATTCATGCATGCTTTCGATGGCTTGACGGAGGAAGAGGTAATTCGAAAATTAATTTGAATCTTTTCATACTATTTTTTCCAATAATATTTCATATAACCGTTACAAACGTTTTCATTTTTTTAGTTTGTGTGGAGGCCCTACGATTCAGAGGAGATTCGGCAGATTACTCCACCGGATATTCTGCGTGACCAACAGCTCTGGATTTCCGTCGTGCCGCTGCTCAACTAAGAAATTTGCGTGTGGCATGCTACGGATAGGGTTCTCCGACAGTTCGGGTTCTTCCAAAATGTTCCAGCCGTTCCGCAAAATATGGACCACTTCCACAATCTTACGCATCAGGGGAAGATGGAGGTTGACTGGTCCGAGTACCACGCTCCCCGGATAGCGATTTGGGCTAATCAATTTGCCCAACGCCCACCGCTTCTCCAACAAATTATGGAAGGGGCTAATTCGGTCGCTTTCAATTACCACCAGTGGTATAGGCTCCATGGGCTGCCACATATCCTTACTCAGGCCGAGCGCGATGCAGGGCTTCCCCAGCAACCTCAAAACTGCCCACGCGGCACCCGTCGGGCGACCCAGAGCCAGAGCCAGAGGCAGTCGACGCAGCGCGGTCCGAGACCACGACATGACACTGCAGGGGCATCATCTTCTGGCGCAGCATTCCATACTTATAGCGGTCCATCGAGTTTCCAGCAAACGATGCCTTCACCCCAGTTCGGCTCCTCCGATGCTTATCGTCCCCATACGCCCATGACTGACCTTCATCTTATCGGTTATCCACAATTGCCATCTCAGTATGACTTTCGCATTGTGGAGAGTACGCCGATGGGTAGCTTGTTTTACTCCCCGCCTGGGCCCAACACAGATCCGCATATCGCACACGATGGTCAGGATGATGGGGACCAGGGACCACCACACGATTGTCGGAGGTATCCGGATCGTGATCGTCGTCCACCCGACTGCGGAACGGGTGTACATAGGCATTTTTAGTCTTTTCTTTTACTAATTTGTACTTATGTTTTTAATATTTATATTCCACACATTTGATTTTTATAATGTCGTATTATAATTTTGTTTACCTATTATAATTAAACTTTATAATGTTTATTTTATTTCAGTTTTTAATAAATTTTATGGGATTACTAAACCGAAAATCGACATTTGTTGAAATGCAACTTCATTCAAAACAGAAGATAGCATAGGGTTTTCGAATCCATTTTAAACCATTGTATAATGGACGGAAATTAACCATGTTGGTATCATACGATAGACAATTTCCAGTACTACGACCCCAAACTCGATGATCGCTAAAAATATACGACTTACACGCACGAAATTGGGCTCGAACAGGCCTACCCACACTTGTTTTCCCTTGTTCTTCAGCCCAGTTTTGCACAGAACTCGCGTCCTGCAGAACGCGAGGTCTGTGCGATATATTCAGCCGCCGTTTCAAATTCTCGTGAACCTCGCGCTCTGCAGAACGCGAGGTACTATAAAACCATTATCACAAACAACAAGGTCACGTAGACTGAAATCGCGTTGTGCAGAACGCGATATCATACCTCGCGTCCTACACAACGCGAGGTTCACCGACGTGGCAAGTTTGGGGGTCATTTTGCCAAATAATATTTTTTGGGAGCCATTTTCCCAAATAATAATTAAAAAAGAATTATTGATTCAAATCTGCCTCTTCATTCTCTCTAGACTTTATGTTTTGTTATTTATTTAAGGTATGAAGTGGAATAATACTAATAACGTTTGAATAAATAGTTATTTTAGTTTTTATTTTTTTGAACTAATTTGACAATTAATATTTTATTTTGAGTCAAAATGCTCCCTCTATGAATGAAAATTGTTAGTTAACTAATATTAAATGACGTGATAAATATATATAATAGTATATACTGACATGATTGTGCCATATAAACAAAGATGTTGATTTCAAAGAATGTCACATCAAGTCATTTTAAGTTGTTTAACATTTGGGTTAAATTGATTCAAAAAAATATGTGCCAAAATAATTATTTAATCAATCATTAGTGACATTTTTTGACTTTATACATTCATTTAAATAGTCTTTTTATATGAAAATGGTGAATAGTTTCGTTAGTTTTTGTGTCACATTTTTTTTACTAGGATTGAATTTCACCTCGTCTCTTCAAACGACATTTATTATGTTATTATACTGATCTACCTCTGTTTTTGGATCCTCATATTGAATATTGATATACGTCCATAATTAACGAAGACATGTTGTGATTAAATTGTTATAATACCAATTTGTCAATGAACAATTATTATTATCTACTTTTTTACATTTGTGTTATGGTGTTTATCATTTATTGTCGAGTGTTTATCCTTTTTGTATAAAATGGTGAATGGTTTCCTCTGCTTTTTGTGGTGTATTTTTCTTTTTAGTTTTTAGGGTTGGATTCAGTGTCGCCTCTCTTGATGACGTTTATTATGTTATATTGTTGTTTTATTCATGCTTTGGACTCTCAAATCGAATATTAATAGAATTTCGTAATCATTGAAGATATGTTGCGATTGAATTGTGGTAATGTCAGTTTGTCTACGAGGCATCATTGTTAAATGTATTTTTATGTTCATGTTAATGGTATTTATTCTTTATCACCGACAACAATGTTTGTATCTATCATTTGTTTGAGTTATTTTGTTCACAATTCCCTTGTTTGATTCGAATTTTAAGTTATTAATTTGTGCACGGATGATTTTTGGAAGAATGTATTAATTATTTTATTATTGTTTTGTAAGTTCTTATAATTTTGAGATATTCCTACTTTATCCGATAAAACTAAACAACTATTATTAGTTTAAACAAAAACAAGAAAATTAAACCTAATAAGCAGTCCCAGTAAAAAAAACAGATGATATTCATCTTAGGAGACCCGAGTTTAAATTACTTTGTCTGCAATGTGTATACAATGTGTATGTGCATTCTTAAAGGGTTAAAAATATGTATGAACAAATACTACATTGTAATCACCTTTAAGACTATTAAAAAACAATAAGTTTAACTTAAACATGGATTATACCCTTTCATCTATATTTTTGTTCTGTATTATTTCTTTCATTTTTATATAATAAAAAATATATTTTAATATAATACCTAAAAGTTTAGGTAACCGCATCAACAATTGAGAAAAAACCTAGCCGTTAATAACCATAGTTTTTTCTTTCTAACAACCCCGCGCCTGCAAGTTTCTTTAATTTCTTTGCATTACCCGGCAATCGGCAATCACCTAGGTATTGGTTGTCGATCTCCGATGTTTATTATTTTTTTCTTTTTTTTTCTTTTTTTATTTTCTAATAAGAATCTCTGCCTTAATAGCACGCGTTTTCTCTGTCTTTGTGACACACGTTTTCTTCTATCTTTGTGACATGTTTTCTTTGAATATTTGTTTTTGTGGTTTTGTTTCATCTGTCCTTGTGGCATGATTCAACATACCCTAGCGATCGATCGTTGCTCGCATAGTGGTTTTAATCGCCGTTAGGTCCTGATTATGATTTTGTCGGTGGTCACAGAAAGTTAGATTCCCACTCGGTTGATGGTTGTTTGTCGATGTAATCAGTCTTGGGTAGCGGAACATTCTGCATGATAGTTTGGATCTCTCACCACTCTTTTTTCATCAGTTCCGAGTCCCGATTGGATAGAGACATGGAGATTTAAGAAGCTTATAAATTTTGATGTGTAGAACTAATGTTTTGATATAATAATTGAAAAATGTTTTGGACTGATTTAAAAAGTATTTAAAACAATTTCCAAAGTCCAAATAACTTGAAACTATGTTTAGGGATATTCTATAAAGGGTTTTGCATGTTTTCAAAAGCCAAAGTACACAAAATCTTCCAGGCGTTTCGATACGAGAGATTCCAGTAGCTAAAACGTTTCGATACGGGTATCGAAACGGACATTCCCTGGATGAGATTTTTTCCCAGCGTTTCGAAACGGGCTATGTCGTTTCGATACGCCTATGTGGCATCGACCACAACGGTCATAAACCCCAACAGCTATTTCCCAACTAACATTTAAATGCAGGTCGTTTCGATACGGGGACAGGCGTTTCGAAACGGGTGTTTCGAAACGGACTAGAGCGTTTCGATACGGGTCATACGTCAGACTGCAACGGCTCTTTCTACTTAAAGGGTGTTTCGAAACGGGTTCGAGTGTTTCGAAACGGTGAGCTGCAGAACTGCATTTATGGTGGGAATTAAAGTCCTCAACGGCTCCAAATCGACCCCAACGGCTAGTAACGACTATAAACTCATCAAGGAGTATAAAAGGGACCTCAAAGCATCAAGTAAAGGCTAATGCTCATATTGTCAATCAACAAATGATCAAGAATTGTCTTAGAGCTTAAATTGTCATTTATTGTATAGACAAACACTAGTGAGCCAAAATTGTCAAATTTGCTCAAGTGTTTTAGGTTTTGGGTGGGTGCTTTAATTGTGCAAACAAACACCTATTAGAGGGATTTGTGTTTGCTATTTCTTATCTCTTTGTAAAAGAGGGTTTGATCAAGGCTTTGGGTAGAAAGCTTGATCGGTGTAAAGGGTTTCCTCCTAAGCCTAGAAAAGAGGACGAATCAATAGTGGATTGATTGGAAATCCTTAGTGGGGAGCTAAGGTGGTGGATGTAGACCTTGGTTAGAAGGTTGAACCACTATAAATCATTGTGTCAATTATCTTTTTAGCTTCCACAACCCTTCCACCCAAAAATCCACCTCTCCACTACTTGGTGAGCCACATCGGTTGAACGAATCGAGCTCCTCACAACTCAACATGATGGTATGTTTTTTTTCATAGAAAATTTTCCCTCTTTATTTTATTTTTGAGTTGTAAGAAATTTGGGTAGAGTAGTCTCATTATTTTCCTTCATGGATGCGTTGTAATCGTGATATCTTCTATGGTTATAGTAAAAATTCAGTGGCCATATTAAAAAAAAGGGTTTAGGTAACCGTGGATCATAGTTGTATTTGTAACCTAAGATTTTAGGATCTTGAATATTTAGACTAAGTTTAATTACATAAGATTTATAGATTCTACATACCTTTTTATATATAATTGCACCACATTAATTTTTTTATATCATATTAAATATATATTAAAATTAATGTATAATTTTAAGATTTAGTTATATAAAATTCAAAAATACTTAACATTAACATAAGTCACCCCCTTGAGTTCTGTAGCCTAACACAATGTAAATTGTTTTTAACCTAACAAGCTATTTATAACATTAAATAAGCATGTGTTTTGTTTCTAAAGTTGCAAACTCTTGACTCAAATGAAATCTCAAATATATATATATATATATATATATATATATGAGATAGGGTCCGCTTACACAGTGTAAAATTCTTTAAGTTTTACACGTTTTTTAGACCGTTGGATGAGTGAAACGAATGGATGAGATTAACAGTAAGTATGTGAAGATTATCACTTGAAAAACAAGAGTAAGAAGTTAATCTGAGCCATCCATTCCCTCATCTAACGATACAAAAAAACGTGTAAAACTTAAAGAGTTTTACATTGTGTAAGTTGATCTTAACTCTCGACTAACCTTATCAAAAGAATTGTTTTAATAATTTATAATTGAATTAAACTCAAATCAGTATCAAAAGAATTGTCTTAATAATTAAAAAAAGAGAGAGAAGGGGTTTGTTTTTCCTATAATTAATATTGTATACTTATTGTATAGGAAAGGTGTCAACTAAAATTCAACTATTTATTCTAAAGATTGTTGGCAGATATATTTATTGTTAAACTAAACATAACGTGATTTTTATCCCTGTATTTATTGTGGAAAGAATAAATATAAATATCTTTGTCATTATGCATTGACATTCTCTTTGAAGGTGCAAATGTGAACAATGACCGATCGATTAAACTCATAATTATCCATTCAGTGGTGGCTTTGGGATTGACCTATAATATTAATAGTTAGCAAGATTGGAAAAAAGAACAAGAAAATAGGCATGAGTTTAGATTTATAAAGAATACAAATAGGAGAAGATAAGTAAGGGTCGGAGATGTGATGAGCCAGCGTGATAAAAAAGGGAACGACGACCGGTGTGTGTGGACGCTATTTGTTTCGAATTTGCCAATGCGATTGCACTGGCAAGGGGTTTGGCAAGTTTTTGGCAGGCATGTAGTGGTTTTTGATGTCTTCATACCTAGAAAGAGGGGAAGGGATAGATCGTGTTTTGGCTTTGCTCAGATGACAAGTGTACAAGATGCGAATGTGGTATGTAAATTGTGGAATTCAGACAAATTTGATTTTATATTTGTACCTTCCATTGGTCGATCAGGTGGTTTGATAATAATATGGGATTGTGCACATTTTCGGATGGAGGAGTCAAGAGTTTTTAGTCATTTTTTGATGCTAAAGGGTGAGTGGATTGCAGAGCGTTGGAAGTGTTGGATGGTGAATATTTATGTGCCTTGTGTTTTGGACAAGCAATTGTAGGTTTGGGAGGATTTAAAGGAAATGATCGCGATGCATGATGGTTCGTGATGTGTGGGTGGCGACTTCAATGTTGTGAGGTCTGCCGACGAGAGGAGTGGATGTATTGATTTATCTCAGGGTGTTGCACCTTTTAATGATTGGGAGGTTTGTTGGATGTCACTCACTATGGTTGGGAAACGATTTACCTGGATTGGATCGGGTAACAAGGTGAGTAGACTCGATAGGTTCTTGGTGTCCTACGATTGGATTGACCGATTCTCTAATTTGTATTAGTAGAACCTCCCTCGTAGGATTTCGGATCATGCGTTGTTACGTCTTAATAGTGAGGATGGAGATTGGGGACCTCACCCCTTTCGTTTTTTGAATGCTTGGTTGGAGAGAAAAGAAAATGTTGAAATGATGGCAAATGAATGGAATCGTATTTCAGCTTTGAATGGTGGGCAAGCGATTAATCTCAAAATGAAGAAGTTGAAGAACTTCCTAAAAGTGTGGAATCGTAAATCTTTGGGAAATGTTGATGCTAAACTTGTGGAGGTGAAAACTCATTAATAATTTGGATGAACGTGAGGATGAGGAGATGGTGGGGGAGAAGCGAGACGCTGAAATTAGGAGTCTTAATCTTGAGCTATGGCGTTTACATAAGTTACGTGAATCTATATGGTGACAGAAGTCACGGGCACTATGGCTCAAAGAGGGTAACCGGAATACGAGTTTCTTCCATAGAACATCAAAAATTAGAGCTTCGAGGAACTTAATCCAGGGCTTGCGCATCAATGGTAGGTGGGTGTCGGACCTAGAACGCTTGAAACATCCTATTCATTTGGAGTTTCGAAAACGTTTTGCACGAAAACCAGCCAAGGGATTGTTGGATGATGCTGTCCAATTTAACCAATTAGAGAGGGGGTGTCGTGATATGCTTGAGTCGAGGTTTTTGGTTTCGAAAGTGAGGGAGGCGGTAATGAGTTGCAATGGCTCGAAAGCCCCGAGTCTGGATGGTTTCAGCTTCGCTTTCTTTAAAAGTGGTTGGGATTTTTTTTGCAAGGGGATGTTATGAAGTTGTTTGATTCATTTTTTGCTATTGGAACTTTCCCCAAGGGTATTAATTCGACATTTGTGGTCCTCATTCCGAAGAAGGACAATCCGCAAGTTGTAAGTGATTTTAGACCAATTTGTTTGTTAAATTCTGCGTACAATATTATTGCCAAAGTGTTGGCCAGAAGACTCCAAAAAGTGTTACACTCTTTAATTAGTGAGGTACAATATGCTTTTATAAAAGGGCATCAAATAGTTGATGGAATATTGCTAACAAATGAGGTTGTGCATTCGCTTCGGACGAGACGTTTTAGTGAGGGTGGTGTGGTCTTGAAGATTGATTTTGCGAAGGCCTATGACTATATAAAATGGGAGTTCTTAGATGATGTGATGTGCAAAATAAACTTTGGGATGGTGTAGCGTAAATGGATTATGACTTGCGTTAGCACGACAAGATTATCGGTGCTTCTAAATGGTAATGCAACTTCGAAATTTGCAATAGAAATGGGGTTGTGGCAAGGGGATCCCTTGTCCCCACTTTTGTTTGTAATCGTCGCTGAGGCATTGCACCAATTCTTGGTAAACGCGAAGAGTATGTGATTGATTCAAGGAGTGTGTGTTGCAGCATTTTGTCATTTGTTGCATCTACAATTTGCGGATGATACCGTTATTTTTATTCAAGGCAGTGTTGAGGTGGCTAAGAATTTAAAGAGGGTGTTAACGTGTTTTGGATATGGGTCTGGTTTGCAAATTAATTTCTCCAAATCAGCCATGTATGATGTTGGTATTGAGCTTGAGGTGGTAGAGGCTATGGCAACAGAATTGGGTTATATGCGGGAACAATTGCCTTTTATGTATTTGGGTATTCTGATTGGGATTGTTCCAAGGAGTGGTAAAGTATGGGATCATGTGATTAATAGAATGCAACTTTGTTTAGCGGGGTTGAAGAGAAATTCTTTGTCTTTTGTGGCAAGATTGACGTTGGTGAATTCGATGATGTCGACTTTACCTTTATACTACATGATTATCTTTAAAGTGCCAAAGATGTTGATTTTCAAGATAGATAGGATTCTAAGGGCTTTCCTTTAGGGTGACACGGATTTAAAATGGAAGATGAATCGCGTGGCTTGGTCCAAGGTTTGTATGCCGAAGAAATTAGGGGGCTTGGAGTGGCGAGCATTGAGTTACGCAATTCAACTTTACTTGCAAAATAGGTGTGGCGTTACACCTTTAGTTCTTCTTCTTTTTGAAAGGATATTATAGTGGCCAAGTATGGGGCAACATCTTGTAATTGGTTGCCGAGTGGAGTTGGAAAACGCCATATGTCGCACGTGTGGAGGCGAATTGTTGAGGTGCAAGAGGTCGATTTGGTGCGTCAATTTATGAGTGAGGATTTCTTTATGTGGCGTGTGGGTAATGTACGATGAGTATTATTTTGGTATGACCGTTGGTGCATTGATGTTCCTTTGTGTAAGCTATTTTCGAATCTGTTTCGTTGTGTATCTAATAAACTAGCACGAGTTTGTGAGTACACTGTGCAGGGCAGTTTGGAACATTCAAGTTGGTTAGCTTTTTTTGGTCGCAACCTTCGTTCTTTTGAGCTTCAGCAGCTGGCCCAATTGCGAGCTATTGTTCGATAAATTTCTATCCAAGATATTTATGATGATTTGTTGACATGGAAGCCGAGTTTGGATGGGAAGTTTTCGGTGGGAGTTTTAATGAAGCTAATGTCATCGTTTAGAATTTTAAATAAAGGAATGGACTTTTTTTAATATATGGAATATTGTTGTCCCCCAAAAGTTCAATGTTTTTTATGGTTCGTGCACTTATGCAGGTTGCCGATGTTGATGCTATTAAAGGATAGGAGAATGTCGATTGAGGATGTCAAATGTTCTTGGTGTCGGGTGGGTTTTGATGAGGATGAATATTTTTTTTCATGTCCTTTTGTGGTAAAGGTTTGGGATGCTTTCTTCTATTGATGGAAACTTATTTGGGTACTGTCACGATCACTATCGGATTTTTTGGTGCACTGTGTGTATGACATGTTGTCTGGCGTAGGACGTGATTGGTGGATTGCTAGATGTGTGGCAGTGTTGTGGTCGTTATGGCTTGCACGAAATGAGATGTTATTCAACAAAAAAAGTTTATCTATTGAGGAGATTGTTTTTCTTTTTAAATTGAGAACTTTCTACTGGATTAAAGTTACAAAGATGGGCAGTGACATTGTTGAATCGTCATGGTAGTTCTGTCCTTTATGTTGTGTGTCAAGTTGTCCGAAAAAACCTCGAATGGAAATTTAATGGAGTCCGCCTTTGACAGGGACGTTGAAATTCAATGTTGATGGATCTGTGCGAGGTAAGCCGGGCATGGCGGGTTGTGGGGGTGTGTTGCGTGATGAGCGAGGTACTGTTCTTGCTTTATTTTCAGGATCATTGAGATGCATGGATTCAAATGAGGCGGAGTTGTGGGTAGTTTTTCATGCCTTGTATTGCTGGTTAATTCAAGGTGGCAGTCGGCATTGTCAATAATCATTGAGTCGGATTCCATGGTTGCAATCTCGTGGGTTCTTCACAAAGATGGGAGGTCGTGACGTCATTGGTGGAATTTTGGTGAGATTGACATTGCCTGCTTAAAGTTGCGATGTGTGTGCTTTAATCATGTTTTTCGAGAGGCGAATTATATTGTCGATGCCTTAGCAAAAGGGGGTATCGATAGAGCTTCGTGGTTCAAGTCATTTCCGAGCCTTGTGGGGCTAATTGAGTTCTTTCCGTCTTTGGTGTTTGGTGTTGGCTCTTTTGTGACTACCATTTTACACTTTTTTTCCTCCAACTTAAGATAAGGAGGTTTTTTAATGAGGCATATGGTAGTTTGTATGGTTTGATTTCTAATAAACCATACTTTCCATTGATAAAAAAAATGGAAAACATAAAACAAAATTGCCAAAGATTTGTTTTCACAAAAGCCACATTATTTAACTATTTTTTAACAATTTCTACTTAGAAATAAAAGGAGAAGTTTGATTTCCAAATAGACAATGAACCCTCAACTTAAAAAAATGTTAACTAAGAATTATCACATATTCTAAAGTTTATTGATGAAAAAAGTCATCCGGATAAATAGTTTTTTTTGTACTATTGGTGCTCTAATAACATACATTTAATACACCAACACTTAATTGATTTTGTAGAATTAGACACTAAATATCTTAAGCAAGGTCAGAAATATAAATACTGACGTTGTAAATTGAGCAAATTGAATTGAGAGGGTCACCCCATAACGGACTTTTACAATACCCGATTCATATTAATAAGCTAATAAGTTAAATATGTGCGGTTAATAAAAACATATATTTAATATATTCTTTTACGCATTTGTGTGCCCGAGAAAATTAGAATATCCTAAAGAAACTAATATTGGTCATGTTTGGTAAATAGCGGTTTGAGTTAATATTAGAGGTTTGATCGGTCAAATCCGCTAATTTGAATGTTTTGTGAATAGCGGATTGAAAGAGGGGATTGAGGTGAAACCTTTAATTTTGAAAAGGCTGCTAATATGAGCTTTTTAAAGTTAGCGGTTTGACATAATAGTTATAAATACCCTTTTACCCTTAACAATTATCAAATATCTCTAAATAACCTAAATTTAACATTTTCTATTTTAATTTTTCACTCTTACCTATTTATATTTTGACATTTGTAAAGTAATATTTTTTCTTTATTTTTATTCCCGCACATTTTAATTTTTTTATTCTCTAAATAACCTAAATGTGTAAAGTAATATTTTTCTTTTTACTTTTTATTCTCACATATTTATATTTTTATTTAAATTTATTTAATAATTAAATTATATTAAAAATAATTATATAAATAATAAATTAATATATAGATCTTCAAATATGCTTAGTATTGTTATATTAAAAAAATATTTTTCATAATCTAATTAATATTAATAGATATAAAATATTTTTTGAACGGTAATAGATACAAAATATTGATAACTAATAAACTATTCAAACAAGCATCGATTATAATTATGTCCTTATATGTCATTTTGTTTGTTTAAATAATCAAACATCTATCAGCTATCAGTAAATTTTACCAAACACTTTTAAACAATCATGTAATACAATTCGTCAGTCAAGTCAGCTAATGCAATCAGCTAATATAATCTGCTATCAGTTATCCGCTAATTGCCAAACAAAATCACAATTGGTAATCTAACCAATCGTTTCATTACATGCTGGAAAGGAATCGTTGATGCAATGTGAGATCCTTTTGTCCATACTCGCCCACTATAACAGGTTAATATAAAGTTGTCTTTTTTTAAAGAAGAATATGTTAAATTAGTTTACTTTTGCAAAATTTTGAGGGAAAAAGTAATTTAGATCTTGTTAATTTAATTTAGGGATGTTAAAACCCAAGTCGGCTAAATTTCTGCAATATTGCAGGTGATTTTCTTTCTTTCAAATTATTGTTTTTTTTAGTTTTTTATCTATAACACTTTAAACAATAAAAAGATAAAAATTGGTATGTGTATTATACCTAGTTCTTAAATTTTAATAAAACATTAACACTGAAGTCGATATATGTTCAATTTAACTTCTAACGATACCGTAAAAAGTCAGCTGCTATCACGCCAGGAAATGAGTTGAGAAAAATAAAGTCGGCGTATGTTCTATCCAACTTCTTAATTTTTTTAATTAAAAAAGTTAATACTAAAATTAGTATGTGTTCAACTTTAATCTGACTTTTAATGGTGCAAATGTACAATAAAAAGTATAATAGTTCCGAAAATAAAAAAAGAAAGTGCAATACTTGTTTTTTCCCCCACCTGCAGTATTCCAGCAATTACGCCACCCAAGTCACTCTGAATTTTGCACCGATCTGTTAATGTAGCGGGGAAGGATGCATGCAGCCCAGCAATTGCATCTCTATTTTTTTTATAAAAAAAATAAAATAACTCTAATTTAGTGTTAAATAATTTCTTATTTTTTAATTTAATGTGTAAAGGTAAAAAAAATCTACATATTTATTTAAAAAATATTTTAGATTCTATTCTTGAATTTTTAAATTTACCACTGAAATGTAAGTTATAGAATGGGACAATAAAGTGGATATTTGTTCAGTTTCACAAACACTAGTACTTTTGAAATATTTAAAAATTTCAGAGACTCAAACCGAATTATCTGAATCGAGACCAAAAATTGATGACCTGAAAACTCGAAATAAACCGAATTGAAATTGATCTGAATTTTTTGTTGAACCGAAATGGACTCGAACCGATTTCACTTGAACTAAAGACTACCCGAACAGAAAGTTGAACTAAATATCGACACGATTTTAACCCGATAATTAAGGTAAAGTAAGTGAATAATTTATTTTTAATGTTATCTATTTTTAACAATTTGATAAATAGTATAATGGTGTTTGTTTTTATTATCTTTTTGTATTATACTATGAGAGAGACCGTTGTTTTTCTCAAAATTATAGTATAATAATATTATATGTCATTCTAAGTTTAAATATTAATTAAATAAGGCTTTTGTCCTTACTAATTTTTATATTTAGAAGTTTAATAAACTCCTTTCCCTCTCAATATTTGATTTTAACTTCATCCTAAACTACACCATAAACCTTAAATCATTAACACTAAGCCTTAAAAATCATAAACCATAAATCTTAAGATATAGAAATTAATCTCATAAACCAATAACCCTAAACTACAACATAATCCCTAAACAATTAGCACTAAGGCTAAACTCAAAACCATAAACCGAAATTAGGGACCATTTTCACATTTTACCAAAAAGTATAGCTTAAACTCAAAATTAGGGACCAATTTGATAGTTTTAAAATGGAGAAATTTGAGAGCCCATTGACCAATTTCACAATTTTACCATAAATTATAACATAAAACCAAAATTAGGGACTAATTTGACAATTTGGAAGTAATGAAATTTGAGAGTCCAATGACCAATTTTATAATTTTACCATAGACATAAATAGGAGTCAATTTCGATTGAAAATTAAATCTTTGGAACTTAAATGAACAAAAATACCAATATGTTAAAATTATTAGACTAAATTACAAAAATTAGAAATAAATATGTGTTAATTTCAACTAAAAGTAATTTTTAGGGACTAAATATCATTGTGGGGAGGGGGTTGCTATATCCGAAGTCCAAACCGTGGGAATAATTCATACTTGTGACTAAATTAAAATAAAATAAAACTTAAAAGTGAATATTAAGACTAAATGTAATATTTTGAACGCAACAGAACTTAAAGGTTAATTAACCCCTAACCTAAAAAATGGGTGGCTCGTTTGTCGTTTCCCTCTAACATTATGTGTTTCTCCTTTTCTTTTTCTTTTTAAAAATTCTTTTTTCCCTTTTTTAATTAAAATATTCTTTCCCCACTTTTTTTATAATTAAAATAACTCGTTATCTTTTAGTTTAAGGTTAAGGGCAATTAATTGTTTAGCTCTTCTAATTTTACATGTTTTTAATTTAAGTTCCGAATCTTTACTTTTAGGTTCTAGTTCAATTCAATTGAGTCTCAATTTAGATTAATTTAACTGAAATTCTACATTTAATTTTAGAATTCTTTTAATTATGTGCGTGATTTAAATATTTAATCAAATTCAAATGCATAAATTAGAAAGTTGAATCATAATTAATCTCGTAAACCAATAACCCTAAACTAAACCATAAGCCATTAATACTAAACCAAAAATCATAAACCTTAAGGAATCATAATTAATCTCATAAACCAATAATCCTAAACTAAACCATAAATTATTATTACTAAACCATAAACCTTAATGAATCAAAACTAATGTTATAAACAAATAACCCTAAACTAAACCATAAATCTTAAGGAATCAGAATTAATCTCATAAATCAACAACACTAAACTAAACCATAAACTGTTAATTAAACCACAAATCATAAACCTTAAAGAATCATAATTAATCTTATAAACCAATAACCTTAAACTAAACCATAAATTGTTCACACTAAACCATAAAATATAAACATTAGATAATATAAATACCCAACTCAAACCGAATTGACACAATCTTATGTATCCTCCACATATACACAATCTTCTACATCAACCAAGTCTCTGTGAATCATAACCCAACTCAAACCGAATCGACCTGCAAATTTAAAGTTTGACCCAACACGAAACCGATCTAAACGACCCAATTTTGACCTGAACCGAAAGTGCCCGATCCGATAATGACCCGAACCGAAAACAACTGATCCGATTTTGACCCGGCCTGGTACCCGAACCAGACCTGACTTATCATAGATCCGAACTAATCCCGAACCGACCCGAACTGAATAAAAAACGATTCCAAGCAGACCCAAAGTGACCCTAATCGAAATGACCCGAACCGAAACCGATACGAATGAACCGATTGCCACCTCTAGTGAGTTCAAACCCCACGCCAAGCACTTCGTTTATACTTGAATTTTCATTAGTCTATTTGTAACCCCCTCGTCCCGGCCTAGCCAATAGACCGGACCGAACGGGTTACACAGGAAAAACCAAAGCGAAACACGCTAAGGCCTCACTCCGATTAGTAACCCTATTTTTTCATTTATTCTTTATTTATCTTGTCTAAATATCACAATTAACCCTAGGTGAGAAGACAACAGCGGAAAAGCGATCATTGATACAAACGAGCAGAGGGCACACAATAATTTAAACTTACCATATAGTTGTTAGTCAAATTGCATGCATACGGGGCAAAACCATCATAAGGGATACGCATAAACTCAATTCGGGAGCATACAAGCCATAAGAACTAAAGTGGAAACGGTCCCACCTTGTTCCAGAACGAAGGCTTCCAATAACAAAACGTATCGGAACGGGTTCCGAAACGGGGGCTCACAGTGTCGAAACGTATCAAAACGAGTTTCGAAACGGGGGCTTACAGTGGTAAATCGTATCGAAACGGCACCACCTCATTCTGGTACGAATACCCCTGGAGCTGTCGACCGTTCCAAAACCGTATCGAGCGTTTCGAAATGCCTGCACACAGTTAGGCCCAAAATCATACTTTGACACCTCCAAGCGTCCCCAAACTTGTCCCGAATTATCAAAAACCACATAGCAACATATCATACATACCTTCTAGATGCAAAAAGTCCTAATCACAACATTAGACATGCGTTCAAGCAACAAATTGGATTTCAAGCCCTAAGCTCACATGAACACTTAGGTTCAAAAACTCTAACATGCCAAAACACGAAGCAATTCATACATGGCCACATTAAACCTCAACTTAACATAGTACCATCATTTAAAATATGCTAGAAACATAAACATAGCCAAACATAGGAGTTTGAACATCAACTCCTTAACATACAAAACTAGCAATCCCATTGTCTAAGTGTTATTACAAACTATAAAATCATACTTAAGCCAACCAAGAACTCTGAGAAACTCCTCCCTTGCCCACTTGCCTCCCAAGGCCTCTAACGATCTGCATTATTGAAAAAAGAGAGAGCGTAAGCTTAAAGCTTAGTGAGCGGAGCTCTAAAACACAACAACAATACAGTTTTAAACCATAAATCTTAGATTTAGAGCAAAACTATTTAAAGATATATAAAATGAAACACAAACATTAACATTACATGGTATGCACGTGCATAACCAAAACCCGATAGGACTACACATCACAGTTCACAACAACTAGTAGTTTTTCGATGGGACTACACATCACCGTACTCTTCTACTAGTTACTACCGGTGGGACTACACATCACCGTAGCAACGACAACCATCACGTGAGGCTCGACACTAACAACGACTACACAACAACTTTAGACGGAGAGTAAAACAATCCAAAAACACCACAACACGCGTAATCGAGAACACCCATAGTCAACCAAACAAACGAGAGTAGATAAACTTACACTCGGGTCTAGGTTAGTCTCTAAGATTCCACTCAAACCCCCAAAAACCTTCATAGAACGCATTTAAGGTCTCAAAATAGTTTCCACTCACCGATTAAGCCCAATGAAAAATTGAAACACCGTTCTCAAGCCTCCGTAGTATTCGGTATCGCACCCGAAGTACATGAATCAATATCCTCTGTTTCAAGACAACCCAAAAAAACTATTAGGACACTAATACACTTATAAACCAACAACAACCCGGAAAATCAATCTTGCAACCAAAACACATCGATTCGAACCTAAATTTCATCCAAACTTCACCATTTTCGTTCTAAACAAAACCCACACTGAAATCATCCATTTCAACCATCAAAACACATCCAAAATCATTTAAAAACATCCCCCAACATCGAAGGAACCACTAGCCACGTTTTCAACCCAAAACTAACCAAAAAACTCAACCTTTTTAACCTAAAAATCTCATTTTTATACCCATTTCGGGTTTCCCACAATTTGAAATCTTTTTAACATTTTTAAGACACTCAAACACGATTAAAAACACCCTTAAACATTACATTAGAATACCCACACGAAAAATCCCTCAATTTCACCATTTTTCAAACTCAAGCATTTTGAAATAACCCCAAAATAATAAATTTTTAAGAAAAATCTAACTAGTGACAACTAAATGGAAGAAAAACTAAAACAATGGGATGTTTACCTTGAAGACTTGCTTGGAAGGGGGATTTTGAGGAAATGGAATAGTGGTTTAGGGCTTTGGAGAGGTTTTTGAGAAAGGGAGCTTTTAAGAAGATGACACCCTTTTTTTTCAAACTTTTTTTCAAACTCTTCTTTTTACTTAAATTTTCCATCTTCAAATTCATTAATGACATTTTCGTAGATAAAGGCAATTTTTATAAAATCATCATTTTAAATTCTAATTTAACCTGAAACTAAACTCAGATCAAAACCGATAAACTCTCGGGCCTTAAACCGGGGCGTTACACTATTAAAAAAATAATAAAATAAATATTAAAAATAAATTAACCTAACCGAAAACCATAAAATATGGTCTTGTTTGACAATTAGCTGATAGCATATTACATTATTATTTTTATGTCAAAACCTCTAATTTTAAAAAGCTCGTAGCAACAGCTTTTTCAAAATTAAAAGTTTACCCCAATCCGTTATTTCAATCGCTCTTTACCAAACATCTAAATTAACAAATTTGACTGATCATACCTCTAATTTTAACTCAAATCTCTCTTTACCAAACAATTACATAAATAATTTATCCAACCTACTAAACCGAACCATATAATACATCAGACTTCAGAGTAACTTCCAAGAATCCAAGGGTAGTTCTTTGCAAAGGAAACAAACAATTGTTTTTGAATTTGTTTCAAAATACTTGCGACAAGTAGTACTTATGATTTAGTCCATTAACTTTTTCCAAAATTTTTAACATATTAAATTAACAAATTAGATAATTTCGTTTAATAAAATTAAATTGCTACTATCAATAAAATAATTTATGGACTTCAAAATATCAAGTATTTTAAAATAACAAATAAAATAATAAGACTCGTCAATTTTTCCGCTAAAATATTAAATTCAAAATAAATATATTATAATTATCAACCGTCTTTCTAATTATTATTTTTTCTCAGCAAAAGAAGTATGATTTATAGTAAAGAAATCATACAATCATAACCTAGTTGTGTGCCTCATGAAAAACTCCTAAGCCTAAAATACAAGAAAATATTTTTTTTAAAATTCAAATCTAATCTAAAAAATTAAGTTAAAATTTAAATCCATTTATTATCCACAATAAATCCTAATATTACTATTTGAATCCTAATTTATTAAATTGTCCTTCAAATATACAAATCCACTAAATAAATAAATTTATGCATTTAGTAAGAACGAAAGATTGAAACAAAAAATTTTTAAAATTAAAATGGATAATGAAGTCGGATATCCTAATCCGATCAAATATTTACAAATGTAGAATTAATTTAGATAATGGATATTCAAATATGAAGAATAGTCCATAAATTTAAAAGTAATATTCTAATAATAAATATCCAAGAGTTAAATAACCTTGTCCTACAATAATATTTGACTAAATTAATGTCAAATTAGCTCGTAACACTACTCAATAATGTATCATGTGTAAAATAATAATAATAATAATAATAATAATAATAATAATAATAATAATAATAATAATAATAATAATAAGGGATAACTAACTATTTAGTACCCCACTTATTCCCGTTTTTCTATTTTAGTATCCCCACCTAATTTTTTAACAAAAATGCACTTAACGTTATCTTTTCTTAACATTTTAATACTCTGCCGTTTAAAATTAACAAAATCAGTGACATAAACCTATTTTTTTCCTATTTTTTAAAGCCACATGTTTTTTCTCCTCCACCTCAGTTATTCCATGTAGGCTGATCAAATAAAATAATAATTAAAAATTTTATTAAAATAAAGTGGGGTACTTAAACTTCTCTTATCATCAAAATTACCCGACGTTTGCGTTTCTAAGGTTCTTAATTTAGGGGAGAAATTTTTTTTGGGAGTTCATTGCTGAAAAAGAAAAAAATCGAATTCGATTAAAATAAGTGGTAGGAGGCGTAGAGAGAAGGGAAGACCAAGTTCTCTTTATGGTATGCTATATTTTGTCACTCTTTTGATCAGGCAATTAGGGTTCTTGATTTAGGGGACAGTTGTGTATTGAGTTCTTATCAAAGTTGCCAATGATATTTTTAGGGTTTGGTGTTTTATTGTTTCTTCTAATTAAAGGGACATTTGTGTGCTCTCTTTATTAATTTTTATTGATTCTTCTAACTAGGGTTCCTGATTTAGGCGACAAATGTGTAAATTTGTTTTGATGGTAAAATTTTAAAATGATGATACTTTATTAATTCTTCTAGTTTGTCTTTTACTGTTTAAGGTTTGTTTATTACTAATATTATATTGTCATGTTGGTAGAATTTACAGGCATTGTCTTTAATGTTAGATGAAGTGGTCCGCTTTTAAAAGTGGTCCATTATCTTTATTAATTGTTGTTTGAGGTTTGTTTATTACTATTTTTTCTGAAAATCTCGTTTTTAGTTAGTTTATTCATTCTTCTAAAGTGGTGCACTGAATATTAGTCATGTGGGTGGAATTTGTAACTGTTCATTTGACATATTTAACTAATGTTATTAAACTATGTGCATGTCTATTTGTTTGTTTTTTTATTATTATTTTTCAGTGCTTTTACACATGCATAGAAAATTAATTTAGTTTTGTATGTCATGTGTAGCTGCAAATTCAACTAAATTTACTTTTGTTATGCATTATGGTGGATATTTTCTCAAATCAAGTTCTGGAAAATATAGTGGAAAATCGAGTATTTTGATTTTCTCAAATCAGGTTTTAGAAATCTCATTTTTAGTTAGTTTATTCATTCTTCTAAAAGTGGTCCACTGAATATTAGTCATGTGGGTGGAATCTGTAACTGTTCATTTGACATATTTAACTACTTTTATTGAACTATGTACATGTCTATTTGTTTGCTTTTTATTTTTATTTTTTTGGTGCTTTTACACATGCATAAAAAATTAATTTAATTTTGTATGTCATGTGTAGCTGCAAATTCAACCAAATTTACCATTGTTATGCATTATGGTAGATATTTTTCAAATCAGGTTCTGAAAAATATAGTGGGAAAATTGAGTATTTTAATTTTTGTGATGTGGATAAGATGTCTATGTTTGATATGGTAGATATGGTTCACAATTTAGGGATACGAAATGTTGTAAAACTTTTTAGGATTGCATCAGATAGTTCACACAAGATATTACATGTGTCTAGTGATATTGATGTTGTGAACATGTTAGCTGATCTACCTAGAACCCATCATGTGCACTTATATTTGGTTGAACAAGAATTTGAAAAATAGTCCCAAAATGAACCATTTTTAAACAATCTGAAACTAAATACTCACTCTGTTCCACAATTTTTTTCCCTTATTGACTTTTTTGGGTCAATTTTTTTTTAAATTTTGACTTATAATTATTTAAAATGTATCATTGACAAAAATATGAAAAAATATATTTTAAAAACCTCTAATCGAGTAGTTTTCCAATATATATTTTATAAAATTTAATTATTTAAAATATTCAATATAATAATAGTCAAAATTTAAAAATTTTGACTTTCAAAAAGTCAATAAGGGACATTTTTTATGGAACGGAAGGAGTATATGTTTGAACAATCTAAAACTGAACCTGTGTTTGAACAACCTGAACCTAAACCTCAAACTGAATAATCTGAACCTGAACCTCAAGCTGTTAGTGAAGCCACCATAAAATCTGAACCTGAACTTCAAACTGAACAACATGAACCTGAACCTCAAACTATTAATGAAGCCACTATGGAAGAGTGTGATGAGTCTGAAAATCTTGACTATAATGGTTCTTTTAAGAATGAATATGTAACATCTAGATTTGATGATAGTGATTTTTCAGTTGAGGATGTTTCTCAATTTCGTGTTGATGTTGAAATAGATTCTGAGGGCAATTTAGGGACATAACCTAGTGTTGGGAAAAGAAAGGTAGAGACTGAATTTAACAATGATGTTTCTGACTTATTACACAATGTAGAAGAGTCAGATTCAGATTTTGGTTCTAAGAAGAGAAGAAAGTTTTCAGAATTTAACTCTGCAACTGACATGGACAATCCTGAGTTGTAGGTGGGCATGCTCTTTAGTAGTAGGAAAATTTTAAAAGAGACAATAAGAAATTTTAGTTTACAGAACAAGTACAAAATTAAACTGAAATTTAATAATAAGAGAAGAGTTAAAGCAGTTTGTAAACCTGGATGTCTATGGGTGTTATGAGCATCAAGATTGAACCTCCAAGATCCCTTAGATTATACTTGACAGATCAAAACATTGAAAAGTGAGCACATTTATAGCAATAAATTTAAGAACATAAACATGACAAGTAATACCATAGCTAAAAAATATTTGCATTTGTTTGTGGCTGATAGAAACTTTAAATCTGCTGCACTTTAGGGAAGCTGTAATGCATTGCTATGTTTTTGTTGTGCCCGTAAGCAAGTGTTATAAGGCAAAGGATTTTGCCCTTGAAATTATTGAGGGCAAACGCAAATCCCAGTATAATAAGCTGTATAATTACCTAGCAGAACTGAGGTTGAGTAATCCTGACACAACTACTGTATGTAAACTAGATGATAGAGTTTTCAAGAGAGTATATATTTGCTTGCAAGCATGTAAGGAGGGTTTCAAAGCATGTATGCCTATTATTTGTTTTGATTGCTGCCACTTAAAGGGATACGACCATGGTCATATCTTGGCTGGTGTTGGGATTGATGCCAATGATTACATCTATCCAATTATTTTTGCAGTAGTTGACAGTGAAAATCATTCTTCATGATCTTGGTTTCTTGAAATGCTTGCTCAAGACTTGGAGATGACAAACTCATACAATGTGTCATTCATGAAAGATAAACAAAAAGTAAAACCTAACAACTTATTTATTTAACTTTTACTTATTTAATATCATTATTTCTAACTTTACAAATGCTTATCTTCTATGTGTAGGAACTACTTGATGTATTAGCAAAATTATTCTCTCATTCTGAGAGTAGAACATGTGTCAGACATCTATATATGAACTTTAAGTTAAAGTTTACTAGAAAAGCATTGAAAGATGCTTTGTGGAAAGCTGCAAGAGCGACCTACATGAGGAAATATGAGGTAGCTTTAGCTGAAATGAATGCCCTGTCAACTAAAGCACATGACTGGTTAGTGGAGAAAGACCCAAAAAATTGGTCGAAATCACACTTTTCTTGTAACAGTAAATGTGATATGCTCCTCAAAAATTTGTGCGAGTCTTTTAACAAGGTATTGGACATTCAAGTTTTTACATCGCTTTTAAACATTTTTTTACTTGTTATTTGATAGTAAATGTGTTTTGAATTTTTACAGTTCATATTTGATGCAAGAGATAAGCCCATTATAACCTTACTTGAAATCATTTGAATCAAGATAATACAAAGGATTGCTAAGAAAAAAGTTGAAGCTGACAAATGGACTACAACTATTTGTTCAAAGATTTAGCAAAAGTTAGATGCATCCATTGAAATGTATGATATGTAAAAATACTATTTGTTATTTGATAATAAATTACATGTGCTTTCAAGTTTTAAGTTCCATGTGATATTACATGTGTTTATTTGAACATAAAATATTGGATATAGGTGCTGGAGTACTAATGCTAGTGGTTTTAAGTTCCAAGTTGCATGTGGACCACACACCCAACATGCAGTGGACTTGGAAAAGCATACTTGCTCATGCAGAAAGTGGCAATTGTCAGATAAACTTTTTCTGAATTTTATTTTCTTGTAATTTATTTACTTACTAACTCGTGTTTTTTATAGGAATTTCATGCAATCATGTTGTTTCAGTGATATTTTCCATCGATCAAAGACTTGATGAATTCGTAGACCAGTGTTACAAAATAACCACACATCAAGCAATATACATTCATATGATTGAACCTGTTAGAGGTTCAAATCAATGAACTCCAGATGAAACTTGCATGTCGATCTTACCTTCAGTCCTAAGACGGCCCCCTAACAGACTTAAAAAGAATAGAAAAAAAGAAGCTGATGAAAGATGTGATCATACTGAAAAGGTTGGAAAGAAAGGGCTAAGGATGACTTGTATTAAGTGTGGTAAATCAGGACACAATGTCAGGACTTATAAAAGTTTGGTTAGAGAAAATAATCGACTGAATCGTCGTCAAATTCAACCATCAAGAGACAACTCTTCTATTCGTCCTCAAATTCAACCACCAAGAGATAACTCTTCTATTCATCTTCAAGCTCAACCATCAAGAGGTGAAAAAATTCCTAAACTACCAGTGAGTATTAATGCCTCTTTTATGTTCTACAACTTTATTTTAGTTCTTTTAATATCATGTTATGCTACTAAATTGTATGTGTTTTTATACATGTTAAGAGAACCTTTGGGGAAATTAGGAAATAAGTTGTAACAAGAAGTAATTCCATTAATCCACATGTTTCTTATCACCAAAAAACTTCAACACAACCGCCACCTATCAATATAGTTAGATGGATGTTGAACACTCGATAAAGTTCAATAAGCCAACCATACCAACTACAACTGCAAGTTTAGATGAATGATCAATAAGTTAATTGAGTTGTGGGAATCTAAATTTTTTTTTGTGTTTTCTTTTGCACATTTACCAGTGTAGGTTAGACATTAAATTTGGTCTTTTCTTTGGTCAACATTGGCAATGTAGTTTCTGCCAATTAATTTTATTTTTTGATTTGACTTGTGAATGTGATATAAATTAGAACAAGTTACTACTAAACTGGCTTAGCAACTTATACATATTTCTTTTGATGTATGCACATTGTTGGAAAATTGGAATTTAATGAAAGTTACGAAATTTACCAATTTCTGCTAATTAAGTTTATTGTTAGCAAATTGTTATATCATTGTGAATGTGACATAAGTCAAATTATGTATGCGCATTGTTGGAGAATGTATGCACATTATTATCAAATTTATAAGTAAAAGATACATATTTAACCATAACAAAACATTAACATTTCATAAAACTTCAAATACATTAACAAACACAAGGTTCAACAACAACTTAAACAGAAATTTTTACCCTTACCTCAAAAGATGACAGTTTTGTCATAAACCAGAAATTTCAACAATTTTCTCAAAAGATTACAATTATCCCTAAACCAACAACACCAACCCAACCATCCCAATCATTTTTCATCCCCTTTACTAAACCCTAAAAACACTAAATATGCACAAAAGGCAAGATAAATAACTCAAATATTTCGATCATTCTTTCTTGCTTTCTCCATTGCTCCCTTTGATTTTAATAAACCAACAATTAAAGCTCTTGGATGATCAGGTATTTCAGTATCAAACTACCTAAAAAATGACAATTTTTTTTCCTGAAAATTAGGGCACCAAAAAAATCTTCTACTAGGATTATCTTTTGTCCAAGATATTCTCTACGCAGCTGGAACACCACAATGACAAAAAAAAATGAGATTTTGATACATATGATACAAGGGTGTTGTTGAAGAAATCAACTTTCCTCGTTCATTCACGGATCTAGGATAATAGCACGTATTTTCTCTGCAATAGAAACAAACCTAGATTTTTATATAGGTGTCAAAAATAAAGAAAATAAGAAAATAAATCAGAAATGAGAAAAAGAAGAAAATTGCTGAAATAATTTAAGGATGAAGATGATATCTTCAAACATTCAACAATAGCAACAACGTTCTTGGACTTGACACGTTGAACTCGAAAGAACCTGCATAATCTGTTATGCAAACCCGAATCGAATCTGTTCTTCGTAGTCGATAGATGAACAAACTCCAAGGAAGAACTCGAACAATCTGTTGAACGGACCCGAACCTTATCTTGAATTTATTCGAATAAAGTACTTGGACCCGTCAATTATCTAACAATTGGGAACCCGAAGTATCAAGGAAAATAGTTCTAAAAAGAACTAAAATTGAGATAAAATCTCACAAAGTTTTTATTCATCAAATGTCTTATTTTTTTCAAATGAACATGCATTACATATTTATAGTAGATGAAAATAAAAAAAATAATAAAAAAATACTAAATTCAGCATGGGCGGCATCTTGATCCCATTTTCCAGCCGTGTATTTGGAATTTGGTGCCTTTGAATTTCAAAAGAAATTGGCACATGTTAAATGTTCTTGGCTGCTTTGTTTGAAATTCAAAGTTGAACCAAACATATCACATATCCAGCCGTGTATTTGGACTTTTAGGGGGGAGCAATTTAAAAATCAGCATTGCACGAATTGAGTTGGCTATTTGAATTATACAATTCAAATGATAATGGCAGGTGTTTAATGTGCTTGCTGCATGGGCTGGTTCGGCGGGGCTGATTTGGTGCGCACAAAGCTGGACGAAACATGGTCAATGTGCTTCATTCTTGATTTTGAATTTCAATTGGAGTTTATCCACAATGCCGAAATGTATGGCTGCACACATGTAAAAAAAATTATTAAAGGCATAAACATACGTAAGTGGGCTGCACAGTCCTTAAGAAAATAAACATTATTCCAAACATTATTAAATCATATGATATACGTATTCTAATATACCTAATAAATTATAAAACCTAACCATGTCACATATCAATATGAAACACATTAAAAGGCTTACTATCTAAAACACAAATATTATCAAATGATTCTGAAATGTTAGCACAAGTAAGGAAAAGAGCTTCCCTGAAACGTAGCGCCCTAGATCGCGTAATTGGTCCTAACGGTAAGACTTCCGGATCAGCATCAAGTGTAGGTGAAGATGTGCTCACATCATCCCCCCTTCTTGAAAAGGATTTGTCCTAAAATCTGTAGAATCATAAGGGTTTAAGTCAGAAACATTAAATGTGGCACTTACATTGTATTCTCCGGGTAGATCTAACTTGTAGGCATTGTCATTCACTTTCTCCAACACCTGAAAAGGACCATCTCCTCGAGGTAACAGCTTGGACCGCCTTTGGGCTGGAAATCTTTCCTTTCGAAAATGAACCCAAACCCAGTCTCCAACTTTGAAGGTGACTCGCTTTCTTCCCTTGTTTGCTTGCTTTTCATATTGCTGAGTCCTTCGCTCAAGATTCTCCTTCACTTGCTGATGCAACTTCTTGACATATTCTGCTTTCGCTTGACCGTCCCTGTTCGTCACCTGTTCCTGTGGCAGAGGTAACAAATCTAGAGGCGTAATGGGGTTAAAACCATAAACAACCTCAAATGGTGACATCTTAGTAGCAGAATGAATGGCATGATTATATGCAAATTCAACATGTGGCAAACAATCCTCCCAAGTTCTAATGTTCTTTTTAATGATGGAACGAAGTAAAGTAGATAAAACACGATTAACAACCTCAATTTGTCCATCAGTTTGGGGATGGCAAGTAGTAGAAAACATAAGTTTCGTACCTAGTTTGCTCCAAAGAGTCCTCCAGAAGTGACTCAAAAACTTTACATCCCTGTCAGAAACAATTGACCTAGGAATACCATGCAAACGAACAATTTCTCTAAAGAACAAATTAGCCACATTAACAGCATCATCAGTCTTATGGCATGCAATGAAATGTGCCATCTTAGAGAATCTATCAACCACAACAAATACACTATCTCTACCATTTCTAGTTCGAGGCAATCCCAAAACAAAATCCATCGAAATATCAGTCCAAGGGGAATCAGGAATAGGTAGAGGTAAGTACATACCATGTGGTGAAACCTTCGACTTTGCCTTCCTACATGTCACACAACGTTCACAATACCTTTCAACGTCCCTGCGCATCTTTGGCCAAAACAAATGCTCTTTTAATGTATGTAACGTTTTAGTGACACCAAAATGACCCATTAATCCACCTTCATGTGCCTCACGAATCAGAATATCATGCATCGAACCCTGTGGAATGCAAATCTTGTTTTCCTTGAAAAGATAGCCATCATGCCTGTAAAACTTTCCATCTGCACCTTTCGAACAAGCATTAAACTTATCTCTAAAATCAGGATCATCGGGGTATAAATCACGAATATATGCAAAACCAATCAGATGTGAATCAAGATAACTCAAAAGTGCATACCTACGTGACAATGCATCAGCAACGACATTTTCTTTCCCTTTCTTGTAATGAATGACATAAGGAAAAGATTCTAAGAATTCAACCCACTTAGCATGTCGTTTATTCAATTTATGCTGACCTGTGATGTAACGTAAAGCCTCGTGGTCGGTGTGGATCACAAACTCCTTAGGCAACAAATAATGCTGCCATGTCTCCAATGACCGAATCAGTGCATACATCTCTTTATCATAAACCGGATAATTTAATGTAGCACCACTCAATTTCTCGCTAAAGTAAGCAACGAGTTTCTTTTCCTGCATTAAAACAGCACCTATACCAATTCCAGAAGCATCACATTCGATTTCAAATATTTTATCAAAATTAGGTAATGCTAACACAGGTGCTCTAGTCAAACAATCTTTAATTTTCAAAAAGGCATCTTCTTGTTCCTTACCCCAAGAGAAGCTAGAATTCTTCTTAATAATGCCAGTTAAGGGGGCGGTAATGGAACTGAAATTAGGAACAAACCGTCGGTAAAAACTCGCTAAACCATGAAACGATCTAACTTGAGTAATCGATGTCAGTCGTGGCCATTCCTGAATTGCCTTTATCTTCCCAGGATCAACTTCAACTCCCTGAGAACTAACAATGTAACCAAGAAATGTGAGTTTGTTAGTACAAAATACACACTTCTCCATGTTACCAAACAATCTTTCTTCTCGCAAAACCTGCAAAACAGCTCGTAAATGTCCTACATGATCCTGTAAAGACTTGCTATAAATCAAGATATCATCAAAGTATACAACACAGAATTTACCAATGAAAGATCGCAGAACATGATTCATCAAACGCATAAAAGTACTAGGTGCATTAGTTAAACCAAAAGGCATTACTAACCATTCGTACAAACCTAGCTTTGTCTTGAAGGCTGTTTTCCACTCATCGCCTTCTCGCATGCGGATCTGATGATAGCCGCTCCTTAAGTCAATTTTGGAGAAGATGACGGCTCCGCAAAGCTCGTCCAACATGTCATCAAGTCTTGGAATGGGATGACGATACTTAATTGTGATCTGGTTCACAGCTCGACAATCTACGCACATCCTCCAAGAACCATCTTTCTTCGGTACTAACAGTACCGGAACAGCACACGGACTCAAGCTCTCTCGAATGTAACCCTTGTCCATCAACTCAGTAACTTGGCGTTGAAGCTCTTTTGTCTCTTCAGGGTTGGTTCGATAAGCTGGCCGGTTCGGAATAGTAGCACCTGGAATGAAATCAATCTGGTGCTCTATGCCACGAAGAGGTGGCAATCCCTTCGGTGTTTCAGCTGGAAACACGTCCTCAAACTCCTGCAAAAGTGTCAAAATCGGTGAAGGTAGATCAGTAGGAAAATCTGTCAATAAACAATAATCTTTAAACATCAAAATAAGAACAGATTGTTGAGAGGAAAGACATTTTCTGATTTCGCTACTGCTCGCATACACGGACATCTTCTTCTTCTCTTTTGCAGTCTCTTTACTCTTTTTCAAGCTTGCCTGATCTTCAAACACTTGACTCGGTGTCAAAGGAGCCAAAGTGATCTTCTTACCTGCATGCATAAAAGAGTAACGGTTTGTATAACCATCATACATTACCTTCTTGTCATATTGCCAGGGGCGTCCCAAAAGAAGGTGAGTAGCATCCATCGTCACAACATCACAAAGGACATCGTCCTTGTAGTTTCCAATTGAAAATGGTACAATAGCCTGTCTGGTCACTTTAAGCTCGCCACCATCATTCAACCATTGTAACTTATATGGATGAGGATGCTTTGTCGTCTTTAGACCTAACTTGTCAACCATCACTGAACTGGCAACATTAGTACAACTACCGCTATCAATAATCACAACACATACCTTGTCTTGCACCTTGCATCGTGTGTGAAAGATATTCTCGCGCTGTAGATCATCTTGTACTTGTTGCACATTCAGACTTCTTTTAATAACCAAAAGTTCCATTACCTTACCAGATTCAGGAACTTCTAGGTCGGTCTCGTCTTCCTCTTCAGTAGGGACATCATGCACTTCCTCCTCGAAATCTGACTCAATCTCACCATCATCTCGCATCAACATAACCCTCCGGTTAGGACATTGACTAGCAACATGTCCTCTTCCAAGGCACTTGAAACACTGGATATCTCGCGATCGTTCTTTTACCACCACTTGTTGTTTGCCACGCCCATTATCAGCAACGGGAGGCTTTGGTGTGCTGGATTCACCTTGCTCTCGAATCCGAAGTGGCGTTTGTGGTGCTTGTTTCCTGGAATTGTTAGGAGTATATAACGGATTTGAAAAAGGTTTAAAGGAAAGGTTACCTCGATTTGAAGACTTCCTGCACTGCTGTCGTTCAATCTTTATTGCCATCTGTACCATGTCATCAACCTCGACATAATGCTGTAACTCAACAGCGTTGGCAATCTCGGTGTTCAACCCTGCTAGAAAACGTGCCATGGTAGCTTCTCGATCTTCTTCGATATTTGCACGCATCATAGCCATTTCCATATCCTTGAAATAATCCTCAACGCTCCTATTTCCCTGTTTCAAATTTTGTAACTTTTGAAACAAATCACGATGATAGTGAATAGGAACAAACCTTTTACGCATTAGTCGCTTCATCTCGATCCATGTTGCAACTGGGTCATCACCAGTACGTCTACGGTTAAGTAATAACTGGTCCCACCATATCAAGGCATAATCACCAAACTCTGTTGCTACTAATCGAACCTTCTTCTGTTCCGAGTAATTATAACACTCGAAAATATGCTCCACTTTGCTTTCCCAAGCCAAGTATGCATCAGGATCTGAGCGTCCCTGAAAAGAAGGAATAGCAATCTTAATGTTAGTCAAATTATCGTCTACCTGTTGCACACGTCCTTGTCTAGGAGTATGCTGCCTCGGTGACCGTTCGACTTCATTTTCGTTCAATAGATCATTAACAGAGTTTGATCCTCCGTCAAACCTATCCATCCTCGACTGTAATGGTTCTAAGGCGGTAGCCACTACTCGTTGCATCATTCTCTCTAAGGCTTGCATTTGAGGAATCAGTGGATCCTGTTCAACCGTGTGATCATCGGAACCTGCCATAATTAACAACAAAAACAAACAAACAAACTGGTAAAGGTTATAAGAAAAAAAAATAGTCCTCACCAATCACACAACAAAAATCCTCACTAGTCACTCCAAAGAAATTGCACTCAAGAAAATAAAGAATTAACACTCAGCACTCGTGTTTCACTCGGGAGAATACTTGAATGGCTCTTTTTGTCTCCCCTTCTGTTCTCACACGCTCTGTTTGCCTTTTCCCTCGATCTCTCGTATTTAGTTCTTTAAAGGAACTGATTCCGATGTTCAGATTCTTCAAGTGTTGTCAAATTGAAATAACGGGTGACGGGTGAATATTGTTAGAACAAAGATAAGGGTTAGGAGAAAAGAGAAATAAATAATAATAATAAAATGAAAGTTAAGAATTGGGCTGAAAGAAGAAAAAAAATTAATAATATGACATGAAAGAAATGATGCTAAAAGAACAAGAATTTAGCAACTTACGCAGTAGAAATGCTTACCACCATCGTATCTTCGGAACAAACAAGAAAAGTTGATTTCGGGTGATTACAAAGCATTTCGAGGTAAGATAGACACATCCTTCAACATATCAAAACCTTTCAACAATTTTTTTATTCTTCACAACTCATCACTCTTTTTTTTTTGAATTTTCGTATATATATAATTCTGATTTTTTTTGACTTTTTTTTTTGACTTTTGGATAGATATATATATATATTTCCTGGTAGTGCAGAAGGTGCTAGAACCCGACCAAGGCTCTGATTACCATATGATACATATGATACAAGGGTGTTGTTGAAGAAATCAACTTTCCTCGTTCATTCACGGATCTAGGATAATAGCACGTATTTTCTCTGCAATAGAAACAAACCTAGATTTTTATATAGGTGTCAAAAATAAAGAAAATAAGAAAATAAATCAGAAATGAGAAAAAGAAGAAAATTGCTGAAATAATTTAAGGATGAAGATGATATCTTCAAACATTCAACAATAGCAACAACGTTCTTGGACTTGACACGTTGAACTCGAAAGAACCTGCATAATCTGTTATGCAAACCCGAATCGAATCTGTTCTTCGTAGTCGATAGATGAACAAACTCCAAGGAAGAACTCGAACAATCTGTTGAACGAACCCGAACCTTATCTTGAATTTATTCGAATAAAGTACTTGGACCCGTCAATTATCTAACAATTGGGAACCCGAAGTATCAAGGAAAATAGTTCTAAAAAGAACTAAAATTGAGATAAAATCTCACAAAGTTTTTATTCATCAAATGTCTTATTTTTTTCAAATGAACATGCATTACATATTTATAGTAGATGAAAATAAAAAAAATAAAAAAAAAATACTAAATTCAGCATGGGCGGCATCTTGATCCCATTTTCCAGCCGTGTATTTGGAATTTGGTGCCTTTGAATTTCAAAAGAAATTGGCACATGTTAAATGTTCTTGGCTGCTTTGTTTGAAATTCAAAGTTGAACCAAACATATCACATATCCAGCCGTGTATTTGGACTTTTAGGGGGGAGCAATTTAAAAATCAGCATTGCACGAATTGAGTTGGCTATTTGAATTATACAATTCAAATGATAATGGCAGGTGTTTAATGTGCTTGCTGCATGGGCTGGTTCGGCGGGGCTGATTTGGTGCGCACAAAGCTGGACGAAACATGGTCAATGTGCTTCATTCTTGATTTTGAAATTCAATTGGAGTTTATCCACAATGCCGAAATGTATGGCTGCACACATGTAAAAAAAATTATTAAAGGCATAAACATACGTAAGTGGGCTGCACAGTCCTTAAGAAAATAAACATTATTCCAAACATTATTAAATCATATGATATACGTATTCTAATATACCTAATAAATTATAAAACCTAACCATGTCACATATCAATATGAAACACATTAAAAGGCTTACTATCTAAAACACAAATATTATCAAATGATTCTGAAATGTTAGCACAAGTAAGGAAAAGAGCTTCCCTGAAACGTAGCGCCCTAGATCGCGTAATTGGTCCTAACGGTAAGACTTCCGGATCAGCATCAAGTGTAGGTGAAGATGTGCTCACATCAGATTTGTTGTCTCCATTTGCTCCAGCTTCAGCTCCTTCACCTTCGTCTTCAACCTTGTTTTCTCTGGTCGGAATTTTGTTTAGTCTAAGAAATTAGAAGTAGATTTCCATTTAGGGTTTTCACCCTTTTAATAAAACTTTTAATTATTATTTTATTTGGTCAGCCTACATGGAATAACTGAGGTGAAGGAGAAAAAATGAGTGGCTTTAAAAAATAGGAAAAATAGGTCCACGCCACTGGTTCCGTTAATTTTAAACGGCGGGGTACTAAAATATTAAGAAAAGATAACATTAGGTGTATTTTTGTTAAAAAAATTAGGTGGGTACTAAAATAGGAAAACGGGAATAAGTGGGGTACTAAATAGGTAGTTATCCCTAATAATAATAATAATAATAATAATAATAATAATAATAATAATAATAATATTGAACATTTTCACACCTATAATGCAGTAAAAATTATAGATAAAGTGGTAAAATTTATGCATTCATTTTGTTTGATATTCAAGTAGTAATTTTTTTAACATTTTTGTGCGATTACAAGAAACTGTATGTGATAATTAATTTTATTTTTTTTCGAATTAAAAGAGCTGTTAAAAATTACAGACTAATCGAAGAATCCGAACTAACTAAATGCAAAAGGGAAACAGGAGGAGAATCAAAAATAGACAATGAAAAACAAGGAAGGTTGTTGAGTTTGGCAAGGCCATCCGCCAGCTTATTAACAGTCCGATAGATCCATAGGGTATCCGTAGTCCAGGAGCGAGATCGCATCTGCGCTACGCTACGTACAAGCGAACAAGGATCTGTATGCGCATCCACCTTGTTTACGCGTATGAGAGCTTGTTTGCAATCAGATTGGATAAGCACCCTTTCATAGCCATTATTCCATGCAAGTCGTAATCCAATAAGGATACCCCAAAGCTCAGCTTGGAGTGGTTGGGTTACTCCTATAGTCTTGTTATATCCCAGTAACCACGCATGTAACCCCCTCGTCCCGGTCTGGCCGGATGACCGGTCCGAGTAAGCTACACGGGGAAAACCGAGTGAAAACTCCCTAAGGAATTCCCCCTCGGTTAGCAACCCTATTTTTTTCATTTTAAATCTTGTCTAGATGAGTATTTAATCCTATGTGATCATACAGCGGAACAACATTCACGAGGCAAACAAACGAACTCAGCCCAACATCTTACAGCCCAATTTTAAGCTTTAACTACAGGCGGTATCGATACCCTTAAGGGGTGTATCGATACCCCTTGACTAGGTTTAAGCTTTAACTGCAGGCGGTATCGATACCCTTAAAGGGTGTATCGATACCCCTTTGACTAGGTCAACTGGTTAAAGTCAACCCGTAGAGACCGTATCGATACACCCTAGGAGTGTATCGATACCCTCCCCAACGGTTGACTTCCCACGGCCAACGCTAAGATGACGGTATCGATACACCAGAGGCCGGTATTGATACCGAAATGGACAGTAGCTCCAGTGACCAAAATGGTATCGATACACCCCCCAAGTGTATCGATACACGAGGCCTGAAACAAGAAGGTGGTATCGATACCGTACCAACCATATCGATACCCCTGCCACGAACTTGCAGGTTTGAGCTAATTTAAGGCACAAGGAGGCCCTTAAATCCCTCTAAAACCCCAACCAACACACTAACATCAATCCTAAGGCAAATCAAACATAAAAGCATGCTTTAACATGAAATCAAAGGTACAATCCAACACTAGATGATACACAAACCATACAAGCAACATAAGCTTTCAAGCATGGCATTCCAACAAAAGGCATTCCAACATTTGAGGTCATACATGGTGCTCGAAGGCCTTAAAAGGCACATGATAAGCATAAAGAGGTTTGCACTATAACAAGGCAACCTAAACGTCTATAGGCATGCCACCACACACAAGCATACATCAAAGCATAACATGTTTTACAAACCAAGGCCAAATCAAAACATCTACATACACCCAAACTCAAACAAAAATACATATCCCATTGCTTAACTATTACATTCTATCACTTAAAATTCATACATTGAGCTCACCAAAGCAACACTTGGAGACCTTTCCTTGCCCTTGCCACCCTCGAGCTATTGATCTGCATTGTCGAACAAAAGAGAGCGTAAGCATAAAAGCTTAGTGAGGGTAAGCTTATAAAACAAACCTTCGACAATGCAGGGTCCAAGCACGAGCAATTTCCATGAAGAAATGCATGATCATACCTCCGATCCGCATAAGCCAAAATGAACATGACGCATGAACATATAATCAACATTATGCCATGCTCAACAACTCATAAGCTTAACGTACAATGATACATAACTCAGTGCATTAACCACATCATATATCAATTCATAAAGGGCATCACATTCAGTATCATATAAGCATATACACATGGTCTCATATTGGTATACACATACAACCTCATATTGGCACCTAGCTATGACTCGAATACGCGGATAACCCGTTGGAACGCATTTCCAACAACAACATTACCTCGGTGGGATTACACTCATCACCGGTCCCTGCATGGGCGGGATTCCACTCATCACCACATGCCCTTCGGATGGGATTCCACTCATCATCCCGTAGAAATATATAAAAGCTTCCGGTGGAATATTACATCACCGTACTCCTCCTTGGTGCCTTAACGCCACCAAGGCCACATACGTTTTGACTCAATTTGTGTGCACACTCATCCTAATGATCGATCATTGTACCCAAGCATACTAGTGCCAATATAAGTCAAATTCTACAACCTTTCACATTATCAATTTCAATATAAATTCCATGCTTAGCACATACTCACCATGATTCTCCAAAATAATGCAATCCACATCATAACCTCATTTCACAATCAGCACCACATGTATGACATCCGAACAATTATCTCATCATATATCCACATTATATTTGTCATCAACATGCATATAAAATCAATACATTAAGCCATACTTTCACATACATGTGTATCACATCATACATAATCATCATGAGGCATAACAATAATTAAAGAGTACATCCAAGGTCTCTAACTAAAGCTTAGGATTAGGCTACCACCCTAATCCTAACTCTAGGTGGGTCTACCAAGCCCAACCTAGTTCACATGCTTGAACCAACCACTTAAAAACCAATTTAAAAAACATTAACCACTCACCTCCACCTCCAAGCTCAAGTACCAAGCAACCATGGTCTTCAATTTCCGGCTTTGCTCTCAAGGCTTCACCAACCCAAAACATCGCTTCTAGACACCTCAACACAAGCAAAACAACCTCAAATCAACTCAAACATCAAAGTGGCTAACCCGGAAAACAATTCAAACATCGAACCCGACATTTCAAGTCATGATCAAACCCCAACTTTATCAAATTCGAGCAGCCCATAAACCTTGACCAAAACTCAAGTTTCCAACACATTTTATACTCACAATGATTGCTAAACTCAGCCACAACCTCAACCTAAAGGTGCAAGCCAAGCTCCAACAATTTCCAACCCAAACAACCATCAAAATTCCCATTTTCGTACTCCTACTTTACCCAGCATAAAATTCCATTTTCAAACACCCAAATGACCCCCAAAAGGTCCCAAATCACCCTCCTAACATACCTAAACCATCAGCCCTTTGTTTTTAACTTAAAACCCACCAAAAATGGAGTTTTTGACATCCCAAAAATGGGTTTAAGAACCCACTACGAATTTTCATTAAAATTCAACCCAATTAACATATAATGTGTATTTTAACATGAATAAACAAAGCCCCAACTCAATTTATCAAAACAAGATGAAAAACCCCTTAAAAACTCAAACCTTAAAACAAACCCTAAATTTCAAAACTTCATATCTTTAAAATCCAAGACCATGGGTAGATAGAGGATAAATAGGAGAGTTAGAAAACATGATTACCTTTGAAAAACACATTGGATTGAGGGAGAAACACAATGGAATAGTAACTAGGCTTGGGAGGGTTTTGAAGAAGGGTTTGGGGCAAAATTGACGTTGGAAAGGGGATGGGGGAAAGAGAAGATGACTTTTATTTTAAAGTTATCTTGCTTTTTAAAAGTTTTGGGTAAAATTGCAACATAGGTCCCTCCCTCTTTAATTAAGCTCAATTACATCACAATTTTGGTTGAATTGTTTTAATTTAATTTTATTGACTCGAACTATAAACCCGGTTAACTCCTAGGCCCAAAACACGGGCGTTACAACTCTCCCCCACTTAAGAAAATTTCGTCCCCGAAATTCATCGAACATGGAGGGCCACTGAAACTACTCCTACACACTTCCCTTTTCTCTTCTCACTACCACATACTTACCAACTCGGTAGACTTACCACACAACAATAGATGTATGATGCTAAGATTTCAACTGATTCTTCGTTGCACGCAATTTCAAACTCAACTCAATCTCTTCAACAAATATGGTACGGAAGAGATCTGACTCACATTCCCGAATCATGGATACACAAATCACATCACCAACCCCATTTTTTAACTCTGGTGGTAACCGCAACAATTAAACAACTGAACTAGCCCGATTCACAATCTCATACAACACTGTTTGAACACTTGACTCATAACTTTCTCCGACTGACCCTCTGTCTTCAACAGGTAACCAAACACTATACAAACGTCTTCAAAATTATTCTAGCTGAAATCTCGAATCTCTATTACTCACTTCCATTAAGAACCTTCCACGGATGTAACAAACGAAGAAAACTGACGCTCGGTCTTAACACGCTGGCAATTTACTCACTTACTCTCATACTGAACCACATGATTCATCAACTCAATCCAGAAGTACTCGTCTTCAACCCACAATACGTCTTCATACAACTCAGATGCAATACAAATGAACTGTCGTATGCTTCGGCCAACACAATACGTCTCAAAACACTATGTCCATAGGTACAACTATTCTGTCTCTGAAATGCAAAACTCTCTATCATCTCTGAAACTGTATTCTGAAGATCTTCCTTTTACTATGCCTCGCACGTGAGGTGCCAAGAATCTGTCTTGCAACTGTTTCTCTTCAAGCATTCTGACTCAATGTAGGTTCATCATGAAACGCGACCACAAGATTACTGCCATTCGGTAATTGAATTCGGAAAATACAACTCGCAACTCAACTACTAATCTAACAACAATTACAACTCGGAACATCGGTTACTACGTTGACTATCTTCGGATGATACTCAATCTTGATATTACAGTCTTCAAGCAGTTCTAACACTTTATGTTGTTCAAGTTTCAACCCTTCCTAAGTTGTCTAACAATTCAAGTTCTGATAATATGTACGTACACACTATGCATTTCTTACTATACAAGCTTTGTCTCTAAGTCTTCGAAGTAAATACAATTGTAATTAACTCTATGTCTCATATCGGATAACTCTTCTCACGGTCCTTCAACTAACTCGATGAACAAGTCACAATCTTCCGTCTTGCATAAGCACACAACCTAACCCTACATGTAACACATCACTACGGTTCACAAGCTCTTTCTCTAGTATAGGATGGATCAAGGTCGAAGCTCTCTTCAAAGTTTCTTTCGGTTTCTCAAGGGTTCAATGCCTCGCATCTAACCTCACAACTGAACATTCTTCTGTAGCAATCTGACAAAAGGGCAGCTATCTTCGAACGGCTATTTACAAACTTCCGGTAGTAACACTGCTAGACTTAGAACCATAGGTTCCCGTCACAGTCTTCAATTTCTTCCAACTCACATCTTCCTCTGTCTGTTCAAGATTTGTTCTAATACACTCGGCTAATTTACATGTCCTAAGAGAACATCTTCATTAACTCGAAGTTCACGTTGCACAACTTGGTATACAATTAATTCTCTAATAGAATCTACCACACTAACTTCAAAGCTTGTCATGATCTTCCTCGACACTTGAATATACTCACGTGACATCTAGAAGAGCTACTACAACTGATCAAGAAACTCAGGAAAATATTCTGCTCAAGTTCTCTATGAAGGTAACTAATACACTAGTCAACCAAAACGGCATAACTCAGAGCTCAAGGTGATCACATCTTGCCCCTAAAGCTGTCTTCGGTACTTCAACTTTTCTCACTTTCAACTGGTAGTAAACGGATCTCAAACTAATCTTCAAATAGACTGAAGCACACACTAACTGACCAACAAATCACTGACACTCGGAAACGGATACTAATCATTCACTGTCACTTGTTTCGACTGTATGTAATCTGAACACAATCTCGTACTGTCACTCTTTCTTCTTCACAAATTACACTGTAGAACTCTGAGATGATGCACTAGGCCTAATGAATCTAAGGTCTATCAAGTCTCGAAGTTAATTCTTCAACATTCTCAATTCTTCCGGAATTCATAAGTTACAGAACAAACAAAACAGAAGCAACCTCGAAAACGGTCTCAATAACAAACTCTTCTCCTCTAACAAGAGGTAAACCGGCAATTCTTCCAAACACTTCTAGGAAAAGAAAACACAACTATTCTAACATTCTGTGGTTTAATCTTCATTCAAAATCAAATCCATCACAATTGCTAAGCAAGCCTGTCATCTAAACTCAATAAATCTTCGACCTCCAAAGCTGGATCAACATTCAATAAGGAGTTCACATCCTTACCTACTACTACAGTCATACAGAAATCTGCAACTCCAAGGCAACTCTCTCTTTGTCTCAACGTATATCCTAGCTTGTGCTCTACAAGCCAAACCATGTCAAAAAGGTGCATCGAAACCGTAGGAACACAATCACTTCACATCTACTAGAAACTAGTAACTCTGAACCACCAACAAACATCTTCTGTACATCTTTCTGATCATTACTATTTCCCAAAAGGCTAGTCACATGTGTCCCTACATCTAAGGTCTTAACAAAGATATCTAATTTCTTACATGCTCACACAAAAGGAGGTATCCGCAGAAATTGCAACTTCACATGTACACAACTGATAGTCTTCGGTCCTCTTGTCTTCGGACTGGTTCTTCAACAAAATCTGACTCTTCTAAACTGTTCTTAGAGCATCTCGTAACTTCAAGATTCAATCCTGATCATACACACAAACAGTCATGCTGGACTTGTTCTACCCCTAGCAAATAATCTGGAGTCAAGGCTCGAGACTCCCTTCTCGGCTCAACTACATCAGAAGTGACTTCATCTCTTCCGCTTGCTGGAAGACAACTCAACGTACACTGACCCAATTACACAAACTAGCTCCCATTCTCGGACACTGACCGGCTGTCTTGCATTAAAATCATAGGCCGAACCCCCAACGGTCACCAACTAACACTTCTGAATTTCAGATTACTCACGCGAGACCCCTACCTTAATCTTGCTAAAAAAACCAAGGTACTCGCACCTACCTCTAACACTTCACCGGGCATATTCAAACTTGCATACTTGCTAACGATATACGAAAGCACGGATTTAGAATCAACTGGAGGAAGCAACTTAACACTGTACCAAGGGCTTATCTGCTAAAACATCGACACCACTCTAACTCCCACTCATATGCCTTCACTTCTTCTTACCAACTGATGCCAGTGTTGATCACATCGTCCCTCATCCACATGAATCAACCCACATACACACCGTCTCAAACGGACAAACTGTACCTCAATTCCGGTACAACCATACCTCCCTAACTAAGGTGATGTACTCCCTCTACATCGTCCACCTTTTCAGAAACTACAACTTCTACTTACCGAAAAGCAATTAAATCAACAACAACATCAACAGTAAAACATACAAGATTGGGTTAGCAAGGCAAAGCTTCCAAGTGGCTCAAGTATGATTTCATCACTTAAAATCTCTTTTCCGATGTAATAGTAGCAATGGGACTCTACTAAACATGTTTCAAACAACTCAACACACATACATGCTCAAACAACCATATAACAAGGCTTACTTGCTAAACAAGCAAACACATGCGTACAATCAAACAACATATATTCTCAATCAAGCAATCATACATCACAGCATTCACTGATAACAAGCAACATGCTTACATGGCAAGCAAACACCGTGCAATTTCAATGCAAGAACTTAACTTACCTCACTTACCTGCCCAAGGTCTCGGTAAACTTAGGCTCTGATACCAACAAATGTAACCCCCTCGTCCCAGTCTGGCCGGATGACCGGTCCGAGTAAGCTACACGGGGAAAACCGAGTGAAAACTCCCTAAGGAATTCCCCCTCGGTTAGCAACCCTATTTTTTCATTTTAAATCTTGTCTAGATGAGTATTTAATCCTATGTGATCATACAGTGGAACAACATTCACGAGGCAAACAAACGAACTCAACCCAACATCTTACAGCCCAATTTTAAGCTTTAACTACAGGCGGTATCGATACCCTTAAGGGGTGTATCGATACCCCTTGGCTAGGTTTAAGCTTTAACTGCAGGCGGTATCGATACCCTTAAGGGGTGTATCGATACCCCCTTGACTAGGTCAACTGGTCAAATTCAACCCATAGAGACCGTATCGATACACCCAAGGAGTGTATCGATACCCTCCCCAACGGTTGACTTCCCACGGTCAACGCTAAGATGACGGTATTGATACACCAGAGGCCGGTATCGATACCGAAATAGACAGTAGCTCCAGTGACCAAAATGGTATCAATACACCCCTAAGTGTATCGATACACGAGGCCTGAAACAAGAAGGTGGTATCGATACCGTACCAACCGTATCGATACCCCTGCCACGTACTTGCAGGTTTGAGCTGATTTAAGGCACAAGGAGGCCCTTAAATCCCTCTAAAACCCCAACCAACACACTAACATCAATCCTAAGGCAAATCAAACATAAAAGCATGCTTTAACATGAAATCAAAGGCACAATCTAACACTAGATGATACACAAACCATACAAGCAACATAAGCTTTCAAGCATGGCATTCCAACATTTAAGGTCATACATGGTGCTCGAAGGCCTTAAAAGGCACATGATAAGCATAAAGAGGTTTGCACTATAACAAGGCAACCTAAACGTCTATAGGCATGCCACCACACACAAGCATACATCAAATCATAACATGTTTTACAAACCAAGGCCAATTCAAAACATCTACATACATCCAAACTCAAACAACAATACCTATCCCATTGCTTAACTATTACATTCTATCACTTAAAATTCATACATTGAGCTCACCAAAGCAACACTTGGAGACCTTTCCTTGCCCTTGCCACCCTCGAGCTATTGATCTGCATTGTCGAACAAAAGAGAGCGTAAGCATAAAATCTTAGTGAGGGTAAGCTCATAAAACAAACCTTCGACAATGCAGGGTCCAAGCACGAGCAATTTCCATGAAGAAATGCATGATCATACCTCCGATCCGCATAAGCCAAAATGAACATGATGCATGAACATATAATCAACATTATGCCATGCTCAACAACTCATAAGCTCAACGTAAAATGATACATAACTCAGTGCATTAACCACATCATATATCAATTCATAAAGGGCATCACATTCAGTATCATATAAGCATATACACATGGTCTCATATTGGTATACACATACAACCTCATATTGGCACCTAGCTATGACTCGAATACGCGGATAACCCGTTGGAACGCATTTCCAACAACAACATTACCTCGGTGGGATTACACTCATCACCGGTCCCTGCATGGGCAGGATTCCACTCATCACCACATGCCCTACGGATGGGATTCCACTCATCATCCCGTAGAAATATATAAAAGCTTCCGGTGGAATATTACATCACCGTACTCCTCCTTGGTGCCTTAACGCCACCAAGGCCACGTACGTTTTGACTCAATTTGTGTGCACACTCATCCTAATGATCGATCATTGTACCCAAGCATACTAGTGCCAATATAAATCAAATTCCACAACCTTTCACATTTTCAATTTCAATATAAATTCCGTGCTTAGCACATACTCACCATGATTCTCCAAAATCATGCAATCCACATCATAACCTCATTTCACAACCAGCACCACATGTATGTCATCCGAACAATTATCTCATCATATATCCACATTATATTTGTCATCAACATGCATATAAAATCAATACATTAAGCCATACTTTTCACATACATGTGTATCACATCATACATAATCATCATGAGGCATAACAATAATTAAAGAGTACATCCAAGGTCTCTAACTAAAGCTTAGGATTAGGCTACCACCCTAATCCTAACTCTAGGTGGGTCTACCAAGCCCAACCTAGTTCACATGCTTGAACCAACCACTTAAAAACCAATTTAAAAAACATTAACGACTCACCTCCACCTCCAAGCTCAAGTACCAAGCAACCATGGTCTTCAATTTCCGGCTTTGCTCTCAAGGCTTCACCAACCCAAAACATCGCTTCTAGACACCTCAACACAAGCAAAACAACCTCAAATCAACTCAAACATCAAAGTGGTTAACCCGGAAAAAACAATTCAAACATTGAACCCGACATTTCAAGTCATGATCAAACCCCAACTTTATCAAATTCGAGCAGCCCATAAACCTTGACCAAAACTCAAGTTTCCAAAACATTTTATACTCACAATGATTGCTAAACTCAGCCACAACCTCAACCTAAAGGTGCAAGCCAAGCTCCAACAATTTCCAACCCAAACAACCATCAAAATTCCCATTTTCGTACTCCTACTTTACCCAGCAGAAAATTCCATTTTCAAACACCCAAATGACCCCCCAAAAGGTCCCAAATCACCCTTCTAACATACCTAAACCACCATCCCTTTGTTTTTAACTTAAAACCCACCAAAAATGGAGTTTTTGACATCCCAAAAATGGGTTTAAGAACCCACTACGAATTTTCATTAAAATTCAACCCAATTAACATATAATGTGTATTTTAACATGAATAAACAAAGCCCCAACTCAATTTATCAAAACAAGATGAAAAACCCCTTAAAAACTCAAACCTTAAAACAAACCCTAAATTTCAAAACTCCATATCTTTAAAATCCAAGACCATGGGTAGATAGAGGATAAATAGGAGAGTTAGAAAACATGATTACCTTTGAAAAACACCTTGGATTGAGGGAGAAACACAATGGAATAGTAACTAGGCTTGGGAGGGTTTTGAAGAAGGGTTTGGGGCAAAATTGACGTTGGAAAGGGGATGGGGGAAAGAGAAGATGACTTTTATTTTAAAGTTATCTTGCTTTTTAAAAGTTTTGGGTAAAATTGCAACATAGGTCCCTCCCTCTTTAATAAAGCTCAATTACATCACAATTTTGGTTGAATTGTTTTAATTTAATTTTATTGACTCGAACTATAAACACAGTTAACTCCTAGGCCCAAAACACGGGCGTTACAACGCACCTTCGTGTGAACGGAGAACACCACGAACAGAGCCCATACTAGTTTGTTGATCAACCGCCCCATCCGAGTTTAGACAAATCCAGCCAATGTCAGGTTTCGGCCAGTGAAGCAATGGTGGAGGGTGCAAAGACGTAGGTGTTACCACAGATTCTGCAAAATATCGTGCCCATGTAACACCTCGTTGGAGAATTTGCGTGGTGTTACTAAGAATTCCACTAAAAACTTTCTCATTTCGGCATTTCCAGATGTGCCAAATTATTGACGCAAAGAGAATGGGCCAGTCAACTTCCCATGATGTAGCATGCGACTTAACTGAAATGTTCGTTAGGATCCAAGTTTGTGTATCCCCATAGGTAAAGGATGCAAATGCATTTGGAGGAACTAAGACTCTCCAAACCTGGTTAATAAGAGAACAATCACGAAGTAAATGAAGGATTGATTCCTCCGCCAAATTGCAGCATGGACAGAAGGGATTGTTGGCTAATGACCGCCTACAACGTTCAACATTCGTCAGCAACTTGTCATGAAGAACAATCCAGAGAAAGAAACGGAACCGTTGGGGCACCGGCAATGACCATATTTTAGACTAGGTGGAGGATGATTGACCCTAATGAAGATTAGCTCGAAGAGTATAGGCAGATTTTACGTCAAAAAGAAGGCTGACGTTAAGTCCCCATGCAGGCTTATCAGGTACATCAGAGCTGTCAGGGCATCTAATGCTTAAAACATGTTGAGTTACCTCTGTGTTGAAAAAGGATGATAGCTTATTTGAATCCCAGCTACCATGTCGATCTAACAGATCCTGCAAGCTTTGAATACCCTCGGCATCAACTTGTTGTCGGAGATATGGTCGTAGGGGGCCAAGGGACGGGACCCAGTTATCGTCAAGGGGGCGTATATATTCACCAGTGCCCAAAGACCAGATGAGACTATCTCTCAAATCATTCCACGCTGATGCCACTACCTTCCATAACGGCGTGCTAATCGGACGGTTTACGACTTGCGGACAAAGCTCCTGCAACCTGTATTTCTCTCGTAAGATGCGTACCCAAAGGGAGTCTAAATTCGTGACAAGGCCGAAGGCAATTTTGAGCACAAACGCCATGTTGAAGTCGAACATCTTGCGGATGCCCAAGCCACCATATTCGATTGGTTGACATACTGCCTCCCAGTTAACCAAGGATATCTTTCGAGCATTTGCGCTTGAACCCCATATGAATTGCCGTATTATTTTCTCAATTTCCAAGCACATTTTCCTGGGTAAGCTACATGTTTGCATGAAGTATACAGGTATTGCTGCGATTACTAATTTTGCCAGTGTCACACGATCGGCTGTAGAAAGGGTTCGACTGGCCCAGCCGTTCAATTTAGCTTTAATTTTGTCCAACAGGAAATTGAAATCCACGCATTTTGCACGGGCATGAAGAACAGGTACCCCAAGGTATTTTGCAAACTGTTCTACGCGTTGATAACCCAGAGACAAGCTGATATCAGACTGTAATGCAGGGATAGTGTTGGGAGAGAAGTAAACTTCCGTCTTTCTCTTATTGACTTGATGCCCGGAGTGCATTCCAAATGTTGACAAAACGTTTTGAATTATGTTTGCCTGCCTTTGAGTAGCTTTGGCATACAGGATGAGATCATCCGCGAAAAATAAATGGGACACCGGAGTTCCGTTGCGGCTGAAACGAAAAGGTTGCCAAGCATCCGACGCTACAGTCTCCTTGATCATATGACCCAACCTCTCCATTACAAGTACAAAAAGGTATGGCGACAGAGGGTCGCCTTGACGTATCCCCCTCTGTGGCCAAAAGGGTCGCGTGAGACCACCATTCCACTGTATTTAGAAGCTAGAAGAAGTGACAGATTCCATTAAAATTCGCCGGAGGTTGGGCGGGAAACCAGCATCATGAAGAGAATCCGAAATGAATTCCCAACGGACACGGTCAAAGGTCTTTTCAAGGTCGACCTTTATTGCCATCCATCCACACTTGTGCTTCGATAACCTCATAGTGTGTATCACTTCCTGATTGATTATTACATTTTCAGTGATGTTCCTCCCTGATATGAAACTCGTCTGGTTGCATCCGATGATTGTTGGAAAGATGGGTTTTAACCGACGTACAATCACTTTTGATAGAAGCTTGTATACAACCGTACACAAGCTAATAGGTCGAAAATCCGCAAAGGAAGTAGGGCTTTCAGTTTTGGGGATAAGCACAATAATGGTACGATTGAGGTCTGGCTCCAATGGCTTGCCACGAAACACCTCCTGTATCATTGCGACAATCGACTGCCCAACTGTATTCCATTGTTTATGAAAAAAATCAGCATGCAAGCCATCCCATCCTGGGGACTTCAAAGGGGCCATGTCACAGAGGGCTTCATGAATTTCTGCTGCAGAAGGTATCTCATCTAAGCGATGCAACAACTCATTGGGGATGGGCGGGAATTTACCCTTTGTGGGGCACGGTTCAATGATGCCCGATGGTACCGCAAACAAACTTTCATAAAAAAGAACAGCTTCATCCATGAGGACATTGTCATCGTCACTCCACGTCCCATCCCTTACTTGGAGCGTCGAATTTTTTTTACGTTGACGACGTGCTATAGCCCACCGGTGGAAGTAGCGAGTGTTACGATCACCATGGGAGACCCAATCAGATCGAGACTTCTGCTTCCAAAGAGCTTCCTCCTGGTTAAGAATATGTTCAAGTTCGATAAGTAGCTAAGCTTCCAAGTTCATCAAGAAACGAGATGTACGGTTGCTTAGTGCTTTTTGAATACCACGCAATCTTGCCATGAGCATTTTCTTCTTTGTTCCCAAGTATCCATAGACTGTTTTATTCCAAGTGTCGGCAGCAGTAATGAAGGTGCGGAGCTTGTCAGACATTGAAATTCCTTGGCCCCAATTATCCGCAACCATTCTAGAGAAATCATCATGTAAGTTCCATCCAGCAAAATAACGGAACGGGCTGGGTTTAGTATTATTGTGCATGTCCCCAATATGAAGAAGAAGAGGCCTATGATCTGAGCGCATGCGAAGAAGGTGATAAACAGTGGAGGTAGGATAAGTTTCATCAAAATAAGAGTTGCATATGAATCGATCCAAACGTACCGCAACAAGCCCCCTGGACCACGTGAAGCAAGGACCACTATAACTCATGTCTCGTAGTCCATTGTCAAAGAGAAGCCGCTGAAAGGCTCGGCAAGGCTTCGAAGAAGGAGAGCATCCTTTACGATCCGATAGACATAGGGTGGCATTAAAGTCACCAAAGATTACCCAAGGACACCTTATGGTTGAAGCAAGACTGTCTAAGAGAGGCCAAAGCTTACGACGGTTCGAAGCAGAAGGAGAGGCGTAGACTCCGGTTGCAAGAAGAGAGGAGTTGCCGTTAACGGAACTAACCCGGAAGTGAATAAACTGGAAATGTGTGCTGAGGACGGTGACCGTGACTGTATTATACCAGGCGAGCCAGATGCCCCCTGCGAAGCCAGCAGCTTCGATCCGGTGAGTGAAAGGAAAACCAAGAGATGCGATAACAGCATCCGCTCGTTTGCCACTAATGCGAGGTTCAACAAAAAGAACTACATCAGGCTTATTATCCCTTAGGAATTGACGGGCTGCTGGCAAAAATCTTGAATCACCACACCCCTGTACGTTCCACGTGAAGATTTTAATATCCATAAACATTATTAAGGAAGAAGACAACCAGACCTCAGTCATTCTAGCATGGCCACAACATGGCCACTATTCGGTGGTAAGTCTGAGCTTGCAGCATTGTCACATACGATAGGCATAGTATCCATTCTCATGTCTCGAACTGGAGCATGGGTGCTAGGCCCAGAGTTGTCAGGCGGGTCTTCAAGAAGTGAAGTATCTGTAGCTTTCCCAGTTTGGTTGTCTGGGGTTACCACATTATCAGCAGACTTCTGAGCGGAACCCATTACATTAGGGTCAGCATTCTCTTTCATTATTGTGACAGAATGCTTCGAGGTATCTAAGGTAGTGTCACAGTTAGGGGGAGCATTGGACCGAGAGCTAGAAGCCTTGGCGCTGAACTTGGACAAGACTGGGAAATCGGAAAAGTTGATTGTGAGGGGTTTACGTAAGGGGGTCGTTTTGGGAGCGGATGGTTGAACCATCTTCTTTTTGTTTTTGGCTTTGGCTGAGGGTTTCACTGGTGGCTTACGATGAGTCGGCGGTTGCGGTGGGGGAGCGGGAGAATTTTCAACAGATGGGCTTGGGGGAATATCATCTTCATGGGAAAAAATAGGGTTGAAGCGCGAGCCTTGCATCGGCATATCGCTGGATGATTTGGTAGGGTTCAGGGGTTGTCTAGGGCGTCGGGGTTTTCGTTCAGCAATCATCCAGGGGCCAAAAGAGTTGTCATCCCCAGTGTTTCCCTCACGAGAGAAGATAGGGTTTCCAGCAGGCACAGAATCAGAGAATGATGGTATTTTTCCCGGTTGTTGCTCTTCAGCAGAAGCAGGTTGTTGCTTGTTCAGCGGACAGGTTTCCTTCAAATGGCCATAAATGCCACATTAGAAACATATAACTGGCAAAGATTCATATTCAACCAATTGAATGTCTCCATTAACCAATATTTTCGATACCAGCGGTTTGGATAAGTCAATCGAGATCGCCATACACGCAAAACGGCCTCGTCTCCCCCATTCAGTTTGATAATCAAGCTTCAGCACCGGGCCGATTGTTTCACCTATTTTCTCCATTATGCTTTTTTTATATAGTGTAACCGGTAATCCAGAGAGGCGTATCCAGGCCATAACATCAGTCGGGTACGGCGTTGATGGGCAGAACTCTGGAGACCATTTTTGCACTGTGAGATAGTGCCTAAAAATGGTCCAAGAGCCATCTGTTAGGGCTTTGAGGAAATCCGACTTCAGGCGAAAAGTCACGAGGAAGTAATCGTTTTCGATATCCATTAACCGGATAGCTTGTTTTGGCTTCCAGATTTCATAGATCTTGGAGTGCAGAGTGTTGTACCCAATCCGTCGACCCAACAGTTTAACAATGAGCGTTTGGTCAAAACTTTTTTCTGCCAGAGTTTGAACCCGCTGGGAAAAATCGATGGCGAGAACTCCATCGATCAAAGATCTCGTGACATCGTCTTCCTGAATCTCAATATCGTCATCCTCAAAGATTTCTTCGTCTTCTGTTGTAGCACCGGCAGCGCCGTTCATGAGGGATTCTTTGTATGAGGGAATATTATTGCCACTGTCGGGCGTGCTTCGAGCGTGGCCGCCGCCATCGAGAGGGTCATCATCAAGTCGCCGGTGTTTCCTAGGGTTACGGGGGGTGCTAGGGTTTTGGTCAGAGGGTTCCATATTAATAATGTATATTGGCAAGTGTTTGTATATTGGCAAGTAACACATATACCATAAGACAAGCTTTAAAAGCGGTCATCTAAAAAATATTTTCTTTTTCATTTAGACTTTCAAGTAGTAATTGTTAATTGTTCCGTTTAAAGATTATATAAAAGTATGTAAAATTAAAAACACTATTATAATAATAATTACATTAAAATGAATTTAAAAGCCTATATTATATAAATGGGTTTGTCTAACCTATGCATGCATGCATAGGTTAAGGGTCATTTAAAAGTCTTCATTAAATACAAGATTCTATTTGAAAAAATTACAATTATTTAATGTATTACAAAACTTTAAAAAATTCTTGTGAAAAACACTCATTCACTGTAGTAAACTCTAAAACTATAACCTTAAACTCTAATCTTAAACCCTAAAACTATAACTATAAAACCTAGCCCTAAACATGAACCTAACCCTAACTTTAAATCTTAAATTATAAACCTTAAAACCTAAACCATAAACACTAAACCTTAAACTATAACCATAAACCCTAAAATCATAAACATTAAACTTTAAACCCTAAAACTTGAAATCCTAAACTCTAATGCATTAAATGAATTTTCTTCCAATAGAATCTTTTAGGGTTTTGTAATACATTAAAGTGATTGTAGTTTTTTTAAATAAATTCTTTATATTTAATGAAGATTTTTAAATGACTCTAACCTATACATATATGCATAGGTTAGAAAAAGCCTATATAAATATTGAAAGATGTTCAAAATTTAAAATAGAGGAAAGATAGAATCATGTTGGTAATTGCATATTACAGATATTCAAGATTTAAAACAAATAAAACATCACGATTTCGTTTAGAATCTTCAGTGATTAATCAAAATTATGTGGCGTTTAGGATACGCGGGTGTTTGACAATTCGCGTTGCGGTTTGATTAATGTTTATACTCCATGTCCGGCAGGCGAACAATTTATTTTCTGGGAAATACTACATGAGTGTTTGAATTCGTAGGAGTTGCCTTGGTGTATCTGGGGTGACTTCAATATTGTCGAATCAATTGAGGAGAAGTTTTGTTGTTTAGGTTCGACTAGAGAGATGATAGGTTTTGTACAGTTCAATGAATCTGCAGGTTTGATCGATGTTCCATCATTAGGGCAGCGTTTTACGTGGTTTGGGGCCAGAAACAAATATAGTAGTTTGGATCGATTTTTGGTCGATGGGATTGGGTAGAGAAGTTTGGCCGTTTGTCACAATGTACTTTGCCGAGGGGAGTGTCGGACCATACACCTATTAAACTCTCGAGCGATGAAGGAATGGATTTAAGCATTGTGCTAGTTGTAGAGGTGTCAAACGGGTCAGTTTCGGTTATTTTAGGTTTGATCATTTGGTTTAGATTCGGTTTCAGTTTTGGTTTGGTTGTAATTCGGGTCATTTCGTGTCGGTTGATTTTCAGTTCGATTGAATTCGGTTCGGGTTAATTTTGGGTCAACGGGAGATCGGTCAATTTTAATCAAGTTTTTAGGCCGGTCAATTTTTTACACCATATATACAACTTTACAAAGCCAATATATTTGACTTTTTGGTGAGTTGTGCGACATATCTCATCTTTCTTTATTTCTATTAATATCTTCTATTTATTTCGGGTTGTCTTCAGTTTGGTTTGCTTTCAGTTCGGGTTTATTTTAGATCAAATTTTGGGTCGATTTCGATTTTCGGTTTGGGTCTCGGGTCAATTTTGTCAGGCCTAATGTATACCATCCGATTCATTGTCTGGTTCGAAGACACCGAGACTAGCACAGATTACTGATAAGCCCTCCATGTCCATTCCCCCCCTTAAGAAACTGGGGATTTGGGAAGAACCTAGTAAAAGACTAGGCTATTGAGTGATGGAGGAATCAGGTCTGGGGAAGAATGGTGATGTCCGAAGGGGAAAAATATTACAGTTGGAAGATTGGGCGATTAGTGGAGTTCTTTTTTTGTTGTTGCGAAAGTCCGATTAAGGCTGTCATTGCGCCAATTAGAAAAAAATTATTATATCATAGGCCCTTATAGACACTGACAGAAAAACTAAAAGATACTCGGTCTGTTGAGGGATATCACTAGAGGAAGGCTCGATAGACATTGACAGAAAAACTAAAACGTAAATACTCACTAGTTAAGCATTTACTGCATTCTTTGGCTTAAGTGTGAAAAACTCAAACATCAAATCCTTACATAGTACATACCCACATTTAACACCAAATTGTGATCACGTTGACAATGTTCAATGATTGGAATCAAGTTTTTTTAAACAATATTCCATCTACAAACTTGCTTAAATACTTCTCCACTTTGTGGATCGTCCCGTCTTAAAAATCGTAGTAAATCCTTCAAAGCGTCTGGAAGTGGAAGTTATTTTATACTAGATTACTCAAAATCCAAATTTATATTAGCTGAATAACAAAAAAAGATATAAATACAAGGAAAATTCACTTCGATAACGGCAAATGAATACCTAGGCACTAGGCAGTGCTCCCCCTTTGTGTATAGTAGAGGTGGCAAACGGGTCATTCGGGTTCAGTCTGAGTCATTTCGATTTCAGTTATTTTGGTTATGTTCATTCGATTCAGATTCAGTTTCGATTTTGATTTTAGTTCAGGTCAGTCGATTTTCGGTTAAGTTGAATTCGGTTTGGGTCAATTTCGAGTCAACGGGAGATCAGTCGATTTTAATCAAATTTTTAGGCCAGTCAATTTTTTACACCATATATATGACTTTACAAAGCCAATATATTTGACTTTTTGGTGAGTTGTGCGTCTGTTCATATCCCATCTTTCTTTATTTTTATTAATATCTTCTATTTATTTCGGGCCGTCTTCGGTTCGGGTCTATTTCGGTTCAACTAAAATTCGGTTCGATTTCGATTCGGTTTATTTGAAGTTTTAGATCAAATTTCGGGTCTCGACTTAGATCAACATAAAGTGCCAGTTTCTGCAAATTATCAGTGCTTAAACTGATTGGAATGATTCATTATCACTGATTATTGACTATCTGATGAGATAACAGCAATGACAAATATGGGTTACGACTAGAAATTAGTCTTCTTGTATTTTTCAATGTGGTAGAAGATAAAATTATATGTTCATAGATCCCGTTTTCCTCCACCATCAACCTTACAATTACAGGATGACCAAAAAAGTAATGCAGCAAGATCGGATGGATTCTTACCTCTCCCTTGCCAAGTCTTTGGATCTACAGCAACTGAACCAATGACAATTACATCTACCTTGATCTTACAGCAAAAGAGGAACAAAACATAAAAAAAATGGGCATATAATTTAACGATGAATAAAATTACTCTAGTTCATCAAAACTTTAAAAACCTAAAGAAGTAATGCTATATACTCTAAAGACTCCTGTTTTTTAAAATGAATCAAAGAGAATAATCAAAAACTATTCATTGATGAAACAAAATGCCCAAAGTAGAAATAAGCAAAATAGAACAAAACCACAATCATGCTCAAACCCAGAACCTATCCGAGATAATATGAATATCATAGAAGTAGAACAGCCAAGCATCTAAAACGGCAGACTAAGGGAGGATCGAGGCATAAAGGGAAAAAAAAGCCTTAAATCCTGAATTAAAAAATTTGTTTGTTTTTTATTATATTTTATAAAACGCTCAACTTTCATGAGTTGGGTGGTGAGAGATGGTGGACCACCCAATCATTCAAAATTAAATTAAGTTGGGATTGACGCTAAGAACGATCAAATTTATAACCCAGTACTCTGATGTAGCTCGCCAAACAAAGAATTCAGAATCAACGGCCAAATGTTAATTAACAAACAAGATAAGCAGATGCATGAGAAAACTAAAGGTAAAAGATAGGGCTTCAATCCTGACCTCCGCCTCTGAAGTCACCACCGCCACGACCCGTGTGCTTTTTCTTGAAATATCTGATTAAATAATAAATTATTATTTTTTAAAATTAAGTATGATAAATAAAAGGTAAAATATGAATGACAAACATGATACAAATTTATAAACAAAAAATTAATAAATAGCAAATCCCATATACTTAAAAGGAAAATTCTACCACGGGCGACGAACATTGATGAACACCACTAACGATGAACACCGATGAACACCATTAATTTTTTTAAAATTTTAAAAATCTAAAGGACTAAAATTATAATTAAAATTATCTCTTAAAAAATAAAAATTTAATTTAATAATTACTTTATAATATTTTTTAATAAATTATTATTTTTTTAAGAAATTAATTTTTTTAGGGTTTAGGAAAATTGGATATATTTGATTCTAACCTATTAAAAAATATTATAAAGTAACTATTAAATTTGATTTTTATTTTTTTAAGAGATAATTTTAATTATAATTTTAGTCCTTTAAATTTTTAAAATTAAAAAAAAAATAATGGTGTTCATCGGTGTTCATCGTTAGTGGTGTTCATCAATGTTCGTCGCACGTGGTAGACTCATCCTATAATTAAAAAATTAAAACTTAAAAGATTAAAAAATTGTGCATGTAATTACAAATAAAAAGACCTTGTCGGAGGTATTGTGACCTAAGGATGCAGCAAAAATAAGAATTCAGAAAAACGAATAGAATAGATGAAGACGGCTCTTGGTAAAAAAAAATTAACTATCGGAATAGTCACTTATGTTTCTCCCAATACAGAGTTGGTCACCAATTTTGAAAAACAACCAATAAGGTCACGTTTTCGGGGCATAAACTTTTGGTCACTCAGCCGTTTGTTGCCGTTAAACATTGACGGCTTGTTGACATAGCAGCGAGAAAATAAAGGTAAACTACTACAATGACCACTAAAATTTATCCCATTTATATTTCTGCTCCCTAATTTTTTTAAAAATAAACATTATTGTAACCTCCTAGACTCGTCTATGCGTTAATTAGGGTTGTAAAAACAAGTCAGGACCTGAAAACCTGCCTGAAACCTGCTCGAGTCAGAACCTGATTTGACCCGAGAATTCGATGATCCGAACCCGAACTGTAACTGACTGTTGCTGACCCGAACCCGAGTTGAACATGTTACTGTAGCAACCGAACTCGATCTGTGTCCGACTGAAAACGACCCGAACCCGAATCTGACCTGGTAATTTTGACTTGAAACCCGACCTGCATCCGACTGAAATGAACTCGAACCCGAGACCGACCTGGCAAATTACCTGATATTATCCGACTGAAACGACCCGAGATCCGATTTTACCCGACCTGTTTTGAACCCGACCTGTTAATGGACCCGACCTGTTTTGAACCTGAACTGTTGTTAACCTGAACTAATGTAGACCTGGCTAAAAATGTTAAATAATTTGAAGTGTAAACTGTTCATTATAAACTTAATAATTTTTTAATAGATTATGTTAATTTCATTACTTAGAAAAATTTTATCTTTCATTATACTTAGAAAAATTTGTCTTAATTTATAACTACATTATGTATAATAAAATTATATACTTAAAAATTTGTTTAAGTATAAAAATATATAATATGTATAATAAAATTATATACTTAAAAGATTTGTCTTAATTTTTACTAAATATATAATATATTAGTAATATATAGTTAATATAATATATTAAACTTATATACTTAAAAATTTGTTTAAGTATAAAAATATATATTATGTATAATAAAATTATACACTTATTATGCTTTATTATATAAAATATATTATGTTAACTTTATTATGTTCATAAACTTATTATGCTTTAATAAGTATAAGAAAATTAACATAACTACAAAATATAAGTTAGTATTATGTCAATTGTCTTTCAATTGATTAATCTAGATATAGTTTGTTACTCAAACTGGTTAACTACTTTATTTTGTTAACTTAATCGAGTTAACTTCTTAAATTTGTTAACTTAAGCTGGATAACTATCATAATAATTAGTAATAGTTTGGGCCTTGGGCCTTTGGGCTCATATCCCACCACTCATTTATTTTAGATGAGCCCCTAAAACCTATAATGTATAAATATAATATATATATATATATATAAAAACTTATAACTTATAATTTATATAATAATTAATAATAAATAATAATTAGTAATAGTTTGGGCCTTGGGCCTTTGGGCTCTTATCCCACCACCCATTTATTTTAGATGGGCCCCTAAAACCTATAATGTATAAATATAATATATATATATATATAAACTTATAACTTATAATTTATATAATGTATTTATAATATAATAAATGATAATAAATAATAATTAGTAATAGTTTGGGCCTTAGGCCTTTGGGCTCATATCCCACCACCCATTTATTTCTGATGAGCCCCTAAAACCTATAATGTGTAAATATAATATATATATATATATATATATATATATAAACTTATAACTTATAAGTTATATAATGTATTTATAATATAATAATTAGTAATAGTTTGGGCCTTGGGCCTTTGGGCTCTTATCCCACCACCCATTTATTTTAGGTGGGCCCCTAAAACCTATAATGTATAAATATAATATATATATATATATATATATATAAACTTATAACTTATAATTTATATAATGTATTTATGATATAATAAATAATAATAAATAAAAATTAGTAATAGTTTGGGCCTTGGGCCTTTAGGCTCATATCCCACCACCCATTTATTTTAGATGGGCCCCTAAAACCTATAATGTATATATATATATAAACTTATATCTTATAATTTATATAATAATTAATAATAAATAATAATTAGTAATAGTTTGGGCCTTTGGGCTCTTATCCCACCACCATTTATTTTAGATGGGCCCCTAAAACCTATAATGTATAAATATAATATATATATATATATAAACTTATAACTTATAATTTATATAATAATTAATAATAAATAATAATTAGTAATAGTTTGGGCCTTAAGCCTTTGGGCTCTTATCCCACCACCCATTTATTTTAGATGGGCCCCTAAAACCTATAAAGTATATATATATATTGTTGTGAATAAAATAAAGAAGAACAAGAATAAGAACAAGAAGAACAAAGAGATGAGAGAAAGAGAGAGATTTGTATTATTCTTAAATATAGAATTGTATACAATGCCTTCAATGAATCATCTATTTATAGGCATAAGAAGTACATAATACATTAAACTCTAATTCATAGAGATAATATTCCTAATAATAAATAAATCAAACTCCTTTGATAAAGTTCTAATCATGATAGACATTCACATAGATAAATATTCATAACACTCCCCCTTGGATGTCTATGAAGATAATGTGCCTCGTTAAAACCTTACTAAGATAAAAACCCAGTGGGGAAAAAATTCTTTAGTGAAGGAAAAAGAGTACACACATCTTTGATACGCATAACATGTTGCCTCATTAAAAACCTTACCAGGAAAACCCATTGGGACAAAACCTCGGTTAAGGGAAAAAGAGTGCAACGCGTATTTACTCCCCCTCATGCAAACATCACAGAAGATCTTTGAATCTTCATAATTTAATCTTGAATATCATTTTTCTAAAGATCGTGAGGGATGAAAACTTTGGAGTAATATGTTCCATGATGTATCCACTTTCAAACTGAGATATACATCTTGCGTTTTCTTCACACAAGATAGCTTTTATCATATCTTGTAAAAGTAAATCCACATATCTTTTGGATATGTTGGGTCAATAGTCTTAGCCAAACACATTTTTTTAGCTTGCCTCGTGCATAACAATTATTTCTACGACATTTGAGGAGGCATCAACGAATGTTTGAAGATCTAAATGTAATGATCTTTGTATATTCATAGATATTTCTTGACCAACTAATATATAGTGCTTCAAGACCAAGAAAAGATATAATTATCTTTATTCACATCCAACAATCTTACAACTATTGGGATACTCAATAGATATGTTCTATTCATATTGAATCTTCTTTAAGATTCTTTCAGCTTATGTCTATTCATAGACAAAAGAAATATATAAAAATGCTCGATCTTCAGGTCGAGATAAACTTGATGTCAAGATTCAAGTACTTGTATTGAAAGTACTTCATGAGTTTCCAATTTGAAGCTCTTTAGGAGTTCTAAAATTATCATAATGGATCTTGATCCAAACTCCTTTATAAAATACATAAGGAAATCTGATCATTCTTATAGTATTTTCTCAATTAGTATTCACTAAGGCGATTATACCAAATACGCCAAAATATTCATGAGACATGTCTAAATAAATTTCCTCAGAAATTTCCAAATGCTTATAGCATTTTAGATCCTTCAAGGATAAATATGGATCCACAAATAATTAGACGCATGTAAAATTTTCAAAACTGCCAAAGTAATTGCATCCACCATGAAGTAATTAAAAATTTTCATAAATCATAGTTCAAGTCGTATTTACGACTACTTATTTGTGCCTCACTTGCATTACACCTTTAGGTGTTTGGACTGGTGGTCCAAATACTTCTATTTTAGAAGTTCAAAGCGTCTTTCAACATTGGCCAATTCAATATTTATACTTCTGGATAGATTTTATACAAGATCCTCGGTTTCTTTCTTTACTTCTATAGAAGTATTTTATGTAAAATTGTTTGTAAAATCGTTGTCGACAACTTTCCAATTTTCTAGTTCCATTCTCGTAATGACATAACTCATCGAGATCTCTTCAAGATTTCAATCTTTATTTCAGGTACCTGAAACTCTTATAGAGTTTTATTATTTGTTATGTCTTAGGTCTCTTCAGGAGCACCCGCCTCCAATATATAACCATCTCATATTACTTTCTATTTACGAGAATTTTGATCATTGGAACCATTTCAACTATCATGCTCCAGGCATGATTTACATTCTCTCGCTCTAACATGTAATTTAAACTTAGAGCATTTCAGCTGGTATATGAGACTTAATTACTCTCATTGGGTCAGTAAATATGTCTGGCAGTTGACATGTAATAACATGAATTATCTTATGAACTTCTAGTTCATATACGAGGATCTAGATAACGATAATTCATTTTCCTCTATCCAGCTGATTATTATCTCCCCCTGATGTTGAGAAAAATCATGTCATAAATCATAAAATGGGAGACTCGTACTCAATATATATTCTCAACCCTTTTTATTTACCCATTTTGTGCGTTGTGGTGGAGCAATTCATATCGCACATTCAAAAATCATAAAATGGGAAATGTATGGTTTCTGACCAAAAACCAATCATAACGGGGAGTTTATTATAACTCGTTGGCTTGATGCGTATAAGTGTTGCTATATGGAAACACCATATAAATAATAACTCTTTTGTTCTCATAGTTTAACTATTAAATAGGAGGCATCCAATTGAAATTTTGCTAAACTATATTTTTCATAATCAATAGGCTTTGTAACAACTGATATAGCCTAAAATATAAACCCACTAGCTTTTCAAGACGAATAGTCTAACTGCATAATCTGAATCTTTTAGAATCAATCTCACAAACTTCTGGTTGTAAGTCGATAAAACAATGTAGATGCATCTACTAAAATCATATAAAACTTTCCACATTTGTGGATATATGGGCCCATATTTCGTTCAGATATGCAAGACATACAGTCTTAACTTCAGTACAAGAACTTTAAGTTCTAATTCTTTTGGTAAGTGGGATCATCTATATCCTTTGAGAACAAACAACACAAGAACTTCAAGTTCTTTTAGTAAGTGGAATTTAATCAATTTCTTTAAGCAACACAAGAACTTCATGTTCTTTAATAAGTGGAATTTAATCCATTCCTTTGAGAATAAGCACCACAAGAACTACAGGTTCTTTTAATACACGTGCATGTAAATCTCAATAATTTCTGCACCATTATTGATCAGGATGGTCTAACCGATCATGCCAACTATATATATGTGTGTATATATCTCTGAATTTGTAAACTCATTGTTTACCATAACAAGTAATTCAATCTCACTCGTACATGTCTAGTACGACCATCAAAATTATTCCTTTAAATAGGAATATATTTAGCTCTTTCGGAGCTTTCAATTGAAATTATCTTTTGGTAGCAATATATAGCTCTCATAGGGCTTTCAACTGACTTTTTGGCTACCAGAACTTATATTCATATTGGCTTATTTCAAATGCCAATTGATAACATATGTTATCTATAATTCCCAAAGGGATGGTTTGCGAACTCATATTGCTCTCTTTATGACTTTGACGAGTATAACGCAATGTGAATATGGAATAAAGTTCCATTTGACAATAACATATTTGCTCAACCAGAGCCTTTTGTGATATTAGTACTTCCGGATATAGTACTCACATTATTCCCTTGCATTTTAATCGAGAAATGTATAATTGTGCACTTTTCAAAATGTGCTTTGTTTCATTTACTTCAGGTAATGAAAATATGTACTTTGTATCATTCACTTTGAGGAATGAAAAATATAAAATATAACACATCATATCAAGTCGATTATCTATCAGAGATAAACTTTCAAGTGCTCTGTTGCGTGTAAAATAGTCTATCGCAATTGTAGTGCAAGTGTACACGACGCAAGTAGTAAAGTGATACGAAGTATCGGATATCGTCTCCACAGGGATTGGGCTAATGACTTCACCTTGTTTACTGCACGAAAGTAAAGGAAATAATTAAGGGTTGTCACGAGAATAATAAGGTAAAAACGTAAAATAAAGAATTGAGAAATCAAGATAGAGAGAATGGGCTGGTATTGAGTTGCTCAGTAGTGCAGGTATTGAATTGCTTAGGATCTCCAGTTCTGTCGTCGCGCCTGTCGCCGACAGCACCTGTCGCGGCAGCTGTCCGTTAGCTATCGCGGCAGCGAACACTAACTCTGTACTTCAAGCTTGGCAAGAATCCCAGATCTGCCTTGCCCTATCCCTAGGCACAAGTCTGTCGATGATCACGTCTTTGATGATACCTCCCGGCGTGAATCGAAGGATGAACACCGATGTGTATAAATTCTTCCTTAGCCACTTAACCTCGCCCTATCCCTAGGCACGAGATGGTTCAACTATAAACTAGAGAACGCGCTCTTATCTCTTTCGTATACTTAACTCTTCCGATGCTAAGTAAATGGATAACCTCACAATGCTCTCCCGATGCTCTTGCAAGATATTAAAACCAAGATAAAAGAACTTGAAGTTTATTTTATTGAACTTGAAAAATCCTAAAACAAAGCAACCCTTGCAACTACTTTACAAAACAACCCGTAGCCCTAGGGGGAAATTAGAACATGTCGGTGACGGGTGGACGACAGGGGGTTTTTGGTTTCGGTTATGGGGTAATCGGTTATGCCTCCTAGGTTAAATCTATGCCCTTTGTAATCACTAATTTTGTCCCGATTTTTTATTTTATTTCTTTTATGATTTTCGGGCTTGTATTGGGCTAAAATAATAATTAAAAAAAAAGAAAAAAAAGGAAAAAGGGCAAAAAAGAAAATGGCAAAAATATATATATATATATATATATATATATATATATATATATATATCATGTTACTACTATCATTATTATTACTATGCCTTATTATTATCATCATTATCATTTTATCATCTATTATTACTTATTAGGTTTATTAGTACTATCGCCTATTATTATTTGTTAGTATTATTATTATTAATATCATTTATTAATACTATTATTAGTAGTATGTTATTATTATTATTATTATTATTATTATTATTATTATTATTATTATTATTATTATTATTATTATTATTATTATTATTATAACAAGACAAAAAATGTATATAAAACATGAGTAAAGAAATAAAGGCCCAAACTTGATTGAATAAATAAATAGTCCATTATATATAAAATAAAAGTCCAAATTACAGTGTTCAGTCCAAACAAGCCTTAAGCCCGTTACACAAAAGAAAAAACCCTAATGCTAACTCTTCTCGTGCAGCCGCCGCCTTAATTCTCAACCGTCAGATCCAAATCTGATCAGACGGTCCAGATCAAACCAGCATAAACCCTAGAGACCCATTCCATCGCAGTTTCGCGCCGCGCTACCCATGGTCGTCAGATCCAAGAGGCATCGAACGGCCACAAAGATTCCTCGCGTGCGTGCAATCCACGCGCGACCATTCGAGCTCTTCACGCGCGCATGGGAGGCCGAAGCGCCTGAACCTTCTGCAACCATGCCCGACGCTCCTGCCGTCTCTGCCACATGCACGCCTCGGCACTCCCGATCGGGACAATCCGACATGCACACAAGAAAGGCCAGTGATCAGAATAACCCAAAACGCAAACGGAAACAAAAACGACCCTAAGGTTAACTAGACAAGGAGACAACCAACATCAGAGCAACAACAAAAACCGAGCAAGTCAACTCTTTTTCTTTCTGCAATCGTTGTAACATCCGGTTATAAAAACCGAACCAAAACCGTTGTAAAAGAGAGGATTTTTTTTTCCCGGCAATTATCAGAAAAATCAATACAAAAAAACATTTCTCCAGAGGTATTTTGTCTTCGAAATTTTTTCATTGCATGCACGAAATAGAAGAAAAAAAATAAAAAGAAAGGGAGAGGAGTTTTTTTTACCGTTATCTTTTGTAGCGGCCGTTCGTTCTCCTCTTCTCCTGTCGTTCTCCGGCAATAAGCCCCAACCGGGGTGAGCCTTCGAGATCTCGAAGGAGACAAGGATCCCGTTGTCTTCTTCCCGGGGTAAACAAAAAAGGAATCAATTTTCTTCGATTTCGGGGTAACAAAGACGAAAGGAAGAAAGGGTTTAGGATCTGCAATTTTGCCGGCGTTCTTCATCGGAGTTCGTTTTACCGGCGGCCGTAAAGGTTGCAAACCCTAAACGAGATGAGAAAAGGGGAGGGGAGGCTTTCTGGTTTAAAAAAAAAAGGAAAGAAAGAAAACCTTTTTTTATGTTGTTTTAAACGAAGTGAAATGTCACTGGTTTTCTTTTTTTATTTGGTTTCCTTTTCAACCTTTCAAATGTCATTTCCTTTTTTATTAGCATTAATTGTTTTTTTCTTTTTTATTTTGAATGAATGTGAAACGTTTTGATTTTAGGATAGTTTTATTTGTTCCCTTTTTTTTAGTTTTGCTAAAACTGAAATGAAGGTGTAAGATTGCCTTTTTTTTCTTCTATATTTTATTCTATTTTTGTGTAAAAAAATGTTTTTTAATGTTAAAGAATATTTCCTTAGTTGTCGTGTTTCCATTATTTTAGCATTAATTTTTTTTTTTATTATTTCTTGAAAATAGGAATGGAAGTGTAGTTGCCGTGTCTCCTTTATTTTAGCCCTTCTTTATTGCTTCTCATTTGCAATTTATTTAGGCGTTATATATCATATTATATATGATGTATGCGTATATATTATAGCCCATTATATCTGCACATATATATTATATATTTATGTACCTATATTATATTATTACATCCTATATATTGTATCTATGTATGCAGCGTATCATGTATATACTTGTTGCCTAATTTCTTTTCAGTACCTTAATTTATGCTTATGCATTTTCATTTTGGTTGTTCAATCATATTTTGTTATCGGCTCACGGTCCCGGCGTCCGCGTGGGAACGGTATTCCGAACACTCGGATATCGACTCCTTTGGCGCCGTAGGACTTTAGATTAGATTTAATCTTGTATTCATTGTATTTAGTTTTCCTTATTTTAAAATCTAAAATCGTTTTTAAAAGTGCGATGTCCTTTTATTCGGAAGAGAACGAGGCCAGTACCAGTCGTAGTGGTGGTGGTTGGGCGTTCGCTTCCGAATATTGGGATTTTCGAAATTTACTCGCGTATATAACCAAGTCTCGGTTTAAAATTGTCACTTTAATTCGCAAAATTTGATTTTTATTAAGCGGTGAAATTTAGGTACCAATTTTGGGCACGTCGAGGGTGCTAACCCTTCCTCGCGTGTAACCGACTCCCGAACCCTTTTCGAATCTCTGGTTTCAATTTCCGGTGTCCGGTCTACCATTTCAAAGTGGCCGGTGGCGACTCCATCTATTTTTTTAAATCTTTTTTCAAACCCCCTATTTTTATCTATTTTTAAAATGAATCTCTCCTATTTTTTAAATATTTTTCTAAACTCCTTCTATTTTTTAAAAACCTTTTTCAAATTCCCCCCATTTTAAAATTTTTCTAAAACTCCCAATAATTTTCTAAAAATCCCTTTTTAACCCCTAAATTTTAATTTCTAAAATATCTCTTCCACCAAATACACCTATATACATATGTGTTTTTCAAAAAATTAGTCGCTACACCCTTATATAAGCTTTGGGCTCAAGTCTTCTAAGGTAACAAGGATTACAACTTTGATTAAAAGTAAGATTCTAATAAAGACTAAATCTCTAAAGACTCCTACTTTCCAGCCGACATCCTTGTTTCTAGGAATTTCCTCTCCTTGAGCTTTGGCTTGACATATCTTTTGATCCGGGGCTTGGAAAATAATTTGGCTTTCACACGACAGACGAGCAGATTTTTCTCTATCTATCGAGGTCCACTTTACTTTTCCTCTTCATAAGGTTGCTGTCACCTTGCTGTCACGACAGGTCCACGACAGGTTCGTCTTCTTCGTCTGCTTGTCCAGTTCAGCCCTCATGCTTCTCTGCCCTGCGCCTGCCTTCAACATCTACTATGGCAGATACCTGCAAAAATAGCCATCTTTTAGTAGAATCCGCGCCTTTAGTCCATTTGTGATGTTTTACTGAAAACTAACCTAAATGCCATGCAATTATGCTTGAATGCAGTAGAAGTATGGGTTAAAAAGGGTGTAAATAATAGAACTTTTACACACTCAACACACCCCCAAACTCAAGTCTTTGCTTGCCCTCAAGCAATTAAACCTAAACAAAAAAATGAAAACAAGAAAAAATTTTGTGTTGGCCTTCAAACAGTGAACTGTCCCTTACCTGTCGCTCGTTCTCTATGGCGGCAGCAACCTGTCGGATAGGTTAGGATCTGTCCGGAATCTCCCTATAGCTCTCGTGCAGTGTGTGCATGCTTGTGAACAATTATATGCTAAGATTCTTTTAGTTTCACTAGAATATTCGACTTTAGCCTGTTTAGAGTTTTTCCTACGAGACTGTTTTCTTTCTTTTTCTTACTAGAGCCAGAATTGGGCACCTCTAGTTATTTCTTTTTTTTTTCTCTTTTACTAGAGCCAGTATTTCAGGCACCTCTAGTTAACTGTCTAGAGCCTGTGATAGGCACCTCTAGGAGTTTTTCTCTGGTTATCTGCCTAGAGCCAGTGATAGGCACCTCTAGGTTTCCTGAGATTCTAGTCTCTTTTCTACTCTAAGTGCTAAGCTTTCCTATTCTAGTTTGGCTAAAAGAGATCTAAGCAGTATAACAGTCACAATGGTGTTTAAGTTTTCAGAACTATAGAAAGGCTCTACACTTCTCCTTAATCTGTCCTAAAGATGCTGCCACGACAGAGATGTCATGACAGGTAAGTTAATTTCACAGTTTTAAGCCAACAGTTTAATCTTTTCTGTTTTTTTTTAAGAACTTAAAATAAAAGACACAACAACTAATAAAAAGATGTACTTAAGACTCCATTAATGATGGAGGGTTGCCACCCCCAAACTCGAGGGTTGCATTGCCCTCAATGCAAAATGACATGAATAATAAAGAAAAAGTACATCACAAAATATAAAGGCAGGCAGCAATCAGAGGAAAATAAAAACTTAAATTTTCAGTCGCTGCCCTCGCTGCTGCTGCTGATTCGGATCTGCCGGCGGCGTCTGCGCTGTGGGGGAGGCTGGACAGGTTCAGGGACATGTTGCTCCACGGGCTGAACATCGGAACTGCTGCCGCTGTCTCAACTGCTGGTGGTAGTGGTACTAGCCTTAGGCAGCCTTTTCTTGTCTGCCACATGTTTAATCCTCTTGACCCTGGTAAAGTCACTCTCCAAATTCCTCCGGATAAGAGGGCTGTCATCAGTGGCAGGTCTCTTGGTTCCTCGAGGGGAAGTGTCTGCCGGTTGGTCGCCTTCTGCCGTCGGGGCAGGTGATTTGGTGGAAGCGGTCGAGTGGGACGGGGAGGCAGGTGGTGTGGGCGTGTGGATAGGTGTGTGGACAGGAGTGGGGGTATGGAAATAATGGGCAGGAAAAGTAGGGAATTGAACATCGGGAAAATTTAAAGTTTGGGTAATAAAATTTACCGTGGAGTTTGTGAAGTCCCGAACAAATGTCATCAATCCCAATTGGCGTTCCTCTACCCGTTGTAAAGCAGCTAGGATGAGGGCAGACTGGTCTGTCGGAGTGGCGTTGGTTTCAGCATCAGGGGCAGGCTCGGTGGCTGGGTCGGTGGGTGGTTCCTCTGATGATTCTGCGGGTGAGCCAGCAGGGTTGAAGGAGGAGACAGGTGTAGCCGCGATCAGCTCCATGAGGCTGTTAATGTTATTGTCTGTCCAACCTCTGCCCTTCCTGATTCTATCGGAGGGATCCTCGGGCACCGCAGCACATCGGCAGAGGGAAGTTATGGTGAACGGCAGGCAGAGGCGTGAGTCAGAGCGGAAGGCACAGTCCAGGATGCTGTCCCTCATATATCTGCCCACATTAATAGCCCTGTTGTGCATGATGGAGTGAATCAGGGCAAGCCGCTGTCGGTTGACTGTCGTGTGGTGGGACGAGGGCAGGATACGCTTTTTGATGAAAGCGTTCCAAAGTTTGGCTTCCGGGCGGAGCTGCCCCCTATTGACGGAGTGGGGGTTCTTTTTGCTGGTTGTCCATGATGTACCGGCCTCTGTCAACTCACACATGATGGCATCGTAAGTGGCAGCGTCGAGGGAGTCGATGAATTCCTGGTGAGCATCATCACCGGGGCCAAAGAAAAGGCCAAACATGTGATTGATGCTGTCGGCAGTGAAAGGTACTTGCACTCCTCGAACAGTGACAGATGTCGCCGTTCTGCTGTCTATGGCTGCGTAGAATTCTCGGACTAAGGTGTCGTTAAGTTCGGCCGGTTGTTCAGCAAAAGACTCCCATAGTTGAGCCTTGACGGCCTTGAAAATGAACGGCCGGAGTCCCATGTTGGGCGTCTGTCGGATGTACACGAAGCCACGTTCCTCCCATAACTCTTTGTTGGCAAAGGGGGATGCTGCTGCGGAAGAAGAGGCGGCAGCAGTGCTACGGCGGGTTTGTCTTGACGACATATTGGTTGCAAGGGCTGTGTGAAAAAAAAGAAAAGAGAGAGCAAATAAAACTAGAGGAGAAAAATAACAAGAGAGCAAAATCAGAAGTGATGAAAAATGAAAATGGGAAGGGGTTTATATAGCGGTCGTCGAGCTGCCCATTTAATGCCGCAACGGCAGGCGTGAAGAACGGAGCAGCAGATTGGATTTAGCGTGTCTGGCACGTCTGACACGCAGTTATTCGTCTGTTACGCGTCTGCCGCACGCTTCTGCGTCTGCCGTGTCAGTCTGTTGACAGCCTGTCATATCCGTCCGCGGCGGCAGCCGAAACGACAGGTTATCATAAATGGGCTTTATTTGGCTGATGGATGGGCGGTGGGCTTGGGCCACTTCTTCTTTCCTTCTTGACTCCTTTATTTCCTAAAAACTGAAATTAAAAAAAAAAACAAAACATTATTCGAAAATTAACCTAATTTCCTAATAAATAATAAATAAATAAAATAAATATAAAACTTAGGTTAAATTAGGGGTGCCTTGTGGGGAATCTCCTAAAGTAACCACTTCCTGAATTCCTGGGGCTTCAGTCCCCTGATAATGCTTGAGTCGTTGTCCATTGACTTTGAATTGGTGCCCGTCTTTTAATGATTGAATTGTGATGGCACCATGGGGAAAAACTTGAACTACTTGAAACGGGCCAGACCATCTAGACTTTAGCTTTCCTGGGAAGAGTTTAAGTCTAGAATTAAATAACAACACAAGCTGCCCTGGGCAGAACTGTCGTGGCAGCAGTTTCTTGTCATGCCACTTTTTAGTCTTTTCCTTGTAAATCATTGCGTTGTCGTAGGCCATTGTCCGTAATTCTTCAATCTCGTTTAAATCTAATAACCTTTTCTGGCCGGCCTTGTCCAAGTCCATATTTACTGCCTTGATTGCCCAATATGCTTTGTGTTCGATCTCGACAGGCAGGTGATAGGTTTTCCCATAAATCAGTCGGAATGGAGACATTCCTAATGGAGTCTTGAAAGCTGTCCGGTATGCCCATAATGCATCATTCAGAAGTAAAGACCAATCTTTCCTAGTTGGTTTAACCATCTTTTCAAGGATGTTCTTCACTTCCCTATTGGATATCTCAGCCTGTCCATTGGTCTGTGGGTGGTATGCTGTCGCGATCCTGTGCTTGACACCATATTTCTTCAAGGCAGCAGCAATTACCCTATTATCAAAATGTCTCCCCTCATCACTGATAATCGCCCTAGGGATGCCAAATCTAGAAAAAATGTTTTTATGCAAAAACTTTTGGACTGTCTTGGCATCATTCTTTTGAGTTGCGATTGCTTCAACCCACTTGGAGACATAGTCCACTGCTAGGAGGATATAAAGATTTCCACACGAAGATGGAAAAGGTCCCATAAAATCAATCCCCCAAACATCAAAGATCTCTACTTCTAGAATATTCTGCAGTGGCATCTCATTTCTCCTCGAGATGTTACCTGTCCGCTGGCACCTGTCACAGCTTTTGTAAAATTCCTGTGCATCTTTATAAAGTGTCGGCCAGTAGAACCCTGACTGCAGCACCTTGGCAGCAGTTTTATTGCCTCCTAAGTGACCTCCATATTGTGACGCATGACAGTGATGGAGAATGTCTTCTTGTTCTTCTTGTGGTACACACCTTCTTATAACCTGATCTGCGCACATTTTGAAAAGAAGAGGTTCATCCCAATAATAATGTTTAACATCATTTTGGAACCTCTTCCTTGCTTGATAATTAAGATCAGAAGGTAATATTCCGCTAACTATAAAATTAACGAAATCAGCATACCAGGGAAGGTTAGGAGACTTACCTGCCGCCATGGCTGTCGCGACAGCGACTGCGGCAGCGAAGAGCTGCTCATCTGGGAAGGTCTCCAGTATGTGTGTCTCATCTAACGGTAGACTCTGTCCCGTCTCCAACCTCGACAAGTGGTCTGCCACTTGATTTTCTGTCCCCTTTTTGTCTTTGATCTCAAGGTCGAATTCTTGTAATAGCAAGATCCATCGTATCACCGTAGGCTTCGCATCCTTCTTTGCAAACAAGTACTTGAGGGCAGAATGGTCGGTGTGTATTATTACCTTCGTTCCAAGTATGTAAGAACGAAACTTGTCGATGGAGAACACCACAGCTAACAGCTCCTTTTCTGTGGTGGTATAGTTCACTTGGGCTTCATTTAATGTTTTGCTAGCATAATATATGATGTGAAACAGCCTGTCTCTGCGCTGCCCAAGTGCTGCCCCGACAGCATAGTCACTAGCATCACACATGATCTCGAATGGTTGTGTCCAGTCTGGTGGCTGTACTATGGGGGCTGTCACTAACTTTTCCTTCAGAACCTTGAATGCTTCAGTAGATTCCTCATTAAAGTCAAAGGGTCGGTTCTGCTCTAGGAGATGGCATAGCGGCTTGGTGATTTTTGAAAAATTTGCAATAAATCTTCTGTAAAAACCGGCATGCCCTAAAAAACTCCTAATGCCCTTGACTGTGGTTGGCGGTGGCAGCTTCTCTATGACTTCAATTTTTGCCCTGTCGACCTCTATCCCACGGCAGCTAATCTTATGGCCTAGAACTATCCCTTCATCTACCATAAAATGGCATTTTTCCCAATTTAGAACAAGGTTAGTTTTTTCACATCTTTCAAGTACCTTTTGAAGGTTGCTGAGGCAGCTCTCAAAATTGTCTCCAAAGACGGAAAAATCATCCATGAAAATCTCAAGGAAGTCCTCTACCATGTCGGAGAATATTGCCATCATGCACCTTTGGAAGGTGGCAGGTGCGTTACAGAGGCCGAACGGCATCCTCCTAAATGCGTATGTTCCGTAGGGACATGTGAAAGTCGTTTTCTCTTGATCCTCCGGTGCAATAGCAATTTGGTTATAACCTGAATAACCATCAAGGAAACAATAATAAGATTTACCCGCTAATCTATCAAGCATTTGATCAATAAAGGGTAAAGGGAAGTGGTCCTTTCGGGTAGCTTTGTTAAGCTTCCGATAGTCCATACAAACCCTCCAACCGGTCACAGTCCTGGTTGGGATTAGTTCATTGTTTTCGTTGGTTATCACGGTCATGCCTCCTTTCTTGGGAACACATTGCACCGGGCTTACCCATTTGCTGTCGGAGATGGCATAAATAATACCAGCATCTAACCATTTAATGATCTCCTTACGCACTACCTCCTTCATCGCATGGTTTAGCCGCCTTTGAGCATCTATAGTCGGCTTATGATCTTCCTCAAGAAGGATTTTGTGCATGCATAATGCCGGACTAATGCCCTGAATGTCTGCTATCGTCCATCCAATCGCCTTTTTGTGCTGCCTTAGCATGTCGATCAGCTGTCGTTCCTGTTCCTGCGGCAGCTTAGCAGAGATGATTACGGGCAGTGTGTCATCACAACCAAGATAAGCATATTTAAGCTGCCCTGGCAGGGGCTTAAGTTCTAAGACAGGTGGTTCAACAGTAGAGGGCTTTTGGATTAAATGGTTATCCGAAGTGTAGTTCAAGGGTTCGAATAACTTACCTGGACGATGGTCTAACCAATTTACCTCCTCATGACCTTCAGTATCAGATGTATCGGATTCAGAGGAGTTGCTGTCGTCGGTGCTGTCGTGACAGGTCTGTAAATGGCTGTCGCAGCAGTGACCAAATTTTTTATCATGGCAGCCCGACCTGATGCAGGGGTAATCAAAGGTCACCTCAATGATGGCCTTGCATTCCTCGTCCAAATCAGCACGTTTCATTGATTGGAGAACATTAAACTTAATCTCTTGATCGTTTACTCGCATGGTGAGTTCTCCTTTCTCCACATCAATCAGTGATCTTCCCGTGGCTAAAAAGGGTCGCCCAAGGATGACTGGTGCGTTTTCATCTGCCTCACAATCTAAAACAAGAAAGTCAGCAGGAAAAATAAACTTATCCACTCTTACCAGAATGTCTTCAATCTTTCCCTCTGGATGAACGTAAGAGCGGTCGGCTAGCTGTAGGGTAACTGTCGTGGGCCGCGCCTTCCCAATACCTAATTTCTGAAAAACAGATTTGGGCATTAGATTAACACTAGCTCCAAGATCACAAAGTGCCTTACCCACAAATTTGTCACCGATTACACAAGGTATGAGGAAGCTCCCTGGATCCTTCTTCTTCTGGGGTGGCTGCCGATGAAGAATACTCATGCAACCATCTGCCATCCTTACCGTTTCAAACTCCCCAAGTTTATATTTCTTTGACATGACATCCTTGAGAAATTTAGCATAACCGGGCATTTCCCTAACGGCATCTAACAGCGGAATATTAATCTGAACCTGCTTAAAAATATCATAAATCTTTTTAAGTTGAGATTCTTGCTTAGCTTGCTTTATCCGTTGAGGAAAGGGTGGTGGGGGACGGTAATCAGCAACACGTCCTTCCCACTGCATACGAATCTGAGGACGATGTTCTTCATTTTCCTCCTCTGTCGCTTCTGCTGTCGTGACAGGCTCATCGGCAGCAGTCTGTTTATCACCTGTCGGGGCAGCTTCCTCGACAGGTTTATCTAAGGCAGGTTCCTTTTCTGTTTCAGCTTTTTCCGGTCCAGGTAACTTTTTCCCACTCCTAGTAGTAATCGCCTTACATTGCTCATGTGGGGGCGGTCTAGCATTTTCAGTATTGCTAGGGAAACCTCCATTCTGCCTTGGCTTAATATGCTGGGACACCTGACCCATTTGTGTCTCTAGAGATTTCAAGGTAGCCTCATGATTTGTCATTCTCATCTTGGTTTCATCCATAAAGTTTTCCGTCTTCTTGACAAACTGATTAATATTGTCCATATACGTACCAGTCTGAGACATAAAAGTGGCCAGAGTCTGCTCCAATACACTACTCGTGGCAGGTGGTGGCTGCTGTTGCTGTTGCGGCGACAGGTTCTGCGGCTGCTGTTGCTGTCGCGTCAACAATCTAGGGCCCCCCTGATTCTGATTATGCACTTGCGGATTCAGAGCATTGTTGGGGTTACTCCAAGAAAATTTGGGATCTTTCCTCCAATTAGGATTGTAGTTGTTGGAATTGTAGTTTGGCTTGTAATTTCCAACATATTTTCCCTCTTCTATATTTATAGGGCATTCATCCCTACTATGATTTCCCTCACAAGTAGCACAAACTTCCTCGACAGCAAATCCTCGTAAGTCCTCTTCATTCAATAAGTGTTTCATGGCTTTAGTAAGGAATGCTACCTGTGATTTCATAGTGCTGTCGGCCTCATAGTCCTTGACAGCAAGTACCCGTTTACCCCCTCTTCTAGCTGTCGGAAACTGTTCTTCATTCTTAGCTAGATTTTTCAGAACTTGCAGTGCCTCGTCCGGATCTTTATCCAATAATAGTCCATTTGCTGCAGAATCAATTCTAATGCGAGTTTGTAAGTTAGTAGCATTATAGAATTTAGTTACCTGATTCCAGACGGGGAATCCATGCATTGGGCAGTTCCGAAGAAGAGTAGTAAACCTGTCCCAGGCCTCGTGCATTGGCTCGTCATCTTCCTGTTGAAAAGTAGCAATTTCGTTACGTAATCGCTTAGATAAATGCGAAGGATTAAAACGAGATAAAAATTCACGAGTTAAATCTGCCCAAGTCATAATGGAACCCGGTGTTAGTTTATTCCACCAAGTTTTAGCTCTGTCCCTCAAGGAATGGGGAAATAACCGAAGCCTTAGTATCTCCGGACTAACTCCTGGCAGTCTAAACGAACCACAGATCTCCTGGAACGTTTTGAGATGCTCCCTAGCATCTTCTGTCGCAGAACCACTAAACTGTCCGGCGTTGTTGATCATACTAAACATGACAGGTTTAAGCTCGAAGTTATCAACATCAATATCCGGCAGCGTGGTCTCCAGCTCTACATGATCATTCAGCATGTAGTCACGACATGACCGTCGTCCACCTGCTGCGGGCGGGTCGCCGACAGGTGGGTTATTATTGCCAAGGGGTGGTATGAAACCACCAGCAGGTTGATTATGGGCCATCTTCTCTAGCTGTTCTTCGAGATATTCGTTTCTGTCTAAAAGTCGGCGAAGTTGTTTCTTGAGATTGAAGGAACGTTCGATCTCCGGATCTAATTTATACTCAGGATCTTCACCTCTTTTGGATCTGCGCATAAACAAGAAAACCTCGTGAAAAGCAAGAGTTGAAGACACAAAAGAAAAGAAAAAAATAAAAACGAAAATAAAAATAAAAGTAAAAAGTGCAATAAAAGAAAGATGTAGTTATGTTGCCAATCCCCGGCAACGGCGCCAAAAACTTGTTGCGTGTAAAATAGTCTATCGCAATTGTAGTGCAAGTGTACACGACGCAAGTAGTAAAGTGATACGAAGTATCGGATATCGTCTCCACAGGGATTGGGCTAATGACTTCACCTTGTTTACTGCACGAAAGTAAAGGAAATAATTAAGGGTTGTCACGAGAATAATAAGGTAAAAACGTAAAATAAAGAATTGAGAAATCAAGATAGAGAGAATGGGCTGGTATTGAGTTGCTCAGTAGTGCAGGTATTGAATTGCTTAGGATCTCCAGTTCTGTCGTCGCGCCTGTCGCCGACAGCACCTGTCGCGGCAGCTGTCCGTTAGCTATCGCGGCAGCGAACACTAACTCTGTACTTCAAGCTTGGCAAGAATCCCAGATCTGCCTTGCCCTATCCCTAGGCACAAGTCTGTCGATGATCACGTCTTTGATGATACCTCCCGGCGTGAATCGAAGGATGAACACCGATGTGTATGAATTCTTCCTTAGCCACTTAACCTCGCCCTATCCCTAGGCACGAGATGGTTCAACTATAAACTAGAGAACGCGCTCTTATCTCTTTCGTATACTTAACTCTCCCGATGCTAAGTAAATGGATAACCTCACAATGCTCTCCCGATGCTCTTGCAAGATATTAAAACCAAGATAAAAGAACTTGAAGTTTATTTTATTGAACTTGAAAAATCCTAAAACAAAGCAACCCTTGCAACTACTTTACAAAACAACCCGTAGCCCTAGGGGGAAATTAGAACATGTCGGTGACGGGTGGACGACAGGGGGTTTTTGGTTTCGGTTATGGGGTAATCGGTTATGCCTCCTAGGTTAAATCTATGCCCTTATATAAGCTTTGGGCTCAAGTCTTCTAAGGTAACAAGGATTACAACTTTGATTAAAAGTAAGATTCTAATAAAGACTAAATCTCTAAAGACTCCTACTTTCCAGCCGCCATCCTTGTTTCTAGGAATTTCCTCTCCTTGAGCTTTGGCTTGACATATCTTTTGATCCGGGGCTTGGAAAATAATTTGGCTTTCACACGACAGACGAGCAGATTTTTCTCTATCTATCGAGGTCCACTTTACTTTTCCTCTTCATAAGGTTGCTGTCACCTTGCTGTCACGACAGGTCCACGACAGGTTCGTCTTCTTCGTCTGCTTGTCCAGTTCAGCCCTCCTGCTTCTCTGCCCTGCGCCTGCCTTCAACATCTACTATGGCAGATACCTGCAAAAATAGCCATCTTTTAGTAGAATCCGTGTCTTTAGTCCATTTGTGATGTTTTACTGAAAACTAACCTAAATGCCATGCAATTATGCTTGAATGCAGCAGAAGTATGGGTTAAAAAGGGTGTAAATAATAGAACTTTTACACACTCAACATGCTCTTCCGAAATATTGATGTTTTAGTACTTTGAGAAATACTACTCATATTTCCCCTTGCATTTAAATGGGAAAAATATTTCTTATGATTAAGTACAATATGAGTACTTGCATTATCTGCTAGGCATAAATAGCCACAATTCTAGGCATAAATAGCCACAATTCATTGTATATTTTATTCCGGAAGTAATCATATTCTTCAAATAATAAATTAACATAAAGCGTAAATAAATAATATGTGAAATACATAAACATAAAGCAAACTAACATAAATAAATAATAAATAAAACGAATTAACATAAAATAAATAAAATAAAAAAACACAATTATTCCTGTTAGAGGTTACAAGGGAAATAAAATAAATGGTAAATTATTTCCTTCAAGGGTTATGAGAAAATTAACAATATCCAATTGAGTTGGACCAATAACGCCATAATTATTTTCGCCATAAACAAATTTTGTTTATATTTTATTTCATTTATCATTCATGATTATGGATAAAGTCCATAATACTTTAGCGTTTAACAAGTACGAAACCAATGGTTTATAACATCACATTGGTAAAAAGATTTCACTTCCTTAGAATGATCTTTATCACTCTTGTCATCCTTATAACTTTGCTACCAGCGGGTAGAAGTATTCTTAAAACGACTATATTTTTCATGTGTATATTCATAGCCTCGACCACGACCACAACTTTTAATGTGATTTTTTATTCCTTCCATAATATAATCTCACATTCACTTCAGGGAATGGAGTAGAGCCAGTGGGCCTTTAAAACCTTTTTTACATATCCTTATCACAGAGAACAAAGATTTAATCCTCGTACGCGGCATTGTTAAACCTGTACACAAGGTCCTTTAAAAACCTCCTTTGAGACCAGTAGCCTCGCAGAACGGGATGTCCAGCCAATTATACTTGGATTATATCGAAATTATGTCTCTAATTGAATAATGATTTACCATGTTTGCATTCACTTCAGGGAATGAAACGGTTCCAATAATTGCATGGAATAAACATCATGCTTGCATTCACTTCAGGGAATGCCTCATCATTGATAATCGCATGGAATAAATATCATGCTTTGCATTCACTTCAGGGAATGCCTCCCATAAAACTTTTTAGATCAAGACGAATTTCGTAACTTGAAATTGGGAGAAGTCTATGGTCGAGTTTTTCGACGAAGAAAAAAAATATTGCTTTCGAGCAAATATAGACTTTATAATAATCTTCTTGTAAATTCAAAAGCATCATGATTTATCGCACTTTAAAATTGTATTTTAAAAGATAAAAATAAAAATAGAGTTTACCAATATTGTGTTTCCTCTCGAGGATGATGGAGACATAGCAAACGACCAAGACAGCTTCTCATAATCTCTTTATATCATGCTCTTACCAAGCCATTTAAGCATATCATATAAAACTCAAAAACACGGTTAAAACATCAAATCTCATCAATATAATAAAATAAATTAATAATGATATTTAGTTATGAACTAAAAAAAATAAGAAAATCTTAATAAGTTCGTATCAATAATATTTTCACTACACAAATTTTATATTAAATCATATGAATAAAAATACGAAGGATTATACCACTTTTTTCTTTTGGAAAAAAAATGATAAGCTTTATAGGGAAAACAAAGCACGTAAATCATTTTGAGCTTTGGTTATATTCATAAGAATGATTAAGCCAAGTTGCTGAAATCCTTTATCATGAATGTAATGCACGCGATTGATAAAATCGAACAACAGAAAGTCATTTTACTTTTTCTTTATAATATCATATCTCTATATTGAAATCCATATTGTACATTTAATTTTAATTTTCTAATTCAAATGAGACAACTATCATCTACTTTAGTTTTTTTTTATTTAATCCCAACAACAATTCTGATGATCATGTTCATTGATTTACTAGAATTAACTAATTATATTTAATTTCAAAGGGTATTTAAAATTATAAAAGGAATATGCACTATAAGGAGATTTGTGAAGAAGTTGTTTTCATATTGTTACCTTCAACATCCAAATCACCACATCAAATAGCTCGTGGCTCTCTAGCAAGATGTTGGGTCTTCTCATACGCCACAACTAGCATCCTCAAATTCTGAAGCCTCAAGCGGGATACGAATTAGGTCAAAATTTGTCACGTCTAATCTAGCAACCAATAATTTTTTTAGAAATTAAAAATCAAGTTAAAGATCAAATAAGAAAAGATAATTGATATTAAAATATAATTGAAAGAAAAGAACTTATCTTTGATTCATGCTAGAATTATCTTTTCAATAACTCTTTTAGGATTCGAACAACAAACACTTCAGTTGATTAAAGCCTCGTGCCGATAACGTGTTGTGAATAAAATAAAGAAGAACAAGAATAAGAACAAGAAGAACAAAGAGATGAGAGAAAGAGAGAGATTTGTATTATTCTTAAATATAGAATTGTATACAATGTCTTCAATGAATCATCTATTTATAGGCATAAGAAGTACATAATACATTAAACTCTAATTCATAGAGATAATATTCCTAATAATAAATAAATCAAACTCCTTTGATAAAGTTCTAATCATGATAGACATCCACATAGATAAATATTCATAACATACATATATATATATATATATATATATATATATATATATATATATATATATATATATATATATATATATATATATATATATATATATATATATAAAAACTTATAACTTATAATTTATATAATGTATTTATAATATAATAAATAATAATTAGTAATAGTTTGGGCATTGGGCCTTTAGGCTCATATCCCACCACCCATTTATTTTAGATGGGCCATTAAAACCTATAATGTATAAATAATATATATATATATATATATAAACTTATAACTTATAATTTATATAATAATTAATAATAAATAATAATTAGTAATAGTTTGGGCCTTGGGCCTTTGGGCTCTTATCCCACCACCCATTTATTTTAGATGGGCCCCTAAAATCTATAATGTATAAATATAATATAATATATATATATATAAACTTATAACTTATAATTTATATAATGTATTTATAATATAATAAATAATAATTAGTAATAGTTTGGGCCTTGGGCCTTGGGCCTTTGGGCTCATATCTCACCACCTATTTATTTGAGATGGGCCCCTAAAACCTATAATGTATTAATATAATATATATATACATATATATATATATATATAAACTTATAACTTATAAGTTATATAATGTATTTATAATATAATAATTAATAATAAATAATAATTAGTAATAGTTTGGGCCTTGGGCCTTTGGGCTCTTATTCCACCACCCATTTATTTTAGATGGGCCCCTAAAACCTATAATGTATAAATATAATATATATATATATATAAACTTATAACTTATAATTTATATAATGTATTTATAATATAATAAATAATAATAAATAATAATTAGTAATAGTTTGGGCCTTGGGCCTTTGGGCTCTTATCTCACCACTCATTTATTTGAGATGAGCCCCTAAAACCTATAATGTATATATATATATATATATATATATATATATATATATATATATATATATATATATATATATATATATAACTTATAAGTTATATAATGTATTTATAATATAATAATTAATAATAAATAATAATTAGTAATAGTTTGGGCCTTGGGCCTTTGGGCTCTTATCCCACCACCCATTTATTTTAGATGGGCCCCTAAAACCTATAATGTATAAATATAATATATATATATATAAACTTATAACTTATAATTTATATAATGTATTTATAATATAATAAATAATAATTAGTAATAGTTTGGGCCTTGGGCCTTTAGGCTCATATCCCACCACCCATTTATTTTAGATGAGCCCCTAAAACCTATAATGTATAAATATAATATATATATATATATATATATATATATATATAAACTTATAACTTATAATTTATATAATAATTAATAATAAATAATAATTAGTAACAGTTTGGGCCTTGGGCCTTTGGGCTCTTATCCCACCACCCATTTATTTTAGATGGGCCCCTAAAACCTATAATGTATAAATAATATATATATATATAAACTTATAACTTATAATTTATATAATCTATTTATAATATAATAAATAATAATTAGTAATAGTTTAGGCCTTGGGCCTTTGGGCTCATATTCCACCACCCATTTATTTGAGATGTGCCCCTAAAACTTATAATGTATATATATATATATATATATATATATATATATATATATATATATATATATATATATATAAACTTATAACTTATAAGTTATATAATGTATTTATAATATAATAATTAATAATAAATAATAATTAGTAATAGTTTGGGCCTTGGGCCTTTGGGCTCTTATCCCACCACTCATTTATTTTAGATGGGCCCCTAAAACCTATAATGTATAAATATATAAATATATATATATATATATATATATATATATATATAAACTTATAACTTATAATTTATATAGTGTATTTATAATATAATAAATAATAATTAGTAATAGTTTGGGCCTTGGGCCTTTAGGCTCATATCTCACCACCCATTTCTTTTAGATGAGCCCCTAAAACCTATAATGTATAAATAATATATATATATATATATATATATATATATATATATATATATATAAACTTATAACTTATAAGTTATATAATGTATTTATAATATAATAATTAATAATAAATAATAATTAGTAATAGTTTGGGCCTTGGGCCTTTGGGCTCATATCCCACCACCTATTTATTTGAGATGGGCCCCTAAAACCTATAATGTATAAATAATATATATATATATATATAAACTTATAACTTATAAGTTATATAATGTATTTATAATATAATAATTAATAATAAATAATAATTAGTAATAGTTTGGGCCTTGGGCCTTTGGGCTCATATCCCACCACTCATTTATAATAATTAATAATATCAATAATAAATAATAATTATTAATTGTTGGGCTTTGGACTAAATATTTTAGATGGGCTAAATATAATAATTATTAATTGTTGGGCTTTGGGCTAAAAATTTTAGATGGACTAAATATTTTGCAGCCCTTTGAATTTTAGATGGGCTAAATATTTTGTGGCCCTTTAAATTTTAGATGTTTTTCATTTAAGTTCTTTAAGTTTTAGTTCAATTCAATTGAGTTCAATTCAATTTATGTATTTAAATACATATATAAATACATATATTTTATAATTTTATAAATACATATATTTATATATATATATATATACATATATTTTATATGTATATTTATGTATTTATATACATATATACACATATATATACATATATATATATGTACATTATATATTATATATTAACATACATATATTTGTATAATATGTATTAATTATTATGTATGATATGTTATATGTATAATGTATTAATAATTTAATATATACATATGTTTGTATAATATATATATATACACATGTATATATACATGTATGTTGTTAGTATCATAGTATGTATTATGTATATACATATACATGTATTTATGTATAATACATTACATATACATAAATACATACATGTTTGTATAATATATAATTATATATTGTAATTTATATACATGTGAATACATAAAAATACATATATATACACATAATCACATATATTTATACTTATAAAGTTATTATAATAATTAATAAGTTATATTATATTATAATAATTAATAAATAATATTAAATTATAATATATATGGGCGGGAAAATTTATTTTGAAACCGTCCAATTCCCAAATTGAATTTCAATTTGGGGTAAATTATAAATAAAGCCCTTTATATTATATAAGTTTTTTATTCAAGTCCTTTAAGTTTTAATTCAATTCAATTGAGTTCTTAAAACTTTATTTTTACCTCAAATTAACTCTTATTTATTATTATTTTCACTATAATCCATAAAACTTTGTTTTTATTCAAAACTGAGCCTATTATAGTCTACAAAACTTTATTTTAGTCCAAATTAGCTCTTATTTATTATTATTTTTTTCACTATAGTCCATAAAACTTTGTTTTTATTCAAAATTGTTCATTTCTGGTGAACCTGAATTAACCCAAACTGAAATGAACCCGACGACCTGAAATTACCCGACCTGAAATGAACCCGACCTGAAATGAAACCGTCCTGAAATGAACCCGAACTGAAATGAACCCGACCTGAAATTTACCCGACTTGCAATTTACCTGCCAATTAACTGATTTTACCCGACCTATTTTTACCCGATCTGCAACGAGTTTGACCTGAAATGGACCCGACCTAAAAATTGACCCGACCTGAAATGGACCCGACCTGCAAATTACTCGAATGCAATGGACCCGCACCCGACCCGAGTCGAGTCAATTTTTTTTTACCTGAAATGACCTGTATCCGATTTTACCCGACCTGAAACCTGTCCGATTACCTGTTTTTACATCCCTAGCGTTAATACAGATCCTAGAAAGTCACATTAGGGCCACTGGAGCGACCCACGTTAAAGTTTCAAATAAATAAATTGTTAAACCATTTAAAATTATAAATCAAATTTGAATTAAAATACAATTCCAGAAAACATTCAGACTACAAAATAAAAACTATGTTACAAATTGCTAAAACAAGTTTCGGACTCGAATGTAAATCAAGATGTGACATACATGCCCCCTAATTACACAGATACCATACTCCGCGAGCAAGCCAAAGAAACTCTCATACCGACGTTGACAGCTGCGACATGGTTGATCTTCTAACATGTGATGGTAAAAACAACGTGAGCTTCTGTAACCCCCTCGTCCCGGTCTGGTCGGATGACCGATCCGAGTAGGCCACACGGGGAAAACCGAAGCGAAACCCGTTAAGGTTTCCCCTCAGTTAACGACCCAAAAAAATTTCCTTTTTATTTTTATCTTGTCTATAGGCATAATAAACCTATGTGAAGCACAGTAGCGGAAAATACAAACAATGTAACATACTCCGACCAACCAAAACATTAAACAGCTCATTTTAGTCCTTTACAGCAGGCCGTTTCGAAACGCCCTTAGGGTGTTCCGAAACGCCTTGACTTAGTCAACAGGCCAGGGTCAACCATAGGGTGACCGTTTCGAAACGGGGGTGACCCGTATCGAAACGACCCTAACGGTCAACTTCTCGTGGTCAACGATATTTGACCGTTTCGAAACATCAAAGGCCCGTTTCGGAACGCCTTTATCTCGTCAATTTCTCAAAATTCCAGTAGCAAAAATGTTCCGAAACGACCCCCATCCGTTTCGAAACGGCAGGCCAAATGCAAAGGAACCGTTCCGAAACAGGGTGGCCCGTTCCGAAACGCCCCATGTCTGCAGACTAGTTTTTGCTGGTTTAAGGCACAAGGGTTCCCCTAAACCCCACCAAAACCTCTAACAACACACTAACAACAATTTTAAAGGCAACCAACATACAAGCATGCTTGAGCATCATCATAACAAGACTAAACACCAAGGCACAACATCACATTGCCACACAACCATACATGTCATTATAGATATTAAGCTTTAACATATCCAACACTTAGGCAATTCTAGATAGCAAAATACTAACATGATTTCAAGCAAGGCATACATCCCAAAAGCCAAATTAACAAACACATGTGAGGAGTCTAACATGCTCCTAAACAACAACAACAACAATATATTCCAAAAGCATCATACCACGACACCTAACCCATTGCTTTACTATTACAATTTTTAAATTTAAACATCATACTTGAGCTAACCATAAGCAACACTTGAAGGCCTTTCCTTGCCCTTGCCACCCACAAGCCATTGATCTGCATTGTCGAACAATAGAGAGCGTAAGCATAAAAGCTTAGTGAGGGTAAGCTCATAAAACAAACCTTCGACAATGCAGGGTCCAAGCAAGAGCTACAACCAAGATAAAATGCATGATCTTACCTCCGATCCACGCGAGCCATAAATATAAATGATGCATGAACATATATTCAATATCATGTCATGCTCAAAATGTTTAAATCCACAACATATGAAATCACATATATTAAACCATGTTAGCAACACATCCCAAATCACATTGGCTCACAATTAACCACATATTGGCAACATAAACTACAATCTGTATTGGCACCTAGCTATGACTCGAATACGCGGATAACCGTTGGAACTCACATCCAACAACTCAACCATTACCTGACGGTGGGATTACACTCATCACCGTTCACGCGGAGGGGATTCCACTCATCCTCACGCCTCATTTCACGCGGAGGGGATTCCACTCATCCTCACGCCCGTCGATGGGATTCCACTCATCACCGACTAATATATATGAAGATTTCCGGGCGAACCCGTACTCCATCTTGATGACTACCATCATCAAGACCACGCGCGCATTTTGACTCACGTGTGCACACTAGACATCCTAATGATCGATCATTTGTACCCAAGCATACTAGTGCCAATACTACACATTTCATTAATCTATCACAATATCAATCCATAACAACTTCCGTGCTTAGCACGTGCTCACCATGACTCACCGTCATGCACGAACCACATTTCCATGCCTAGCATGTACTCACCATGATCCTCGGATCATACAATCACTTCATAACATCATTACACATGTCAACACTACATGCATCTCAATAACACAAATATCACATCATATTTCATACATATGTATATCTCTATCACATTTATCATCAACATGCATGTAACAATGCATTAAGCCATGCCTCCACATACATGTATACAACATATACATAATCAACACCATCACAATTTAACACGAGACATATACAACCATTAAAAAGTGCAACCAAAGTCTCTAATCAAAGCTTGGGATTAGGCTACCACTCTAATCCCAACTCTAGGTGGGTTTACCAAGCCCATCCTAGGTTCACATGCTTGAACCAAATACTCGAAACCATTTTAAAAATATTTAACCACTCACCTAAGCTTCCAAGCTCCAAGCCAAGCAAGCAACCTCCCTCAAATTTCCGGATTTCTTCCCGAAGCTTCCCCAACACAAATTCCCGCTTCTAAACAACCTCAAACACATTTCAAACAATTCCAAATCAGCCCAACATCAAAATACCAACCCGGAATACAATTCAAATGCAATTTATCATGTTGCAAACCATGAACAAATCCCATTTTTAGCAATTTCGGGCAGCCCCTAAACCATGTCCAAAAACCATGTTTCCAACATCCATTGCACACACAAACGATCCCAAATCAACCCCCAACCATAGTACTACCAAAAGCCTATCAATTCTCACCTAAAACAACCCCAAAACTCACCCAAAACCCTTCAAAAAACCCATTTATACCCAAATTCGGGAATTCATTTAAAATACTCTAAAAATCATATATGTTGGACTATTTGATTCACAAACAACATATCTAACATAAATAAACTAAAAGCCTTGATAAAAATTCATAAAGTCACAACCTTTAACCAAAACTTTGAAAAACTCAAATTCTAAAACATTGATGAAAATGAAATCTATTTGTACTTCCAAGTAGAGGAAGATGAGAGCAAGATGGGGATGTATTTACCTTTCGATTTCGAGCCAAAATGAAGGAGAAAAGAAGGTTGGATAGAACTTGGAGAAGCTTCCCCCTCTTTGTCGTGAGAAATGAAGAAGGAAGAGGGAAGAAGAGAAAATTTGGTGTTTTAAATTAAAAAGGGGTTTTTAATTTCCAAGGGCTTGAAATTACAATAGTGCCATTAATGAGATGGCAACACTCCCTTACTTTAAAATCCATGACATTTTAGTTTCATTTCAAATTAGTCCAAACATAAAAATGTTTATTTTGAAAATAAAGAAAGGCACAAGGTCTAAATAATGTATAATATTATTTAATCATAAACCCGAGACCCAAAATATTATTTAAATATTATTTCCACCCGACCCCCAAACCCGGGTGTTACAGCTTCAGAAAGTTCAGTAATACAAACTACCAGGAGATGCTACAGGTACAAGTAGGTATATGACAAATTACATTGTCATGAAAAATTAGGCAACGGTAATCTCAAATTACGATTTGATAATTCAGTGAAGCATTATTAGGAGGTCACAGAGTTGTTCCTTATTTGATCACCCGAACCTTAAGAGATGAGTCTAAAGCTAGAGATTCAAAAGAGATTCAGATTTCAGAAGTTGAATCAAAGAGTTTAGAGTGGTCCATTAAGCGTGAATTGTAAGTTTACTGAGAGTTCAACTTTGATATATTAATTTAGTAGGGTATGTTTCAGAAGAAGTCATAAAATTTCATTAATTTACTTAACTACCTTCCAACCAAACTCCAAAATACAATTTCCTCTGAACTGCATACAGAAGGTCTTGTACTATTATTGTTTCGTGGGTTCAAACCCCCACCAGCCCCAACTCCATTTATTTTCATTTTTTACCCACAAAAATCAGAGTGTTATAATTATGGTCACTACTAAAAAGGTTTCTTTATAATTTCACCCTTGAATTTATAAAAATTCATTTTTCAACCCTAAAACTTTACAATCAATTAGTACAATAATATTATAACGGCTTAAATGAAAAATAGATGCCCAAAGTATACCCTTTTTAAAATTTAGGTGCCCAAATTGCTCCTATTTAATAACTAAACTTTCAAATTGCTCATATTTTTTCACTCTGGATTATTTTATTATAATAATTATTATTATAACATTACATGTCATTTTTATTATTGTTAAATCAAAATTAATTTAAAAATAAATAAAACCATTTTTATTATTATTAAATTCAAAATATTTTAAAAAATATTACTTCTTAAAATAATTTAGGTGTCTAAAGTATTTTTTGTAAAAATAGGTGACAAAAGCTTCTATAGTTACAATTTTAGGTGCCCGACTGTTAACTGGCTGTTAAAAAAATTGTCAACCAATCGGTGCTTGACACGTGTCATTAATTTTATTTTTTTAATTTTTTAATGGGAAATACTCAGATTTTTCAATTTTTTATAAAATCTCAAAATTTTACAAGCTTCACAAAACAGTCCTTAAATCCCTAAAAATTCTCAAACTTTCGCTGTCGATTGCCGCCTCTTCCGCCGCCGGCCGCCGTCGCTGACCACACCCACTTGTTCGCCGGACCAAGGCGACCATTTCTCCTAACACGGCGTCGCTAGAAACGCCCAACGACGTGCAGTCGAACGTCGAACACGAAATCAACGTTCGTGTTTGATGTTCGGCTTCACGCCGTTGGGCGTTTTCGGCGACACCGTGTTATGGGAAATGGTCGCCTTGGTCCGGCGACCAAGTGGGTGTGGTCAGTGACGGCGACCAGCGGCATAAGCGGCGGCAATCGACGACGAATGTTTTGGAATTTTTAGGGATTTAGGGACCGTTTTGTGAAGCTTGTAAAATTTTAAGATTTTATAAAAAATTGAAAAAATTGAATATTTTCCATTAAAAATTTTAAAAGAAAAATAAAATTAATGTCAGGTGTCAAGCACCGATTGGTTGACAATTTTTAACACCCATTTAATAATCGGGTACCTAAAATTGTAACTATAGAAACTTTGGGCACCTATTTTTACAAAAAAATACTTTAGACACCTAAATTATTCTAAGAAGTAATATTTTTTTTTAAATATTTTAAATTTAATAATAATAAAAAATGATTTTATTTTATTTTTAAATTATTTTTAATTTAAAAATAATAAAAAATGACATGTCATGTTATTATAATAATAATAATAAAATAATCTAGAGTGAAAAATATGAGCAATTTGAAAGTTTAGTTATTAAATAGGAGCAATTTGGGCACTTAAAATTTAAAAAGGGAATACTTTATTTGAAATTTTTTCGATTCGAGTCGAGTCGAGTCAAGTTTTCGGATTCCTATAAAAATTTAATTGTAATTATTTATCATGTTATAGTACGTTTTGATTCCAATTTAAACGGCTTTCTCAAATCATATAAGATATGCATATATATTTCTTCATATATTTTTTTATATGTGGCAATATTTCTTCATATTTTTATATATCGGTATGTATATATCATTAAAAATTGAGGGTCTCGTCTTGGACTTAAAAATAACTTTACTAATTACTAAAAATTTTGAGTTATTCAAGTTATTCGAATTTCCAGTTTACAACTCAAACTTTATTTGAAATTTTTACGAGTCGAGTCGAGTCTATGAAATTTCGAGTCGAGTCAAGACGAGTCGAGTATTTTTGCCTCGAGTCGAGTTATTCGGTTTTTTCGAGTTGAGTCTAGTTTTGCTCACCCCTACTAGGGTTTATATTAAATGGTAAATAGAGAAAATCAAAGTAACATTTAGCTTTGGTTAAACTACTTCTACGGTCACTTAACTATAAGTTTAGTTCTATTTTGACCATTAAATTATTTGTTTTTTTTATCAAATTATTTAACTATTCAAGTAGTATCAATCAAATCACTAATTATTAAGAATTAACGGAGAGGTTGAAGTGACAGTTAAATAATTTTGTGTAATTATGCAATTGGTTCTTAACTATAAGTTTAGTTAAATTATTTAACTATTTATTTTAATTCTCAACTCTCTAAAACATAAGGGAGAATTGGTGGCTTAAACACCAAGAGCTGTCTAGCTTAATTGCTTGGCTTACCAGCCACTTACCCGATGGGTCATGGGTTTGAATCTCACAATCCCCACTTGGTCTTATATTTTTTTTTTTTGAGTGTTACAGGATTTTTAAAACACGATGAGTATAACTATATTACTAAATCTTGTTGCGGAATACGATCGTCGGATAGAGCAAAAACGCAACTGATAATTTGAGAAAATAATAATGAAGATAAAAGAGACACAGATTTTACGTGGAAAACCCCTAAATAATATAGGGTAAAAACCACGGACAAAGGTAGAAGAATTTCACTATGAGAAAATAGGAATTACAACTTCTCTCAATCTAACAAGGAGAAAACAATGACAATTCTCTTTTGATAAGAAAGGAGAAAGCAACTCTATGAAAACTCTCTAATTTCTCTAGTATTGGGAGGATGTTAGAATGATTTGGGATGTGTAAGAATGGCACATGGCTAGGCTATTTATAGTTGAGCTTTAGGGACTAACTTATAAATAACCTAAAGTTTAGGGACCAAAATTGTGATTTTCCCATGCCATTTTTCAATCTTGGCTGCACCTGCCAAAATTGAAATTTTCCATTTTCAATTTTGGCTGCAGCATTGCTTGACTTTCTACAATCTCCCACTTGAAGATTTGATTGGAACAATCATATCTTCACACCATTCTTTCTACCTCGTATTTTCCATGTTGCTTACGTCTCTAACAAGCCACAAGAGGATCGACACCAAGTAAACTTATCAGTGTTGATTGCTTTTGTCATGAAATCTGCTATGTTGTCATCGGTATGGATCTTCTGCATATCTATCGTCCCTTCTTCCACTTTCTCACGAATGAAGTGGTATTGGACCCGAATGTGTTTTGTTCTTGAGTGAAAAGCAGGATTCCTTGCAAGATGCAAGGCGCTCTGACTGTCACAAAACAAAGAGACATTCTCTTGTTTGTGCCCGAGCTCCTCCAATAGCATTTTCAACCATATTGCTTCTTTACTGGCTTGTGTAGCTGCTACATATTCTGCCTCTGTTGTTGACGTAGCCACAACCGATTGCAGTTTTGAAACCCAGCTTACAGCTCCACCAGCAACTGTAAACACATACCCTGTTGTAGATTTGCTTTTATCCAAATCTCCTGCATAGTCAGAATCGACATACCCGCTGATAAGAAAGTCTGATCCCCCGTAACATAATGCAACATTTAAGGTCCCTTTGATGTATCTTAGGATCCTTTTCACAGCATTCCAATGCTCTCTGCCTGGATTCGCCATGTACCGACTAACCACTCCCACTGCTTGTGCAATGTCTGGTCTTGTACAAATCATAGCGAACATTAAACTTCCCACTGCTGATGCATACGGTACTCGAGACATCTCCATCCTCTCTTCTTCACTGCTAGGACTCATACTGGAGGATAATTTAAAGTTAATAGGAAGAGGGGTAGAAATTGGCTTACAATCTTGCATGCTGAATCGTGACAAGATCTTTTTCAAGTAATTCTTTTGTGAAAGCCAAATCTTCCTACTACTTCTGTCTCGGTGAATTTGCATCCCTAGAATCTTGTTTGCTGGTCCCAAGTCCTTCATTTCAAATTCCCTAGCCAGTCGTGCCTTTAATTCTTCAATATGATCTTTGTTGGGGCCTGCAACCAACATGTCATCTACATACAACAGCAATATAACAAAGTCGTTTTCACCAAACCTCTTGAAGTAAGCACAAGGGTCTGCATTAAGTCTGTTGTATCCAAGGCTCATGATGAAGGAGTCAAATCTCTTGTACCAACACCTCGGCGCCTGCTTTAAACCGTACAGAGATTTGTTCAACCTGCAAACCAAGTTCTTCTTTTCTTTTTCTTCAAAACCTTCAGGCTGGAGCATGTAAATCTCTTCTTCAAGATCTCCATGAAGAAAAGCTGTTTTAACATCTAGCTGCTCTAGATGTAAATTCAATGTAGCACACATTGCCAGGACAACTCGAACCGTTGTTAGTCTAACCACAGGAGAAAAGATTTCATTGAAATCAATACCTTCTTTCTGAGCATATCCTTTGACCACCAGTCTTGCACGATACCTCTCCACTTGATCGTCACCATTTCTCTTGATTTTGAAGACCCATTTGTTACCAATTGGCTTCCTTCCTTGTGGTAGTGGCACAAGTTCCCATGTATTATTTTTATGAAGGGCTTCGATTTCTTCTTGCATTGCCGCCATCCACTGCGAAGCATCTGAGTTGTTCATTGCCTCCTCGAATGTTGATGGCTCACCGTCCTCCGTTAAAAGGCAGTATGCAACATTACCTTCTATAACATAATATGAGTGCCAATTGGGACGTCTTCTCACACGATCTGATTGACGAGTTGTTGGAGCTTCAGAATTCTCTGGTTCTGATTCCTCGAGCTCTGGTTCTGCTTCAGAACAATCTCTCTGTTCAAACTCATTTTCAACATGTATCTGTGTAGTCTCTGGCTTTTCTTTATCAGTGCTATCATCTTCTTCTTTTCTTTGTAGCTTATCTTCTACAAAGATAACATCCCTGCTGATAATCACTTTGCGGGCAGTGGGATCCCACAAGCGATACCCCTTTACTCCATCAGCATACCCCAAGAATTTACATTTTCTGGATTTTGGATCCAACTTTGAAATTTCTTGGGCATTGTACATCACGTACACAATACTTCCAAATATATGGAGGTTTGAATAATCAACTGGTTTACCAGTCCACATTTCCATCGGTGTCTTCAACTCAATTGCAGTTGATGGAGCCCGATTCACCAAATAACAGGCGGTATTGACTGCTTCTGCCCAGAAAGCTTTTTCTAGCCCTGCAGCTCTCAACATTGCTCGTGTTCTTTCTAACAGAGTTCTGTTCATCCGCTCTGCCACTCCATTTTGTTGAGGAGTGTATACTGTTGTGAACTGTCTTTTGATGCCTTCTTTTCTGCAAAAGTCATCAAATTCATCACTTGTATATTCACCTCCATTATCTGATCTGAAACACTTGATCTTATTTCCAGAATCAAGTTCCACCCGCGCTTTGAAAACTTTGAAGGTTGAAAACACATCTGCCTTCCTCTTGATAGGATACACCCAACATCTCCTAGAGTAGTCATCAATGAAGGAGACAAAATACTTTGCTCCGCCTAGGGATGTAACCGGTGCTTGCCATACATCAGAGTGAACCAATTCTAGAACAGCCTTGCCTCTAGAATTTGATGTGTTGAATTTTAATCGATGCTGCTTACTTGTAATACAATGTTCACACAAAGGAAGTGATACCTTTGTTAAACCCGAAAGTAGCTTTTGCTCCACAAGGACTTTCATTCCCTGTTCTGACATGTGTCCAAGTTTCCGATGCCATAACATGGTAGAATCTGAACTACATGAGGCAACAGAGGCTTCAGCTTCTAGCAAAGTCTCTCCCTTCAGCATGTACAAATTTGCAGCTATCTTTTCACCTTTCATCACCACAAGCGCTCCATGGAACACCTTCATGATTCCTTTCTGTGTTTCAATTTTGCTTGCATTATTATCCAACAATCCGTAGGATAATAAGTTTTTCTTCAAGCCTTTCACGTGTCGCACATCTTGAACAACTTTGATTGTCCCGTCATACATCTTCAATTTGATGGTTCCAACGCCAACAATTTCCAAGGCATGATTATTGCAGCTGTACACAGATCCTCCTGAGATAGGTTCATAATTATAGAACCATTCTCTTCTTGAGGTCATGTGATATGTGGCTCCCGAGTCAATAAGCCATATGTCTGCAAATCTTTTTCTGCCTTCCATGGCTGTTGCTGCTTCACAACAGAGAGCATCTCCATCATCGGAAGTGTTTGCCATATTTCCTTGAGGATTGGAGTTTTTAGGTAAACTCCAACAATCCTTCTTCATGTGACCCTTTTTTCCACAGTTGTAGCACTTTAAATTCTTCTTACTCCTTGACTTTGATCTACCATGATTGTGACTGCTACTTTGGCCACGTTTTGTTGATCTTCCTCTCATCACCGTTAAGGCTTCTGCTTGTTGCAGATTTCCTTGTCTGTCTTCCTTGTTCTTGCGCCGATTTTCTTCTTCCAGAACAGCAGCTGCAACGTCATCGAAGACTAGATCACTTGTAAGGTTGTTGTTTGTCAAGTTGATGATGAGTTGATCATACGAATCAGGTAGACTTTGAAGCAGAAGTTCAGCACGTTCTTGTGACTCTATTTTATAGCTTAGGGATGTAAGCTGAGAAAATAGAGTATTCAACGTGTTTAAGTGCTCTGTCACTGAAGTAGATTCTGACATCCGAAGAGTGTACAATTTCCTCTTAAGGAAAATTTTATTGTGCAACGATTTGACCTCGTATAATTTTGCGAGGTGATCCCAAATCTCCTTGGCTGTCTTCTTCTCCTCGATGCTTGATAGTACTTCATCTGCTAATGCTAAATGAAGGTCTGCAATAGCATTCTCGTCCATCTCATTCCATTTCTTGTTATCCGTAAAATCTGTCGGCCTTTCGCTGATAGCCGCTAGACATCCGTTTTTTCTTAGGATTGCCTTTATCTTCAATTTCCACAGTGAGAAATTTCTCCCATTGAACTTTTCAATATCAAATTTCGTTGCCATAGCTTCTATTTCAGATAGCTCCCACTATTTCACCTTTTTGACGTGAATAGTGCCCACCACCTTCAATGAATGAGTAATATCTAACTTACTTTCTTATGATGGAGGATCCACTTTTCAGTGGCAACCAACAGAGAATACGGTAAGTAGATATACGCACCCAAATCTGGCTCTGATACCAATTGTTGCGGAATACGATCGTCGGATAGAGCAAAAACGCAACTGATAATTTGAGAAAATAATAATGAAGATAAAAGAGACACAGATTTTACGTGGAAAACCCCTAAATAATATAGGGTAAAAACCACGGACAAAGGTAGAAGAATTTCACTATGAGAAAATAGGAATTACAACTTCTCTCAATCTAACAAGGAGAAAACAATGACAATTCTCTTTTGATAAGAAAGGAGAAAGCAACTCTATGAAAACTCTCTAATTTCTCTAGTATTGGGAGGATGTTAGAATGATTTGGGATGTGTAAGAATGGCACATGGCTAGGCTATTTATAGTTGAGCTTTAGGGACTAACTTATAAATAACCTAAAGTTTAGGGACCAAAATTGTGATTTTCCCATGCCATTTTTCAATCTTGGCTGCACCTGCCAAAATTGAAATTTTCCATTTTCAATTTTGGCTGCAGCATTGCTTGACTTTCTACAAATCTTAAATTATAAATTATTAAATTAAATCATTTTACACTAGGAGCATATTTCTACTCGTGCGTGTTTGTGTGTATGTATGTAATGTAATGTATGTCTCTCTCTATATATATCCTTGAATAGAAGTAGGGAAAGAATATTAGTGCTAGAAAGGAGGAGGTGAAAAAAAATGGGCAGAAAACCATGGTGTGGCAAAGAGGGAGTCAACAGAGGAGCATGGTCTTTGAAGGAAGATGAACTTTTAAGCAACTACATTCAACTCCACGGTGAAGGCAAATGGAGAACTCTTCCTCAAAGCGCCGGTATATACATCAATTGTTTCTTATTCTCTGCACTTCTTGGTGGTACCATCTTCAGTTTAACACCTTCCTTCTTACTTTTGCATCTGCTGGTTTTAAAAAAATGAAGGTTTGAACCGATGTGGGAAGAGCTGCCGGCTACGTTGGATGAATTATTTGAGACCTGGTATTAAGAGAGGTAACATTTCTCCCGATGAAGAAGACCTTATCATCAGACTTCATCGCCTTCTTGGTAACAGGTTACTTCTTTTTCCCTTTATTCAAATTAAAAATCCTAAAACTCAACATAAAAAAGGAGTGAAAGTAGAATTAGACCTTTTAATTTCTTACAATAAAAGGTTATTCCAATGTTGTAGGTGGTCTTTGATAGCAGGTAGACTTCCAGGACGAACAGACAACGAGATCAAAAACTACTGGAACACGTTTCTATCAAAAAAGTTACACACGGATGTTTCAAAGACATTCGAATGTGTCCGAAAATATAAGTCGGGTCCTACTCGTAAGGTGATTGTACCAAAGGCCACTCATTGCACTAAGATGTTGCTCTCAGTCGATGAAGGTGATCACTTGAAGAGCAACCAATGCCCTCCTTCATCGACCCCGTCGGAAAGCCATGTTCTCAATATGCCTAATGCTTTTGATTACTTGGATTTCTCAGAGATTGGAATAGAGGGCATATTTGAGAACAGCAACATGCTTGAAACTGATTTTGTTGCGCCAATGTTTGAAATGGACTTCCACAATCCCGCATGTTCATTACAATTTGAACATCACTGGACTGATTTATTGTAATCCGTCAATCAGAACAGATATAAAATATATTAAAAGAATAAACTTCCATTTCATCATGGACCCTTGCATTGTTAGTTAAATTAATGTAGCAGCTTGATGTCTCCTTGTTAGTTAAATTAATATTCTATGAAAATTAATTACCGTAAAGGTTTTTGTGTTCCATATATATCATTGACGATTGTACTTTAAAATAACATTTATATGCTTTTGATGGGCGTCAAAAATTAATAAATAGGGAAATAAGAGTTTCCACCTTGAACATATGTGCTTCATTTCAAAAGTTGTAAAAAAATCATAGTATATTACACATTAGTCACGCACCAATTAGTATACACACATCATTTAATTGTAAATAATCATAAAATTAATAGAATAACACTTAAAAATATGACATGTAAGTATGTTATCAGCTTTCCCCCGCGTTGAACTCAAAATCTTACTAACCTTTTCGATCATGACTTTGAGCGATTTACGTTACTTTTAGTACACAAGCTAAACAAGCACGTAAAGAGGCAATGTAGCTAATTAAGTGGACAGCGCCACCCCCCCCCCCCCCTAAATACTCTACCAGGGACGGGAGGGGCAATCGCCCTCCACCTCGATTTTTTTTTTACTTTTGTCCCCTTATATAAATTTTATTAAAATTTAGTTTATTTATGAATTTACCTCACTTTCAAATATTTATGTTTTGCCCCCCAATCTCAAATCCTGACTTCGTCCCTATATTCTACCCTATGAATGATCAGTCGACAAAAACTCCACAATTATAAAGCATGTGATTAAATCATTATCTTACGTAATTAAGCGATACTTATACAGATAAGTTTATTGTGTTATGTAGATATTGAATAATTATGTTATATCTATAGTTTTAGTTAACCTAGGGATTTATACCCTCTTTGATTAGGTCATTTCCTGAAAGGTAAATTTATTCATGTAACGTGTTATTCACTTACCGAGGTAAGTCTAATAAAAAGGTGATGGCAGTTTTATTTAATTAAAATTAAAGATAAATTAAATTAATTGTGTAAAATTATGATGAGTGTATAATTATATAAGATCATCTAATTATATAAAAAATAAATTAAAAATTTGATTGAGTTTAGTTTTATTTTTATTTTTTCCGGTGCAACATATTAAAAGATATGAAATATAATATATTTAAGCACTCAATTTTTTCCAATTGAAGGATGCGGAATAGATATAGACTAAATAGTCTAAACATTTGCATGAAAAATACAAACAATACAATAATTATCATAAAATTCACTATTTTAGGTAATTATAACAAGTGGTCCGCAAACAAGCAATTCAATTTAGATTAAAATAACGTTAATAATGGCAGCTGCAGTTTTCATATCAAACTTAAAGCTAGACATTTATGCTCCACCTCGGCCTAAATAAAATAATAGAATGAGATCTTCTAATTGACCTAGTAACCAATTGGTTAAGAATGTTCATATTGTCTCATCTTATATGAATTTAAATTCTGATATGAGAATGTAATACCTCTTTATTTAATAAAAGATAAAATAATAGAATAATGTTGTATGTATATTTTATGTGTATTAATTATTATAATATTCGATGACTTTTTCTTTTTGCATAGTTTTGGTGTTCTTTGATTCGTCACTTAAATTAATTTGACGAGCGAATTAATAACAATTAGACAAATTATGTAAAATAACAATAAATATTCTATGTCTAAATGAGGCCTGGGTGAATAAAAGAGTTGTAAATATAGGTAATCAATGAACACCAGTCACAGATTTCGACCAATTCCGGAAAAAAACAACAGAAAGCCACCAATCATACTATTTCTTTTTGTTGTATTTTTAACACCATGAATGTTAAAGTGAATCCATTGGGAGACAACATACGTCCACTGCTTTAATGCTTCCAAATATAAGCATATTTTTTTTATAGAATCATAAAATAGAAAAAATATATCATATAAGTACTCCTCGTCATGTCATTTATAGTCTAACCAATAAAACTATTTATTTTATTAATTTTTTATGTTATATTTTTACTAAGTGAATCTTCACTTATATTTACTATAAATTAAATTAAAAAAACAGTTTTATCAAGCGAAGACTCACCTCATAAAATGATGATATGGAAAAAAAAAATTAATGAAATATATGGTTTTTATTAGATGGGAGAATGAATGGCGTGGTGAGACTAATGGAAGTATGTTTTTTTTTTCACATTTGTCATGCTATATAAATTTCTTTAAAAATTAGTTTATTTTTGAATTTACCCCCTTCAAATATTTATGTTTTGCCGTCCAAACCCTAAATCTTGACTCCGTCTCGATAGTGAGAATGGTTCATGATATAATTTCTGTATAAAATGAATTATGTATCGAAGTTAGTTAATGGCATTTATGATCTTTATTAGGCCCAATATTTTGTTATCAGTTTCCCGCCGTGAAAAAAAAGGCTATCTCTAAAGTCTATACATTGCTCAACGGACAAGCCGACAAGGGTAAGGCCCAAGAGTATAGTCTGCACTCAAGAAGCTGCGCTTAGCAGTGAGTAACAGCTGAAAAGAGGCAATATTTTGCAGTGAATGTATTTTTAAACAAGAAAGATTTTAACGAAAATATGAAATTTCATATTCCTTTCTTTGGGTTTGCTGAGGCCTGAGGGGTATCTAACTATTTCAAGACAAGTATTTGAATGGCGTCCGTCAATAAGTCGATTATGAATCCCTCAATAGGTTTAACATTATATTCTCGAAACGTTTGTCTGGTTTAAATCTAAGATCTTATCATCCTTGAAGAGAATGTTAGACTCTAGAACACAGGATGGAAGTTCCACCATGAATTGAATATAATGTTAAACCTATTAAGGGTCCGCGATCTTCTCTTATTCGGCCCTGTTATTCGAACAAAAATCTTTTATGCCCAACACAAAAAATTAAATCTTACTACTATTATTTAACCTTAATTTTTAAATCTTAAATAATGAACTCTAAAAATTAAATCTTAAACCTTAAACTTTAAACTATATTTTTTTAATATAGAGCATAAATAGGATACCAAACATAGAGAATTTCTGTTGATATTATCCATCCGCTTATAATTTATTGAGATCACTTAGCTCGATATTAATGGGGTAAAAACCTTCGCGTTTCCCTTTTTGGTTGATTTTATTTCTTTTCCAATAGGTTCCATCTCTTGATCATATTATTCATAGAGGTAGCCAACAATAATCTTGTCATTGGTTTGGTCCCTGGAGATTACAGTTCCAAATCCATTAATGACCTTGAAAATGATGATTTCCCTTTTTTTTTTATTTCAACTGTTTCATCAGCAACCGAACACCAATTAATACTTGGACACCAAGTCATTCCACTAGCCCAAAACAGCACATTTAAATTATATTTTGTATATTTTAAAAAAAAATAAGGTAAAGTACATATGCGATCTCTAAATTATTGTAAAAAAAATAAAATGGTAACCAAATTTTTAAAAATCACAAAGTGATAATTAAACTTTATGTTTTATAACAAAATGATAACTAGACGTTAAATCCCGTTAAGTGTCTGTTATAAAATTTGGTATAATAACACATTTAGTCCTTCATATTTATACATTCAATTAATTTAGTCCTAATTTGAAACAATTCACTAAATTTAGCCATCTTTATTTACGTATTCTTTCAATTTGGTCCTTAAAGCAAAATTCCAAAATATGATAACATGATAAATAATTACAATTAAATTTTTATAAGAACTCGACTCGATTGCCTATATGCATCCAAGTTTTGTTCAAGATTTTACACGATATGCTTGTACAATACACTTGATAGCATATATGCATCTAGTTCTTTAGTTCTATGTTTGCACGGACTGAAGGGGTCAGTGTCAAATACCCATTTGTGTCAAATATGGGTAGTCTTAGTTTTTTCAAAGTATTTCCATATATTTGGAGGATTGTCCCCCCACGCCCATGTATTGACATGGGTGTCCTACATGGAGATTATAGGGGAAATGAAGACTCAGAGTAACATAATCTCATAAGTCAAAGTAGTTTAAGGGAAAGAAATGGTGTATTCTTGGATAAAGCCTACGACTGTTTTAAATGTCATGAAATCGTTGAGCTCTAATAATGAATGATTATTTTTTGCTGTAATTTATTTCAATTTTGACAGCAAATTGTGAAATGATATCAACTCATTGTCAGTTAAATTCGAGGTTATGCTAAACGAAGAACTAGTGAAAGAATAAAATCATGTTTAAAATGTGCAGGTGCAAAGACGCGGATAATTGCATTTACTGTCTGGTCGGGGTTGTGGAGCATTCAGGAACAATGAGAGAGAGTCACTACATTGCATATGTGAGAGTGGGTGAGAAAGAGAGCGGGACTGATACCGAGCATGTCGGTTCTCAATGGTATTATGTGAGCGATCACCATGTTCACCAAGCATCAATTGAAGAAGTTCTTCGCAGTGAGGCATATATTTTATTCTACGAAAGAAATTGAGAGATGGATGTTCCGATAAATGTTTTGATTCTTAAGGGGTTTAAAGTATGCACGAAGACAAAAATTACATTACCATGGAAAATATATTTTATGTATTCTTTTCTTAATTGATTGTTTTTATTGGTTTGAGTACTTAATTTCTGGATAATTGAGGTTATTTTTTAAGGAGTGTACTTAGTTGCAGAGGGCGAATACTAAGCTGTTGTTGTTTTTTAATAGAGTTGTTAGTACTTCGAATTTATGTATGCAAAGCAAAGAAATTGTACCGAAAGTGCTGAAATTCTTCCGAGATGCTTCCTTCTATCAGCTACAAATTTGTCTTTTCTTCTTAAGTTGTTTACATTTTGCATAAAATATAAAGGTCAAAATATGTGAGCAGAAGCATCTTACCTCTAGCAAGATTCGAACCTAAGACTTCTAAGTTGAGAGTGATGCGCACAAACCACTAAACTAACACCATCTTTGTGATACAATGTACAAAATCTAATATATATATTAGTTTGTGCTCATGCCATGAAAAATAAAATAAATATGGATTAAGAAGACTCGAACATGACACTTTTGGGATGCATAAAAATACTTAAACCACTTAAATAGATATAATAATTAAATTATTAATCATTTTATTTTATTAATTAATTTTTAATTAAATCATTATATTAAAAATCAAAATTTTAAAATTATCTTAAAAATTTATTTAACGAATCTAAACTCACGAACATAATTTAAAATTTTGATTTTTAATATAAAATTAAAAATTATTTAACGAACTTAAACTCACTAGTTTAAAATTAAAAATTAATGAAAATTTAAAAGTTATATCAATTTGTTTAAATTATGTTCGTGAGTTTTGATTCGTTAAATAAATTTTTAATATAATTTTAAAATTTTAATTTGTAATATAATAATTTAATTAAAAAATAAAAAAATAAAAAAATTAATAATTTAATTATTAGATCTATTTCAGTGGTTTAAATATTTTTATGCATCCCAAAAGTGTCATGTTCGAGTCTTCTTAATCCATATTTATTCTTTTTTTCATGGCATGAGCAACAAACTAAGATGTATATTAAATTTTGTACATTTTATCACAAAGATAGTGTTGGTCTAGTGGTTTGTGCGCATCACCTTCAACTCAAATGTTTTGGGTTCAAATCCTGCTCGAGGTAAAGATGATTCTTGCTTTAATTTTAATTATTTTATTAAATTAAAATTAGGATCAAATTGATAAAGTGTATAAGCAACGAGACCAAATTTGTAATTATTCAAATTTTTACTAACTGGCACGTCAATCCCTCCGTTAGGTTTTAACAGTTGGTGGTCCCTCCGTTAGGTTTTAACAGTTGGTGGTCACGTTGAGTCCAATTTAATAGTATAATAGTTTAATTGCTTCAGAAAAAGGTAAGGTGGTCAAATTGCAAATTTTTTAATAGTATAATGGTCATTTATATAGTTTACGCGAAAGTTTATTTGGCTGGCTCTGATGAATTTTTTTTTAGAACAATGCTGGTGTCTGGTTTGAAATTAGAGCTTTAGCATATCAACATCAAAAACTACATACATATACTCATGATTTTGATTTAAACCATGTTGTTACATAAAAGTGGCAGACAAAACAAACCAAATCAGCATTAAGTCACCATCTAACGATAAAGAAAAGTCATGGTCCTATTTGTACTTTCATGTAGCTAATAATTTACTCTCAGCACTCACTCAATTCAATTTGTACTAGAAACATTAAGAAAAGAAAAGGACAAAGAGACTTAAAGAGAAGATTCACTTGACCCTATTTCCAGGGGTCGAAATGGCAAGATCAGGCCAAGAAAAGCAATCCTCGCCAACAAAACCAGGCTCTCCACCTTCAAACTGCCATGTATTCCCCATTCCCGTGGCAGCACCAACATTGCCACGCCCATCAACAGCAGAAGCAGCTCCATCTCCTACGCTTGGAAAAGGCAGCATTCCTCTTCCAAGCCCAAATCCAACATCCTCGAGCGTTGGAGCAATACCAAACCCAAAACAACCGAGAGCTAGAAAACCAGGCCCCTGAGTATTCAACAATGAAGTAAAACTTCCACAAATATTGCCCCTGGACTCACCACCGATACCAAAACTTCCCTGATTGGCTGAGATTGGCAACAAAACCGGGGTGGCAGGTAATGGGAAGTTATGATGACTTGCGGCGACCGTGGTGGCAGCAGCATTGGTTGTGGAAAAAGCTGTGCCATGGGTGGTTGTGGCAGTGCTGCTGCGTGAACGCTTAGCATTTTTCCTGGTAGCACCGCCAACAGGGATGTCCCTAAGAGTGCCACCATGAGTCCAGTAACGGCGACATGACTTACAGAAATAGCGAGGCTGAGAAAAGTTATAGTTGTTGTAGTAGCAAAACTTAGTGTTGGTGGAGTCACAGCGTGGACAAAGCAGTTGGTCTTGTTCCGGTGGTGGGGCTCCATGAGCCTTGGTTAAACGCCTGTTTTGATCCCCGGAACTTAACGGCATTTTGAGACAAAACAAAAGTCTTCTTCAAGTGTATTATGAGGATGTTAAGGAGAGAGTGAAGAGGGGATTTTATGGGGGAGAGAGAGGAGAAGAAGAGAATCTGTTGGGACAGTGAAACGAGAGAAGAGTGAAGAAAGCGGGCTTTTACGTTGTTTTGTTAGGCTCTGACGCTCTCTGTTGAGGGTCGGCTCCATCAGCAATCAGCATGGTGTTGTACTGTTGTTATTGTTAGCTGTTTATGTGGGTTCTTTTTGGATTTTTCTAGCTTTGCCCTTTAATTGTTTGTGTCCAATAAAAGAAAAAGTTAATCCTCAGATATAGATAATCTTCCAATTCGGATGCATGTAAACAAAGTTCAAAGAATTAAGAATATATGTACTTCTTCTAATTCTGATCATGGCACAACTAAATTCATAATGTAGTAGTTTGTAAGCAAATTTCCAAGTTTATTTTTGGACATACATATAATATTCGAAGCAAATATTAAGGCTGTCCATGATATTTCTTGTTAGCAACAATCTTCTTCCCTATGTCAGAACTTGAGTTCAACTCTCAAGAGGAAAAATGTGCTATTCCCATCGTCCTAACAATGAATAGACTGAACCGAAAGTAGTATAGAGACAAGCATGCCGAAGGGTTCAGCTAATACTGCCAAATACCCGACAGTTTCTGGCTAGGCATCGCATCGGGAGTCAAAAGACTTTTAGAAGTCATGGTCAAAGGCGTAAGAGGATGGAGAGATTGTTGGAGGGTTGGACAGAATCATGAGTGCCAGCCCGCGTGGGGTTCAATTATTGGCTCTCCTCTCTGATTTTTCCGACACGTCATGTCCGTATTCAGATTCCTGCTCCGTACCGTACCACACTTTCGGTTCTTCCCGATCTTCATGCCGGATTACTCGCTCTTCTACTGTTGTTAAATTTCTTCGTTGCTTCTCTGTTTTCACATCTTCACCGTTGATTTGTTTCATGTTTATAGCCCCGGCAGGAATGGAGGGCATCCATTGCAGAAGAGATGCTTTCCCATATTCTCTCTTCATTGTTGGAAAATTGAACCCTGTCCTAGTGGGAAAAAAACACTTCCTAAATATAATAGTTTATGAAGCGCAAACCTAATATGTCTCATGCATTATGCATCAATTTGTTTTGACTACGGTTTTCTTTTTCCTTTGAAAAAGGTATGATACAAATGATAAATGTTTGTTTATTCTTTTGCTAACATCTTTTAAATTATTTTTTTATACTATTGAATTGAAAATTATTGAAATAAAAAATGCAATAGAGTATTGCTGCGTGATGTGGTTATATGTTAATTGGAGGTGAATCTCATGGCGTTCAAATGGTCGCATCTATAATTAATCTTGTATTTTAGAGGCTTGTGAACCGGGTAAATATTCTCCGCCCTTAATCATGTTCCTCTCATGTCCCACACTAAAAATCACTTAAAATTAAATTTTAAACCTTAACCCTAATTTTTACATCTTAAACCATAAACACTACACCCTAAAAAATACACCCTACCCCTAATTCCCTAAACTCTAAACTCTAAACCCACTACTTTAAAGTAGAGGCATAAAAAGGGGCATGATAAGGGGTAGACGATTTATATCCTTTGTGAACCCTTGATGTTAGTATTGTTAGAAATAATTGAATTTGTGTCAATTGAGCTCTTATTGTGTAGGCCCGTAACTGAATATTGTTGAAGTTGTTAAAAGATTTTAGATTGTTTTAAATTTGTTAGGTATGAGTCTATATAATGATGTAATCGAGCTTAGATCCCAGAAAAAAAAAACCATTAGCTATTCTTTCACAAAATAAAAAAAAACAGATTACTCTTCATCTTTCTTTTATCGTCATCTTCTCTCCTCTTATCTTTATCGTTTTCACCTTTGTTAACCATCTTCGGCAATTATGCCTGAGTTTTCGCATGGTATCAGTCGCTGAAGATCCTGACGCCAATTCTCTTCCGCTATCACCTTTTGGATCTGATATCGTTTGTTGCTGACGTTGCCGTTGATTGTGCATCGATTTGTTCTTTCGCCGATTGTTTTTAGATTGGAGTTTTGTTTTTTCTTCGTCATCTCTCCTCATTTTTACAACCATATTACAAGTCATTGACTCAGTGTCTCTTCCACTTCATCTTTTGGTTTATCTTCACCTAATTAATCACTTTCTCATGCACATCGTCGTCTCCATCATCACCTGGTGATTCTGAAATTACTACTTTGTTCATCTCAATACTGGTGATATGTTTCCATTCTTTGGTCCTTGCTATGTTGTTCAACTGAGTAATTACTGTTGGATGAATCGAATAGGTTTTTTTGAGTAATTATTTGATTCTGCTGAGATTTATCCTCTGCTTTGTGTGGATCGTTGATAAGTTTGCTAGTTACAAATTTGGCTTATTAGTTGTCATTTGATCTGTGGTGATCTCATTGGTCATTAGACTATGTTAGTTCACTAGCCTAGATTTGATTTGTAATTGGTTGATTTGGTACACAGTTCTTTGATCAGATTGTTTTGCAACAGTGTTCATCATCTGCTCATCTGCTCGGCATTTATGTGGTTTCTCATGATCTGATTTGGTACTTTGACAAGTTGTCGTTTAACCGGTCAAAAATAAATAAATATTTAACCTCTTTCAACAATAAATAAAATAAAGAAATTGAGTAGATATAGGGAAATAGGGTCGATCCGTAGGGAGATTAGCTGGAATTATTGACTGAAGACTGCTTCGATTAGTACTTCCAGGAATATCTGCAAAGTAATTAAATAAAATGGGGGGAGAGATTTGATATTGGATGAAAATGAAATAGCAAAATTTAAATGCAGAGGTAAAAAGAATAAGAAAAAACAAGTATGTGAAATAGCCTCGAACCAGCTCCTTCAATTCTTTCGATCACTGAAATAGATTTTTATTTCGGGGATCATGTCGGTCACAGTCTACGAGGCCTAACCCGTCGTAACTTGTTTCTCTCTCGAGTAACCAATCCTCCCAAGTCTATCTTCGAAAGATGGTTCTTAAATAAATCAACCACGTCTATCGTCGTTAAAATATTTAGAATAAAAGCAAGAAAAACCCGACTCAGAAATTGTCTAAAAAGAATCGCTTCTGATTTTATCTTTCCTTAGCGGACCACCGCTAAGAGTGTTCATAGGAAGTCGAAATTGCCACAGGCAGATCTTTCCTCCCAACTGTGTTTTTAAGCGATTTCAGACCAACGGGCCCTTTTTTATTTGAAAAACGGTTAAAAACTTTTAGTAAGGCCGATTGCCAAACTATCTAAGCAGAAAGATAAAAATGATTTCCCAAAAGAATTTAAGCAAGTTCAATTCTCACGAATCGAATTGACTTGGCTGGTTCTTGGCTTAAAAGATTTAGCTAAGCATGATATTGATTATCATACTTAACTTGATTTTAGAAAAGTAATTAAATGACATAAAACAAATGAAACAAGAAAATAAAGGAAAAGAACTTGAATTAAAACTGAAAAATGTTTACAAAGATAAAAAAACTCAAAGCTAGAAGATGATCTTAAGCCTTCACCAAAGGTTGGTATTTATAGGCTTAGATTTACAAAGATAAGGTGATGAGATAATTTAAAATAATAAACAAAAGATAAATAATTCAAATGTTTTGAAATTTAAATACAGCAAAATGAAACGTATAAACTGATAAGATCTTCCAGAATCTTCTAGAAGTCGCCACGTCACTGCCACGTCAGACGCGTCGTGCCTAGTGTCGTGCCCATGATGCCAGTTATGACAGAATTATACTAAAAACTGCAGAAATGCCCCCTTTTTACTGCTATTTCCAAAATTAGGTCCCTCCACAAAATATAACAGAAACAGCATGTATTAAGCAGCAAGAAGTCCTAATAACTAGAAGAATAGCAAATAAAGTATGTCACATTTGAGAACTTATCAAATTCCCCCTCACTTGTCTCATACTTGTCCTCAAGTATGTCCGAAAAAGATATTAACCCAAGAATGCTTTCTTCAAGCCATCACAAGTATCAAGCATCGTTATAAGAGTTCTAGCGCAAAAGGAGTATCATGAAAGAAACATAATTAAACCAAATGGATGCAAGCAAAGAACAGCCCATTATCTCTTCAATTATCTATCAAGCATTAATCAAATCCTAACCTAGTCTTAATCCTCACCAAGATACACTCAAGAGCACTCAAAGTGTTTAAGGGAAAGATGAAGCAGAAACACTCAAAGTCAATCATGAATAAAGGTTTCCATAGGCTTGTAACAAGTTCAATTCTCCACTACTTTAATAGAATCGAGGTGCAAAAATCATTAGGTCTTTTGTTCAAGGTGTAATGTGGGTTTAGAAAAAAAAAGATAGAAAGATGAGAAGAAAAAACAAAAGAGGATGATCTATGCAAGATATCTCAAACATTAAGCAGTGAAGACATTAAAAAGGAGCTAAAAATGGCAAGCAAGCACACCTTTTTTTTCATTTTTTCGAAACTGTTTTTCTTCTTCTTTTTTTCTTTTCTTTTTTCGAAGCAATTGCTTCCTTTTATTCTGTTTTTCTTTTTTCTCATTTTTTCTAGGAAAATTCCTGCCCTTATTTGAAAAGTATCTCCTTCATGTCTAATAAAGATTCTAGCATTTGATCAATTGAAATGGTTAAGTCAAAGGAATGGGATGTAAGGTTAACAAATGCTCACTAGGCGATGAGAAAGGGTAAATTAAAATGAAAGGGATGAAAGAGGTTAAAGCCTAATGCCTAAATCATTTTTAAAGCACCTCGTTCTTAGTGTAGTCTCAAATCGCATACAAGCCACAAGTTCTAGATTCCTAAGTTCAAGATGACACTCTCAAGCAAGGAAAAATGAGCATAAAGTATAGGATGCATGCTCAAGGCTCAAAGTCTCACAAAATTAGGCTAAGTTTGATTAAACTAGGCGATAAATCTAATTAACACAATCAAGAGAAATTAAAAGAAATGTCAAACTGCAGATTACCCATATCCTTTGATTATCAAAATGCTATAATTCAATCATTCCTAAGCACAAGAACAAGTACAACATGCTAGACAACAAGTAATGGCAAGAACGAAAAATTCATCTCAAGGTTTAATCAAAATCAAAACATATTATCAAACAAGCATAGGACAAGTGATTTTTGCACCCTCCCTCTCACTTAAATGAATTGCCCCAATTCAGAGAAAAGAATTAAAAAAAAGTAAGGCAAAGAGGGGTAAAGGGAACTCCCAGTGAGTGATGAAATTGAGTCCACCGTTGGCATAGAGTGGAATGAGGGAGATGGTGAATGAGGAGGAGGAGCACGGTGGGAGTTGCATGGGCCAGCGGTGTTGGAAAGCCTTGAACGACGATTGACGAACGGTACTGGAAAAGGTACAGTGAAGGGCGATTTGGCATTTTCGTTGGGCACCCGTCGAATGGTTGTTGGTCGTCGGCCACTACGGTAGGAAGGAGGAATGGGGACTGGTCAGAATCACTGGGCACCTCCACGAAGGCTGCCGACGCAACGAATCATCATCATCCACCGAGAACGGTGTGTGGGTAGAGGCTCGACCTGGTCTTGGCGTTCTATGTGGACCATTGGTGGTGGTGGGGTTTTGGTGGGGCTCGGTTTTGTGGGGGAAGAAGGGGGTGCAGTTTTTGGTGGAGGATTGGCGAGATGAAGGAGAAGAGCCGATTTGTGATGCGGTTGGGGAAAAGGAAGGAGACGAAATGAGAGGGATTTAGGGAAAAAATAAAATGAAAGAAATGGGTTTATTTTATTTGGATTGGCTGCGGGAGATATTTGGGTGGTCAAAGGGTCAAAGGCTAAAGGGTTTGGCTAAAATGCACCGCAGACCATAGGTTTTGCTAACCTGCATCGTTTAAAGAAATGGTGCACTTCACTGCTCTTCGAAAATTCCTTGATGTAGAGTGAAAATTAGTGCTGCTGGAGTCCCTAAAAGAGATTGGAAAAGCTAAGAAATTAAAACAAAAATTAAAGCTAAAAACTAAAAATAAATAAAAGGGAAAATAAAAATAAAAATTAACGGAAATGAAAAGAATGGGTTGCCTCCCATTTAGCGCTTTGTTTAATGTCGTTTAGCTCGATGACCTGTGCTAAATTTTTGGATCTTCAAAAGCAAGTTCTTCAAATAAACAGTGATGTCCATCCCTTGTCGTTTTAACGCCTTCCTTCATCTTTTTATTTGTGCGCAAAACAACAACTGAGCTTCTACCTCCTTCTCGATGTGACAACTTACTCAAAATGATGATTCGCAAAGTTTGGTTGTCGACTAAAAATATATAATTAAATTGCTTTAACTTCGGCTTTGGTTCCTGCAAAATTGAGGGAAAATGTTTAGATCGAGTTGGAATTAATCGAAAATCAGAAAAGGAAAAATGGTTGAAATGATTTCGCCTATATCGTCGAGATCCGCGAATTCCCTACAAAAGTCATAACACAAATCAGTTTCGATCAAATCATCAGCTAACGAATCTATAATATCAACGAAATTTAAACTTGCGACCGAATCAGGATACTTCATAGCTTTATACATATCAAATTTAACTACTTCCCCATCAAATTCCATAGTTAAGATGCCGCCGCGGACATCAATCTTTGTATGCGCGGTTGATAGGAAAGGTCGGCCAAGCAAGATTTCGGATCTGTTATTGCTGCGATCATTTTCCATGTCAATAATATAAAAATCAGCAGGGAAAATAAGATTTTTTACCTGTACCAACACGTTTTCTAGTACACCCTCGGGGTAGATGACTGATCGATCGGCTAATTGAACCGTCACTCGCGTTTCTTTCAATGGTTCAGTCGAAATTTTGTTGTAGACGCTTAACGGCATGACGTTGATAGACGCGCCTAAATCACACATCACTCTTTTTATCCAACATTCCCAATTTTACAGGGAATCGCAAACATACCTTGGTCCTTGTACTTTGGCGGCAACGACTTTTGAAAGATGGCCGAAATATTTTCACCAAGGTTAACTTTTTCATTTCCGGATAGTCGTCTTCGGTTTGTGCATAAGTCCTTCAGAAACCTTGCGTATTTGGGCATTTTCCGAATAACATCAAGAAGTGGAATATTAATTTCCACCTTTTTGAATATATCCAAAATGTCCTTCTCCTCCTCTTTTTTATCTCGTTTCGTCAATCTAACTGGAAAAGGAGGAACAGGTTTGTAAGTAGAAACAGAAATTTTAGATTTGGCATTACCTGCAGTGGGAGGAGACTTGTCGTTCTGGTCTTCCGAAGAGTTTCTAGGTTCGTCGGATTTTCGCTCATCTTGCTTGGGCGGTTTAGGTGTTATCACTGTTCCACTACGCAAAGTTATCACACTAAAATTTTCCCTTGGGTTGGTTTCGGTTTGGGATGGTAACTTTCCCTGGGATTCTAGACGGCTAACAGCTTGAGCTAGTTGGCTTATTTGTTTGTCGATTTGCTGGAGATGGGATTGTGTTTGGGTTTGGAATTTTTCCTGCGAAACTGCCAATCTCTCAACAATAGACTCAAGCGAGGATTTTTGGGGTGCTTGGTTTTGGTAGGGAGGTTGTTGCCTAGGTTGGTAATTCGGGTGCTGATTACCGTAGCTCAAGTTTGGGTGATCTCTCCAACCGGGATTGAACGCAGTGGCGGAAGATAATGGTGCCATGTGGGTGCCATGGCCCCCCCAAAATTTGAAAAATTATAATTTAAACCCTTAGAATTTTTAAAAAATTTAATTTAGCCCCACAAAATTTTTAAAAATTCAGATTAAACTTCAAAGTTTTTGAAATTTTTTAATTAAATCCCTCTCATAATTTTTAAAAGTTCTCATCAAGCCTCTCAAATTTTTAAAAATTTTAGTTAAACCCCAAAATTTTTGAAAAAAAAATGTAAATTGATCTCTTCAAAATTTTTGAAAATTTTAATTTAAACTTGTATTTTTTAAAATTTTAAGTTGGCCCCCTCAAACTCTACCACCAAGTTCCGCCACTGATTGAACGTATTGCTATGTGGGTTATAGGGTCTTTTGGGAGGTCCAGGAAAGTTGTGTATGACGTTAACTTGGGCACCAGATGTATCCTGCAACAATGGGCATAAGTTGGTTGCGTGATCTGGCATAGTGCATATTCTGCATACCTTAGCAGCTCCTAACTCCCCTGAAACAAGAGAATGCACAATATTAGTCAAATTGTCTATCTTATTCTCTAATGAAATTGTGCTTACTGTTTGAACTCGTCGACTGGGTTCACTTGCAGAACCAAATTGCTGCGAATTTGCAGCCATTGTGGAGATTAATGTTCTCGCTGCAGTAGGAGTCATGTTAACGAGCGCGCCACCGCTTGCTGCATCTACCATCTTTTTGTCTATTGGTAACATTCCTTCGTATAGGTATTGAAGGAGTGTTTGCTCGGATAAGCCATGTTGCGGACAACTTGCACACAGCTTTTTGAATCGCTCCCAATATTCGTATAGGGACTCATCGTGCATTTGTTGAATTCCCAGAATGTTTCGCCTAAGTTCTGTTGCTTTCGCCGCAGGGAAATATCTATCAAGAAAAACACGAGAGAGGTCAGACCATGTATTAATCGAATTTGGAGGTAAATAGGATAATCATTCTTTAGCCGTTCAAGCTAAGGAAAAAGGAAAAGCCCTTAGTTTTATCTGGTCCTCTGAGACCCCTTATGGTTTTATGCTGCTGCACACCATATGAAATTCGGCAAGGTGTTTGTGTGGGATTTCAGAAGGGAGGCCATTAAAAGTAGGGAGTAAGTGGATTAATCCCGTTTTGAGCTGGAAGGGAGTATCGCCTTGAGGAAAAGCGATGCAGAGTGGTTGCTGCACAGTAGAGGCTGTGTTCAGCTCTCGAATTGTTTGATCTGCCATCAGTTCTGGTTCTTGTGTAGGTTCGTCGACTGGTGCAGTTTCAGAAGTAGATTCCTGATCGGATTGTCGTGTGCTTTGTTGTTGTTTCTTTCGTCGAAGTGTTTCGCCGTGAGTTCTACGAGCGCTTGCTTCGATTTCTGGGTTTTATGGAGCTAAAGTACCCGGGTTTTTCCTGGTCATAAAAATAAAACAAAATCAGTCAAAAATGCCGAAAGTAAATCTCTCCGGCAACGGTGCCAATTTTGACAAGTCGTCGTTTAACCGGTCAAAAATAAATAAATATTTAACCTCTTTCAACAATAAATAAAATAAAGAAATTGAGTAGATATAGGGAAAGAGGGTCGATCCGCAGAGAGATTAGCTGGAATTATTGACTGAAGACTGCTTCGATTAGTACTTCCAGGAATATCTGCAAATTAATTAAATAAAATAGGGGGAGAGATTTGATATTGGATGAAAATGAAATAGCAAGATTTAAATGCAGAGGTAAAAAGAATAAGAAAAACCAAGTATGTGAAATAGCCTCGAACCAGCTCCTTCAATTCTTTCGATCACTGAAATAGATTTTTATTTTGGGGATCATGTCGGTTACAGTCTACGAGGCCCAACCCGTCGTAACTTGTTTCTCTCTCGAGTAACCAATCCTTCCAAGACTATCTTCGAAAGATGGTTCTTAAATAAATCAACCACGTCTATCGCCGTTAAAATATTTAGAATAAAAACAGGAAAAACCCGACTCAGAAATTGTCTAAAAAGAATCGCTTCTGATTTTATCTTTCCTTAGCGGACCACCGCTAAGAGTGTTCATAGGAAGTCGAAATTGCCACAGGCCGATCCTTCCTCCCAACTGTGTTTTTAAGCGATTTCAGACCAACAGGCCCTTTTTGATTTGAAAAACGGTTAAAAACTTTTAGTAAGGTCGATTGACAAACTATCTAAGCAGAAAGATAAAAATGATTTCCCAAAAAAATTTAAGCAAGTTCAATTCTCACGAATCGAATTGACTTGGCTGGTTCTTGTGTAACACCCGGGTTTATGGGTCGGGTGAAAATAATATTTTAATATTATCCAGGTTCGGTTTTGTTTACAAATAAAACAAAGGTGTTGGACCCAATTTTTAAACCAAGCCCAATAGCCATTCATTAATGGCATTTGTGTAAATATTTGGACTTCTAAATTAAAAACCCCCACTTTTGTTTTGAAACACAAAATGTTGTCATCTTCCTCCCTCCCCATTTCCATTCTCACGACAAAGGAGAGGTTTTTCTCCAAGTGGCTATCCCACCTCCTTTCTCCCTCATTTAAGCTCGGTTTTGAAAGGTAAACACGTTTTCGACTTGCTCTCACCTTCCTCTTTTCAAAAGTACAAGTAGCTTTCATTTTCATCCATGTTTTAGAATTTGGATTTTTGGGAGATTTGAATAAAAATGGTAGCTTTATTGTGTTTAACTTAAAGTTTTGATTTAATAGTGATAGATATGAAGTTTATGAACCCAATGGTTCAACATATATGATTTTTAAAGGGTTTTGTTAAGTTTCCCGAATTTGGGTTTTAATGGGGGTTTTGAAGGGTTTAAAGGATGATTTTGGGTGTGTTTTATGTTGGGAAATGAGGGCTGATGGTTGTATGATAGCTAGGGGTTGTTTTGAAAGCTATTAGGTGTGTCAAAAGAGTTGGAATCAATGGTTCTCGGCTGTGTAAAGGGGCTGCTTGGGAATGGCTTTTGGGGTTGTTCTTGGTTCGAAAAACAAGTGTTTGATGTTTGAATTTCATTCCGGGTTTGCTACGTTGTGTTGTGAACTGATTTGAGGTTAATTTACTTGTGTTGGGATGATTAGAAGCAAGGATTTGCGTTGGTAAAGCTTTGGGATCGAATCCGGAAGTACGGATGCTTGAGTCGGCTTTGCTTGGCTTGCTTAAGGGAGTGAGGTGAGTGGTTAAAATGTTTTAAATGGCTTTGATCAATTGGTTCAAGCATATGAATGTGGAAATGTTTTCAATAATCGTTTTGGTTCAAAGTTGGTTTTGAAAGAGTAAGTTGATGAGAATCGCCTCTTTAATTTCCCCTTTTTCCGTTTGTTTTCATTACTTGTGGTGATGTTTTGTTAAGCATGAAATTTAATTAATTTGGGAAGAAGTATGATTGCTTAATACTATAGTGTTGATCATGTATGATGGTAATAATGTTGATGTTGATATGCCTTGTAAGTTGGTGCAGGTTGTGCACGAAAATGGTGAGTAAGACCATTTGCGATTGGTAAGATTGTAAGTAGTAAGTGATGCCTAATTGTGGATTCTGTTACAACTTGTTTTGGTTGTGCATGATATAGTGAGTACATGTCGCATGATAGTGATTGTATATCGAGTTGCATGGTTGGTGTCGAACCTCACGTGATGGTTGTTGTTGCTCCGGTGATGTGTAGTCCCGCCGGTAGCGAGTGGTATAAGACTTCGGTGATGTGTAGTCCCGCCGGTAGTGACTAGTAGAAGAGTACTTTGATGTGTAGTCCCATTGGAAAACTACTAGTCGAAACGGTGATGTGTAGTCCTACCGTGTGTGTTTGTTATGGTTATGCTTGTACATGCCATGTATTGTTCATGTTGTACCTCACTATATCATACTCTTTTATGGTTTTGCTTTAATCTAGGATTATGTCCTCATGTATACCGTGAAGTGAAATGCTATGATAAATGTTTATATTGTTGACCCTTGGTTGAACTTGTATGTTAGTAAAAGGATTAGGTCGTTGGATGATTTGTATGCGTTGACCTTTATTTTAAAGAAAGCTTTGAACCCTACATTGTCGTAGTTATGTTTTAGAGCTCCGCTCACTAAGCTTTATGCTTACGCTCTCGCTTTTCCGACAATGCAGATCTTTAGCTTAGAGTTAGCAAGGAGTAAGAGAAGGGCGTCCAAGCGTGTGGTAATTGCTCAAGTATGATTTATTAAATAATGTAGTAGTTTAGCAATGGGAAATGCTACGTGTTTTAGGAGCGTGTATCTAGACTCATCTGTGTTGGCTTTTTGTTGATGCCTTATGTTGATGCCTATGTGTTTGTTTGGAAGCCATGTCTTTTGGATGCTTATGTTTGTAGTGAAGACATGTACATCTTGTTATGCTTTGATGTATGCTTGTGTGTGGTGGCATGTCTATAGACGTTTAGGTTGCCTTGTTATAATGCAAACCTCTTTATGCTTATCATGTGTCTTTTAAGGCCTTTGAACACCATGTATGACCTTAAATGTTGAAATGCCTTTTGTTGGAATGCTATGCTTGAAAGCTTATGTTGCTTGTATGGTTTGTGTATCATCTAGCGTTGGATTGTGCCTTTGATTTCAAGTTAAAGCATGCTTTTATGTTTGATTTGCCTTAGGATTGATGTTAGTGTGTTGGTTGGGGTTTTAGAGGGATTTAAGGGCCTCCTTGTGCCTTAAATCAGCTCAAACCTGCAAGTTCGTGGCAGGGGTATCGATACGGTTGGTACGGTATTGATACCACCTTCTTGTTTCAGGCCTCGTGTATCGATACACTTGGGGGTGTATCGATACCATTTTGGTCACTGGAGCTACTGTCCATTTCGGTATCGATACCGGCCTCTGGTGTATCGATACCGTCATCTTAGCGTTGACCGTGGGAAGTCAACCGTTGGGGAGGGTATCGATACACCCCTTGGGTGTATCGATACGGTCTCTACGGGTTGACTTTGACCAGTTGACCTAGTCAAGGGGGTATCGATACATCCCTTAAGGGTATCGATACCGCCTGCAGTTAGAGCTTAAACCTAGTCAAGGGGTATCGATACACCCCTTATGGGTATCGATACCGCCTGTAGTTAAAGCTTAAAATTGGGTTGTAAGATGTTGGGCTGAGTTCGTTTGTTTGCCTCGTGAATGTTGTTCCGCTGTATGAACACATAGGATTAAATACTCATCTAGACAAGATTTAAAATGAAAAAAATAGGGTTGCTAACCGAGGGGGAATTCCTTAGGGAGTTTTCACTCGGTTTTCCCCGTGTAGCTTACTCGGACCGGTCATCTGGCCAGACCGGGACGAGGGGGTTACATCTTGGCTTAAAAGATTTAGCTAAGCATGATATTGATTATCATACTTAACTTGATTTTAGAAAAGTAATTAAATGACATAAAACAAATGAAACAAGAAAATAAAGGAAAAGAACTTGAATTAAAACTGAAAAATATTTACAAAGATAAAAAAACTCAAAGCTAGAAGATGATCTTAAGCCTTCATCAAAGGTTGGTATTTATAGGCTTAGATTTACAATGATAAGGTGATGAGATAATTTAAAATAATAAACAAAAGATAAATAATTCAAATGTTTTGAAATTTAAATACAACAAAACGAAACGGATAAACTGATAAGATCTTCCAGAATCTTCTAAAAGTCTCCACGTATTTGCCACCTCATACGCGTCGTGCCCAGTGTCATGCCCATGATGCCAGTTATGACAGAATTATACTAAAAACTGCAGAAATGCCCCCTTTTACTGCTATTTCCAGAATTAGGTCCCTGCACAAAATATAACAGAAACAGCATGTATTAAGCAGCAAGAAGTCCTAATAACTAGAAGAATAGCAAATAAAGTATGTCACATTTGAGAACTTATCATACTTCAATTTTTGTTTCGTTTATTTTAGTCAATTTCTGCTTTGTGAGCTTACTGAATTATTTAAATTTAGTTGTTGGTGAGAAAACGATGAAATTAGAGGGAGATTGAGAATTGGTAAAGCTCTTTTGTTTCGGTGCAATGATTTAACTTGGTGAACGTCGGATGCCTTACTTTTCTTATGATGGTTTCGATCTTTGATCTTCAAGCTGTTGTAGATTTTAGAGGTTGCATTTTTGATTTGAGATTATTAAATTGTTGATTTTATTTGGGCACAAGGTTATTGATATGGTATGTGCTGTTACTGTGAATTTACTCTCGTTCAGTTGAGCACTACTTGTTTGCTGGTTATTTTGCATATGCTGCTTGGATTACTCTATTCATTACTGCTTCTTGCTGGTTTCTATGGCCAATAAATTTCTGAAGGACTTTCGAACGAAAGGAAAGTTGTAGGTGACAAGCGTCGTAATTTGTCAAATAATTTAAGCCTTTAATCTCAGTTAAATATAAAAATAACATAGTATAGAGAGAATAAAGGGTCGATCCGTAGGAACTTCAAAACTTCTGATATCTGAAGGTTTTGATTATGACTTTAATGTGAAAATAAAATAATGAGGGTTTTGATAGAGTAGAAAAAAGGTAAAATAACTAATTTAGAGAAAATGATGAAGGTAAATATTTTTGAGAAGACAATTGATGAAATTAATTAGCCTCAAGCTTTTGCTCCGCTTCAATTCAAAATGATCATTGAAAAAAAAAATTCACTCCAGATACATGTCGGTTACAGTCTACAAGGCCCAACCCATGTAACTTGTTTTTCTCTTCGGTAAACCGATAATCTAAATCATTTTTTAGATTTCAGTTTTCTGGTTAGGCTAACCATGACTATCGTCGTTAGAATAAAACAGTTTTAAAGTTCTGGAAAAATCTGACTCGGATTATGTTTTACCGATGAGAATCGAATCTGATTTCAATTTTTCCTTAGCGAACCTGTCGCTAAGTGTGTTCATAGGAAGTTGAAACCACGACTATCGTCGCGTTTCCCCCATTGTAAATCTCAACAACAATCAAGTCAGCATGCACTTTTGAAATGAAAGTGAAAAGATTTTAAAAGAAAGGTCGATTGTCGATCTAAGTTTCAGAAAAAATTGAGAATGTAAAACAGAGTTTGTTAAGTGTTTTTAATTCTCACAAAATGAATTGAGGCATCACTTTAAGCCTTCGGCTAATTGAAAAATAAATTTTTTATTAAAGTAAAATTTCCTAAGAACAAATTAAAGCTAAGATATGAGAGTTGATTTTCTAGCTTATCCCAATGGGTATTTATAGTATTCTAAAACCCTATCTAAAATGATAAAAGATAAATCTTAAAAATATTTAAAATTTAAATTCTAAATACAAAAGATAATTTCCAAGTTTGAATTTAAAATCTCGGATGATAAGTTATCGATTCGCGGCTGATAAGCTATATGACGTTGACGTCATCTTCTAGAAATTGCTGGCGTGGCACCACGTCAGCTTTCATGCCCAGATTCATGCCCATTGATCCATCATTGACTTCAGAAAAATAAAAACTGTAGAATTTCACTCTTTTAGTACAATTTCTGGAATCCAATGTCATGCACAAAAAATAAGAAAAATGCCCAAATTAGCAACATAAACCGACAAACAAGGAGTAATTAATAATAAAATAATAACAATTTAAATCACTCACCACTAGGAAAAAAGGTGAGTTAAAGAAGAACGAATAGATGAAGAACACCTTCGATTCTCGGTAAACCACCAAGTAAGAAATAAGAGTTTTATTTCTGAAGGAAATCTGGATGAAAAATTGGTGATTGAAGAAAGCATTTTTTTTCGTATACCAGCTCTATTAGATCTACATGATTGTTCATTTATTCAAAGAATCTGCTCATTGCTGTTTTAGCATCTCAACAAGTTGTTCAATTGGCACAAATTCTGAAGCATAGGAGTTCAATGAAGATTATCATAGAAATTGTTCATTTTTTCTCTTGCAAGTTGACGATGACTTAGTTCTAAATTATTGTTGAATGTGATGAAAGACAGTTGTATAGAACTCTAAAGAAGAAGATAAGAAAGAATGCGGAAGTAAGCATCTTTCTAGTACACTATGAAAAAGGAAAACATATGTACATTGCTAATCAACAGTTCAAGGAAAGAAAAATGCAAAGGTTTTGATTTTTCTTCGAGCTCCAGCATTGTGTTCTCGCTCGACACACTAGATTGGATCATTTGTTTGTTAAATCAGCTTCAAGAAAATTCAAAAAGAAAAAAAGAAAGTAGGATGAATGTTAGAAATAATAAAATTTGTGTCAATTAGACTCTTATTGTGTAGGCCCGTAACTGAATATTGTTAAAGTTGTTAAGAGATTTTAGATTGTTTTTAGTTTGTTAGGTATGAGCCTATATAATGATGTAATCGGGCTTAAATCCCAGAAAGAAATCATTAGCTATTCTTTTACAAAATAAAAAGAAACATATTACTCTTCATCTTTCTTTTATCGTCATCTTTTCTCCTCTTATCATCACCGTTTTCACATCCGTTAACCATATTTAGCAATCATGCTTGAGTTTTCACAAGTATGGCCGTGAAGTGAACAACCTTGATATCCCGCGTATAGTTTTTAAATTTTTAAATGCCAAAAGAACTGTTTTTTTTGGTCTAGAAATGAAAAGGGAAAATATTTATAATATTATAATATTTTTATTTTATATTTCCTTTAATATTAATTTTTACTTAATAAAAATAACACATGTCGCGTTTTCACGATTTTTAACATGGAAAAGTGAAAGATTTAAATAAAATATTTTGTTTTTAATATTAAATTTAAATAAAATAATATTATCAATAAAAATAATATTTAACTAAATTATAAAATTTATAAATAAATTTGCATAGCCTAAATTGAATAAAAAATATAAAAAACTTGACATGTCATCTATCATTTTTATAAAATTTATGCACATATTAATTTGGTCAAAGTGCCATGTATGATTTCTTTGTTCGTTCAGTAGTTTTTAATGAATTGAGGCAATTTAAATAGCATTTCAAATTTTAGGGGACAAAAAAAATTTGTAGCTACTAAGTTGAGAACATTAAGACAATTTGTATAATGCCCTTTTGAATGAAGATTTGACAGAAGAAATATACATGCAGCAGCCACTTGGGTGACAAGTAAATTAAAGTGGAAAGCAACAGTTTGTCAATTAAAAAGAACGTTGTACAGACTTAAACAAGCACTCAGAGCGTGGTTCAACAAGTTCATGACATGTCTTGTAGTGTATTTGAGGTTCATGACATAAAGGCTTAAATAAAAAATATATACTCAAAGTATACTTTTTTAAATTTTAGCGCTCAAATTGCTCTTATTTAATAATTAAACTTTTAAATTGTTCATATTTTTTTCACTATGGATTATTTTATTATTATTATTATAACATGACATGTCATTTTATTATTATTAAATTAAAAAAATTAAAAAAATAAAAACATTTTTATTATTATTAAATTTAAAATATTTTAAAAATGTATTACTTCTTAAAATAATTTAGGTGTCTAAAGTATTTTTTTGTAAAAATAGGTGCCCAAAGTTTTCATAGTTACAATTTTAGGTGTCTGACTGTTAAATGAGTGTTAAAAAATGTCAACCAATCGGTGCTTGACACGTGACATTAATTTTATTTTTTAAAAAATTTTAATGGAAAATACTCAAATTTTTATAAAATCTCAAAATTTTACAAGCTTCACAAAACAATCCCTAAATCCCTAAAAATTCTCAAACTTCCGTCGTCGATTGTCGTCGCTTCAGCCGCTGGTCGCCGTCGCTGACCACACCCACTTGGTCGCCAGACCAAGGCGACCATTTCCCCTAACACGGCGTCGTCGAAAACGCCCAACGACTTGTAGCCGAACGTCAAACACGAAATCGACGTTCGTGTTTGACGTTCGGTTGCATGTCGTTGGGCGTTTCCGACGACGTTGTGTTAGGGGAAATGGTCGCCTTGGTCTAGCGATCAAGTGGTTGTGGTCAGCGACGGCGACCGGCGGCTGAAGCGGCGGCAATCGACGGTGAAAGTTTGGGAAATTTTAGGGATTTATGGACTGTTTTCTGAAGCTTGTAAAATTTTGAAATTTTACAAAAATTGGAAAAATCTAAGTATTTTCCATTAAAAAAATTTAAAAGAAAAATAGAATTAATGCCACGTGTCAAGCACCGATTGGTTGACATTTTTTAACACCCATTTAATAATCGGGCACCTAAAATTGTAACTAGGGGTGAGCGTTCGATCGAGTCGAGTAAAAAATTTTCGAGTTATTCGAGTTGACGAGTCATATTTTACAACTCAAACTTTATTTGAAATTTTTTCGATTCGAGTCGAGTTTAAGAAATTCGAGTCGAGTCGAGTTTTCGAGTTTCTATAAAAATTTAATTGTAATTATTTATCATGTTATAGTAGGGTTTGATTCCAATTTAAACTCTTTTCTCTAATCATATAAGATATGCACATATATATTTTATCACATGTGACAATATTTCTTCATATTTTTATATATCAGTATGTATATATCATAAAAAATAGAGGGACTCATCTCGAACTTAAAAATAAATCCACTAATTACTAAAAATTTCGAGTTATTCGAATTTCCATTTCACAACTCAAACTTTATTTAAAATTTTTTCGAGTTATTCGAGTTTATGAAATTTCGAATCGAGTCAAGACGAGTCGAGTATTTTTGCCTCGAGTCGAATCGAGTTATTCGGTTTTTTCGAGTCAAGTCGAGTTTTGCTCACCCCTAATTGTAACTATGAAAACTTTAGGCACCTATTTTTACAAAAAAATACTTTAGACACCTAAATTATTCTAAGAAGTAATATTTTTTTTAAAATATTTTAAATTTAATAATAATAAAAATAATTTTATTTTATAATTTAACAATAATAAAAATGACATGTCATGTTATAATAATAATAAAATAATTCAGAGTGAAAAAAATAGGAGCAATTTAAAAGTTTAGTTATTAAATAGGAGCAATTTGGGCACCTAAAATTTAAAAAGGGTATACTTTAGGCACCTATTTTTCATTTAAGCCTTTATAATATTATTGTACTAATTGATTGTAAAGTTTTAGGGTTGGAAAATAAATTTTTAAAAATTTAAGGGTGAAATTATAAAGAAACTTTTTCAGTAGTGACCATAATATTTATTTTTTAAAGTTGGGGAGCAAAAATGTACATGAGATAAATTTTAGTGGCCATTGCAGTAGTTTACCCTTATTTTTTCGCTGTCAGGTCAGCAAGCCGTCAATGTTTAATGGCAATAAACGGCTGAGTGGCCAGAAGTTTACGCCCCTAAAACGTAAGTGAGTCGTTTTTCAAAATCGGTGACCAACTATGTACTGGGAGAAACATAAGTGACTATTCCAGTAGTTAATCTTATGTAAACATTTAAAAGTTTTTTTTTCAAAAAAAAAAAGAAGGATAAGAAGTGCAGTGAAGTCGAACATTCTCAAACAGAAGAAAGCAGGAAGTGTAAATCTCTAATCCTCACACTGAATGATGATGTGACCTGGCTTGGCTTTAAATTTTAATAGGGCCTAATTGGTAAAACATCTGGTTTTCAACATTTAAAAGATGGCAACCGGCAAAGCACACTATGCCCCATGCCTATAAACCAAATATAACAGTTTTAGAATAATACAAGTTGGAACTATAGATAATGGTGAATTGGTGATTTCATGTTCTTAGCGTTGACCCCAGGAAAAATAAAAGTGCTCCTTGTGATTTCTTCATATCATAAATTGGTGTGCTTTCACAATTACTGAGCTATAACTGGAGATCCTAGTTTTGTTTTGAATTGGCCGAAGAGAAGGACGACTAAAGAAAACAGAAAAGGAAAGCACAAGCTTTGGTCATTAAATGAGTGTGCCCTTCAGTTTCCCTCGAGCCCAGAAACTATTAATTTAACAGTCAATAGCTAATAATCATTAAAATTGTATTAATCACTCTTTGGAAATGTGGATTTACGAGCATTTCCTACTGTAGGTAGATATGAGAAATAATGGCGGGCAAACCACTCAGCTCAGCTATCTCCTCAAGAATATGTTTATGTTGGAACATTATTTGCAGAAACTCTTTCACCATAGCTGTTCAAGCATGGCTTCTTCTTCTCTCCAGCAAGGCAACGGCCATTTAATGTTTAAATACAACTCACCTTATTTCTACAAGATAATTCTCCAAGACAGTATCCAGAAAGGAAAACTTGTAAGCATTCTCCTGAGTCTCGACACAGTTTGTTCTAGCCTCTAGGAAATTGTATTTACAATATATTTTTTTGGTTTTCAACAGGGAATTCCCAGAAAGTTTGTGGAAAATCATGGAAATGACATGTCGAGTCCAGCAATGCTCAGGGTCCCATCTGGTGAAGTATGGAAGGTAGAACTGAGTAAATGTGATGGCAAAATATTGCTAGAAAATGGGTGGCTAGAATTTTCAAAGCATTACTTTCTTGAGTTGGGGTATCTTTTGGTTTTTAGATATGACGGAAATAACAATTTCCACGTAGTCATCTTCAATAGGAGTGCTTCTGAGATACAATATCCATGCACCAGCAATAATCACAGGCGACCGCAGAGCATCGATGGATCCGAAGATGATGACTCTAAACAGATCCAAAAATCGCAATTGTCATGTCCTAGGCAGGGAAAGATGATGAGAAGTACTAATTCAGCTACCAAAACCGAAACCGGGTGCTTTTGGAAGTCTGGATCGCTAGCTCCACCTACAAATAGTGATAAAAGCACGAGCCATAACGGGATAACAATATCCAAGTCGGTGATGTTTGCGCCTTCGAGCTAATAAATAGCATCAAAATATCCTTCAAAGTGCTCATCCACAGAGGTCAGCATGCAAATCGTCACCAGCAATTAACTTCAACTCATATGCCTCGTCCGGTGAAACGGAAGCCTCGATCAACTCAACCACTGACACCGACTGCTCTTCAAAGAGCTAGTGCCTTGAAAACTGAAAATCCATCCTTTGTTATTGTATTACAGCCATCATATGTTAATTCATGTAGATTGGTGAGTTTTTCAGTTGAAACCTGCTCCCATTTCCAAGTTCTTACAACTCCGCCATCACCATGCATATCATATCGTTTTGCTTTCACTTATTTGAATAAACAACTGAATTGACATGTTTTTGTTTGCATGAACAGACTCTACCGGTGGATTTTGCTAGGAAATATCTGACAAAGATGGTCAACCAAGTCATACTTCTCCTTTCAAATGGAAAATCATGGCCAGTAATATATTATCAGCATCGTATTGAAGGACCAAAGCCAAATGTAAAATTCGGTGATGGTTGGAGTAAATTTGTTGTGGATAATAATTTAGATGTTGGTGATGCTTGTGTCTTTCAACTCACTGAGGCTGCTGTGTCCTCAATGAACGTAACCATTTATAAGAAGCAGGCTGTTGAAGATGCTAATCCAGGCTCATCTTCGGGTAAGTAGGACTGTTGAATTATGTGGCAGCAAATTGAGAAGGAAAAAAAAGTACTTGTAGCAAGTGACAATTTTCAGCAACTAAGTGACTTATTTTTCTTCCAGTTCTCTTTTCTCTTGTTTCTACATTATTTCGCTTACCTATTTTGTGAGTTTTTTGAGTGGTTGAAAGAAAATTCAACAATTAGTATTAGAGTTTTTTTTCTTCTTCTTTGAGGATGTTTCTAATTGCAAAATCATGATTTTGAATAATTTTTTTCACCTTTATTTTTGTTGGTGAAAATTACCACTAAAATTGTCTGCCCTTTTCAACGCGGTCTTGAAACTCACACTCAACCTTCCTCTTACAAGTTGTGGTGGTGATAGAACAATAGAGGAGATCGAGTGCTTCAGTTTGGTGACAATTGTTGATTGAATAGTAGGAGGAATTGACAGCAACAATGAGAGCCGCGTAGAAGAAGGTTGTATTCTTGAGGAATAAGGTAGGGTAAATAAAACTCGACTAAATTCGAAAGAGTCGATTTTTTTAATTTTAAGTTATTAGAGTCAATTTGAATAACTTGTGAAAGTTTTTAGTTCGGTTTTTCCAACTCAAAAGCATTGGAAAAAAATCAAATTTAAGTATTTTTGCGATTTAATCCCTGATTTCTTTATTTCTTCAATTTCTTTCTCACTTTAAGTTCATTTCTTCTTTTTTTCAATTTAGTCCATTAACTTTGTATGATTTTCTCATTTGTTTTAAGTCTATTTTGACCAAATTTTAACCACATGCTCGACTGTGCCACTATAAAATATTTATGTCAATTCATATTTTCAACAAAAAAATTATTCTTTTTATAATTTAATCCCTTAACTTTGCATTTTATTCAATTTGATTCTCCAATTGTATGTTTTTGTATATTCTCTCTTCTCATCGGTTCATTGACTCTTTATACTCTCGTAAATACCTTGTGCTAAAAAATTACTTCTTTAAAAATAAAATTATAAATATATTTTATAATTTTAGATAGATGTTTGTTTTATTAAATAATATTACAAATCTTATTTACACGTGTGAAGAAATATGAAGAAATATATATGTATATCGTGTATAATTAGAGAAAGTCGTTGAAAATAAAATAAATCCGCACTATAACATTATAAATAATTACAATTAAATTTGTATAGAAACATGACAACTTGACTCGACTCAGATAGATTCGAATTTCATAATCTCTAATCGAAAAATTTTCAAAGAAAGTTTGAGTCATAAAATAAGACTCATTAACTCAATTTTTTTACTTGACTCAACTCGATCGAATGTTCACCCCTAAGTGTAGGGGAAAAACTTTAAATAAAAAGGTTAAATTGTTCTCATGTCCTCCATTTTACATGTAATATCTATATTTTCCATGAAATATAAAAAAAAGAGACAAATTTGTTTCAAATCTCTTTTGATTTTAAGTTTGTCACGTGACAACATAGGAAACTATCATGTGGTAACATAGGAAAATGTCACGTGTCTTTGGCCTTCATTTCGTCCGACGACCCTTCCATTTTACTCCCCTCGCTCATTTGACCAGCCTACATCCTTCGACGCTCGTCCTTATGCCTGGCTCACAAATGGTTGTCAGAGCAGAGAGGCAATGCCGGAGTGGAGGGCTGAATAGAAAGGTTTATTTTGATAGAATAAGTTTATAAAAGGACTAAATTTATTGAATTTTTTTAATTAGGATTAAATTAATTGAATATGTAAATATGAAAAACTAAATGTGTTATTATACTAATTTTTGTTAACTATCACGTCATCACCCGTCAAATTTCTAACGACACCGGATCAACTCTTACTTTTTTAAGTCAAATGATCATTTTGTAACTTTTCATAGTCGATGGACTCAACAAAAAAGCATCCTATAATCAGAAGACTATTTATGTAATTTATCTAAAAAAAATAAAAGTGGATAACATGCACAGTATAAAAGTAATAATGAATAAAATTTATATAAATTTATGATACTTTGAAAAAGGCGTACAGAAAAGGATGAGTCTACCACGTTCGACGAACACCACTAACGATGAACACCGTTGAACACCATTAAATTAATTAATAAAGATAAAAAATCTCAAGGACTCAAATAATAAACTATAAATTATTTAAAATAAAATTTTAATTAAATTATTTTCCATACATATTATATTTTTTAATTTTTTAAATAATTGGATATTTTTAATTAAATTATTTAAAAAATAATAAACCCAAACCCTAAATAATAAACCATAAATCCTTAACCCAAAACCCTTAAATAATAAAGATATTTTTCAATTAAATTATTTAAAAATAAAAAGCGCTAAACCTTAAATAATAAAACTTAAACCATAAACCCTAAATAATAAATCCTAAACCCTAAAATAATAAAGATATTTATAATTAAATTATTTAAAAAAATACTAAACCCTAAAATAATAAAGATATTTTTAATAATTTTTAAAAAAAATAAAAAAACACTAAACCTTAAATAGTAAGCCTAAACCTTAAACCCTAAATAGTAAACCATAAACCCTACAATTAATAAAGATATTTTTCAATTATATTTAAAAATAAATAAAGAATTAAACCTTAAATAGTAAACCTTAAACCCTAAATCCCAAACCTTAAAATAATAAAGATATTTTCAATTAAATTATTTAAAAATAAAAACCTTAAAACCTAAACACTAAATTATAAATCCTAAATCCAAAACCTAAGACATAAACCACATTTTTCAAGCATGTAATCGAGCCTCGAATAATTTAATTGAAAATATGTTCATTAGTTTATGGTTTATTGTTTTGGGTATTTATTTAATTTAAACCCATAAAAGTCATCTTATTTCTCAACAATTTAAACTGAACTCATATTTTGATTTTTACCCGTCCGTTCACCCAGTCTAACAAAGGACAAAGCTTGATTGTTCATCGAAATTCTCATATCGTCTTCTAGCCTGTTAAAGAAAAACTTTTCATAAAAGGCAAGGAAAAGCTCAAGTAAACTCAATCGAACGGCAAAGATAGATGGTGGGATAAAAAATAATTTAATTAAAAATATACAATTATTTAAAAAAATAAATCCTAAACTAATAAAGATATTTTCAATTAAATTATTCGATGCTCTATTACAAGCTTGAAGAAGGTTTAGTTATTTATTTATTTTTTAAATAATTTAATTGTAAAACATCTTTATTATTTTTAGGGTTTATGATTTACTATTTAGGGTTTGGGGTTTAAGGCTTATTATTTACGGTTTAGTGTTTTTATTTTTAAATAATTTAATCAAAAAATATCTTTATTATTTTAGGGTTTAGGGTTTATTATTTAAGGTTTAGTAATTTTATTTTTAAATAATTTAATTAAAAATATCTTCATTATTTTAGGTTTTGAGTTTAGTACTATTTAGGGTATATGGTTTAAGGTTTTGCATTTTTTATTTTTAAATAATTTGATTGAAAAATATCTTTATTATTTTAGGGTTTTGGGTTTATTATTTTTTTAAATAATTTAATTGAAAATATCCAATTATTTTAAAAAAATAATATGTATAGAAAATAATTTAATTAAAATTTTATTTTAAATAATTTATAATTATACGTTGATTCCTTGAGATTTTTAATCTTTATTAATTAATTTAATGGTGTTCAGCGGTGTTCGTCGTTAGTGATATTCAGCAGTGTTCGTCGCACATTGTAGAATTTTCCTATAGAAAAATAATAGATACAACATGATCATTGTAACCCCCTCGTCCCGGTCCGAGCGTCCGACCAATCCAAGCGGACTACACGGGGATAACCGAGGCGAAACCCGTTAAGGCTCCACTTCGGTTACCGACCCTAGAAAACTTTTTCATTTATTATTATCTTATCTAGATGCTTTAATATAACCTATGTGAATCAACGACAACGGAAACAAGGCTCACGGGAAGCCTAACAACAACAGGGCCTAAGCCCAACCCATGAGACCCTTTAGAGATGTCGAAAAGCCCATTTCCAAGCCTGTGTTTCGAAACAGGCACTGCCCGTTTCGAAACTCAGACTCCAATTTAAAAAGCCAGACACCTGTACCGAAACACATCCACCATGTTTCGGAATAGGGTCCCAATTTGCCTAAGCGTTCCGATACCCGTTTCGGAACAAGCAATCACAGTAGCCAAAGTGTTTCGAGACTCGTATCGGAATAGGGGCTCACAGTAGCCAAACCATACCGAAACGCGTTCCGATACGGGGGGCCCTGGAGCCACACCAGTTCCGAAACAGCACAACCCGTTTCGAAACACCTGCAGTCTGTGAATTCTCAAAATTAGTTTTAAACATCTCCAAATGATCCCAAACGCCCTTAACGACCCCAAGAAGCATACACAACATACAAACACACTCTAGAGGCATGCACCTTATTGCAAACATACTCAAAACACATAAGGATACAAGATAGGGGCATCCATATAAAAGATCATACATGGCATTCAAGATTCATGCTTCACAAGAACATATACTTAGGCATTTAAGGTAGGCAATTTAAACATGGTTTACAAACCAAACAAGACATCCAAAAGCCAAATCCACAACATCATAAAGGAGTCTAAACATGCTCCTAAACAAACCAACACCAACATACTTCAAAAGCTCAAAGCAACAGTACATATCTCATTGCTTGACTATTACACCTTATAACTAAAATGTCCATACTTAAGAGCTAAGATAGCACCACAAAGCACACTTGGAGGCCCTCTCCTTGCACAAGCTACCCACGAACTACGGATCTGCATTGTCGAACAAAAGAGAGCGTAAGCATAAAGCTTAGTGAGGGTAAGCTCATTTAAAACAAACCTCGACAATACAGGGTCCAAGCACGAGCACAACCAAGGTAGAATGCATGTTCTTACCTTCGATCCACATAAGCCAAAATATCAATGATGCATGAACATAAACATCAGAATATGCCATGCTCAACAAGTCCAACCACACCATATGTAAACACATATAATAATCCATATTGGCAACATATCTCAAATCACATTGGTACACAAATCATTTCATATTGGCACCTAGCTTTGACTCGAATACGCGGATAATATGTTGGAACTCACATCCAACAACAATCATTACCTTACGGTGGGATTACACTCATCACCGTTCACGCGGAGGGGATTCCACTCATCCTCACGCCCCGTCGATGGGATTACACTCATCACCGACTAACATATATACATAAGAAGGTTTTCCGGGCGAACTTGTACTCCATCTTAATGACTACCATCACCAAGACCACACGCGCATTTGATTCACGTGTGCACACTAACATCCTAATGATCGATCATTTGTACCCAAGCATACTAGTGCCAATATTAAACACAATCCACAACATCATTTCATATCCACTTCCGTGCTTAGCACGTACTCACCATGATCACCATCATGCACAATCCACATGCATATCACAATGCATCAATATCATGCCTCATCATACATGTATAACACAATATACATAACTAACATAATCACAATTTAAACGTGAGGCATCCACAACATATAAAGATCAACCATAATCTCTATCTAAAGCTTAGGATTAGGCTACCACCCTAATCCCAACTCTAGGTGGATCTACCAAGCCCAACCTAGTCCACATGCTTGAACCAATACTCAAAACCCATTTTAAAACATTTAACCACTCACCTTCACTTCCAAGCTCAACAACCAAGCGACCAAGACCTTCAAGCTTCCGGATTCACTCGCGATGTCTCACCGATGCCAAACCTTGATTCTAACCAAATCCAAACACAAACAAAACACCACAATTAAATACTAGTCGTCGGAACAACCCAGATTAACATTCCAAGCAATTTAGCAACCAAAAATCATGCTCAAAACCGAATTCCCGAGCAGCCCTCTATACCCACTGAAATCTTCCATTTCAAACAACCAAATGATCATCAAACATACCCAAAACGATCCTCATATACCATACTATCATAACCAAGCATTTCCCACTTAAAATAGCCCTTAAACCAACTCTAAAACCTCTCTAAAACCCCAACAAATCTCATTTCTGAAAATCTTTATAAAACACTTCAAAATTCACTAATGTTGGACCTTATGGTTCATAAACAACTTATCTAACCATAATAAATCAAAAGCTTTGATAAAGAATCATAAAGCTTCAACCTTTGACCAAAAACTTTGAAAAACCCAAATACAAAATACATAGTTTTAGTTAAAACTAATGGTACTAAAATGTAGAGGATGGCAAGGCCAACTCAAAAACGAGATTACCTTTCGAAAAGCACCAAAGATGAGGATGCTAGGTGATGGAATAGTGATTTGGAGAAGAAGACTTTCTTGTGTCGTTGAAAAGGAAAATGGGGGAAATGAGGAAAAGGAAGACAAGGGTTTATTTTAATGAAAAGGGAATTTAAATTGAAAGTTCCTTTATTTACCCTTTTGCCATTAATGAGATGGCAATTTCATCAATTCTAAAAATCCATGGGAAAATGAGTTTCAAGTCAAATTTGGTCCAACATAAAATGTTTGATTTGGAAATATGAAGCCCAAAATAATATTTTATTATTTTATTTATAAAACCGAAACCCAAACCATTATTTTAATATTATTTTCACCCAACCCCCAAACCCGGGGTGTTACAATCATCATTTGAATGAATAAATCTCATTTAAATTGACTTTGTAGGACGTATGTTATAATATAAAATTTAGGGTAAACTACATGAAATGCCACTAAACTTTAACTTTTGTATCGAACATACCATTGAACTATAAAATAATACTATTTTACCACTGAACATTGTTTTTGCTATTATTATACCACTGAACTTTATTTTTTGTTCAATCTAAGCACTCAACCATTAAACTGTAACGAACTGTTAAATCCAAAACGACGTTGTTCTGGTATAGTTACTTTGATGCCTAAGATAGGTCAAAACGACACCATTTTGCTAGTAAAAAAAATAAGAAAACATGGCATTTGAGGAGAATTAAACCATGGAACTCTAAGATGAAAGGTTTACACCAAACCACTAAGCCAACATAAAGACTTAGTATAATCCTAACAAAAATAGTATATAAATAATACTATAGTTAAACTTAGTTTCATTTATTTCATGATATAATTTTATAATATAATTTTATAAATATATTAACTTTATAAATAAATACTATTTATAATTTATATTACAAAACTAAAATATTGTTTATAATATATACAACTAAACCCTAAACTATACATATAACTACTAAACTACAAACCCTAAACCCTATATATATAATTAAATCTAAAACCCCAAACCCTAAATATATATAATTAAATCACAAATCTCAAACCCAAAACCTTAAAATTAAAATATTATTTATAATATATATTAGGATTTGTAATATAAATTATAAATGATATTTTAGTTTTAGGATTTATGATTTAGGATTTAGTTATATATATAGGGTTTAGTTACATATATAGTTTAGGGTTTACGATTTAGAATTTATTTATATACATGGTTTAGAGTTTGGGGTTTAATTACAAATATAGTTATAGTTTAGGGTTTAATTGTATATATCACAAATTAGTTTTATGTTGTAAATAAAATAAAGAAGAACGATAACAATAATAAAGAACAAGAATAAAAGAACAAAGAGATAAGAAAATGAGGGAGATTTGTATTATTCTAAAAAATAGACATGTGTACAATGCCTTCATCTATTTATAGGCATAAGAAGTACATAATACATTAAACTCTAATTAATGAAGATAATATTCCTAATGATAAAGTAAATCAAATATTTTAGATAAAGTTCTTATCATTATAGACATCCACATAGATAAATATTCATAACACTACTTCTTGGATGTCTATGAAGATAATGTGTCTCGTTAAAACCTTACTAAGATAAAAACCCAGTGGGAAAAAAATTCTTTAGTGAAGGAAAAAGAGTACACACATCTTCGATACGCGTAATATGTTGCCTCATTAAAAACCTTACCAGGAAAACCCATTGGAACAAAACCTCGGTTAAAGGAAAAAGAGTGCAATGCGTATTTACTCCCCCCCATGAAAACATCACATAAGATCTTTGAATCTTCATAATTCAATCTTAAATACTATTTTTCTAAATATCGTGAGGGATGGGACTTTGGAGTAATATGTTCCATGATGTATCCACCTTTCATTATCTCTACACAAGATAACATTTGTATCATATCTTGTGAAAGTAAATCACATATCTTCTGGATATGTTGGGTCAATGGTCTTAGCCAAACACATTTTTGGCTTGTCTTGTGCTTAATAATTATTTCAACAAGATTTGAGGAGGCATCGACGAATGTTTGAAGATCTAAAGGTAATGATCTTTGTATATCCATGGATATTTCTTGACCAACTAATATATGTTGCCTCAAGACCTTGAAAAGATATAATTATCTTTATTCACATCCAACAATCTTACAATAGATATGCTTTATCCATATTGAGTTTCCTTTAAGATTCTTTCAACTTATGTCCATTCATAGAAAAAAAACGCATATTTAAGTGCTCCATCTTTAGGTCGAGACAAAACCACATCTCAAGATTCATTTTCTCAAATACTTTCATTAAATACTTTGAAAGCTCTTCACACATTTTCAATTTGAAGCTCTTCAGGAGTGCTAATGATATAATAAATCTTGATCCAAACTCCTTTATAAAATACATAAGGAAATATGATCATTCTTATAGTAATTCCTCAATTAGTACCCACTAAGGCGATTATATCAAATGCGCAAAAATATGAATATTCAAGAGGACATATCTAAATAAATTTTCTCAGAAATTTCCAAATCCGTCACGGATAACTTTCCTTTTATAAGGATCCACAAAATGATTAGACACATATATAATATTTCATAACTGCCAATGTAACTGCATCCACCATAAAGTAATTAAAATTCTTCATAAATCATAATTCAGTCGTATTTGCGACTACTTATTCGTGCTTCACTTGCATTACACCTTTAGGTGTTTGGACTGCTGGTCCAAATACTTCTCATTTGGAAGTTCAAAGCGTCTTTCTATATTGGCCAATCATTTCAACATCTATAGATTCTTATACAAGATCCTTATTTTCTTTCTTTACTTCTATAGAAGTATTCTATGTGAAATTATTTGCAAAATCGTTGTTGACAACTTTTCAATTTTTTGGTTCCATTCTCGTAGTGACATAACTCATCGAGATCTCTTCAAGATTTCAATCTTTATTTTCAGGTACCTGAAACTCTTCAAGAGTGTTATTATCAATTATGTCTTAGGTCTCTTCAGGAGCACTCGCCTTCAATATATTATCATTTCATACTATTTTTCATTTATGAGAATTTTGATCATTGGAACCAATTTTCATGCTTCATGCATTATTTACATCCATTCGCTCTAACATGTAATTCAAATTTAAAGCATTTCAGCTGGTATATGAGACTTGATTACTCTCATTAGGTTAGTAAATATGTCTGGCAGTTGACATACAATAACTTGAATTATCTTATGAACTTTTAGTTTATATTCGAGGATCTAGATAATGATAATTCATTTTCCTTCTTTATCCAACTGATTATTCTCCCCCCTTGATGTTGAGAAATATCATCTCATAAATGATTCCCAAATTAATGTTTAAGAGTTTAAACATAAAAGGAGACTCGTACTCAATATATATTTTCAACCCTTTTTATTTACCCATTTTGTGCATTGTACGTGGTGGAGCAATTCATATCGCACATTTAAAAATTATAAAATGAGAAATGTATGGCTTCTGACCAAAAACCAATCATACCGGGGAGTTTATTATAACTCGTTGGCTTGATGCGTATAAGTGTTGTTATATGGAAACACCATATAAATAATAACTCTTTTGTTCTCATAGTTTAGCTATTAAAGAGGAGGCATCCAATTGAAATTTTGCTAAACTGTATTTTTCATAATCAATAGGCTTTGTAACAACTGATATAGCCTAAAATATAAACCCACTAGATTTTGCAAGACGAATAGTCTAATTGCGTAATCTGAATCATTTTAGAATCAATCTCACAAACTTCTGGTTGTAAGTTGATAAAACAATGTCGATGCATCTACTAAAATCATATAAAACTTTCCACATTTGTGGATATATGGGTCCATATTTCATTCAGATATGCAAGACATGCAGTCTCAACTTCAGTCAAGAACTTCAAGTTCTAGTTCTTTTGGTAAGTGGGATCAACTACATCCTTTGAGAACAAACAACACAAGAACTTCAGGTTCTTTTAGTAAGTGGAATTTAATCAATTCCTTTAAGCAACACAAGAACTTCATGTTCTTAAATAAGCGAAATTTAATTAATTCCTTTGAGAATAAGCACCACGAGAACTCCAAGTTCTTTTAATACATGTGCATGTAAATCTCAATAATTTCTGCATCATTATTGATTAGGATGGTCTAACCGATCATGCCAACTATATACATGTGTGTATATATATTTTTAAATTTGGTAAACTTCTGGTTTACCATAACATGTGATTCAATTTCACATGTACATGTCTAGTACAACCATCAAAATTGTTCCTTTGAATAGGAATATAAGAATATAAGTATTCTTAAAATGACCATAATGTCTATGTCCATGGTTTCGACCATGACCACAACTACTAATGTGGCATTTATTCTTTCCATTATAAAATCTCACATTCACTCCAAGAAATGAAGTAGAGCCAGTGGGTCTTTAAAATCTTTTTCACGATATTGTGTCTGAGGACAACATTATTTGTCGTGAAAAATATAGTATATTTTTATTAACATATCCTCATCACAGAGAACAAAGATTTAATCCTCATACGCGGCATTGTTAAACCAGTTCACAAGGTCCTTTAAAAATCTCATTTGAGACCAGTAGCCTCGTAGAACGGGATGTCCAACCAATATACTTGGATTATATCAAAGTTATGTCTCTAATTGAATAATGATTTACCATGTTTGCATTCACTTCAGGGAATGAAACGGATCCAATAATTGCATGGAATAAACATCATGCTTGCATTCACTTCAATGAATGACCCATCATTGATAATCGCATGAAATAAACATCATGCTTTGCATTCACTTCAGGGAATGCCTCCCACGGAAATTCTTGTCAAGATGAATTTTTGTAACATAAACTTGGGAGAAGTCTATAATCGAGTTTTTCGATGTAGAATAAATATTGCTTTCGAGCAAAATTACCATGATTTATCACTTTAAAATAATAATTTAAATATAAATAAAATCAGAATTTACCGGTATTGATTTTCCTCTCGAGGAAAATGGAAACATAGTAAAATGACCAATACAACATCTCATAATTTCTTTACATCATGTCTTTTTCCAAGCCATTTAAGCATATCAAGTAAAACTCAAAATACGTTTAAAAATACTAACTTTTACCAAATAAAATAACATAAAAAATAATATAAAAAATATCAAATATAATCATATAAGTAAAAGTATGAATAAGCATATCGCTTTAGAAACAAGAGAAAACGCACATGCATAACATGAGGTTTGATGCGTTATTATTATTATGGGTAAACTATGTCAGGTACCACCGAACAATAGGAGGTGACCTGTTTTTACCACCAACCTTTCAATTGGTCCAAACTTACCACCAAACTTTATTTTTCGACTCGTTTATACCACATGTCGTTAAATCGTTAACTCTATGATGACATGGACGATGCACCAAAACGACGTCGTTTTGCTAGAGAAAAATATATAAAATTGTGCACTCAATGGGATTTGAACCTAAAACCTTAAGCATCAAAGACAACCTTCTAACCACCAAGCCAACCTAATATCTTTGAATTATTTCTAGCACAAATAATAGATATTCCAAACTATAGTTTGTCATATAAATAATATTACTTTATCTGAATAATATAAATATATTATTTCTAATATAAAAATATTCAAATATTGGTATACATATATTAATACATAAATAATAAATAAAATGAAAATATATAAATATTTTTATATTATAAATAATATTAAATATATAAATAGATTAATATATTATTATAAAAACTAAAAGACTAATTTTCAAAACAAAATTTGTTTAAAAAATCAAAAATTCGACAAAACCTTAATCCCTAAACCCATAAACTCTAACCCTAAACTATAAACTTTAAACCCTAAAATTTTATTCATAAACAAATAATATTAAAATATATAAACAAATAATATATTATTATAAAAACTAAAAAATTGATTTAAAAATATATAATTTCCAAAATTTACGAAAAGACCCAAAATTTCACCAAAATCTTAAAGCTTAAACCCAAAATCCATCTATTATGGTTGCTAATGGGTTTATGGTTTTAGGGTTTAGTGGTTAGGAATAAATTAAAGATATTAGGTTGGTTTAGTGTTTAGGAGGTTGACTTTAATGCTTAAGGTCCCAAGTTCAAATCCCATTGTGTGCACAACATTACATATTTTTCTCCAGCAAAACGACGTTGTTTTGGGCCATTTAGTCAAAATAGTGGCACCAAAATGACGTCGTTTTGGTGTAGCGTCCATGTCATCACAGAGTTAACGATTTAACAACAGGGTGGTATAAACGAGTAGGAAAATAAAGTTTGATGGTAAGTTTGGACCAATTGAAAGGTTGATGGTAAAAACAGGTAACCTCTTATATTTCAGTGGTACCTGACATAGTTTACCCTATTATTATTATTTTAAACCAACATGATTTTAATCAATAAAACATAGATAGCATATATAATTATAACCTACATGATTAAATAAAGAAAATTATAACCCACGTAATTTACACCAAACGCAATCTCTTCGTGTCTGTCGATTCGTCTTTTGGTTTGTAAGAAGCCACAAATTTATCTCTTTCCAATGTTCGAATAAAATCAAACATATTTCCAAACTTTAAAAAAATAAAAAATTTAAGTTAAAATATAAAGAAAAAGACAATCGGTAATTTAAAAGAATGAAGAGAGAAAAAAAAAACTTATCTTTGGTTCATCCTAAATCGAATTCTTTCCAATAACTTCTTTTAGATTCAAACAATGAAGACCTCAGTTGATTAGAGTCGTGCTAATAACGTGTTGTAAATAAAATATAATTATCATGAGATAAATTGTAAATAATATTTTTTTATAAATTTAATATATTTATAAAATTATATTATAAATATTATAAAATTATATCATGAGATAAATGAAATTAAGTTCAACTGCAGTATTATTTATATACTATATTTGTTAGAATTATATCAAGTCTTTAAGTTGGCTTTGTGGTTTGGTGTAAACATTTCATCTTAGAGGTCCTTGGTTAAATCCTCCTCAAATGCAATGTTTTCTTAATTTTTTTACTAACAAAACGACGTCGTTTTGACCTATCTTAGACATCAAAGCAATTATACCAAAACGACGTCGTTTTGGATTTAACGATCTGTTACAGTTTAACGGTTGAGTGCTTGAATTGAACAAAAAACAAAGTTCAGTAGTATAATAATAGCAGAAAACAATGTTTAGTGGTACAATAGTATCATTTTATAGTTCAGTGGTATGTTCGATACAAAAGTTAAAGTTTAGTGGCATTTCGTGTAGTTTAACCTAAATTTTAAGTTAACAAACTTAAATTTAAAATTGTATTGGATAATCTTTCAAAAAAACTGTATAGCATAACATAATGCAAAATATGGAAAGATGTAAATATAACCTGAGAAAATAATTAAAACATATCAAGATATGAAAAAGGCATAATTCAAAAAACTGTCCATAACGTTTGACTCAATAGTCGTTTTGGCCACAATTTTTTTTGAAGAAATTTAACCTTTAATCTTTTTAGATTAAAATGACCTCTATACGGATGAAAACTATTAGTCAACTAACGGTAAATTGCTTGAAATGACGTGACAAACCTACATGGTAGTGCACGCCGCGATAACAGTGTCGCATAAGCAAATATGCTAACTTTACAGAATGACACATCAGTCAAAAAATAATCCTATAAAATTGTATAAAAAATAAAATATTTTTTTCTTTTAACGTGTCATTCTGTCAAGTCATTTTAAATTATTTATCGTCAGTTTACTAATTGTTTTCATTCACAGAGAGACTATTTTAACCAAAAATAAAACGTTGGGGGATAAATTTCTTCAAAAAGGAGAATAGAGTCCAAACTAACTATTTAGTCAAACGTTGTGGGAATTTTTTGATATTATGCCAAAGAAAACACAATATATGATAACATATCAAATTTTATATGATGCACATTATTAACATGTAAAATTTAATATAAAACTTATATTATTTTAAACACGTACAAAATAACATGAACATAATTATGTCATATCTAACTTGAATCACTTTTAATAAACATGTAAAATATCTCATGAATTGAGTTAGAACAGGGATGGATCCAGCGATAATGGAGTGCTAGTCGCACTCTCTAAAAATTTTAATACAACACTCTAACAGTTCGTATCTCCTAATATAAAATTTTGCGTCCGTTCTTGAATTAGAACAAAAAATTATATAAAAACAAAAAATTATAATTAAATTAGATAAAAATCTATTCAAAATATAAAATAAATTTACTAAAAAATAATATAAATATGACACTAGAGATGAATCGAGTGGTGTTAGAAATATGCTAGGCCGAAGCTACAACAAGGCTAGGGGTTGTGACCCCAATTTTATTATACTGAAAAAAATATAATGACATTTTTATCTATTTACCCTCTCAATTTTCAATTCATTTGAACTTTGTATTCTCATTTTTTATAATTAATTATACTTCGCCTTAAATTTTGGTTTCTGGTTCCGTCACTGGAAGCACAGTCATATCTCCTAAAAATTTTAAATTATTATGGAGTTTATATAATTTTTTATATATTTTTGTTAATGAGCTAATTTTAGACACTTACATTTTTGTAATTTTATACGATTAAATTTTTAACTTAACTATGAAAAAATTCGTAATTTCTGACTCAAAATTCCGTGCTCGCTTGTGGATGATACATTAATATAAAATTTATCTCGATTTTAATTTCATTTTTATTGAATTAATATTTGATACACTGTCAGTGTAAAAAGAAAATTACACAAACATGCATATTTTCAAGCATAAATTTAAAATGTAAATTTTTAACCTTAAAACCCTAAAATCTAACTACAAACCCTAAATTCTAACTATAAATCCTAAATTCTAAACTCTACAACCTAAACCCCTAACCTCTAAACAGTAAACTAGAATCCTAAACCTCTAAATAACCCTACTTGTGGAAACATTATTAATTTATTTTCCAATGACAGTGTATAGGACAATAATCTTTTATTTATTTATTATGCATAATACCTTATAACATTGTCAAAACTTTCTTGTCAAACGGTTCCTCCGGTGGTAGATCCTTTAAGGACCAATGAGGGCCATGCCCCCCCCCCCCCCAATTTTTGAAAATTTTAATTCTGTCTTTATAATTTAAAAATAATAATTTGGCCTTCTAAAATTTTTAAAATTTTATATTGAGCTTTGAAATTTTGAATATTCTTAATTAATTCTTTCTCACTTTTTAAATTTTTTTTGTTAAATTTCTTAAAATTATCAAAAAAATTTAGTTAAACCCTCAAAATTTTTTAAAATTTTCATTTAAGCCTTCGAATTTTTAAAAAAATTTAAGTTGGCTCCCTCAAACTTTTATGGGTAAACTACACTGGTAGTCACTGAACTTTTAGGGCACTTTCAATAAGGTCACCGAACTTTTAAAATTTTCATTACAGTCACCCAACTTTTAATTCGCTTTCAATAAGGTCACTGTCGTCAACCACCGTTAAAAAAGCTGACGTGGCATGTTAAATTTAAGGGTAAAATACACTGTTAGTCACTGAACTTTTAAGAGGCTTTCAATATGGTCACCGAACTTTTAAAACTTTCATTACTATCACTCAACTTTTAATTCGCTTTCATTACCGTTAAAAAAAAGCTAATGTGACACGTTAAGTTTAAAAATAAATGTTTTCCCACCATATTTTCTCTCCCCTCTTATTTTCTTCCATCCAAACATGTCTCTTTCTTCCATATGAATCAAATTGTAATTTTTTGGTGAAGGTCGTTACTTCTCTAGTAACACATCAAGGAAAATATTAATGTAACTAGACATTCATGCGACATGTGTGAGAACAAGAAAAATATTGGGAGACATCCGATGATGGAATCATAAAGAAATAACTAAAATTTTGCTCATAAAAATCCTCTTTATGCTTCAGGCCCGACATTTACTGAGTCATGCACTGGATAATGAGGAGTTCAAAGGAAAATATTAATGTATCTAAAAGATAGACATGTTTGGATGGAAGAAAAATAAGACATGGAGATAAAATAGGGTGGGAAAAAAATTATTTTTAAACTTAACGTGTCACATCAACTTTTTTAATGGTAATGAAAGCGAATTAAAAGTTGAGTGATGGTAATGAAAGTTTTAAAAGTTCGGTGACCATATTGAAAGCCTCTTAAAAGTTCAGTGACTAACAGTGTATTTTACCCTTAAATTTAATATGCCACGTCAGCTTTTTTAACGGTGGTTGACGGCAGTGACCTTATTGAAAGCGAATTAAAAGTTGAGTGACTGTAATGAAAGTTTTAAAAGTTCGGTGACTTTATTGAAAGCACCCTAAAAGTTCGGTGACTACCATTGTAGTTTACCCAACTTTTATTCTAAGTTACGTCGCTGGGTCCACCCACAATCCCAATTGATTCTCAATTTCCCACAAGGACCCCTTAAATTAAGTGGCAAGAGTAGGTAACTTGAAAAATTCCAAATTATGCATTCCAAGCCTTAGAGAGACTTTTTACACTTCGCTCGTTAGAGTAAAAAAAACATTGAAAGAACAAAATGATAAAAGAATGAATGATGAAATTTTTTTATTTTTTTATATAGGTGGCACATTTACAAGGACGAAGTTATGACAAAAATTCGAAAAGGTATCTATAAATAGTACTAAAATGAAAGTTATAATGGTTTAATTGTTATGTTATTAAGTTAAAATTTAAACATTGGGAGTTAGAGTGTAATTTAACTAATTTCAAAATTAAATATGACTATATGCACTTAAAACCAAAACATAAATATCAGACTTAATCTGTCTAATTTTAAATTAATAAAGATCTAAAAAATATTTAAAGAAAAAAATGAGAAATGTAAAGTTTAATTTTCTTAGTTTTAAATCTAATAGAGAACCGAAACAATTAGACCCAATTTGTTTTTCTAAGGGGAAGGCCCCTCCCACATACAACTCTGTCATTGAACCTCCTAGTAAATTTGAGTTGCTTAATTCTCAATTCTAAACCTTAACTATTAAAATAATTAACCGGTTGACCGGTTAACTGAAATATTCGGTTCGAGTAATGATTTATTAACTTTTTTTATTAAAAATATAAAATTAAATAACATAGTGAAAAATAAGCTATAGTTTGAATTTTGAAATATTTGAAGAAGAAAAATATTAATGTATGAAATTGAGAAAAGGAAATAATTGACAATTAAGGTTGATTTTTTTTTACTTCCCAAAGTAAAATAAATCCACTAATATTTGGGAAGAAAATATATTAAAATTTACTGCTAATTTTTTACTTTCCAAGACAATAAAAATATTTGAAAAATATTTAAGGAAGAGAATAAATTAACAATGGCGCTAAATTTTGCCAATATAATTGTATAAATATGCATATTTTTATATTATATATTATGTAACCGGTCGATTCGGTTATCTGTTTTTGTTCAAAACTAATAATCGTATCCAAACTAAAATAATATTTTTTTAAAAAAATACTTACCGAAAGTAATTTATTATGTTCAGTTAACCATGTTTTCGAATTGATCTTTTTAAATTTTAGTTTCAGTTTCGGTTTTTCAGGTTTTTTTTACACAGCACTATCCCTAGTCCCTAATTAAATGTTGAGAGGGCTGTCATGGTATTATTTTTTAACTATGCTAGGTGTGAGTTTTAATTTAAGCAGTTCGAAAGGTTGAACTATGGATTTAATAATAATTAAATAAAATTATATTAAAGAATCTTCAAAAATCAATTGAATCATCATTTTTTTTAACTCGGTTTATAATTTCTTCACAATTCAAATGATTTGCACATTTTTTCAGGTTTATCCTACTAATTCAAGTGACCAGTCCCATCACTCATGCTGTACTGACAACCGTAAGGTGATATGGCTGTGGCATTAGCAAAATTGGTTATAGGAGAATAATCTTCAAGGAGGAGATTAGTCGAATTAGAATTAGGTTTTATCAAAGTTAAGTCCAATTAAGATAAGGTTTTACGAACAAAAATCCCTTCTTTTTGGTGTCCTTCTTATACTCCAATACAAAAAATTAAATTCTAAGTTCAAATCGTTAAATTTTAAATTATAAACCTTAAACCTTACATATACACACCCCTAATTCTTAAACCTTAAACATAAACCCGAGACACCAAAAGCAATAGAAGATTTCAATTCAGGTTTTACATGGTCTTGACTCGAGTCAATTGATACAAGGTTACCCTAATTTCTCTATTTTACAGCGAAAAACATACGACGAGACGACCATAGACGTGAAACCTCTTCTTCCGAATCACGTAAATCCGATGTTCTTGTGCATTGCCTTATTCTTTATTTCTTAAATTTCATGTTATTGTATGTTGCTTTGTTCTTTATATCTTCAGCCTTTAAATTTATTCCTTTAGGTTAAGGTTTTGTTCCCAACCTCTCTCATACTACTCAATATGCAGTTTCAATTCTGAAAAAAAAATATGAAGTTTTAATAATGATGATAGACAGGTAGATTAGTGTGCGATAATTGGACATCCTAGCTTTGTTTTGAATGGGAAAGACAAATACAAAACGTTGTTCATTAAATGAATCTGACTTTTTGCCCTCGTTCCTAGAAACAATAACTTCACCAACAGCCCTCTGGTGTGGAAGTTAAGACACTTTGACACCCCACACATTCAGGGTTGATGGTTTTCATAATCCAAGTGAATGTGATTTTATATGAACAGATGTAGCTGTCTGTACTCTGTATTAGGACTAGGAGTTTATCTTCTTTTTATATGATTTCCAGCTTTTACTTCTTTTTAAGCTTGTTTTTATGTATGTTAATGTTAGGTTCATTGCAGAGCTGTTCAAGCATGGCTTCTACTTCTGAGCAGCAAGGCAGTGGCCGTTTGAAGTTTAAAAGCAGCTCACCTTGTTTCTTTAAGATAATTCTCCAAGACACTATCCAGAATGGAAAACTTGTAAGTATTTCTCCCAACACCTTGTTTCTTTTATCTGCTATTTTGAATGATTTCTTGATACTAAGACTTCTTTTTACAGGACATTCCCAAAAAGTTTGTGAAAAATCATGGAAAATACATTTCGAGCCCAGCACTACTCAGGGTCCCATCTGGTGAAGTATGGAAGGTAGAACTGACTAAATATGATGGCAAACTATGGCTTGAAAATGGCTGGCTTCAATTTTCAAACCATTACTCCCTTGATTTCGGGCATCTTGTGGTATTTAGATATGATGGGAATAGCAATTTCCATGTAGTCATCTTTGATACTAGTGCTTCAGAGATACATTATCCACTCACCAGCAATAATAATGAGCGATCCGTCGAAATCCCGGAGCAGAATATCGATGAATCCCAATATGATGACTCTACACAGATGCGGAAACCGCAATTGCCATGTCCTCTGCCTCATAAGATGATGAGAAGTACAAATGCAACTATCAAAACCGAAACCGAGTGCAATGAGGAGTCTGGATTTCTACCTCAACAAGATGGACATAATGGATGTCCAGCTAGAAACGGTGATAAAAGCACGGGTCATAAAACATTGAGGGCTCATGTAAGGGTTGATGCTCTTGAGAGAGCTAGTAATACTTTCAAATCTGAGAACCCTTTTTTCCTGGCTGTCATGCAACCATCATATGTTGGTCTCGGTAGCGGTAAAAAATATAGACTGGTAAGCAATCATTCAATTCCCACTGTTTAACATGTATGTATGTCGTTCAACCATTACTTCATTTATATTGCTTGCTAAGTTGAAGTTCGTTTCTCAATTTTCCTTTTTTGCAGTGCATACCACTCAACTTTGTCAAAAATCATTTGATGAAAGAGCATTGCTCTGTAATTCTTTGCAACTCAAGTGGGAAAACTTGGAGTGTTGACTTCAAGAGCAGGCGATTAGGGACAAAGCTAAGATCATATCTGCTAGCTGGTTGGGGTACTTTTGTACGCGATAACAATATCAAAGCCGGTGATGTATGTGCCTTCGAGCTGATAAATAGCATCGAAATTTCCTTCAAAGTAGTCATTTACCAAGGCCAGGATGCAAATTGTCACCCATCAGTAGCTTCAACTGATGTGTTTCACCCGGTGAAACAGGAGACCTCATATGCAAGCCCGGGCTGCCTGGAACCATTGACCAGCAATAATAATAGTCTATCCTATGAAATTCAGGAGCAGAATATCGACGGATCCAAAGATAATGAGACTATAAAGATCCTAGAGAACATCTCCCCAAGCAAAAAGAGAGAGAAATCGCAATTGCCAAGTCCTCGGCCGCTTAAGATGATACGGAGTACTAATTCAGCTATCAAAACCGAAGCCGAGTGCACTGGGAAGTCTGGATTTGTAGCTCAGCAACTAAGACTTGATGGAAATCCAGCAAGACAAGGTAATAAAAGAACAAGTTATCCTGCAGTTCATCGCTTGAGGAATTATGAAAAGGTTGAGGCTCTTGAGAGAGCTATTAATACTTTTAAATCCGAGAACCCATTTTTCCTGGCTGCCATGCAACCATATTATGTTGGCTGTACTCCTGATAAGAAATTTAGACTGGTAAGTAACCAATTGAATTCTCACTATATTACATTTTTAACATATACGCAGCTGATGGAAATGAACAAATTTTTTTAGTATTTTCATTTCTATTGCTTGCAAATTTGAACTTTGTTCTTTCATTTTTCTTATGTGCAGTCCATTCCAGCCAACTTTGCCAGGGAACATTTGATGAAAGAGCATTGTTCTGTCACTCTTTCCGACTCGAGTGGGAAAACTTGGACTACTACCTTGAAGCAAAGTCAAAGAGGGAAAAAGCTAGATGCAAGGCTACAATCTGGATGGAAAACTTTTGTTCAGGATAACAATATCCAAGTCGGTGATGTTTGCGCCTTCGAGCTAATAAATAGTATCGAAATATCATTCAGAGTAGTCATTTACCAAGGCCAGCATGAAAATTATTGTCAGTCATTAGTTTCAACAGATGTTCATCCGGTGAAATGGAAGGCTCCATCGTGTGCAAGTCCGAGCTGCCACAAACCCTTGACTGATTTCAAAAAAGCTAAAGCTCTTCCAATAGCTAATGCCATCAAATCTGAAAATCCATTCTTTGTTATTGTACTACAGGCATCATGTGTGAATTCACATAGATTGGTGAGTTTTTCAGTTGAAACCTACTGGCCATTTCCAAGTTCTAATAAGTTTTAGATGATATAATGCACATGAAAAGGCTGAATGAAATGTTAAATTCTGCTTTCTCTCCTTTGCATAAATAACTGGATTGACATGTGTGTGTTTGTATGAACAGAGTATACCGGCGAATTTTGCGAGGGAATATCTGACAAAGATGCACAAAGAGGTCGTACTTCTCCTTTCAAATGGAAAATCATGGCCAGTAATATGTTATCAGCATAGTATTGAAGGATCAAAGCCAAATGTAATATTCGGTGATGGTTGGAGTAAATTTGTTGTGGATAATAATTTAGAAGTTGGTGATGCTTGTGTCTTTGAACTGGTTGAGGGTGCTGAAACATCGATGAACGTAACCATTTATAAGAAGCAGCCTCATGAAGATGCAAATCTGGGCTCGTCTATGAGTAAGTAAGATCCATTTCAGGTACTATATATATTCATAGTTCATTGATAAGTTTAAATAATGCATGGATTTGTTTGTTAAAAACAGATGATAAAAGTAGAGAGCAACAAGTTGAACTCCATGAAAGATTGGTGATTAAAACAGAAGAACCTGCTTGGATGGAGAAAGGAGATATGTCTAATCTGCTTGTTGATTATAACTGCGACGCCTCCGGTAAAATCTTAGATGACTTTTTGATGTCAAAAATCAATTCTCCAGGCAAAGCCTTAGAAGAGGCAACACAAAGCTATCAAACTTTACCAGAGAATGAGGCATTCCAAGATACCAACTGGTTGGACCGATGATGCCACTGATTCAACAAATCAAACCATTTTAGAACTCGGAGATGAAATTAGTTCGTCGCATAACCGTCCGCTGCATCGTCAATATTTTCCATAGTTAGCCATGACATTGTAACATGTTTCTGATGCTGACCATATGAATACTTGACAGTAAAGTAGTAATCAGAGGGACTTTGCTGCTTCAGGAAACAGTGGAAAAAATGACATTTGAGCGTAGTGTATTTATCCATTTATATATACCAGATGGTTCCTAAAACCATTATCTTGAAAAACTGTCATGCGGTGGATAAAAACTTTCTAATACTTATGTTTCTCTGATGTTATTCATATCAAAATGTGACATATAGATTGAGTGCAAGATTTATTTTTAAATATATGAAAAAACTTACAATCGAATTCCAAATTTAAAAAAAAATTTAATAAAATTACGAGTTAATATTCAATACCTCAAATTTAAAACTAGAATTACATAACTTGAAGGCAAAATGACAAAAGATGCTCCCAACGTTTGTATGTTTTTTCATTTGGCCCCCTATTCTTTTTTTTAGTCCAAATATGCCCCCAACGTTTGCTTGTTTTGTCATTTGGCCCCCTATTCTTTCTTTTGGTCCAAATATGCCCCCAACGTTTCATTCATAGTCCAAATATGCCCCTGTTGGATGTAAATTGTCAATCAACTGACGGTTGGCGGCTTATAAAAAAAATTTGACGTGGCATCAGCAGATCTTAATACGTGGCAAGTCCAATCAGCATCAGCTGTTGAACGTCAGTTGACTGACAGTTTCCATCTAACGGGGGCATATTTGGACCAAATTGAAACGCTGGGGGCATATTTGGACTACGAATGTGTTGAAAATGGATGGCTTTGAAATTTCAACAAAGTGGGCACCGAATTGACAAATTCAATTTGTCAAGTTTGGCTGCACCAAATGAAGAAATTGGCAGCAGCAAAGGATGAAAATGGGGCATGGGATAATTAATTTTTGGTCCCTAAAGTTTAGGCTATTTACAAGTTTAGTCCTTAAAGTTCAACTATAAATAGGCCTAGCATTTGTCATTTGAAATTATCCCAACATTCATCTCTCCCATTTGTTTCTCTTCTCTCATATTTGGGAATTCTTAGGAATTCCATTTGTTTGTACCATTTTGGTATTAGTGAAGTTATCATCCGGTGGTGGTGCCCGAGGAGTAGACGACATTTTCGTCGAACCTCGTAAATTTGGTGTGTTCTCTCCATTATTTATTTCGGTTGATTATTATTGGGTTTTTCCGTTAGGTTTCAATATTCAATAGTTGACGGGTTTGTCCGCTGTGCAAATTTCGGTAGTTTCGATCTCGACATTTCAGCTCAGATTTGAAGCTACGTTCGTGTGGGAAATAACCCGATTTCCCCAACAATTGGCATCAGAGCTTCGGTGAAGGCTATCCCGGTCGCTCGGTTGTTGCAAAGAAGTGTGGTGTTGTGACAGTGCATGTCTAGGAAAGTTCTGGCTAGGAAAGACTGGGTATTTAAGCGATCCGTGTGATCCACCTCTCTTTCCTGGGAACTTACCTGGTGCAGTGTTTCAATATCCAGTTCGTGCTGTTGAATATTATTCGTTGCCATGGCAAAAGACGGATCAGATAGGGCATCAAGCTCTTCCTCTATACCGGTGAGGAGGATAATGTCAAATGCAAACTCCTAGGTGGAGTTGTTCGATGGATCCGGTCACTTCGGCATGTGGCAAGGCGAGGTGCTAGACTCTTTATTTCAACAAGGTCTAGACATTTCCATTGAGGAAGAAAAACCCGTAGATATGGAGGAGAAAAGCCAAAAGCCAAAAATGAGAGGGAGATCAAAGTCAAAGTCCAGACTTGGGAGAGATAGTATGAATGTTGGGACACGCTGGTGAGAAATCCTTGCAAATTTTGGCAAAGCAAGGATTGTTGAAAGGTGCAAAGGCTTGCAAGTTAAATTTTTGTGAGCATTGTGTTCTGGGAAAGCAGAAGAGAGTGAAATTCGGCACCGCTATCCATAATACGAAAGGTATTTTGGATTATGTTCACTCAGATGTGTGGGGTCCTTCCAAAACAATGTCGCTGGGAGGAAAACACTATTTTGTAACTTTTGTTGATGATTTTTCCAGAAGAGTTTGGGTGTATACGATGAAGTCTAAAGATGAAGTGCTCAAAGTTTTCCTAAAGTGGAAAAATATGATTGAGAACCAGACTGGCAAGAAGATCAAACGGCTTAGGACGGACAATGGAGGGGAATATAGAAGTGATCCGCTCTTTGACGTTTGCCAGGAGCATGGTATTGTTCGACACTTTACTGTTAGACATACACCACAGCAGAATGGGGTGGCAGAGCGTATGAATCGAACACTACTTGAGAAAGTTCGATATATGTTGTCCAATGCTGGGTTGGGCAAACCATTTTGGGCTGAGGCTGTGACATATGCTGGCCATCTCATCAATCGTCTACCGTCATCGGCGATTGGAGGAAAACCACCGTTGGAGGTATGGTCTGGAGTACCCGCTACAGATTATGATTCCTTACATGTATTTGGATCCACTGCGTATTATCATGTGAAGGAGTCAAAACTTGATCCTAGAGCAAAAAAGGCTATCTTCATGGGAATCACTCATGGAGTGAAGGGATTTCGACTTTGGTGCTTAGACACAAAGAAGATAATTTGTAGCAGAGATGTTACCTTTGATGAATCTGTCATGTTGAAGAAGGTAACAAATGGAGCTGTTCAGACAAGTAGTACTCCACAACAGGTGGAGTATACTCCAAACCAGGTGGAGTTTCAAGAGACGGTGATTAGTCCAGCAATTGATGTTACTGATTCTCCAACTCCAATGGAGGAATCAGAAGATGAAGAGGTTCAAACCCAAGAACCATTGGAGACACCAGAACCACTTGCAGTTACAAGGCCAAGGAGAGAAATTCGTAGACCTGCTCGATTTAAAGATACAGTGGCCTATGCCCTTCCAGTTGTTGATGATGATATCCCTGCCACTTATCAAGAAGCAATGCAAAGCTTAGAAAGTGACAAGTGGAAAAGTGCCATAGATGAAGAAATGCAATCTCTCCAGAAGAACAACACCTGGGATTTGGCATATTTACCAGAAGGTAAAAGGGCAATTGGATGCAAGTGGGTGTTTGCAAAGAAAGACGGATCTCCCAGCAAGAAAGATGTTCGCTACAAGGCAAGGTTGGTAGCTAAAGGCTACGCTCAGAAGGAGGGAATCGACTACAACGAAGTATTTTCCCCTGTTGTGAAGCATTCCTCCATTAGAATATTGTTGGCCTTGGTAGCACAGTTGAATTTGGAGCTAGCTCAACTCGATGTAAAGACGGCTTTCTTGCACGTTGATTTGGAAGAGGAGATCTATATGACTCAGCCAGAAGGATATGTAGATGCTGGTGGTAAGAAATGGGTTTGTAAGCTGAACAAATCGCTATATGGATTGAAGCAATCTTCGAGGCAGTGGTACAAGCGATTTGATAGCTTTATGAGGAGGCAGAAGTACACAAGAAGCAAATACGACCATTGCGTGTATTTGCGAAAGCTACAAGATGGATCTTTCATTTATCTTCTCTTGTATGTTGATGATATGCTGATCGCTTCAAAGAGTCAACAAGAGATAGACAAATTGAAGGCTCAGTTGAATCAAGAGTTTGAGATGAAAGATCTAGGTGAGGCCAAGAAGATTCTCGGTATGGAGATAAGTAGAGACAGATGGAGAGGCAAGCTTTGTTTGACTCAGAAGCAATATCTGAAAAAGGTATTACAATGTTTTGGCATGAATGAAAGCACAAAACATGTAAGTACCCCACTTGCTTCTCATTTGAAACTCAGTTCTCAATTATCTCCTAAAATTGATGAAGAGCGAGAATACATGGCAAAAGTTCCATATGCTAATGCAGTAGGGAGCTTGATGTATGCGATGGTGTGTACGCGGCCTGACATTTCACAAGCAGTTGGAGTTGTGAGCAGGTACATGCATGATCCTGGAAAAGGACATTGGCAAGCTGTGAAATGGATTCTACGGTATCTTCAACAAACCGTAGATGTTGGTTTAGTGTTTGAGCAAGATGAAACACTTGGTCAGTTTGTGGTTGGATATGTTGATTCCAACTATGATGGTGATTTGGACAAGCGTCGGTCTACTACTGGGTATTTGTTTGCTTTAGCAAAAGCCCTAGTTAGTTGGAGGTCTACTTTACAGTCAACGGTGGCTTTGTCAACTACAGAGGCAGAGTACATGGCAGTTGCAGAGGCTGTTAAGGAGGCGATTTGGCTTAACGGATTGTTGGAAGACTTGGGAGTTGTTCAAAGTCACATTAGTCTCTATTGTGACAGTCAGAGTGCTATTCATTTAGCGAAAAATCAAGTCTACCATTCAAGAACTAAGCACATCGACGTGAGGTATCACTTTGTGCGGGAGATCTTTGAAGAAGGAAAGATTCTACTTCAGAAGATTGCGACGGCAGAAAATCCTGCAGATATGTTGACCAAGGTGGTAACATCAATCAAGTTCAATCATTGTTTGAACTTGATTAACATCTTGCAAGTTTGAGCACCTTCGGGTGTATGGCGCTCGTGGGCGCATTTGGAGGCACTGCAGAAGATAACGTTTGGAGAGAAGAAATTTTGAAAAGCTTGGTGAAATTTCAAGCCAAGGTGGAGATTTGTTGAAAATGGATGGCTTTGAAATTTCAACAAAGTGGGCACCGAATTGACAAATTCAATTTGCCAAGTTTGGCTGCACCAAATGAAGAAATTGGCAGCAGCAAAGGATGAAAATGGGGCATGGGATAATTAATTTTTGGTCCCTAAAGTTTAGGCTATTTACAAGTTTAGTCCTTAAAGTTCAACTATAAATAGGCCTAGCATTTGTCATTTGAAATTATCCCAACATTCATCTCTCCCATTTGTTTCTCTTCTCTCATATTTGGGAATTCTTAGGAATTCCATTTGTTTGTACCATTTTGGTATTAGTGAAGTTATCATCCGGTGGTGGTGCCCGAGGAGTAGACGACATTTTCGTCGAACCTCGTAAATTTGGTGTGTTCTCTCCATTATTTATTTCGGTTGATTATTATTGGGTTTTTCCGTTAGGTTTCAATATTCAATAGTTGACGGGTTTGTCCGCTGTGCAAATTTCGGTAGTTTCGATCTCGACATTTCAGCTCAGATTTGAAGCTACGTTCGTGTGGGAAATAACCCGATTTCCCCAACAGAATGAAACGTTGGGGGCATATTTGGACCAAAAGAAAGAATAGGGGGCCAAATGAAAAAATAAGCAAACGTTGGGGGCATATTTGGACCAAAAAAAAGAATAGGGGGCCAAATGACAAAACATGCAAACGTTGGGGGCATTTTTTGTCATTTTGCCTAACTTGAATGGAAAACGTTTCACTTTGTTCCTTTAATGAATCAGCTGTCCAATTCCCCTCGAGCCAAGAAACAATAAATTTAACAGTCAATAGCTAATAATCATCATGAAAATTGTATTAATTCTTTTCCCTCTGTAGGTAGATATGAGAAATACTGGAGGAGAAAGCACTCAGCCATCTCCTTAAGTTTTTCATGATCGTAGGGAAGATTATGGTTCCTTAATGAAGCTTAAAGGAACAACATTTTTTTCCTGAAGGAAAACAATTCAATCAAATCAAGCCGTCTAAAATAAGGATTTTCTTTTGTAATATGATCCAACCTTTATTTCCACTATTACTTCTTTTTTAGCATGTTTTAAGTTCTCAAAGGTTCATTCCGGAGCTGTTCAAGCATGGCTTCTTCTTCTCACCAGCAGGGCAACGACCATTTAAGTTTTAAAAGCAGCTCACCTTATTTCTTCAAGATAATTCTCCAGGACTCTATCCAGAATGGAAAACTTGTAAGTGATTATCTCTTGAGTAATTAGTTCATACCAGAAAATCAACAGTTTGTATGTTACCATTTCTTTTTCTATTCATATCTTGATAATCAGAGTTCTTTTTCAGGGAATCCCCAGAAAGTTTGTGAAAAATTATGGAAATGACATGTCAAGCCCAGCAATGCTCAGGGTTCCATCTGGTGTAGTGTGGAAGGTAGAACTGACAAAATGTGATGGCAAAATATGGCTGGGAAAAGGCTGGCCAGAATTTTCAAACCATTACTCTCTAGAGTTGGGGCATCTTTTGTTTTTTAGATATGATGGGAATAGCACTTTCCATGTAGTCATCTTTGATAGGAGTGCTTCAGAGATACAATATCCCTACACCAGCAATAATCGTAGGCAATCGAATGAAAACCTTGATCAGACTATTGATGAATCTGAAGATGATAACTCTATGCAGATCCCAATGAACATTTCTCCGAGCAGAAAAATGAGAGAGAAACCGAAACTGCGCTGTAGTCGGCCTCATAAGATGACGAGAAGTACTAATTCAGCTCAACAAGTTAGGCATAATGAAAGGGTTAAGTCTCTTGAGAGAGCTAGTAATGCTTTTAAACCTGAGAACCCGTTTTTCCTGGCTGTTATGCAACCATCATATGTTGGTCTTGGTCACGGTAAAAAATATAGACTGGTAAGCAATCAATTGAATTACCACTATTAACATATATCGTGTGTATATATATATATATATATATATGCATGTTGTTCAATCCCTTACTTCATTAACATATATAAAGTTGGCTGCAATGAGCAGACTTTATGAGTATTTTCATTTCTATTCCATGCTAAGTTGAAGTTTGTTTTTCAAATTTCTTTTGTGCAGTCCATACCACACAACTTTGTCGAGAAACATTTGAGGGAAGAGCATTGCTCTGTAACTCTTTGCAGCAAAAGTGGGAAAACTTGGATTGCTACCTTCAAGCAAACACACATAGGGAAAAAGCTAGATAATGCATTTCTACAAACTGGTTGGGGTACTTTTGTACGGGATAACAATGTCCAAGTCGGTGATGTTTGCGCATTCGAGCTAATAAATAGCACCGAAATATCCTTCAAAGTACTCATTTACAAAGGTCAGCACTCAGCATGCAAATTCTCACCAGCCATTAACTTCAACTGATGTGTTTTGTCCGGTGAACAAAAGGGTGCAAACCATTGACATGTTTTTTGTTTGTATGAACAGAGAACACCAGCGAATTTTGCTAGGAAATATCTGACAAAGACGCACAAAGAGGTCATGCTTCTCTTTTCAAACGGAAATTCATGGCCAGTAATATATTATCAGCATAGTCAAAGGCAAAGCTATTGAACTTAACAAAAGAATGAGGCAAAACAAGATACCAACTGGTCGGAGTCGGACCGATCAATGTCATTGATTCATCGAATCAAAACATATTAGATTTCATTTTATACTCAGGAGTTGACATCTTAAACTATCCGGTGGGAAGTTATGTAGGAAACGTGGTTTGTTAGCCATTGCTTTGTAACATGTTTCTGATGCTTGTTTCTATGAACCTTTCACCTGTAATAAGGTACATTTGGTTAGTCTTCAATGAATTTTGCTGCTTCAGGAATCAGACACATATTAATGTACCCAAACTATGCTCTTTTTTTTAGTTAGGTGTCAAAACTATTTTTCGGGTCAAATAGGTGCCTAAAGTTTTATTTTGTGACCATTTTAAGATTCTCTGTTAATTCCTTCTGTTAAAGGACATGTGTTATCTCCTAAAAAATCTAAAATTATATTAAAAATAAATAAAACTACTTAATTTTTAGAAAATCTCTAAATTTTTTAGATTTCACAATATAGCCCATAAATTCCAAAATCCTTAACTCCCCAAAACTTAAATCTCGATTTGGGCTGATTTCCCCGCTGCCCACCAAAATGATTACCGGACCATTACGACCATTTTTCCCACCACCCCGCCGCCAAAAATTGACTGACGCCGTGAAAATCGTCGAAATTGTCGAATGGTTCTTTTGAACGATTCGCGACGAATGACGGCAAGAGGGGCAACGAACGGCGTGTGGGTTGCTTGGCGAGAGGAGGGCGCTTCATTTCGTCGCTGGCAACGCGGCCAATACTGGTGGGAGTGGTTGGATTTGGGGACTATTGTGGGAATATTTAAAATTTTTAAGATATATGTTTATTTTGTTTTATTAATTTTATTTATTTTAATATAATTTTTTATTTTTCAGGAGGTAACATGTGGCATTTAACAATAAGAATTAACGTAAAACCTTAAATGAGTCAAAGAATAAAACATTAGGCACCTATTTGGCCCGAAAAATAGTTTGGGCACCTAACTAAAAAAAAGAGCATCATTTGGGCATCTATTTACCTATTAAGCCTAAAACTATTCATCTTATATGCTCCATATATAAATAATATAAAAATATAAAAAATAGCATAACTAACATTCATTGGCGAGCGTTTGTAAAGACATCTTTTGGGTTTTCATGTAGTTTGTAAAGTGCTTGAAAGTCCTATATTTTATGCCCAATTTAGCTCATATTGTTATTGTTTTTAAGCTTATTTTAGTTCATATTTAAGTTTTCATGCATATTTTATAGTATCTTTCCTTCACTCAGCTTATTACAGTGTTTATGATTATTTGTGGAGAAAAGACACCATTGGAGAATGACCAAAAGGGAGTACGATATGAAGAGGAGAATTCCCTGAATCAGCAGAACCGAGCCACATGAAGAATAGAGTCTAGGAGCACCCAGAGATGACGTAAAAAGACCCAAACAAAGAAGAAGCTTGCGGCCTAAGAAAGCCCAAAAGAGGAGTTATTTTGGAATAAAACACTCAGACGTTTAATAGCATTTAATTCCAACTCAACTTTCTCCCAAAGAGAGACTTCTTCCTCAAATAGGGTTTTCGTATGTAACTGCCTATATAAAGGCAAGGCTTGACCGATTGGAAGACATAAGGAGAGATTAGGGTTTAGAATTTATTTTTGTGTTTTCTTATTTACATTATGTTCTAAACTTTCCTTAGGGTTAATATTGTTTTGTTTAGTAGTTGTGAGAACGGTTGTAATTAGTTAAAGTTTTTATGCAATTCAATTCAAGGTTTGTTTATCCTATGTTCTTCATCTTTCTTTGCTATAGAATCGAGAGAGTTAAAACTCAAGAAAGGGATAAACACGATTCCTACAAATTAAGGTAAGAATCAACTTAGCTTAGAGATAAGTCTAGGTTTAAAGCGGCTAAGAAGGAATGAGGGAAAGTTGTTGTTCAACCTAGGTTTATGCCGAGAGGTATTATCAAAGAGTGGGCATCAACAATATTCAAACTTAGAGATAAGTTGGAATCTGATCAAGATGTTCTGCCGAACCTTGAAGGCCCGCCGAGTTCCCCGTCATGGCAGCGTTCTATCTGCCACCCGCCGTGGCAGAGATATCGACTTTGCATTACAAGACTTTTACGAGTTTAACACAGTTTCACACTAAGATGCAGCTCAATCTGACCCATCTTCTTATTCTGGTTTTTCAATCTTTTCATTATTCGTTTACTTTAAGTTTATGCAACTTTCTCAAACCAATCCAAATCAATTGTGTTTTTTTGTTTACTTTTCCTTGTGCAGGAATTTAATCTTGAAGTAGCATTCCAGTCCTTGTGGAGGCAATAATCTTAATTACTACAACTTGGAAGCAGTGTACACTTGCACTCAAATTAGAGGACACCTTTACGCTCTACAAGTTTTTGGCGCCGTTGCCGAGGATTGACAACAACAACTTCGTCTTTACTTTCTTGCACTTTTCCTTTATTGCATTTAATTTTCAGTTTAGTTTTTCTTTATTATCATAAAAAATTTCACAGCTTCTTTGTTCTAGTTTATGACAAGAGCAAATCTGTCGTCTAAACACTTGTTTATTGGCGAGATCGAACGAAGCAAGAAAAATCAGAAGAGATGCACGTGAGGCATTAGCAGCAGCAAAAACAGCAGGAGCAACAGAAGCAGCAATGCATAACGACAATGTTACCAATAATGCAGCGGTGGCAGACCCCACGGCAGATGGTGGGCGACAAGATCAACAACCACCACTTCTTCCTTCTGGTCAGCAAGACGAGTCCGTACCACTCGAGACTATATGGAGGAAGACATAGACAACCTTGACTCTGCAATCATAGAACCAGACATCAATACCAATCATTTTGAACTCAAGCCAATTATATTCAATATGATTGATAAACTGGGACAGTCTGGGGGCACAACAAATGAGGATGCTCGGTAGCACATGAAGTCGTTCTTAGAGATTTGCAAGTCTTCTAAAATTCAAGGATTACCCCCATGATGTTCTGAAATTGCGATTATTCCCCTATTCACTGAGGGATATGGCAAAAACTTGGTTAAATAGCCAAACAATTGGTTCTATTGAGTCATGGACAGACATGTGTCGAGATTTTATAGCTCATTTCAATCCTTCAAATGTCACTGATTGTATACGAAACAAGATTACCTCTTTCCGAAAAGCTGATGACGAGGCAATGTACGAAGCATGGGAACGCTACCAAGAACTTCTGCACAAATGCCCTCTCCATGGACTGCCGCTATGGACGCAAGTATCTATGTTCTACAATGGTGTTAATCAACCCACTAGGATGATGCTAGATGCATCAACAAATGTCATACTCCTTGATAAGGCACCAGAGGAGGAAATGAGGATTCTAAACCAGTTGGCCAAAAATGACTACCATTTTCCATCCGCCCACCGTAGCAGCATTAGACGGCAGGCCACTGTGAACGAGTTGGAAGCATCAGAGTCCGTTAAAACCCATATAAACAACCTGACCAGATTAGTTGAAAAACGTGATCAAACCAACAAGAAGATCATATGAGGTAAAAGCAGTGAAAGCCTTCTGTGATGAATGTGGTGGAGACCATGACTTTACTAAATGTACAGAATCTGGAAATTTCATGGGAACCTACAACCGGAATAGTACTCCCAACATGAACACATACAATCTGGGCTGAAGGAAACATCCAAACTTCTCACGGAGTAACCCTAACACTTCAGAAAAACCCTACCAATTAGAATACGGGCTATCAAATGAACCCGCCTCGACAACAGATGCAATAACATCAGCCTAAGACATAATTCTTTAGAGGCCACTTTAAACATTTTTATGTCTCACACTAGTGCTTATATTGCTAATTATGATAAGTTTGTTAATAAGGTTAATGCTTTCATAGACAGGACTGAAGTGCGGATGCAAAACCATGAGGCAACTTTAAAGTCACTAGAAACTCAGATGGGACAGTTCGCACAAGTTCTGAATACTAGACCCATGGGAGGACTGCCCAACGATACTGAAGTCGCAAGGGGATCCACTTATGAGCAATGTAAAGCAATCACTACCAGAAGTGGCAAACAGCTCAAGGAGACTCGGCCCCATGATCCTAAGGAGAAACAACTAATCAAGCCCGCCGCTGAGGCAGAAGCAGACAACCCGGCCTCGGCAGATCCAGGTCCCTCCACCTCGATAGTCCTCATTGATGCCCCAACAGAGCTTGATGACAGAACCACAGAACCTGAAGCTCCTGAACTTCCACAGATTAGATTCCCTTGCAATGAGCGTATAGAAGACATCCGCCTACCTCTACCTTTCCCACATTGGCTGAAGCGGCAGAAGCATGAATATCGGTTTAAAAAGTTCCTTGATATTCTTAAACATGTGCACATTAACATACCCTTGGTGGAAGCCATTGAACAGATGCCGAATTATGCCAAATTCATGAAGGACATAGTCTCTAGACGAACAATAATAGGGGAGTTCGAAATTGATTCCATTATAGAAGGATGTATGACCATGATGCACAACCGGGCACCGCCTAAACTAAAAGATCTCGAGAGCTTCACCATACCATTCACAATATGGAATCACTTCGAGGGAAAAACCTTATGTGATCTTGGAGCAAGCATAAATTGATGCCCAAATCAGTCTTCCGGAAATTGAGTATCGGGAAGGCAAAACCCACCACTGTCATGCTATAGCTTGCCGACAAATCATATGTGCAACTAGAGGGAAAAATTGAAGACATACTGGTAAGAGTCGATAAGTTTATTTTCCCTGTTGATTTCCTCGTTTTAGACTGTGAAGCAGATGAGAATGCACCCATCATCCTTGGGAGACCATTCTTAGCCACTGGTAAGACCTTGATAGATGTGGAAAAATTGGAGCTAACAATGAGGGTGAATGACCAATAAAACAAGTTGAACGTCCTACAAACTTTTAAAAGAGCCAACGACCCAGATGAATTTCAACTCAAGTCATCCATGCCTCAGAAAAAATTGACCCTAACTCAGCAACAGATCACTTCAGCAGTACCCGCCACGGCGGGCATCCCGACAATAACCCAGATTCGAAGGAAAAAAAGGACCACGATAAGCTCGCAAATGAGGAAACCAACCAGAGAGCCATCCGTCTAGAAATTAATGACCCATTGCCCGTAACCATCTCTTCTAAGCTGTAGTCTGAACAGGAAAAGCCAAAACAAAGGTATGTCAAGAAGCTACCGCCTCGGCAGCACCCGCCCGGGCAGGTAGCCCTCCTCTCCAATACTCGATGGAATTTGTGCCCAAGAAAGCTCAAATCAAGATGGTCCGACCCGTTCGAAGAAGTTAGAGCCTTCACTCATGGTGCAATCACAATTAAATCACCAAAAGATGGCCATGAATTCAAAGTCAATGGGCAGCGCTTGAAGCACTACACTGGAGCCCATGTTATAAGGGATAAGGCTATGGTTACTTTAGGGGATGCAAATTTGATGCACTCCTTTAGTAGCTAGTTTTTTTTTTGCATTCCACATTTTCTTGCTTTAATTAGGATTAAATTTTCAATTTCAGCATTTATTTCATGCAAATATTAATTTCAATTTTATTTTAGTTGATTAATAATTTCTTTTTGTTTTTTTGTTGTTGTTTAGGAAGAGAGTCGGAATTTAAGGAAACAACCCATTAACCCAGCCAAATAGCCGCCCAACAAGCCGCCCAACGGCTATAATCTCCCAATGGTTATATCCAGCCCCAACGGCTATAATCTGCATGTTACGCCAGCCGTCCCGCATGTTGAAAATCAGACCGTTGGGCATCAACGGCCGCCTCGGCAGCCTATATAAACCTTACTATTTCACTTCCTTATATCATCTTCAACCTTTGCTTTCTTAACTCTTGAAGCTCTCTAAGTTCTTTATTTGCATTTTCAGAATTCCTTCACACATTACAAGAAAACAGATTTTAGTGACATCAAAAATAGTCACTAAAAGTATTAAATTTAGTCACTGAAATTTACAGTGACTATTTTTCTGAGTCGTCACCTGTCGTCACTATTATATTAGTGACAACTTTTATGCATTTTGTCACAATAAGTTATATTTTTATGACTATGTTTTTTGACACAAAAGATTAATTACAGTGACTAAAATTTAGACACTAATGTTATTCTTATTAGTGACAAACATTTTATCAGAAATACATATTGAAATAGTGTCTAAAGTACATTTTCACTTTCAATAATATTAAAATAATTATATTTTTTAGTTGCAACCATCTTATTCAGGCCCGGATCAAGTATGTCGTATTGCACTCGAAAGGGACTCATTCCAGACAAGTCAGCCTTCATCGAGTGTCCATTATCCAAGGACTTATCTCGATAGCATCGTCTCATGATCTGTCAAGCAACACGTACACTGAATATCTCTCCCGACGAGTGCGATATGAGGCCCTATGCCCCCAAACTGGTCCCTAGAAGGTCATCCACTTGGTCTCAATGGCCCGTACACCTAGGGCCCACATGAGCCTAGAAGAAGGTCACTTATACCAAGGTAGCTCGGCTGCTAGCCCATGGCGAGAAGGTTAATTATAAATGATGTGACATATTCACATATCAATTTTTAATAAATAAATACAATGCATGATTTCGTGAGGGATCGAACCTAGAACCTTTAGGGGAGAGTGCAATGTCTATCCACTAGGCTAGGCAAGAAATTTAATATTATTTTGAAAGTAAAATATTATTTAGATTAAATTGTAATTGAATTGAATTTTATTTATTTTAAAAGTATGCATTAATTATAACAATAATTAATATAATAATAATTTAATTAATTTTTATATGGTTTCAAATACAAAATACACTTGTTGAAGAAAATATATAAAAATAATTGAGTTGATTTTGAAATATAAACATATGAATATTAAGATTTACACCTAAATTATTGATAGAATTATCCTTTATGTGATAATTATTTACTATACTGACAATGCAAATTTTACCTCCACAAGAAAAGTTAAAACAAATATCAAGTATAAAAGTTTTTACAAGGTAAAATTTTGCTATCACATATTATGCCAAGATTACATATTAGTCTTTTTACTTTAATTTGTTCACTTTAAGTTTATGTACTTTCTATTCAAAAAAATATGTACTTTTTAAAATTTGAAATTTCGATCATGACATGAATGATAGTCTTTAAATATGTTAAGTAGAACTTTTGATTTTTATTCTTTTGTTCAATCATTTTTAGTCATTGTAATTTAATCATATTGTCGTTGTCCCGTTTGGATTACGATTGAAGTTTTAAAATTTAAAAAATATAGGGACTAAAATTGATCAAAAATAGAATGACTAAAACAATAATTTACACATAGTGTAGAGACTAATAGAATTATTTTACCTTTTGATAAACTAGTTTATGCCTTTATGGTAACTTCAATTTTTTATAATTGTTATTATTACTATAATTATAAAAATAAATTTATTATTGTGACAAAATTTATCACAACAAAAGTAAAAATTTAAGTGACAAACAATTGCATTGTCACAACAAATATCAAAGTATAGTGACCACTTTATATATCGTCACTATCATGTGTCAAAGTTTTAGCGGCAATGAAATTTGTGTCACGGTTATAGACTTATAGTGAGAATTTAATTGTGAAAAATATAATCGTCACAATTACTACTATAATAGTGACCAAATAAAAATACATCACAATTACTTATGCTAATAGTGTCGCACAAAAAATCTGTCACAAAAGTTTAATATTTGTGACAAAATTACTGCTAGTTGCTGCCAATTTGTCACTAAAGTCTATATTCTTGTAGTGACACTACCTCTCAAGAATGTCAACCTCCGGAACCACACCCCCTTTCAAAAGATTCTTGTCACCAAAGGACTCCACCCGCTACAACAAGAAGTTCTCTTCTTGGCAGATTCTGGAAGAACAAGGATTTTACTACCCCGCCACACGAGCAACTTCGGCCTTCCTGCCTTTGTCTACGAAGTAATCAGAGATCACGGCTGGAAACTCTTTACCCGCCAACCTGAAGAAGGGAACATCACAATGGTCCGTGAGTTCTACACCCATAACCCACAACTGAGAATCCGTTTTGTATATGTTCATGGCAGCGATGTTCGTCTAGATGCTGACACCATCAACAGTTACTACGGGCTCACTGATGAGGCAAACGACCACGCTGACTTTGAAGCCGCCCTCACCGCTGCTGACTACGACCGCCTGAAGGACGAGTACTGCGTGCCCGACACTACATAGAATACGGATAAGCACACTGGATATGTACCCCGCCAAGCGCTGTTACCAAACGCCAAACTTTGGAACACATTTATTAAGCGCCAACTGCTTCCCACTTCCCACAACTCTATCGTCGACCGCCCATGCCTGGCAATGATTGATTCTATTCTGAAGCGGTGAAAAATCAATGTGGGTGTCGTCATCTGTCAAGAAATATATGCCTGCTATCCGAGTCCCAAGGGCCGCCTTTTCTTTCCAAACCTCATCACCAGTTTATGTACTAACTTCAAGGTGCCTACCGACGAAGTAGATGTGATGACATCCCACAGGCAGGGGTGGACAAAGGAATTTATATACAAGATGATGAAGCTGACAAAAGCGGCACCGGAAAATGAGTATTATCCCACTACCACGGCGGCGGGTACTTCAGCCCAGAGCGTGCGTAGAGATCAGCCCTTCATCGACCCCACTAAGATGCTCCAGGATATTTACAGAAAGCTACAACGGATGGAGTATAGAAACCTAAAATTCATAGAGTATATGCGGAACTACAACAGAGGGTTTGAGCTGTTCATTACGGAGAAATTCCCAGGGGATGACCTCCATTTTCCTACCTTCCTTGCGGAAATCACGATAGCCGCCATGGTAAGCCAGCCTATCCCAGACTCCTTCGCCGCGACATCACTTGCAGCCGCCGCGGCATCACAACAAGGCTTCTATTCAGCCGCCATATAACCCCCTTGTCCCGGTCCTGACGCTTGACCGGTCCGAATGGGTCACACGGGGAAAACCGAAGCGAAACCCGTTAAGGTTCCCCCTCGGTTAGCAACCCTAGAAAATTTCTTTTATTCATCTTGTCTGAATGCAACGTTATATCCTAAGTGGATCACGACAGCGGAAATACAAGCAACGTAGAAACGATCCTCCAAACAACACTTTCAAAACAGTCTATTTTTCATAATTAAGCAGGCTGTATCGATACTCTAAGAGAGGGTACCGATACGCCTTGACCAAGGTCAACCCCTTCAGTCAACACAGGAAAACCGTATCGATACAGCCCTTGAGCGTATCGATACGCCCTTCTCGTTCAACATCTCGTGGTCAACGAGATGAACTCGTACCGAAACACTAAGACACCGTACTGATACGCTAATAACTCACCAAAATCTCATAATTCCAGTGAGCTAAAACCGTATCGATACACCCTCGTGTATTGATACGCCCAGCCAAAACTGAGTCCTGCAGACAAGACCGTATCGATACGGCCCTCGGGAGTACCGATATGCCCTGCACTGCAAGTCTCCTAAACTCAGCAAAACAACACAAGACCCGAACCTAGATGCGATTTAAGACCTCACTAGACACATCCAAGCATTCATACAACATCTATAAACCAAGATCTAGTCATACAAGGCACCCAACATGTACATACATCATTCATCAAAAGATGGCATATAAGCATTCAAGGTTTCATGCTTCAACAACCATACACATAAGCATCCTCAAAAGGCACTTGGCCAACACACATGGTAAGCAAATACGACATGGTTTTGCAATCCAAACATGGCATCAACAAGTCACACAAAAACAACATAATTAAGGAGTCCAAACATGCTCCTAACAACCATCAATAACACAATCCTGTTGCTTAACTATTACATGTCCAAAACGTTAAAACTCATACTTGATAGACTCAAAGCCAACAACCACACTTGGAGGCCCTCCTCTTGCGCTAGCAACCCACGAACTAAGGATCTGCATTGTCAAACAAAGAGAGCGTAAGCAATAAAGCTTAGTGAGGGTAAGCTCTTTAAAAACAAACCTCGACAATGCAAGGTCCAAGCACGATCTCAACCAAGGTAAATGCATGTTCTTACCTTCGATCCTCAAGAGCCAAAATGTCAATGATGCATGAACAAATATCCATTAATATGTTATGCTCAACAAGCTCATTTCCACAACATATGTAAACACATATAATCATCCAAATAGGAAAACACATTCCACATCACATTGATACACATATCAACTTATATTGGCACCTAGCTATGACTCGAATACGCAGATAACCTCGTTGGAACTCACATCCAACAACCACTTTACCTCACAGTGGGATTACACTTATCACCGGTCTCGCGGAGGGGATTCTACTCATCCTCACGCCCCGTCGATGGGATTCCACTCATCATCGACTATTATATATAACAATTTTCGGGCGAACTCGTACTCCTCCTTGGTGACTCAACGCCACCAAGGCCACGCGCGAATTTGACTCATGTGTGCACACTAACATCCTAATGATCGATCATTTGCACCCAAGCATACTAGTGCCAACATGTAACTCAATCAACATTATCAATTACAACCAATTACGTGCTTAGCACGTACTCACCATGATCACAATCATGAACAATCCACATGCATATCACAATGCATCACAACCATGCCTCATCACACATGTATAACACATTATACATAAATCATCATATCATAAACATCACGAGGCATAAACATCAATTAAAAGTTCAACCAATGTCTCTAGTTTAAGCTTAGGATTAGGCTACCACCCTAATCCTAACTCTAGGTGGGTCTACCAAGCCCGACCTAGTCCACATGCTTGAACCAAACTCTTAAAAACCACTTTGAAAACATTAACCACTCACCTTCACTTCCAAGCTCAATTACCAAGCAAGCTTCCGGATTCACTCCCGAGGCTTCTCCAACACAAGCTCTTGCCTCTAAACAACCTCAACACAATCCAAACAACTTCAAATCAGCCCAAGCATCAAAGTAGCTAACCCGGAATACAACTCAAACATCAAACACAACATTTCAAGCCATGAACATCCCCCAAAATTACCAAACTCGTGCAGCCCCTAAACCTCAATCAAAACTCATGTTTCCAACACTTTTAATACCCCAAAATGATTCCAAAACAACCCCCAACCATAGTACTAACCTCAGCCACAAATTCCAACCCAAAACAACCCCAAAACCACTCTAAAACCCTTCAAAATCCCCTTGGAAACCAAAATCTGGGAATGAGCTTAAAACCATGTGAAATTTATATACGTTGAACCATTTGACTCATAGACTTCATATCTAACAATATTAAATCGAAATTTTAAGTTAAACACCATAAAGCTACCATTTTTAATCAAATCCTCTAAAAACTCAAATTTCAAAACCTTGATGAAAATGAAAACTACTTGTACTTTTGAAGAGAGGAAGTTGAGGACAAGTTGAAAATGTGTTTACTTTTAAAAAACGAGCTAAAATGGAGGAGCTAGGTGATGGAATAGTGGAAGGAGTTGAGAGCTTCACTATCCCGTTGGTTTTGTTTGGAGAAGAGAATGAATAGTGAAATTATTTTAGTAAATGGGGATTTAAATTAAAAGTTGGGTTATTTATAAGATTGCCATTAATGAATGGCTATTTCCCCTTTTCTTTAAAATCCATCCAAATTGAATTTCATTTCAATTTAGTCCAATCATAAAATGTTTGTTTTTGAAACCCGAGGCCCAAAAGATTATTTTAATTATAAAACCGAACCCGAAATAATATTAAAATATTATTTTCACCCGACCCCTAAACCCGAGTGTTACACGCCAACACCCCACCTGCCTCTCCAAAAAAACAGGGGGACAACTTCGCAGGTTCACCGCTCTTCGCCTAACGATTCCTTCGATGATTCTGATGACGACTCCCCACTCATCACGACAGCACCACCCATGGCGGAAGAAACATCCAAGAAACGAAAGTATCATTACATCTCGGCTGATTTAAACGAGGAAGAGTCCGATGATACTGTTCCAGTGACTAGAAACACGCCGCCCTCCAGGACTTCAAAACTTGTCCAACCATCCCCCTTACAAAGGCAGCGGCTGGACCTATCCGATGACGAAGACGAAGTGGCCCAAAATTCATCCTCTTCTTTCTAAATGTAACATGTTTCTTTTTTCCTTTTATTTTCTGTTTTTCTATTTTTATATTCATGTTATGTATTTTTATTTTGTGTTGCATTGAGGGTAATGCCCACCTCGAGTTTGGAGGAGGGAGAGTCCACCTTAGTGTAGTTCATATGTAGTTACATATTAGTTAACCATCTTAGTTGCATTGTACTTATCTCTTCTTTAATGAAAAGAACTTGTTAAAAAACTTGTGCCTATGATAGAATAGCCGACATCTCGCACCATTAAAAAGTACTTTTAATTCTTGGGTAGCATGAAGATGACTTAGAAATCTACTATAGTGCTATTTATCCTTAACAAAATTGTGTCAGGTTGATTGATAGAATGAAGTAGTGAACATAGATTGTTTAATTATTTGGTACTTTTAATTCACATGCATTACAGGACACCGCCTCGGCAGCTGATGTTGTCAATAGTGCAAGGAAGGCTGCCGCGGCAGGTAAAAAAATAAAATCCTAGAGGTGCCCGAAATTGGCTTTAGTCGAAAAAAACATCACTGCTATGTTGCTTAAAGGTACCTGAAATTAGCTAAGTCTTTTGTTCACTTAAAAAGTTCTTGAAGATCAACTTGTACACAATTCAACACACACTTGATCACAAGCATTATAGTTTGTTTTCGAGAAAATTCATGTTATCTTACACACTAAAATGATATAGGTGCTACAGCCTTGAGGTATGAAATCAAGTTAAGGACATTTACCTTTTTGTTGAAGTAGAGGTAAGTACTTATTAGGTTTTGCATCGCTTGAGGACAAGCAATAGTTCGAGTTTGGGGGTATGTAAAGTGCTTAAAAGTCATATATTTTATGCCCAATTTAGTTCATATTGTTACTGTTCTTAAGCTCATTTTAGTTCATATTTAGGTTTTTATGCATATTTTACAGTATTTTTCCTTCACTCAGCTTATTACATTGTTTATGATTATTTGTGGAGAAAAGACATTGTTTTCGGTTGCATTTGCATTACATGTTACATGAGACTGCCGCATGCACCCGTCGTGGCAGCAGGATAGAAGAATGATCGAAGAGGAGGAGGAAACATAACGATCACATCCAGTCACACAGGTCCAACCATCATTGCAGAGAAGAACTGTACTGACGCAGTTCAAAGAATAGCCCACCGAGACAGACTGCCGCCAGCACTGTGTCGCGACGACACATTGGAGAATAACCAAAAGAGAGTGCGATATGAAGAGGAGAATTCCCTGAATCAGCAGAACCGAGCCACATGAAGAATATAGTCCGTGAGCACCTAGAGATGACGTAAGAAGACCCAAACAAGAAAGAAGCTTGCGGCCCAAGAAAGCCCAAAAGAGGAGTTATTTTGGAATAAAACACTCAGACGTTTAATAGCATTTAATTCTAACTCAACTTCCCCCCAAAGAGAGACTTCTTCCCCAAATAGGGTTTTCTCATGTAACCGCCTATATAAAGGCAAGGTAAGACATAAAGAGAGATTAGGGTTTAGAATTTATTTTTGTGTTTTCTTATTTATATTATGTTCTAAACTTTCCTTAGGGTTAAGATTGTTTTGTTTAGTAGTTGTGAGAACGGTTGTAATTAGTTAAAGTTTTTATGCAATTCAATTCAAGGTTTGTTTACCTTATGTTCTTCATCTTTGTTTGCTATAAAATCGAGAGATCTTTGTGAGCACATCTATTTGTTTCAATTCGAGAGAGTTAAAACTTAAGAAAGGGATAAACACGATTCCCACCAATTAAGGTGAAAATCAACTTAGCTTAGATAAGTCTAGGTTTAAGGCGGCTAAGAAGGAACGAGAGAAAGTTGTTGTTCAGTCTAGGTTTACGCCGAGAGGTATTATCAAAGAGTGGGCATCAACAGTATTCAAACTTAGAGATAAGTTGGAATCAGATTAGGACGTTCTGTCGAACCTTGAAGGCCCGCGGAGTTCCCCACCGTGGCAATGTTCTATCCATCACCCGCCGTACCAGATATATTAACTTTGCATTATAAGACTTTTACAAGTTCAACACAGTTTCACACTACGACGCAGCTCAATCCGACCCATCTTCTTATTCTGATTTCTCAATCTTTTCATTATCCGTTTACTTTAAGTTTATGCAACTTTCTCAAACCAATCCAAATCAATTGTGTTTTTTTACTTTTCCTTGTGCAGGAATTTAATCTTGAAGTATCATTCCAGTCCCTATAGAGAAGATAATCTTAATTACTACAACTTGGCAGTAGTGTACACTTGCACTCAAATTAGAGGACACCTTTACGCTCTACATGGTTAGTTATGCGAGAGGGTTTACTCACCAATGTTGAGCGAGCCCACCGACATATGACAAATTCTAATCTGTGCCAATTGTGCTATAGAGAGGATGAAGATGTGTTACATGCCATACGAGAGTGTCCAAGAGCATACTCAATATGATCGAATATGATCCCGTCAAACAACTTTGCTGAATTCATGGTGTTACCTTTAAAAGAATTGTTATTGGTCAACAATGGTGCCTACAACAACTTGGACAATGGCGTCGTGAAGTGGCATGTGTGCTTTGCAGTGTTTTGTTGGCTCCTTTGGAAGAGGCGACACAATCTTTTACTAGACAATATGTAGGTTGAACGTGTGGATTTTATAGCTCATGGTTTACGGCTTGCGAAAGAGTTCGATGAAGGGATGGTGAGAACCTTCACACGAAGGAATTCGAACAGCATCAAAACCCCTACTTGGTAGTGTCCAAAAACTGGTTGGATCAAAGTTAATGCAGACAAGGCAATTGATCCTCGCAGCGTGTAACCCCCTCGTCCCGGTCTGGCCGAATAACCGGTTCGAGTGGGCCACACGGGGAAAACCGAAGCGAAACCCGTTAAGGTTCCCCCTCGATTAGCAACCCTATTTTTTTTCTTTCATTTTAATCTTTACTAGAGGCGTATTAAACCCTAAGTGATCACGACAGCGGATAACATCCATAAAAGAAACACAATCGAACCACGACCACACTTTTCAGTCCATTTTTAATCTTACAGGGCAGACCGTATCGGTACCCTAACCAGGGGTATCGATATGCCCTAACCAGGTCAACCCAAAGAGTCAACCCCGGGAAGACCGTATCGATACAGCCCTTGAGCGTATCGATACGCTCTTCTCAGTCAACTCTTCTTGGTCAACGGAGTAGGCCCGTATCGATACGCGTGAACCCCGTATCGGTACGCCCTACTCTTCCCAATTCTCACAAATTCCAGTGAGCTCGAAGGGTATCGGTACCCCCAGGGTAGCGGTACGCCACGCAAAAATTGTGGCATTTGGGCAAGGCCGTATCGATACGGCCCTTAGGCGTATCGATATGCCCTGCTCTACAATTCCACAATTCCCAACTTAACGACCCCAAACACGACTCTAGATGCATTTTTGGACTCTCCTATGCACATACAAACATTTAAGCAATCTCACTTGAGCCAAAGGAAGCAATCACACATGGAACAAGGCATCTAATCATGGCATTCATACAAGGGCAACATTTTAGCATTTAAGGTCATACATGAAAGCTCAAAAGGCCAAAAAGGCACAAGCTAAAGCATGTGAGGTTTGCATCCAACAACAAGGCAACCTAAACACCTAAAAGCATACCATCACCCACAAACATTCATCATAGCATATCATGCCTTACAAACCATAGTTAATCCAAAGCATCAACATATAATGAGTCATACATAGCTCATACAAAACACCCTTGCCACATTGCTAACTAATACATATTTAACAACCGTACTTGAGCCACAAACTTGGAAAGCCCTTCTTGCCTTACTCCGAGCCAACACCACGCTAATGATCTGCATTGTTGAACATTGAGAGCGTAAGCTATAAGCTTAGTGAGGATGCTCTAAAACCGAAAACATCAACAATGCAGGGTTCAAGCATGTTTTCCCTAAGTCTCATATCTAACATACATAGGCAATTTCACAAGTAGACCTAGCTATCCTTTCAAGTGGCATAATATGGCATCTTACTTCATACTAAGCTCAACATCAATATCAACATCATATAACAACAACATATATCACAATCATATGAACAAGTTTAATTGGCCACTATTAGTTACCCGGATGTGCGGATTAAACCTCAACAATCACATTACCTCGGTGGGATTACACTCATCACCGGACCTTGCATGTGCGGGATTCCACTCATCGCCACATGCCCTACGGATGGGATTCCACTCATCATCCCGTAGAATATATAATAAAGCTTCTAGTGGAATATTACATCACTGTACTCCTCCTATATGACTTAACGCCATCAAGGCCACGTACGTTTTGACTCAATTTGTGTGCACACTAATCCTAATGATCGATCATTTACACCCGGTAATTTAATTAGTGCCAATTTTCATTACCACAACACATATCATCAACCACATCTCATGATCATCACATACACATATCATAGAGTACATGTACAAAGTCAACCACATATCACAAGAGCATGAATAGGCAATACACATAACATTCAATGGAAGTCAAAAGCTAAATTAACAACTTGAACTAAATAGAAATGGCCTACCAAGCACATTTCACTCACACACTACACACACTCGAACCAAACTTCAAAACATAGTTAAAACCACTCACCGCCCTTCCTTAGCAACCAAAGCAAATATCCTACGAGCCCGAATTCGATCCCGATGCCTCTCCAACGCTTCCTCTTGCTTCTAGCCAAAAAAAACACATCTATTACTTCACAATTCAATGCTAAAACTCAACCATCATCTCACTTCACAAGTACAAGCCAACTTCAACAAATTTCCAATCCAAATAATCACCCAAAATACCAATTTTCGTGCTTCCCCAAAACCTAGCTGAAAATTCTATTTCCAAACATCCAAAAGACTCCCAAAAGATCCCAAAACACCCTCCTAACCTATATAAACCATCAGCCCTTTGTTTTCAACTTAAAACCCGCCAAAAATCAAGTTTTTGACATCCCAAAAATGGCTCCAAGAACCCATTTCGGGTTTTCAATAAAACTCAACCAAATTAACATATGTTGTATATCTTGATGTGATTAAAACAAAACCTAACTTATTATTTCAAAACAAAATGAAAATCACCAAAAAACTCAAACTTTAACCAAACCCTAATTTTCAAAAGTTCATAGTTTTTTTAAATATAAAACCATGGATAGTTAAAGGATGAAGAGGAGAGTAAGAAAACATTGTTACCTTTGAAAAAAGACCTTAGAATGGTGAAGAGACTTAATGGAATAGTGTTTTAAGTTTGGGAGAGTTTAGAAAGGGGGTTTGGGTATCCAACGTTAGAAAGGGGGAGAGAGTGAGAAAGATGACAACTTATTTCAAAGTTGTCTTGCTTTAAAAATCATTTGGGTAAAATTACCAACTTGGTCCCTCCCATTTATTTAAGGCCCAATTAGATCCAAATTAAGGTTGTACCGATTTAATTTAATTTAATTGACTCGGACTACAAACCCGACTAACTCCTAACCCCCAAAACACCGGCGTTACAACTCTCTCCCACTTAAGGAATTTCGTCCCCGAAATTACCTGACTGAAAGAGATACGAAAACTGCTTCTCCATATCCTCCTTCCTCTCCCAAGTGGCCTCGTCCACACCTCGACGTTGCCACCGCACCTTTACTAACTCGATCGATCTACCCCTCAACACCTTACTGTCAAAAGCTAAAATCTCAACCGGTTCTTCCTCATAAGTCAAATCCAGATTCAATTCAATCTCCTCTACGGGCATAACATGTGATGGATCGGACCTATACTTACGAAGCATCGAAACATGGAACACATCGTGTATCTTCTCTAGCTCGGATGGCAAACGCAACTGATAAGCAACCGAACCAACCCTCTTCACAATCTCATACGGTCCTATGTACCTCGGACTCAACTTCCCTTTTCGGCCAAACCTCATCACTTTCTTCCACGGAGACACCTTCAAGAATACCTTCTCACCCACTAAGAACTCAACTTCCTTCCTCTTCAAATCGGCATAGGACTTCTGCCTATCCGAGGCAGCTTTCAAACGATCACAAATCAATTTTACCTTGTCAGTTGTCCCATTGAGCAAGTCCGGCATAGGTAACAATTTCTGTCCCACTTCGGCCCAACAAACTAGAGTTCTACACTTTCGGCCATACAAGGCCTCATACGGAGCCATCTGAATGCTCGACTGAAAGCTATTGTTGTACGCAAACTCTACTAGAGGCAAATGCTTCTCCCAAGTACCCTGAAAGTCAATGATACAACAACGCAACATATCCTCTAAGATCTGAATAACTCTCTCTGACTGACCTTCTGACTGAGGATGATAAGACGTGCTAAAGTTCAAACGGGTACCCAAGGCTGTATGCAGACACTCCCAAAATCGAGAAGTAAATCGCGGATCTCTATCTAACACAATGGACTTCGGCACACCATGCAATCTAACAATCTCACCAATGTACAAATCGGCCAATCTATCAAGAGTGTAAGTAGTATTAACTGCCAAGAAGTGAGCACACTTCATAAAACGATCTACTATCACCCAAACTGAGTTCTTCTTCATAGGAGTCAAAGGCAAACCCGAAACAAAATCCATGATGATGTTTTCCCATTTCCATTCCGGAATTTTCAACGGTTGTAACAAACCTGAGGGAACCTGATGTTCCGCCTTCACTCTCTGACACACTAAGCACTTACTCACAAAGTCGGCTACATCTCTCTTCAAGCCAACCCAAAAGTACTCATTCTTCAAGTCACGGTACATCTTCGTACTTCCAGGATGCATAGCAAACGGACTACTGTGGGCTTCAGTCAAAATCGTACGCCTCAAGTCACTGTCCTCTGGCACAATTATTCTGTCCTTGAAACACAAAATCCCATCAGTACTGAAACTGTAATATGAAGATCTATCTTCGGCTATATCTTGCACGTGAGGTGCCAAAGATCTATCTAAGAGTTGTTTCTCTCTAATCAACTGACCTAAGGTAGGTCTAACCTGAAGCTCGGCTACCAAGCCACCATCTCCGGACAAACTCAATCTAGCAAACATGGCTCTCAAGTCCATGGCTATCTTTCTACTCAATGCATCGGCCACTACATTGGCCTTAACCGAATGGTACTCAATGGTAAGATCATAATCTTTTAGCAACTCTAACCACCTATGCTGTCTGAGATTCAAATCTCGTTGAGTCATAATGTATTTCAAACTCTTATGATCGGTGTACACTGTGCATTTCTCACCGTACAAGTAGTGCCTCCAAATCTTCAGAGCAAACACAACTGCAGCTAACTCTGTGTCATGGGTCGGATAGTTTCGCTCGTGGGTCTTCAACTGCCTTGAGGCATAAGCCACTACTCTCTTGTCTTGCATAAGGACACACCCTAGCCCTACATAAGATGCATCACTGTAAACTACATAGTCCTTCCCGGACTCTAGCTTAAGCAAGATCGGTGTTTGTGTCAAAGCTTCTTTCAATTTCTCAAAGGCTCTCTGTCTTGCATCTGTCCACTCAAACTGAACACTCTTCTGAAGCAACTGTGTCAATGGAGCGGCTAACTTAGAGAAACCTTCTACAAATCTTCTATAGTATCCAACTAAGCCTAGGAAGCTACGTACCTCTGTTACCGACTTCGGTTGCTTCCATTCAACAATGGCCTCAATCTTCTTCGGATCAACTCTAATTCCATCGGCAGACACTACATGTCCCAAGAAGACTACCCCTCGGATCCAGAATTCACACTTGCTTAACTTCGCATACAACTGATGATCTAGCAAAGTCTTCAAAACTAGTCTCAAGTGTCGGTCATGGTCTTCTTCAGTTCGCGAATACACCAAAATGTCATCAATAAACACAACCACAAACTGATCTAGGTACTGATGGAAAATCCTATTCATCATATCCATGAAAGCAGCAGGTGCATTAGTCAACCCAAATGGCATGACTAAGAACTCATAGTGACCATACCTAGTCCTAAAGGCCGTCTTCGGTACATCAACATCTCTTACCTTTAGCTGGTAGTAACCCGATCTCAAATCAATCTTCGAAAAGACTGAAGCTCCTCTTAACTGATCAAACAAGTCATCGATTCTAGGCAACAGATATTTATTCTTCACTGTCAACTGATTCAACTGTCTGTAAGCTATACACATTCTCATACTTCCATCTTTCTTCTTCACAAACAAAACTGGTGCACCCCAAGGTGAAGAACTAGGTCGTATGAAACCTCTATCTGTCAACTCTTGCAACTGTGTCTTCAACTCTTTTAATTCTTTCGGTGCCATACGATACGGAGCAATCGAAACAGGTGCCGAATAAAAATAAGTCTCAATAGAGAACTCTACCTCTCTATCCGGTGGTAGCCCTGGCAATTCTTCCGGAAACACACTAGGAAAGTCACACACTGTCCGGATATCATGAGGTCTAACCTCACTCATGTTAGGGTTCATCACATACGCTAAGTATGCTTCACACCCTAACTCAACCAACCTCTTAGCTTCTAAAACTGAAACCACATTGGACAAGAACTTCACGTTCTCACCCATAACCACAATCTCATAGTCATCTGAGAGCTTCAAAGAAATCCTCTTAGTTTCAAAGTCTATCCTAGCTCTATGCTCGGTAAGCCAGTCCATACCCAGAATCACATCAAAACCATAGAAAGGAAGCTCCATCATATCCACTGGGAACACATGTCCCTGAACCATCAACGGACATCTTCTGTACATTTTTCTAACCACTATCGCGTCCCCAAAGGAACTAGTAACAATAACTCCTACCTCTAACATTTCACAAGGCAAATTCAAAGATTGTGTATGCTCACTCAATATGTAGGAATGTGTAGACCCAGAGTCAATCAAAGAAAGCAAACCCAAAGACTGTATCGAGAAGTTACCTGCGATCACATCGGTGTCATGCTGATCCCCGCGCTGAGCGTAAACCCTGGCCTGTCCTCCGCCCTCCGGCTGAACTGCAACTACATGTGCTATATTTCTCTGGCCATCATTCATCGGCTGGAAATTACCTCTACCGCGCCCGCGGCCTCTCTGAAAGTCGTTGGCTCTAGTAGGAGCCTGAGCTGGTGCCTGTCCCACCTGATGTGGACAGTCACGTCTAATGTGGTCTCTAGCCCCACAACTCCAACAAGAATGAAAATTTCCCCAACACTCGCCGGTGTGGTTCCTCCCGCAAGTAGCATATGTGGGAAACTTCCCACCAGCTCTCTGGCCCTGATGGCCCCTACCGTGGTTACCGCCACCACGCCTATGATCATAGTGAGGCCTGTTGTCCCGATGCCTCTTGGAATCACCTCTATCAAAGTTACTGGACCTCTTACCCGAACTAGATCCACCAGACCGCCTGGTCAAACTCAAACTGTGCTCCAAGTCCTTGGCCCTCGAGACCAAGACATCAAAATCAGTGTAGTCCGAAGCTAGGGTATACGTCTTGATCTCTTCATTCAGTCCATAACGAAAACGGTTGCAACGTTCCACCTCAGTAGGAACAAGCTCAAGTGCATACTGACTCAATCTGACAAATCGAATCTCATAATCTGTCACGGACATACTCCCCTGAAGCAAAGCCATGAACTCTCTCTTCCTCTCATCGAGGTATCGCGGACCCAGATACTTCTTTCAGAATGCTGTCTCAAAGAACTCCCAGGTAATCTCGGCCTCATCCATACCCGAAGTAACGGTGACCCACCAGGTGTAGGCATCACCCTGAAGCAAGGACTCATCACATCCTAACTTGCGCTCACCAGTACATCCCATCTGAGCAAGGATGCGGACAGTCTTCTCAAACCATAGCTCTGACCTCTCTGGAGTAGAACCTCTGAACTCTTCCGCCCCCAAACCACGAAGTCTCTCTAATGGCAACCCAGTGCCCTCACCCTGATGGTGTGCTTCTGCCTGACCTCCAGCTACCGCAGCCTAAAATGCCCCGACAATCGCTTGAACCAACGGAGCTAAGTCGATCCCGGTCAGTCCTTGGCCACCCTGGCCTCCTTGTGGTCCCTCTCCTTCGGCCCCGGCCTCACCTCCTGCTCCTGGTGGAGGAGGTGGTGGTGGAGGTGGAGGTGGTGGAGGAGCTCCAACTCCAACCACAGGCTCTCCCACTTGAGCCTCAACCCTAACTACTGGCTCAACTCCTGGAGCCTCTGCCCGTGGTTCCGGACGAACCATCCTAGGCCTCCCACGCGGTCTCATGATATAGCTAGCAAGGTAATAACTACAACACAAACAAATAGGGATTACGTTAGCCAAAGCAAGGGTCCAATAGTGCTCAAGTACTCCCTTTACCAAAAATCTTTTAAAATTAAGTAATAGTAGCAATGGGCACACACTCTACACCAGACGCAATAACTCATGTTTCAAACATCATACGAACATTCAAATATCAAAAATTCATGGCAACGCATGCATCGAAAAACATAATTATTCAACATAACAAGCTTACCTCACTTACCTGCCCGAGGTCTCGGTAACCTCAGGCTCTGATACCAACAAATGTAACCCCTCGTCCCGGTCTGGCCGGATGACCGGTTCGAGTGGGCCACACGGGGAAAACCGAAGCGAAACCCGTTAAGGTTCCTCCTCGGTTAGCAACCCTATTTTTTTCTTTCATTTTAATCTTTACTAGAGGCGTATTAAACCCTAAGTGATCACGACAGCGGATAACATCCATAAAAGAAACACAATCGAACCACAACCACACTTTTCAATCCATTTTTATTCTTAAAGGGCAGACCGTATCGGTACCCTAACCAGGGGTATCGATACGCCCTAACCAGGTCAACCCAAAGAGTCAACCCCGGGAAGACCGTATCGATACAGCCCTTGAGCGTATCGATACGCTCTTCTCAGTCAACTCTTCTTGGTCAACGGAGTAGGTCCGTATCGATACGCGTGAACCCCGTATCGGTACGCCCTACTCTTCCCAATTCTCACAAATTCAGTGAGCTCGGAGGGTATCGGTACCCCCAGGGTAGCGGTACGCCAGGCAAAAATTGTGGCATTTGGGCAAGGCCGTATCGATACGGCCCTTAGGCGTATCGATACGCCCTGCTCTGCAATTCCACAATTCCCAACTTAACGACCCTAAACACGACTCTAGATGCATTTTTGGACTCTCCTATGCACATACAAACATTTAAGCAATCGCACTTGAGCCAAAGGAAGCAATCAAACATGGAACAAGGCATTTAATCATGGCATTCATACAAGGGTAACATTTTAGCATTTAAGGTCATACATGAAAGCTCAAAAGGCCAAAAAGGCACAAGCTAAAGCATGTGAGGTTTGCATCCAACAACAAGGCAACCTAAACACCTAAAAGCCTGCCATCACCCACAAACATTCATCATAGCATATCATGCCTTACAAACCATAGTTAATCCAAAGCATCAACATATAATGAGTCATACATAGCTCATACAAAACACCCTTGCCACATTGCTAACTAATACATATTTAACAACCGTACTTGAGCCACAAACTTGGAAAACCTTTCTTGCCTTGCTCCGAGCCAACACCACGCTAATGATCTGCATTGTTGAACATTGAGAGCGTAAGCTATAAGCTTAGTGAGGATGCTCTAAAACCGAAAACATCAACAATGCAGGGTTCAAGCATGTTTTCCCTAAGTCTCATATCTAACATACATAGGCAATTTCACAAGTAGACCTAGCTAGTCTTTCAAGTGGCATAATATGGCATCTTACTTCATACTAAGCTCAACATCAATATCAACATCATATAACAACAACATATATCACAATCATATGAACAAGTTTAATTGGCCACTATTAGTTACCCGGGTGTGCGGATTAAACCTCAACAATCACATTACCTCGGTAGGATTACACTCATCACCGAACCTTGCATGTGCGGGATTCCACTCATCGCCACATGCCCTACGGATGGGATTCCACTCATCATCCCGTAGAATATATAATAAAGCTTCCGGTGGAATATTACATCACCGTACTCCTCCTTGATGACTTAACGCCATCAAGGCCACGTACGTTTTGACTCAATTTATGTGCACACTAATCCTAATGACCGATCATTTACACCCGGTAATTTAATTAGTGCCAATTTTCATTACCACAACACATATCATCAACCACATCTCATGATCATCACATACACATATCATAGAGTACATGTACAAAGTCAACCACATATCACAAGAGCATGAATAGGCAATACACATAACATTCAATGGAAGTCAAAAGCTAAATTAACAACTTGAACTAAATAGAAATGGCCTACCAAGCACATTTCACTCACACACTACACACACTCGAACCAAACTTCAAAACATAGTTAAAACCACTCACCGCCCTTCCTTAGCAACCAAAGCAAATCTCCTACGAGCCCGGATTCGATCCCGATGCCTCTCCAACGCTTCCTCTTGCTTCTAGCCAAACAAAACACATCTATTACTTCACAATTCAATGCTAAAACTCAACCATCATCTCACTTCACAAGTACAAGCCAACTTCAACAAATTTCCAATCCAAATAATCACCCAAAATACCAATTTTCGTGCTTCCCCAAAACCTAGCTGAAAATTCTATTTCCAAACATCCAAAAGACTCCCAAAAGATCCCAAAACACCCTCCTAACCTATATAAACCATCAGCCCTTTGTTTTCAACTTAAAACCCACCAAAAATCAAGTTTTTGACATCCCAAAAATGGCTCCAAGAACCCATTTCGGGTTTTCAATAAAACTCAACCAAATTAACATATGTTGTATATCTTGATGTGATTAAAACAAAACCTAACTTATTATTTCAAAACAAAATGAAAATCACCATAAAAACCCAAACTTTAACCAAACCCTAATTTTCAAAAGTTCATAGTTTTTTTAAATCTAAAACCATGGATAGTTAAAGGATGAAGAGGAGAGTAAGAAAACATTGTTACCTTTGAAAAAAGACCTTAGAATGGTGAAGAGACTCAATGTAATAGTGTTTTAAGTTTGGGAGAGTTTGGAAAGGGGGTTTGGGTATCCAACGTTAGAAAGGGGGAGAGAGTGAGAAAGATGACAACTTATTTCAAAGTTGTCTTGCTTTAAAAATCATTTGGGTAAAATTACCAACTTGGTCTCTCCCATTTATTTAAGGCCCAATTAGATCCAAATTAAAGTTGTACCGATTTAATTTAATTTAATTGACTCGGACTACAAACTCGACTAACTCCTAACCCCCAAAACACGGGCGTTACACAGCGGATTGGCATCTTCAGACGGGGGTGTTGTGTGGCAATCAAGGATAATGGTTATTTGGCTTTGCTAGAAGCGTTGGACTTTGCTTAGTGTTGTTTGCGAAATTATGGGCGATTCATGATGAATTGCACCACGCTTGGTCTCTCGAATTTCGCCGAGTGAAACTTGAAATAGATAATTTGGAGGCTGCTCGAATTCTATTAGGAAATAGTTGTGAGATACATTGGAAGAGCGGCTAATAGAGTTACGGATTCACTTTCTCGGTTTTGTCGTGGAGCACCGATTGACTCTGTTACTTTTGCTGAACCACCTGCTGAAGCTGTTGAACCTTTGCTAAAGGACATGCGCACTCAAGCTTAATTCTAGTTACTGTATTACCCAAAAAAATATCCATTGTCATATTATCGTTGTTAAATATTTAATATTTTAATTAATAAGTTTTTTTAAATTAATGATTTAACATAATTAATTTAAAAAAATTATTTACATTTATCAATATTTCTAATATATAAACTTTTTTTATAATAGAAAAATAGGTAATTATAACAAATCATAGAAATAAGAAAGTGATTCTAAATGAACCAAAGATTAGATAGACTGAAGAACAATGAAATAAAAACATGAACAAAATAAAGTAGAAAACATAAACCACAAAACAGGAAAAAAATCATTTAACAAAAACAACAAACAAAGAAGATTCATCAAGATACCAGATCCAATGAGAGCAACTAAGACAAACAAAATTAAAAAAACAACATTCATAAGATATAAACATTTGTAGGAATGCATTGAGAGAATCTAACAGAGACCATTGCATCAAGATCGTGAAATCGTCGATTATTGAATGCTGCAAAGAAAGAGACGGAGACAAAGAGCCTACTGTCAATCACTCGCCGACAAAAAACAAGAGTTTGTACCATCATCGAGAGAAGTCAAAATCTGCAAAAATGAAGACCAAATGATTAAAATCCAGCAAAACTAAAATCAACGTTTTCATCTCGTAAAAGAAGGTCCGAATAGGGACCTTGGTCGTCAAAGAAAGAATCCCATCAAATAGGTCAACGGAGCGCATCGAAACACCAAAGGAAATAAGAAAAAAAGTTGCAAGCATAATAAACTTAGGCTTTGTTCAACGCAGATTTTGAAACATGTGTTATACTGAATGAGAATCAGGCCATGTTTGGCAATTAGAGGATAGCTGATAGCGGATTACATTAGTTTATAGATGATTGTATCAACTGATTTGACTAGCAGATTGTATTAGCTGATTATATAAAAGTGTTTGGTAAAATTAACTAATAGCTGATAGGTATTTGATTATTTAAACAAGTAAAATTGTAACACCCCAAAAATTACGCCCAAATTGAAAACCCTAACAATTGAGAATTTTTAATTTAGAACCCTAAATTTTATGAGGGACTAAATAAGAATTTTTATCAACTTGGAAGTCAATGTGAAATTTCTTAAAAGTTTAAGGACCAACTCCATAAATAACCCTTTATCAAATTAAATTTTAATTTAACTTGGTTTCTTTTTTTCCGTTTTTTTAATTATTTAATATATATATATATAAACCCTTTAATTTTAGGGTAAAGTATACAGACGGTCACTGAACTTTGATGCAAAAAACAAAATGGTAACCAACCTTTCAAAAATTACGAAGTAGCAATTAAACTTTAAATTTTGAAACAAAATGGTAACTGGGGCGTTAAACCCCGTTAACCCCTAACGGAAATATGACTGGGTATGCCACATACCGACCCAATTTTCCATGTCATATATAAAAAATAATAAAATTATATTACACGTCATAATTAAAAATTAAATATAAATTATTTTAAATCTAGTAAAAAATAAAGGGAAAACTACATCAATGACCACCGAAGATATTGGGGATATCTATTTGAACCACCGAACTAAAAAAACGTCAATCACACCACCAAACTTATTAAATCAACCTATTTTGACCACCGCCGTTAAAAAATTAACGGAGGGGTGACGGAAGTGCCACGTGGCAGTTAACAGGAATTTTTTAAAATTACATTTTTAGTCCATGTTATTTACTTATTAAATCAATTTGATCCTAATTTTATTTTAATTAAATAAAATTTAATCAACCAATCAAATTATGACACGTGTCATCATCCAATTGGATTAATTTAATTTATTTTGTTTAATAGATGGCATTATGGTGGTTCGAACTTGGGACCAAAGGGATAAAACCCCTAAGCTTTAACCATTGAACCAAACTGCTCTTAGCGTTATTATTTGCAACTTTTATATGCATATCTTATAAAACCTAAACCACTTTAACTCAAAGCTCAAATCTAAAAACATCCAGAAAAAAAATGAACATCTTCTCCTCCTTCTTCCCTTTTCTTTTACTTTATTTCTTAACTTCATTGTTCAGCTCTTGTTTTGCTGGCAATGTGACTTATGACTGCCGCTCTCTCATCATCGATGGCCAACGCAAGCTTCTCATTTCCGCTGCCATTTATTACCCCCGCAGCGTTCCTGGGGTCAGTCCCTTTTTTAAACATTCTTCTAAAATGGAAGTGGAACACCCTATTTGGGATTTGATTGCTTCTTCTTTGTTTTTGATTTCCTTTTGCATTTTATTTACCACTATGCTTCAATTTCAACACCAAAGTCATGTGGTCAATGTGATTTGATTTCACAATTATATTCTATATTCTTCTTTTATAGTTTAAGCAGCTTCACTAATTGCCTGTTTCTCAATTTTAATGGTTTCTTTGGAATATACATTGTGGATCTTCATAAGCTTAATCTTTAACTGTTACCTGGCAGATGTGGCCAGGGCTAGTTCAAACAGCTAAGGAAGGAGGGGTTAATGTCATTGAATCTTATGTGTTTTGGAATGGACATGAGCTTTCTCCAGGAAAAGTGAGTTTTCCAAATCTGTTGCAGTGGTCTAGGGGGACGAATGTTGTTTAAAATGTGACCTACTTGAGATTTCTGACATTTGATTGTTAATTTGCAGTACAATTTTGAAGGGCGATACGATCTGGTCAAGTTTGTAAAGATAGTTCAGCAAGCTGGGATGTATATGATTCTTCGAATCGGCCCTTTTGGGCTAGTTCAAAATGAAAATGGAGCTAAACTATAAGATATGTATATAAAAGGTGCATATAATAACACTAAGAGTGGTTTGGTTCAATGGTTAAAGTTGAGGGGTTTTATCCTCTTGGTCCCAAGTTCAAACCACCATATCTTCATTTTCTTTTTTAAATTTCCTTTAACCAGGTGGTGACACGTCACCACCTGATTGGAGGAAAAAATATATTAAATATTAAACAAAATAAATTAAATTAATCCAATTGGGTGATGACACGTGTCATAATTTGATTGGTTGATTAAATTTTATTTAATTAAAATAAAATTAGGATCAAATTGATTTAATAAGTAAATAATAGGGACTAAAAATGTAATTTTAAAAAATTCCTGTTAACTGCCACGTGGCACTTCCGTCACCCCTCCGTTAATTTTTTAACGGCGGTGGTCAAAATAGGTTGATTTAATAAGTTTGGTGGTGTGATTGACGTTTTTTTTAGTTCGGTGGTTCAAATAGGTATCCCCAATATCTTCGGTGGTCACTGGTGTAGTTTTCCCAAAAATAAAATAAAAAAACCAAATAGCCACTGCTCTAAAACAATTCTAACGCACCGACACTTTCTTATTTGCCCACCAAATATTCCCCGGCAACCAGCGTCGCCGCCATGACTATTCCCAAACCCCTTTCAAAAATATCTGTCCACTATCTCTTTTTCCCTTAATTTTCCCTTTTGCTTAATATTTTCCGTCATGGCCGCAGCTGATGTCGAGTGCTTCGTCGGAGGGCTCGCATGGGCCACCGACGACCGGGCTCTTGAAGAAGCCTTCAGTACTTTTGGTGAAATCGTCGAATCGAAGGTCCGTTTGTTGCTGAGATCGGACTCCAGATCTGACTCAATCCGACCAGATCTGGGCCTTCCATGTCTATGATATGTGATCCTTGATCTGTTCTTTTGTGTTACTGCTACTTGTTACTTGTTACTTGATACTCTTCTTGTTACTGTTCTCTTTTGGAGGAGGAAACGGTGGTGGTTTTGGAGGAGGAAACGGTGGATACAGCCACGGTGGTGGAGGCGGTGGATATGGTGGTCGCCAAGGGGGTTATGGCGAAGGCGGACGCCGTGAAGGAGGTGGATATGGAAACGGTGGAGGTTATGGTGGTGGTGGATATGGAGGAGGTCGCCGTGAAGGCGGATACGGTGACGGTGGTTCCCGTTACTCAAGAGGCGGCGGTGCCTCTGAAGGCAACTGGAGGTCTTAAGTTTTAGGTTTATTTGGGTTATAGTTGTTAGTATTATGGTTTGATATTTTTTATTAGATTTAAAATAATTTATATTTAATTTTTAATTATGACGTGGAATATAATTTTATTATTTTTTATATATGACGTGGAAAATTGGGTGGGTATGTGGTATACCCAGTCAGATTTCCGTTAGGGGTTAACGGGGTTTAACGCCCTAGTTACCATTTTGTTTCAAAATTTAAAGTTTAATTGCTACTTCGTGATTTTTGAAAGGTTGATTACCATTTTATTTTTTGCATCAAAATTCAGTGACTGTCTGTGTACTTTACCCTTAAATTTAAATTAAAATCCTATTTCCTTTAAACACTGACGTAACAATGGTCCAGGTCCAATTCTTTTCATATTATAACTCTTTTATTATTATACTTTTCTTATATATATATATTACATAGTTTGTAAGACCACCCAAAACCCTAAGAACCTAAGTTCCTAACCCTAATTTTACTTTATCGACGTCATCTGCCCAAATCACATATGCAGTATGTATTGCTTCCTTGGAAGAGCAAAGCAAAATGTGGGGCCTCCATTTATTCCATCTCTATGTCACGGCAGATTAGTTTCACCCTTTGATTAGCCGTTCATCGTTTCCTTTATTTTTCAAGTCTTACGGTTTATCGCCTCTTCCACCAATACCGTTGAACTAATATTTATGATCGCTCTAACGTGTGTTTTCTTTCGGTGCTATAAATAAATTATTTTTATGTATGTTATCTTTCTGTGCTACATACTTTAATTTTGTGACTGTAATTTTACACTCGAATGATTTTCAGATGTTCTACGACTTTACATTATGTTTTCTGTGCATGTTATTTTCGGACTGTGATTTAAAATAAATGAACTGTGAATCCCTGATTTATTATCGGGCTGTGTTGAGACTGTGAAAACTATGATATCTTTTTACTGTGTTATCATGGGTTGAGATTGTACGGAGGAAGTTAGTGGTTTATACCACTTGTGTTGGTGACTATGTAGCGAGAGGTTTTAGGGAACCTTCTTTTTTTGGTGACTATGGAATATGGGTGCATTGCATTGTGATTTCATAAAACCGTGTTTAAACTTGTTTTGTGTCTTTTAAATATTTTTGTGAAAATTTATTGTTGTGGAACTGAGTTTGTGATTGCATGCACTTTAGAGACACACTGAGCTTAATAGCTGACTCCCCTTAGTTCATGTTTCAGATTCTCAGACATAGGCTTTCGGTACTTGGAGGACCACAATTTATCAGATTTATTTCAATTTTTAGTATGGACATTTTGGATTTACATAATTATTTTATTTTAGTTAATATTTTGAGATTTATGTAATTTCGGTTACTTACATATTTGTTTGGGATTTTTCAACTGTTTTAGCATGCATGAGAATTTTAATTGGATATTTTGATGATTTGTTTTGTGTTGTTTTCTTTTATACGGCCGTGTTTTGAAAAAATAGAATTTAATGTGAAATGACACCGTTTTAATAAATAATTTAAGTATTTAATTTTCAAAACCTAATATTCATCTTATTTGAGGGACACGTTTTCAACCCGACTTCCTAGATTCGGCCCATAACCCTTGGGTCAAGTTTAGGGGTTACAAAAATGACATATAAAGACATAATTATATTCGATACATGTTTAATTAATTTGATTATAAAAAATAATTTTTTAATATAATATTACTAAGCATATTTGAAGGATCTATGTATAAATTTATTATTTATATAATTATTTTTAATATAATTTAATTAATTATTAAATTTAAATACAAATATAAATGTGTGAGAATAAAAACTATTAGTTTACAAATGTCACAATATAAATACGTAAAGGTGAAGAATTAAAATAGAAAATATTAAAAGTCGAGTTATTTGAAGATTTTTTTTTAAATTATTAAAGGTAAAATAGTCTTTATAACTCTTATATTAAAACCTCTAATTTTAAAAAGCTTCTATTAATCGATAACAAAAATTATCTTTTCTCTCTAACCAAGTGCAGCGCCGCAAGCTTTCATCTTTTTCCTTTGATTAACCAGCGGCGGTTTCCAACTTTGTTGGTTGCTAACCGCCGGATTTATTATTTACTCGTCTTTTTTATTTATTTGCTTCGTTTCTTTTGTTTTTCCAGTCCTTTTATTTTAATAAATTTTCTATCATTTGGTACGTTTTTTTTTTGCTTATTAGCATGCTTTTCTGTCTATCGACATGTTTTATTGTTTATTTATCCTCTTCAGAGTTGGATCTGATGTCCTCACGACTGATCAAGATGGCACTTCTTTCATTATGTTGTTGATCTCCCTGTCTTGGACCCTTGAACTAGATTTGAATACGTGATTACATCTACCATTTATCCGCGATTGAGTTGTGGTAATGACCTTATTGTCAACGTACGTTCACTGTAATATGCATTTGTTAATGTTGTTTGTTGATAGTTTTACCATCATCATTGATTTGGGGATGTTTGTATCCGTCTTTTGTTTCGAGTCTATGGAGTAGGTTCTTCCTGTTCCTTGTTGGTCCTCTTATGATCTAGAGCCGCTATTTTAATTTTCTGGGTTTGTATCTGGATTTAGGTGTTTGTTTACTCAGCAATAAACTTTTATTGTATTTTTAGATATTTCATCGTTTAATAAAATTAGTGGATTCCTTTTCAAAAAAAACTTTTATTAGAAGCTTTTTAGAAATTAAAAGTTTCACCTCGATCCGCTTATCAAATATGTTATTCACCAAATATTCAAATTAACAAATTTAACTAATTAAACCTCTAATATTAATTTAGATATCTAATTTTAACTCAAACAAAGTCTTTTTATCTTTTAATATTTTCGTTTTACCGCTTTTGAGACAAAATCTAAATTTTAAATGAATAACCTATGTCTGATATAATCATTCAGTGTTGTTTTTGCATTCAGTAGTTTAACGACCATTCGGAAAATATTCCCGGAGCCCGGAGGAAGCCAATATTCCTTTTCCTTATACAAACTTGAATGGAAAACGTATGTGGTTAATAAGGTAACAACGCCTATCCTCTTAGTCTTATCTCTTCCGTTACCCTTCTTTCTTAAACCCTAATCCCTCCGATTATTAGCTAACATCCCAACCTCAAGTTTAGTGGGAAAATCGATCGAAAACCCTACATTCCATCGTCCCCAATTTCTCATGCAATCCACTATTTACTACAAACCTTCAAGTTCTCATAATTTCCAACTCCCATGGAAATCCTCAAAAAACCCTGCTTGCAAATCCTCCAATTTTTCTTCAAAAATCCCGACTTTGGCCAATTCACTTAGAACCCAAATCACCTACAAGCTTCAAGGAGGTGTAAACAACAATGGGATTGACTCATCAAATCTGACTAAACTCCCGGTAGTGATACGAAGGGACGGAAAAGTTTCAAGGTACTTTTGCGATGGGAATTGTGTTCGGTTGCTTAGTGTTGACGGCGGCGGCAGCTCTGGGGGGTCGTTCCGTTTCAATTTGGGCAAGGTGGTTGAAGCTTCTAGCTTGGCTGTTAGTAACTTTTTTATTCCTAAGCAAGTCAGTGAAAATTATATCGGCTACGTGAAGTGGAAGTTTTTGCACAGGGTTTTTAGCTCTGCTCTTCAAGTTCTTGCTACTCAGGTAAATGGATTTTTTATTTTTTGGTTAATCGGATTTTTTTTTCGTTTAAATTTTGAAGTTAATGAGATCAATGAGGGGAAATGGAATATAAATGTTTGGTGACTCGTTTTAAATAGAAAAGAGTATCTATGGAAGGTGCTAGGGGAAGAACTGATGAATGCTTTATGTTATTTTATACATCGGGGTTTGACATTTTGAGGGGAAAAAAGAAGAATTTATATTTTCTGGTTGTTAGACATTGATTGCCATTTTCTCAAAACTGTGTTTAACTTATTTTAGACAGAATGCGGTGAAAACAGGCAATGTTTCGGGCTATAGGAATTGGGTATTCTCGTTCACTTACATCAGCTGCTGCACTTAACTGGGTATTGAAAGATGGACTTGGACGACTAAGCAGGTGTATTTATACGGCTAGTTTGGCTTCTGCTTTTGATACCAATTTGAAGGTAAGAATTCCACATTTTATGTCTTCTTCAGATTGCACTTGTGTTATTATGATTCTTTATTTCATTAATCACAGTTTTGCGGTTAGCCGGTTACCATTTCATTAATCACAGTTATTATGATTCTTTATTTCTTATTTGTTGTCTCATTTCCTTTGAAGAGAGTTAGGTTTTCAACCTCCCTTCTATTCACTATGAGCATTGGAGTCGAACTGCTCACTCCTATATTTCCTCAGCACTTCTTGCTTCTTGCATCGTTGGCCAACATTGCAAAACAAATGAGTTTGGCATGCTATATGGCAACCAGTGTAAGGAGAATTCAGTTTTTATTTAGTTTAGCATCTTTTAACTTCAGTTTTTTAATATCTGGAATACTTATATCAGACTTTTGAATTTATTTACATATTATATGGTCAGCCGTTTTAATGTTTTCCACCTTGTACAAGCAGCCTCCCATTCATCGAAGCTTTGCAATCTTGGTATTAAAAAGCGCGCCTCAGGCGCGCCTGAGGCGTGAGGCGAGCGAGGCGAAGAAGAAAACGCCTCGGAGGGTTGAGGCGAAGCGAAGTACATGATGCGCGCGCCTCCGGTCGCTTCTGCCTGAGGCTTGAGGCGAGCGAGGCGACGCCTCTGAGGAGCGAGGCGTGATTTATAAAAAAAACACGTGTTTTTATATTTTTATTAGAATATACCTTATATTTTAATTAAAAAATACCTTTAATTGTTAACCTAAAACTCAAATTCACGATAAACAAAACTCAGCCTCTCTAGTCTCCAAATTGATCTGCCTCTCTCCAAATTCCACCATCGCCGGCAAGCCCAGCGGACCTAGCCACCGTCGCGACTCGCGGGTAAGAGCAGCCACCAACGCTTTAGCCAAACCCAGCTTGATATGGTTGTTTTCTTATATCTCTTTATTTAATTTGAGACTTAAGTACAAATTTAAGTAGAAAATATTTTAATCTTTAGGCATTTATAATAAAAGTATCATATTTTTAAGTACAAAATATGTTATATAGTTAATTTATAAATTTTTAAGAAAAAAGGGCGCCTCGCCTACAAAATGCGCTCGCCTTCGCTTCTCGCCTCGCGCCTCGGCTTTAGGGACCTTTGTCGCCTCGGAGCGCATCACGCTTTTTAAAACCAAGTTTGCAATAGCTGATAACCTGGCTGAAGTTTCTGCAAAGTCACAGGTTACAGTTATTCCTTCAAAGTCATGGCATTATTGATACTTTTTGTGTGGGAAGTGCTCTGATCTTGGAATTGGTTTCAGATTCAATCAGTATGCTTTGATAACCTTGGTCTCATGCTTGCTGCTGTTTTGAATTTGTTTATCAAGAATAATCAAAGGTTTATACTCTTTAATATCGCTGCTGTTTTAATTATGTTGCTCAAAAACAAAGAAAGGTTTATAACAGTTTTGTTGTTTGCTATTTCTGGCGTACTCATTTTGTAATGGCAATTCGGTGCCATTGATTAGGCTGATGCTTGTCTAAGTCCTTAATATGGACTCAATTCCTGCTAAAGCAGAATATTTCAGTTAGCTGCATAAAAGTTCGAAATATTCTTGATCTGCCAACTTACTTTGTTGTGAAACTTAATGCTATAATACTTTCTTGATTGTCCTTATTGCACTAGGCTACAAGCAGGACTACCTTTCATTCTATACCCAATTTTCTCGGCAGTTGACCTCTTTGGAATATATCAAGGACTCAAGTACGTCCATCTCCAAACCTTAACTAAGGTGGAATATTTATTTCCAGTACATTTTCAGCTATCTCGTATTTTAGTAGTTAGAAATAAAAAACTTTGCATGTCATAGCTCATGTTTTGGTATATGCCAACCCTATTCAATATTCAACTAGAGCATGCAGACAGGTGAAATGTGAGACATATTTCTTTTGATTTTGGAAGTTGAAGAAATTTTCCTAGTGACATTCTGAATTTCTGTCTCAATTGTTCAGTTTCTTAATTGTTTCTCTTTCTCTTTTCCGTCATTCAGGATAGAATAGAAATTATAATTTATACATGGATTTCATTCGAATATGTACCTTCACCTGAAGAAGTGAGTAAAAATGAAGGAATCAATTTTATGTGGACCAAAGGTAATGTTTTTTTTTCATGGATGTGCTTTACCTTTTAGTGCACCATTTACCTGAGCTGTTATTGAACTAACCATTGAACATGTGGAAAATTTGGATTAGGCAAGGAGCCATGGGGCATCAGAGTGGGGTGTTTGAATCCCAATGGTCAATTACCCAAGTTATCGGTGATGGCAATGAAGTCTGTAGGTAGTGAGGATTATTATTTCATATGCATGGAAATTTTCTACCGAGGATTAGCAAGGACCAGAGAGGTGCATATAAAATTCAATCTTTGCTAGCTGTTTTCACTAAACCATGGTGCTTACATAATATGATTCTCACTTGTGCATTCTGTTTTTCTTTTCATTATGTCACTTATGAAACTCTAGCATGGTATCCTTCTTTGCGTACGTGAAGGGGCTCGCACAGTTGATGTTATTATGGGATTGTTTCAGGTGAAAGTGAAACCCTAAACCCTAATAACTACCTTAGTGGAATTAAATTTCACATGTATGTGCAAGTTCGAGGCTAAATGTTTGTGATGTTCCAGGCATGCTATGTTCAGAATGCCCTCCGTTCACCTATGTGGGAAAGCATGATGAAGGCTAGTGATTCCTCAGACTTAGTTATCAAAGAGTGGTTTAAACTGATCGACGATAGCAAGCAATACGTACAGCGAGAGTTAGGCCCGTTGAATGAACAAATGGCGGCACAAGGTTGGGTAATTAAAAACATTTTATTGAACACAGAGGAGCAGACACGATATAGTTACATGGATGAGTGAAAAATACATCTTATCCTCAGGTGGCTCTTCCCAAATCATTGAAGTGTTTTGGGGTTTGATTAGTTCAATTCTTTTCAATTTAAGGAAGCCAACAATACAACCATTGTACATAATCTCATGTTTTGTTGTATCATTGAACAATTATTCTCATTTAATTCGAATGTAAATAGAAAGATGACCCTTGTTGACTACTGCTTTTGTTAATGTATCTATAGTTCTATTCTATCAATTGAGATTATTGAAGAGGCAACTGTTACTTTTTTACTACTTAAGATTGCAAACTGCTGTACTTCACAACTTTAACATACTCAAGGAGCCAGGTTAGGGTGATCTAGATTCTAGCAATCACTGAATCAGCATATATTACAAATGAATGTAATGAATTGTGTACATAGAAGAAGCCACACAAAGCATTGTACAAAAACACATCTGGTCTTCCTGTATAAGATATGGAGATTTACTATATATTCCATTATAACTCGTATGCTCGTACCTAATAAAGAACCATAGCATGACACCTGATGCGATGCCGGAAATGACCTTGATGCATAATCATACATCTGCAAGGTGAGTAAGCGCAAATGTCTTCTCTTGTGCATTTACACGGCATAGTATGTACACTGGCATTGATGACCAAATAGAGACCTTTTCTGACCTAGAAATTAGACATCAATGAGAGAAGGAACTTGCTTCTGTGCTATAAAATGAGTGTTCACTTAAGCTGAAGTTGACTCTCTCTTCATCCCATTTTAGAATCTCCCTTGCAAATTTAAGAGCAGCATCAACACTGTTGGGTTCCAGTCCTTTCACGTGGGAAACAAACAACTTCCGCCCGGTGAGTGAAGAATAAAGCCTCTTGAACTTGACAGCGACATAATGGAATGCTAGATGTCCCAAGGTAGGATTATTGTTAATGCTGTTGCTATTTGTATTTGTACGGTGACGACTGATCAGGGGGTGAAAATCATCAAACCACTCGCACCGAGTCAATGGAACCCGTTCTACCTTTTCCTCAAATACATCGAATTTGTTCAATATTAAGAGGAAATCCATCTGATCAAAGGTTGGATGAGTAACTATGGTTTCGAAGAATTTCCTGCTCATTAGCATCTTATTAGTCCCATCAGCAGAGAACTGATCATAGTCACTCAAGGAAACACAAAAGATGACCATTCCCACATCTTCAAACATCTCTAGCCACTTGCAATTTTCTCCAAAGCCTCTTGCTTGAACTCTGATTAATTGGTACCTGAGAAACAGTCGGAAACTTTTTACGGATAAAATACATTTGACAAGAACCTAATGAGATTTTGAAATGAGCAATGTAGATCACCATAGAGTATGATGTTTTAACAAGTGATTTAAGTACCAATCTGTTGACGGCAATCGATAAGAACTATGGCCTCACAAAATGCAGATAACTTCATTTGAAAAAGCACGTGCTTAATATTGGCACCTACCTGAGCAAGGAGTCATGTTGATCTGCAGTGTCAATATTTTCATCAGGTGAAGATTGGGGAAATGAAAAGTCAACACAGGCAAGCCCGTTCGATGAGGTAACACCTTCAGCATAGAGGATATCTAAATCTGAAGGTTCATAGTCTGTTTTCAATATCTCAACAACCTGGAGAATAGTAAAAAGAAGTATTAGAGAAAAAATAAGACAAGCACTGGTCATAGAGGCTATACTGGCACAAAAGTTCAGAACAGAAAATGTAGTGCCATACAAGTGCAACCATTAGTACTAGTTGAGATTGCTTGACAGATCTGTGTCAAGAATGATAACCACTTAAAAGGTCAACTAAACTTATGGACTAGCCTAAATAGAAGGCAAGTTTATTGCTAAATGAGCCAAATTAGGGAACTCCTAGGTCTGCTTATTAAGGACATAAGAACCTCAAAAGACAAAGAATGTGTCATTATCCACTTGCCTAGTGAAGCTAGCTTATGTACCATGCAAAATTCTTTTTTAAACTGATATGGTCCTCCATTAGGAGATTTTTATTTTCTTCAGAAGAATTAAACCTAGTGTTGCACAAACCCTTCACTTACTAGTAGCACACTTATAAGTTATAAGACCATATCCTCACAAGCAAACTGTGTTACTGTTTTTTTTTCTGTTCATCTTGCAAACAAAGCCTTACAGCCTATATGCTTCACAGTGAAACACAAACAAGTCAGCAACTTCTCCTTTGGAGCCAATTAATGTTTTTCTCTAACCACATTCTGATGGTACAATTCTTCATTAAAGCAAATTCTTGGAATATCCAGTTTCATAAAGGAAACTTAGTTATCCGCACAAGTTGGAATTTAGATGGAAGGAGTATTCAAGTAACCTTCAGAATTCAGACACATAAAACTAGTGATATATAAATCATTGCTCTCTGAGAAGTTACGACAAATTTAAACAAGAACTTTTGTATCAAGCATAATCTTACCCGCTCCAGGTAATAACTAGCAACACTGGGTAGCATTTCCAATTCACCTCTCCTGTTGTAAGTTTCCTGAATGGCCGCGTGCTTCCACAGCTCCTCGACTAATGGGGCATATTCACGAGTAGCAGCTGGAAATATGGCTTCCAAATTGCCAGACACCATAGTCTTCAGAAGCCAGTCAGAGAAGGATTTGAGCCTCGGGCCAATGGAATAGATAGTTCTGCTATCAGCATCATCACTACTTCCTGCTGAAAAATATGAAAAGAAATAATTAGCTCATGCTGGATATGAAATGCTAAAATGCCCTTCAAAAAATTACATGGGGAAATCTGAAGACTTGAATCCTTACAGATATCCATATAAAGAAGCTGTCTATCAACAGCATAAACATCGACATATTTGAACATCCAGCAAGAGATGAGTATGAACTAATTTCTAGCTATAACAAGCTTGCTCCTTTCAAAGTACAACCATTTTTGAATGAGGGTAAAAAGGATGATTTGGAGAATAAAATCAACATGCAGCCTCACCTTCAGGCTCAGTGTCCTTGGAACTTCGCCTTTTCCTCATTTCAGCCAAACTCTCTTCCTCAAAACGTTCACGGCCCTCAAGAAGTATGCCAAGATAACCATACACATTGGTTTGGATTGCTAACTTAATACTTTCACGCTCATCCTCTGTGAATGGTACATCTTTATAAAGAATCTTTGCCTGAAACAATCCGTTCATTTAAAAGATCAATTGACTAATCAATTATTCTTGTTACTATTGTGCATTCCATCTTTAAGCAAATCTTACATTAGCACATAAACCTAAGAAAACAACAATTAGTTGAACGCAATTGCAAGCAAAAAGGTAAACAGAAACACTGAAGTCAAGGATTCATGAAAATTCAGGAATTATTTCCTATGCTCATAGCTAGGAATCTAGATTTTCCTTTCATCACGAACTTCATAATATTGTAACACACTATCCTGAGAGTCTATTCGCGCTATTATCTCTGAACTATGGTGTACTAACCATTCAAATATTTAAACTTTATAGAACCATTAGAGGATTATAACCAAACATAAAGCAATCCAAATGCCGGTTGAATAAATCTGATTGATGCAATTAAAATCCCTTTTAAGCCATCTATCTCCTTCAGTAAAAGAGAATGTGAGGCTTTTACACAAGCAGTTTTTAGTGAAGAAAAGCTATCTGCACAAATACAACTAGAAAGCTATGGAAGTTAAGATGTAATTCCCAATAATTATTTACCTGCTTAAATATGGTACTTGACCCCGATCCAGAAGTTCCAACCAAAAGAATCTTCTGTAATGTACGCTGCTCAAGATAGTCGGGAACAGATCTGCTATTCATGCTGTTAAGTGACTCTCCACAAGGATTTGAAGATTTAGAAGGAACAGGCAGTGATAATACAGCACAGACAAGCTTCGTTCCAGCCTAAGTTAAATTTTGAACAATAAATAAATGCTTAATACAAGTACCTCATCCCCCCAAAAGGCAAATAGCATACTGAAGCGTGCATATATTACATACCTTTCCCCATATATATCCTCTTGTATTTTTTTGTCCCTCTTCTTGGTATGAACCGTCCTCATTCACCCAAAAGTGTGGGTTGCCAGCAACTTGAACTCCTGCTAACTGCAATGTTCAACAAAATGGTCATTGACAATCTTGCACAATAATAACCATCTTAACAACTTTACATGTTTAGAAATTTAAACCTGCAACATCCGAAGTTCAACTTTTGTGATTTCCCGACCATTTATGAAAACTTGTGTGTTTCCGTTGCTAGCATCTGGCCTGATAGAACCACCAACATTTAGATGGGGACTGATTATCTTTGAAGGTTTCTGTCCCTCCTGTCAATTGCAGAATATCATCAGTTTCCCTAACAATACAAGTGAATTATAGCAAAGAACAACAATGTCATTCAAAGATTATATATTCACCTTTCCCCAAAGACCAGATACTTTATCATACCAATAGTTTCCGGGCTTTAGCTTCTTGGGTGGGTTAGGGCAACTCTGCAGTATAGCCAGCTCCTCATAACAAAGAGGTTGTCTATTCACAAAAATATACTCAGGGGGCAGCTGATTTGCTTCACACAACTTTTCAGCTTTCATTATCTGTCTTACCTCCAAATCATTAAGCAGTCGTTTGAGCATTCGAGAACACTTCCCCAAAACCCCGCGTTTCGACTCATCAATTGGAAATCCAATACAAGTAACACATTTCCTTCCTTCAGGCATAGATCCCATAGCTCTAAGCACACAATTACTACAATACTTGGCATCACAAACAATACAAACCTCCTTCTCTGTAAACCTACTCCCCTTAAAACATCGATAACACGACCCTTTCTTCCCTTTCGTTTGTGGCTCTCTTTTAACTCTAACAACCTGAGCTTGCACCTCATCTTGGCTAAATTCCTCATCAAGTCCATCATCTGACTCGATATCTCGAAAAGTGACAACCTGAGGTCTCTTAACATCACCATTGGACTCATTATTACAGTCCCCGGTCTTAAGAGAAGAAACCCGTGAAGACGGGTAATCTAAACTCAAAACAGACTCGTTAGAACCCCAATCAGGTTGATTCAAATCATCATCATTCGAAATCCTCGCTAGCGAGGAACTTCCCCTCGATTTATCAAAGCTATCGCAAGAACCAAGCTTACTGGAATGTTCATTACTAACACTAACAGAACAAGCCGCTAAACGCCTCGAAGAACTATCATTATTGTTAATCAATTCAGCTAACTCCCCAGACTCGTAGCTACTCAACTCCCCAGATAACAAACAGTTATTAGTATCCTCAGAAACCCTTTCTTCGAAAGCAATAACCGAAGTTGGTGAAACAGTGGGTTGAAGAAGCAACTCTTTAGAGAACCTGTTACGATCTGGTGCTAAAATAGGAGGCACAACCGGTATATGGAGTTCAGTATTGGAAAGTGGTACCTTTGAAACGACGGCGGCAACCGGGATTTTCTCGACGTTGATTGGAACAGCTCGGGGAAGATCATACGTTACCGGAGGGCCGGTGTATTCCACCGCAAAAGAGTAGTGTTGGTCTTCATCATTTTCTACGCTTGGCAAAACTATAGCTTCCTTGGGTAGCATTTTTTTGGGGGGGGGGGGGGTTCAAGGATTAGAGAAATGGGAGAAGGAAGAATAATTGTTTAAATTCGGGGAAGGGGAAGGAGAAGGTAAAGGTAAAGGTAATGTAAGGTGTGGGAAAATGACAGCAAAAACAAGGAAAACAAGAAAAGAAATTGGGGCTTTTACTGGGATTGGCTTAGAATTGGAATCTAAATTATTTTATTTAAATCGTTTATAAGTTATGTAAAAAGAGAGCATGTGGGGTATGAGCTGGGGAAGAAGTTTTGTCTTTTTAGGTGAAGGCGGGGACCAACTTGTATTGGAATTGGAGCTATCAATGGAAAAAAGTATAGAGAAAGCAGCCATGGCGGAATTTGGATTTCCCTCTGGATTTTTCCTTTTCCTTTTTCCTTTTTGATTTTTTCAATTTATTTGGGCTTAAATGATTGAGCTGATGGACGTTTCACTCTCAGAATTTTTGAAGTTCAAATGAAAAAAGCAGTGTTCATTAAAATCTGATAATATTATCAATCAATTCGAAAAGATAGACTATTCATGTGGCTTAAACAGTTAAACAAAGGAATTAAATTTTAAAACACCCATATTTTCTAACAAATTGCTTGTCGGCATGCAATGATTGATTAAAGTTGCTTTTATCAAACTTTCATGCTTTGATCAGTCCCCAATTCACTTTCTCTTCTTGTTTTAGTTTAATTCCCATCTTCTCTTGCTTACTTCTTACTGAATCACATTTGAAATTCCCTTTTGCAAAACTGGGAATTTTAAGCCAAATGATTTTTTTTAGTCAGGAGAATCTTCCTATATTTTGTGGTTTCTGTAATTTCGTAATTTTGATTAAGTTCATGATTTAAATGTGTTGATGTCAAAATAAAAAAACATCGAATTAGGAGGGTAGAGATGGTGGACGAAAATAGAGACAGTGATAGTTGTGGTAGAATCAAAAAGTTCACTCTTGTAAGCTTTGGGCGGAGAGTCGCAAATAATATGATGATTAAAGCTAAAAAGATGGGATGACAAGGAGATAACCCTTTCAATTTAGTCTCGCCCTAATATATGGTGTCTCTCTTGCCTGCTCCTCTTTCATCGGGGCATAAATATTTATAATCCTCTTTAGCACTGTGATATGCTAAAAACAGGATGACAGAGATAGGCTCAACTTGTAAGAATTAAGTTTTACATATTGGTCACTTGAATACCAAACAGTGGTGTCTTAATGTGGCTTGAGGGATTCCGACAATATTGATTTCTGGAAGGATTCAACTCCGAAAAATTTGTTCTCCTGAGCTTTCTTCAGAGTGTACCAGATATGAAGGTGCTGAAGAATAGTTCTGAAATAATGCAGAGGCGGAAAATTTGGATGTAACAAAATGAAATTCATCAACTCTCGTATTTAAGATTGAAAGTTGGAAACAAACTTGATTACAAAAGCCAATCCTAACATTGAATCGGATTAAACTGAAATGTGGGTTGTTTGGTATAAGGAAAAGATGAGCCATTACATTTCTTCTGGCATGACAATCTTAAATGCCTAAGTAATCACTTGTAGTTAACAATCCAAATCTAAATAGATTGAGCCATAATCAAAAGATTGAGTTGAGCCCTGAGGGCCGGTTCTCTTCACTATAGTCTACTAAGGCTAATCTGATGACGGTGTGGACGAGACATCCTTGTTGTACGATAAATCCATCTCGATCGGGCTTTGTGTCGCAGGTGTTTGGTCCGTTACCCGCCATATCTTCACAGACTTATCTAGGCTACCACTGTAAAGAATCCACTGATTTTCATCAGAGGTTGATTCATGATCCTTGTTGATCGCCAAGCACTTAATAGGACCGTTATGGCCTGTTAATATTGTCATCAAGAAATGGTCGTTCCCGCATCGTTTCCATACCGAAATCAACTTATCAGCCGAACCACTGATGACAAGATTCCCGGCTGTTACCAAACAAAGAACAGCCAGTTTATGGCCTCTAAAAGCACCACAATGGGAGAGATTGTTTTCACAGTCCCAAAAGTTAATGATCCCATCCGACGACCCACAGTAAACAAATGTACCATCAGGGCTCAACGCTAACGCTGTAATAGCAAAATCTTGTTTGAACAATGACCGGGACAATAAATGTCTGGTCCCTCTCCCTTCCAACTCTCGTTTCCATACCTTAACCGATCCATCGGCTGAACCTGTGAACACTAAACCATCACACCCTGCAACAATGGTGTTAACCGCATCGTCGTGAGCTCGAATAGATTCCAAGCATTTCCAATCCGAAATCCTCCAAACTTTGAATGTTTTGTCCCAAGAACCAGAGTAAAGCAACGTTTTGTCTTCATTAAAACACAGGCAAGATATGGCATCCGAATGTCTGAGCCAAAGGCTGTTACGACAGCCATTCGCTTCGAAAAAGCCTGTAGGTGCAAAGGAGTTTTTTAAATAATCTTTGAGAGTCGGCAATGTCCCAAGTCGTTTATGAACTCTCGGTGTTTTGCTGGAAACCTTCCAAACTCGAATCTTCCCGTCTCTGTGACCTGTAAATATCTTCTCTCCGGCAATGACGATAGCTTTCACCAGCCCACCGTGCGATTTAAACCCGGAAAGCTTCTTCTGATTCATCCAGACCCTAATGTTTTTGCTGTCGGAGCCGGTATACAACAAATCACCGGAGACGGCCAAGGAATATACGTGCCCTTCTTCACGTACCAATGAACCTATCAACTCTTTAGGAGGACTTGCATTGGCTTCATCAACAGGACATAGACTATTACCGGCTGCGAAAGAGGACCAGGGTGATGAACCATTAGGAGTGCTTGCAAATGAAGAAAAATCTTGGTTGCTTAAAGAAGAAGTAATTGTGGCCGGGGAACCATGTTTGAAATCTTCTTCGGAGGTTGAATTCTTTAGCCTGGCAACCTTTCGGCCGACGGCGGGGCCTGTTTCTTCAAACAATATGTTGAAACCACCCCTTTTCTTGAACCTAATGGTTTCCATGCACAAGAAGCACGCAAAGATGAGAAGATAAACAACCCAATGAAAGGGTAAACCGTATATGGAAGAAATTCCGAGATGAAGGAGAAACAGAAACGAGGGAAGGCAAGAAAAATGCAGCATTTGCCTTCCCTCCCCTCCACAAAAATGAACGAGGTGAAACTACAAGGCCTCCCAAGTATGAAGCAATAATGAATTTGTGCCATTTCCTTCCGTTTTTGCATGCAAGATTTGATGAATGTTCCGTTGGGATTGTTTCCATCTGTGTCCAATTGGATTATGCCACGCTATACACGACTCTCATTTTAACTATTTTTGGAATGGAGAACGGATGATGTAGTTTTTACTTTGTTAAGGTTTGAGATTGTGGTTTAGAAAGTTTGTAGGGAATAAGTTTCATCAATTGGATCGGAGTTAGCATTATCAGTATTAAATAATTCCCAAAATTAGAAAATGTAGACAATGGGGTTAATAAATTCGATTTGTTTTTGTTTTTGTTTATTCGACTAAGGAAGGACAGTGATATTGGTTAACATAAAAAAAATGAATAGTAAATAACCGATTAACTACCTGCCCTTGTTTCCTTTCTGTATGTTTCTTATCTTCTCGTCTTGCAATCCAAACAAATTTTAGAGATTCTTCGGGTGCACCGGAGTCGTTATCTTCTTCTCTTTCCAACATTTTTTGGGCACTTCTAGGGTTTAAGCTTTATGGGACTGCAATTTAAAACCGGAGCCTGACAAAATATTTGCACTGAAAATGAAAGCCCCAAACTTTCATAGGTTTGAACCGAAATGCAATGGGCCAGTTTCTAATCACTTTTTTCTCTTTTTCATAAGTCGATTGGAAAACCTTTTGGTACGGTTTATAAATGGTAGAATGAGTTACAGCATTTTCCATAACTTTTGGAAAGATAAAGAGGATAATTATTTATTCAAATAATAACTATTGTTGTAATAATTGAGTTGTACAAAGTATTTGGACAGTTATTGTCAGGGACGGAACCATTAGTGGTGTGGGAGAGGTTGTTGCCCCTCTTAAAGTTTTTAATATAATTGTATTTTTAGTTCTTTTTATTTTAAATCTTAATTAAGTAAAATTTTTGTCTCTCCCAATTTTTAAATTTAAAGACTTAATAAACTCTTGTCTTTCCTAATATTGAATCCTAATTCCGTCCCTGGTTATTGTAGTGGTTCATGCTATAAGTATTGTGGAAAGTTTATGTTACGTTCTTATTCCTTATTTTTCATCGATTATTATTTAACACAAAATAATTTTTAAAATTTGAAGTTCAAATTTTGACGCGATGTTTTTGAAATGTCACCAAAATCATTTTTGGTGTTATAATTCGAATATTTAATCTTAATTAATTCAATGTGTTTTTTATATTTAGAAAAAAAATAATTTTTTTAATTATTTTTTGCTTGTTGACGGCGGCACCAACTTTAATGTTGGTCGCCATTCGTTGGGACCTATCCTTTTTTTGCTCTCATATTTTTCATCGTTTGACTTATTTTTAGTTTTGAATATATACTTGTGTCTTTGTTGTATATTTTACTCTACCTTTTAGTACATTTTCTCTTCTTTTTGGCACGCTTTTTTTATCGCTCGTTTGGCCTTTTTTATTTTGCTTTTGATATTGGATCTGATGTCGCCACAACTGATCAAGATGATGCTCTTTTGGTTATCTTATTAATCTCCCTATTTTGGATCCTTAAACTAGATCTGGATACGTGCTCACAATCATTGTTTCTTGTTCGCGATTGAATTGTGGTAATAACCGTGTTGTCAACGAGTCTTATTGTAATATGCATTTTTATGTTGTTAGTTGATGGTTTTATATTTCATCGCCGGTCTTTGGTGATGTTTGTATCTATCTTTTGTTTCGAGTCATTGGGTTAGGTTTTTACTTTTCTTTCTTGTATGGTCATGTTATGATCTCGGGACGCTAGTTACTGTCTCAATGGTTGTGAGAATATGTTCAGATTATGTTTTTTTATTTACTCGAATATAAACATTCATTGTAGTTTTGGATGTATCATCGTTCATAAAACTAGTTAATTTCAATTAAAAAAATTAAGCGACTTTTTATCTTTGGTGTCAATCCAATTTTGATGATGAATTGAGCATGTTAACTCATTTGGCCACTTTCGTCAAGTCCCTCGAGATAAAATGGCCATTGACGCGGAATTACGGGATGGTTATATTGTTTCAATTAGAGTGGTAGTGCCTTGGTTTCCTCCTTATTCAAAGTGTAAGAAATTTGAACAAAAAACATGAAAAATTAGAAGACCAAAAGTTCATGTTATTGATCGTGTAGTGAGGTTTGATGATTGTATTGTGGTAGGGAACAAACAATATACTGCATGACATGTAGAGAAGGCTAATGGTAGGCATTGCCGCATTGGTTTATTTATTTATCTTTGCTTGTCCAAAAAAAGTTTTTAAAAGTGTAGAAACTAGGGATGTAAAAAGCTGACCCGACTTAAAAACCCGAATGAAACCTGTTCGAGTCAGAACCTGATTTGATCTGAAAATTTAATGACCCGAATCTGAATTCGACTTGTTACTGTAGTGACCGAACCCGACCTGCGTCTGACTGAAAACGATTCGAACCCGAATTGGACCTGTTACTGTGGACCTGAAACTCGACCTACGCCCGAATGAAACGAACCTGAACCCGAAGCCGACCTAGCAGATAACCGATTTTACCCGACTGAATTGACCCGAGATCCGATTTTACTTGACCTGTTTTGAACCCGACATGTTTTGGACCCGACCTGTTTTGAACCCGATCTGTTTTGGACCCGACTTGTTTTAAACCCGGCCTGTTTTGGACCCAACCTGTTTTAAACCCGACTTGTTTTGAACCCGACACATTTTAAACCCGACCTGTTGTTGACCTGAACTAATATTGACCCAAAATCTATGACTTGATGAATTTAAAACTTTCATAAGTTGATATATATATATATATATATATATACATATACAACTACATATATTGATATACATATCTGATGTATATGCGCGCACAAGTACTAAAATTGAAAAAAAAATTAAGTAATTAATAATTTATCAATTACAAAAACTTAATGAATAGTGAATACTAAAAAATAAAAATATTGAGCCAAGTAATAAAAATAATTTATGAAATTAAGAAATATTAAATTAGACATTATATTATACTTCCAATCTAATAAATTAAACATATTTATTTTTAACTAATATTTACGTTACTTACCATACTCAAAAAAAATATTTATGTTACTTACAAAATAAATTAGGTTGATTTTTTTCTCAGTAACTTAAATAAAATTTTAGATTTACAAATTATAACAAAATATATGTTAAGTTATAACAGATTCAGGATAATTGTTTTCTTATTAACCGAATAAAATTGTAGAGTTATTGATTATTCTTATCTAACCTTTTTTAATTTGAACTACATAAACGAATATTTATTGTTATCAGCTTGTAACATATTTTTCTGACTATACAATATAAGGTCTGTTTTTTTTACTAATATTTGAATACTTGATAGTATTCTTTAAACTTACAATTCTACAAACTGAAACTTATAAAATACAAGAAGTTTGTTGGGTAATAATATTAGATCTCAGATCTTATAGCAAAGTCTAAAGCTAAAAGCTCGACTTTGCTACCAGAAATTTCTTCATCGAGCTATCAGATCTAAATGCTACCATCAATGTTAATTATGGGTAACTTGCATAGGTAAGAAACCAACATAATTAAAACAAGGGCAACACTTAGATAAGAGAGAAAAACAACCATGTAAACAAGCAGCCAACTACCAGCAACCAACAGCAACAACATAAGTCATTAACAACAGCAACACCAAGTCATAAACAACATCAGCAACACCAAGTCATAAACAGAAGCAGCAACAATAAGTAATAAACAAAAGCATCAGATTTAAATAATAAACAGAAGCAGCAACATTAAAAAAATAGAAACACTAACAGAATACCTGATTTTACATCAGAATTCACAACTTAATTGACCCCTTGAGCACTAATGTGCTTTCTTGCTTGCTGTGAAAGAATCCTACAAAAGAAAATAAAATTAGAAACCATTTTGAAAAATAAAATAAGAATTAAAAAAAGCAGTAATAGGATATACCTTAATTAGGAAGTGGATCTTCAACAGAAACATCAGAGATTGAAGCATCTTTCACAACAACAAGAAATTCTTCATCCCTTTCCTCAAGCTCAAAACCATACAACCAATTACGGGTTGTTACAAATATCTTAAAATTTTTAGGCAAAAGCTTATCCCTCAACTTGTTCAAAATTCGGCCTCCATGCTAAATGAGGATTCAGAAGCAACTGAAGTGATTGGAATGGCTAAAACATCTCTAGCCATGAGTGAAAGTACATGAAAAGAAACAGATTGTGATTTTCAATACTCTAAGATATCAAATTCAGCGTCTTCAGTGCGAGGGAGAAGGGACAAAGAAATTTAGGAGTCAACATCGGATTTACCACTCCTAGAAACTGCTAAATTGGCATCAAAGTTTTGTCATTAAAATATATAAAGAGTTAGTAAATTGTAATTGAAAAATAATTAAATGTAAAAACAGAAGCATAAATAAGCAATGACTTGAAAGAGATTCGATTTTTTGAATGTCCGAGGGCGACCAAAACTTAACTAACTTGTACTTTGAGATGAGTTACTTTGTACAGAAAAATTAAAAGAAGAAGAAGAATAAGAACTTACAGATCTTGAATAATATATATACATATTAACAAACTCATTATAAACAACACTAACCATCCTTTCAACCTCATCCTCAACATAGAGGACACCATGCAACTCCTTCAGAAGTTGTAACTTATACCGAGGACCAAGCAAAACATCAAAGGACGGAATTGTTGAGTGATCAGACCAATATTTCTCATACAATTCAAGCATAGGTCCTGCCATTGCAAAAACGCCTTCACAAGGATCACTGTGAGCATCACACAATAGCTTCTCAATGGCAACAACATTAGCCAAGTACAAGTTAGCAGTGGGATACTTAGATCTTGAGAACAGAGTAGAAATTTCAAAGAGTGTGTAACCCCCTCGTCCCGGTCCGGACGCTTGACCGATCCGAGTGGGCTACACGGGGATAACCGAGATGAAACCCGTTAAGGCTCCACTTCGATTACCGACCCTAGAGAAAATTTTTCATTTTTATCTTATCCAAATGCATATCACAATGCATCACAACCATGCCTCTTCACACATGTATAACACATTATACATAAATCATCATATCATAAACATCACGAGGCATAAACATCAATTAAAAGTTCAACCAATGTCTCTAGTTTAAGCTTAGGATTAGGCCACCACCCTAATCCTAACTCTAGGTGGGTCTACCAAGCCTGACCTAGTCCACATGCTCGAACCAAACACTTAGAAAACACTTAGAAAACATTAACCACTCACCTTTACTTCCAAGCTCAATTACCAAGCAAGCAACCACCTTCACGCTTCCGGATTCACTCCCGATGCCTCACCAACACAAGTTCTTGCCTCTAAACAACCTCAACACAAACCAAACAACTTCCAATCAGCCCAAGCATCAAGGTAGCTAACCCAAAATACAATTCAAACATCAAACTCAACATTTCAAGCCATGAACAAACCCCAAATTTACCAAACTCGTGCAGCCCATAAACCCCAATCAAAACCCATGTTTCTAACACTTTTAATACCCCAAATGATCCCGAAGCAACCCCCAACCATAGCACTAACATTAGCCCACCAGTTCCAACCCAAAACAGCCCCCAAACTCACCCAAAACCCTAAAAAACCCCCCATTAAACCCAAATCCGAAAATTAGTTTAAATCATGTAAAATTCATATATGTTGCATCATTTGACTCATAGACTTCATAACTAACAACATTAAATCGAAATTTTAAGTTAAACATCATAAAGTTATCATTTTTAATCAAAGCCTCTAAAAACTCAATTTCCAAAACCTTAATGAAAATAAAAACTATTTGTCCTTTTGAAGAGAAGAGGTTGAGGATAAGTCAAAAATGATGTTACCTTTCAAAACCGAGTTGAAATGAAGGAGCTAGGTGATTGAATAGTGAAGGGGATGAGAGCTCTCTATTTGACGTTGGTTTTGTTTTTGAGAAGAAGATGAATAGTGGCTATTTGATAAAATGGGGGTTTAAAATTAAAAGTTGGGCTATTTACAATATTGCCATTAATGAATGGCTATTTTCCAATTTCTTTAAAATCTCTCCAAATTGTATTTCATTCAATTTAGTCCATCACAAAAATGTTTGTTTTTGAAACCCGAGGCCCATAGATTATTTTAATTATAAAATCGAACCCAAAATAATATTAAAATATTATTTTCACCCAACCCCTAAACCCGGGTGTTACAACTCTCCCCCACTTAAGGAATTTCGTCCTCGAAATTACCTGACGGAAACAAGTACGGAAACTGCTCAAGCATATCAGCTTTCCTCTCCCACGTGGCCTCTTCCACACCTCTATGTCTCCACAACACCTTGACCAACTCTATGGTCTTGCCACGTAACACCTTGCTATCAGAAGCAAGTATCTCTACAGGCTCTTCATTATAAGACAAATCCGGATTCAACTCTATCTCCTCAACAGGCATAACATGAGAAGGATCTGATCTATATCTCCTAAGCATTGACACATGAAAGACATCATGGATCTTCTCTAACTCAGAAGGCAATCTCAAACGGTAAGCTACAGGCCCAATCCGCTCAACTATCTCATACGGACCAATGAACCTCGGACTCAACTTGCCTTTCCGGCCAAATCTCATCACCTTCTTCTACGGAGATACTTTCAGAAACACTTTCTCACCCACGGAGAACTCAGTCTCTTTTCTCTTCAAATTTGCATAAGACTTTCGACGATCGGAAGCTGCTTTCAAACGGTCACAAATCAACTTTACTTTCTCGGTAGCCCCTTTAAGCAAATCCGGCATAGGTAACAATCTCTAACCCGTTTCAGCTCAACAAATCGGAGTCCTACATCGTCTACCATACAAAGCCTCATAGGGAGCCATCTGAATACTAGACTGATAACTGTTGTTGTAAGCAAACTCAACTAAAGGTAAGTGCTTCTCCCAAGAACCCTGGAAGTCAATCACACAACAACGAAGCATATCCTCTAGAATCTGTATCACTCGCTCTGACTGCCCATCGGACTGCGGATGATAAGATGTACTGAAGTGCAAACGGCTACCTAGAGTACTATGCAAACAACCCCAGAACCTCGAAGTAAATCTAGGATCTCTATCTGAAACAATAGACTTCAGAACTCCATGAAGTCTCACAATCTCACGGATGTACAAGTTTGCCAACTTGTCCAAAGAATCTATAGTGTTCACTGCTAAGAAGTGAGCACACTTAGTGAACCTATCAATAATCACCCATACAGAATTCTTCTTCGAAGGAGACAACGGTAACCCCGACACAAAGTCCATAGTAATCCTCTCCCATTTCCATTCCGGAATCTTCAAAGGCTGTAACAAACCTGAAGGAACCTGATGTTCTGCCTTCACTCTCTGACAAACCATACAACGGCTCACATACTCAGCTACATCCTTCTTCAAACCAACCCAATAATAATCATTCTTCAAGTCACGGTACATCTTGGTACTACCCGAATGCATAGAAAAATGACTCGAATGTGCTTCACTCAGAATATGTCGTCTCAACTCAACATCTTCTGGTACAACAACTCTATCTCTAAAGCACAACAAGTTCTCACCACTAAAACTATACTCGGCCGGTCTTCCTTCGGCTATGTCCTAAACATGAGGAACTAGAGTCACATCTTGCAACTGCTTCTCTCTAATCAACTGAATCAAATAAGGCTTCACTTGCAACTCGGTGATCAAACCATCGTCATCGGATACACTCAATCTAGCAAACATAGCTCTCAACTCAACGACAACTTTTCTACTCAATGCATCGGCTACTACATTTGCCTTACCCGGATGGTACTCAATGGTCAAATCATAGTCTTTTAACAACTCAAGCCATCTCCTCTGTCTCAAGTTCAACTCTCTTTGTGTCATCAAATACTTCAAGCTCTTATGATCGGTGTAAACTATACACTTCTCACCATACAAGTAATGGCGCCAAATCTTCAATGCAAAGACAACTACGGCTAACTCTATATCATGAGTAGGATAGTTCTTCTCATGAACCTTCAACTGTCTAGAAGCATAGGCAACAACCCTTCTTTCTTGCATCAAAACACAACCTAACCCTATGTAGGAAGCATCACTGTAAATCACAAATTCTTTACCTGAAACGGGTTGTACTAACACTTGAGCATTTGTCAAAGCTTCTTTCAATTTCTCAAAGGCCTTCTGTCTTGCATCTGACCATTCAAACTTAACTCCCTTTTGCAACAATTTAGTCAATGGAGCAGCTACCCTAGAGAAACCATCAACAAATCTCCTATAGTAACCGGCTAATCCTAGGAAACTCCTAATCTCAGTCACAGACTTAGGTTGTTTCCACTCAACAATAGCCTCAATCTTCGATAGATCAACACGGATACCTTCGACCGAAACAACATGGCCAAGAAATACAACCTCTCAGATCCAGAATTCACATTTACTAAGCTTCGCATACAGCTGATTGCTCAACAATCTCTGTAACACAAATCTCAAGTGCTCATCATGCTCTTCTTCTGTCTTCGAGTACAAAAGTATATCATCAATAAAAACAACTACAAAACGGTCTAGATAGTCTCTAAAAATTCTGTTCATCATATCCATGAATGCTGCAGGTGCATTCGTGAGCTCAAATGGCATCACAAGAAACTCATAGTGACCATATCTAGTCCTAAAAGCTATCTTCGGAACATCACACTCTTTTACCTTCAACTGGTAGTACCCTGATCTCAAATCTATCTTCGAGAACACTGAAGCACCTCTCAACTGATCAAACAAATCATCTATACGAGGCAACAGATACTTGTTCTTCACAGTCAACTGATTCAACTGTCTGTAGTCAATACACATACGCATACTACCATCTTTCTTCTTCACAAACAACACAGGAGCACCCCAAGGTGAACTACTAGGCCTAATGAAACCACGGTCTAATAACTCTTGCAACTGACTCTTCAATTCTTTCAACTCTTTCGGAGCCGTACGATACGGAGCTATCTAAACTGGAGTAGACCCTGAAACAGTCTCAATCACAAACTCAACATCTCTGTCAGGAGGCAAACCCGACAACTCTTCTGGAAACACATCAGGAAAGTCACATATTGTTCTAATATCTTTCGGCCTAGCCTCACTCATATTCGGATTCATCACGTAAGCTAAGTAAGCCCCACATCCAGAATCCATCAACCTATGAGCCTCTAAAGCTGGCACAACATTAGACAAGAACTTAACGTTCTCGCCTACTACTACTACCTCGTAGTCATCAGAAAGTTTCAAGGAAATCCTCTTCGTCTCAAAATCCACACTAGCTCGGTGCTCAGCTAACCAATCCATACCCAAAATAATATCAAAGCCATAAAAAGGAAGCTCCATCATATCAACAGAAAACACATGACCCTGAATCTTCAGTGGACATCTCCTATACATACGTCTAACCACAACTGTCTCACCAAAAGAACTAGTCACATGCATACCTACATCTAGGATCTCAACAGGTATATCTAACTTCCGTGCATGCTCACTCAAAATGTAGGAATGTGTAGAACCCGAATTGACCAAAGAAAGCAAAGACATAGACTGAAACTCGAAATTACCTGCTACCACATCAGTGTCGTTCTCGGCCTCTCTCTGAGCATAAACTCTCGCTGGTCCTCCTGCCTCTGGCTGCACTACCACAACGTGAGCAAGGTTCCTCTGAGCGTCTACCCTAGGTGCATCAGCCCTAAGTTGGAAGTAGCCACGACCGCGCCCACGGCCTCTCTGAAAATCATTCGCTCTCGCAGGAGCCTGAGCTAAGTTCGGTGCTTGTGCCGCCTGATGCGGGCACTCCCTCCTAAAGTGGTCCCTCGAACCACAGTTCCAACAGGTATGGAAGTTACCCCAACACTCACCAGCGTGCTGTCTCCCATATCGTGTACACTCGGGCAAGCGCCCTCCTCCTCGATGGCCCCTACCATGGTGGCCACCGCCACGCCTATGGTCAAACTGCTGTCCGCCACCTCTATGCCTCTTGGCATCTCTACTGTCAAAGTGGTTATGCCTCTTACCAGAACTAGAACCACCAGATCGTTTGGCCGAACCCAAACTGTACTCTAAGTCCTTGGCCCTCACGACCAATACATCAAAATCTGTGTAGTCAGAAGCTAAAGTGTACCTCTTGATCTCTTCATTCAACCCATAGCAGAAACGGTTACAACATTCCACTTTAGTAGGAACCAACTCTGGAACGTACTGACTCAAACGAACAAAACTGATCTCATAGTCAGTCACAGAAACATCCCCCTGAGTAAGGGCCATAAACTCTCGCTTCTTCTCATCAAGATACCTCGGTCCCAAATATCTCTTCCTGAATGCAGACTCAAAGAAATCCCAACCTATCTCAGCCTCTGGAACTCCGGTAGTAATGGTGACCCACCAGGTGTAGGCATCACCCTGAAGCAAAGAGATCACACAGCCCAATCTACGTGCGCCCACACAACTCATCTGAGCTAAGATGCGAACGGTCTTCTCTAACCATAACTCAGACCTCTTCGGGGTAGACCCTCTGAACTCTTTGGCCCCCAAGCTACAGAGCCTCTCCAATGGTAGACTAGCATCGTCACCCCTAGGCTGAGTTGCAGCCTGAGCTCCCACAACTGCAGCCTGAAATGCTCCCGCTATAGCTTGCACTAGCGGAGTCATATCTATTCCAACTGGACCTTGGCCACCTTGGCCACCCTAAGGTCCCTCTCCCTCGACTCCCGCCTCGTCTCCCTCACCGGGCGGATGAGGTGGTGGTGGTGGTGGAGGGGGTAGAGGAGCTCCAACTCTAGCAGGCCCTTCTATATGAGCCTCCACCCCAACCACCAGCTCAACAGGAGCCCCAACACGTGGTTCCTGACGAACCACCCTCGGCCTACCTCTCGGCCTAGACATCGCTCACAAACAATAACTACAACCACAACAAACATACAAAGTTGGGTTAGCAAGGCAAGGCTTCCAAGTGCTCAAGTATGTTTCCCTCACTTTAAAAATTCTTTTCCGATGTAATAGTAGCAATGAGACTCTTAAACAACATGGTTTTAAACAAAACGACCAGCATACTTGTCACACAAGCAATCATGCTTATAATACAAGCAAACACCGTACATATCAATCATAAAACGCGACTTACCTCACTTACCTGCCCAAGGTCTCGGTAACCTTAGGCTCTGATACCAACAAGTGTAACCCCCTCGTCCCGGTCCGGACACTTGACCGATCCGAGTGGGCTACACGTAGATAACCGATATGAAACCCGTTAAGGCTCCACTTCGGTTACCGACCCTAGAGAAAAATTTTCATTTTTATCTTATCCAAATGCATATAATAATGCATCACAACCATGCCTCTACACACATGTATAACACATTATACATAAATCATCATATCATAAACATCACGAGGCATAAACATCAATTAAAAGTTCAACCAATGTCTCTAGTTTAAGCTTAGGATTAGGCTACCACCCTAATCCTAACTCTAGGTGGGTCTACCAAGCCCGACCTAGTCCACATGCTCGAACCAAACACTTAGAAAACACTTAGAAAACATTAACCACTCACCTTTACTTCCAAGCTCAATTACCAAGCAAGCAACCACTTCCACGCTTCCGGATTCACTCCCGATGCCTCACCAACACAAGTTCTTGCCTCTAAACAACCTCAACACAAACCAAACAACTTCCAATCAGCCCAAGCATCAAGGTAGCTAACCCGTAATACAATTCAAACATCAAACTCAACATTTAAAGCCATGAACAAACCCCAAATTTACTAAACTCGTGCAGCCCATAAACCCCAATCAAAACCCATGTTTCCAACACTTTTAATACCCCCAAATGATCCCGAAGCAACCCCCAACCATAGCACTAACATTAGCCCACCAGTTCCAACCCAAAACAGTCCCCAAAACTCACCCAAAACCCTTAAGAAAACCTCATTAAACCCAAAACCGAAAATTAGTTTAAATCATGTAAAATTCATATATGTTGCATCATTTGACTCATAGACTTCATAACTAACAACATTAAATCGAAATTTTAAGTTAAACATCATAAAGTTATCATTTTTAATCAAAGCCTCTAAAAACTCAATTTCCAAAACCTTAATGAAAATAAAAACTGTTTGTACTTTTGAAGAGAGGAGATTGAGGACAAGTCAAAAATGATGTTACCTTTCAAAACCGAGTTGAAATGAAGGAGCTAGGTGATGGAATAGTGGAGGGGATGATAGCTCTCTATTTGACGTTGGTTTTGTTTTTGAGAAGAAAATGAATAGTGGCTATTTGATAAAAGAGGGGTTTAAAATTAAAAGTTGGGCTACTTACAATATTGCCATTAATGAATGGCTATTTTCCAATTTCTTTAAAATCTCTCCAAATTGTATTTCATTCAATTTAGTCCATCACAAAAATGTTTGTTTTTGAAACCCGAGGCCCAAAGATTATTTTAATTATAAAATGAACCCAAAATAATATTAAAATATTATTTTCACCCGACCCCTATACCCGAGTGTTACGAATGGCTAAAAAAATCACAGATTAATTGAGCAGTTTCCCATTCATCCTTAGTGATTATATCCAAGTCATTTTCTCTATTAACAAACAAGTTAATAGCAAGTTTAGCTTCAATTACCCTACGAAGCATCAAGTAAGTAGAGTTCCATCGAGTAGGAACATCCAATACCAACTTACCAAAAAAATCTAAACCACAATCATTAACAGCAGAATCAAAGCTACAAAGTCTAGCATCAGAAGAATCAATAAACTTAACTATTTCACGCAATTTAATAACAAAAGAGTCGATTACCTTCAAACCCTTTTGAACTATCAAGTTCAGAATATGGGCAGCACACCTTATATGAAAAAACTTACCATTGCATGGCAGGGGAGAAATTGCATGCAAATCATCTTTGAGTCGCTTAACCATTATCTCATTTGCAGAAGCATTATCAAGAGTAATGGTAAAAGCTTTCTTCTCAAGACCCCGCCCCCTTAACATATTTTTAACAAACTTATATATAGACTCACCATCATGGGGTGGGGGGAAACGACGAAAATTCAGTATTTTAGACTGAAGTTTTCAGTTATTATCAACATAATGCGCAGTCAGAGCAAAATATGAACGTGAAGTGCAAGCAGACCATCCATCACATGTAAAATAGAAATGACTCAAAACAGAATGCATTAAATCAATTAGCAATTTTTTATGCTTCTCATGATTTAACATGCAATGCTTAGTAATAGTATACCTTGAAATATCTTTCACATTAGGATTTAGATAATGATGCAAAACCTTAATTTTATTATGCTCAACCACATTCAAAGCATAACCATGACACATAATAGCTTCAGCAAATAACTCATAGTATCTTTTCTGATCAAAAGAAGTTTTTGTACTACTATTGAGATTAGTAGCAAGAAACTCTTTATAAGATTCACATTTTCAGTATGCCTTTTAGGGTTAGAAGTTCCAATATAAGAATCAGCTTTATACCTTTTTGTTTTGTAGTACTTACATTCAGCAAAAAGACATTCTGGAAGCTTAATGAAGGTATAATGATCCCAAACAGAAGATGTTCTTCTCCCAATGTCCCCTGCAGTTGAAGCTGTAGCCTTCCTCTTAGAGGTACGGATTGTCTCAGACAGTTGATCATTTACATCCCCTTCAAGCATTCAAATAAACATGTATTAGAAATAAACAAAAATAATAAAAAATACATAATGAAAAAAAGAAGAATATGTTGTTAGAGACTGAAAACTAAAAAAGGCAATAAATATGTATGTAAAAAATGTAACCCCCTTAGCCCGGTCTAGACGATTAACCCGAACCGAGGTGATTACACGAGGAAAACTGAAGTCAACTCGTTAGTGCCGACTCCGATTGACAACCTTTTTTCATTTTTATCTTTTCTAAATGCAGCTTAAGTCCTATGTGATCACCAAAGAGCATAGGAAGAAACAACACAACGATCGGATTTCATTTAGGGATCTAATTGCAGAAACTAGACATTTAGGGACCAAGGTGTAATTTCTGCAAATTACAAGGACTTGTCCAATTTTAGAGTTACCTTTATTCAATTAGTTATGTTTCAAACTTCTCAGTAAATTTTCATCACAATCTAACCAGCCAATCACATCCAATTGCATACATGAAGTTTAGGGACTAAAACATAACATTTTCAAACTTTAAAAGATGCCATTAACAGAATTAATGGCCGCGTATCGGTACGCCTAGGGACCGTATCGATACGCGGGAAGGCAGTGACCAAATTCGTAGAAAGTGTATCGAAACGCTCTCCATCTGTACCGATACCCCCGTACAAAAAGGCACAAGTTTGGCTAATGCTTATCGATACGCAAGCCCGAGTATCGATACACATACCAGAACTGTCCCAAAAACAGCCCCAAAACCGTATCAAACTTCAAAAAATCATCATCAAATCATATAGGCATGCGTATGGAATCCATTCAATCATATAAACATGCAATTCCAAGCATGTGGTAACATTTGGATGATTAACACAAGCATAGCAAGGCATATAATGAAGCATGCTTAAACCACAAACCAAAAGCATACCAAAAGGTAAGATAAAGCATCAAAACCAATATAAAGGCCTTTTACAAACCGAATAAGCCACATATAACATGCATCAACTCCAGAGAGTCCAAAAATACATCTCCCAAAACAAACCATTAATTCTCATTGCCATATATCATTACTAAAGTAAAAGTATAACACCATACTTGAGCTTATCTATTCCTTGGATCCCCTTAAGCCTCTTTGCTGCCCAAAATGTCTCAGTTATCTGCATTGTTGGTAAAAGAGAGCATAAGCACGATAGCTTAGTGAGGCATGCTCTAAAAACACCAACACAACAATGCAGGCTTTTAATACTCTATCTTGAAAACCATTTCTAAACCATGCTCTTTCTATCTCATGCTTGAAAACCATTTCAAAGCAAATCATCATTTGAAAATCACATGTACCATATATCTATCTATCTATCTTATGCATTCAACCAATGCAAATCTCATGGCAAAGCCACACATGCTTGATATACAAAAGCATTTCATAATCTCAAAATCTCATATGCATTTCTCATAGCATAAAATCATTTCAACATTGGTACATGTGAATCAAGTTCATTCTCATATATTGGCATTTCATATTCTATCTTTACTCGGATATACGGATAACTTGACTCGAGGCCAAGTCCTACCCCGGTAGGATCTCGCCACCGGACTCTCATGGTGGTATCTCTCTTCACCACAAAGCTTGGGTGTTTCACCAAGACCTACCCCGATGGTATCTCTCATCATCGGACTCTCACTTTGGATCGGGATGGCACTACTCCCATTGCCCGACTCCAAAGAGCACGTACAAATTTTTAGCTTATAGTGCACTTTACATCCTATTGGTCGACCAATTATATCCGGTAATCATCTCATCATGTATGCTAATATATTACATTAAAATCACCATCTCACCTACTATTTTGATGCAACATTTCTAAAATCAATCTCATTCTATTTCAAAACCACAATTCATGCATAGCATTTAATCAAAATCTCAAAACTCTTTGCAAAGTCATTCTATCTCATGGGATCAATATGAAACATCACTTCATGTCATGAATCATGCATAAAATAATAGGAATTTGTCTATCTCAAATCAAGAGCATGTCAAAAGCATTTAGGGGCATCAACCACTTTTCGAAAGCAAATCTAAACATACTTACTTTCGGACTTAGGATGGTGTTTCAAACTAATCCTATATCTCCAAACCTTGTTTCCTTGACCCTTAAGGACTTCTAAAACCATTTGCACTCATCGATAACGTTTCACGTGCTTGCCGAAACGATTTCTAGGCTTCCGGCACAACCGGTGAAGTCTCCCATGTTCATTACACATAAGAGCAGAGGATTAATGCATCATCATGCATTAAAATCACTAGCCACACATTCTAACTCGCTGCTCTACTCATAACTAGCATTTCAGATATCCGAAATAACTGAAATCACTTCCAAACTTTCTCAAATAAAATCCCATTCAAGATCTATCAATTCTAACCTTTTCTAAACTTCAATCAACATAAAAAATCACCATAAACACAAACCTTATACCTCCAGCAATAGCATATCACCATAAACACCTCAAAAACCACAAATCTAGCATCTCAAACTTAGGAACTCAAACCTATTCGATATTTATTTGTTAAAACCTCATTCTCAATATCAAATATCATCCAAAATATATTGAAATCAACCTCAAAACAAAGCTTAACTTAGAAATACGAAAATCACCAAGATCTCATCAAAAATCTTGAATTTAGCAACTATTTCTTGTTTATAACATTAAAACAACTCAAAAACCATTAACAAGGGATTGATAACTTGAGAATTTCAGTAAAGAACTGATCATTAGAGGAGAAGGATGAAGCTTACCTCTAATGGTTGATCTCTCTTCAATTTTGTCAAGTTTTCTTGAAAATCCAAAGCAAGAATCAAAAGGATTTGATGAAACAAAGATAGGAAATCCTTTGGAAGATAAAATCCCAGCAAACAAGGTGAAAATCAGAGGAGAGAAAAGTGTTTGGCTGATTGGAAGTTGAGAGAAAATGAAAAGAGAAAACTATCGTAAAATTAGTTATGAAAAGTCAACTTAAATTTTCCTTTTTAATTCTCTTTTATTTCTTTAATTAAATCATTACTAAAAGCTCCCAAATTAAAGAGAAATCTGATGAAAACAAATGATAAAATTAGCTTCTTAAAGATTCAAAGTTTCAATCCTTTACAAAACAGTCACTAGTCAACTTTTGCAAAAAAACTGCATTTTGGTCACTATACCAAAATGTAATATTTCCAAATCTCATTTTGTAAAATTTTTTTCACCATAATAATTTACATAATAAATGATGATTTTTAGATATTTTTCCATATTTTTAAAACATCTCAAACTAGGTGTTCCCTAAACTAACCTCAAGGGTTCGAACCGTTCCTGACCGGCCCGATTCAACATCTAAAACATCTAGGCCCAAAACCAGGGCGTTACAACTCTCCCCCACTTAAGAAATTTTGTCCTCGAAATTTACCTGGTGGAAAAAAGTAAGGAAACCGCTTCTTCATGTCATCCTTCCTTTCACACGTGGCTTCCTCAACGCCACGATGTCTCTACAAGACCTTGACCAGCTCGATGGTCTTACCCCGGAGAACCTTGCTATCCGTATCCAGAATCTCAACGGGCTCCTCATCATATGTTAAGTCTGGATTCAGCCCAACCTCTTCTACAGGCAAAATATACGACATATCCGATCTATACCTCCGAAGCATGGATACATGGAAGACATTATGTATCTTTTCTAACTCTAAAGGTAGTCTCAACTTGTAAGCAACAAGACCCACACGTTTTATCGCCTCATATGGTCCAATGAAACTCGGACTCAATTTGCCCTTCCGGACAAATCTCATCACCTTCTTCCAAGGTGAAACTTCTAGAAACGCACGTTCTCCAACTGCGAACTCTATCTCCTTACGCTTCAAATCCGTGTAAGACTTTTGTCGGTCTAATGCTACCTTCAAACACTCACAAATGAGCTTCACCTTCTCAGTGGTTCCTTTCAACAAAGCTAGCATCGAAATCAACTTTTGCTCCGTTTCAGCCCAACAAAGGGGAGTTCTACATTTTCTCCCGTATAAAGCCTCGTACGGTGCCATTTAAATGCTTGCCTGGTAGCTATTATTATAAGCAAACTCAATAACGCAACACCTCAACATATCCTCAATCACTTGGATAACACGCTTGGACTGTTCATCCGACTACGGACGATAAGAAGTACTCAAATTCAACCGCGTACCCAAAGCCTGATGCAAACATACCCAAAACCTCGACGTGAACCTCGGATCTCTATCCGATACTATAGATTTTGGCACACCGTGCAAACGCACAATATGTAGAACTAATGTTTTGATATAATAATTGAAGAATGTTTTGGACTGATTTAAAAAGTATTTAAAATATATTTCCAAAGTCCAAATATCTTGAAACAATTTTTAGGGATGTTTTTAAAAGGTTTTACATGTTTTTCAAAGCCAAACTTCACATCATTCGACACCACTATTCGACTCCCAAAACGTAAAACACCATCATCACTGAAACTGAAGTCTGAAGGCCTACCTTCCGCAATATCCTGAACATGAGGTACAAGAGAATCGTCAAGCAACTGCTTATACTTGATTAACTGAACCAAAGATGGTTTCACTTGCAACTCAGCAAGAAAGCCACCATCTCGCGATATGCTCAAGCAAGCAAACATCACTCTCAACTCCACCGCCACTTTCCTGCTCAAAGCATCGGCCACAACATTGGCCTTTTCCGGATGATACTCGATCGTTAGGTCATAATTCTTAAGCAACTCCACCCAACGTCGTTGCCTAAGATTCAACTCCTTCTGAGACATAAGATACTTCAAACTCTTGTGATATGTGTACACAATACACTTATCACCATATAGATAATGTCTCCAAATATTTAAAGCGAACACCACCGCTGCTAACTCAATATCATGCGTGGGATAGTTACGCTCATGCACCTTCAACTGTCGTGATGCATAAGCTACTACCCTACCTTCTTGCATCAACACACATCCAAAACCGACATAGGATGTGTCACTATACACCACAAACTCTTTTCCAGATTCAGGTTGAATCAAGATAGGAGCTTGCGTCAAAGCTTCCTTTAGCTTCTCAAAAGCTTGATGTCTTGCTTCTGTCCACTCAAACTTAACATCCTTCTGCAACAACTTCGTCAAAAGAGCAACAATCTTGGAAAATCCATCCACAAATCTTTGGTAGTAACCTACCAGACCAAGGAAACTACGAACTTCATGAACAGACCTAGGAGGCTTCCAATTCACCACCGCCTCAATCTTCCGAGGATCAAAACGAATTCCCTCGGCCGAAACCACATGACCTAGGAAAACAACCTCCTTCAACCAAAACTCACATTTACTCAGCTTGGCATAAAGCTGATTCTCTAGCAACACTTGCAAAACAATTCTCAAATGTTCCTCGTACTCCTCCTCAGTACGAGAGTACACAAGGATGTCATCGATGAACACCACAACAAACTTATCCAAGAACTCATGAAACACTATGTTCATCATATCCATGAATGTAGCAGGAGCATTCGTCAAACCAAAAAGCATCACCAGAAATTCATAATGCCCATACCTTGTCCGAAAAAGCAGTTTTTGGCACATCCACACCATTAACCTTCAATTGATAGTATCCAGACCTTAAATCAATCTTCGAGAACACAACCGCTCCACGAAACTGAATAAAAAGATCATCTATCCTTGGCAGAGGATACTTATTCTTAACAGTCAACTTATTCAGCTGACGATAATCAATGTACATTCTCATCGTGCCATCTTTCTTCTTCACAAACAAGATCGGTGCACCCCAAGGTGACACACTAGGCCGAATAAAGCCTCGGTCAAGCAACTCCTGAAGTTGCGTCTTCAGCTCTTTCAACTCCTTGGGGCCATTCGATAGGGAGCGATGGACACCGGGGTTGTGTTCTCATACAACTCATGTCACATCCCAAAAACCGGTCTAGTCGGAATTAAGTTCCGGTGACCGAGTATTTTATATCGATTGCATAATTTATTCGATCTTATTTAGATTATTCGAGATAATTTATGAATCAAGGTCAAGTTCTAGCAAATTAATATTTTCATTTCGATTAAGGGTTGGTTCGATTAGGTACCCAAAATAGATTAAATAGTTAGTTTATTATTATTATTATTATAAATAAATAAATAAAAAGAAAAGAAAAGAAGGAAAGAAGTGACGCATTAGGTGACCTAAACCACTTGCCACTTGCCTATTTTATATATATAGATAATTGACCATTAATAAAGATTAATGAATAAAAAAAGAATGGTGGGGTAATAGTAGACGCCCAAATTAGTATAAAAGGGGGGGAAGTGATTGGAAATTGCACGGCAAATTCAACAAATTAGTAAACATACGATCCAATGTTTGATTGGTAGTCCGATATTTTCGATATAGTAATATCGAATTTCTGCCGACGACGGGGTAAGCTCAAATCTCTAGTTAGTTTAAGTTTCGGTATCGAGTTTGATTAATATTTATATATATATTCGATACTGTCTTATTATTTTAATTAATTTTTATCGTAGTACACGAGGTCGATTCAGAACAACCTTTAAGCCCAATAAATAAAAATAAAGCACCGGTCTGTCAAGGTGAGTGTAGATGCATTTGTCTCGGGTGACACGGTGTCATTCCGATATTTTTTTTATGTTCTGATATGTGGGTATAGTCGTGTCAGGGGTAGGCTCGGTGCCTTCCTATTGCATTAATTATGAATTTATTTGCATCTGGTAAGTACCCTGCATTATTTTGATATGCTTAAAAATGATTATAATATGCTACATGTATATGAAAATAATATGAAATACTATCTGATATGGAGCTACGGCTCATCTTGCTATTTGATATGATCTGAAAATCATGAAATATATGAATTTGTGTGTATTTATGGACGTTGGATACAATTGGCATGCCATAGGATTATTCGAGCTCACCATGTAAGGGAGGACTACGGTCCAGGGCTACGGCCTATATGTGGGAGATAAAAGGATGGAAGTGTAAGGGATATATGGAGCTACGGCTCAGGGCTACGGCTCATTATTGATTCATGATATGGTGTATAGGGAATCCGCGTATCCAATGGTACCAATATAATATGTGTTCGATATGTTATACTATGACATGTTTATGATAAGATATATGATTATATTATATTATGTCAGTGATATGGATATCTGATCATGTTATGCTTATACTGTTATAGAAGCATGCAAATAAGTTAGATTAATTTATATTTAATCATGACACTCATATTATTGTTAATTCACTATCATGACTACCTCACTGGGCTATGTAAGCCTAACATACGCGTCTCATGCATTTTCAGGACCCTGATAGATTTCCAACCTTTGATCGTGTGGTGCAGTTGCAAGTCACATCTCTACCTTATATGTATGATATCTTTCATGAACTCCTAATAAAGTGGCATATGATCCAACTTTTGTATAAATTGTGTTTTGTAATTTAATAATGTGGTTTTATTTTAGTAATCTAGAAAAGTCCTATTAAATAAATGTTGGAATAATAATAATGATAGATACGAATAATAATCTAGTAAAAATGATTAGAAAGATCTTTAAGTTTTTTTTTGTGAGTTGTTAGGCTCATTTAAATAATTTTAGTAAGATAATAAAAAGAAATAAATTTGAATATTTTACAAAATAGTCACTGAATATTACCTAGTCAAATCAGATAGGTAAATGACCTCCGTTAGTAATGAGATTTTACAGGCTAATAACTAGTAAGTTTAATTTCAGTATAATATCACGAATTTCAGATAAGGACCCCCAATTTGTAAAAATTACAAATTAGTCCCTGAGTTTGAAAAAGTTTAAAAATTGACCCCAATTTGAGTAAGTTGTTAATAAGTTAAGTGTTAAGTCTTAAAAGAGATTAATAAAATATTATGAAATGATTTTTGAACTTTGAATTTATGTCTCTGATCTCCGCATCGTTTCCGGTAGCGCTCTCCGACCCGGTTCTCTACCAGACCGGGAAGGGGGTGTTACATTTGTGGTATCAGAGCTAGAGTTTAGTCGATTCTAGGACTAACTAGGCGTTCGTTAACGAGTCTATGTCTCATATGCCACTTAGGAGTTGATTACATATATATTTTGTGACTTGCAACTTACACGATTTAATTCTTATGTGTGTCTAGACCCAAAATGACTGCTCCTACTATTAGGAAAGAAACAAATGAGCCCGATCATGATTCCTCTTCCACTCGAGGGGAAAATGTGAGGCCAGAGCCAAGTGCCGAACAAGTGGCTCAGAATGATCCACCCCATCTTCCACCTATGTTATCGGCTCAACAAGACTATTTGATGTCTATGGCCGACATGATAAAACAAGTAGTGGTGTCTCTTCGACAAGAAGCACCTTCCTCATCTGCTGAAGCTGCTCAGCAGATCTCTCGAGCTCCAATAGATAAGCTAAAACGTTATCAAGTTTATACATTTACTGGCCAAGATCTGGATAATCCTGAAATCGCAGAATATTGGCTAGAAAATACTTTGAAAGTAATCAACAAGCAACTAGAGTGCCCCGAAAAGCATAAGTTGGAGTGTGCTTTAGCTCTGATAGCAGATGAAGCACAAAGCTGGTGGAACACTGTAACTCTCACTGTACCCGAACATAAAGTAACCTGGGATTTTTTCCTCCAGGAGTTTCGTAAAAAGTATATTAGTGAGCATTACCTCGCTGAAAGACGTAAAAAGTTCCTCCATTTGAAGCAAGGAGGAAGGCCAGTAGAGCAGTACATTCATGATTTCTGCAAATACGCTAGATATGGTACTGATATCATCCACACTGAAAAAGAAAAATGTAGAATGTTCATAGATGGCCTCTGCGATGAATTACGTCCTCTTTTTGTTGCTCTGGAAATCGAGGATTTTCAAATTCTGGTGAATCGAGCCATTGCAACTGAAGCTTCTCAAAGAGCCTCGGAAAGAAGGAAGGGAAACCAAGCTCGACCTGATAAAAGATTCCGAGAAGATTCCAAACCTCCTCTATCTCAAAAAAGAGGAAGACAGTGGGACCAAAGGTCATCTGCCAATCAACAGCTACCTAGCTCTAATTATGTATCGCAATATCCGTCTGGTGGGACCACTATCACGCGTACAACCTCAATAAACAGTACAGGGGGCTCTGCCAAAAGTTCTCAGAACCCTCTGTGTAATTTTTGTCAAAAGAGACATTTGGGACAATGTCGTAAACAGTCTGGTTCTTGTTACCTGTGCGGAGAATCTGGTCATTTCATCCGACAATGCCCTCAAAATCCACAAGCCCCTACCTCTATAGCCTCCAAGAACGTTCCAGTAAAAGGGAGGGGAATAAATCAAGCACCGTCTGGTTCTTCCGGAAGGCCCCATAACAATAATACTCCTTCAGCTAGCCGAAATCCAAAGACTTCAGCCCAGATGTACCACGTTCGAGGCCGCGAACAAGAAGACGACCCTGATGTTGTTGCAGGTATGGTGGAGTTAGGTTCTGAATTTGTTTATGCTTTGATAGATCCAGGCTCCACGCATTCCTTTATTAGTGAACCTTTGATTGAAAAATATGCCTTAAAATGTGATCATGTTGCTTCTGAAATACTTGTGTCAAACCCATTAGGAGATAGTGTAACAATCCAAAAGATCTGTAGATCTTGTCCCCTAAAAATCCAAGGAATTCCTTTTCCGGCCAATTTGATGGTCTTACCCTTTAATGAGTTCGACCTTATCCTTGGCCTAGATTGGTTAGCTGAACATCAAGCATGGGTAGATTGTTCTAAAAAGAAATTATATCTCCGTGGTCTAGGTAGAGAAAGCATCACCTTAATGAAATCTAAATGTCAGAGTAGTCTTATGTGTGCCTTAGAATCTACGAAGGAACTGAAGCCTGAAGATATACCCATAATAAGAGATTTTCCTGACGTATTCCCTGAAGAACTTCCGGGACTCCCTCCTGTACGTGAAGTTGAGTTTGGGATAGAAGTTCAACCTGGAACTACTCCAATCTCTATCGCTCCATACAGAATGGCTCTAATGGAGTTAAAGGAGTTGAAAGCCCAAATCCAAGACCTTGAAAGTAAGGGGTTTATTCGACCGAGTTCCTCACCCTGGGGAGCACCGGTTTTGTTTGTGAAAAAAAAAGACGGATCGATGCGCTTATGCATCGACTATCGACAACTGAATAAAGTAACAATAAAAAATAAGTACCCGCTTCCTAGAATAGACGACCTATTTGATCAACTAAAGGGTGCTTCTGTCTTTTCTAAGATAGACCTCCGATCTGGTTACTATCAAATGCTCGTGAAGGAATCAGATGTTTCAAAAACAGCTTTCCGAACCAGATATGGTCATTACGAATTCTTGGTGATGCCTTTTGGGCTCACAAATGCTCCTGCAGCCTTTATGGATTTGATGAACCGAATATTTCAACCTTATCTTGATAAATTTGTCGTTGTCTTCATAGACGACATTTTAATCTATTCGAAAGATTCTGTTACTCATGAAGAACATCTTCGGATTGTACTCCAAACCCTCCGTGAAAAACAGTTCTATGCCAAATTTAGTAAATGCGAGTTTTGGCTGACCGAAGTATCTTTTCTCGGTCATGTGATATCTTCCGCGGGAATTCAAGTGGACCCAAAGAAGATTCAAGCCATTCTCGAATGGATACCCCCGAAGAACGTGGGAGAAATTCGTAGTTTCCTGGGTCTTGCAGGATACTATCGTAGGTTCGTTAAGGGGTTTTCCTTGATTGCTTCACCCTTAACAAAGCTTCTCCGTAAAGACATTCCTTTCATGTGGACAGTGGACCAACAACGGAGTTTTGATCAACTGAAACAAGTCCTCACCCACGCTCCTGTCCTAGTACAACCGGAGCCAGGAAAAGATTTCACAGTATACAGCGATGCATCCCATCAAGGACTGGGTTGTGTCTTGATGCAAGAAGGTAAAGTTATAGCCTATGCCTCACGTCAACTCAAACCGCATGAGCTTAATTATCCAACTCATGACCTTGAGCTAGCTGCGGTTGTGTTCGCACTAAAGATCTGGCGACATTACCTCTATGGTGAAAAGTGTTATCTTTTTACTGACCACAAAAGCCTAAAATACCTTTTGACCCAAAAAGAATTAAACCTTCGTCAGCGTCGTTGGATGGAGCTTTTGAAAGATTATGATTTGGTAATTGATTACCATCCCGGTAAAGCAAATGTGGTGGCGGACGCTCTTAGCCGGAAGCCCACTTCTTCTCTTAGATGTTTAAACGCTCACTTTCGGCTCATGAAGCGTGGCAAGTTATTAGCCGAGCTCAGGGTACAATCGACCATTGTGTCCCTGATTAAAACACTTCAAGAAGATGATGAGGAGTTGCAACCTATTCTAGCCCGAATCAAGGATGAACCGGACCCTGATTTTGCAATAAATTCTGAAGGCTTGTTATGCTTTCGTAATCGTATATGTGTTCCAAACAATGATGATCTTCGGAACCAGATCCTGCGTGAAGCACATGCTAGCCCTTTTTCTATTCACCCCGGAGCTGTTAAGATGTACAAGGATCTAAAAGAGATCTACTGGTGGTCCGGTATGAAAAGTAAAATCACAGATTTCGTAGCAAGGTGTTTGACTTGTCAACGGGTTAAAGCTGAACATAAAGTACCGACGGGACTCCTTCAACCCATTGAGCTGCCACAGTGGAAGTGGGAACATATCACTATGGATTTTGTAAGCGGATTACCTCCGACTCCAAAGAAAAACAATGCAATCTGGGTCATCGTAGATCGATTTACCAAGTCAGCTCACTTTCTTCCTGTAAGAATGGACTTCAGCTTATCCAAGCTAGCAGAGTTGTATATCAGCGAAGTTATACGCTTGCACGGAGTTCCAACATCAATAATTTCTGATCGAGACCCACGGTTTGCATCCCGATTTTGGAGAACCTTGCAGGAGGCATTGGGAACTAGAGTACATCTCAGTACTGCATTCCATCCCCAAACTGATGGCCAATCTGAAAGGGTTATTCAGATCCTGGAAGATATGCTTCGAGCCTGCATTATTGACTTTGGGAAAACTTGGGAGAAATCCCTACCCTTAGTGGAATTTTCCTACAACAATAGTTATCAGTCGTCTATTCAGATGGCTCCTTTTGAAGCATTGTATGGCAGAAAATGCAGAACTCCTATGTGTTGGTCCGAACTTGGTGAAAACAAGGTGTTGGGACCACAATTGCTCAGAGAAACAGAAGAGAAAGTTCAAATCATTCACTCTCGATTGAAACAAGCTTTTGATAGGCAGAAAGCCTACGCTGATCTGAAGCGAAGAGACATTCAGCATAATGTGGGAGACAAAGTCTTTCTTAAAGTCTCTCCATGGAAGAAAGTATTTCGGTTTGGAAAGAGGGGAAAGCTCAGTCCTCGTTTCATTGGACCTTTTGAAATTACTGAAAGAATTGGTCCAGTAGCTTATCGACTTGCACTTCCCAGCGAGTTCGATAAAATCCACAATGTCTTACACGTGTCAATGCTCAGAAAGTATAGATCCGATCCATCTCATATATTAGAGCCGGAAGAATTAGAGCTGAATCCTGACTTGTCTTACGAAGAGGAACCAATTCAGATTCTGGATAGAGAAATCAAAAGACTCAGAAACAAAAATGTTGCATTGGTTAAAGTCTTGTGGAGAAATCACAGGAGGGAAGAGGCAACATGGGAACCTGAGGACACGATGAAAAAGCAATATCCTCATCTGTTTGATTCAGGTAAAAAAAAAAATTCGAGGACGAATTTTCTTAAGGGAGGGTGAGTTGTCACATCCCAAAAACCGGTCTAGTCGGAATTAAGTTCCGGTGACCGAGTATTTTATATCGATTGCATAATTTATTCGATCTTATTTAGATTATTCGAGATAATTTATGAATCAAGGTCAAGTTCTAGCAAATTAATATTTTCATTTCGATTAAGGGTTGGTTCGATTAGGTACCCAAAATAGATTAAATAGTTAGTTTATTATTATTATTATTATTATTATTATTATAAATAAATAAATAAAAAGAAAAGAAAAAAGTGACGCATTAGGTGACCTAAACCACTTGCCACTTGCCTATTTTATATATATAGATAATTGACCATTAATAAAGATTAATGAATAAAAAAAGAATGGTGGGGTAATAGTAGACGCCCAAATTAGTATAAAAGGGGGGGGGGAGTGATTGGAAATTGCACGGCAAATTCAACAAATTAGTAAACATACGATCCAATGTTTGATTGGTAGTCCGATATTTTTGATATAGTAATATCGAATTTCTGCCGACGACGGGGTAAGCTCAAATCTCTAGTTAGTTTAAGTTTCGGTATCGAGTTTGATTAATATTTATATATATATTCGATACTGTCTTATTATTTTAATTAATTTTTATCGTAGTACACAAGGTCGATTCAGAACAACCTTCAAGCCCAATAAATAAAAATAAAGCACCGGTCTGTCAAGGTGAGTGTAGATGCATTTGTCTCGGGTGACACGGTGTCATTCCGATATTTTTTTTATGTTCTGATATGTGGGTATAGTCGTGTCAGGGGTAGGCTCGGTGCCTTCCTATTGCATTAATTATGAATTTATTTGCATCTGGTAAGTACCCTGCATTATTTTGATATGCTTAAAAATGATTATAATATGCTACATGTATATGAAAATAATATGAAATACTATCTGATATGGAGCTACGGCTCATCTTGCTATTTGATATGATCTGAAAATCATGAAATATATGAATTTGTGTGTATTTATGGACGTTGGATACAATTGGCATGCCATAGGATTATTCGAGCTCACCATGTAAGGGAGGACTACGGTCCAGGGCTACGGCCTATATGTGGGAGATAAAAGGATGGAAGTGTAAGGGATATATGGAGCTACGGCTCAGGGCTACGGCTCATTATTGATTCATGATATGGTGTACAGGGAATCCGCGTATCCAATGGTACCAATATAATATGTGTTCGATATGTTATACTATGACATGTTTATGATAAGATATATGATTATATTATATTATGTCAGTGATATGGATATCTGATCATGTTATGCTTATATTGTTATAGAAGCATGCAAATAAGTTAGATTAATTTATATTTAATCATGACACTCATATTATTGTTAATTCACTATCATGACTACCTCACTGGGCTATGTAAGCCTAACATACGTGTCTCATGCATTTTCAGGACCCTGATAGATTTCCAACCTTTGATCGTGTGGTGCAGTTGCAAGTCACATCTCTACCTTATATGTATGATATCTTTCATGAACTCCTAATAAAGTGGCATATGATCCAACTTTTGTATAAATTGTGTTTTGTAATTTAAAAATGTAGTTTTATTTTAGTAATCTAGAAAAGTCCTATTAAATAAATGTTGGAATAATAATAATGATAGATACGAATAATAATCTAGTAAAAATGATTAGAAAGATCTTTAAGTTTTTTTTGTGAGTTGTTAGGCTCATTTAAATAATTTTAGTAAGATAATAAAAAGAAATAAATTTGAATATTTTACAAAATAGTCACTGAATATTACCTAGTCAAATCAGATAGGTAAATGACCTCCGTTAGTAATGAGATTTTACAGGCTAATAACTAGTAAGTTTAATTTCAGTATAATATCACGAATTTCAGATAAGGACCCCCAATTTGTAAAAATTACAAATTAGTCCCTGAGTTTGAAAAAGTTTAAAAATTGACCCCAATTTGAGTAAGTTGTTAATAAGTTAAGTGTTAAGTCTTAAAAGAGATTAATAAAATATTATGAAATGATTTTTGAACTTTGAATTTATGTCTCCGATCTCCGCATCGTTTCCGGTAGCGCTCTCCGACCCGGTTCTCTACCAGACCGGGAAGGGGGTGTTACAACTCAATTCCAAACACGACCTCTAGACTAGGCGGCAAACCATGTAACTCTTCCGGAAACACCTCAGGGAATTCACACACGGTCCTTATATCTTGAACCCAAACATCTTTCGTATTAGGACTCATTACAAAAGCTAAATAAGCTTCGCATCCTTGACGCAACAACTGGCTCGCTTCAAGCGTCGAAACCACATTAGATAAAAACTTTACATTCTCTCCCACCACCACAACTTCATAATCATCAACAAGTTTCAGCGAAACTCGCTTATTCTCAAAATCCACAACAGCCCTATGCTCAACTAGCCAATCCATACCCAGAATTACATCGAATCCATAGAAAGGCAATTCCATAAGATCCACCAAAAACACATGTTCTTGCACCTTTAAGGGACATCTCCTATGTAACTTTCTCGTTACTACCGTTTCGCCAAAGGAACTAGTCACACGCACACCAACATCCAAAGACTCAACAGGCAAACCAAGCATTTGAGCATGTTCACACAATATGTACGAGTGTGTAGATCCAGAATCAATCAGAGAAAGTAATGACAAAGACTGCAAAGTAAAGGTACCTGCAATCACATCAGTGTCATTCCTCCCTTCACGATGGGCATACACTCTGGCCCGGCCACCTCCTTTTGGCTGAACAGCTACAACATGTGCTACATTCCTCGCACCCTCATCTCTACGCTGAAAATTGCCACGGCCGCGCCCACGGCCCCTCTGTGGCTTAGCTGCTCTCACCAGAGCCTGTCCCTCTCTCACTGGCTGAGGACAACCTCGTTTCATGTGCCCACAGGAACCACAATTCCAGCATGTACCAATGTTGCCCCAGCACTCTCCCGTGTGCCTCCTGCCACACCGATTACATTTAGGGGTACGAATGAAAGCATTCGACCCTTGCTGACCTCTCCTTGGGTTACCTCCCCCACGTCTAGCATCTACATGAGACCTTCGATCCCTCGGCCTCTTAAAACGATCCCTTCCAGCATCAAAACCCGCAGCTCGCTTCCCTGAGCTATATCCTCCTACTCGACTCGCCAGACTAAAGTTCAGCTCAATGTCTTTGGCTCGAGTGACCAGGACATCAAAATTAGTGTAATCCGACGCAAGCATATATGTCTTCACAACAGCCACCAGCCCATATCTGAAATGCTCGCATCTCTCTCGTTCATTAGGGATTAATTCCGGTGCATACTTGTTAAGGCGTACAAACTGCACATCATATTCTGCCACTGACACGCTACCTTGCACTAGGGACATGAATTCCCTCTTCCTCTCGTCCAGATAACGGACTCCTAAATATTTTCTCTTGAACGCATTCAGAAAGAACGTCCAAGTCACCTCACCATCCTCTAACCCAACTATAGTGGTCATCCACCACATATAGGAATCGCCATGCAACATGAATACGATACATCCCAACTTTTGAACATCATTACAATTCATCTGCCCAAGAATCTTCTTGGTGCTCTCCAACCAAGATTCGGAACTCTCAGGGGTCAGCCCCCTAAACTCAGTCCCACCGAGACTGCGGAGTCGCTCTAACGATAAACTCGCACCAGCACCAGCCTGAGGTGCAGCCACATGAGTACAAGCTACTGCTGCCTGAAAGGCTCCAGCAATAGCCTGAGTCAGTTCGATCATATCAGGAGTAGCTTGTCCTCGTGCTCCCTCGGGTTCATCAACCCCTACTCCAGCCCCAGCAGCACCATCCCCCGCTCCACCACCACCGGGTGGTCCACCATCCCTTATACATATATATGTAATGTTGTTTATGTATGCATGTATGTATTATGTATACATATATATATTTATATATATACATGTACATACTTGTATATGCGTATATATATATATATATACATATATACATACATATATACATTATATGTACGTATTATATATATACACACATAATATATTATGTACATATACATAATGCATGTATAAGTATATATTAATGCATAATATAAATACACACATATATATAATGTTTATTATATTAATAATATAAATACACATACACATATACATGTATATGTATAATTTTAATTTGATGTTTTTTTATTATAGTCCCTAAACTTTATTTTAATTCCTAATTGACCCATATTTATTGTTTTTTTAATCTGTTTAATGTTTTATAATTTTAATTTAATATTTCTGTTCATTATAGCCCTTAAATCTTCATTTCTATTCCAAATTGACCCATACTAATTGTTTTTTAATTAGTCCAATAATATATAATTTTACTTTGACATTTTGTTCATTCTAGTCCCTAAATTTTATTTGTATTCCAAATTGACCACTTTTTATTTTTTTAAATTAGTTCGATGTTTTATTTTTAATTTGATATTTTGTTCATTCTAGTCCCTTAACTTTATTTTAATTAGTCCGATGTGTTATAATTTTTTTTTGAAAATCAAAAGATTTTATTGGAAATGGAAAACTTAGATATGTGCCTCATTAAAAAAACCTCCCTAAACCTATTGGAGGAAAAAGAGTGCAACATATCTAAGTTGGGATACAAAAAGAACAAGCCACCAATCATACCCATCAGTCTTGGTTTGGTTCCTTGAAACAAACTTAATATCTCCTATACACTGAAAAAACACACACAATAAAATTAAACATTAAGGACTGGAACCAGGTGCCTGTTGGTTATGTGCTAAGCCCTCATTCACACCTTTTCCTGGGAGTTACACGAACTGGAAGCACGAAGAAAGTTAGCTGGAACCAGGTGACAATTGGTTTGTTCCATTTTGTTTCGCTATTGGATAGTGAAACCTTCCTATTTGCCGTGCATCAACACTCTTAATTCCTTCTCATTTGACAGGCCCCTTTTTGCTAATTTGTCCGCCGTTACATTATCCTCTCTTGGTATGAAAGTAATATTCCAATCCAATTCCTTACCCTCCAACTGAATGCTATGAATAATTTCTTTAAATGTCGCAGGAGCCTGCTGGAAGTTTTTAATCCAGTGAACAACGTTGCTGCTATCGCACTCTATATGCAAGAAATTAAAAGCTGCATACGGTAAAGTTTTGTACATGGACATTGCTTCTTTCACAGCCAGCAACTCTGCTGTAGGGGCGTCTGCAATCCCAACCTTCTTGGAGAAATAAAACAATAAATATTTTGTTCATTCTAGTCCCCTAAACTTTAGTTTAATTCTAAATTGACCCCAATTTATTGTTTTTTTAATTCGTCCAATGTTTTATAATTTTAATTTGGTATTTTGTTCATTCTAGTCCATTAACTCTATTTCAATTCCAAATTGACCCCTATTCATTGTTTTTTAATTCGTCCAATGTTTTATAATTTTAATTTGATATTTTCATCATTCTAGACCCTAAAACTTTATTTTTATTCCAAATTGACCCCTATTCATTGTTTTCTTTTAAATTATTATAATGTTTTATAATTTTAATTTGATATTTTTGTTCATTATAGTCCCTAAAACTTTATTTTTATTCCAAATTGTCCTCTATTCATTGTTTTTTTAATTAGTCCAATAATTTATATTTTTAATTTGATTTTTTGTCATTCTACTCCCTAAACTTTATTTTTCTTCTAAATTGCTCCACATTTATTTTTTTTAATTTTTCCAATATTTTATTATTTTAATTTGATATTTTCTTCATTTTAGTCCCTTAACTTTATTTTAATTCCATATTGACCCCTATATATATTTTAATTCATCATGTTTTATAATTTTAATTTGAAATTTTGTTCATTCTAGAACCTAAAACTTTATTTTTATTATAAATTGACCTCTACTTATTGTTTTTTTAATTACTCCAATTTTTATACTTTTAATTTGATATTTTTGTTCAATATAGTTTCCAAAACTTTATTTTTATTCCAAATTGACCCATTTTCATTGTTTTCTTTTAAATTTGTCTAATATTTTATAATTTTAATTTGATATTTTTGTTAATTATAATCCGTGAAACTTTATTTATAATCCAATTTGACCTATTTTCAGTTCAAATTGACCCCTTTTCATTTTTTTTATTTACTCAAATGTTTTATAATTTTAATTTGATATGACTTTGAATAATCAACTCCAAATCAATGACGATTGACGAAGGCCAACCTAAAGTCTATCAACTATTTATACGGTTGTACCGAACTCAAACTCAATACGAATTCCAATCCCGAAAATAACCCGACCTGAAACTACCCGACCTGAAATTACCCGACCTGAAATGCACCCGACCTGAAATGCAACTGAACTGAAATGAACCCGACCTGAAATGGACCCGACCTGAAATGAACCCGACATGAAGTGTATTCGAATCCGAATTAACCAGTCAATTATCTGCTTCGAACCCGACCCGTTTTAACCCTACCTGAAATGGACCTGCACCCGACCCGAGTCGAGTAAAAAAAAAGACCTGAAATGACATGTACCCGATTTTACCCGACCTGACAGTACCCGACCTGAAACCAATGTGATTACCTATTTTTACATCCTAGTAGAAACAATACTGTTGGACAAAAGGTTTTCATGGAATGATATGGTTTGGGTCCATCCCCATGAAAACCAATCTTTGCACAAAATGTTTAGATTTACAACTGGCCATGTGCAATTCCTTGAGTTGCTTTTAATCCAAGTCCCCCTCCTTCCCTCTGTTTTTCGGCACCATTCCAAAATTCTTAATTTCCAGTTTTTTTCACAAAATATACGTTGCTTTGACTCTGTCAATAAAGCCAAGCCCAGTTATACGTTAAGAAAGTATTGTGGCTTGAGTGGTAAATAACTGCTAAAATTATATTATTTTTTATATAAGTGTCTAAAGTACTTTTCGAGCTAAATAAGTGTTTAATATTTTTGACGTTATTTAAATAAGTGCATGCCGTCAACGTCGTTAATTTTTACCCTTCAGTGACACGTGTCAACTTCTATAAATTCTGAAATTATATTTAAAAATATATAAAAATTAATAAAACAAAATATTTTCTTTATTTCACAAATAGCCCCAAAATTTGAAATCTCTAACACTCCTAAACTCAGATTTTGATTTGACCTGATTTCGCCGCCGATTGCCACGCCACCGCCCACCACATCCATCGTCGGAGCATCACGACCATTTACCCCACTACTTCGTCACCGGAAATTGACCGACGTCGTCACGTCGTGCGAAACGTCGAAATCGTCGAATAGGTCATTCGAATAATTCCCGACGAACAGCGGCAAAACGGACGATGAACGGTGTATGAGTCTGTTCGGCGAGGGGAGGGCGCTTCAGTTCGTCGCCGGAAACACGACCAACGGCGGTGGTAGTGGCCGGATTTGGGGACTATTTTGGAATTATTTGAACATTTTAAGATATTTTAAAATTTTTGATTTATTTTTTTAAAAAAATGTTTAATACTTACATGTGTCATGTTTTTATTGACTAACAGAATTTTTTGTAATGGACATTCACAACGAGCACTTATTTGAATAACGTTGAAAACGTTAGGCACCTGTTTGGCCCAAAAAATACTTTAGGCACCTATCTAGAAAAAATAATAATTTGAACACATATTTACCACTTAAGCCAAGTATTATTTAAAAAGAAGAAAAAGAAAATAATCCATATATTCTCAATAAAAAAGATTCTAGTTCCGAAATAAAGAGAATAATTGTAACTAATAAGCTCAAATTTGATAAATTTTATGTTCTTTAAGATTATTATACCAATTTGTTAAATTAAATTTCAGAAAACACCTTGCACTTATATCAATTTTGTTACGTATACAGTTTTAAAGATTTAAAGGATTACATGCATTTTATTAAATTAACTCTTAATTTAAAAAATAAATAAATGATTGTTGATTTGTTGTGTGTACGGTAGATTGACTTTTGAATTAAATTGAGTTTATTAAAACTTCAAATTTTTAAAGTACAACATTATTTTACTTACTCGCGTGTTTTATCTTATTTCTCTCTAATAAGTATTTTACTTAACTCGTTTTGAATTTTTTAAGACCGTTTACATTTGTTCTTATTACACATGCTCAGAATCATCTTAGTTATTAGAGACAAACAAACAAAATCGTGTGTATTAAATAGAACAAAAAAAATTAACTTTTTTTGCGTCTCTTTCTATATCGATCACTAAAAATATAAATTATACTCACTAGATCATAAACCTTAAACCCTAAAAATAAACTATAGTCTTGTACTATAAACTCTAAACACCAACTATAAATCTTAAATCATATTTATTAGAGTGTTAGGGACATAAAAAAAACGTTGATGATTTCTGTGATAAATATATGTCCACGTATATCAATCTTTAGTAGGAAAAGTGGGGATGGAAATCATCTGCCCCCAAAGTATGCCTCCATTTGTGCCCCCACTTTAAAATAGTGGGTTTAGGGTTTAGAATTTGGGGTTTAAGGTTGGGGCTTAGGGTTATGGTGTAGGGAATTAGGGGTAGGGTATATTTTTTAGGGTTTAGGATATAAAAATTAAGGTTATGGGGCAAAATTTAATTTTTAAATATTTTTAGGCAAGAGGCATAGAAGGAGGCATGATTAGGGGGCAGGAATTAGGTACTTATATTTGTCATCATGTGAGGTCAATTTCCATTCAATTTGTCCACAGCAACGTAACACAAATTCTGAAAAAGTGTTGAAATGTTATCAGCCATGTGTCACGGTCAGAGTCTTGGCGTAGGGACATCTTTTTCGTGCGCCACTTCAGGGTTCCCACACGCCTGAAGCTAAGCCTTTTTCATCTCTGATGCTTACTGGTTTCGCCCTCCCATGGGCTCATCAAAGAAGTGGGGACAACTCCCGACCAGTGTGGTGCCTAATCAGCACGCCCATCCGAGGACTGGACGGCTGTACGACACTTACTACACCCTTATTGCTATTTCGCTTCCCGCATTAAGAACAACCAACAAGCATCTTGTCACGGTCCCGCATGTCACGACGAACGGACCGTGACAATCTCCCCCACTAAATTCATGCACGCCCTCGTGCATGGGGAGAAAGCTCTTTCTCAGATCTCGTGTGCAATTCCATGCCTGCTCGCCCTCTCACTGAGGCTCCGACACATGCGGCTACGAGTGCTTGGCGAACTTTCATTGCGGCTTCCTGCCTACCTGTCCTCGTCTCAATCTCTTTCTAGAGGACCCACTCGTGAACACCCCCTCATTCGGGTGCGAGACACATGCTCGTCCACTTGACTCGCTACGCAGCACAAGGAGCGCTTGGTAAACTCACAGCTAGCACACAATCTGGCTTTAATACCACTTGTCACGGGGTCAGAGTCTTGGTGCAGGGACATCTCCCCCGTGCGACACCTTAGGGCTCCCACACGCCCAAGGCTCAGCCTATTTCATCTCCGATGCTTACTGGTTTCGCCCTCCCATGGGCTCATCAGGGAAGCGGAGACAGCTCCCGACCAGTGTGGTGCCTAACCAGCACGCCCATCCGAGGACTGGACAGCTGTACGACACGTACTACACCCTTATTGCTATCCCGCATCCCGCATTAAGCACAACCAGCAAGTATCTCGTCATGGTCCCGCATATCACGACAAACGGACCGTGAAACATGCATGCAAATTTCGAAGACACTTGGTTTTATTTTAGGGTAAACTACATAAATGACCACCATATTATTGGTAAAGTCGCGATTTGACCAACTTACTTTTTTCTAAGCAATTAAACCACCAAACTATTTAATTGGTTGCAATGTGACCACCAACCGTTAGAAGCTAACTGAAGGAGTGACGTGACAGTTAGTAAAATTGATATAATTACATATTTGGTCCCCAATATTTGTACATTTTATCAATTTGGTCCTAATTTTAATAAATAAAATAATTTAATTATTTAATTAGGCAGCAACACGTGTCATCACTTATTGGAGGACTTTATTTATATATTTTTTATTTAATAATTTTTATTTTGCTCCTCACGTGTCACCGAATTGGAGGAACAAAATTAAATCAAGAAACAACTTGCCTTTGATAAGATTCAAACTCGGGTTGGCTAGGTTGAGAGTGAGCACACTTAACACTAGGCAACACTATCCTTGTGATACATTGTACAAAATCTAATATATTTCCTGTATTGTTGATATATTTCTTCAGGTAAGTATAGAAAGTTTTGATATATTTATGCTACTTGTTCTCTTTTATTGTTTATTTGCTGTATTTTTTTCTTGCTTGGATCGGTTCAGATTTGGTAGATTTTGTGGCTGTTAGGCTTGATACTTGTTTTTGTTCTGTGAAAATAGAGAAATATGGAAAGGGAAATATCGAATTCTAACAATTCTTTTGAACTGCTTGATTTTTTATCATTTCGATTATTTGTATTTCTATGCAGCCAAATGGAATGGTCTCTTTATAAAAGGAATATTGAAATTTAAATGAAGCTTGGAGATTTCTTTCAATATTTGAAGGAATTTTAAGTTAATATTGAATCGATTTAAATTTGCTCAAAGGCTTGTATGAAGTTGTGATGTTTTCCACATGTTTAATGTATTCGTAAATTTTAGTTGTGCCAGTTGAGGTTTTAACCATCTTTTGTGCTTTGACCGAGGATTGGTGAGCAGTAGGGTCTGTAATCTTAGACAAGGGTTGCCATTTGCATTGCCTGGATAAGTCTTTAAGTCGAGTTATATTAAATCTTAGATATTTTGAACACTCAAAACAATGGTCTGCGAAACACTTAGGTGTAAAATGTCTCAGAAAAATGAGGTTCCTACATCCTGAAGGTTTTTAATGTTTTAATTTATTTTTTTTTTCTGTTGATTATAGGTTCATGGGTTTTCCGACTTCTGGTCCCATGGGATATGCTGATGTAAATTCAGGAAACAACGCTGTGACCAGCTTGAGTGCCCCTGTAAATGGTTTTTGAGAGAATTGAAAATGATCAGATGAACGAGGATTCACCACATAGTGGGAATGGTATGTTGGTTGAGGACTTGGACTCTGCAGCAGCAGCATTACCTTCAGTGTCATAGGTTGCCTACAAAAACAATCGTTTCTCTTTTGGATATAAAGATGCTTTGTCAATGTAGCTCTGCTTTCTGTCGTGATGTAAATCACCAAATACTAAGGTTTAGGTTTTGTTGTATACCTCACAAAGATTCCATTGGCCTAGTGGTAAGCTTACATGCCTTCATCTAAAGTAATCTTGGTTTGAATCCTACTAAGAGCAAGATGCTCCTTGCTTTGATTTTCTTCTTCCTCCAATCTGGTGACACGTGTCACCACTTGACTGGAGGTGGAAAATTAATTTATTTTATTAAATTTTAAAATTAGGACCAAATTGATAGAGTGTATAAGTAACGAGGACCAAATGTGTAATTATATCCTTATTTTTTTAACTGCCACGTCACCTTACCGTTAACCTCTAACGATTGGTCGTCATATCACATCCAATTTAATAGTAGGGATGGGCACGGCACCCGAACCCGATGGGTTCCGACCCGACCCGGCCCGATCGAGTTGGGTATTTTTATGAAAAAATCGGGTTCGGGTTCGGGTTTTAGGGTGAAAAAATCCGACCCGACCTGACCCGGGACTAATAGTATAATTTTCCCCTAAATTTTTTAGGGATATTTGTAATAATACCCTCTCTTTATATTTTTTTATAATTAGGTCCTTAAAATTAAATTTTTTATTTACATTTTAGTCCTTAAAATTATTATTTTTTTATAATTATGCCTCTTAAAATTATTTTTTACAATTATGTCCCTAAAATTAATTTTTTTTCTATAGGTCGGGTCGGGTCGAGTTGGGGTCGGGTTTAGAATATTTATTTTCGGGTCGGGTCGGGGTCGGTTTTAGGATAATTAGTTTCGGGTCAGGTTCGGGTGGGCCAAAAACCCGACCCGACCCGTGCCCATCCCTATTTAATAGTATGATGGTTTAATTGCTTCGGAAAAAAAATATGGTGATCAAATCGTGACTTTTCTAATAGTATGGTGGTTATTTCTGTAGTTTACCCTTATATTTATGAAGTCATTTTCACGAGTTCACCGGTCAAAATCGGCTGCTCTTTTTAGATTTGCTTCTAACCAAAATTAAGGTGGAAAAATACGCTTTCGTTACCTACTTACTGTTGTTTACGAACGAAGATGGATATCAAACTATACTAAATTACATTCACATCAAATTCAAAACGTGTGAAAAATTTACTTTTATATCATTTTATAATATTTACCTTTTATCAAAAATTTCTTCCAACCTATCAGGTATTTTTGGGTTTATACAAAAAAAAAATCAGATATTTTGGGTCAAATGGTAAATAAGAGTTCGTTGTTCCTTAGGTAAGTTAGTATGTCTGAGATCTGAATGAAAAATTGATATTAAAAAAATTGTCTTTTATTTAGAGATATAATATGACTCAATTTTAGATATTTTTGGGACTCGTATAAATTATTAAATATAAAGAGGGTCTCAAAATAATAAAAAAGGTTTTTTAACTCTAAAAGATTTAGGTGTAGAAACACATTTTTGGTTCAAGTTTCAAACTATAAAATAGTTTTTTTTTTACTATTCTTCTTGCTAAGTAATTCGTCTTTTTCAAGCAACTCTTCTTCACCACTAACTCTAATTTTTTTGTTAGGAAAAAACAGAAATGATTTAGGTAAAAATATATCCATAGATATGTTAGTGTGTCAGGTTGTAACTGTGAACCAACATTCCAATGGACAATTTAGATTTCTTTCATACCCACCTTTGTTTAGTAAGCCCCCTAACAACAGGATTCGTTACTAATTATTTATTTATTTAAATAAATAAATAACTATTATCATTATTTTTATGTTACTAAAATCAATAATAAGATTAAAGCACGAAAATTAAGTGAGATGATGAGAATTTTTTTTACCTTAACCACATAAAACAACTATAAAATTTGATGTACCATAAAAAACCTAAAAAAGTCTCCATAGAACTGTCTCAAGAGTCAAGTCAACTATTTTGGCTGCATGGGAAATATTGTCTTAATAATTCAATGTCACCTTATTCTACACGGCAACAAATTACTGCACTCAGGATATACAAATTGTCGCTAATATCCTTTAAACTATAATTAACCATGATTCATATATATAAATAGATCTATTTACATAGTGCGAAACTTAATAGTTTTGCATATTTATTGTTTCGTTAGATTAACCGGTTTTAATGATTAAGATTAAAATTATTAAATTAAAAACAATTTTATGTTACGAATATTTATCTATGTGGATGTCTATCATGATTAGAACTTTATCTAAAGAGTTTGATTTATTTATTATTAGGAATATTATCTCTATTAATTAGAGTTTAATGTATTATGTACTTCTTATGCCTATAAATAGACGAAGGCATTGTACACAATTCTAGTTTGGATAATAATATGAATCTCCCTCTTTCTCTCATCTCTTTATTCTTTTATACTTGTTCTTTGTTCTTCATTATTTTGTTCACAACACGTTATCAGCACGAGACTCTAATCAACATAAGATCTTCATCGTTCGAATCCAAAAGAAGTTACCGAAAAGAATGAATTCGATTATAGACTGAAACTAAAGATAAGTTTTTTTTTCTCTCTCATTTTTTTAGCTATTGATTGTCTTTCTCTTTATATTTTATATATTTTTATTTTTTAAAAAAAAGAATGGAAGCATGCTTAATCTCATCGAATCCAATCTCGTTCAAAGAATTGACAAGCAACCCAAATTCGTATCAAGGGGATCATGGGGAAGAAGATGATTATCAATCTCCACATTATCTACATGGTAACAAGGAATACAAAACCAAGAAAAAGTCCCCAAGTCCTTAGAGAATGACGGTCATAAATCCACATTATGAGATAGATGTGTGTAGCATGCCTAAGAGTCCAAGGCATATCAATTGCAATCGTTTGAGGTCTTATCCACGATTCTTGAGTATATTTACAGATAAGTATATATATATATATATATATATATATATAATATGATGAATATTTTTTTATTTAACCATATTTTAAGTTTTACATGATATGCTTAAATGGCTTGAAAAGAGATGTGACGTAAAAAATTATGAGAAGTTGTTTCGATCATTTGCTATGTCTCCATTGTCCTCGAAAGGAAAATTGTTATCGGTAAACTTTATTTTCCCTTTAAATTATGCTTTTAATGTGCCATAAATCATGGTGAATTTCAATCTATAAAAAGATTGTTATAAAGTCTATATTTGCTCGAAAGCAATATTTTTTCTTCGTTAAAAAGCTTGACCATAGACTTCTCCCAATTTCAAGTTACGGAAATTCGTCTTGATCCAAAAAGTTTTATGAGAGACATTCCTTAAAGTGAATGCAAAGCATGATGTTTATTCCATGCGGTTATTAATGATGGGGCATTCCCTGAAGTGAATGCAAGCATGATGTTTATTCCATGCGATTATTAGATCTGTTTCATTCTCTGAAGTGAATGCAAACATGATAAATCATTATTCAATTAGAGACATAATTTTGATATAATCCAAGTATATTGGTTGGACATCCCGTTCTGCGAGGCTACTGGTCTCAAAGAAAGTTTTTAAAGGACCTTGTGGACTGGTTTAAGAATGCCGCGTACGAGGATTAAATCTTTGTTCTCTGTGATGAGGATATGTTAATACTTCACTTTTCATGAAAAAATGTTGTCCTCACGTCAAAAAATTTTCAAAGGCCCACTGGATCTACTCTATTCTCTGAAGTGAATGTGAGATTATATTATGGAAAGAATAAAAGTCACATTAGAAGTTGTGGTTGTGGTCGAGGCTATGAATATAGACATGAAAAATATGGTCATTTTAAGAATACTTCTACCCACCGGTAGTGAAATTATAAGAATGAAAAGAGTGATAAAAATCATTCTAAGGAAGTGAAATCCTTTTACCAATGTGATGTTATAAACCATTGGTCTCGTACTTATCGTACGCTGAAAAAACAACAAAAATCATGGAATGATAAAGGAAAGAAAATTAAAGCAAATTTTGTTTGTAAAAATGATGAAGATGATATTGCTTCAACTCATTTTGATGTTTTTGGTCCAACTCATTTGGACATTGTTGATTTCCTTATAACCATCGAAGAGAATAAATCATCTTCTAATTATTCTCATAACTTTGAAGGAGATTATTTATCTTTTAATTATGTTTGCTTTATATTTATTTACTTTACACATTAATTATTTGTGTTTTATATTTATATTTATATTTACATTTATATTTATATATTATGATATTTATTTATTTTTTTAACATGATTACTTATCAAATACAATTTATGGTGAGGATTTATGCTTAGCAGAAACATAAGATATATATTTCTCATCTAAATGAAAGGGGAAAATGTGAGTACTATATCTCAAAGTACTGAAAATGTTAATGCTCTAGAAGAGCAACAAGTTCTTGAGCGAAAGCACATTATGAAAAGTGCAGAATTGTGAATATTGCAATAATTACCACTAATGGTAATAATATCGTCACCACTAGAAGTAGAAATTTTAAGAGAGCAATATGAGTTCGTAAAATATCTCTTTGGGAATTATAGATAACATATATTATCAATTGGCATTTGAAATAAGCCAATGTGGGTATAAGTTCTGGTAGCCAAAAAGTCAGTTGAAAGCTCTAGAAGAGTTATATATTGCTACCAAAAGATAATTTCTATTGAAAGTTCCGAAAGAGCTAAATATTTCTATTCAAAAGAACAATTTCGATGGTCGTACTAGACGTGTACGGGTGAGATTGAATCACATGTTCTGATTTACCAAATTCAAAAATGTATATACACACTTGTATATAGTTGGCATGATCGGTTAGACCAACATGATCAATAATGATGCGAAGCTATTGAGATTTATATGCACATTTATTAAAAAAAACCTAAAGTTCTTGTGGTGCTTGTTCTCAAAGGAATTGATTAAATTCCACTTATTGAAAGAACACAAAATTTTTGTGTTGCTTGTTCTCAAAGAAAATGGTTAAGATCTCACTTACCAAAAGAACTTGAAGTTCTTGTATTAAAGCTATGACTGCATGTCTTGTATATCTAAATGAAATATGAGCTCATATATCTGCAAATGTGAAAAGTTTTATATGATTTTAGTAGATGCATCTACATTTTTTATCAACATACAACCAGAAATTTGTGAGATTGATTATAAAAAGATTCAGATTATGCAGTTAGACTAGTCGACTTGCAAAAGCTAGTGGGTTTATATTTTAGGTTATATCAGTTGATACGAAGCTTATTGATTATGAAAAATACAGTTTAGCAAAATTTCAATTGGATGTCTCCTCTTTAATAGCTAAACTATGAGAACAAAAGAATTATTATTTATATGTTGTTTCCATATAACAACACTTATACGCATCAAGCCAACGAGTTATAATAAACTCCTCGTTATGATTAGTTTTTGGTCAGAAGCCATACATTTCTTATTTTATAATTTTTGAATGTGTGATATGAATTGCTCCACCACAATGCACAAAATGGGTAAATAAAAAAGGTTGAGAATATATATTGAGTACGAGTCTCCTTTTATGTTTAAACTCTTAAACATTAATTGGGAAATCATTTATGAGATGATTTTTCTCAACATTAGGGGGAAGAATAATCAACTAGATAAAGAAGGAAAATGAATTATCATTATCTAGATCCTCGAATATGAACTAAAAGTTCATAAGATAATTCAAGTTATTGTATGTCAACTGCCAGACATATTTACTAACCTAATGAGAGTAATCAAGTCTCATATACCAGGTAAAAATGCTCTAATTTTAAATTACATGTTAGAGCGAATGGATGTAAATCATGTCTGAAGCATGATAGTTGAAATTGGTTCAAATGATCAAAATTCTCGTAAATAGAAAGTAGTATGAGATGATCATATATTGAAGGCGGGTGCTCTTGAAGAGACCCAAGACATAACTAATAATAAAACTCTTGAAGAGTTTCAAGTACCTGAAATAAAGATTGAAATATTGAAGAGATCTCGATGAGTTATGTCACTACGAGAATGGAACCAAAAAATAGAAAAGTTATCGACAACGATTTTGTAAATAATTTTACATAGAATGCTTCTATAAAAGTAAAGAAAGAAAATGAGGATCTTGTATAAGAATATATAGATGCTGAAATGATTGACCAATATAGAAAGACGCTTTGAACTTCCAAAAGTGAAGTATTTGGACTAGCAGTCCAAACACCTAAAGGTGTAATGCAAGTGAGACACAAATAAGTAGTCGTAAATACGACTTGACTTATGATTTATGAAGAGTTTTAATTACTTCATGGTGGATGCAATTAATTTGGCAGTTATGAAATATATTACACGCGTCTAATTATTTATGGATTCCTATTTATCCTTAAAGGATTTAAAATGCTAGAAGCATTTAGAAATTTTTGAGAAAATTTATTTAGACATGTCTCATTGAATATTTTAGCGCATTTGATATAATCACCTTAGTGAGTACTAATTGAGGAAATATTGCAAGAATGATCAGATTTTTTTATGTATTTTGTAAAGGAGTTTTGGATCAAGATTCATTATGATAATTTGAATTTCATTAAAACTCCTAAAGAGCTTCAAATTGGAAACTCGTGAAGAACTTTCAAAGCATTTGATGGAAGTATTTGAGAAAAAGAATCTTGAGATGTGGTTTTGTCTCGACCTAAAGATCGATCACTTAAATATGCGTTTTGTCTATGAATGGACATAAGTTGAAAGAATCTTAAAGAAGATTCAATATGGATAAAACATATCTATTGTAAGATTATTGGATGTGAATAAAGATAATTATATCTTTTCTTGGTCTTGTGGCACCATATATTAGTTGGTCAAGAAATATTCATGCATATACAAAGATCAACCTTTAGATCTTCAAACATTCGTTGATGCCTCCTCAAATGTCGTAGAAATAATTGTTATGCACGAGGCAAGCCAAAAATGTGTTTGGCTAAGACCATTGACCCAACATATCCAAAAGATAGGTGGATTTACTTTCACAATATATGATACAAAGCTATCTTGTGTGAAGATAATGCAAGATGTATATCTCAATTTGAAAGGTGGATACATCATGGAACATATTACTCCAAAGTTTCATCCCTCACGATCTTTAGAAAAATAATATTCAAGATTGAATTATGAAGATTCAAAGATCTTTTGTGATGTTTTCACGAGGGAGAGCAAATACGCGTTGCACTCTTTTTCTCTTAGTCGGGGGTTTTGTCCCAATGAGTTTTCTTGGTAAGGTTTTTAATGAGGCAACATATTATGCATATCAAATATGTGTGTACTCTTTTTCCTTCACTAAAGAATTTTTTTCCCACTGAGTTTTTATCTTAGTAAGATTTTAACGATGCACATTATCTTCATAGACATCCAAGGGGGAGTGTTATGAATATTTATCTATGTTGGTGTCTATCATGATTAGAACTTTACCTAAGGAGTTTGATTTATTTATTATTAGGAATATTATCTCTATTAATTAGAGTTTAATGTATTATGTACTTCTTATGCCTATAAATAGACGAAGGCATTGTACACAATTCTAGTTTGGATAATAATATGAATATCCCTCTTTCTCTCATCTCTTTATTCTTTTATATTTATTCGTTGTTCTTTATTATTTTGTTCACAACATTTTATTTATTTTTTGTGTAAAAATGTTTTTAATACATACTATTAATCACAACCATCAATTTTTTATAACCCAACGATTCAAAAAATATATAAAACTCATAAGTTTTACATGCCGTCAACATCCACTGATAATAAAATAAAACATTTTTATGCATGCGTTTTAAAGAATTTCTATAAATTAATTTTTTGAATTCATTTGATGTTTGATAATATATTATTTCATTCAAAGTTAATAAATTAAATAGGAATATATCATTAAATTTTGTTTAAAAATAACTTCCTTTACACGGATATAATAAAATTTATTTTATTAATGAATAGAGATCTTCTATTTTTTGGTGTTTTTGTATATGTTCTATCGAAAAATTAAATTTAAAATTAAAATATGAAATTTAAATTTTTAGTATTAGAGCATACAAATGGCACCGAATATAACGAGGCTCATGGTCGTGATGGCTATATATGGTACTTTTATAATAAATCATACATGTTACCGAGCAAAAAAAAAAAGTGGCACCGAATAAGGACAACAAATTTTTATTCTTTATTAATGTTGTATAAATTTATACACAGTTAGTTCACCAGACTCTTGATAATAATAAAAGAATTATTTTTACACATAATCTATGTACACAGTCTATCTATTTTAAATTTAAATTGTTAAAATTTAAAAAGAAAATCATTCAATACATATATTGTGTAGACTATACAATCCTTTTTAATTTAGAGATTATGAATTTAGTTTATAAGATTTAGACTTTAGAGTTTATGATTAGAATTTAGAATTTTAGTTTTAGAGTTAAAATTTATATTTAGTTTTTAAATCCTAAATGTATAGGTTTGTATAAATTATTTTACATAACATTATATAAAGATTCTATCTAAAATTTAAAACCTTTAATTATAACTCTAAAATTATTAGACTTGTATAAAGTAGACAATATGTATATTAAAAAGTTTTAAAAATAATAAAACTAAAAAGGAAAGAAAGATGTGAACGCACGATTGTGACAAATGATATGATTTTACATTTGTTTATACAATTTGCATATGCAAACAGGTCAACAACCAAATTTGGGTTTTATCTTACCCTAAACCGTACAATCAAGAGAAAAGGGTCCCAATTGTTTAATCACCTGTTCCTCTTCAACTTTGAAGCTTTTGATTATTAAACACATTTGTGGCAGATTAAAAAAAGAGAAAATTAAAGAAGAAGAGAATATTTGTGGTAGGACAGCACTAGATCAGTTTTCATATTATTAGTCAAAACTCAAAACCTATTTTAGTTGGCGTGCTGACCACCACATTATTCCCTATTTTATTTATTTATTTATTAATTTGAATTAAATATTATAGAGATTTATAATGATTACTCTAAATTTAATTTTTTTATTAATCCTTAACTTTGGTTCCATTCATTTAACCCTCCTTTTCAACGAAATTTTCGCCTATTTACACCCGCATGATCCCCAACATAAGGGTAGATCAGTCATTCCAAAGTTAATAAAATATGCTATGCTTGTGCTTACTTAGAGGTTTTTAACAACTCTGTTTTCTCTCTCCATTGTTCTTCGTTTCTCTCTCTCTCTCTCTCTCTCTCTCTCTCTCTCTCTCGAATTTCTCCATTTTTGGTTTGATATTAAGTAAAAAACTAAAAAATCAAACTAAAGAAGTTCAAAAAAGATGAAAAAGGGTTAAAGCAATTTCTTTTGAAGCTCACTTCATTTAAAAGAAAATAAAAACAGAGTTAATTTCATTGCAGTCATTGAAGAAGAAGACGAAGGTAAGCTCATAAAGTGCTTATAATTAAACTCCCGTCAATCACTCCCCTCCTTTTGCATTTTTGTATTGAGATTTCCAAGTACCAATTATTTACTAATTTTAATCTGTTTATCATAGTGAAGCTCTGTTTTTGTTCTGCTTCTTCTTTTCAGGTAACTCATGATTGCTCTCTTTCCTATTGGAGAATCCGAAGATGATGAAGTTATACTTATCAATAACAGTAACAGTTTTTTTCCTTATCTCCCATGCAAACTCAGTTGAATCGAAGAACAACAACTGCCAAGACTCCTGCGTAACCGGCAATTCCACAACATCCCTACCATTTCCATTCGGATTCTCACCGGGTTGTCCGATTCAACTCAATTGCAGCTCAAGTACCGGGGTCGCAGTCGGAGACTTCCATGTCTTGAACGTAACTTCCACCGACATCATCGTTGACCTTCCCAACAAATGCGACCGACAGCTTGCTTCGCTGGCCGTTCTTTTCGGCGGAAACTACGCGCTCTCGGCTGCCAATTATCTTTTGCTCGGAAACTGTTCCAAGCCCTTACAAACTCCTTGTGAAATAAGCACAACGTTTCTAGAAAGATCGTTCAGAGTCAAACCTTGCGTCGCTAAGAGCGATAATATGAGTTGTTTAACCGGCAGACATGGTAGGCCGCGGTTGCTGAGTTTTGAAGAAGTTAATAATACGCAGTGCCGTTTCTTGTTTTCGTCGACTATGATTTTAGCCGACCCGGCGAGTGACTCGGCGTTTTCATTGGAGATGGGGAGAGTTAAATTGAAATGGTGGATCAAAGGAGAGTGTAATTGTGATACAAATGCCGGTTGTACCAAAGTTAAGAATGGTAACAAAACGGTGGGGTTTCAGTGCCTTTGCAATGAAGGGTTTGAGGGCGATGGATTCAAAGAAGGCGGCGGTTGCCGGCGAGGTTAGTCAAATCTTTTTTCATATCAATAATTATGTTTGTTTTTGACTTGGAATTTAGATTACCAATTTTCAGCAGAATTGCTATCAGAGTCATGGAATTTGAATTGGTTGCCCACCTTCATGCTTCTTTTCTAGTTTAAATTGTTAGGATGATATTGAATATTATAGCTTGTGATTTCGTAATTGGATAAATCACTAACTCCTCTTTTCTGATTGCTATCCTTATCAGTTTCCAAGTGCAATGCTTCAAAATTCATGTCCGGAAAATGTGGGAGTACAAGAGTAGGTGTTCTAGTCGGAGGAGGTAATTAGGCAACAAATCACCATAATTGTTTTTCATTATTCTTCTAGTTTCTGTATTGGAGTAACCAATGAACCATGTTGTTTTGTTCTCAGGGCTGGTCGCCGGGGCTTTGTTGATGGGTGGTGTGGTTCTTTTATGCTGCTATGTTCGACGGTGTTGTAATTTTTCAGATAAACAGATGAATGCAAAGCGCCGGCTATGTGAAGCTACCGGCAACATGCGTGTTCCTTTGTATGCATATCGAGAGATTGAAAGAGCTACTGATGGCTTCTCTGATAAACAGAGGTTGGGGACTGGAGCCTACGGGACAGTGTATGCTGGAAAACTCCGCAATGATGATTTGGTTGCTATAAAAAGGTTCAGATATAGAGACCCTGATAGTATTGACCAAGTAATGAATGAGATTAAGCTCCTTTCCTCGGTCAGTCACCCGAATCACGTCCGCCTCTTAGGTTGCTGCATCGAGGAGGGTGAACCGATCCTGGTCTACGAATTCATGCCTAACGGAACTTTATCCCAGCATCTACAGAGAGAGAGAGGTGAAGGACTTCCGTGGACAGTACGGCTCACCATCGCTGCTGAAACTGCTAAGGCTATCGCCTACCTTCACTCTGTGAATCCGCCAATTTTTCACCGAGATATAAAGTCTAGTAATATACTCTTGGATTGCAACTATCAATCCAAGGTAGCTGATTTTGGTCTTTCCAGGCTTGGGATGACCGAGTCATCCCACATCTCAACTGCACCTCAAGGAACACCAGGGTATCTTGATCCTCAATACCATCAGTACTTCCATCTTTCAGATAAAAGCGATGTTTATAGTTTCGGGGTTGTGCTTATTGAGATAATAACTGCATTGAAAGTGGTCGACTTCTCACGTCCTCATTCTGAGGTAAACTTGGCTGCGCTCGCTATCGACCGGATAGGAAGAGGCTGCATGGACGAAATAATCGATCCATACCTCGACCTGCATGGGGATGCTTGGACACTGTCATCAATTCATAATGTGGCGGAGCTTGCCTTTAGATGCCTTTCTTTTCATCCAGACATGAGACCAACCATGCTCGAAGTTGCGGAAGAGCTCGAACGCATCAGACTCAGCGCTTGGGTTCCATGTATGTGTATCGAATCACCTTCAGCTTCCTCTTGTCCGTCCTCTGACGACGAAAGTGACACATCTTCAAGTACCAAGACAATAATCGGAAAGTCTATGATTGTCGAAAGCCGGAGGTTGATGGTAAAGCAAATGAGAGGGAACTGTTTAGCTTCATTGGATGACGTTAAAACTAGCTCCCCTGTTTCAGTCCAAGATCACTGGTTAAGTGAGCAAAGCTCATCTTCAACAAATAGCTTCGTGGGTAATGCATCTCAGAGAGAATGAGTTGCACCTTACAAAAATCAGCACTAATTTGATAATTATGTTTGTAGGATCAATGATTCAATAGGATCTTTTTATTGATTTACAAAAAAAAAATTAATTTCTTTGGCCTCGATTTATTTAGGGATTTAGATTTTTTTCTAAAGAGATATAGAAAGTTGGGGTGTGTTGAAATTTTGAGTTCAAGGGTCTAGTCCAATGGCACACGTCTACGCGTTTTCTTCTTCAATCACTTGATAACTATTGAGTTAAAAGATTATACTCAAGGCTCGTAAAATTTAGTATCTAATCAATGTGAGAATTTGCATTACTAAATCACACATTATTTAAATATTGATATTGTTTAACAACTAGCAAATAACTGATAATTTATAATTAATTACATTAGTTGATAGCTGGCAGAAGATTATATTAATCGGTTGTATAAAAGTGTTTGTTAAAATTAATTGATAGTTGTTTCATTATTTGCTTATTTGAACAAACAAAATGCTATATTAAGACATAATTATATTCAATACTTATTTAAATACTTTATTGGTTATCAATATTTGATATAGATACTAGATGAGATAGGATTCTCTTATACTATGTACAACTTGAAAGTTTTACACATTTTTAACTATTGGATGAAGGCAAACGGATGACCGAGATTAACAATAGGAAATGAAAAGATTATCACAAGAAAAAAAATAAGAACATATTATTTATCATTAAAAATGTGTAAAAGTGATTAAGTTTTACATAGTGCATGTGGGTATTAACTCATAGTGGATTATAAAAATAATTAATATTTTTTTAAAATTTAACATTACTATGCATATTTAAAGGATGTATATATTAATTTATTATTTACAAAATTATGTTTTAATATAATTTTGTTAATTATTAAATTTAAATTATATTTGAAGCATATATATTAATCTTATTTATATGGAGGGAAATTTAAATTATATATGAGAATATAATTTAGTTCAAAAGTATATGTGAGTTAATTAAATATAGTAATTCTCTTTATAATATCAAAGACAAAAGAGTATTTATAATTATTATATCTATCCTTTAAACTCAAAACATTCCTTTTAGAAACATCTTTAATTTTAGACGATTCACCTTAATTCTTTGTTACAATTCACAATCCTCTATTTACCAAACAATTAAATTAGTATATTTAACTGTTAAATCCTCTAAAAGTAGTTCAATCCTCTTATTTTAACTTAAAATTATATTTACCAAATTTGGTCATTGATTCCAACATATCTTTAAATATAGATTTCAACCAGGCACTCATTAAGTGATTGTTGAGTTGATCACATAATTGCAAATGGTCAAGAGGGGGTGAATTGGCAATTAAAAATTTGATAGGAGATATGAGTGAAAAATAAAAAGTGACACAAGTGGTTAGAGTGATTCAAGTTCTCCAAATGAACTCTACATCCACTACATTGGTTCCCACTAAAGATTTTCAACCAATTCACTACTTGAATTCTTCCCCTTTTCTTAGATGAGAAGGTAACCTTACAAATTGATTAAGCTTTCTACCCAAAGCTTAATCCACTCACATTTACAAAGAGATGGATTTGGTAAACTCAAACAATTCCTCTCAAAGGATAAATGTTTACCCCAATACAATTTCAAACACCCCAAACTCATAATACAAGATAACAATAAAATCACTAGAGTTGGGTACAAGAATTTGACTATGAAGAGCACTAGGGTTTGGATTTTTGCTTTGATGTTGCTTGTAGGTTCAATAGTTGTTGCTTGGTCAATTGAAGCTTGTTTTTATACCCTTGCATTGAATTCTAGCCGTTTGGGTAGTTGGGATCATCAATAGAGCCGTTGGGAGTATTTTTCTCGCATTAAATGCAGCTCTGCAGCATACCGTATCGGTACTCGGTGTAACACCCCAAATTTGCCCTAATTTGGAAATCCCTAAAATTTGAAATCCCTAATTTAGGAACCCTAGAATTTGGGGATTTTATAATTGAAACCCTAATTTGATTAAGGTGTTTAATTGAACAAATCAGAATTTTGTGGCTTAATTCAGAATTTTGGGGTCGTTTTGGAAAGTTGGTAAAGTTGACTTTCTGTTTTGCAAACCCTAAAAGTGTTAAGTGACCATACTTGTGATTTGCCCTTTTGATAGGGTATTTATACCCAATTATAGCTCATATGAAAACCCTATCAGATTTTAGTTGTTGGCAGCCGCTCTCTCTCTACTCTCCCCTTCTCTCGATATTATCTCATTCATCTTCCCTTGCGTCTCCGACGAGTTTCCGAACAGCCACCCATCGCCGTCCAGTCATCGTCTGAGGCCGTCAGCGTGTTCCCCTCCTCCTTGCGATCAGAACCTATACACCCAAATGTCTTCACCGTTGTTTAGTTGCTCGGAGAGGGAACAAAACCCTTCGGTTTCTCCCTTTCGCCACCGTTCACGGTTGTGTCCCCACTGTTTTTCCGTTGTCGTCGTCGCGATCGTCTTTGTGTCGCGAGCAACCTGATCGTCGTTGTTTCTTTGCGCCGTCGTCTCTCCTATGTTGTTTTCAGTTTCGATTTGGGTAAGCTTCATCGTTCCTCGTTAGATTTGTTGGGTGTCGCTTGAGTTTTGTTTGTGACCTTGAGTTTTGTCGTGGTTGTAACAGTGCTGTCGTGCACCGTTTGGGTTGCCGTCGTCGTCGTAGGTTCTGTCGCCGCCGGTGTTAAGCCATCGAAAGTCTTTGCTGCCGTCGCGATTTCGAACTGTCGTGTGGTCAGCCGCCGTTGTCGTGTGTTGGTTGCCGTGTTTTGGCCTGCCGCCGCCGTCGGGTTGTGTTACACCGTCAAAGGGGGTTATGAAAACCCTAGATGCTTGATCTGTTTAGAAGAGTTAAGGGTGTTGGGCTTTGGGTTGTTCTGATGGGTTGTATGAGGGTAAGTGTTGGGCCAACAGTTTTGCCCAAGTCTTGTGAGAACATATCAGAAGTGGGCTTTGTGTGCTTGGTTGAACCCAAAACAATGAGAGCCAACCGGTGTTGAGCCAGATCTGTGTAAATTGGACCAATTGAGTGAACCGTCTAACCTAAACTAAACCGAACCCTTAACCAGTGAACCAATTATGAACTGAACCGGATCGGACTTTGACTCTTTGACTCGTTTGGCTTTGACTTGACTATTGACCAGACCTGACGACTAAGTTTGACCCTTTGACCGTTGTCCTATTTGACCAGAGTTGACCATTGACCTTGGACTGTTGACCCGTTGACTTTGACCGACAGAGTTGACTTTGACCAGTTTGACATTGACTTTGATCAGAGTTGACCAAGAGTTGACTTTTTCGAGAAACGTTCCTCTTGACCTTTTTTGACGTCCTGAGTCTGTATCCGCTGCCCGTTTTGTCTATTTCGAACCCGAAAGTTCCGTTTTGCTAATTTCAATTAGTTAGTACTTAAAATCTATTAAGTTGTGGATTTTAGAATCTGATTCAGAATATTCCTGTGTTCAGGTGATAACATCTTCGAGGTCGACGAGTTACCTCCAGTTGTTCAGATAGATCGTGCACGTTCTTCGAGACTTTTACGTGAGTATATCTTCAGTTCGGTTTTTAGTGTTTTAGTCGGTGGCTTAGTGATAGAAATAAATGTTAATATAGAATTCATACCTCGTAGGTCCTGATTCAGCTAGATCTGAGCGTAAGACGCGCTTTTCTTGACATTAGAGCTTCTGTTGCTTAAAGGTGTGTCTCTTCCTGATTTATAAACTTATGTGTTTCTTTCTGTGCTATAAATTTATTGTGCTTTTCTGGATTAATATAAGTAAATGTTTTGTACATTTTGTGTGCATACTCTGTTGTGATTGGGTGAATGTTTTCAGACATCATGCATAACATGTCGTACTATGATTTAAATGAAATATCAGATTTTCGGAATCGTAAAACATGGGATTTATAGTATTGTGCAATTTGAATTTTTTATAATTCAAGTTTCGGATCAGACTCGGATTTTTAAATCTGCATCATATCATTGTGGGTATATGGTTTGAGATTTATTCGGGGAAGTTCAGTGGTTTCACCCTTCGGGCTGAATTCCGCTTCGGATCAGTGGTTCCACCCTTCGGGCTGAGTTCCACTTCGGATGGTGACGATGGAGAAAGTAGGTTCTGGGGAACCTTACTTTTCGGTGTATCGGAGATGGGTACTATGATTCATGTGCATCAGACATCATATCATCATGATTCTGTTTTATCGTGTTTTCGGAAAAGTATTTATAAGAAAATAAAATAATGTTTTGCTTTTGTTTTGTTTTGTTTTCGTTGCACTTTAGAGACACACTAAGCTCTTTAGCTACACCTTTTAGTTTTTACTTTTCAGATATCTCAGACTTTTTTAGGTGATCGGTACTTGGAGCATCTCTTGTTTATTCAGATAAATTATAATTCAGTATGAACTCTCTTTTAATTATTTCAGACTACTGTTTTGAAATATTTTAGAACATTTATGTAATTCGGACATTGGGACTGGTTACTGTTTTTAATTTGGGCTTTATTAAATGCATGCATCTATGGAGTTACTTTCAGAATTTTAATTAGTTATCGGAACATCGTTTAAAAGATTGAGTTTTATTTTAATCGGAATATTTGTTAAGTTTCACTTATCTAATCGATCTTTTTGAATTACGAAATATTTTAACCTAAATTGTTTCTTGAGGGACAAGTTCTAATCGCTACTTCTTAGATTCGGCCCATTCCTTCTGAGCCGGGTTTAGGGGGTTACACTCGGGAAGAGCGTATCGATACCTGCATCAAAGAGAAAAGAGCCGTTGTTTCTGAAAACAGAACGTATCGATACGCATAGAAGGCATACCGGTACGGTTTTAAGGGGCGTATCGGTACGGAGGGCCGTATCGATACGATGTTTACTCACTAGAATCCCAAGTTTGGTTTTCATAAAAAGCGTATCGATACGCACACCAAGTGTATCGGTACGGTATAACGGTCTTTTAAAAATTGGGAAACCAACCAACTGACAAGTAACGGTCGAAAAATTAAATGCAAAGATTTTTTAAAGATAAGCCTATCGTATCGATACGCCTAAGGGTATCGATACGCCTGGGCGTTTTTGTATAGTTTGGCTTGAAAATTAAAATTCCAGTGGCAAAAGACAGTATCGATACGCCTAAGCGTATCGATACGCCTGGGCCTTTTTGCATAGTTTGGCTTGAAAAACATAGGAAAAGACTTAGAAAATTTTCATACATTTAAGAGCTTGTCTTGAGATATATTTTTGTTTAAAATATTTGTCAATTGTGAGACTTTAAAGAATACTTAAAAATTTATTGTTTTGCAAATTGGTCCTTAAGTTTATATGTTATATCAAAATCAATTTTGGTTTCACAATCTCCCCTTTTTGATATAACAAAACTACAAATAAATTTTTAAGTTTTTGAAACTTTGAAAAGCTTTCTCCCCTTAATTTAAGATAGATTTTCAAAAATAAAAAATTGACTCTATAATCCTTCTCCCCCTTTTTGTTAGATCAAATATAAATACATGGATAATAGCAACAATGAATTCATTAAACTCAAAGCAATCATAATAGTTCAAATGCATAAACTTCAAATTAAACATAATAATTCAAATGCATAAACTTCAAAGCAAACAAAATAGTCCAAACTTGAAAATCCTAAAACATAGATAATAGGCATAAACTTAGATCCTAAAAACGAGAGTGCAAAAACAGAATATAATAGACTAAATGCCATAAGATGATATGCATAAACTACTCGTCCCCCTCATCATCATTATCGTCTTCTTCCTCTTCTTCTTTATCATCTTGAGAGGGTTGATTCCTTTGGTTTTGGTTGAGCCAAGCACCATGGAAGGCGGTAAGAGAGATATCTATGGAATTTTGGCGAGAAGCCATGGTTTCCATTTTCTTCTCCATACCTTTGACGCGATCTTCCAAGGATGTGAATCTAGTATCCATCGCGGTAAACCTGACTTCCATGGAAGTGAACTTCTCATTGAGGAAAGTCATAAGAGTGCCCATGGAAGAGGAATCAATCGGAGCACGGTGAGAGCTCGAAGAAGCACGAGAAGCATCGACCGGAGCATCTTGTGGAGGATCTTGAGTGGTACGAACCCATTCATTACCAATATAAGAGAAATCAGAACGAGCTAGAGAACGCTCATCTATGGGTAGGACAAGGATTTCGGGATAATCATGGGAACAATCAACGTCAAGGGAATGAAAGAGATAACTCAAAGTCGTAGAGTAGTAAAAAGATGATACTTGTTTGGTGTGACGGTGTTGGACTAAAAAGACAAGGTCGGCAAACATAATTTGACAAAGATTTGGACGTTGACCTTCTCTAAAACACCTAAGCCAAAAATCATTTGTTTGACGAATAGTTGAAAATTTCCCTCCCGATGGACGAAAAAACCAAGAGACAAGAAGATGAAGGATACGGTCATGAGCATTTAAAACTTTTGTTGAGCCTAAAGGACCCGTACCCAAGGATTTTTCATCATCAATACCAACGTTTTCAAAACCAAAGACATTACATAAAAGTTTTTGATCAATTGTAAAGGTTTTGCCCATAACAGAGGATTCAATAGCAATGACATTCTCCCTAGCTTCATCATGAACACATATGGCATTGGAAAAGAATACGATAACTAGATTCCTATAGAGAATAGGAGGAATGCTTAAAAAATTCAGAAATTTCCATTGCTTAAGTAAAAGGAGGTATTGAAATTTGAACCAGGCAGAATTTAAAAACGGGACAGACACAACATGTTCTTCCCTAAGGTTCATACCTTGAAAAAGTTTATATCGTTCTATATCGCTGTCATCGGGAAAACTTGATTGAATAATGTAAGGAAGATTAGGTGTAGGATTACCCTCGACATCCTCACTAGGATCGGAAGTAGAACCATGATGCTTAGTTCTCGTTTTCGATGGTGCCATAACCCTGAAAACACATCAAAAAGCAATTCAAATATGTATGCAATTAACATCCTATTCAATCCAATAAATTCTAATAATTCAAGGTAATTGTAAAAAGAAATTTAATTTTAAAAAGACATTTACAATTCAAAAAAAATAAAAAAACAGATTAAAAAAATTCGAATAGAAAATATATTCGAATGAAAATTTTTTATTTTTGAAAAAAAATTTATGAAAAAGTTGAAACCCATAAAATAAAAACATGTTTTGTATAAAAATTAAGTTGAAACAAATATAAAAATCAAACGAAAATCAAAGAAAATAAAAAAGAAGAGTTTTATACATTGAATCTTAGATTGGATGAATGAGGTGATGTGAATGCATAAGATTTGTTGACAAAGCTTAGCCTTGATGTGGAGATTAAAAATCCTCAAAGAATTTTTAAGTTTGATGGTAAAAATTGAAGGATTGAGGGGGGTTTTATAGGGTATTGCGGCTAGGGTTTTGGAGAGAAAAGGGGTTTTGTTTTTTTAAAGCTTTTTAACAATTGTAGCCCTAAATAGCCTCTCCGTCGAGACCGTATCGATACGCTAGACACGCGTATCGATACCCTTTAACCCTAATTTTTATTCGTCGTTACTACCGTATCGATACGCGGGACCGTATCGGTACGACTTGGCTTTGACTATTTCCCTTGACTTTAACCGTATCGATACACGGGGTCGTATCGATACTCGTTCAGCTTCAAAGTTTTCCCAGTTATGAACCCGTATCGATACGCTTCAGCCGTATCGATACACCTTTACCAGATTAGGCATTTTTGACAGATTTATGTGCAAAAATCCAACTTTAAACGTCCCTAAATGCATGTACATGTGTAATCACTAATTTTGTCCGGGCTAACATTTTTTTATCTTATAATAGTGGGCTTATATGGGCTATTGTCTAAGTTATTAATTATGTACATGTGTCATTAAAATCCAAGAAAGAAAAAACAAAAAATATTACTATTAGTATTATATCTATTATGTAAAAAATACTATATAATTATTACTATCTATTATATTTTATTAATTACCATTATATTTATTACCGTTTTTTATAGCTACTGATAGTATTATATGTTATCATTATAACTATCCATTATTATAATCTATTATTAGTACTATGATTACCATATTATTATATACTATATAATATTAGTGTTATTAGTGTTATGTTATTAATATTATTTAATATTACCGTGTGTTGTTATTATAATAATTATTAATCATTATTATTATTATTAACTTTGAAAAAAAATATTAATATAACTAAAAGCCCATATTAATTAAAAAAAAGCCCCATGTTTATTAATTAAAGTCCATTACATAAAAAAAACTCTAAAACATATACAAGGCCTGTTTAGGCCCAAATAATTAAAACCATAATCTGCTAAGGAAAGAAACCCTAATGAACCCTCTTTGTCTTTGCAGCCACCTCATTTCAGCCGTCAGATCTGATCTAGATCTGACGGTCCAAATTGCCCCAAGAGCGAAAAACCCTAATCTGCCATATATGTTTATGCAGCCGCCGCTCCCTCCACCGTTGGATCTGGTGCGAGATCAACGATCCAGACAGCACCAAGGAGAAAAACCCTAGCGCCGCCGCACGTCTGCCATTGGATCCAGATCACCATCAACGGCCGTGATTCATCCCGCGTTATCCGGTCGACTCGAGCCCCACCACTTCGGATCCTCTCCAGCATTCACATGCAACCAAAAAAGAAAACAAAATGGCAGACAAGGAAATCATGGCACAACCAAACCGCACTATCCATTTTTTATGCATTTCATAAACAAAAAAGAAAGGTAATTTCGGGGCTATAAACACCCGAAGCAAACGATGTAAAAAAAAGGGGGGGATTTTTCAGATCTGAAAAAATTTCAAAAAGAGAGAAAAAAAAAAGATTTGAAAAAAAATGGATATATAGAATCCATTCGAAAAAAAAAACAAAAAAAAAAGAATCCCATTCGAATATAGAGAGCAAAAGTGGTGTAGCAAAAAAAAATTCAATAAATACAAGCCGAAAACTTGAGTAGGTATTTTTATTTTATTTTTTATTCAAGTTTCGCATAAAAAATAATAATATATATGAAAATATGTAAAAAAAAGAGGAATGAGTTTTTTTTTACCTTCGATGTTGCGTATTCTACATGTTTGTTCGTCTCCTTACGCCATTGATAAACTTTCTAGCCCCTTTCGGGGTTATGTGAGGCAAATCGGTGAAGATGGTAAAAAAAAAAAAAGAAAGAAAAAATCTAGATCTAGATTTGAAATTTTAAAACATATAAAAGTTTTTTTTTGTGTGAATTTCGATTTGGATCTTGTAAAAACAAAGGGGGTTTCTAGTTTAGATTCTTAAAAAAGGGTAAACAAAAAAAATATTCGCTCCGGCGCCGGCAAAGGCTGCCGGACCGCCTTGACGGCGCCAGATAAACAATAGAGGGGGAGAGCTTTTATTTTTAGGTTAGGGTTTATAAGAAAAAAAATGAAAAATAAAGGCTGTAAAGTTTTAAAGTTGGGTTTTATAGTGTTTAAATTTTTTAAAAATGGTTTAATCCCATTATTGGCCCTCCCGCGTTCCGTTAATTATATAGGGAGGGTCTCCGCATTTCAAAAACACGTCCTTGGTCCTTCTACCTTTTTACAAGTTTTTAATTTAGCCACCGTCCTTGTTTCGATTGATTTTCAAAGGGGATATTCACTATTTTAGTCCTCCTATCTTTCCGTGTTCATGTAATTTAGTCCTTATTTAAGTTGTAATCTGTTTTCTTAAAATGGAAAATTTACCATTTTCCTTGTTATTTATTTAATATTTCATCATTATTATTTATTATTCGTGTTTTGTTTTTGGAAGCTTTAAATATGATTTAAATAGTTCTTATTATTTTTTATGACATTTAATTCCATGTAGTTCTTTGTTTTTTTTATATATATAATAAGTGTAAATATGTAATATATAATTTTTATACCTTAATATATGTAGTTATATATATAGATACATATATTTATATTATTATATTCCTTATTTATAATAATTTATGTATTTTCCTTATTTAATTAAGATGCCTTTTCATTTTTTTTAACCCATTAATCCTCTTATTATTACCTTATTTATTTAATGCTTTTAATATATTATGTCATATTATTATCTTATTTTTTAAAAAAAACTCAAAAAAAAATCCCTTCAATATTCTCGTTTCCTTTATTACAACCTTAGTATATTCATATTTATATTTTTGAGTTTTACCATATGTATATATATAATGTATATTCCTTATTTATAATAATTTATGATATATATATGTTATATATAGTTGTATATATATTATTGTATATATGTTATTAACTATATATAATATACCTTTTTTTGATTTCATACCATATTTATATGTATATATTATAGGCTTTATACGCTATATATAATTTGTATAATATATATAGTTTTCTATGTAATCTATAGTTTGATTGTGCAGACTATGGTTTACAATATAATATATATAGTAAATATATGATGCAATGTTTCCTCATATAATATATTTTTTTATATGGTTTTAATATACATATATTCTAAGATCTATTTTTAATGTTTGCTTAAGATTTTTTTTAATATTGGCTTAGTATAGTTTCCTTATGTTATTCTAATATGATGGCTGACATACATATATACTTGTCATTCATGTGACCCTTTTATTTTGCTTGATAATTAATTAATTAAAAAAATATACCCAAAGAAAGGTGTTAATTAACCCTGGTATTCGAGAAATGACAGTCCTAGCTTAATGGATGTCAATCGAATCTTAGGTTAACTTTCACCGTTTCTAGGTAAGCATAAGCATAAAAATGAAAATACCACGCATCATCCTTTATTTGCCTGCATCCATGCATAAAGATGACGTACGGGATCTGAACCCTAAACTAACACGATAGTCAGCCTTATTTGATGTCGGTTTAGTCTATGGTCCGGTGTACCGTCATCCTTTTAATTAAATGTTTAATTAATTCTAAATGCCACTATTAAATAAAGCTCGTGTTATTTAAATCATATTTTCATTTAAGAACATTCTTATTAAATTCACTTTGGATTTTTAAATAATTTCTATCGATCAAAAGGCAACAAGCAATTTGGTACCGATTTCCGGGCGTGATGGGGGTGCTAATCCTACCCCACACGTAACCAACTCCCGAACCCATTTTAAAACGAATCTCTGGTTTTGTGGTGTCTGGCCTACCCCAGTGGCCGGTGGCGACTCCAAGTTTTTACAGTTTCCAAAACACGAATTCCCCCCTTTTTATAAATAAACCCCTTTTTCAAAAAGAAAATAGTGATAAGGCTCCACTTTAGCGGTTTTTCAGAAAAAAAACCTTATCACAGCTTGGCGACTCCGCTGGGGACAAATTTTTGTTTTTTACAAAACAAAAAAAGTGAGTTAAGCCAATAAAACACTTGTTGCCTTTTAATCGATATAAAATATTTAAAACTCGAAGTGACGCTAATAAGTTTGTTCTTTTATGAAAACACGACTTAAGTTGAACGGGCTTTGAAAATTTGTGGCATCCGAATTAATTTTCCATTTAATTATTAAGGAAGTCATCGACATGTGTTGCATCATAATCATCAAGCTCTATACCCGAGCTACCCTTTTTAAGTGAGAGTGAAACGCCCATACCCACGTGAGTATCCCTCCACGGGTCGGTAATTCACTTTCGGAATCCACGCCTTTTGACACGTGAGCAGCCCTCCACGTCATTAGGTCGTGCTTTCCCTCGAACTGAAACCAATTCGCAAGCCTGTAATGGGCCAGAATTGGGGTTCTTATTGCCTTAGTAGGTGATAAGATAGGTTTGGGTACCCTTTGCTATAACCGAACTCATGAGTGAGAATATAAGAAGCCCACCCCATTAGAGTCATGCGGATAACCCTAGAGTTTAGAGTGTCTAGGTTTTTTGCTTGTTCATACGCTTCTTTAATGCTTGAATTCCATTGCTTGACTATTGATTTATATTCATCATGTGACTAATGACTTCGCTTTTCTTCCCCTTTTATATTATCTTGCATATTTCATCATTGCATAAAGAGCACATTGAGTTGGAAATAGTCTAAAATTAAAGACTTGATTAGTGGGAAATATGGTCTATAACAATAGTGAGGAGGACCTCGACGAAAATGTAGCCACAAGGAGAGAAACTACATGGTTGGGGTCCCGAGACAAGAAAAGCTTTCAAAGACGAAAAAGACCACCTCACTTATTTGTCAGATGTCCCAGGCAAGTGATCATTATTTCGAATTTTGGAGTTCAACCTACATGTGTTCCACGGTCGGCAGCTTTGATTTGACTACAACAGTTGGGAAATACTAAGTCTTGCAAGGAAATTAGCGAGAACCACACCAAACAGCAATCAAGCTTTCCGGGGCAAGATCGAAAGTTTCTCGGGCACCTCGCTGCTTTGAGTTGACAATCAAGTCTCAACCTAGAACAAGAAAAACATTTCAAGTCAGAAGGAATTCCGACCTCACCCCGATGCGCTTTGAAGGTTAGGCTCAGTGGGACCCTCTCCAAGAGCAAGTCAAGAGCACCAAATATAGACAGTGGATTAATCATAATTCGTCGCCTATACTACTTGGGAGCAGGACCGAGAGTTGGCTTACTTGTTAACAAGGATATGCGAGAACGCCCGATTCCTAGCAAAAGATCATTTCAAGAAAAAAGAAGGGATTGAGTGAGTCTTGAAGAGAATCGTCGGCCTAGACGCCAGCTCAAGAACTACATGTAGTGGGTTTCATCCGATCATTGTAACAGACCAAGGTTCCCATTGATGAGTTGTTTAACGAGGATATTTGTCGAACTCAGTGTTGCTCTTTGCATTCATGAAATTAATGTTCAATGCACCTTTGCATTCATATACATTTTGATTGATTACTCTTAACCCTGTGTTGTATATATGACACATTGCATTCATGAAGTTAATGTTCAATGCACCTTTGCATTTCAATTATGCATTTTGTTTAGTTACCTATGTTTCTGTTGTACATACGACATGATTCATTCATTCATTTATTCGATTAAACAAATAAAATTAATCTCCATCAAATTAATGCAGCTTTGCATTCAATCATACATTTTGATTCTGTTATACATACGACAGATTCATTCATTCATTAAACATATAAAATTAATGATCAATGCATCTTTGCATTCAGTTGTACATGTCTGTTTGATTACCTATAATCATCTATCCTTGTTGTGCATACTACACACTACATGCATTCATTCTTAAAATGAATAAATGGAGGAAATATTTACCAAGCTAGAGGCCGATTTGAGAGGTCAGATGTAACGAACTCAGCAAGAATTAAGGGGCACCATCATCAAGCCCCAACAAGATATGATGAAAGGAATACCCTAACTGTTACAATTCGGTCTAAAATGAGGTAGTGTTGCTCAAGTACCGGGAAACCACTCGGCCACCCCGATCTTTAAGAATCCTCTTATTATCGGCCCTTCAACCAGCCCACCCCGAGGGGCATCTTCTGTCCGTCAAGAAGAAGCCTTTGCTCAAAGCTCAGCCTAGTATGATCTTCGGAGACATTACATCGCTTCATGGAAGAAGAAGCGATGTTTGAGCAAGTCTGACAGAAATGTTGGTACAACGTGCTTAAACGCGATAAAGTTTAAGACAATGGATAATTCAAATGTCCATCGAAAATCCATTTTTACGAATGGTCGAAGGAAAATAAATCCTTTGCAAAAATCCAATTCTCATTATTGGTGAAAACTGATTGTACCCAGGGGAATGGTACAACTAGCCCGGAGCAAACGGCTACCGGTAAAGGCATTTCAAATCCGTTAATCCCTGTGCATTTGGGAAAAATGCAAGTCGGTTCAAGGGAAATCGAATTGGAGATATTACATCGCTGTTGGCACAACGTGCCTAACCCCGATAAAAGTTTAAAATAATGGATAATTCAAATGTCCATCGAAAATCCATTTTTACGAATGGTCGAAGGGAAATAAATCCTTTGCAAAAATCCAATTCTCATTATTGGTGAAAACTGATTGTACCCAGGGGAATGGTACAACTAGCCCGGAGCAAACGGCTACCGGTAAAGGAAATTCAAAACCGTTGATCCCTGTGCATTTGGGAAAATGCAAAAGAAATAAAACGAGCTGTATTTTTTTTTCATTTTGAAAATATTTTGGTGTTCATTGATTCTTTAAAACATTTCATTTATTGTTTATTATTATAAGCTTACTCTTGTTTTCCTATTACACATGTATATACTTTTTGTAAGATTAACTTTAATTCAATTTAAAAAGATTTTTTCGAAAAGTCGGATGTTGTGAGGATACTAAATATGAAATCCTTATGTTCTACTTAGGCCAAGAGAAGAATGACAATGAGTGTTCAGGAATAATGGGCCACTCCCATTGAGTGAATTTTTCCTCTCGGGCATTGTCGTTCAAGGTCCTTGAATGAAGTGATAACCCTAAAACTTCTACCACATGGAGACCAATTTTGATATCCGTGTATGGGAGGATATTTGGCATTCCTTCAATTCCCTTCACATAGAAAGAAAATAAAAAAAAAACATTGTTATCCCCGTTTGAGCCTTTTAAACTTTTTCTTTTGATTGAACCCAAATCAAGGATCACCCCTACACCGGGGGCAAATGAGATATAAAGCTATGGACAAGTAAATGACATTGGATTCTAATTATGATATGATAATGACGTCTTGTGAACTAAAGGGATTAAAGGAGAACAGATTTATTGGATACACTTTTAGTTTGAGCAGCCAAAAACGTCGAAAGGAAACAGCGAAAGAAAAGTTGGTTCTAAAAAAGCTATCCAAATCAAGTCAAAAGTTACCAACATAAAAGTTGAAGAAATCAAAAGCAATGGCACTAAAGTGAAAAGTGCAATTTTGAAAAGGGAGAGAAGCGGACAAGAGGATTCCCTATCCAAATGAATCTCTACTTAGATGAGCCTCGAATAATTGTTCACCTTCGATCAAAATCCTGCACTAATACAATGCGAAGGTGCAAATTGATCCAAAACTACATTCGACAAAAGGAAATGGACTCTAGGGTGAAAACCCCAACAAAGGGGCAGTATAGAGCAATTGGGAGAAACAAGAGAAGAAATAGCATTACATCCGAGCATAATCGTGAGACTTCCCGTTGGAAAAATTGATCCTTGGTTTCACGACCCTTAAACACTTGTTTGGGCCTACTTACCCTTTCTTTCGTAGCCGTAAGCCTTCGCCTACATTACAAGCCATAAAAGACCATTTGGACCATACACAGATGGATGAATTTGTCTTCAGATCACATCTCGCCTATCAGGGTTAACCTTTCTTCAAGGATTGACACACTTCTAATGCCTGATTGAGACCAGAAAAGAGGGAAGCATAGGGCATGGTGAGTTAGTGAGCTAAAGAGAGCCACTTTTAAATCGGGTAGAAACTAGGAATGGGAGTCGCTCCTCTCGGAAGCCTGATAGCCCAGAAAAGAGGTCATATGTGCATTCCTGCAATATTCGGAAAATGTCACTCGGGTCGACCTTTTTTTTCAAAGACCCAAAACTTGATTTTCTTAAATATCACTTGCCGTGATCCTTTAAAATGTATATATATACATAATGAATTTATTTTTATTATTTTCATAAGTCTCTTATATTGGAATGAACAAGCAGACTGATCATGGTTCGAGATAAAGCCATCGGTACCCCAATGGGCATCTTTGTTCGTGGGGCAACTAAGGCTTTGCACACAGGATTTCAAATCGGTGAGAGATGACATACAGCTTGAAGGTACTGAGCTAATGATTCTGATTGCGATTCAGGCTATTGGACTCAGGGAATAAGCAACACAAGTTGGGGGCAAGTTTTGTCAAGAAACGAGATTGATGAGTGGTTGTAGTCCCCAGATGGTGACCACCAGCCTTAGAGAATAAAGACAAAATTCATGCATCTTTGCATTCTCATTACCATACACATCATTGCATCATGAAATACGATCATGCATCATTGATAGTTAGACATCCATATGTTAGGAGCATGCTAACTCATACCATCATAGTACTTGTTTATTTTTGAACAGATATTTGAAGATTAATAAAGGGGTGGATCTACGGCTCTACGAGAAGAGAAATGGATCTCGAGAATCTTTTGACTGGTATCAAGGTTCTGAATCCCTGATTTTTTTTATCCTTTCTATAGGATGTTTTTCTCAGAATTTAAATTTCTCGATTTTATCCTTTCTAAAGGATGTTTTTCTTAAAACTGGATTTCTCAATCCTGTCCTTTCTAAAGGATGTTTTTCTTAAAACCCGGATTTCTCAATCCTATCCTTTCTAAAGGATGTTTTTCTTAAAACAGGATTTCTCAACCCTATCCTTCCTAAAGGATGTTTTCCTCAAAACTCCGATTTCTTAATCCTCTCATTTCTAAAGGATGTTTTTCTTAAAACTGGATTTCTCAATTCTATCCTTCCTAAAGGATGTTTTTTTAAACCCCGGATTTCTCAATCCTATCCTTTCTAAAGGATTTTTCTCTCAAAACTTCATTTCATTCCTTTCGAAAGGATATTTTTCTCAAAAATCCAAATTCCTCAATTTTACCCTTTCTAAAGGGACGTTTTCCTCAAAATTTAAATTTCTCAATTATATTCCCCTTGGAATATTTTAAATAAAAATTCAGGTTTCCCGATTTTTAAATAAAAAGAAAGAAAAAGAAAAAGAAACAGAAACAGAAAAAGAAGAAAAAATAAAAGAGGAGGAAAAAGAAAAAGAAAAGAAAAAGAAAAAAAAAAGAGAAAAAGAAAAGAGAAGAAAAATAAGAAGAAATAAGAAGAGAGAAAAAGAAAAGAAGATGAGAGGAAATAAGAAGAGAGAAAAAAATGAGAATAAGAAGAAGAAGAAGAAGAAAAGAGAGAGAAGAGAGAAAGAGAAAAATGAGAAAAGAAAAAAAAGAACAAGAGAGAAAGAGAAAAAGAAGTGAGAGAGAGAGAAGAGAAAGAAAAGAAAAAGAAAAGAGAAGAAGAATAAGAAGAAATAAGAAGAGAGAAAAAGAAAAGAAGATGAGAGGAAATAAGAAGAGAGGAAAAAAAATGAGAATAAGAAGAAGAAAAAAGAAGAAATGAGAGAGAGAAGAAGAAAAAGAAAATAAAAAGAAGAGAGAAAGAGAAAAATGAGAAAAGAAAAAAAGAACAAGAGAGAAAGAGAAAAAGAAGAAGTGAGAGAGAGAGAAGAGAAGAGAAAGAAAAGAAAAAGAGAAAGAAAAGAAAAAGAAAAAGAAAAGAAAAAGAAAAAGAAAAAAAAAGAAAAAGAAAAGAGAAGAAGAAATAAGAAGAGAGAAAAAGAAAAGGAGATGAGAGGAAATAAGAAGAGAGGAAAAAAATGAGAATAAGAAGAAGAAGAAGAAGAAGAAAGAAAGAAGAAAAGAGAGAGAGAAGAGAAGAAAAAGAAAATAAAAAGAAGAGAGAAAGAGAAAAATGAGAAAAGAGAAAAAAGAACAAGAGAGAAAGAGAAAAAGAAGAAGTGAGAGAGAGAGAGAAGAGAAAGAAAAGAAAAAGGAAAAGGAAAAGAAAGAAGAAAAAGAAAAGCGAGGAAAGAAAAAAGAAGAAGAAAAGAAGAAGCGGAAGAAGAAGAAGAAGAAGAAAGTGAAAAAAAAAGAATGAGAAGTAGAAGAAGAAGAAGAAGAATAAGAGAAAGAAAAAGAAACAGAAACAGAAGAAGAAGAAGAAAAGGAAGAAAAAGAAGAAGGAAAGAAGAAAGAAAAAGAGAAAAGAGACCCACAACTTCAGAATCTAAGAGCAAAAGAGCTCAAGGATTTCCGAGCAGAAGAGCCAGAAGGCCTGCTCAATTTATTTCCTGTCAACGTTGTCCAGTTGCTATTGGAGGTTCGTTCTTTGCCGCTCAGGGAGAATGAATTAGCCACGTCCTTTGCCGCTCAAGGAGGACATACCAACGTTGTCCAGTTGCTATTGAAGGTTCGTTCTTTGCCGCTCAGGGAGAATGAATCAGCTACGTCCTTTGCCGCTCAGGGAGGACATACAAACATTGTCCAGTTGCTATTGAACGTTCGTTCTTTGCCGCTCAGGGAGAATGAATCAGCTACGTCCTTTGCCGCTCAGGGAGGACATGCAAACGTTGTCCAGTTGCTATTGAAGGTTTATTCTTTGCCGCTTAGGGAGAATGAATCAGCTACGTCCTTTGCCGCTCAGGGAGGACATGTCAGCGTTGTCTAAAGCTATTGAAGGTTTATTCTTTGCCGCTCAGGGAGAATGAATCAGCTACGTCCTTTACCGCTCAGGGAGGATATGCCAGCATTGTTTAAGATATTGAAGGTTCATTCTTTGCCGCTCAGGGGGAATGAATCAGCTATGTCCTTTGCCGCTCAGGGAGGACATACAAACATTGTCCAGTTGCTATTGAACGTTCGTTCTTTGCCGCTCAGGGAGAATGAATCAGCTACGTCCTTTGCCGCTCAGGGAGGACATGTCAGCGTTGTCTAAGCTATTGAAGGTTCGTTCTTTGCCGCTCAGGGAGAATGAATCAGCTACGTCCTTTGCCGCTCAGGGAGGACATGTCAGCGTTGTCTAAAGCTATTGAAGGTTTATTCTTTGCCGCTCAGGGAGAATGAATCAGCCACGTCCTTTGCCGCTCAGGGAGGACATGCCAGCGTTGTCTAAGCTATTGAAGGTTTATTCTTTGCCGCTCAGGGAGAATGAATCAGCTACGTCCTTTGCCGCTCAGGGAGGACATGTCAGCGTTGTCTAAAGCTATTGAAGGTTTATTCTTTGCCGCTCAGGGAGAATGAATCAGCTACGTCCTTTGCCGCTCAGGGAGGACATGCCAGCGTTGTCTAAGCTATTGAAGGGAGAATGAATCAGCTGTGTCCTTTGCCGCTCAAGGAGGACATGCCAACGTTATCCAGTTTGCTTTTGCCGCTCTGGGAAAGTACGCTATTGGAAGATTATTCTTTTCCGCTTAGGGAGAATGAATCAACTATGTTCTTTGCCGCTGAGGGAGGACATACCAATGCTACCGACTTTGTTCCTGCCGCTTCGGAAGACCAAATGTAGTTTCAGGCGAAGAATTTCATATTCGCCACATCCTGATCTGGGAGCAAAAGAGTTCAAGGATCCCTGGACAGAAGAGCTTAAAGGCATATCCAGTTCGCTTTCGTCGTTCCGGGAAAGCACACTATTTGAAGTTCATTCTGTACCGCTTAGGAAGAATGAATCGACTCTGTCCTTTACCATTCAGGGATGACACGCCGACGCTACCCACTTTGTTTCTACCGCTTCGGAGGAGCAAATCAACCAAACAGGGAAGTTGGACAAAATTAGTGCTTATGATCTTTGCTTTATTCTTGTTCCACAAGTATAAGCAAAGAGGGGCAACTGTAATCACTAATTTTGTCCGGGCTAACATTTTTTTATCTTATAATAGTGGGCTTATATGGGCTATTGTCTAAGTTATTAATTATGTACATGTGTCATTAAAATCCAAGAAAGAAAAAACAAAAAATATTACTATTAGTATTATATCTATTATGTAAAAAATACTATATAATTATTACTATCTATTATATTTTATTAATTACCATTATATTTATTACCGTTTTTTATAGCTACTGATAGTATTATATGTTATCATTATAACTATCCATTATTATAATCTATTATTAGTACTATAATTACCATATTATTATATACTATATAATATTAGTGTTATTAGTGTTATGTTATTAATATTATTTAATATTACCGTGTGTTGTTATTATAATAATTATTAATCATTATTATTATTATTAACTTTGAAAAAAAATATTAATATAACTAAAAGCCCATATTAATTAAAAAAAAGCCCCATGTTTATTAATTAAAGTCCATTACATAAAAAAAACTCTAAAACATATACAAGGCCTGTTTAGGCCCAAATAATTAAAACCATAATCTGCTAAGGAAAGAAACCCTAATGAACCCTCTTTGTCTTTGCAGCCACCTCATTTCAGCCGTCAGATCTGATCTAGATCTGACGGTCCAAATTGCCCCAAGAGCGAAAAACCCTAATCTGCCATATATGTTTATGCAGCCGCCGCTCCCTCCACCGTTGGATCTGGTGCGAGATCAACGATCCAGACAGCACCAAGGAGAAAAACCCTAGCGCCGCCGCACGTCTGCCATTGGATCCAGATCACCATCAACGGCCGTGATTCATCCCGCGTTATCCGGTCGACTCGAGCCCCACCACTTCGGATCCTCTCCAGCATTCACATGCAACCAAAAAAGAAAACAAAATGGCAGACAAGGAAATCATGGCACAACCAAACCGCACTATCCATTTTTTATGCATTTCATAAACAAAAAAGAAAGGTAATTTCGGGGCTATAAACACCCGAAGCAAACGATGTAAAAAAAAGGGGGGGATTTTTCAGATCTGAAAAAATTTCAAAAAGAGAGAAAAAAAAAAGATTTGAAAAAAAATGGATATATAGAATCCATTCGAAAAAAAAAACAAAAAAAAAAGAATCCCATTCGAATATAGAGAGCAAAAGTGGTGTAGCAAAAAAAAATTCAATAAATACAAGCCGAAAACTTGAGTAGGTATTTTTATTTTATTTTTTATTCAAGTTTCGCATAAAAAATAATAATATATATGAAAATATGTAAAAAAAAGAGGAATGAGTTTTTTTTTACCTTCGATGTTGCGTATTCTACATGTTTGTTCGTCTCCTTACGCCATTGATAAACTTTCTAGCCCCTTTCGGGGTTATGTGAGGCAAATCGGTGAAGATGGTAAAAAAAAAAAAAGAAAGAAAAAATCTAGATCTAGATTTGAAATTTTAAAACATATAAAAGTTTTTTTTGTGTGAATTTCGATTTGGATCTTGTAAAAACAAAGGGGGTTTCTAGTTTAGATTCTTAAAAAAGGGTAAACAAAAAAAATATTCGCTCCGGCGCCGGCAAAGGCTGCCGGACCGCCTTGACGGCGCCAGATAAACAATAGAGGGGGAGAGCTTTTATTTTTAGGTTAGGGTTTATAAGAAAAAAAATGAAAAATAAAGGCTGTAAAGTTTTAAAGTTGGGTTTTATAGTGTTTAAATTTTTTAAAAATGGTTTAATCCCATTATTGGCCCTCCCGCGTTCCGTTAATTATATAGGGAGGGTCTCCGCATTTCAAAAACACGTCCTTGGTCCTTCTACCTTTTTACAAGTTTTTAATTTAGCCACCGTCCTTGTTTCGATTGATTTTCAAAGGGGATATTCACTATTTTAGTCCTCCTATCTTTCCGTGTTCATGTAATTTAGTCCTTATTTAAGTTGTAATCTGTTTTCTTAAAATGGAAAATTTACCATTTTCCTTGTTATTTATTTAATATTTCATCATTATTATTTATTATTCGTGTTTTGTTTTTGGAAGCTTTAAATATGATTTAAATAGTTCTTATTATTTTTTATGACATTTAATTCCATGTAGTTCTTTGTTTTTTTTATATATATAATAAGTGTAAATATGTAATATATAATTTTTATACCTTAATATATGTAGTTATATATATAGATACATATATTTATATTATTATATTCCTTATTTATAATAATTTATGTATTTTCCTTATTTAATTAAGATGCCTTTTCATTTTTTTTAACCCATTAATCCTCTTATTATTACCTTATTTATTTAATGCTTTTAATATATTATGTCATATTATTATCTTATTTTTTAAAAAAAACTCAAAAAAAAATCCCTTCAATATTCTCGTTTCCTTTATTACAACCTTAGTATATTCATATTTATATTTTTGAGTTTTACCATATGTATATATATAATGTATATTCCTTATTTATAATAATTTATGATATATATATGTTATATATAGTTGTATATATATTATTGTATATATGTTATTAACTATATATAATATACCTTTTTTTGATTTCATACCATATTTATATGTATATATTATAGGCTTTATACGCTATATATAATTTGTATAATATATATAGTTTTCTATGTAATCTATAGTTTGATTGTGCAGACTATGGTTTACAATATAATATATATAGTAAATATATGATGCAATGTTTCCTCATATAATATATTTTTTTATATGGTTTTAATATACATATATTCTAAGATCTATTTTTAATGTTTGCTTAAGATTTTTTTTAATATTGGCTTAGTATAGTTTCCTTATGTTATTCTAATATGATGGCTGACATACATATATACTTGTCATTCATGTGACCCTTTTATTTTGCTTGATAATTAATTAATTAAAAAAATATACCCAAAGAAAGGTGTTAATTAACCCTGGTATTCGAGAAATGACAGTCCTAGCTTAATGGATGTCAATCGAATCTTAGGTTAACTTTCACCGTTTCTAGGTAAGCATAAGCATAAAAATGAAAATACCACGCATCATCCTTTATTTGCCTGCATCCATGCATAAAGATGACGTACGGGATCTGAACCCTAAACTAACACGATAGTCAGCCTTATTTGATGTCGGTTTAGTCTATGGTCCGGTGTACCGTCATCCTTTTAATTAAATGTTTAATTAATTCTAAATGCCACTATTAAATAAAGCTCGTGTTATTTAAATCATATTTTCATTTAAGAACATTCTTATTAAATTCACTTTGGATTTTTAAATAATTTCTATCGATCAAAAGGCAACAAGCAATTTGGTACCGATTTCCGGGCGTGATGGGGGTGCTAATCCTACCCCACACGTAACCAACTCCCGAACCCATTTTAAAACGAATCTCTGGTTTTGTGGTGTCTGGCCTACCCCAGTGGCCGGTGGCGACTCCAAGTTTTTACAGTTTCCAAAACACGAATTCCCCCCTTTTTATAAATAAACCCCTTTTTCAAAAAGAAAATAGTGATAAGGCCCCATTTAGCGGTTTTCAGAAAAAACCTTATCACAACATGTCCTATGAACAAGTTTTAATGGCTAAACTTAAAGCATACTCCCCCTAGCAACATGCATAGAAGCAAAAAGAACAAAATTAACACAAACATAAATCACAAACAATTTCAAGCAAATTTTGACATTTTGGGACCTAGAAGGGGTCAAGAAAGGCTAGTTAAACCTAACTCTCTCCTAAGGGTCCAAAAGCGCTCTTTATCTAAAGACTTTGTGAATATATCCGCTAATTGGTTCAAGGTGTCAACATACTCTATAACAACACCATTTTTCAACACATGATCTCTAATGAAATGATGTCTAATTTCTATGTGTTTAGTTCTAGAGTGTTGGATGGGATTCTTAGTGAGACAAATGGCACTAGTGTTGTCACACCTAAGGGGTATGGTTTCTATTTCAACACCATAATCTAAGAGTTGTTGCTTCATCCAAAGGACTTGAGCACAACAACTCCCTAAGGATATGTACTCCGCCTTGGTGGTAGATAAGGCTACGCTATTTTGTTTCTTAGAGAACCAAGATACAAGCATACTACCTAAGAATTGGCATGTCCCGGAAGTACTTTTCCTATCTATCTTACATCCCCCATAATCCGAATCCGAATAAGCATGAAGGCTAAAGGAGGAATCTTTAGGATACCAAAGGCCTAAGGTAGGTGTGTCTCTAAGGTATCTAAATATTCTCTTAATGGAAACTAAGTGTGATTCTCTAGGACTAGTGTAGAACTAAGGTTTTGATATAATATTTGAAAAATGTTTTGGACTAAATTGAAAAGAATTTAAAATATGTTTTTAGTCAAAAATAACTTGAAAATATGTTTAAGGGTTTTAAAGGCTTTGGAATGGTTTTAAAATGTATTTAAAGGTTTTTTAAACTACCAAAATTCCAGTAGCCAAAACCCGTACCGATACGCCTAACCGTATCGATTGTTGGGTTTTTAGGCACGCTCGAATCGATCACCGAAACCGTCAAGGAGGGTTGTAATTGCTTGGTGGTTGAACTGGCTAAAACCGAAAGAAAGGTAGAAAATTTGCACGAGGATTTTAGAGTGGTTCGACTACTCAACCGAGTCTACATCCACTACCTTAGCACACCACTAAGGATTTCCCAATTCACTCAATAATGAATTCGTCCCCTTTTCCAGGCTCAGGAGGAAACCGTTACAACCCTATCTTTTGGACTTGGTTAAGATAGAACCAACTCTAGTTTTTCTCTCAAGGCTAAACTAGAACCTCTCCTTTTACAAGGGATTTGTTTGGTAAACTAAATACCTCTCTAGGTGGGTGTTTACACAAATTAAAGCTCACAAGAGTGTAAAGAATAAAAACAATGAAAAACACTCTCTATACAATATTTACAAGAGAAATGAAGAAGATAAAGACTTAAACTCGATTTCTCTTGAACATTAAGCTTGGATCTTGTTTCTTGCTTTCTTCAAGTGTTCTAGCCTTCAATTTATAGTCCCAAATGAGTTTGTAGCCGTTTATAGCCGTTGGGAATATAGCCGTTTATAGCCGTTGGAATAGTACCATTTATAGCCGTTGGGAATAGTACCATTTATAGCCGTTGGAAATAGTTCCATTTATGGCCGTTGGGAATAGTACCATTTATGGCCGTTGGGAATAGTACCATTTATGGCCGTTTTGATATAATATTTGAAAAATGTTTTGGACTAAATTGAAAAGAATTTAAAATATGTTTTTAGTCAAAAATAACTTGAAAATATGTTTAAGGGTTTTAAAGGCTTTGGAATGGTTTTAAAATGTATTTAAAGGTTTTTTAAACTACCAAAATTCCAGTAGCCAAAACCCGTACCGATACGCCTAACCGTATCGATACGGTGTATTTTGAAATAGCCCAACGGCCATAAATGGTACTATTCCCAACGGCCATAAATGGTACTATTCCCAACGGCCATAAATGGAACTATTTCCAACGGCTATAAATGGTACTATTCCCAACGGCTATAAATGGTACTATTCCAACGGCTATAAACGGCTATATTCCTAACGGCTATAAACGGCTACAAACTCATTTGGGACTATAAATTGAAGGCTAGAACACTTGAAGAAAGCAATAGACAACATCCAAGCTTCATGTTCAAGAGAAATAGCATTTAAGTCTTTATTCTTTATTTCTCTTGTATATATTGTATAGAGAGTGTTTTTTTTATTGTTTTATTCTTTACACTCTTGTGAGCTTAATTCTCGTAAACACCCACCTTGTGAGGTTTATTTGTTTACATCTTTTTTACCCTTGTAAAAGGAGAGGTTCTAGTTTAGCCTTGAGAGAAAAACTAGAGTTGGTTCTATCTTAGCCAAGTTCAAAAGATAGGGTTGTAACGGTTTCCTCCTGAGCCGGGAAAAGGGGACGAATTCATTGTTGAGTGAATTGGGAAATCCTTAGTGGTGTGCTAAGGTAGTGGATGTAGACTCGGTTGAGTAGTCGAACCACTCTAAAATCATCGTGCAAATTGTCTACCTTTATTTCGGTTTTAGCCAATTCAACCACCAAACATTTACAACCCTCCTTGACGGTTTCGGTGATCGATTCGAGCGTGCTAAAAAGCCCAACAACTAGCTTGAAACCTAGCACACAAGCAAACACTAAACATAATATCTGGTCTACTTGCGGTAAGGTAAAGCAAAGAACCTATCATGGATCTATAAAGCTTAGAATTAACACACTTACCTCCTTCATCTTTTTCAAGCTTTATAGAAGAGCTCATAGGTGTGGCTTGAGGTTTTGCATTCTCCAAGCCGAACTTTTTGAGCATGTCATTCACGTACTTAGCTTGATTTATGAATGTGCCATCTTTCCTTTGTTTGATTTGGAGTCCCAAAAAGAATGAGAGCTCCTCCATCATGCTCATCTCGAACTCACCTTGCATTAGCTTAGAAAATTCTTTACAATAACACTCATTAGTAGAACCAAAAATGATATCATCAACATAGATTTGTACTACTAAGATGTCATTGTTATATCTTTTTATGAAGAGTGTAGTGTCCACCTTTCCTTTTTCAAAACCCTTTTCAATTAAGAAATTTGAAAGTCTCTCATACCAAGCTCTAGGAGCTTGTTTTAAACCATAAAGAGCTTTTGTTAGTTTAAACACATGGTTTGGAAATTTTGAATCCTCAAAACCCGGTGGTTGTTCAACATACACTTCTTCATTTATAAAACCGTTTAAAAAGACACTTTTTACATCCATTTGAAAAAGCTTGAAATTATTATAACATGCAAATGCTAAAAGCATCCTAATGGCTTCCATCCTAGCTACGGGTGCATATGTCTCATCAAAATCAATTCCCTCTTCTTGGGTATAGCCTTGAGCAACAAGCCTAGCCTTGTTTCTCACTATATTACCACTTTCATCTAATTTATTCCTAAAAACCCATTTAGTTCCTATAGTAGATTGATTATTTGGCCTTTCAACTAATGTCCAAACTTTACTTCTCTCAAATTGATTTAGTTCTTCTTGCATAGCCAAAATCCAAAAATCATCTTTTAAAGCTTCTTTAATATTTTTAGGCTCAATGCATGAAAGAAATGCAACATGGTTCATTAATTTGAGAGAAGATCTAGTAGTTACCCCCTTGGATGGATCACCCAAGATTTCACCACCTTTGACATAGTTGAGCTCCCTTGGGTAAGATACTTCTTTTTCCTTGAGAGCCAAGTCCTTCAAGGCTTCAAGAGGTGGATCTTGTGTATCCTCATCTTTAGTTGGAACCTCATCCACCTTTGACGTTTGTCCTCCATCAATGGCATCAAGGATTCCTACATCATCATCATCACAAGATTCTTTCCTCGGAAGGAGGTTATCATCGAAAACAACATGTATAGACTCTTCAACTACTAGAGTTCTTTTATTAAATTCACGATAGGCTTTAGAGTTTAAAGAGTACCCTAAGAAAATAGCTTCATCACTTTTAGCATCAAATTTACCTAAGTTTTCTTTACCATTATTCAAAACAAAACACTTGCAACCAAAAGGATGAAAATAGCTAATGTTAGGCTTCTTATTTTTAAAATCTCATAAGGTGTTTTCTTCAAAATTGGCCTAATCATTACTCGATTTATAATATAGCAAGCGGTATTTGTGGCTTCCGCCCAAAAATATTTAGGTAAATTATTTTCGCAAAGCATGATTCTAGCCATTTCTTCTAGAGTTCGATTTTTCCTCTCAACTACCCCATTTTGTTGAGGAGCGCGAGGTGCGAAAAAATTGTGGCTAATCCCATTTTCATTTAAAAACTCATCAAAACCTAAATTTTGAAATTCGGTTCCATGATCACTTCTAATGTGAGAAATTTTAAGTTCAAGATCATTTTGAGTTATTTTAGAAAATGTAATGAATTTTTCTAAAGCCTCATCTTTTTTACTTAAGAATAGAACCCAAGTAAACCTAGAATAGTCATCTACAAGCACAAAAACATATGATTTACCACCCAAGCTCATTGTTCTAATAGGCCCAAAAAGATCCATATGAATCAATTGTAAACATCTACTAGTAGAGACATCATTAATGGATTTAAATGAAATTCTATGTTGTTTACCCTTTGAACATGCATCACAAATTTTATCATTAAAAAATTTAAGTTTGGGTAAACCTCTAACTAGATTAAGGGAAATTAATTTCTCTAAGACACTCATGCTAGCATGTCCTAATTTTCTATGCCAAAGCCATGAGTTATGTTCATCATGTGCAACTAAGCATGTATGGGATGAATGGATGTCATCTAAATGCACCATGTAGATATTGCCTATTCTATGTCCTATGAGCATTAGTTGATTTGTTTTAATGTTCACAATTTTGCAACCACTTTTATCAAATAAAACATTAAAACCCTTATCGCATAATTGACTAATGCTCAATAAATTATGTTTAAGACCGTTGACATACAAAACATTTTCAATAAAAATAGATGAGTGATTACCAATGGAGCCTATTCCTTCAATGTGGCCTTTGGAGTTGTCACCGAAAGTTACCACTCCACCACCCTTTGGCTTTAGTTCCACGAATCTACTCTTGTCACCGGTCATATGTCTTGAGCATCCACTATCAAGGTACCATGAGTTTTGGCTTGAAGCTTTGGCCTTGTAGCAATGTTCCCCCTACAAACAAAGAAATTAGGCCTTGATTTTTGGTACCCAAATCATTTTGGGTCCATGTGTGTTAGCCTTCAAAATTTTGGTTCCCTTAGGAATCTAAGAAGCAATAACATTCATATTATTAGAAATAATGAGTTCCTTAGGAACCCAAACACTTCTAACCTTTTGACCTCTAGATTGCTTATGAAAATTTCTTTGTTTAGGAATAAAAGGTTCTCTTTTTACATATTGGGATTTAGAAGAGTTTCCTTTTTCAAATTGGTTTTTCCCAATAGCAATTGATGTTTTAAGATTATCCACTTCCTTTGTGTGATAATCTTGAAAATCGGAAAGAAGTTTTTCAAGTTCAAGATTTTTCGTTTTAAGATTATTTGAAAGATTTACTAAAAACAAAACTTTCTTTTCCAATTCGGAGTTAATTTTTGAAAATGTTTCATTTTGATTTTTCAAATCGGAAATAGTTTTCTTGTTTCTCAAAATGGATTCTTTACATTTTCCTACTAACTCATCGTAGACCTCTTGCAATTCATCATAAGCATCTTGAAGCTCATCAAAGGTAAAATCAAAATTAGATAAGTTAGAATTTACCTTTGGTTCATCATCAATGGCCATGAGACAAAGATTTGCCACTTTCTCATCTTCCTCGAATGATTCATCGTAACTCAAAGTTGCTACTTGAGCTTTGAGCTTGTTCTTCTTCCCAAAGCTCTTCCTCTTCAATTGAGGACATTCGGAACGGATATGGCCGGGCTTTTTGCTTTCATAGCAAGTGATTTGGTCATTTTCCTCTTCCTTACTCTTGCTTTTGAAGTCTCATTTTCTAATGAACTTTCTCCCATGACTGGACTTCATAAAGCGAGTGAACCGTTTGGCCAACATGGCCATCTCCTCATCTTCATCTTCACTTGAATCGCTTTCATGATATGAAGCTTTAAGAGCGATTCCAACCTTCTTCTTCTCAACATCCTCCTTCTCAACCATTTTCTTTTCTTCTTCTCTTCTCTTCCTCATGATCTCATGGGTGAGTAGAGATCCAACAAGAGCATCAAGCTTGAGAGTCTTCAAATCTCGAGCTTCAATAATAGTCGTTCTCTTGCTATCCCATGATTTCGGAAGAGAGTACAACAACTTCCTCACTAGCTTATCTTCGGGGATGATCTCACCGAACCCCTTTAATCCGTTGACAATGACCGAGAATCGATCAAACATCTTGGAAACACTCATCGGGATCCATCTTGAAATTTTCGTAGCTTAGATTGAGCAACCCAATTTTTGTTTCATTGACATCATTAGTTCCCTCATATGTTGTCTCGAGGGTGTCCCAAACCTTCTTGGCATTTTCGACCGAAGACACCTTGGAGTAGATATCCGGACCAAATGCACAAAATATGACATGGAGAGCTTTATCATTCACTTGCACCATTCTCTGTTCATCTTCCGTCATCTCGGCTTTCACCTTTGGGACAAGTCTTGCTTCACTATCTCTCTTCATGGGAATGTATGGACCTTCTTCAACCACATCCCACACCATGTAGTCGGTGGACTTGATGAAGAGCCGCATCTTATTCTTCCAATATGGGTAGTTATCCACATTGAAGAATGGTGGCTTGGTGGTAGATTGGGACTCGTAGAGGTTGGAGTTGGAGGTGGATGCCATTGCTTGACTAGTTGTTGATCAAATTCTCCTAGAATCGACTCAAGAGGGTTGTAATCCTTCCAATGAGTGTAGCTCTGATAAGAATTGTTGAGTTGATCACACAATTGCAAATGGCCAAGAGGGGGTGAATTGGCAATTAAAAATTTGGTAGGAGGTATGAGTGAAAAATAAAAAGTGACACAAGTGGTTAGAGTGGTTCAAGTTCTCCAAATGAACTCTACATCCACTACCTTAGTTCCCACTAAGGATTTTCAACCAATTCACTACTTGAATTCTTCCCCTTTTCTTAGATGAGGAGGTAACCTTACAAATTGATTAAGCTTTCTACTCAAAGCTTAATCCACTCACTTTTACAAAGAGATGAATTTGGTAAACTCAAACAATTCCTCTCAAAGGATAAATGTTTACCCAAATATAATTTCAAACACCCCAAACTCACAATACAAGATAACAATAAAATCACTAGAGTTAGGTACAAGAATTTGACTATGAAGAGCACTAGGGTTTGGATTTTTGCTTTGATGTTGCTTGTAGGTTCAATAGTTGTTGCTTGGTCAATTGAAGCTTGTTTTTATACCCTTGCATTGAATTCTAGCCGTTTGGGTAGTTGGGATCATCAATAGAGCCGTTGGGAGCATTTTTCTCGCATTAAATGCAGCTCTGCAGCATACCGTATCGGTACTCAGGAAGAGCGTATCGATACCTGCATCAAAGAGGAAAGAGCCGTTTTGTCTGAAAACAGAGCGTATCGATACGCATAGAAGCCGTACCGGTACGGTTTTAAGGGGTGTATCGGTATGGAGGGCCGTATCGATACGGTGTTTACTCACTGGAATCCCAAGTTTGGTTTTCATAAAAAGCGTATCGATACGCACACTAAGCGTATCGGTACGGTATAACGGTCTTTTAAAAATTGGGAAACCAACCAACTGACAAGTAACGGTCGAAAAATTAAATGCAAAGATTTTTCAAAGATAAGCCTATCGTATCGATACGGCTGCAAAGCGTATCGGTACGGTCTCATTAAAAGAGTTGCCCAGATGAATATCGTATCGATACGGGTTAACACCGTATCGGTACGCTAAGTTCATTAAAATTTCAGTGGCAAAAGCCCGTATCGATACGCCTGGGCATTTTTGTATAGTTTGGCTTGAAAATCAAAATTCCAGTGGCAAAAGACAGTATCGATACGCCTAAGGGTATCGATACGCCTGAGCCTTTTTGCATAGTTTGGCTTGAAAAACATAGGAAAAGACTTAGAAAATTTTCATACATTTAAGAGCTTGTCTTGAGATATATTTTTGTTTAAAATATGTAAAACCGAAATTGATTTTGATATAACACATAAACTTAAGGACCAATTTGCAAAACAATAAAATTTTAAGTACTCTTTAAAGTCTCACAATTGACAAGTATTTTTGAACAAAATAATATTTAAAGACTGGCTCTTAAACATATTTAATTCCCTAAGTCTTTTCCTATGTTTTTCAAGCCTAAGTATGCAAAAACGCTCAGGCGTATCGATACACTTATGTGTATCGATACCATATTTTGCCACTGGAATTTTAATGGAGTAACCGTACCGATACGCCTTGCAACCGTATCGATACGATAAGCACATCTTTGAAAAATATGAGCATCTAATTATTTGACTGTTACTTGTCAGTTGGTTGGTTTCCCAATTTTCAAAAGATCATTATACCGTACCGATACGCTTGGTATGCGTATCGATACACTTTTTATGTAAACTTGGCTTGGGATTCCAGTGAGCAAAATCCGTATCGATACGGCCTTCCGTATCAATACGCCCCTTAAAACCGTACCGGTACGGCTTCTATGCGTATCGATACGCCATGTTTTCAGGCACAACGGCTCTTTCCTCTTTGATGCAGGTATCGATACGCCCTTCCCGAGTACCGATACGGTAGGCTGCAGAGCTGCATTTAATGCGGGAAAATTGCTCCCAACAGCTCTATTGATGATCCCAACTACCCAAACGGCTAGAAATCAATGCAAGGATATAAAAACAAGCTTCAATTGACCAGGCAACAACTATTGAACCCACAAGCAACATCAAAGCAAAAATCCAAACCCTAGTGCTCTTCAAAGTCAAATTCTTGTACCCAACTCTATTGTTTTCAATTGTCATTTTGTATTGTGAGTTTAGGGTGATTGAAATTGTAATTGGGTAGACATTTTTTCTTTGTGAGGAATTATTTGAGTTTACCAAAACTTCTCTTTGTAAATTGAGTGGATTAAGCTTTGGGTAGAAAGCTTAATCGAATTTGTAAGGTTACCTCCTCATCCAAGAAAAGGGGAAGAATTCAAGTAGTGAATTGGTTGAAAATCCTTAGTGGGAACTAAGGTAGTGGATGTAGAGTTCATTTGGAGAACTTGAACCACTCTAACTACTTGTGTCATCTTTTATTTTTCACCAATTTTTCCCACCAAATTTTTAATTGCCAATTCACCCCCCTCTTGGCCATTTGCAATTGTGTGATCAACTCAACAATTGGTATCAGAGCTACACTCATTGGAAGGATTACAACCCTCTTGGGTCGATTCTAGGAGAGTTTGATTAACAACTAGTCAAGCAATGGCATCCACCTCTAACTATGAGTCCCAATCCACCACCAAGCCATCATTCTTCAACGGGGATAACTACCCATATTGGAAGAATAGGATGAGGCTTTTCATCAAGTCTACCGACTACATGGTGTGGGATGTGGTTGAAGAAGGTCCATACATTCCCATGAAGAGAGATGGAGAAAGACTCGTCCCAAAGGTAAAAGCCGAGATGACGGATAATGAAAGAAGAAGGATGCAAGTGAATGACAAAGCCCTCCATGTGATATTTTGTGCACTTGGTCCGGATATCTACTCCAAGGTGTCTTCAATCGAAAATGCCAAGGAGGTTTGGGACACCCTCGAGACAACATATGAGGGAACTAGTGATGTCAAGGAGACAAAGATTGGGCTACTCAATCTAAGCTATGAAAACTTCAAGATGGATCCCGATGAAAGTGTCTCCAAGATGTTTGATCGATTCTCGGTCATTGTCAACAGTTTGAAGGGGTTCGTCGAGATCATCCTCGAAGACAAACTAGTGAGGAAATTGTTGTACTCTCTTCCGGAGTCATGGGATGGCAATAGAACGGCTATTATTGAAGCTAGAAATTTGAAGACTCTCAAGCTTGATGCTCTTGTTGGATCTCTACTCACCCATGAGATCATGAGGAAGGGAAGAGAAGAAAATGGTTGAGAAGAAAGAAGTTGAGAAGAAGAAATTGGGAATCGCTCTTAAAGCTTCACATCAAGAAAGCGATTCAAGTGAAGATGAAGATGAGGAGATGGTCATGTTGGCCAAACGGTTTACTCGGTTCATGAAGTCCAATTGTGGAAGAAAATTTATTAGAATGGGAGACTTCAAGAGCAAGAGTAAGGAAGAGGAGAAGGAGCAAATCACTTGCTATGAATGCAAGAAGACGGGTCACATCCGTTCCGAATGTCCTCAATTGAAGAGGAAGAGCTTTGGGAAGAAGAACAAGCTCAAAGCTCAAATAGCAACTTGGAGTGACGATGAGTCATCCGAGGAAGAGGAGGAAGTGGCCAATCTATGTCTCATGGCCATTGATGATGAACCAAAGGTAAATTCTAACTTATCCAATTTCGATTTTACTTTTGATGAACTTCAAGATGCTTATGATGAATTGCAAGAGGTTTACGATGAGTTAGTAGGAAAATACAAAGAATCCATTGTGAAAAACAAGAAAACCATTTCCGATTTAAAAAAACAAAATGAGACATTTTCTAAAGCTAACTTCGAATTGGAAAAGAAAGTTTTGTTTTTAGTAAATCTTTCAAATGATCTTAAAACTAAAAATCTTGAACTTGAAAAACTTCTTTCCGATTTTCAAGATTATCACACAAAGGAAGTGGGTAATCTTAAAACATCTATTACTATTGGGAAAAACAATTTTGAAAAAGGAAATCATTCTAAATCCCAATATGTAAAAAGAAAACCATTTATTCCTAAACAAAGAAATTTTAATAAGCAATATAGAGGTCAAAGAGTTAGGAGTGTTTGGGTTCCTAAGGAACTCATTATTTCTAATAATATGAATGTTATTGCTTCTTGGATTCCTAAGGGAACCAAAATTTTGAAGGCTAACACACATGGACCCAAAATGATTTGGGTACCAAAAATCAAGGCCTAATTTCTTTGTTTGTAGGGGGAGCATTGCTACAAGGCTAAAGCTTCAAGCCAAAATTCTTGGTACCTTGATAGTGGATGCTCAAGACATATGACCGGTGACAAGAGTAGATTCATGGAACTAAAGCCAAAGGGTGGTGGAGTGGTGACTTTCGGTGACAACTCCAAATGCCACATTGAAGGAATAGGCTCCATTGGTAATCACTCATCTATTTTCATTGAAAATGTTTTGTATGTCAACGGTCTTAAACATAATTTGTTGAGCATTAGTCAATTATGTGATAAGGGTTTTAATGTTTTATTTGATAAAAGTGATTGCAAAATTGTAAACATTAAAACAAATCAACTAATGCTCATAGGACATAGAATATGCAATATTTACATGGTGCATTTAGATGACATCCATTCATCTCATACATGCTTAGTTGCACATGATGAACATGACTCATGGCTTTGGCATAGAAAATTAGGACATGCTAGCATGAGTGTCTTAGAGAAATTAATTTCCCTTAATCTAGTTAGAGGTTTACCCAAACTTAAATTTTCTAATGATAAAATTTGTGATGCATGTTCAAAGGGTAAACAACATAGAACTTCATTTAAATCCATTAATGATGTCTCCACTAGTAGATGTTTACAATTGATTCATATGGATCTTTTTGGGCCTATTAGAACAATGAGCTTGAGTGGTAAATCATATGCTTTTGTGCTTGTAGATGACTATTCTAGGTTTACTTGGGTTTTATTCTTAAGTACAAAAGATGAGGCTTTAGAAAAATTCATCACATTTTCTAAAATAACTCAAAATGATCTTGAACTTAAAATTTCTCACATTAGAAGTGATCATGGAACCGAATTTCAAAATCTAGGTTTCGATGAGTTTTTAAATGAAAATGGGATTAGCCACAATTTTTCCGCATCTCGTACTCCTCAACAAAATGGGGTAGTTGAGAGGAAAAATCGAACTTTAGAAGAAATGGCTAGAACCATGCTTTGCAAAAATAATTTTCCTAAATATTTTTGGGCGGAAGCCACAAATACCGCTTGCTATATTATAAATCGAGTAATGATTAGGCCAATTTTGAAGAAAACACCTTATGAGATTTTGAAATCTAAGAAGCCTAACATTAGCTATTATCATCCTTTTGGTTGCAAGTGTTTTGTTTTGAATAATGGTAAAGAAAACTTAGGTAAATTTGATGCTAAAAGTGATGAAGCTGTTTTCTTAGGGTACTCTTTAAACTTTAAAGTCTGTCGTGTGTTTAACAAAAGAACTCTAGTAGTTGAAGAGTCAATACATGTTGTTTTCGATGATAACCTCCTTCCGAGGAAGGAATCTTATGATGATGATGATGTAGGAACTCTTGATGCCATTGATGGAGGACAAACGTCAAAGGTGGATGAGGTTCCAACTAAAGATGAGGATACACAAGATCCACCTCTTGAAGCCTTGAAGGACTTGGCTCTTGAGGAAAAGGAGGTGTCTTACCCAAAGGAGTTAAACTATGTCAAAGGTGGTGAAATCTTGGGTGATCCATCCAAGGGGGTAACTACTAGATCCTCTCTCAAATTAATGAACCATGTTGCATTTCTTTCATGCATTGAGCCTAAAAATATTAAAAAAGCTTTAAAAGATGACTTTTGGATTTTGGCCATGCAAGAAGAATTAAGTCAATTTGAGAGAAGTAAAGTTTGGACATTAGTTGAAAGGCCTAGTAATCAATCTACTATAGGAACTAAATGGGTATTTAGGAATAAATTAGATGAAAGTGGTAATATAGTGAGAAACAAGGCTAGGCTTCTTGCTCAAGGCTATACCCAAGAAGAGGGAATTGATTTTGATGAGACATATGCACCCGTAGCTAGGATGGAAGCAATTAGGATGCTTTTAGCATTTGCATGTTATAGTAATTTCAAGCTTTTTCAAATGGATGTGAAAAGTGCCTTTTTAAATGGTTTTATAAATAAAGAAGTGTGTGTGGAACAACCACCGGGTTTTGAGGATTCAAAATTTTCAAATCATGTGTTTAAACTAACAAAAGCTCTCTATGGTTTAAAACAAGCTCCTAGAGCTTGGTATGAGAGACTTTCAAATTTCTTAATTGAAAAGGGTTTTGAAAAAGGAAAAGTGGATACTACACTCTTCATAAAAAGATATAACAATGACATCTTAGTAGTACAAATCTATGTTGATGATATCATTTTTGGTTCTACTAATGAGTGTTATTGTAAAGAATTTTCTAAGCTAATGCAAGGTGAGTTCGAGATGAGCATGATGGGGGAGCTCTCATTCTTTTTGGGACTCCAAATAAAACAAAGGAAAGATGACACCTTCATAAATCAAGCTAAGTACGTGAATGGTATGCTCAAAAAGTTCGACTTGGAGAATGCAAAACCTCAAGCCACACCTATGAGTTCTTCCATAAAGCTTGACAAAGATGAAGGAGGTAAGTGTGTTGATTCTAAGCTTTATAGATCCATGATAGGTTCTTTGATTTACCTTACCGCAAGTAGAGCGGATATTATGTTTAGTGTTTGCTTGTGTGCTAGGTTTCAAGCTAGTCCTAGATAATCACACTTAGTTGCCATTAAGAGAATTTTTAGATACCTTAGAGACACACCTACTATAGGCCTTTGGTATCCTAAAGACTCTTCCTTTAGCCTTCATGCTTTTTCGGATGCGGATTATGGGGGGTGTAAGATAGATAGGAAAAGTACTTCCGGAACATGCCAATTCTTAGGTAGTATGCTCGTATCTTGGTTCTCTAAGAAACAAAATAACGTAGCCTTATCTACCACCGAAGCGGAGTACATATCCTTAGAGATTTGTTTTGCTCAAGTCCTTTGGATGAAGCAACAACTCTTAGATTATGGTGTTAAAATAGAAACCATACCCCTTAGGTGTGACAACACTAGTGCCATTTGTCTCACTAAGAATCCCATCCAACACTCTAAAACAAAACACATAGAAATTAGACATCATTTCATTAGAGATCATGTTTTGAAAAATGATGTTGTTATAGAGTTTGTTGACACCTTGAATCAATTAGCGGATATATTTACAAAACCTTTAGATAAAGAGCGTTTTTGGACCCTTAGGAGAGAGTTAGGTTTAACTAGCCTTTCTTGACCCTTTTAGGTCCCAAAATGTCTAAATTTGCTTGAAATTGTTTGTGATTCATGCGTGTGTTAATTTTGTTCCTTTTGCTTCTATGCATGTTGCTAGGGGGAGTATGTATTAAGTTTAGCCATTAAAACTTGTTCATATGACATGTACATGCATTTAGGGACGTTTCAAATTGGATTTTTGCACTTAAATCTGTCAAATCTGCATAATCTGGTAAAGGTGTATCGATACGGCTGCAAAGCGTATCGATACGAGTTGATAACTGGGAATTTTTTAGGATGAACGAGTATCGATACGGCCACGCGTATCGATACGGTACAAGTCAAGGGAAATAGTCAAAGCCAAGCGTACCGATACGGCCCCACGTATCGATACGATAGTATCGACGAATATAAAATTAGGGTTAAAGGGTATCGATACGCGCGTATAGCGTATCGATACGGCCTCGACGGAGAGGCTATTTAGGGCTGAAATTGTTAAAACTCTTTAAAACTCAAAAACCCATTTTTCTCCAAAAAAAAATCCTATATAAACCCCCTCAATCCTTCAAATTTTACCATCAATCTTCAAAATTCCTTGAGGGTTTTTACTCTACACATCAAGGCAAAGCTTTGGCATCAAATCTTGTGCATTCACATCCCCTCTTTCATCCATTCTAAGATTCAAGGTATAAAATTTATCTTTTCTATTTTCTTTAATTTTCGTTTGTTTTTAATTGTTGTTTCAACTGATTTTTTGTACAAACCTTGTTTGATTGTTATGGGTTTCAACTTTTTCATAATTTTTTTAAAAAAATTAAAATTTTTCATTCGAATATATTTTATATTTGATTTTTTTAAACTATTTTTTTTCAATTGTGAATATCTCTTTAAAATTAAAATTCTTTTTAAAAAATTACCTTGAATTTATTGGATTAAATAGGATGTTAATTGCATACATATTCGAATCTTTTTTGATGTTTTTTTAGGATTATGACACCGAAAAAGGGAACTAAGCGTCATCATTCTACTTCCAATCCTATTGAGGATGTCGAGGGTAATCCTACACCTAACCTTCCTTATATTATCCAATTAAGTTTTCCCGAGGATGGTGATATGGAACGCTATAAACTTTTTCAAGGAATGAACCTTAGGGAAGAGCGAGTTGTGTCAATCCCTTTCTTAAATTCTGCCCGTTTCAAGTTTCATTACCTATATTTAATTAAGCAATGGAAATTCTTAACCTTTTTGAGTATTCCTCCTATCCTATATAGGAACCTTGTCATTGTATTCTTTTCTAATGCCGAATGCATACATGATGAACCTAGGGAGCATGTCATTGTCATTGAATCTTCTATTATGGGCAAAACCTTTCAAATTGATCAAAAAGTTTTATGTAATGTTTTTGGTTTTGAAGATGTTGGTATTGGTGATGAAGAATCTTTGGGTACGGGTTTTTTAGGCTCAGCAAAAGTTTTAAATGCTCATGACCGTATCCTTCATCTTCTTATCTCTTGGTTTATTCGTCCATCGGGTGGGAAATATTCAACTATTCGTCAAACGGGTGATTTTTGGCTTAGGTGTTTTAGAGAAGGTAAACGTCCAAATTTGTGTCAAATTATGTTTGTCGACCTTGTCTTTTTAGTTCAACACTGTCACACCAAACAAGTCTCCTCTTTTTACTACTCAACGGCTTTGAGTTTTCTATTTCATTCCCTTGGCATTGATTGTTCACATGATTTTCCCAAAACCCTTGGTCTACCCATCGATGAGTGTTCCCTAGCTCGTTCCGGTTTCACTTATGTTGATAATGATTGGGTTCGCAATGCTCAAGATCCTCCGCGCGTTGCTCCGGTCGATGCCTCTCGTGCTTCTTCGAGTTCTCACCGTGCTCCTCTTGATTCCTCCTCCATGGATACTCTCATGACCTTCCTAAATGAGAAGTTCACCGCGATGGATAATCGTTTCACATCCTTAGAGGATCGCGTCCAAGGCATGGAAAAGAAGATAGACACCATGGCCGCTCGCCAAAACTCCATGGATATCTCTCTTACCGCCTTCCATGGTGCTTGGATCAATCAAACCCGAAGGAACCAACCCTCTCAAGAAGATGACGAGGACGATGATGATGAAGAAGGGGACGAGTAGATCATGCATCTCATCTTAGGACATTTAGTCTTTTATCTTTGTTATTGCACTTTTGTTTTTAGAATTTGAAGTATATGCCTATTATCTATGTTTTTATGAATTTAAAAGTTTGGATTATGATGGTTGCTTTGAAATTTATGCATTTGAACCTTTATGTTTATTTTGAAGTTTATGCATTTGAACTCTTATGCTTGCTTTAAGTTTAATGAATTATTGTTGCTTTATATTACTATTATCCTTGTATTTTATTTTGATCTAACAAAAAGGGGGAGAAGGATCATAGAGTCAAATATTTTTTTTGTTTTGAAAATCTATCTTAAAGTAAGGAGGAGAAAGCTTTTCAAAGTTTCAAAAACTTAAAAATTTATTTGTGGTTTTTGTTATATCAAAAAGGGGGAGATTGTAAAACCAAAATTAATTTTGATATAACACATAAACTTAAGGACCAATTTGCAAAACAATAAATTTTTAAGTACTCTTTAAAGTCTCACAATTGACAAGTATTTTTGAACAAAATAATATTTAAAGACTGGCTCTTAAACATATTTAATTCCCTAAGTCTTTTCCTATGTTTTTCAAGCCTAAGTATGCAAAAACGCTCAGGCGTATCGATACCCTTATGTGTATCGATACCCTATTTTGCCACTGGAATTTTAATGGAGTAACTGTACCGATACGCCTTGCAACCGTATCGATACGATATTCATCTGGGAAACTGTTTTCATGAACCCGTACCGATACGCCTTGCAACCGTATCGATACGATAAGCACATCTTTGAAAAATCTGAGCATTTAATTATTTGACCGTTACTTGTCAGTTGGTTGGTTTCCCAATTTTCAAAAGATCGTTATACCGTACCGATACGCTTGGTATGCGTATCGATACACTTTTTATGTAAACTTGGCTTGGGATTCCAGTGAGCAAAAACCGTATCGATACGGCCTTCCGTATCGATACGCCATTAAAACCGTACCGGTACGCCTTCTATGCGTATCGATACGCCCTGTTTTCAGGCACAACGGCTCTTTCCTCTTTGATGCAGGTATCGATACGCCCTTCCCGAGTACCGATACGGTAGGCTGCAGAGCTGCATTTAATGCGGGAAAATTGCTCCCAACGACTCTATTGATGATCCCAACTACCCAAACGGCTAGAAATCAATGCAAGGATATAAAAACAAGCTTCAATTGACCAAGCAACAACTATTGAACCCACAAGCAACATCAAAGCAAAAATCCAAACCCTAGTGCTCTTCAAAGTCAAATTCTTGTACCCAACTCTATTGTTTTCAATTGTCATTTTGTATTGTGAGTTTGGGGTGATTGAAATTGTAATTGGGTAGACATTTTTCCTTTGTGAGGAATTATTTGAGTTTACCAAAACTTCTCTTTGTAAATTGAGTGGATTAAGCTTTGGGTAGAAAGCTTAATCGAATTTGTAAGGTTACCTCCTCATCCAAGAAAATGGGAAGAATTCAAGTAGTGAATTGGTTGAAAATCCTTAGTGGGAACTAAGGTAGTGGATGTAGAGTTCATTTGGAGAACTTGAACCACTCTAACTACTTTTGTCATCTTTTATTTTTCACCAATTCTTCCCACCAAATTTTTAATTGCCAATTCACCCCCTCTTGGCCATTTGCAATTGTGTGATCAACTCAACAAAATACTTGTCAATTGTGAGACTTTAAAGAATACTTAAAATTTTATTGTTTTGCAAATTGGTCCTTAAGTTTATATGTTATATCAAAATCAATTTTGGTTTCACAGTGATGGTAAAAACAAACTCTTTCATGTACATTATTGTTACCACTACACTCGGCTTAAGCACAGACTAACATATGTTAAAGACACGTACTGTGTGAATCTCTTCTTTTTGGATAAAATTTATTTAAAAATTTGATAAAAAAATTTACGTAGTATTTTTTAATTCGGTCCTCCATTCTTTTTTTTGGATAAGTGTGTTTTATTATCCAAGACAAAACAGAAAACTTGTAACAGTACAATAATCCTATATTCAATGCATTTGGGCAACCATCCCCTTAGGGAATTCTCTGAATTGTACAGAGGATACTATGTACACCATCAATCAGAATGTTTTTCCTTTGAACTTTTGGACATACAACTTCCTTTATACAAGCTAACAAACCATCACAATCCCTACTAGTACCTCTATACCTCATACGATTCCTTTCATCTCAAATGTAATACACATAGGAACAACATGCTAGTTTAAGAATGAACACGATCAATGATTTACCCTTTAATCGAGTGCATAACCATTTCATCTCATCCTTCCAATTCTGCATCCTTCTAGAGAGGCCACACATACCAAGGATAGTCTCTCATATATGCAGGGCAATCAACAAATAGGTGGTTTATGGTTTCTGATACAGTTTCACACAATATACAATGGTTCTCTAGATTCATCCCCATACCTTGCAATCGATCAAGCGTGGGTAGTCGATCAAATATAACCATCCATAGCATCACAGAGTGCCTTGACACATTGAACCCAAACCAAACAAGTCTATGCCATCTGACTTTTGTTCTAGACTCTCAAATTCCATTTTATATTTTTTCCTACCTTGGACACTCCAGTAGGAATAAGAGCCTGCAAAACAAGTCTGAGTTTTAACATTTTCTTAAGGTAGAACTAAAATGTGCTTTACTTTCCACAACCCATAGATCCCTACCCTTAAAAGCATAGATTTTAACCCAAGCAATCCACAAGGATCCTTCATTAGAGAGCAAATCCTTAACTAGGTGAATTAAGCATGCCTTATTCCATGCACAAAGATCCTTCACACTAAGCCCTCCTTCACCTTTAGGGTTGCAAATTATTCTCCAATTGACACGGGCGCCTGAAGCCGAGATATCCTACCCTTTTCGAAAGAATCTCATGTAGAGCCTTTTAATTTGTAAAATTCACCCCCTTTCGCAGGAGAACTAGCTTACTCTAGTAGTTCACAATGCTAAACACAAAAACATTTATGAGCTGCAGTCGACCAACATAACTAAGATGCTTATTCAACCATTGCCTCAATTTAAGTTCCACCTTTGTTAAGTTGATCAAATGATGGCTAATCACCAAGAGGGGGTGAATTGGTGGAATAAAAATTGAAGGATGCAAATGGATAATTTAAAAATGAAGACAAGGTAATTTTATAGTGGTTCAAGCTTCGAACAAGCTCTACATCCACTACCACAGCACCCTGCTGAGGATTTCAACAATTCACTAACTTGAATTCGTCCCCTTTTCTCGGCTTAGGAGGAAACCTTACAAATCGACCAATCTATCTACTCAAAGATTGATCCAATATTACTCTTTTACAAAGGAAGATTGGCAAACTTTGTATGTACCTCTCAAAGGCTAATTGTTTACCCAATTACACATAAACACTCCCCAAACTCTAAAAAGATTTATAATGAAAATTTTCAAATGAGTTGGGTACAAGAATTTGACTCTAAAGGCACAAGGGTTTGGATTGAATGCTTTGATGTTGCTTGAAGGTTCAATAGCATTTGTTGTAGCTTTGGAGACTTGTTTTTATACATTCTCATTGATTTCTAGCTGTTTGGGTGGTTGAGATCATCAATAGAGCCGTTGGGGCTCTCTCTTTCCTTTATAAATGTTGTTTTGAAACTACTCATATCGAAACATGTGGCCTTGTATCGAAACGAACACCAAAAAAGGAAAGAGTCGTTGTGTGTAAAAAGGGCCCGTATAAAAATGGCTATATGATGTATCGAAACAGTTTGAAATTGTAAAATGGTAAAATGAGGGTCGTATCGAAACGGATAAGGGCTATATCGAAACATTTTGAAAATGTAAATGGGTGTTTCGAAACAGCCTAGGGGTGTATCGAAACACTTAACCAAATCTTCAAAAATTAGTTTATGAAAAGTAACGACTAGTTCATTTAATGCCCAATTTTAAAATTACTTAACCTATGTATAGAAACGAGTATGAGCCGTTTCAAAACAACACTTAAAAACAACAGCCCAGATGAAGGCCGTATCGAAACAGACGTTTCTAGTGGGAAAACGTATCGAAACAATTTGAGAGTGTTTCGAAAAGCCTTGGCAATTATGTATATTTGTGCTTGGAAACACTTAGAAAAACTTATGGGGTTTAAGTTTTGACTTCAAAACATTTTAAGTATAAATTTTACTTGTCAAAATTTAATATTTTGATTACTTAAAAATTTATTTACTTTGCAATTTAATCTTTAAATTATTTGTTATATCTAAATCAAATATTGGTTTTACAACCTTCTCAACAAGGGTTGTGCAGTCTTTCTCGGTTAACCTCCTGATGACCAAGGGGATGGAAAGATAACTAACAAGTAGTCTACCAAGCTTAAAACCAGTAAGTGCCCCCATACTATCTTTCTGATCAGAGCCTACTCATGCAATAAAAAGTTTTGATTTTGCAACATTCTGTTTTAGACAAGAAAATTGATAGAGTTTCTCTAAAACACAATACACACTTAACAAAGATTTCAAGTTTCTCTTGCAAAAGATGAGTAGGTCATCAACAAAGCATAAATGTGTAAGCTTTATTCTCTTACACTTAGGATGTTAATAAAAGATTTTTTTTCGGTAGCAATATCAAGCAAGCAAAAAAACACATTCATGGAAAAAGTAAAAAGATAGAGAGAGAAAGGATCTATCTGCCTAATCCCCCTCTTACTTCTAAAAAACCCACTAAACTTTCATTTAGAGTAATGGAAAATTTACCCCAGTAATTCAATTTGTAATCTAGTTTATAAACCTCTCAAGCAACTCAATAACTTTCAAAGTCCTGATCACAAACTTTCAATTCAAAGAGTCAAAGTCTACTTTCAGGGCACACCTAGGAGAAATCAGATTCTTTCCATAGCCCTTGACCAATTCTTGGCAAGCAAGGTATTATCAACAATATTTCAGCTTTTTATAAAGGTAGATTAAATTGAAAAAATTAGCTTGGCAGAAAAACAATCAGTATATTAACTATTTTTTTGTAACAATCTTATAAACTACAGAACAACAAGAAATGAGCCTAAATTCATTGACTTTACACACATTAAAGACTTTAGGGATAAAAGTGATGGTCGTTGTATTGAAAGCCGACAAGAAAGTAGAAGACTAAAAAAGTTCTTACAATTGCTATGAAATCATCCGTAAGTAGTGTATCTTGTGCACCGAAAAGAATGGATACTTGGAGGATATCTTTCAAATCAGTAACACTACATCCATTGACCTCCTTATCAACAATCCTAATTTGATTAGTAAAGAACTGAATTAGGTTTTCAACTATACTATCAAAAGTATTAAGCTCGTGCCCAAAATCATTTTGAAGAAAATAAATAGTATTTTTCTTCTTTTTAACAGCCACTACAGTATGAAAAAAATTAGTGCATCGGTCTTCATCATTTAGCCATTTAAGTTTTGCCTTTTGTTTATAAAAAAGAGCTCAACTTTCTCTAACTCTACAAGCTTAATTTGCAGCTGTTTTTCGACTATAATAGATTCCCAAGTAGCAGGCAAAGTCAAATTAGCAAGCTACAATGCCTTTAATTTTTCTCTCTTTTCAGTCATTTTAATTGTGATATCAGCATAATGTGATTGATTGAGTTCCCTCAAATGAGTCTTCAATCTCTTTAACTTTGTATCTTGGCCCCTGACATAAACTTAAGTCCTCTATCCTTTTATTTCTCTCAAGACGTGGCGATTTTTCTTGTCACAGTAAAAATAACCTATATCTCTAAATAAATATAAACCAATCATAATTCTTTAATATTTTTTTCAAACCATAAAATTTCTTTCTGTTTGACTAGGGAAAATTAGAAATAAATTTTTACGAATATGATATTTTAAGTTATTGGTTATTAAATAATTTTTAATTGAGTAATAAGAGTATATATAGTAGTTAGTTAAAAAATTTAAAGACCAAAATAGAATATATATTTATATATATATTGTATGTATAAGATAGCATTCGTTTACACAGTGTAAGAGTTTTAAGTTTTACACGTTTTTTAGATTGTTGGATGAATGAAATGAATGTCTGGGATTAACAGTAGGATATATGAAGATTATCACTTAAAAAAAGTAAACAATGAATCTCAGCATCCATTTCACCCATTGAACGATCCATAAAATTTATAATTTTACACGTTTTGTGGACCGTTGGATAGGTGAAATTTATAATAGTTTTGAAGGTATTTGATGCAATTAACCTAAAAATAAATTTTCTTTCAATTGTGAAAATATCGTTCAGCTAGCTACACTCGAAACACTGTCGTTTTATGTTTTGGTCTTCCCTCTTGAATCTCCAATTTCATGTGATTTTGCGCCAGAAAGGGCTTTTCGAAAAGAAGCGCAAGAGAAACTCCAAAAATATAAAAACCTCTTTCCATTTTCCTTTAGTTTGCATTTTCAGGAAAATCGGGAAAGCAAAAGAGTGATGGCCGAAGAAGAAGGTATTACGGCGGCATCAGAGGTGACGGTGACAAAGACGGAGCAAGCTCAAGGGGCAGAAATATGTGGAACCCTAGAAACGCCAGATTCAATTGAAGCCACTGTCGAGTGCAGTTCAAGGAGGCGCCGAGTCTACATGCAACAATAACACCAATGCTAACAGTTGTGAACTTGTTTCGGATGTTGATCGAGAGAGGACGCTGGAGTTCGCAGATGAGTTGACGGAGAGAGGACGCTGGAGTTCGCAGATGAGTTGACGGAGAGAGGATCCAAGGCTTTTAAAGAAAATGATTTCGCCGAAGCTGTTGATTGCTTTAGCCGCGCCCTTCAAATCAAGTTTAAACATTTGAATTCTTTTTAGGGTTACACGAGGAAATGAAATTGAATAACTACAATTATTAAAGATAATTTCATGTTTCAGGGCTTGGATTTTACTCTATTTTTAGAATCCTTTACTGAATTTAAATTCTAAATAATGAACTTTTCCAAGAACATGACTAATCTTTTATCATGTGAAGTAATTAAAAGTTGGATGAACATTTATGAGGAAGTAAATTGCCATTAGGAAAAGCAACCAATGGTTGGCTTAGCGAGTTTTCGTTAGTAGTTTAATTTACTTGTTATGTTTCAGGGTTATTTATTTATGCTTAGAATTATGTTTATTTCACACTAGGGTTGGACATCATGATGAACTTGCCATTGAATGTCTCAAGGCGTACTATCTCTATGGGCGTGCACTGCTGTATAAAGCGCTAGAGGAGGCTGATCCTTTAGTTTCTGTACCAAAGAAGGAGGGTGAGACTCAGCAAAAATCAAACAAAGACGAGCCAAGTAAAAGTGTTGTAACTCGTGAATCATCACTTGCTTCTGTATCAAGTAGTACCGTACCGGATGATGGTATGTATTCATAAAGTGATTATTTAAATATGTTGAATTGAGCATAGATAGATACATTGAATGTAGTTTAAACGTTTTTCACTATCTTGGTAATTTTGACATTGCTCACAGACTGTTATCAATTGTAGTTAGCTTAACTGCTCCACAATCAATGTTATAGTTATTGTTGCATATGTTTCCCGTAAACTAAAATCTTAACCGTTCTTTACCCATATTTAAGTTATATACTCATGTGCTTAAGGTGGAAAATATGAGGAGGGAAGTGATGATAGTGACAGTGTTAGCTGAAGATGTGGCTGAAGCAGATGAGGATGTGGATGAGTCTGACCTGGATTTGTCATGGAGAATGCTGGATGTTGCCAGGGCAATTGCTGAAAAACAACAGTTGGGCGACATCCTGGAGAAAGTGGATATTTTATCAGCATTGGCTGAGGTTGCACTGGAAAGAGGTCAGTCCATGATTACTCATTATTATTATTTTGTATGTGCTTTTTGGGGTTTGGGGGGATCGATGAATCTTCTTCATGAATTTTGACTGTGGCTTTTTCTTGAAGCATCCTATTTCATCTAAATTGTCAATTTTCTTTCTGCTATGATGCTTTAGAAGATATTGAATCTTCACTAGGCGACTACCAAAAAGCTCTATCCATTTTGCAACAGCTGGTTGAACCCGATAACCGACAAATAGCTGAACTGTATCCTTGATATATTTCAAATATCTTTTATCATTTAACTTGGTACTCTATATAACATGCAATACTCAATACCAGGTTCAAATAATCAATTAGCTAGTATCGTATCTTGTCGGTGAGTGCATGCTAGTCAAAATAGAAATGTGAATTCCCCCCTTCAATTTCATTCAGGTTCTATTTTTGCTACTTAACACTATAATTTAGAAATTTCCGAATATGTATGTGTTTGGAGATTGGCTCAAAACCCACAGAAGCAATTCCTTACTGTCAGAAGGCCATCTCCGTTTGCAAGTCTCGGCTGCAGCGGCTTAGAGATAAAGTAAAGACTTCCTCAGACCCAACATCATCTGAATTGGACGATGGTGTACAACAGTCCTCCACTGGCTCTCAAACTGTTATATCTATTAAAGATAAAGAAACAGAAATTGAAACACTTGTCGGACTTGCAGAAGACCTGGAAAAGAAGGCAAGTGTGTTTTTATTATCTAATTTAAACTAAAACCTTAGTTATTAACTTCGCTAACCTGTTTCTTTTCACATTTGCAGCTTGAAGATCTACAACAGCTGGTCGCCAATCCAAAGTCTATCATTGCAGAAATCCTGGGAATGGCGTCTGCAAAGGCAAGGGGTGTTGAGAAGAGTGCACCTCCTGCTGTGGGTAGCTCATCTCAGATGGCTACCATTGACAACAATGGAGGTTTCAATTCTCCAACTGTTTTTGCTGCTCATACAAATGGGGATACAGTAGTCACTCATCTTGGTGCTGTAGGAAGAGGCGTGAAGCGTGTTTTGATGAGTTCAGGAGCGGTGGAAGCAACTCCGATAAAGAAACTGGTTGCCGACCCATTATCTGAAAAATGAGATGGCAATGGTGCCTCTTGATGTATTCGGTCCTAGATTCCGATAAATGATAATGTATGCTTAGTAATTTCTGGTACAAATTAATTCATTTGGGGGTATGCTCTTCAACCATACCCCACTAATGCATATGTTAATGGATCCTTTTAAAGCAAATGAACTTAGTTTCATTTTCCTTTTGTTGCTATCTGCGATAATTTATTAAATCATTGCCCCTAATTTACTCTGTTAATCTTTGCTTAGCAATTAGTAGATAGGATAGGACCCCGTACTTTGCCGCCCAAACTTTCTAAATTCCATTTCTTCATATTTTTTGGAAAAAAAAAACTTTTTTTAATTTCGATAAAATCTCTTCATCTGATTTATAATGGGATCTTAACAATTAGTTGTTAGATATTGTAAGTAAGCTCAGATATTTGAATTTAACATTGTAAATGAAACAATTTGTAAATTCTTTCTTTCTATCAATTCATTGGCTTTTTTATATTTCAATTTTTTTCATTGGCTTTTTTATATTTCAATTTGTAAAATGACACCAATCGGTACTATAATATTTAAAATATTTAAAATTAAATTTGAACAAAAACTCAAAGTTAAATAAAAAAATTCAAATAAAATAAAACTTTTCAATTCAACTAACTTAATTTTTTACTTGAGAAAAAGCCATGAAAATGGCCACTAGAAAGTTTTTTTTTTTCAAAAATATGGTATCCTTACTTTTATTTCCAAACCTATAGCATTTGCTACAATGAAAGTGAAGCCGGTGAGATTACAATCCGACTTTACTGTTCATGCTATTTTTTAATTGAAAAATTTTGAAGACGATGGGAATATGTAAAATCAATGTTTGATTTTGATATAACAAATAATCTAAGGACTAAATTGCAAAGTAAATAAATTTTTAAGTACTCAAAAGACTCACATTTGACAAGTAAATTTTAAACTTAAAATGTTTTGAAGTCAAAACTTAAACCCCATAAAATTTTCTAAGTGTTTCAAAGCCAAAATACTCAAAATCGCCTAGGCGTTTCGAAACACCCTCAAAGTGTTTCGATACGTTTTGATAATGGAAACGTCCATTTCGATACGAACTAATCTGTTCCGAGATAAGGGTTTCGAAACGGGCTTGCCCCGTTTCGATACAGCCTTCATTTGAGTTTTTGTTTTTTAAGTGTCGTTTCGAAACGTCTCATACCCGTTTCGATACAGGGGTTAAGTATTTTAAAAATAGAGCATTAAATGAACTAGCCGTTACTTGTTAGAATTAAATTTTTGAAAATTGGTTATCTGTTTCGATACACCCCTTTGGTGTTTCAAAACACCATTTTACAGTTTCAAAACGTTTCGATACGGCCTATTGTCGTTTCGATATTGTCCCATTTTTTACACACAACGACTCTTTCTTTTTTTAGTGTCCGTTTCGATACAGAGCCACGTGTTTCGATTTGGGTTGTTGCAGAACTGCATTTATGGATGGAAGAGAGCACCCCAACGGCTTTATAGATTATCTCAACAACCCAAACGGATAGAAATCAATGAGAATGTATAAAAACAAGCCTCAAAAGCACCAACAACAACTATTGAACCTCAAAGCAACATCCAAGCTGTCAAATCCAAACCCTAAGTATTTATTGTCAAATTCTTGTACCCAACTCTTAGAGTTCTTAGTGTAAATCAAATTTGAGGGTTTGGGGAGTGTTTGTAATCTATGTGGGCTATATTTATCTTGTGAGAGATCAATTGTAATAGCCAACATCTTCTTTGTAAAGCGAGAGTCTTGTGGTTCAATCTTTGTGTAGAAAGATTGAACATTTGTAAAGGTTGCCTCCTTAGCCTAGAAAATTGGAAGAACAAATTAGTGGAGAGTTTGTTGAAAATCCTTAGTGGGAGCTAAGGTAGTGGATGTAGAGCTTGTTAGAAGCTTGAACCACTATAATTGCATTGTCTATCATTTTTAATTGTTCCTTTTGCTCCCTTCATTTTTTAAAGTGTCAATTCACCCCTTCTTGATCATATCGGTTAATTCGATCCACTCAACAAAATACAATCCGACTTCAATGTATAATATTGTCCGAAGTCGGAACCCTTTCAGTCCCACTTTAATTTTTTTAATAAAAAATACTCCCTTCGTCCCATTTAAGGTGTCTATTGTTGACTTTTTACGCAGTTTTAGGAAGAAAAAGTTTATGTAAGAGATGTGATGTAAAATAATTGAAAAGACAATTTTACCCTTGAAAAGTTGAATTTTGTTTTGTTAAAAAACTAAAAAGAGGATAGAAAGGGAAATACACATTGTAAAAGTAGTTGATTTTTTCAATAGGACATTTTAAGTGGGACAATTTTAAAACACAAAAGAGACATTTTAAGTGGGACGGAGGGACAAATAATGTTCAAAGTCGGAACTCTTTTAATCTGAATTTACGTTTATTGTAGAAAGTACAAGATTTTTGGAAATAATTTGAGAGGTACTATATTTCTGGGGGAAAATTGGATACCATATTTTGGTAAAGTTGCCTTTTACTTGATTCAACTTGCTCAAAATATTTATCCCTAATTACAAATCTTTCTTGCCGCGCTTGATATTAGTCAACTAATAAATCTTTAGAATAATAGGAAAAAAATCAATTAGTCGATATAATTCTAGTGTTTCAATTTTAATTCATTTATATATGAATTTTCAATCAACGTGGGTAATTTTTCTTACCTTCAAACTGCCAAAATCCAAAGATAACTGTTTTGGTGAGCTTTACTAGACATTTATGAATGGACAGGTTATGTGCAGAGGTAAAAGGAAGAGATTGGCAATTTTGGGTGAAAAACCCTTTTTAAATTATTATCTTTAAAAATGGCTCCCAAAAACATTTATTTGGCAAAATGACCTCCTTTCTTGCCAGGTCGGCAGACCTCGCGTTGTGTAGGACGCAAGGTACGTTATCGCGTTCTGCATAACGCGATTTCAGTCGACGTGGCGTTGCAGTTCGGCTTAACGGTTTAACAGTACCTCGCGTTCTGCAGAACGCGAGGTCCACGAGAAATTGAAAAGGCGGCTGGACTATATCGGACTGACCTCGCGTTCTGTAGGACGCGAGGTCTGTGCATTTCCAACCAGATCCACAAGGAAAAACATGCGTAAGTAGGCCTGTTCGAACCCAATTTCGAGCGTGTAAATGGTATATTTTTAGCGATCATCGAGTTTGGGGTTGTAGTACTGTAAATTTTCTATCGTATGATACCAACATGGTTAATTTCCGTCCATTCTACAATGGTTTAAAATGGCTTCGAAAACCCTATGCTAGCATACTTTTTTTTATTGCAGTTTTATTTCAACTAATGTCGATTTTCTATTTTTTAATCCTATTAAATTTAGTAAAAACAAAAATTAAATAAACATTATAAAGTTTAATTATAATATGCAAACAAAATTAGAATACGACATTATAAAATTTAAAAGTGTTTTACATAAACATTAAAAACATAAGTAGAAAACAACAAAAAAAAAACTAAAAATGCCTATGTCCACCCGTTCCGCAGTCGGGTGGATGACGCTCACGATCCGGATACCTCCTCTGTCCATCGTATGGTGGTCCCTGAACCCTATCATCCTGACCATCGTGCGCGATCTGCGGATCTGTGCTGGGCCTAGGCGGGGAGTAAAACAAACTACCTATCGGCGTATTCGCCACCATCGGAAACTCATACTGAGGTGGATAATCGATAAGTAGAAGGTCAGTCGTGGGCGTATGGGGGCGATAGGCATCAGTGGAGCCGAACTGGGGTGGAGGCATCGTCTGCTCGAAAGTCGATGGACCGCTATGCAATGGTGGGGCAGAAGATGATGCCCCTGGAGTGTCATATCGTGGTCTCGGACCGCGCTGCGGCGACTGCCTCTGGGTCTGCCTCTGGGTCTGCCTCTGGGTCTGCCTCTGGGTCTGGGACTGGCTCGCTCGCCCGCTCCCGCGTGGGCGGTTTTGGGGTCGCTGGGGAAGCCCTTCTTGGAGCTCGGCCGGAGTAAGGATATGTGGCATCCCATTGTCCCTATACCACTGTTCATAATTGAAAGTGATCAAAGGACCCCCTGGCATAATTGGTTGGAGAAACTGTGGGCGTCTGAGGAATCGTTGACCCCAAAGTGCTATCCAGCTAGCGTGGTGCTCGGCCCAGTCAACCTCTGTCTTCCCTTGACGCGTAAGATTATGGAACTCGTCCATATTTTGCGGAGGGCGAGGAACATCTTGGACGTACCCGAACTGTCGGAGTACCCGATCCGCAGAATGCCACACACAAATTTCGTAGTTCAGCAGCGGAACTACGGAAATCTAGAGGTCTCGCTCTTGCAGAATATCTGCTGGAGTAATGCGGCGAATCTGCTCTGAATCGTAGGGTGTCCACACGAACTAAAAAGAATGAAAAAAGTTAGTAAAATTTCTATATGAAATATTATTGGAAAAAATAGTATGGAAAAAATCAAAATAATTGTTGAATTACATCGTCCTCCGTCAAGGCATCGAATCTATATCTGTATGCTTTCTGGGTGTCCGGCAGGCCGGTGTGGGATAGGTTGGCGGTCCACCTTTAAATAATGAAAAAGATCGTTAAATAAAATAATTTAATAAAAAAATATAGTAAATTATGTAGTACCTCCGTAGAAGCGGAAATGACAGAGGACTGGGAATCCTAAGATGTGGTGCCAAAGAAGGGATCCGAAGCCAAACCCAAGCCTGCAAGAATAAACAGCATCCTCCCATCGATGATTTGGAGGCGTCAACGTTTCTACAGAGGTCTCTGATAAGAAACGCCAAGACAGCTGACCCCCAAGATTTTCGTCCAGACTCGTCTAAATTTGTGAGATGATGAAGCCACATAACGTGCACTTTGTTGCGAGTTTTGTCGGGCATTAATATTCCGCCAATAATGCGCAAGATGTGGGCTCGCGCATACCGCTGTGAAAATATAAATTAATAAAGGCATCCTAATTAAAAAAATTGTAAGTTCATCCTAAAAAATAAAATTGTAAGTATCCTAAATATTTAATGTAGGCAACCTAAATATTAAATAAAGTATACTAAATAGTTACTAAATTCATCCTAAAAATTTATCCTACATATTTATAATTCATCCTAAATATTTATTAAAAAGATCCTAAATATTGTCCCTATTCATCATAAAAAATTCACTAAACGCTAATGTGCAAATAAATAATTTTAATTTAATAATAAATGTAATAAAAGCATACTAAATATAATAAAAAAATACCTCAAGTGTAACATCATCCGCATCGGGGGGAGGGGTTCCAAAGTTTTCCTCCAAGTACGGTAGAGAAATTTTCCCTCCGTCCCACGCTGTATCAGGGGCCATAACGCCAATTTGTTCAGCAAATAGGAGTGGCCAATGTCCCATCGCTACACCAGTAATAACGCTGCCATTTATAGGCAACCCGAGAATGTAGGCAACATCCTGCAACGTAATTGTTGCCTCGCCAAATGGAAGATGGAATGTATGCGTCTCGGGTCTCCACCGTTCTATCAGCGCGCTGATCAACTTTGGTCTAACCTTCACCCCCCCAATATAGCGACCTATGTGCCCAAAACCAGCCCGCGTAATCAAACACATAACGGCATCAACGGGTTCGACGGTGATACGGTTAACATAACATTGTAAGTTACGTTCGTATCCCTGAAAAAAATAAAGTAAAATAGTTAGTAAAAATAAAAGAATAAAATTTAATTAAATAAATTTTTTTAGAAATTAATAGGGAAAAAAATAATACCTCTGGACTGTTTCTCCAATATTCACTGCAGTGATTCGCTCGGTTCCGTAGCATGGGCTCCATGTGATCAAACGATATATAAAAATTACTGACAAATTTTTGTGAAACTTCTATAGAAATCGCGTTCTGTGGAGGTTTTTAGGAAAAAAACCTCCAATTTATAGAGGACCTCGCGGCGTTTGGGAAGCGAGGTTAATGAACCTCGCGTTCTATAGACCGCGATATTAGGGTACCTCGCGTCCTATAGAACGCGAGGTTCACTGAAAAGGCGCGTCATTGATCAGACGCGTGAACTGAGCGGTCAGAAAGGACATCGCGTCCTATAGAATGCGAGGTTATAAAGAACTCGCGTTCTGTAGAACGCGAGGTCGTGGGGTTTACAAAATTTTGTGTTTTTAAAGCGGGAAACTCATTTAATATACAATAATAACAAATTTTATTTACAAAAACAATAAAAATAAAAATTATAATTAAAATAATAATAATATTAATAATAATAATACCAACAATAATATTAAGAACAATAATATTAGAGTTTTTAAAGCGGGAAACTCATTAAATAATTTTTAATTTTACAATTTTGATTTATAATAATAACAATAAAAATTAAAATAAAAAAATATAATTAAATTAATAATAATAATAATAATAACAACAATAATAATAAATGATACTAATAATAAAAATTATTAGTGTGATAGTAATAATAATAACAATAATAATAAGAACAATAATAATAATAACAACAATTAATCATACTAAATACGCGTTATATTTTCAGTAGTAACTAAAAATAACGACATAGCGCAATATTTTGGAAGTTAAATTAAAACAAAACTTCCAAAATATGTGCTATGTTGCCATTAGTAGCTTCAAGCGAAAACTGCTTACGTGAATACAGAAAAAAATCTATCTCGGTGCTCCTTGCCACTCCAAGAGTTTGCTATTTATAGAGGTGAATATGATGACGTGGCAACCTCGCGTTCTGTAGGACGCGAGGTCACTATTACATCGCGTTGTACAGAACGCGAGGTCTATGAGATGTTTGTATATATATATATATGCAATTTTTGTAAGCATTTCTGTTTAGTTTAGGTGAGTTGAATATGAGTTCGTGTAATGCTGCGTTTTTTCACGTTGCAATTTTTATGTCCGAAATATTGTTCATTTATGATAGTTGGAGTTCACTTAAAGATTTGTGTGCCGCGGGGGTACATACCTTAATATTTACCGACATATCGCAATATTTTGGAGTTTGTATGCTGCAGTAGTGGCTTCAATGGCAGCTTCTGTAGCCGCCGTCGAGAGGATCCCCGGCTACAGTGTGAATCAAAGCTGCTACCATTTACTCATTTCAGATGTGGCGTGGCAGTCAACATTTACATCTGGATTTCGCTCTCTGCTTCTTTTAGTCGGGACCTCCGATCAAATTTGCCCGCTGGAGCTAATGAATTTATTGTTTCGAATACAATACTATAATTTATGTAGTTGTCTCAATTTACTTATTAAAGAATACATGTTGAAAGTTTTGTTAAATGAAATTCGACTTAAATTTATTTATGTGGTGTTTTTCCTTTCCTATAAATACCCACGAATTCTACCATCATTTACTCATTCCAAATTCTCTATAAACACCCAATCCTTGCTCACCTTATGGCAAAATTTAAGGCAACGTTTTATTTTCTCGATACTTATTTTGAGTCAACAATCACCGGCAAAATGTCACTGAAAGATTTAATACAGTTGACAACAATCGAGGTTAGTAAAAATACCGACAAACAAATTGCGGCCATGGAATGTCGAATCCCATCACCGTCAGCTAATGAAACGCACTACGTTATGAAGCTTACGAACGAAACAGACGTTCGTAACATGTATGACCGGCTCAATGCCGTCGGAGCTAGAGACGTTGATTTCAATGTTAAGTTTGTCAACGCCGGCGAAGGTAGTACGTCTGCACCCGTAGAACCTGCTCCAAACACTGAACACGCACCGTCTTCACCAGATGTTGATGCGGCTGTGGAGGAGCTGCAACTTTTTATGTACAGGCGTAGACAAAGAAAACAACAGATGATCGAAGAACTAAACCTAAGTTCAGACGTGTCCACTGACTACGATGATTCAGATTAACCATTAACTTATGAAATGATCTTCCAATTATGTTATATGATGTCTTATTTCATCATTTACGAATGTTAAACGGACTTCAAGTTATGTAAAATTACTAGTACTCATTTACATTATAGGCACCAGTAGTAGTATTCAATTAAATACTACAATTGTCTCAAATTCTCGAACATGTTCTCAATTACACAAACAAACAAATAGTGAATAGTACGGTTATTATAACTTCTGACGGGGTGTTTAAAAAAAACGTTTAAAGTGACATCGCGTTCTATAGCACGCGATATATTTAGAACATCGCGTTCTATATAACGCGAGGTACGTATATCGCGTTCTATAGAACGCGAGGTACTGGTTCTCCCATCAAATCTATCCCTTACTTGTCGAAAGTAAGGGGACTGCCTCCCAGGCACACACACGCCATTCCTGCCTCCCATCAAATCTATCCCTTACCTGCTTATCGGTTTTAGGTAATGGACAAGCAAAGTAACGTCTCTGAACCATTAATTGCCTTACACAACCAGATTCTCCTGGATTGCAAGGGCCAATAATTTTGCCTATATATGAACCCTAACCATAAAACGAAAATATAAGTTTCAATTGGCAATCAATTCCTAGAATTTTCTAAGTATCAAAATTTCAAAAGTCTTTCAAAATATTCAAATGGCCGGACGAGGCGTTACTACGAAAGTTTACTACGATGGGCAGATATTCGAGGGTACCGAACTCGGCGTCCTTTTTTACTGCCAAGATCCGGTAACGATAAAGCTTCCGAGGATATTATCGTTCAAGAAGTTGGTCAACAAAATGGAGGCAAAAGTTCCTCATTTCAATAATCATCGTTTGTCCGACGTGAAGTATCGGGTGCCAATATCTATAGACCCTTTACGGTACACTGTATGCCAAATTGCGGCAAATGCTGATGTGCAAATGATGATGGAAGCCCACTTCGAGTATTCAATCGGGGGGCCCCTCGAGCTGTATGTATCGTTCTCCGAGTCTCATCCAGTTGTCGAAATACCAAGCTGGGGCCGGGCGAATTTCGACTTCGATCCGAATGCCAACGTTGATAGCCCGACCGCAGGTCTACGACGTGATTTTGGCCTACTCTGTCGAGACAACGAAGTTGGTGCATCGTCATCTGCTCCTCCAAGGCAGTCCTGCGTAGCTAGTATCGGGTTCGACCTCAACCAACCCCCAAACGATGAATTCGATGCACCAACAAATGCATCGTACAGTCCATATGATCCATACAATCCATACAATCCTTATAGTTTTAGGGGGAAGGAACGTCGGCTCCTTACGTTACGCACGACCATGAAGCATCATATGGCCGGCACTCAATGTATGTCTCTGGCACCGACTACGGTCAACCATCTATGGGGAGACATTCTTCTTTTGGGGGTGAGGGAGCATCGTCATCTTACGCTATGCACGACCATGATTCATCATATGGACGACACTCAACGTATGTCCCTAGCACGGAGTACGTTCAATCATCAATGGGAATACATTCTTCTTATGGTGATCTTGATTTTGGTCTTGGAAATGAGGTTCCTGAGCGATCTCGTGAGAGGTCTCCCGCTCCTCGACCCCAATCCTCGCCTCAAAGGGTAGTGATTCCAGAAGCTCTACTATTCCAGCTCCCGGAGGATGCTTCTGACGAAAAACCGATTAGAGAACCCGGGCCAGACGGAGACGAGCTGGGGCCATTCTATCCCGAACCAGAAGACTTGACAGAGTTACCAGAAGACCCAGAAGACAATGTCGTTCCACCACCAGATTTGGACGAAGAACCGACTGCCACCAACTTTCCTGTAGACGCAAGACCAATTTCTATGTTCCAGCCACCATCCCACTTCACAACGGTTGATATGGATGCAATGGACGTCCCTGATTTTCCCCATGACGACACAATAGATGGCCGAGTCCACCGTTCTGATGGTGAACTAAGAATTGGTATGGCGTTCGCGAACAAGGAAATTGCGGTGGCGGCAGTTAAGCAGTACAACCTTCGTCATAATGTTGAGACGACGGTGAAGAAAACCCAAGCCAAATACTACAAGGCTCAGTGCGTCCAAAAGGATCAAGGCTGTAAATGGAAAATCCGGCTATCAGACTTGAAGAGGGCAGGCAACCGTTGGAAAATAACAAAACTTGAGGGGCCTCATACATGCACCGTTCCTAGCCTCAACCAGGATCACAAGAACCTGGATGCAAAGTACCTCGCGGACATCTTTTCCACACTGGTGAAAACAAATCCCACTGTGTCGGTCCCCACATGTCAGGCTGCAGCTCTAGCTGTCACCGGCTTCCGTCCAGGTTATTCGAAAGCATGGTATGCAAAGAAAAAGGCCAAAGAGGAATTGTATGGCCGATGGGAGGAATCTTACATAGAGTTGCGCCCGTGGCTTAATCTCCTGCAGAAACACATCCCCAGAATGGTTGTCAAACTTGATACGGTTCTGGCATACGAAAATGATCGTGTCGTCTGAGGTGTTTGTCAATTCCACCGGTTATTTTGGACTTTCCCCCAGTGCATCAACGCATTCAAGCACTGCAAACCGATGGTCCAAATCGACGGCACATGGTTGTATGGAAAATATACACAGATCCTACTTCTAGCTATAGCACAGGACGGCAATCGCAAATGCGTTCCTGTTGCATTCGCAATCGTCCCGAAGGAGGATATGGAGTCTTGGACGTTCTTCCTTACGAACCTACGAAAATATGTCCTTGATCCTGTAATACGAAGAAGAAGGGATGAAGGGGTGTGTGTTATTTCTGACAGAGGCACAGCGCTGATGTGGGCGATACAAAATTTGGGTGACTATTGGAAGCCTCCATACATTCACCATCGTTTCTGCTTGCGGCACATAGCCGCAAACTACCTGCTGCAATACAAGAACCGTGATGAACGTCAAATGGTGCTCGATATGGGTACGTCCTTATGGCATTTTCATTTACTATATTATTTCTTACTCTCTTTTATTATTTCTTACTCCCATAACTATTCAACTGTCATTCCGTAGGCAACTCGCACTACAAACAAGAGGTGGCTGAGCTGCTCGAGGAATTGAGAGCGAGAAACAAAAAAGGCGCAGAATACCTTGAAAAAATCCCAAAGGAAAAATGGCTTCGATCGTATGACGAGGGCAAACGTTATGGTCACATGACAACGAACTTGGCTGAGGCAGTGAACTCATCACTGAAGGGAGTTCGGCAGTTGCCTATCACTTCCATTGTCAAAGCCACCTATTATCGTTTAGCTACCCTTTTTGCAACCTTGGGCAAGCAAGCAGCTGAGTACATGGCAGGTGGACACAAAGTCCATCCAGATTTCCGCTCAAGACTGCATATTCAGTTGACCCAATCAAGACAGGTGCAAGCAACTCTCTTCTCGCGAGAAGGACACTTGTTTCGTGTTGCGGAATTTTCGAGGCGGATAGAAGGCATTCAGCACAACGCTTACGTTGTAGATCTGAGGGAAAAAACCTGCGAGTGCGGAATATTCCAAACTTTCAAATACCCGTGCGCACACGCCATTGCTGCTTGCACTAACCAACGAATAGAATACATGCATATGGTTGATCCGGTATACTTACTCAAAACGGTGCTTAAAGTTTACGAAAAAGAGTTTCCTCCAATCGGAAATGAGGTTGATCCAAATGCTGTGGACACTGAACCGATCATACGCCCAGATCCAGCACTACTACGAGCCAAAGGACGTCCACCTTCTACAAGAATATATTGTGCCGAGGATTTGGTCGAACATCGAGAGAAAACCGGACAAAAGAAGCATTGTTCTATATGTCGAAATCTTGGGCACACAGCTCCTAAGTGTCCTAATCGCTCAGCCCCTCGTATTAATTAATTATTTTTCATTTGTATATGTGAGTTCGCACATGACAATCTAATCAATAAAGTCAGTCCACTTCGATTTATACAACCCGTCATCTTATATTTTCAATCATTCAAAAAAATATGTTATGATAGTGTTTTCGAACAACTTTAAATCAGCGTACAATGGAAGAAAATTGACCGTGTTAGTGTCATACGATAGAGAATTTCCAATACTACAACCCCAAACTCGATGTTACCTAAAAATTTAAAATTTATACGTATGAAATTCTGCTCGAACATGCCTATCGACATTAGTTGAAATACAACTTCAATAAAAAAAAGTATGCTAGCATAGGGTTTTCGAAGCCATTTTAAACAATTGTAGAATGGACGGAAATTAACAATGTTGGTATCATACGATAGACAATTTTCAGTACTACGACCCCAAACTCGATGATCGCTAAAAATATACCATTTACACGCTTGAAATTGGGTTCGAACAGGCCTACTTAGGCATGTTTTTGCTTGTGGTTCAAGCTGGAAATGCACAGACCTCGCGTTCTGTAGAACGCGAGGTCCGTGCGATATATTCCAGCCGCCTTTCAATTTCTCGGGGACCTCGCGTTCTGCAGAACGCGAGTTACTGTGAAACCGTTACCATGAGCTGCAACGCCACGTCGACTAAAATCGCGTTCTACAAAACGCGAAGTCGGCCTACCTGGCAAGAAAAGGGGTCATTTTGCCAAATAAAAGTGTTTGGGAGCCATTTTTCAAGATAATAATTAAAAAGGGGTTTTTCACCCAAAATTGCCGAAGAGATTATCCTTTGTTTGTCTAATGATTAGCTACCGAACCTCACCTAACCATCTGAAAATACGGAAATCAAAGTGCTTCAATTAGTCTACTAATTCAATGATTTTGCCTATCTTCCCTATCTCATCCAAACACAATTAATATTATGAGAAGATTCAGCTTTGACACCCACCACCATCTTAACCTAATTATTTGATCATTATATCAGTTGTTTAATGTTTAATAACTGAATGAATATGACAAAACCCTGATAACAAGATTAAAGAAAGGAATCAATGAGACTAATAATTCATGTCTAAGTAAAATTCGACATGATTTAGTGGGAAGAAATTAGACTTCGTTTGTTTCGAATCATAATTTTATACTTGATTTCAAAAAATTTTAAATATAGTTTAAGTTATTAAATGAGAACTCAAACAACTCAATTTTTTTAACAATTAGTGGATCGAGTTTCAAGTTAGAGTCTAGTTCATCGACTCTGTGTGACATGGGGCGGAGCCACTTTATAGAATGGGGTGTCTCATGACACCTAATTTTTTTTAAATTTTTTCCCTATATAATTTGTATATAATAAAATTTAAAATATATATAAATGACACCCCTTTATAAATAATTAACACTACTTAAATATCGTTGAAAAAAATGACGCCCCTTGAATAAATTTCTAGCTTCGCCCCTGCTGTCTGATATATGTCCATGCATAATATAAAAGAAATATATATATATATATATATATATATATATATATATATATATATATATATGTCATATATGGTTATAGAAAGCCGTTTAAATTAGAACCAATTAGTACAATAACATTATATATATTTACAATTAAATTTGAACATAAACTCGAAAAATTGGATTCTTCTCGATTTAGAAGAAAAAATTAAATAAATTTTGAGTTATAATATAAGACTCGATAATTCAAAAAAATTTAACTCGAATCTATGGAATGATGTATGTCCTCCATCTACATTTCCATTTACCCTCCTGGTTCAAAATTTTGCTTCGGCATAGCTGTCTATTTTTATGGAGTGGCCCATGCAATATTCCTTAGTAGTTCCCTCATAAATGCAAAGCGAGGAGGAGGGTACAGCTTACAGTGGTGGGCATGTTGTTATTGATGAAAGCCAGCGCCATAACTTTTGTTTTCAGACCTGGAATTTTCACAAAAATTCAAAATGAAGAAAAAGAAGAGAGGATTGAAACTTGAAACTTCAAAAAATCAACCATTTTTAAGCTGTGGGTCGTGTGGGCAGTGCTCATTTATTTTCATATGACACTATTAAATAACAATGTCAGTAGGGTTGATGAAGTTCAAAATTTTCTTCCCCTCTCCTCTCAAGGGAAAAGTTTGAGGAAAGAAATGTCAGTTAGGTGTTGCCTCTAAAGCATTTTAGGGTAGCAGGACAATTTTGTTCTCATGCTACTGGGATTTTGGCTTCTTGTAGTTGTACCAACTTTCATTAAGCTCCCTTGTAACTTGTAAGGAAAGCAACTATACCCCAATAATCTTTTGGCTATGATGTAAAAGAGATCTGCTTCCTAATCACAGCATTTAACAATGACAAACAAAAAAAAACTCTGTTAATGATTCTATTAAGCAAACTTAGCTCTGAGTCAACTTTAGCCAACTCCCGCGGAAAGAAATTAAAAGATCATTATTTTTAAACTAGAACTAGTGTGTACTGATTGAATTCAATAATTACATTATAATGAATTCTCACTTTCATTATTTATTGTTTTTGGCACAATTATTATTAAAAAACAATTAGTAATCATTATTTACTCAAATGGGAAGCAATGCAAATATGCAATGCCAATTGCCAACCAAAATGGGTTTAATTGCTGCTGCTTTCTTTATATGGTCTTTTTTCTAATTCTCTTCCAAAAGCTATCCTTTCTCTGTCCTCATCTGGTCATTTCCCCCCTAAGTTTGAGTTTTTTAGCATTCCAATTTCCCACCTTAATTTATTTTACAAATTGTTTCTTCCTTTTCTTTCTAAACCTAACCCCACTCCTTCCCTTCATTCTTCTGCTCTCGTCTCTAAAAAAATGAGTCTACTACTTTAGGTTTTTCTAGAAGACCAAAGCATTTTCATTTCATCTGAAAGAAAAATGGCAGCCGACAAACCTAGCTCTAAAGGCCAAGCATGGTTAGATTCTCATTTTCTTTTCTTTTCTCATATTTCACAAAATGTAACTGGTTTTGCTTTACAGGTTTTGTGCCACTGGATTACCAAGTGATATTATCATTGAGGTTGATGACATGACTTTTCATCTCCATAAGGTTAGCATGGTTTTGATTTTTGATTTTGGAATGAAAACAAACCTATATTCTGTTCAATGGTTTTTCTTTTCCTTTTCCTTTTAGTTTCCCTTGATATCCAAAAGCCGAAAGCTTGATCAGTTAATAGAAGAGCAAGGTCGGAAATCATCTACTCCAACCGTTACCAAACAGAAGCAGCGTGTAACCGAGACTGAAATCGAAGAAGTAGAAGAAGAAACAGAGGAACATCAAGAACAACAAGATGGTGATGAAGAGGAAGGAGATTGTTACCAGATATCTCTTCAGGGTTTCCCCGGTGGTTCCGACACTTTTGAGACCGCCGCCAAATTCTGTTACGGCGTTAAGATCGATCTCTCATCCTCCACCATCGTTCCTCTCCGTTGCGCCGCTGAGTTTCTCGAAATGACTGATGAGTACTCCGAGGATAACCTTATTTCCAAAACCGAAAGGTTCCTTTCTCAATCCGTTTTTAAAAGCCTTAAAGAATCGATCAAATCGTTAAAATCGTGTGAATCAGTGATGACTTTAGCGGAATCTTTAGGCATTGTACAGAGATTGATTGATTCGATTGCTTCAAGAGCTTCTTCTGTAGATCCGACTCTGTTTGGCTGGCCAGTGAATGAAGGAGCGATTGAAGCTAAAGGAGCTTCGACTCAAGCTTTATGGAACGGAATCGAAACTGGTTTGAGAAGAAAAGCTCTAGCTCGAACAAACAATGTAGAGTCGTGGTTTGAAGATCTAGCATTGCTGAGTTTACCGTTGTTTAAACGCTTCATTTTAACGTTGAAAGGGCGAGATCCGAGTCCAGAGGTCATCGAAAGCTGCCTTATGTGTTATGCTAAGAAGTACATTCCCGGGACGTCGCGGTCAAATCGGAAACCGTCATCGTCCACAGCTGCCGCTATTTCAGAGACTGAACAGCGTGAGCTTTTGGATACAATTATCTCGAACCTTCCCTTAGAAAAGACCCGTTCATCAACCGCGACGCGGTTCTTTTTCGGTTTGTTACGAACCGCTAATATTTTAAACGCATCGGAATCTACCAAAGCCACGTTGGAGAAGAAGATCGGTTTCCAGCTCGAGCAAGCAACGTTAGACGATCTGTTAATCCCGAGCTATTCGTATCTCAACGAAACGCTCTATGACGTTGATTGCATTGAGAGGATTTTAGGTTATTTTTTGGATGGATTAGAAGAAAGAAACGCTGCTGGAATCGAAGCCGAAGCCGAAGCCGAAGGTAACGACGATAACATTATTAATAGCAGTAGACTGCCTGCATTAATGCTCGTTGGAAAATTAATCGACGGTTATCTTTCCGAGATTGCATCTGACGCAAACTTGAAGCCGGAGAAGTTTTATAATCTCGCAATTTCACTTCCTGATCAAGCTAGAAACTTCGACGACGGACTTTACAGAGCTGTTGATGTATACCTCAAGGTACTAAAAAGAGGATTATTTTAGAAAAACACGATTGAAGTTAGTTAATTAAGCTTTTCGTTTTCCTTACTTAGCAGGCGCATCCTTGGATACCGGAATCGGAGCGGGAAAAGATATGCGGAGTATTAGACTTTCAAAAGCTGACACTGGAAGCATGCACGCACGCTGCACAAAACGAGCGGTTGCCATTACGCGCGGTGGTCCAAGTGTTGTTTTTCGAGCAGCTGCAGCTACGCCACGCGATCGCCGGCACGTTGTTGGCGGCGGAAGCGGCGCCGATGGATGCGGGGAGGTTGTCGGAGACGATGAGAGAAGACGAGGAAGGAGAAGAGGAAGAAAGGGTGGCGGTGTCACGTGGGGAGGAAGGCAGAAGGAGCAGTGGCACGTGGAGATCAGCTGTGAGGGAGAATCAGGTGCTGCGACTGGACATGGATAGCATGAGGACGCGGGTGCATCAACTGGAGAGGGAATGCTCCACGATGAAGAGAGTGATCCAGAAGATTGAGAAAGAAGGCCCACGTGGCGGTGGATGGAGAGGGTCGTTGAATAAAAGGTTTGGGTGTAAGTTCAAGACTCAAGTATGTGATTCCCACGAATCAACGGTTGCGGAGACACGAAGGGGAAGGCATCATCATCAACAATAGAGCTTCCACCACAAGAACATAATTATTAAGAAACAATAAAGTTGTCCTTTTATTTCTTATTAAACAAAAATTGTAGAAATATGTTTATTTGAACTCATCTTTTAAGGCAACGGGACAACGCAATGGAATGAAAATAATGGAAAGGGCAGGTGATGATGGGCCAACGGGAGTTAGTGGAGAAGTGTGAGGAATTGTTTAGTAAAAAATATTTTAATTTTTGTGCTCTCTCTCTGTGTGTGTGTGTGGGACTGGGGGTTGCTTTTGGAGGTTTAGAAATTGGAAGCATCAGGATCATGATGAGGTGCAGAGGCGGTTCAAAGATTTTAGGGCCATGTGCAATGTATTAAAATGGAGTCCTTAATTTATAATCAATAAGAGATATAAATTATTTTTTTTCAAAAAAAAAATCTTAATACTAAAAATTAACTTATATACACACATAATTATATATAAATCTATATTTTTTTTACAAATATTTAATTTAATTTAATTTAAGTTCTCTATTTTGGGGGCCCTCTCTACTGGGGGCCCTGTGCGGTCGCTCCTATCGCGCCTATCCAGAACCCCACTGATGAGGTGGACGTTGGATCAAACTAAAAGAGTGCAAAAGCTTATTCCCTATGTGTTTTTATTTTTTAAATTAGATTATCAAATTCAATATTTTCATGAATTTAAAATCTTTGGCCTTGGAGCTTAGTTTATCATAGGCTCCATTTTCATTTTAGAAACAATTTAATTTCAACCTTAAATTTTGGGTACACAAGATCAAAAGGTGGCGTAGTGGGAATAATTTTTTTTTATCATTTCTCGGTGTTCTTTTTTATGTTCCAACACTAAAAACACTAAAAAATTAAATTTTAAAACTTAATTTTAAATTTTAAATTCTAAACTCTACGCCATATACCTTAAAAAATACATATTACCTTAAAAAATTTAAATCCTAACCACAAATTTTAATCTTAAGTTTTATATACTAAATTAATTTAATTTTTAATGTGGGGGCAATATATAAGGGCACAAAAAGAGTAGAGAATTTCCATCGTCGGTGGTGGTAGTTGGTAGATGTTTGGTGAGATTCTGAAATATGGTTTGAAATCAATAAATGCTGTGTTCTGCCAAAACCACTCATCATAGGAGTATTCCTTATAAAAGGAATTCAACGATAGGCATAGTGTTTGAATGCCTCCTTCCTCTTCTTATGGTTAATGAGACCCCAAATTATGCTGACTTTGGAAAAAGAATAATGGTCTCTTCTCAGGTTTGGGTTGGGCTCAGACCTAATCATAATTAAATTAAGGTAAACTACGGTTATGGTTACTGAAATAAGTAAGTTTTTATTTTGAGTTTTAAAAATTATACTAATATTCAGCTCCAATGTCAATTACATTAACATAATCCAAATACCATTTGGACAAACTTCTGGTGAGTGAGCACCGAATAATGATTAAAGGAGTCCACTTTGTTTTTTCATATTCAAAGGAAAAAAATCTTAATCCGTAGAATATATACTTGTAACAAATACTAAACATTAAATTTAATTAATTTGAATGATGCAGATAAAATGAGATACTTAAAGTTAGAAAATTTAATTAAAAACCTATGAAATCCAATACCTATGAGTAGGGTTGTAAAAACAAGTCAGGATCTGGAAACCTGCCTGAAACCTGCTCGAGTCAGAACCTGATTTAACCTGAGAATTCGATGATCCGAACCCGAACTGTAACTGACTGTTGCTGACCCGAACCCGAGTTGAACCTGTTACTGTAGCAACCGAACTCGATCTGTGTCCGACTGAAAACAACCCGAACCCGAATCTGACCTGGTAATTTTGACCTGAAACCCGACCTGCATCCGACTGAAACGAACCCGAACCCGAGACCGACCTGGCAAATTACCTGATATTATCCGACTGAAACGACCCGAGATCCGATTTTACCCGACCTATTTTGAACCCGACCTGTTAATGGACCCGACTTGTTTTGAACCTGAACTGTTGTTGACCTGAACTAATGTAGACCTGTTTATTATAAACTTAATAAATTTTTAATAGATTATGTTAATTTCATTACTTAAAATTATATACTTAAAAATTTGTTTAAGTATAAAAATATATACTATGTATAATAAAATTATATACTTAAAATATTTGTCCTATTTTATACTAAATATATAATATATTAGTAATATATAATTAATATAATATATTAAACTTATATACTTTATTATGTCAAATGTCTTACAATTGACATAATAACTTATTTTACTAAAGTTATTAACATAATAAGAAAAATCTTTCAAGTATTATATTAATTATATATTATATTAATTGAAAGACAATTGTCATAATATATACTAAGTTATTAACTTATATTTTGTCTTATTTTTCGTACTTATTATGCTTCATATTTATGTTAACTTAAATTATATAAAACATATATACTAAGACAATTGACATAAAATATACTAAGTTATTAACTTAAAATATATAAAACATATTATGTTAACTTTACAATGTTCATAAATAAGAAAATTAAGATAACTACAAAATATAAGTAATTTGGATAACAGTTAACTTAGATTAATATATATTAAGTCTTTCAAATTAACAGTTAAGTTAGTATTATGACAATTGTCTTTCAAATGATTAATATATATTAAGTCTTTCAAATTAACAGTTAACTTAGATTAATCTGGATAACAACTCTATTTTGTTAATTTAAATGGGTTAACTTCTTAAATTTGTTAATAACAAAGAATAAAATGAAGTCACTTTTCTAACTTGAAATTAACAGTTAACTTAAATTAACAACGAACAATGAACAAAATGAAGTAATCGGGTTAACTTCATATTAACAGTTAACTTAAATTATAATAATTTTACAAACATATAATTAAAATAAGTTAATAACAAAGAGAATACAAACTTTAAGTTTACAAACAGAATAGAAGCTTACAAAATGATAAGTAATCTTGCTCTCAGATCTTATAGCAAAGTCAAAAGACTTTGCTACCAGAAAGATCATCATCGAGCAACAACATAAAGCTACCAACAAGTTTTAATTATGGGTAACTTAGCTATGAAAGCTAAGAAACCAGCAAAATTAAAACAAGGGCAACAAAATAAAACCAACAAACTAACAGTACTTAATACCTAGCAACCAGCAAGACAGCAACCAGCAAAGAACTTCAACCAGCATCAAACTCAACATTGAACAGCAACCAGAACAAAACAACACTAAGTGAAAAAAAAACAAGGTATAAGAAAAAGTAAACAACACTAACAGAAATAAAAGACATGTAAATAAAGAAACAAAAAGATGAGAAATGTAAACTTACATTTTTGGGCAACATAAAAGGAGCATTGTATGACCAAGTCCAGCAACATCAAAATATAACAGCAACATAAACTGTAAGTTAAAAAAACAAAAGTGAAAACAGAGACAACAAAAACTAAAATAAAAAACAGATCAAGATAATAGACTAAGAAACAGAAACAAAACAAAAGTAAAAACAGAGAGAGATTAGAATACCTCATTCAGGAATGAGATCTTCAACAGCTGTAACCCCCTCGTCCCGGTCTGGCCGGATGACCGGTCCGAGTGAGCTACACGGGGAAAACCGAGTGAAAACTCCCTAAGGAACTCTCCCTCGGTTAGCAACCCTATTTTTTTTCATTTTAAATCTTGTCTAGATGAGAGTTACATCCTAAGTGATCATACAGCAGAACAATATTTACGAAGCAATCAATCGAACCCAAACTAACATTTAAAAGCCCATTTTAAACCTTAAACTGCAGGTGGTATCGATACCCTTAAGGGGGGTATCGATACCCCTTGACTAGGTCAACAGGGTTTGGTCAACCCGTGGAGACCGTATCGATACCCCAAGGAGTGTATCGATACCCTCCCCAAAAGTTGACTTCCCACGGTCAACGCCAAGATAACGGTATCGATACCCTAGAGGCCAGTATCGATACCGAAATTGACAGTGGCTCCAGTGACCAAAAAGGTATCGATACTCTCCCTCGAGTATCGATACACGAGGCCTGAAACCAAAGGCAGTATCGATACCAGACCAACGGTATCGATACCCCAGCTACGAACTTGCAGGTTTGAGCTAATTTAGGGCATAAGGGGGCCCCTAAATCCCTCTAACACTTCAACCAACACACTATCATCAATCCCTAAGGCAAGCCAACCATAAAAGCATGCTTTCACAAGAACCAAAGGGCATTAAACAACCCAAAGAGGTACACATACAATCAAGCAATTTAGGCATTCCAACAAACCTAAGCATCTATGCATAGCATTCAAAAGGGCAATTTAGCATATAAGGTCATCCAAGCACGTAAGATTTCATGCCTTAGCAACCAAACAAATAGACATTCAAGGCATGCAACAACAAAGATATTTATAGATCAAACAAGGCATCCAAGAATCAAACCAATATCGGCATACATCAAAACCTATCCCATTGCTTAACTATTACATTAATTTACTCAAAACTCACACATTGAGCTCACCAAAAGCAACACTTGGAGACCTTTCCTTGCCCATGCCACCCACAAGCTATTTATCTGCATTTTCGAACAAAAGAGAGCGTAAGCATAAAAGCTTAGTGAGGGTAAGCTCATAAAACAAACCTTCGACAATGCAGGGTCCAAGCACGAGCAACCATCATGATATTATACGTGATTTTACCTTCGATTCACATGAGCCATAAGTATAGGTGATGCATGAACATACTACCAAATTCATGCCATGCTCAACAACTTAATAGTTCAACATACAATGATACATAACTCAAAGTATTAGCCACATCACATATCGTTTCACATTGAAATTCACATTTCATATTACATTGATACACATATCAATTCATATTATCATGTATGCATAACTTCATATTGGCCTAAACATACTTTCTCTTATTGGCACCTAGCTATGACTCGAATACGCGGATAACATGTTGGAACGCATTTCCAACAACAACATTACCTCGGTGGGATTCCACTCATCACCGGTCCTTGCATGTGCGGGATTCCACTCATCGCCACATGCCCTACGGATGGGATTCCACTCATCATCACGTAGAAATATATAAAAGCTTCCGGTGGAATATTACATCACCGTACTCCTCCTTGGTGCCTTAACGCCACCAAGGCCACGTACGTTTTGGCTCAATTTGTGTGCACACTCATCCTAATGATCGATCATTGTACCCAAGCATACTAGTGCCAATTAATCAAATTTCACAACCTTTGATGTTCGAGAGTCATAATATGGCATCTTACATCATATTAAGCTCAACATCAATTATCTCAACAACATAATATCATAATGTCATGTTCAAGAGTAATAATATGGCATCTTACATCATATTAAACTCAACATCATCATACACAATCACAATACAAACCACATGCATAGCAATGCCTCAAACCATGTCTCAACAACATATATAACACATTATACATACCTAAATAATCATGAGGCATAACATCAATTAAAGAGATCACCCAATGTCTCTAACTAAAGCTTAGGATTAGGCTACCACCCCAATCCTAACTCTAGGTGAGTCTACCAATCTCAACCTAGTCCACATGCTCGAACCAAATGCTCAAAACCATTTAAAATATTTTAACCACTCACCTCTACTCCAAGCTCAATTACCAAGCAACCATGGTCTTCAATCTTTCTTCCGGATTTGCTCCCAAGGCTTCACCAACCCAAAACCAAGCTTCTAGACATCTCAACACAAGTAAAACAACCACAAATCAATTCATCAATTAATGTAGCAAACCCGGTACACTAATCAAACACCAAACTCAACATTTCAAACCATGAACAACCCCCAAAATCACCAAATCCGAGCAGCCCTTATACACAGCCCAAAACTTGTGATTTCAACACATTTAGCACATTCAAATGCTTCCAAAACAGCCCTCATCTATTACCCTAACACCAACCTTCAATTTCCAACACAAACCACACCAAAAACTCAAGTTTTACAACCTTAAAACTAGCCTTAAGACCATACTACGAATTTTCATCCAAAATTAACCAAATTAACATATGTTGAGTATTTCATAGTGCTTAAACAAACCCCCAATACAATTTATCAAAACAATTTGAAAAACCCCATTGAAACCCCTAATTTCCAAAACACCATATTTTTGAAATCTAAAACAAAGGATAGATAAAGATTGAAAAGGAGATTAAGAAAATGCAATTACCTCTTAAAACGGGGTTGAAATCGAGTGGTAGGATCCATGGAATAGAAGCTAGGGTTTTGAGAGGTTTTAGAGATGGGGTTTCTTCCTTTTTTTGAAGTTGGAAAGAAGATGAAAAGAAGATGACAACTTTTAGTTAAAGTTGTCTAGCTTTTTAAAACTTTAGGGTCAAATTACCTCATAAGCCCTCCCCTTTCTACAAAAGTTCAATTAGGTCATTATTTGAAGATGAAATGTTTTAATTAAGTTTTATTTGACTCGAACTAAAACCCGGCTAACTCCTAGCCCCAAAACACGGGTGTTACAACATCAGGCAGAGAAGATTCATTCACAACAGCCAGATATTCATCATCTTTATCCTCAGGCTCAAAATCATACAACCAATTACGGGTTGTAACAAAAATTTTAACATTTTTGGGCAAAAGTCTAGCCCTCAACTTGTTCAAAATCCGACCCCCCATACTAAATGAGGATTCGGATGCAACAGAAGTAATTGGAATGGCTAAAACATCTCTAGCCATGAGAGAAAGAGTAGGAAAAGAAACAGACTGTGACTTCCAATACTCTAATATATCAAACTCAGAATCATCAGACCGAGGGAGAAGGGGCAAAGATATGTAAGAGTCAACATCAGATTTAACACTCCTAGAAGCGGCCAAATTTGCATCAAAGTTCTACAAAAAAACATAAAACTAGTTAGAAAATTGTAAGTAAAAGAAACAAAAATGAAAACATAAACTAAAACAAAACTGACCTGAAACAGGTTTGACTTTTTGAAGGTCCGAAGCCGATTCGAACTCGAAACACTTGTACTTTGAGATGAATTGCATTGGACAGAAGAATTAGAAGAAGATGAAGAACACAGAACAGTTCTAGAATAATAGATATACAAATTCACAAATTCATTGTACACAAGACTAACTCTCAACCTCATCCTCAACATAGAGGACACCATACAACTCCTTCAGAAGTTGCAACTTATAACGGGGATCAAGTAAAACAGCAAAAGACAGAATAGTAGAGTGTTCAGACCAGTATTTCTCATACAACTCAAGCATAGGACCATCCATAGCAGAAATTCCAACACAAGGATCATTGTGAGCATCACACAAAAGTTTCTCAATAGCAACAACATTAGCCAGATATAAATTAGAAGTAGGATACTTGGATCCTGAGAACAGAGTGGTAATCTCATAAAAAGGCTCAAGAAAATCACATATCAAAGATGCAGTTTCCCACTCATCCTCTAGTATAATATCCAGGCCATTCTCTCTATTAACAAACAAATTGATAGCTAACTTAGCATCAATAGCCCTACGTAGCATCAAATAAGTGGAGTTCCACCTAGTAGGGACATCCAAAACTAACTTACCAGAAAAATCAGAATCACAATCTCTAACAGCAGAATCAAAACCACATAGTCTAGAATCAGAAGAGTCAATAAATTTAACAATTTCACGCAACTTAACAATAGAAGAATCAATAACCTTCAACCCTCTTTGAACTATCAAGTTCAGAATATGAGCAGCACATCTAATGTGAAAGTATTTACCATTGCAAGGAAGGGGAGATATGGCGTGCAAATCGTCTTTGAGACGCTTAACCATTCTATCATTAGCAGATGCATTATCAAGGGTTATAGTAAAAACTTTCCTTTCAAGACCCCACTCACATAACAACTTCTTAACAAACTTATATATAGACTCACCATCATGGGGTGGGGGGAAACGACGAAAGTTAAGAATTTTTGACTGAAGTTTCCAATTATTATCAACATAATGGGCAGTCAGAGCAAAATATGAACGTGAAGTGCAAGCAGACCAACCATCACATGTAAAATAGATTCGACTTGAAACAGAAAGCATTGAATCAATTAACAACTTCTTATGCTTCTCATGTTTTAACATGCAATGCTTAGTAACAGTATACCTAAAGATATCCTTGACATTAGAATTACGATAACGATGCAAAATCCTAAGTTTATCATGCTCAACCATGCTCAATGCATATCCATGACACAAAATAGCTTCAGCAAACAAATCACAGTAGGTTTTCTGATCAAAAGAACTTCCTAAAACACTACTGGGATTGGATACAAGGAAATCCTTATAGGCAGAGCATTTTTGGGTGTGTCTTTTAGGGTTAGAGGTACCAATATAAGAATCAGCTTTATACCTTTTTGATTTGCAATACTTACATTCAGCAAAGATGCCATCCTCCTCCTTAACGAAGCAATAGTGATCCCAAACAGGAGAAGTCCTTCTCCCAAACTCTGTTGATGAAGTTGTTGAAGCCCTCCTTCTAGTGGAAGGAAGAACAGTAGAGGCTTGGTCATTTTCATCCGCTTCAAACAAAACATTAACAAAAATGAGTTAGTGACTGATCAAATACTAAAAATGATCTTCTGAAAATAAAAGAGTATACCTCTTTGAACGGAAAACTCCAACTCGTAAGAAATATCACCAATAGGCATAGCTGTGCTAAATGAACAAAAGAAAAATATGTAAAATCCCAGAAAATGAATGAAACAGCAAAAAGAACAAGTACATAACACATTTACATAACAAAATCCAGAAACAGAAACTTTAAAACATTTAATAAACAAAAACTCTAGCATGCATACTAAACAAACAATACAGAAACATAGGGTGGTTTCAGTTTAATCCTTGTACGTGGCGTTGTTTACACCGAACCCCAGGGTCCTTTAAAAACCCCCTTTGGCACCAGTAGCCCCGCAGGTCTGGTATTCCAGCCTATATACTCGGATTAAACCAAGGAAACCCTAGCATGCATACTAAATCAACAACACAGAAACAGAAACCAAAAGAAAAACAAAACAAAACAGACATGCAACCAAACAAAGTAGACATGCAACCAAACCAAAATCCAGAACCATAAACAGAAACTTTAAAACATTTAATAAACAGAAACCCTAGCATGCATACTAAACAAAGAATACAGAAACAGAGGGTGGTTTCAGTTTAATCCTTGTACGTGGCGTTGTTTACACCGCACCCCAGGGTCCTTTAAAAAACCCCTTTGGCACCAGTAGCCCCGCAGGTCTGGTATTCCAGCCTATATACTCAGATTAAACCAAGGAAACCCTAGCATGCATACTAAATCAACAACACAGAAACAGAAACCCAAGAAAAATCAAACAAAGTAGACATGCAACCAAACCAAAATCCAGAACCATAAACAGAAACTTAAAAACATTTAAGTAACAGAAACCCTAGCATGCATACTAAACAAACAAAACAGAAACAGAAACCAAATGAAAAGGCATGCATATCAAACATAAATATATACCAGAACCACATAAACAGAAATATACCAACCAGAAGTTAGGGATTTTAGAAATATACCAACAACTGAAAATGCCAGAAGATCCGCTCCCAGAAAATAAACATGCAAACCAAACAGAAACAAAGTTAGGATAAATCAGAGTATAAAAAATTAAAAAAATTAAAAATAAAATAGAAATAAAAAGAACAGATGAGAAAAAAACTTACCAAATCCCAGAAGATT